>CM076598.1:209390000-210640000 GCA_038502835.1 Octonoba sinensis | reverse complement strand
ATAACTTCGTATTTAACTACATTATTATTTACAAATTTAATACAAATATTTTGGTCAGGGAAATTTAAATTTGAGCATTTTTATGCACCGCACTATATGTTGCGCGGATGCAGAAATTTTCGAAGTGCCCTTCGAAACACATTTTTTTCAAATATTCTGTAACTCGATACCAAAGCTGAAGGACGTGCTGCTAGATTCCCCAGGAAGCGGGACTTTGGTCCTTCCTTTCTCTGGGGAAATCTCTTCAATTTTGATCTCTCACAATAGTTCTTTTTATTTATTTTATAAGTGAGCGAATATAATGTCAAAATGTTCTATCAACATTAAGATTTAGCATCGAAATTTCTTTTATAAGTCAAATGTGTACAATATGGAAATCTGAACAAACTTTGGATAATCAACGGAATGCGAGGTAAAATGGACGCTTCGTACAATTGTAGCATGAGTGATAAGAAAAATGGGATTTGGTATCCGTTGGCATGAGGATCCTCTGACATTGATTTAAATCGACTCGGTTCAGAAATTGAACTCTAAATCAGACAATTTGATTTATCATCCCACCAGGAATGTCATAGAACTTTCATGAACTTTCGTGAATACTGAAAGACAAGTTTTATTAAGCGAAATCTACAGAGTTTTGAACATCAGCTGATTATAATCAGAACATTCCCGCAAAGAAGTAATAACCAAGAAGACAAAAAAATCATGAGGCCTAATAAATGATGTCACAGGTATTCTTTCCCATAGTAATTGAGCTCAATTAATGTATTTCATGTAATGTGTTTTTTTTTCTTTTTATGATTTAAGTCTAATGGTGCACTAGTATTTATTTACATTTTTAATCTAGAATGAATCTGAATGAGCAAAGCAAATTATAAATAAATGAGAGTCATTTAAAATAATTGTTTTGTTGATTTTTCACAGAATTTACTATGAATATTTTTATCTCAAGAAATATTCCCTAATTTCAGGAAAGTGAATACAATTTCATGATAATAATGTTTTAATTAATACAACGCATGTACTATCACTATACAATCATGGGCTATGTTACATTTTACCGTAACATTAAGTATGGTGCCGTGTACTAAAAATTTTTATTTTTTTTCGGGTTAGTTTCTGGGTTTATTTTTTAATTAATCAAATAAACATAAAATAATAAAACCTTGAATCAATATCTCAAACTATATAATGTCATTGATTTATAGCAAAAAAAAATCACAGATTTTATTTTCCATTTTGCTTTTATGAATTTTGAAATATCTTGTGTGCAATTATTTTGATTTTAACTGTTATGAATTTGAGTAATATTTTTTCAATTTTGCCTTTCTATATTTTGTATACTATTTTGTGTTAAGAAAATTTGTATTTTCACTCACAATATATGAGTAAGTCCAAAAATTCCAAAATTATGGCTATGAGCTTAGCTACCTCCATTCCCAATTTTTGTGGGAATGAAGAAGACAATTTTGAATTTTTTATAACCCAATTAAATCAAATTGCTGAACTTGAGCAATGGTCTACTCAGAAGAAGATGCTTATATTAAAATTACATCTCAAAGGAAAAGCTCTTCAATTTCTAATAAATGATCCCTCAGCTTCAAAAGAAACAGACTTTGATAAATTAACACAAAATTTGGCAAATAAATTCAACAAAACTCAATCATTTGAATCTATTCAGGATAAATTCAATAAAATAACCCAAAAACCAAATCAATCAGTTAAACAATTAAGTGAAGAAATTGATATTTGTGCTCAGAAATTTTTGAATTCAAATGACTCTACTGATGTAAATTTTCTGGACTTAACTGAAAAGCTAAAAAAATCTAAATTTATAGAGGCTCTTAGACCTGACATCAAAACTCAAGTAAAAATTCTTGGTCCTTCTTCTTTTGCTGAAGCAGTAAAACATGCCATAAATGTTGAAAAAGCTTTTGGCGACAATCATGACAATCCAAATTGCTTCACAAGTTCTTACATTAATACCCTAATAAGACATCAAATTGAAAGCAATCAGCAAATACAAAATTTGTCTGACAAAATAAACTCCATAAATCAGCTATCTGTAAGCAATGTAACCACATCAGACAATTTTAATCCCATTCCTTCAACATCTGCTAATACATTCAGCAACCAACATCATAATCAAATCTCTTATCACATAGGTGGTAAACCTCATTTAACCACTAAATGTTGGTATTTTCCCAAACCTCAAACTAATCCAGCACATTTTGGTCAACAAAACCTTAGACCCAGGCAATTTAATTATCAGCAAAACAATTTTCGAAACAACAAGGGAAACAGAAGGGGCAACTCATTTCGACCAAGATTCCAAAACAACAGAAATCACCCATATAGACAGCAAAATTTAAACTAAAAAAGGGTTCTTACCAAATAAAGAAATCAAACAGCTCAAAAACAACTGTAAGGGCCCACAAAAAAATGGAGCTATGAAAAAAATGTAAAAAAAAAAAAGACAAAATTGTAAAGAGTAATGAGCAAAACATTTCAAGCTCAACTCAATCAGGTATTTCTGACAAACCAAATAAATTCACAGAAAAAATTGTAATGTCATGCTCTTTTGATCAAAAATGTATGGGGCTTCCAATAATTAAGCTGAAATTTGGTAAGGATTCAATTGATTCTCTTTTAGACACTAGTGCAAATTTGAGTTTAATTCAACCTAGTGTTTTGAACCGCATAAAACAATCATGCAAAGTTGAATATGTATCACGATCAGTAAGAATTCACACGATTAACAACCAAACTGTACCATACTTTTCTGCAGTAAACATAAAATTCAAAATCAAAAACAAATGGTTCTCAAATCTTTTTTTTGTCACTAGTGAAAATTGGAATGCCAATTATGAAATCATACTTGGGTATGATTTCATACAAAGAAATAAAATATTAATTGATATTCCAAACAAAAGACTAACTATTGATAACTCACACTTTGAGTTTGAGGAAAACTTACCAAAAACAGACTTATCTCATTTAAACAACATCTCAGATGCAAAATATGATCATCTTGTCAAAAGTGTAAACAATGTGACTTTAGACCCCATGACCTCAAAAATTGTCAAATTAGAAATTCCTCCAAATTATCAAAATGAAAAAGAAATTATTTTCTCACCCATGCCAAAATTTTTTGATAATAACTCTATACATATTGTAAATGAGAACAAATATATTTTCACAAATTTCGAGAACAATACTCACGGAAAAATAATCTTGAGAAAATCATCTAAGGTTGGGGAAGCATTTTCTGTAAAAGACTTCAAATTCAACACATTCAATTCTCAGCAGTATAATAAAGATCAAATTTTTCAAATGAACAATTTAACTATGCAGGATATCATCAAATTTAGACAAGATGAATTGAATGCTAATGATTTTGACCTTTCACACTTAAACGACACAGACAAAAAAGAAATATTGCAACTATTAATGAACAATTATCAAGTTTTTTCAAAATCCTTTAAAACTCTTGGTTGTACTGATGCTGTCATACCAGAGTTAAAGCTTTGACATAATTTTCCATTGCAAACTAAGGCATATCCAGTTCCAAAGATTGCAAAAGATTTTGCTCAGCATGAAATTGCAAAATTAGTTGATGCTGGTATTCTTGAACCTTCACTCAGTCACTACAGTTTTCCCATTATATTTGTAAAGCAAAAAAATATTCCTGGTAATGATCCAAAAAATTTAAAATGGAGACTAGTCATTGATTATCGACTATTAAACTCCATCACAGAATCATTGAAAATATGCTTACCTAAAATAAATGACATTCTTCATAACATTGCAGGAAAGAAATTTTATTGTGTACTTGATCTTAAATCTGATTTTTTTCAAATTAAGTTCAAAAACTCTGACAAAGAAAAATTAGCATTCTGCTCAGAACTTGGTATATTTCACCCATTGAGACTACCACAAGGTTTAAAAAACAGTACTTCATAGTTTGGAATGTTAATGGAAAAAGTTTTCAATGATATTAAAGGTCCCAATGTGCAGTATTTTCTAGATGACATTATCATAGCTGCAGATTCCATTGCTGATCTCAAAATTATCCTTCAAAAAGTTTTTGACAGACTCACAAAATTCAATTTAACTTTGGATCCTGCAAAATTACAATTATGTAAATCATCAATCACTTATTTAGGATTTTCTGTCAATCAAAACGGTTTCTCACCCTCTGATGACAATATAAACAAAGTATGTAGTTTTCCCATTCCTAAAAATCAAAAACAAGTTCAATCTTATTTAGGAATGATGAATTTATTTCAGACATTTAATTTTCAACTATGCCGACATTGTAAAACCTATTGTCAACTTAACCAAAAAACATATTCCTTTTATTTGGACCCAAGATTGTCAGGATGCATTTAACACACTTCAAAATACAATTCTTAACAAACCTACAGTTAAAAACATAAACCCTGATTTTCCTTTTTTTCTATGCACTGATGCAAGCAAGACTGGTGCATGTGGTATTTTGCTACAAAAAATTGATAACAAATTTTTTCCTATTGAATTTTTTTCTAAACAATTTTCTGATGCTGAATCAAGATATCCTTCTATTCGGAGAGAATTGTATGCCATCATTTTAGCTGTTAAACATTTTCGAGAACATTTGTATGCCAAAAAATTTCATATACTAACAGATGCAAAGGCACTTACATTTCACATCAATTTAGACAAACAGCCAGATATTGTAGCTAGATGGTTATTATACTTGCAAGATTTTGATTACAGCATTGAACACATCCCAGGAATCACAAATCCTGCGGATTACTTAAGTCGTGTTTCAAATCAGGATACAGTTGTCAACAATTTAAATATTTTTACAATCAACAATAATTTATCACATGACAATATTCTACATCATCAACAAAATGATTCCTTTATCAAAACTATTGCAAAAAAAATTGCAGAAAATAATTCCAAAATAAAGGACAATTATTTTATTGATTCACACACCAAACTGTTGATGTACAAGATTAAGCCATCAAAAAAGACTCTAAAAAACAAACATCTGTTTAATCGAATTGTGATTCCCACATCTCTAATTAAAGATTGTTTAGAAGTGGCACATTCTCCACATTTTAGCTTTGAAAAAACTTACTCATTTCTTTAAGAGAAATACATATGGCCTCGAATGTCAATAAACACCAAAGAATTTTGTGAAAATTGTTCAAAGTGTTTGCAAAATAAACCAAAGCCTAAACACACCATAACCAAACTGATTCCCAAACAAAATTTGGCTCCGGGGGAATACTTGGGCATAGACATTATAGGAAAACTTCCGAGATCTTATGATCACAAATTTTATATAATGACGGTAATTGATCACTATTCGAGATTCTTAGAAACTTTTACTCTGAATCAATGTACATCTTCAGAAATCATAAAATGTCTCAATCATTATTTTTCATGATATGGAATTCCTAAAATTTTACTTTCTGATAATGCAACATACTTTTCTTCTCATGAATTTGAACAATTTTTAAAAAATTTGAATGTAGAACACAGAAAAAGTTCTGAATATTATCCTTGTTCAAATGGTGTAGTAGAACGTGTACACAAATCCATGAAAACTAGTATTGCTTCCATCTCTGAAAGAGTGTTTGAGTGGTCAGACAGTTTACTATATTTTAAACTACATTACAATAATTCAAAACATGCTGTCACTCAGTACTCACCTGCTGAACTTTTTTTTGGGAGAAAATTGAATATCTTCATGCAAATGTTTGAAAATCCCAAATATGTCTCAGATTTCACTGATTATTTGAATAGAATCAAAAGTATGCAAAATGATATTAAAGTCAATGTGCAAGAGAATGAAAATTTATATTTTGCTAATCGTGAAAAGTATATTAAGGGTCGACGCATACCCAATCTTCAGATAGGCGACTCTGTTTTTGCGTCAGAATTTCAAGACACTCATGTTTTACACCCAAAATATTCGGGTCCTCATGAAATCATGGAAAAATTAAGAAATGACAATTATTTGGTCAAAATCAAAAACAAAAATAATGAGAAAATTATGAAATTACATGTGAGCAAATTATTCCTTCAAAAGGATTTAAATTTTGATAATCAAAATAAAAAGAAGTAAATGATCTTAGTTTTTTTTGTAGGGATGCTACTCGCTCTATTGTTTTGAGGAGATCAAATCAAAATAAAAAATGAAAGAGTACTCATTCATGCATTCATTGTTTTCTGTTTAATGTTATCCCTGATCAGGTTAGCATTATGTAGATTTTTTGGCAGGCCGGTCCGCAATTAATTTTTCAAGAAATTCAACTTCTGAATGTATTGATTTCAAAAAAAAAAATTCTACTAAAATTTTGTTTGGATCTTCTCGAAAAAACAAATCAGAGCATTTAGCAAATTTTCATTCTCACTTTTGGTTAGCAAAACAACTTTTGATTATGTGTATCATTTTGATTTTTACTTTTCACTATGGTATGGGATATTGATTTACAGGTTTATCAACTCAAAATTTTTTTTTACTTATTCATGGCTGACCTATGGTATTAATTTTTCATTACTGTGTCACATACACGATAGTTTATAATGATATGACATTTATTTGAATAATTTGTCATAACGTTTGTCTGCATTTATATGTATACAATGTTTTTCTTTTCATTTCTCCTGACCAAATATTTTAATATGCTTTTTTTTTTTCCATTATGGGGGGGAAATGTTACAAAAGCTTTTGAGATTCTCTCACTTTTGCTACATTCCTTTTTATTTAAATAAACCACATTTTTCGGTCATTTTCAAATTGCTCTATTCGAGCCTTGACCGAAAATAAACAGTTAATCTGCTCAACTGTTCGCTCTCGGCGGGGTACTTGTTGCACACTTTTTGTGTAACTCTACGCCGTGAGCCATTTTTTTTATCCAATATCTTTTTATATAGTTTATTCTAAATTAGGGGATTAATTTTCACATTGAATAACTTCCTATTTAACTACATTATTATTTACAAATTTAATACAAATATTTTGGTCAGGGAAATTTAAATTTGAGCATTTTTATGCACCGCACTATATGTTGCGTGGATGCAGAAATTTTCGAAGTGCCCTTCGAAACGCATTTTTTTCAAATATTCTGTAACTCGATACCAAAGCTGAAGGACGTGCTGCTAGATTCCCCAGGAAGCGGGACTTTGGTCCTTCCTTTCTCTGGGGAAATCTCTTCAATTTTGATCTCTCACAATAGTTCTTTTTATTTATTTTATAAGTGAGCGAATATAATGTCAAAATGTTCTATCAACATTATGATTTAGCATCGAAATTTCTTTTATAAGTCAAATGTGTACAATATGGAAATCTGAACAAACTTTGGATAATCAACGGAATGCGAGGTAAAATGAACGCTTCGTACAATTGTAGCATGAGTGATAAGAAAAATGGGATTTGGTATCCGTTGGCATTAGGAGCCTCTAACATTGATTTAAATCGACTCGGTTCAGAAATTGAACTCTAAATCAGACACTTTGATTTATAAATCCCACCAGGAATGTCATAGAACTTTCATGAACTTTCGTGAATACTGAAAGACAAGTTTTATTAAGCGAAATCTACAGAGTTTTGAACATCAGCTGATTATAATCAGAACATTCCCGCAAAGAAGTAATAACCAAGAAGACAAAAAAATCATGAGGCCTAATAAATGATGTCACAGGTATTCTTTCCCATAGTAATTGAGCTCAATTAATGTATTTCATGTAATGTGTTTTTTTTTCTTTTTATGATTTAAGTCTAATGGTGCACTAGTATTTATTTACATTTTTAATCTAGAATGAATCTGAATGAGCAAAGCAAATTATAAATAAATGAGAGTCATTTAAAATAATTGTTTTGTTGATTTTTCACAGAATTTACTATGAATATTTTTATCTCAAGAAATTTTCCCTAATTTCAGGAAAGTGAATACAATTTCATGATAATAATGTTTTAATTAATACAACGCATGTACTATCACTATACAATCATGGACTATGTTACATTTTACCGTAACAGAAGCATTTTAATCAGAAATAGCATAATTTAGCGCAATAGGAGACTAAAAGTATCGGCAAGTTGAGGAAAATGCCAAAAATTTACAATGGTTATTTAAGGTAAAGTCACTTTCGAATGGAAAGTAATTGTATGTTTTTTTTAAAAAACATTCTAAATCTGTGTATAGAGCAAACCCAAACAAAAAAAAAAATATTGTGTGATATTTACTGAAAAAGCCGAAAAATTTACAATGGTTATTTAAGGTAAAGTCACTTTCGAATGGAAAGTAATTGTATGTTTTTTAAAAAAACATTCTAAATCTGTGTATAGAACAAACCCAAACAAAAAAAATATTGTGTGATATTTACTAAAAATGCTGAAGTAATAAACTTTACATCACTACATAACATTACTAAATGTAAGAATTAACATTGAACTTTTTAAAATTAAATAAACTTCTTTCGCTCCAACATAATTGTTTGCACAATATTTGAATATTTTTAGAAACTTGTATAGCGGTAAAACTGATAAACATGTATGCTGCTCTAAATCATTCCTCTTCTTAAAAATCAGTTTAAAAGCAAAATTCTGTTTTGTTCTGATTGTATGTTTCATAAAAGAACAGTTTTTAAAAACAAACATTTCTGTAAAAATTGCTGATTTGTGCATTGTTATTTTATACTTTCCTGTGTCTGGAAAATTTTAAATCAATAAATAATGACTTTAATTTGATGAAATATTTTACAAGAATACAATACTATTAACTGCAGTTCTAAATTCTTTTTTATTCCAATTTTACTATAGTTATTTTATCATTTAATTTAAATAACATTAAAAGAAATGAAAGTACGCATATTTCTATAAAATAGTTAAAAATGAAAGCTAGGAAATATTGACTCTGAACATAAAATTTAGTTTAGCGTCTGAGGCACTTTACGAAAGTATTTTATAAAGCAAGCTTGAAATTGTATTTCCAATTTTTATTGTGGGAAAATCGTAGAATTTTACCATTTATTTATTTATTTTTGATTGAAAAGGTAAAACTATCTAATGATTTTGAATATTTTAACAAAATACTAGCTGATTCTCTTACATAAAAATAGCAGGAAATATCTTATTTAAAATTAATGATTGACACTTCTAGTTTCAAACATATTTGTAATATAACGTGACTATGTTTTAAAATGTTTATATTATAAATTTTAATACCAAAGATTTTGGTTATCTTTCACTGAGAATATATAATTTATTCTCTTATATCAACGTGGGGTTAAAAAGTAGTAATAATAATAAAAAAATAAAAATAAAAAAAAATAGCAAGTACGCTCGTTGCAGCGTGCAATTTAAATTCCTCTTGGACGTTGAATTTCAATCTAGTGAGAGCTCGGCAAACAATTTTCTGGGAGAATGCGTTAAGGCGTCATTAATTAAGATTTTAAGTAGATATTTGTATTGCTTGTCAATTAAATTTAGTTTCCTTTTATTCAGAAAGACCAAGGCAGAATAATAGGACAACGGAATACTGTAAAATAATCAAAATATTAACAACTTTTGTGAATGTTAAGTCAAATAATGATTTAAAAGATGCGCACATTTTTGAACGAAGAAATAAATACGAAACAATAATAAACCAACTGCTCCTCAATAATTATATCGTCTCCTCAGAGCAACAGTAAGACATCTAAATCATTTTCCTTTAAAAGCAATTAAGTTTTTCAAAACACCACTGAAGATGTAATCGAAAGTTAGGGGAGTTCCCAAAATTTCAGTAAAATCCCTGAACTACAGCCTTAGATATTTTAGCAGCAAATTTTAAAAATCAGTTTTATAGCAAATTCTGGTTTCACTCACATCCTACTGTTGCTCTGAGGTGACGATATGTACATATTGAAAACATACATGGTACTTTCTATTTCTAATCGGCTGCTATTGGCTTCTGCCAATTGCAGACCTAATGCGATCCCCAGATATTGGTACCATCTCCTTCAGCGGCACCAGAATAAGTGTGGTACTATCGCCGC
Organism: Octonoba sinensis; assembly: GCA_038502835.1. NCBI lineage: Eukaryota > Metazoa > Arthropoda > Arachnida > Araneae > Uloboridae > Octonoba > Octonoba sinensis. The sequence goes on along the minus strand of CM076598.1, from coordinate 210,629,962 downwards.
ATGAAAATTTTGATGCCCGGTTTCTCCACCTGAAAGGGGCGAGCACCCAGACTCTGTTGATGCGAAACTGCACTAGGAATCTAATTTAGCCGAGAGCATCCAAGCCAAATGTCTACTCAAGGGATCTTTTTACAAGCCGCGTAATCATACGACATGGACACAGACTTTCTGCATCTTGAAAGTCCACCGACACTGCCAGGCTCGATCCTCTTCGTCCCTTTTTATCGTAAATGATTAAGTACTCATTTGTAGAGCACATATTTTCTCATACATCAGCTTAAAAATAATGATGTTGCTTTTGTGTGATTAAATCGAAGATTTAATGCTCAAAAAACTTGCAGTACTATATCAGGAATCTAAAAAATGAAAATTATAGCCTAGAGCAGGGGTCTCCAAACTACGGCCCGAGGGCCACATCCGGCCCGCGGACAGATTTTGTCCGGCCCGCGGAGAGCTAGCATACTTGAAAGAAAACTCCTTCTAGAGAACATATTTATTTTTTATAGCAAATTAAATTAAGTTTACTGAAGTAATCTATTTTTATGTTGAATAATTATGTTGTAGGGTAATCAATATGGCCCTAAGGCTGGAAAGTTTGGAGACCCCTGGCCTAGAGCAAAAAAGACTATGACTTTAACAAAATTTCATCGAAAATGCACTAAATTTCACTTTGAAAATTTGAACTGTTCGGAAGATAAATTCACTGCACTTTGAAGCATCACTTTGAAAATTACTTCGGAATACATAAGCAATCTATATATTAACATAAATTACATAAACACATTTTCATCATTATAATAAACTTGTGAACTTTTGATTTTTTTTTTCATAACTATCCATTTCCATAGTATTTTTCACTTTCTAATGCTATGCAATTACAGATCCAAATATTTCAACGCTTGTCTGCTTCTGTGCCAAAATCATTAAGAAAAACTAAAATTCTATTAGGTCTGCTATAAATTTAAAATTATTTTTTACTATTATGGATCATGCTAATTTCATGGAAATGGTTTATTTTACTTTTGAATGTCTGAAAAAAAGTTAATAATAATTACCTGCCGCCTAAATTTACGTGCTCTAACTATTCGTCAACAACGTGTTTGTTATTCGATAAGATCAAACAATATTTTAAAGAATTTTGTTTATAAAAAGGTAAAAAAATCCTTTAGAATAAAAAACTTATTTCCGTGATTATATTCAGTTATCTTAGGATCTAAAGAAAAGTTTTTTGCACTATAAATCTTACTAAAAATTAGAATGAAAATTTGAGGCATTGAGCATTTTAGCATTGCAATTGGGGTAAAACTCAGAAAGAAAGCTAATTAAAACATTTTTCATCCAGATTTTTTAAATGTAAAGAATTTCCATAATAATTCTAAAGCGCATAGAAAGGAACCGAGTTTAATACATGAGATGCTACACTTAACCAAAATCCTGTTTCGATTTATAAATTTTCAGCGGGAACGAAGGATAGAGATCCTTAATAGATGTTATTAAGCATCTCTAACGAGCCTCTCTCTCTCCCTATTAAGGATCTCTTGCGAACAGAACCCGTAAGGTAGCTTTGGTAGCCGATTACCCGCTTTAGTAGTAGTCGGGTGTCGTGCTGTTACGTAACTCATTGCTTTTTGTTTTGTGTCATTCTTGCACTTGTTGAATTAAAATCTGCTTAAAAATATATATTTCATCGCGAATAATTTCATTTCAAGTAAAAATTATCCCTCTCTATCTACAGCTGAGAAAATATAACCTCTAATTCTAAAATTTATTATGCTACCTCGTATAGATATTAATGTGAATACGCGATAAAATTTTAAGCGTTAGTAGAGCGTTATTCTATAATTACTTTGTTTCTTGAATATATATATATTGCGGCGGAGTGTCCGAAATTGGAGAATGTTGACATTCTCCAGTCTGATAGATGGTGAATGTCGATATTCACCGGTGATTGTCGACATTCTCAGATTTCGGACATTCACCGTAACATATATTTATAATATATGCAAGACATTTCAACCTCAGTTTTTATGGGTTTTTCGAGAAATATATTTCTTTAAACTGTTACTTCAAGTTCATTAAACGTTAAAGCCTTGTTACTCTGCTAGCAAATTTAATAGGAAATATTAAATGCTCTGCAGTTTTAAAGTATTGAGTGAAAGCGAAATAAAATATGTTAGAAGCAAATGAAAACATGGAATTATTTTTCTTTGTGCATTACTAGCGCTGGATATACTTAGTACCTCGTTTTACCTTCCTTTAACTATGACACATTTCCAAACATATTAACCAATTAGTAAGTACATTTTCCGTTAAATTCTAGTGATAGTGTTTGTAATGAAAAAGATTACTATATATCAAAATATATAATATATTAAATATATATTTATTTTAATGAAAAATAGCATAAACACAGGAAAAATGCCGATTGTGAGTTGAAGTAATACAATTACAGTGAATCTTTAATAGTACTATAATTTAAAATTAATTGCGTGACCTTTGACCTTTTTCACATTCTATCGTAAACCTTTATTAATATTGTACCCCGAGCACCAAAATTAGTTTGATTATAATCTATTTTATTTCTTGAATATCTGTTTGATTCCTTCCAGTTAAAGAACAGGACCTCACAGATTGAAATTTATACCATTTATGAATTTATCTATTTGTCTTATGACACAAGTGGTTTGCAATTTGGTTTACTAGTCTTGTCAAACTCAGCCTAGAACAGAACATTGTGTGTGTTGTATTATCTCTTAAGGATATATAAATAGCGTAAACGGTACAGTGTTCTTAACATTTTAATCTAACACTGTTAGAAATTTCATCATGAAATTACGGTTAAATGACCGGCAGCAGCCTGTCCATCTAGTTCACCGTTAAGTTTACGATTTGGAACATTTTTCTATTTTTACGGACCTAACCATTTCCAATTAACTTGGTTAAAAAGCCGTAAATACAAAAGTTTACGGTTTTATAACCATTTAAAAACATAATTTTCGCAGTTTTTGAACCATTTCGAGGCGTAGAAACCGTAAACGAAGCTTGCAGGACTCGAACCCGGAATGCGTGGTGTACAAGTCTTGCTCTCTATCCACTCGGCCACCGTCATCACGTAAAGGGGACGTTTATTTATCAATAAATCTTCTTTTCCAACAGGCAAACAGCCTGAAAATTGAGCTTTCAATTTTTGATTGGATCCAAATTTATTTTTGGTCTAAATTTACTGTATAGTGACGAAAATCCTTTTATTTGCTGCAAAAATTGAAATACAAGCAAGCTTCAGCAGCTCAAATTATGGGTTCGCTCATTCGCAAACAGTTTGGGAATCCGATGTCTCCAATTTTTGATTTACGTGTGTATGTGTTTCTATTTAATATCCACTGCTTAAGCCACTTTTTTTTCTTCTTTTTTTATATACGCATGCAGATTTTAACTGATAAATCCATATTCCTATTTTAAAACAACGTACGACCGGTAAGGTTTCGCAACCAAGATGGACGCCCGATTCTTATTGAGCGCTTGAAAGTTACGGTTAGTTAAACGTTCTTTAGGATAAACAAAGAATAAACGATTTTTTTCGCAATCAGCGGTTTGAGTACCATCTTTTTAATGGTTATTCAACTGGTTTAATTAAATATGGTAAAATAATCAAATAAATAGTTATTTTACTATTTTCCTACGGAAATTTTTAACAGTGAAGTTAAAAATAAGTAGGGGTAGAGCCCGAATATTTATTTTTTTAATTTTCTTTAAAAGGTTTAACGAAATTGCAGGTGAAGAAAAGTTAGACTATGATGCTCTGAAAATCTAGTCATGCATTATAAAGAATTTTTGAAAAACCACTGTGTATTCCTTCACAATTGCTGTTGTAATTGTTCCATCACATTGAAACATCTGTATGGTTATTTAAATTAATTTTAACATTATTGGATAATTCAAGTAAAAAACCAGACATTTGTAAGTAGCACGATATCGCTTTACAAACCACAAATAGTGAAAACAAAATAAGGAAAACCAAATATTTTCCTTATGATATATTAAACTGAAACACAAAGTCAAAAAAACTAGAATAACAATAAGAATTGCAGACAGAATAAGTTTGCAATTCTTATCATTATTTCTTCTTGCCTCTTTTACGTTGTCTTTAGTTTTTAAATGCCCGGCTTTTTAACTTAAAATCGATGATCTTAAATTTTTCTGTTGCCCATATGTGTATTCTCATTTGAACAATAAGGTTTTTCTCTTTCCTTCATTTTAGTTCTTTAGTTGCCGGGCAAAACTCGACATAAAGTACGTTGGTAGGCAAGTTTGTGTTTCTTATTAGCCCTTGAGTGAAAAAGACTTTAAAATATATATGTATGATTTTCGAAAGTAAACGAGGTAAAAATTTTGGTAAAATGAATAAAAAATGTTCTAAGCATATTCAAAATTGATTACTGCGTTCAAAAGCATTTGAATTCCCCAATGTTTTTGCAGCGTATCATTTTATCAAAAAAAATTTCTTTTCATTTCCTTTCTCAAAATTTCTGCACGTGCGTTTCTAAATTTTTGCTCATATTCATGACTAAAAATTAACTGTTAAGAACAATAAAAGAAAAATTGGAATCTAAAATATAAATTTGTTTCTTTAATGGACTTTCGTATACCTTCGAAAAAAGTTTTTCTTTCGACTTACAACAAAATCTCTTTCCAGTGAGTTAATATTTCCCTTTTTGAATGAAGGATACCTTTTGAAAGAAACTCTCTAGTGGTTTTCATTTTTTGATATGTACCTTTTATCAAGAAACGTATTCCTGAGAGTTTTGTATCTATCTATAAAGAGATAACGCTAAAGAATCGAAAAAAAATCTTGAAATGAATATTTTTGCTATTTATTTTAAAGCTGAACCTAGTTTCAGCTGGAAAATCTTTTTTACTTCAGTTTTCGTAATTAAGACTTCAGTAAATTCAAATTATTCTTAGCAGCCAAATCTCTTTGGTCAAGCCTGGATTGAATCAATTAATTGTTTAGAATTAATATTCTGTCAGTGTTTTAATAGTGTGTACATTTTATAACAAGTAAAATATAAATTAAATCGAGTTTTATTTATTGCAAGAAGAATTGTTATTGTACGGAATAAGATAATGTATGCAAAAAAAAAAAAAATGTATTAAACAGGCGAGAAATATATATATTTCTGATTGCGCTGCGTGTGGTCACAAACCTTTGCAGATCTAGAGCATTTCCCGGAAAGCGGCATCCATTCTTTCAAGTAGCAACGCTATTGACGGATGCCATTACCGTTTTGAGAATTTTGACGCTCAATTCCCCCTAGATGGCGGCACATGAGCTCTAGATGATGCGAAACTCTGCTAGGAATTCAATTTAGCCGAGAGTATTCAATCCAAACAGGTACGCAAGGGATCTTTAACATGCCGCCTAATCGTATGACATGGGCGCTGACGATTTTCTGCATCTTGAAAATCCACCGTCTTGGGCCAGGTTTATCCTTCGAGCTTAGGGCCTTACCACTACGCCACCCTGCCAGGTGTATATATATCGATGGTATCACATAACCACGTATCTCAATTTTTGAGTATTTTTTTTTTTTTACTATCTGAATGAAATACTTGTATCTGATCATTCTGCAGTATAAAGCGTAATAAGTAGACATATTATGTCTACTTATATACTGCAGAATGATCAGATACAAGTATTTCCCTCAGATAGTAAAAAAAAAAAAACTCAAAAATTGAAATACGTGGTTATGTGATACCATCGATATATATAATGCATATATATTTTAAAATTTCGCGGTAATCCTCCCAGTCATCTCTTTACCACAAGAATTTATTTAAATACAGATAATAAATAAAAATTACTATTTTTTCAATACCGTTACGCTTCTTCCATTATCGGATTATGCACTTAGTTGTTTCAATAAATAAGGCTATTTCTAATATTTCATTCTCTAGAGTATTACAAATGATAAACATCCAAAACTAGATAATCCTCCAATAATGGCTGATGGAGTAGATTTGATGAAAGTACTTTATCATGTCGCTCCACATTTCGCAGAAATTGACAAAGACCAGTCCTGAAACCAAAATAGAAACAGTCTTTGAGCTTATCAAGTAGCTTGGTATTATCAGCCATTTGCATGGACTTCTAGCCTAGTTGTCTTCTTACATTTACCTCCACAGTCAGATGATGAGTATTTCGTAAATGGCTTACTAAATATATCAGGAGTGGCTTTGTATGGTTGCGAAATAAGCTAATACATATTTTAGCTAAAGGAAGCATTGTTCACCACTAAGATTCGTTATAGTACTAATGAATAGAGTTGGGGTTTTCGAAATAAGAGAAGTAAGGAAGTTATATTGTGAAAGGGTTTATATATGCAAACTTTATGTGTCTGGAGAAAATAATCCATATGATCGAAAGCAACGAATAATATATAATTTTTCTAATTAAGTTTGTGTGCCTTTCATGAAAACGCAGCCAAGTTAATTAGGGACATTGCATTTGATTTGTGTTCCGTTGAAATAGTTTGAAACAAAATGGTTCCGTCAAGCTTTATTGTTAGTATTATTTTTGGCTTCTAATTTTTAAATGAATATTTTTTTAAATAAGGTTTCAGTTCAATATTTTCAAGGACGAATCTCGTTAACAAATTTATTTTTTGTTAGTCTTATTAACAAGTTATCATTTATTATTAGTCTAATATATTTTTTAACTGTTAAATATCATAAAATGGATTTATTTTTAATGGCAACGAAATTGAATGAACTACTGTAAGAAAAGGAAAATCAAGGTGCAAATGTTGTTTATTTTTCAACATATTTAAAAATTCTTTGTCTTGGTTTCCAACAGCATTTTTCTGCTTTGCAGTGTTTTTCTGATGCTCATTGTTTGAAGATGTCGAAGTAAGGAAAAAGTACACAAAGCCGTTATAAGAGTATTGAAACAAAACTTGAACTGGAATGATTCCTTAAAATATGAGTTTAATTTCAAAGCTTCCACTTTAATATAGTCCTGTTTAATTTGCAAATTGTTTTTGAACCCAAACTAAATATGTATTTTTTTTTTCAAATATAAGTTTCATTAAAAAAATATTCGTGTCGACATTTTAAAAGAAAAAGTAAATAAAACCATACTTCTTATTTCAAATAGTAGGCTTTTGTTCGAATTTTTCGTGTGGAAATTCTTTGCTTTTAAAAAAAATATATTTTTTCCAGTCGTTCTAGCCATGCTTAAATATCCTCTGTTCTTATGTCTTACCGGAACGTCAAGTTATACTTAGCAAAAAATCCTCTTCCAAATTACTAGAAGTTATTTTAAGTGGAATGTTTTAGTTTTAGATTCTAATATATTACTTATAATATTATACATAATTAACATTGCTGTTGAAAGAACTGATTTACTTAAATTAAGAAGTTACTCATTTTAAATGTTTAACAATAAATTTTTTTTTGTTGAAAAATGCAATTGATTATATATTGTACGTTGACGCGTATTTTTTAAAAGTCGTCCATTCGATTATTTTACAAAAACATTTTATTTAAACACAATAAAATTCTGGATATATTTTAAATTACTTTCTGAACTTAAAATGATCACAAAAAAAAAAAAAAAACGCAATTCTATGTATAAAACCATTAGGTTTTGATTTGTAGATCTCTGCAAAGATAGTATTTTTCTCCTAAATTCAAATGCTGTTCTTTTACTAAATATTTCAGAATTTTGTAACTTTATGTAAGAATTTATTAAAACTATTCCTGTATCATAACGCTCGAATTAGAAAAGAAAGCGGCCTGGCTCTGCATTGAAACGTATTACGTTCAAGCAAACGCTAGCCCATTAGGAGATAAAGTATTTGGAGAACATAGAGTAACGCCTTCGAAACGCCCGAGTAATCTTTTCTTCCTTCTTTGTCTTGTCAATTTTATTTTGCCTTCACTTTCGATTTATTCTTTCCTTTTAGTTGAAAAATAAACTATAGTATTACCGTAATCTTCTTGAATCTTTTAAGTAGATCTTTAAATTTTTAGAAGTACGAAATAATAAAAATGGTGTGTTTGACTTTATTTTGTAGTCACTTTATGCTTTTCAAAGCGATTGGATTTTTAGTAAGTTTAGTTTTTACTCTTCACTACCCCTAGTAGACTTTATCAGTGGCTCCAGGCAGCTGTTTTGTGCTAAATTTTAATGTGACTCGCCCACATCAGTTATATATTGCATAATTCCGTCGGGTATGCAACGCCATGAAAATATCATGAGAATCTCTTGTAAAAAAAATATCGGAGTTTATGCTGTTCATCAAAGAAACTTCAGTTGTATTCAACCATGTACAGAATTCTATGCTATATCTGTGCACTCTCAGAAACCCATGCTCAAATCTCGCGAAACGTTCATCGTATTTGACGAAATGGCTTCGTGATTAATGTTCCGAGTTAAACTTTCGTCAAATTGATGAAATTTGTGTAGTAACTTTCTTAATTCACGTGATCGCACGAGGAAAGAATCGTTGTAATTGACGAAATTTTCTTGATGATTGAAGAATTCTTGAAACTGAGAGCTCTATTTTTGAGAGTGTGTAGTGCTTTGAATCTCAGAGTGACGACAATACTTTTCTCCACCAGACCCCTACCTGTTAGCCGAGGCCTTAGGATTGCTTACGCACGGGGAGAGGTAGTGGGGTCTACGGATTTTACATGCACATATCCCCAAGTATACATGGTGGTCTTCAGTTGGTATCGAACGCGCGACCTTCCAGATGGAATTCCGACGTGCTAACCACTAGGCTACCACGGCCCCAGTGACGACAATACTGGGTGTTTACTGCACAATCGCTGTTGTAGCTTTCGTCTAGATTGATCCACCCATGGTACGCTAATCTGGACAAAATCTACAACCGCACTTGAAAAGTAAAGAAAACCCAGCTATTGTCGTAAAGCACACATCTTTGGGTGCAGAGCATATATTTGAAGGCAAAAATATGCTCTGTGTTTGCGCAGATGAGAAAGGACAGGAATATTGTCTTTGTCGCTTACAGTGTGAAAGAACCATTATGGTAGACATTTTAAGCGTATGCAGTACATGATAAAACGCATTAGTCCAGCATACCAGTTTCACGAATTATGCATAATAAATGTTTTCCATTGGTCTATATGTCTTTGCAGAGTTTATGTCTCTCTTGATTCTTTCCAAGAAGTTTTTTGATTGTGAGTTCTGTGAAGAATATTAAGGTGAGTCCCGCAGTGGACCAGTCGGTAGAAGCTCAGTTACCGCACAACACCGAAAGTGAAGCAACATTGACTGAAGTCAGTGCTTGGGTAGATGACAACCTCTCGTGGCTGCTTGCTTGGGACCGTTAAATGCGTCGTGGCTACAATGTCCTACAAGTGAAACGATACCTTTGAGAGGGGGCCAATTCTCCCTGCGGTGGCGGGAGTAGAATAGCGCCGATGTAGCTATGCATGTCGTAAGAGGCGACTAAAATAGCACTATCCGATCCGGGTGACATAAGGCTTGCTTTGTAGCATGACTATGGCCCCGGGTCGGTAAAGCAGGTCGGCAAAGCTCTGCCAGCCCAGACCTTTATGGCCGGTGCTGGTTTGTCAGTTTGTCAGAGTTTGTGGGAAGTGCGAAGGAGGACAGCGCCACGGTCGCACTCCCTCATATTGGGGGGTAGTCTGAGATAACCGAAAAGGTTCAGTCAGTATGGCTGTGGTCAGCATTCATTACCTTTGGGGGTGCCAACTCCGGGTGATGGTCTTTTATCTGAGAGCTGGTTCAAAATTAAAAGACCACATTAAAAAAATGAGTTTTAGTCGGTCTTCAGTCTTTGTGGTTCCTCGCTCAAAGTGAAGCTGCATATCATCCTTAGCCATGGGTTAGTTTTATTCAGCAACATGACCTTCTGAACCTGGTGTAGGTTTTCCTACGCCAGGGAGATAAGTAACAACATTTTAATGTGAGAATAATTACATATTTTAACTGATAATATTAAAAATTTCTAAAATCAAGCAATTTATAAAATTTTAGAATGAAACATAATATTGGTGATAGTTGAGACAATAAACGATAGTTGAGAAAATATTCTATTTTATTAGACACAAAATAATATTCAACATACCAGTAGGCATACTACATTATTTTATATAAGACCCAGTTCATTGTGGTGCCTACACTACACTGAAAAAATGATAACTCCCAGTTCAACAGTGCGTTATGTTTAATTTATTGCTATGCTATTTATAATGAACAAAAGTTCTCGCTATCAAATTGCAATACTTACGCATTTTTCAAAATTAGTTTCGTATAATTAAATTATTTCCTTTTCTTTAAAACGTTTCTGGCTTCATATATAAACAACATTTTTTATTCTATTTAATATTACAAGCGTAAGATAATGTTAAATAAAGGTCTATAATCATCATTATAAACAGTAACAGACGAAGAAAAAAAATGAGAAATGTTTAAAATTCCGAAATTAAAAGTTATGAAACGAACGTTTTTAAAGCTTATAACTTAAGGACTGCAGAAGTTCTGAAGTTTGTTTGACTAAGGACATGTTCCCAAAGTGAAATTACTAAGGTGAAATTGCAAATATGTTGAACGGTGTTGGCCAAATGAACTAATCTATTAACAATCTGTGCTCGCACGGGATACCTGTGGAGTAGTAAAATAGTTTCTGTGGAAATATTAAACTGATTTAAGTTCTAATAATTGTCCCGCAGTGGACCATTCGGTAGAAGCTCGGTTCCCACAGATCACCGAAAGTGAAGCAACATCGACTTAGGTCAGTGTTTGGGAGGGTGACAACCTCTCACGGCAGGTTCCTGTGGGCCGTGTAAGCTAAAGGGAGCTGGTGCACGTTAAATAGGTCGTGGCTCCAAAGTCCTCTAAATGAAACGATACCTCTGGGGGTGCCAATCCCATGTGACGGTCTCTCATCTGGGATCTGGTTCAAAACTAAGAGACCGCGAAATTTGAGGTCAAGTCAGTCTTCAGCCCTCGTGGTTCCTCGCTCTAAAATGAAGCTGCATATTACCTAAAAACCTGTTGATCATTGATCTTATAGTCCTGATAGTAGGCTTTCCTTTGGCAGGGGAAATAGTAACAACAACGTCTAATAAATATAAAAAAATGTTCTAGTTAAAACCAGAAATTACTACACAGCATAATAACCAACTTTCTTTTAATTTAAAACTACAGGTTTCTAAGCAATTCTTATTCTTTTAAATGTTCCCACAAAAGAAATTATTCATTAAGTTATGTTTAACAATACTTTTGTGTAATCCTCAATAATTTCTTTTTTGTCATGAAACAACATATAGCAGTTCGAAGAAGTCGTCTTTTAAAATTATACCTAAACAGTAGATATAGCTTTCTTATTATGCATTTCTATGAAGAGTTCAGACCGGGTTTTTATTTCTGTCTTACATTAAAAAAAAATTCAAATTTAAAAAAGTTGAGCAATAATCATAAATTTTAATGAGAAAATTACACTGTAAAAATTTTGCGCTCAGTTGCCACCACTTTTGAAGTTACTGAACACAATTTTTGGTGTTCAGTTGGTGTAAAATTGAAATTTATTTATTTTTGAAGTAATTTATTTTTTTATCTGGTTGTCTAAAAAATAAAGACAGCAAAACGTTTCTAAGCACATGAAGTTTAACTCCGGTACGTATCGAAATTTCCTTGCGATTGCTTATTTCTATGAAAATAGGATACATGAGCAATGGTAATGAATTTTTGAAGCGTAGATGAGTTAAGAAACATCATATGCTAAAAACATTCTGATGTCTGTATGTTTTCAGACATAAACTTAAAAAGAATTTAAAATATATCAAAAAAGGAAATTTTTTTAACTTTACACCGACGGAACTCCAAACATTTTATAACGTTTTTAATTATTGTAAGGAAATTCTTAATTCTGTACTTCGTATGATTTCAATTTTTCTGTAACGAAACGTTATTTCGAAGAACTTTTGAAAAGTGAATAATTCTTATTTTCCATGCGCGCTTTGGCGAAAATTGTAATGGAACCGAACATTTTAACACTAATCAGAGGGAGTAACACGGAATTAATATATTATAAATTTACCTGTGTTCATTTTTTCTCGCCTTTACACACTTCATTTTCAGATAATTATTAAATCCTATATAAAGCAGTAACCTGTACAGAAAAAATATAGGCGTGCATAGGATGGCCTAAGTTGTTCACACATTGCTCAAAGAAATAATAAAAGATGAACCTAATGGTATATCGGAATGGTGGAATTAATGTTTATCCATCAGGGAAATTTTTCACTCTATTGCAGATGTTTATTATCGTGTGTCATGAACGGAAACTTCTCCTTTTCTGGAAAAACAAAGATCTGAGACAGAACTTATTGTGCCCCTTTTATAAAAGCAAAAGTTTGCCACTGATAGGATGAAAAGGTACCTATATCAGTTCTATCAGACGTATTTCGCAATCGGAAGCCAGCAAGTGATAGAGGAGGAACATAAGAAACGTTTTTATTTTCTGCACATCAAGATTAGAGGCTTATACTTGAGATTGTTGACGGGATGATCGAAAGGAGAAATGTATCTCTTCTTTCTTTCCTGGAGACGGATTTGTCGAATGAGAGATCTTTATTAATATGTTATAAATCGATGTATACCTAATAAGTCGATCATGGTTAAGAACCAATATACGCAGCCTATTTGAAAACAATAATTCCATTTTATTGAATAATAATGATTTCCGTAAATTAATATTCTTGTGCTATCCTTTATTTGCGGTTTGTTCGATACGATAACTAAAATTCTGAAGAAATTATTTGACTGCAATTGCGCTAAATATCAAGCTTTATTCAAGCTTAAAGTCGTATATTTTCTCTTATAACCTAATTATAAATATTACTATTAAAATGTAGAAAGTCTTACTAAACGCCACACGGCGCTGTCTTTTACGGAACTTTTTCCCAACACATTTTTCCTTTCTCTTATTTTTCTCTCCCCCCCCCCCCCCGCCGGCAGGGTTGCCTAGTGGTAAGGCGCAGACATCGTCCGCCCAAGTTCGCAGGATCAAACCTGCTCCAAGTCGGTGGATTTTCAAGACGCAGAAAATCGACAGCGCCCATGTCGTGTGATTATGCTGCATGTTAAACATCCCTTGAGTATCCGTTTGGCGTGGATACTCTCGGCTAAATTAAATTCCTAGTGCAGGTTGCATCAATTAGAGCTCAGGTGCCGCCATCTAGAGGGAAAACTAAGCGTCAAAAATTATCATGCGGCGATGGTACCACACTCATTGTGGGGCAGCTGATAGAGATGGTACCAATCTCTGGAAACGCACTAGGTCTGCAATCGTTAAGAACGCAGCCCATTTAAAAAAATAAAATTACAAAAAATCTTCCTTATAAGATGTATGTGTGTTAGTGTCTTAAGTTGTTGATGAATTAACTTCTCCTGTGTCTTTGATGGGATTGGCTAACTTAATTAACAGAAGAGATGACGTATGGATAGGGAAACATTAATAAAAGTAAGGTGGATGCTTCTGTACGCTTTCCTGTAAAATATTACATGGGACATACTGTTAGTCTTGAATAATTCATACACTGCTGTGTCTCCCACTGATTGTGATCGAAAGGTTCTAAGCTCAAATACTTATCTTGCAACCGTTGGATTGAGACAAAAGAAGGTGAACTGAATAGTTTAAAATCTGCCTAGCAATTCTGATAGGTGGTTTTTGTCTTGATTGATACACAAATGGGTCTGATCAGCGTGGTGTAAATTTAAGGTGGTACGCATCCTGAGTACATCCATTCAGTGTAGTTCCAGTGTCATTCTGCAATTGTGACGGTTTTGGTGTTGATCGTTTTGTCCTAGTGTGTGTAATCAATCAAATCTCAATCTTCGGCAGTTTTTATAATTGCATATTATTTAGTAACGTTAAGTGCCTTTTACACATACGTTCTTAATCGCGCGACTGAACGCGGCGCATCCAATCACTCTCAAGAACGAGAGTAAAACCGTGGCGTTCAAGAATGTGTCGCAATAGTGAATCACGTTCTTAACCGCGCTCAAGAACGCGTTCAGATGCGGAGCGGTCCATGAAGTCCCCTACAGAGTGGCGTATGGAATTTCAGAGACAACGTTACTCGTGCCAACCTGGCATTTACAATACAATAAAATGTAATCCATTAAAGACAAATCATTAATAAATGAATTACAATAGTATACACAAGTACACACACGTTGACTTTGTGATTTCAGACACAAAACCGAGCAAAAGGCATGTTTTATTGTAGAAGCAACAGGCTGCAGAATTGTCCAATCATTCCACTTGGATGCGCGGTTCAGAACGCGTATATAAATTGTATCATTTCTTGGTGTGCGCATCTGAGTGTCATTCTGAACCGCGTTCTTGATCACTCCAAAATTGCATTTACAAGCATACTCTTGACATTGCATCTGAATGGCTCGTCGTCTGGAGCGTCGTTAAGAACGTATGTGTAAATGGCGCTTCACTGTGGTTGTTGACTTGCAAAAGGTTTTTGAATTTTCGATTGCAATTTTTTTTCTGTACTGTTACAAAAGTATTACTTATTTAACATGTGACGCGTAGGCGGATTCTACGACTTAAAACTAGCAGCCATTTATCAATCCAGCTACGCCCATTTCTTCTCACAGTGTGAAAAATAAAAATTAACTTAAATTTGGTCATAAGTATGGAAAAGCAAATTCACGAGAAGGGTGGAAAAATACGTTTAAATTAATGTTTTGGCTATAATTATATTATTACGTGGGGTAAGCGAGTCTTGTTTCACTAGTTATATTCTGAATGGAAATTGATACAAAAAATTATGAATCAACACGTTATTGATAGACATTTCCCTATTCCCTTCATATTAAAAAAAATCACGTTGCACGTACAACGATAAGACTAAACGTGTGTGTAACGCCTATTGTATATGTTACGATAGGTGTAATAAATGGGTTATTATAAAAATTAACCAATCGGTTATTCATAATATTAGGTTACTATTGTTTAAAATTAGCAGTTATTCCGGTTATGAAAAATAACTGGATTTCTTGCTTTAACATATACGTACAAGATATGAATAGACTACGAAATATTACAGGTGTTTGTGTAGAGGTAAATAAATGGAATGAAAATCGAAAAATTATTTGAAGTTAACAAAAGAAACAAACAGTAATATTATAAAGACATTGTGTCTGCTGTTGTGGATAAAATTAATACCTTTAACATTTGGCAATTTTTTAGTTGTTACGCGCTGCTGCATTTGTTTATATTACGCATAGGTAGTCGGTTATTTTTACATTTCATTCCTGAATGTATTTACTGAAAACGTATTATTTAATGAAAAATTTATTAGCTACACATTGATTTGTAACATATTAATTTTATTTTAAAAATTGCCATTTGAATGTTTATGCATATGCATTTGTATGTGTGCTTATATGTCAGCGTAACTGTAATGGACGCTATTATTAGGTCAAAGCCTAACACAACATCAGTATTGAATTCAACAGATAAGTTAGCTTTACACTGCAGCTCCTTAATTCAGCTAGTAATTGATATCCAAACGTCATTATATTAACCATCCATTTGTACTCTTATTAGGTTCCTCTACTGCATTGCAATATTGATGGAGTCATGTGCAGTGTTATATGAAGATGTATGGTCTAGTTCACATGAATTACTGAAACATATTGCCGCGTTATTTCACATCTCTTCTCTCCGTAATTTAGTTTAACTCAGAAAAAGTTCAAACAATTGATTAAAGTTATAAATAGCAGTTCCACCTTTCTCTGAATTATAAAGTGGAACTTAAAGATTTATTTAATAATCATTTGGTTATAATTAAAGTTATAAATTAAAATTATATGCATTTTCCGCTGGATAATACATGAACTTTGACACTAGATGCTCTTGTTTGTAAGGTCAAATTATTTGTCAAAACATACAAGACAACTTAATATTTTCTTCAGTTGCATTTGCACACTCAGAAAATTTCATAATTATAATTATATCTTGAATAATGTCTACAATGCGTTGCGGATTCATTTCTTGCCACATGTAAAGAAAGTTGAACAGATTCAAAATTTTCTGCACTGATGTCTGTTTTCAAACATCTTCAATTTTTGATTCATCAGTTTTCATGTCAAAAAGGCCTACACTCTTTCCCATATGCTCTACCTAATTAATAAATTTTTTGCAATACTGAAAGCTGAATGACGCTAGTTTCAACACTACACATTAGCCCTGCGGTCAATTTTTATCCTTCCGCGTCAGTCTAATAAACTTATAATATGCAGAGCAAAAGTGAATATCAAAAAATGGTATTAATCATTTATAATATATTTTAATCTTTTATTTGAAATTATGAATTAAGCCTAAATGAGTAATAAAAAATATGTACGCTTTTTTGCAATACAAAACCCTAAAATAATAAATTAAGTTTGTGCTAAGTAAACTAATGAAAAATAATTTCACGTTTTTGTGCTTTCTTAACGTGAAATTTTTTATTACGATTACAAAACCTTGTTTTATTGATTGCTAATGAACTATGATAGGTATCTTCATGAAACTTCCCAAGCGTGCTGCAAACTATAGAAATTTACTAAGAAATTTTAACTAAACATACCAGATATTAAATACGTTGTCCTCGCTAGACCCCTTTACCCTATACGTAAAGCAATTTCAAAACATATTTCAGACAATTGTATACAAAGGGATTGAAGTGAAAATAGCTAAAAACAATAATAATAGGAATAATAAAGCAGAAGCATAAAATGGCCAGAAAATCCAGGTATGTTTCATATTTATAGAATATATATCTGTAGAATAGTTGCTGAATTAGTGGTAAGGAATTAACATTTATTTCGCGTTATGGGGAAAAAAACTGACACTCAATCTCAAGTCGAAAATATTACATCCAGAAAAGTTATCCTGAAATTTTTCTAACCTGAAAGCCCCCCATAATGTAACATTCTTTGCGAAAAAAAGTTTTACTGTTTTATGAGAAAGATTTGGATATTGGCCATGCACTTGGTAGGTCAAACGTGTTTCAATAAAAAATAATAATTAAAAAAAGAAAAAAAAATACGGATCTGGGGAAAAAATACTATTTACTGTAAAAAAAAAAAATCACGTTAGGAAAGCACAAATGAGCATTAAAATGCAGACATGTGTTCCGGGATTGCTTGGAATCCCTTTTTCAATGCAATAGAACTTTTGCTTCTAGATGCAAAAATTTTCTTTTCAATCTTTCAAATAATTCCAACAGTTAATATTGTTACATTTTGTAGGTCATTTTTTTAAACCAGAAACTCTGATGAAGCATGAAAACTATGGGAAATAAAAAAAGAAAAAAACATACAAGTAATAGAAATAATTGGATTTCATGCATTTTTCTCTCTTTATTTGCAAAGGGAGGGGAAAAAAAAGCATCTTCCGAGAAGTCTAGATAACGATCTAACAAAAACCAGTTTCAATGATTTTACTGCTATCTCTTGATTTTATCTATGTATTACCAAACATACTTGTTCATTTTATAGATCTAGGGCATAAAAAGTTTTCATTTTCCTAAAAAATGTAATAAACTTATCCAACATTCTTGCTCATTGAAGCATATAACAATGTTCCTGGAAGCAACAAATAAAATTATAAAAGAAAAAAAAAGGAACCAATCCCAAGAGAAATAAAACTTAATTATTATGATCGTTTTATTCGAAAACTTATGACGATTGTTGTGAAAAAGCACATTGTGTATATTAAGAGTTTTACTCCGTAAACAACTGTTCACTTTAAATACTCAAGATATGGATGATAAAAATAATTGCCTCGAGGAAATTATTGCTTCATTCAACAAGAACTCGGAGCCATCATTTGTAACGATTTTTCCTTCTGTTGTAAGCAAACACGATCCGTTATTCTGTGTTCTTCCCAGTATTTCCAGGTTCTGAATGAAGTGCCTCTTTTCCATGAACCCTGCAGCTATGTTCCTTTATGAAAATCTTTTTCGCCGATGAGGAATTCTTTGAAGTCTAAAATTTTAGTTCGAAGAGCTAGGGCTAATAATGCGAATTGAAATAATCGATTGAAGTAGATTTAATATCTAGAAGTATTTGTTTCAATAACATCATCCTGATTTGTGTCATTGAAAGTGATTATAAGGTGCATGGCACGGTAGCTGAAGGAACATTTGGAAGCAAAAATAAGTAAAGTTCAGTGAAGCCTGTGTAAGTTGACCTCTTGCGGTGTAGCACTTTAGTGGTCAACTTATAGAGGGCGATGGGCTAATTCCGTTCTCGACAAAAGTGGTCAACTTAGACAGGTGGTAGACTTACAAAGGGGGTCAACTTTACAGGTTTTACTGTGTTAAATAAAAAATAGTTTATTCTATTATGTTATGCAGTTACATTAATAAATTAATATACAGTAAAACCTGTAAAGTTGACCACCTTTGTAAGTTGACAGCCAGTCTTAGTTGACCACTTTTGTTGGGAACGGAATTAGCCCTTCACCCTCTACCTCACCCTCTCTCTAAGTTGACCACCTGTCTAAGTTGACCACTTAAGTGCTGGACCGCAAGTGGTCATCTTACACAGGTTTCACTGTATGTACTTGTTTTAAACTCAATCATCCTAATTGTTATGAGGAAAACAAAGAAATAGAGTAAGTGACGCAACATTAAATGGACATACATCCGAACATGTTCAAAAATTTGTGAATCATCAACTTTTATACGCGCGAAAAAATAATGCATTTTAAAAAAAATATGCACTTGTGGTATTCTTTGGTGTTAGGCAAATTACTTAACCTAACACCAAATAATATACGAAAAATGATAGTAACTGGAGCAGCACAAAGCAAAAACCGGGTTTCTAATAATCCTCTAGCGGCAGCAGAATTACTTTTTGTGAATGAGTTTTCTCCCACCAGACATTAAATATAGTGTTTGTAAATAACTTCAGAATCCCCGAGAACTTGAAAAAAAAGTAATACTTGTTAAAACTTTTCATTTCATTTTTTTCTGAAAATGTCAATTTTGCTTGGAATTCACCATAATATAGTTTGATATTAATTAAAGAAGATAATCAATTGAACTCGTTAGTAAGATTTTAACGCTATTCTTATAAAGAAGAAAAAATGCAATATTATGACTCTTGCCTTTTTTGTCAGCTTTCAGTTTATCATAACATGGTGTTTGTAAGCGTTTAAAAAAATTAAGAAACATATTCCTAAAAACAAAATCAACGGAAATTCTACCTTATGTGCGCAGATAAAATAGCAAATTATTTTCCAGTGAAAATAAATATAAATATTTGCTCACTGTATTGCCCTTTTCTATTCTTCATATTTCTATTATTGACTCTGTGTACCTCGATGAACAGAATGCTAGGTCTAGTTGAGTTGTTTTGACTCAAATTACTTCTGCTGCTTAAAAGTTAAAACGCTTAAAAGTAACGCTTAAAAGTTATTTTTAATAAATTATAAATTCAAAATAAATTTCGTCGTAAAAACTACCTTCGCTGCCTTTTGGCAGCGCTTGAATTCTTCTTCGCTATCTAGGTCAACAGAATGGCAAATAAAACCATATCTCCCCCATAACGATCAAGAAAAACATTCTTGAAACTTGTTAAATGAATTGATAAGTTTGCTTTCGGCACATTTTCAAATAAAATAAATTTCATCTGGAAGCAATACATTTAAAGCATACTTGACTAATTTTTCGTTTTAGGGGAACACAGTTATGCACTTATGTAGCTGCTTTTGAAAGATGTATTTGCTCACAGTTTTTGACTTTTTCTCATATTATAGCAGAAATAGAAATTGATATATTTAATCTGTTTTATATTTGCTTAAATTCATTTTCTTAGAAGGTTTCCTACATTGCCTTTAAAAAAATCTCATTTTTTGAGTGACGATACTGGGGATTTGCTCTTTTGTTATTGATTTATTCTTTTTAACATCTTTGTTCTTTATTTACTTACTAATAAAGATATTTTTCAATGTAAACATCTTTATCTCAAAATCAATTGAATCGTTTATTTTGAAAAGGTAATATCGCTGTTTTGAGAAAAGAACAACCATCAGTATAAACTTATTAATTTTTATGACATAAGTAATCAAAAATTGTTTTAATTTATCAATATTGCATTGTTATTACCTACTAAAATAAAATAGTAAAAGATGAGACCCATGAAGGTTTTCCAACTGTTAATAAGCCTTTTTTCCTGCCTCCTAAAAAAATTGTTTTTAAGAGACATTTTGAAATAAACGATTCAATTGTTCTTACGTCACCACACTTTCATGCCAATCGTGTAGAAATGTATGCTACAAATGCTTTTGCAGTTGCTGTGGATGTAAATGTACATAAACATATTTGGGGCATATTTGGGGTAACATATTTGGGGTAAATGAGATACATTTATTTACTTATTTCATTTTTAGAAATCGATTTCTCATTAGGATGATATATTATATGCTGCATATCTACTAAACACAAGACACACCAATTGAAAAAAAAAAAAAAAAACCAATGTTTTTAAGTATTTTTGTTAACGTGAAATCAAACTCTCTGCATTTTTACTTTCTCTCTTTTCACTTTTTCGACGGTTTTAAGCCCTTAATTTTCAACATGGTTTTGGAATATCGTGATAGAATATAACCGTTCCTTTACAGACATTGCTTTCAAAATCCCATTTTTTTTTTGTCAGCAGGTTGGAGAGTTAAAAAAAAGGCGTTATAACTCAAATGAAGTTATTAAAAGAATTCGCAAATCAAAAAGCAATTGTTTCCATTATGAAGCAGTTTTAACTGGATGACCTAATTAACCGATTGAGACCTTTCTGTAACAATTATCTCTGCAGACTCGGAATGTAGAATTATTTATGACACCTTTGTTTTTTTGCCATCCATAGAAAGTCGAGAGGAATTAGTGATAAAAAATATCTTGTTTTGAGAAGCTTTTTTCATTAAAGGGTTCACTGCTTAAAAACAAGCTGCAAACTTACATTGAGGGTTTTTATGCGTATGCTGCTCTAATTTTCTTCTGTATGCTGCGATGATAGAAATCCTTACGAAAAAAAGAACCAAAAATAAGAGAAGAGTTTTCAATAAAGAACGTGTTCTAAATAAAACAATTTGTTTACTTTGAAAAAAATAGTTTGTATTTCGTAAAGGTGTATATTACCTAAATTATTTTGTGGCATATTTGAAATGCAACAATGTTTTGGAACACGACTTATTTTTTCATGTAGAATACTTTAGAAGAAGTAGTTTTATCGTCTATAACATTGACGGCTGCTGATGTAAAAACACGTCAATTGGAAAACGGGTGTCCAGAGCCGGTGACATAGAAATACGGCATTGAAAAAATAACCAAGATTTTATAAGATGGAATTTATGTGTTATTTCTATTATAGTTTCTAAGAGCAAAATGTAAATATTTCTGAAAAATGTGTTGAAAAAAGTAACTAATATATAGCAGCTCCTGACTACTGCCCCGGAAGATATTGAGCGGCCGAACAATATAGAATTTTGTATGAAATAGTTGGGAAGTTAAAGTATAGCAATTTAATGGAGAAAGCAGTTTATTATTTCTTACAGCCATGAAAATAGTAGTTTAACATATATGATTTGTGATATATGTTTATGACGGATATAAAAACAATGAGTATTGCTATGCATTTTTTGGTTTCATTTGGCTAAATCCTTTTGGTTATAATAACTGGTTGGGTTATAATATTTGGTTATAAATATTTTAATAGTTATAATAACTGCGCGAATAGAAATTCACCGGTTTGAAGAGCTAATTAATACACATGTAACTAAATATATAAGTATATACAGTGAAACCTGTGAAAGTTGACCACTTGCGGTGCAGGATATTAGTGGTCAACTTATAGAGGGCGGATATTTTTTCTGTCATTTCTTACACTATGCATTTATTCATTTGTTACTAATTAAAATATATTTTCATGTATTGACATTACTTTAAAATAGTAACTAAATATATAAGTATATACGTGAAACCTGTGAAAGTTGACCACTTGCGGTGCAGGATATTAGTGGTCAACTTATAGAGGGTGGATATTTTTCTGTCATTTCTTACACTATGCATTTATTCATTTGTTACTAATTAAAATATATTTTCATGTATTAACATTACTTTAAAATAGTAACTAAATATATAAGTATATACAGTGAAACCTGTGAAAGTTGACCACTTGCGGGGCAGGATATTAGTGGTCAACTTATAGAGGGTGGATATTTTTCTGTCATTTCTTACACTATGTATTTATTCATTTGTTACTAATTAAAATATATTTTCATGTATTAACATTATTTTAAAATAGTAATTAAATATATAAGTATATACAGTGAAACCTGACCACTTGCGGTGCAGGACTTTAGTGGTTAACTTATAGAGGGTGGATATTTTTCTGTCATTTCTTACACTATGCATTTATTCATTTGTTACTAATTAAAATATATTTTCATGTATTAACATTACTCTAAAATAGTAACTAGCTTTTTTTCACAATTATCTAAAATATCATTAGAGAAATTTAATCTGAATGACAGTGCGTCTTATACATCTTTAAAAGTAAAGTACTTAGTTAAGGGGACTTGGCACCTTTTGACAGTTTTTTTTTTTTATTTAATAACTTTTACCCATTTTATTTGTATATTATGAAGTGCTATTGTTCAACAAAACAATTTTCACGTGAAAAATCCAAATTCAACTAACAGAAAATTTTAAAATTTAATTTTTTAAAAATAATTTAACGATTTTAAATTTCTTTCTTCTTCTTGATTTTCTTTAACCATTTTTTTAAAAGTACTTATTATAGTATGGTTTACAATTTTAGGGATGGGTTTTGCTATTAATTAGTTTTTGAGAAAAAAGTTTTTAAAGTTACATCGATGGTAAAACACAGAAAAAAAGCGACTTTTGTTACATTTTCATTTTTTATTTTTTTTGCAAATATATAGCAAAATCCATCCTTAATTTTATCAAGCACATAATATTGAACACACACAAAAAATTTCAAGTTGCTACATGAATATATGTAAAAGTTTTAGCATTTTAAGTACTACAATATTGTGAAAAAACACAAATCGAGATAACGCAGTTTAAAGAATTCAAAACCCTACTGAAACATCAGAAATATTGGAATTCTCTTACTTCTTAACTACAGTTCAATTGGTTGTATCGCTTAAAAACTTCGTTCAGATATACTAGGAGAGTCAAACCACATTTTAAGCGAAAAAATTAAAAAATAGGCATTTTTATCAATTTTCTACATTTGAAAGGTGCCAAGTCCCCTTAAAATAAAGAAAATGTCTTATTAATTATGTAAATTACTTATATGATAGTAAAGATTTCCTAAAAAACATATTTTTTTCAAAATGGTTTCATCAGATAGAAGAAAGAAAAAGAAACTTATTTAAAGAATAAAAGAATGCTCATAGTAGTTTCCCCATATGGTTAAGTTACAAAGAAACTTAGGCAAACTTTATATTGATGCTTCATCCATCCAGACAAATACTGGTCTAACGTTATAGCATAAAAATATCCTGGAGAAGTTTTCTTAGTTTTTTTTTTTTTTTTATCTTTGCAAAAATAGATAAATAAATTAATATAGAAATAATTAGGCGGTCAACTTAAAGGGCCTTTTTTTTATAATACTCCTCCCAAACTTGGCGAATATAAGGGGCCAATATAGACAGGTGGTCAACTTGGGTGCTTAAGTTGCAATGGTTTTCCTTCATTATATAAAATAGGACTAATTCCGTTCCTGAAAGAAGTGGTCAACTTTGACAGGTGGTCAGCTTACAAATGTGACCAACTTTACAAGTTTTACTGTATGTCTATAGATGTAGAACCAAAAGTGTCTCGTTTATCCCTTCTCGAAGTTTTAGAGTCAGTAAATAGGTCTCAAAACGTCGTTTAATAAGGGGCCGTTCATAAATGACGTCACGCTATTTTCCCATATATTTGACCCCCCTCCCCCCCTTTGTCACAATATGTCACACTTCAACGGACCGCCTCCCCCCCCCCTTTGTCACGCGTCATGCTATGTTGCATAATGCATGATGTTACACTTCTTGTTACCCCCTCCCCTTGTCACAACTTCACGAACCCCCCTCCCCCCTCGAAGCGTGACATCATTTATGAATGATCCCTAAAACATAAAAATGTTAATTTATTATTTCTTTAAAAATACGACATATCTTTTTTGTAATAACAATTTTATATTTTTCAAATGAATTTTTATTAAAAAAATCATTAAACACGTTTTTGGTGAAAGGATTGGAAAAATGGAAACAAGGGCATATTCTTTAAGAAATCAAGCAAAATAAAGTTAATATTGAATGTTTTTCTTGTACCCATAGCGGAATAACTTAATGATATTAACTTTGCTACATATTCTAATTATTAATTCATGTGAAAAAAAAAGACATTATCAGCGTAGCAAAATATTAGCACTTCCCTTTATTAAAGATTTTCCCAGATGAGTTGTTTTAGGAAATGATAAAATTATGCTTTGAGTTTCTGTATTATTTTTTAGTTATTACTTTTTGTTTCATTTCTTTCCTTTTTTGAAGACTAAAAACACTTGTAGTTATGTTCATACGCTGATAACTTAGGCAATGTTTAAATCAAAATTCAGATTTCGTTTATACTGCGTAAAGAACATTGAAGTTAAAATGCAAAATTCTAGTTAATACTACACCAGTTAAAACGTAAGTTTCTAAATTCAAAGAAACTTTTTGTTACCTTGATAAATAAATAAAAAAATCTAGGGGAAAAGCATAAATCATATATTATCTGTCTCAAGAAAACCGAAATAAAAATAAAAATACACAAATGCGGTTTTGAACTGAAAGATATTAATTATGTATACGTAAATTTAACTTGCGTGAAATATGGCTATTTATTTATTATGAAATAAAATTAAATATTTTTCAGAATAACACTTTCGAATGTTAAGTCTAGATGCATAATTTCGGAATCGCGTAGAAATCGAAAGTTACACAAAATTTGGTGAAAGATAATGAAAATGGTTATTACATTTAAAAGACTCGACCATTCTCACTACTTAAATTACTTTTATATACGGTTTAAAATTTTGTTTTTCTTCTTGGGGGAACTCGAAGAGAGTTGCTCCTTCATACAAGAATTGTATGCGAAATTTTAAGTTAACTATACTTGTCTTAATTAGTTAATTTTCGCAAGTGAAATTTGACTAGTATTTTGAATCAGTTAAAATTCTGCTAAGAGTCTTGTGTTTCATTATTTCATTATACAAGGGTCATTCTAAAAGTATAATTTTTTTTTTCTCTACAGCATTTTTTAAAAAATGGGTGCTTATTGAGCTTTATTTGCCATTCCTTCGTTATGATAAAAGAAAATATGCTTTTCAAACCACCTTCCTAAAATTTTTAATGTACTATATAACGGATGATAATATGTGCAGTAATTTAAAAAATAAATGGAAAGCAAAACCTGTAAGAATTTTTCCACATAATATCTTTACAGAAATACAGAAAACGACAACAATTGTCGATATTAAGATGGTAGCCAACTCTTTTACTTTCATCAATTACAGTAAATGCTACTAATTTTGAGTTTGACACTTTTATATGCAAACTTTCAAATTAAGGTTTAACGTCTCCAAAAACAGCTTAGGTGGCAATATCGTGTTTCAAATTAGTATAATTCATCCATTAGCTGTATATGTGTGTGCTTCAAAATCTAGAAGAAATGCAAAGGTTAGGAAATAAAGTAAAACGGAACAGAAAAAAATGAGCAAATCTATCACTCTTTCTTGTTCACTTCCTAAACTGCTTTAAGAATTTAGTTTTCCCACCGTAGAATTCAGTTTATTATTTGAATATAGGATACACAAGTTTTTTTTTCTCCAGCTTTGCAACTCCACAATCTAACTCGGGATTAAAATCTTGTTTAACTTATGTGTGGGGAAAAAATTTAATCTAACATGTCAGAATGTGATAAGAGCACAAATATTTTAACTTGGTAACTGGGAGAATTCGGGCGCAAATCCTTTTCATTCCCAAAGCCTTTTTCATAAGTCTGAACCAAATTTTGTATAAACTTCTTCAGCAAGTTCCTGAAGAAAGTTGATAGAAAAAACATAAATAAATATCCCTCTGACTTAAGTAGAAGAAAAAAAAAAGCCTTTAGGAAAAAACGCAAGCATCTGACACAAGTGACTTGCATTACCGATTGTGAAATCATGCAGTTATACCATCTGACTTTCCCGAATTGCATATTTCCTTCCACATACACATGTCTTTTATCCTCGCATTCTTTACGTCTAATTTTCTGGATGTGAACTTCAATTTGCTGCTTTTCTGAACGCCGGATCGGCGGGAAGAAATAAGAAGGAAAGTTTTGAAAGAAATTTGATTTCATTTCAAAACGGCTTTGAGGAATTTAAATATCGGCCGTTTTCTTCTTTTTTTACAACAAAGTTAAAGTATTATTTTGACTTGGAATTATAGACTCTCCAAGAAAAAGTTTCTTGTACGAAGCTGCACCGTAGTGTTGGGCAGAAAATATAAATAATTAAAACAACGTTGCTGGAGTACACATTCGCAACTGACTGAAGACACGCGTTTCGAGCTGACAAAGATTTGTTCAGGTAACAAAGTGGTATTTCTAATAGTGAAGCATTTATAGAAATATCTATAACAGCACTGTTAAAAATGGTCTGCTTAAAAAGGAGAAAATTTACCTTTTTCTTTTAAAAGTACAGTCAAACCCTGCTATAACGAACCCTCAATGGACCGACTTCGGAGATCGCTATAACCAAGGGTTCGCTACATCCGATTTAAAAAAAAAAAGTGTCAACTGACTAAAATACTTCTATATAATAAACATATTCCCAACAATAACCATTGTAGTGGAGAAAAATATTAACTTTAAAATATGGTTTTATACGATAAACAATTTTTTAAAATTTACATTTTTATTTATTCATATTACGAAAAAAGATATTATTGGCTGTGAACTTTTGAATTTTATGTATACCACTGCAAAAGATGGCGTTTGACTAGACTAGAACACGAATGGCAAGGAATGCTGCTGAGACAAATCGTATAAAATACTTAAACCTTTGGATCGCTATAGCCGATTTTCTAACGTTCGGTGATCGTTATAAACGTTTGAAAATGCATTAATGACATAGGGTTTCAGTTGGGGCCTTTGTGAAAGTTCGTTACTACCGGGGGATCGTTACATCTCGGGTTCGCTATAGCAAGGTTCGACTGTAATTTTGACTTAAAAATGAGCAAGTACCGTTCTCAGTTTTAAGTATCGACGCTTACTTATAAATTATTGTTAGAAGAACAAGTATTTTATTTTTTCTGCAAAAACTTAAAAAATTACATATAATCGTTCGTGCAGGGCTTTTCTTTTACGTGTACGTCTGTAGAACAGTAGTATTTGTAAGAAAACTAAGTAACTAGTCGCCACGTGAGACTCCGGAACAATTCAAGAATGAGTAGTCTGTTCGTCCCTTCAGAGCAGGAATACAATATGAATAACTCGTGGATTTGGATCGGACGCAGTAAAGCAAGGAAACAGAATGGACGAGCGAATAATTACGCTCTTCTGGATTGGGCAATGACGAAATGTGGCATAAAATTCCTTAGCACTCGCAGCTGGTAGGTTTGAAAGCTATATAATTCAACGGTCCACTTGGAGACGGCTCGATGTTTGGCACAGTGGAATGAGCTTTCGCCTGCAGTTCGATTATTGAGAGATGACAGCGCTTCAACTTTCTCGACAATGACGTACTCCTGCTTCGCATATGATGTGTTATTTCTGATATTGTTACCTCTAACATGAGAGAACATTTATTTTTTTAGTGGTGTCTTAAAAATGCCGGATTATTTTTGAGAAAATTGATAAGAGAAGGGAAAGAGATTTTGAGAAAGGGTTTACTTAAAATATAAGAATTTGATTTTGCAAATCTAAGTCGTTTTGACTCGGAGCTATTCCAAAAACATGATGATCTTGAAAAAAAGGCATTTTATCCCAATAAGAAGAATTCTGATTTAAAAGTGAGTGTAACACAGGAAGGAATAAAGCGCATTCTTTGTTTTAACGAATTTAACAAAGGGAGTACTGCATGTTATATCGTACTCCGGCATGTAATATCGTATGCGTCAAATTTATAGCGAAGGCGCTATTGACTACAGCGAATGCCATAAGTATTTTTGAAAATTCAGGGACGGAAATAAATGCTGTCTTATCAGAGAAGGTGTGACCTTCGCGCGTTTCAAAAGAGGTTATGCCAAGCACTTTAACAGAAATAAAAATAAAAAAAAAAAACCGTTGCACTTATTTGATGTAAAGGACTCTGGCCACCCTGATGTCACATGTTTTCTAATGTGCATGTCCCAGACATCGTAGCGCTGTCTGATGCTCATGTGACTTCAGAGACTGAAATTGAGCGATCTTAAAATCTGCACCTTATACCAGTAGATCAAAATGGATTCATCAGGCTACTTTCATAGTTTCTTTCCCAAAAGTTATGGAGATTGATTGACAGATTTTTACGTCTCCTTTCGTTTTCTGATGTGGTGTTCAGAGTTTACCACGTGTGCCGAAAATTTCTCAACTCTTTGTCTAAATCTAACAGATGTTTAACTTTCTATTCCTCATTATCAGGATTATTTTAAGTGATAATCAGTAAAACCCATTGCTGTGTAAAAGATTTAATCTTCAAAATTCCTTGGTTTTTAATAAATTCAAACTTAGTTGTGTAAGTAGAAAATGTGTTATTATCCGCATTTATGTCTTATAATAATTGCATTCATTACTTTCAACGCACAAATCTTCAATGCCCAACTGCATGTTACGGTTCAACACTAGTCTATTATTGCATTAGATTCCTCCATAGGCGTCATGCAAATGCATATCTGCAGCGGAATATCTATACATTTGGTAACATAACCTTATCTGCTGGCTCATTTACTCATTTGCTATGAGTAATTCATTTATTCACTGAATGAACTTGATAACACGTTTGCTTTGACCTCGTGTGTAGTCCAATTGGTTCATACCGTTTATAAGCAAAGGTCATATAATTCTGGTTTAGCACCTCAACAAAATGCTTTACTAGTAAGTGGATTTTGAAATTTTGGAGTTGAAATATTAATAACACGAAAAGCATTTTCAATAAAAGAGGTATTCGTGTCGTGTCTGCCCTTTAATTAATTTAAATCCTGAAATTTGTATTATTTCATAAATCTGCCAGCAAGCTCAGGTTGGTTAGGTAATTAAAAAATGTTAAAGTTGTAAAAAATCTGATTCTTTGGTTTTATAAGTAATTTTTCGCGCTACAGTCCGATGAATTATTTTTTTTTCAGCTTTTGAACAGTAGATACTTTTCAACACAAAACAACACTTAATAGTAATTTTAACGAAGTAATAGAACTATGACATTTTTTACACTAAGTTTAACTGGCAATTTTAAAATTAAATTTTTCTTCTTAATAGAAGCTAGGTTTTGGTTACAAAATGGAGTTTATAATCGACAAATTCGTTACCTACCTACTCTGTGCCTCTCTCAGTTCGAACAAAAGTTGTTTCGCAGTTTTACCTTACTATAAAATCTTAAAAACTAAAACTGTTTTTTTTCAGTCCGCCTTAAAACAGTGCATGATCATGAACTGTTTTCTTGTTTGTAATAATACGTAGTTTAATGTCAAGAGCTGAATGCTGAAAATGATTTGAATATTATTAAGGTATTAAAAATGTTGCATACTTTAGAAGTGCAGCCGAACCCGCTTATGGAATATCGGTTAAAAATATATCCCGCTTAATATAATGAATTTTCGAGTTACCAAACCATAATATATTGTTTCTGTGATTCCGGATATTAGAATATCCTCGCTTATTAGAATAATTTTTCTAGCAAATTTGCTATTACTTTAAGCGGGCTGAACTGTAACATATATGCGTTTGCATTTGAGCTTTCTTGACATTAAATTCAATATTTTAACTGAAAAACTACCCCGTGATTTTTTTTTTTAGCGTGGAAGTAAGCGCACATAAATTATTTTTATAAAATTCTTGAAATTTAAAACAAAATAAATTGATTCTATGTCAAAAAAATGGGTTTTGTTTTTATGGAACATTAATTTTAGCTAAAAAATAATGTAAAGTTTCGTTAGTGCAATGGAGAGAGTGGGGTAAGTTATTTAACAAAATTTAAGAATTTTCAAGCGAAGTATAATATTTTCATTATTCCCAAGTGCATAAAAATTGAAGATTATACTTCATTTTACAATACAACATTGATGATCAAAAATCAGTTTATAATAAGAATCAATAAAGAACAACAATACTTTCCCAATAAAGAGCTCCCGAAAAAAAAAAGTATGTGTGTGAAATGAAGTAAAGAAAAGAACTCCGTATTCAAATTTTGTATCAAATCTCTACCTTATACGATTGAATCAAAGCATTTTCAATTTCCAGAGACAATTTTCTTTGCGAATTAGTTGCTCCCAATGTCTTTTGCTACGGCGAACTAAATCGAAAATATTCTTCGATAACTCCTTCGTTTCCTATTCACCTTCCCAAGATCATTTAATTTGCATTCCGATTTTTTTGTGTTCGTTTTTATTCGTTCCGTTCATAAGTAGAATGTTTAAAGGCCGAGAACTATTTAAATGTAAAAGCGACGTTGAAAAAGTAAACCAAATTATCTAAACATGCTCCGTTTTAACAGCTATTGCGCCACTTCATATAAAAGTCGAGAATCTTTCTTCTTTTTTTTTTTTGAATAAAATATTTGAGCTGAGTGAAAATTCTTTCGGGTCTTGCATCTTTTTGTAGAAAAGGTTACTAGAAAGTTTCCTTATAGTATAAAGATATTTTTCCACGATGGTAGATTTGCCGTCTTCGAAATAACTTTGAGAATTTCGCTGATAAGAAAAAGTGAACAAATCAGTGAGAAAGCTCTCTTTTGTATATTTTAATTGTAAATGTAAAAAATATAACTATTTTTTTCCTCGAATTTAATACTATAACTGAAAATTATTTCAAAAATAATCCATTTAATATGCTTAACATGTGCTTTTCAATCGTCAACATTCCAATGTCATGTGCTATCTTACCTAGTTTAGACAGAAATGGAAACTGAGCAATTCTTCCTTTGTACGAGTAAACTCTCCCACATTCTATTATTCAACATGTCCGCGGGTCTAGAAACAATCGTTAGCGTTTACTCCGTTATTCATGGTTAGTAACTTACTGACTGAAAAAATATTTAATTTAAAAGTACTTCGTAGTTTCCCATTACAATGAAATTTCGGGGAAAAGTAATGAAAATTCAAATACTTTTCTTGGAAAAACAAACGATAGAAATGACGATGTATCATAGACGCTAAGAAAAACAAACATATAAATTAAACGAGACACTATGTTATTGTATTTGTACAACTACCCGGAGTCGCTGGGCGCTCAAACTTTCCCTTCCTTCATACCCTCCAAATATGCAATTTCTCCACCCGCAAGACCTTAATTAATATTACCTCGTATTTTTCGTTACCAACCACAAGATCTCCATTAAATTATCTTGTATTACTTGTATTTTTCGTTCACTTAAGATATGACAAAAACAACTTTTTTCTTACATGTTAGGTCATCGGTATTTTTACATAGGTTTAAAAATTTTTAAAATAGCAAGTTTTGAACTTTGTCAGTTCCCAAAATCACAATAATTAAAAAATTAACATTGCTAGAGAATTAATCTATAGGAGAAGTGTTTGATACTACAGTGAAACCTGCGTAAGTTGACGTGCCGCACTTAAGTGGTCAACTTAGACAGGTGGTCAACTTATAGAGGGTGAGGAAGAGGGTGAAGTACTCTTTCCGTTCTTGACAAAAGTGGTCAACTTAGACAGGTGGTCAACTCATAGAGGGTGAGGAAGAGGGTGAAGGGCTAATTCCGTTCTTGACAAAAGAGGTCGACTAAGACAGGTGGTCAACTTTACAGGTTTTACTGTACATCTATGGCTTCCATCGATGTTCCCAAAAGTGTACGACAGACGAAAGAACTCAAATAGAACGGTTTTGTCTTCTGCTCGAAGAAGTATTTGTATTCACAATTATTAGTTGCGAGTCCAGTGTTTATATTTTGCATATTTCAGTTATAAAAAAACATTTCGAAAATAAGAAAATATTTCTTTAAATTTTACTCTGGTCGTTTGTCACAATAAAGCTCTACTCTAAAATTTATTCTCTAATCGTAATTGGAACTAAATGCATGCATTGTTTATCTGATTGCCAAACGAAAAAAAGTTGGAAAAAAGAGCCTTCCCCCATATGGTGTATATATATATTACGGTGAATGTCCGAAATCGAAAAATGTCGACAATCGCAGTTCTGATGGTCGGTCAATGTCGACATTCACCGGTGATTGTCGACATTCTGTATTTAGTGTATGTCGACATTCACTGGTGATTTTCCGATTTCGGACATTCACCGTAACATATATAAATAATATACAGAATTCGATCCATCGTTTTTGCATGTATCGTTTTTTCGTATGAACTGACTTTGTAACATACGATTGTTTCAGACTTATAGCAATTTATCGCTATTAGTAAGATTCTGAGTGGGTTTAATTTAGTAAAAATTAATTTTTGCCAAATTCTCAGACGATAGTGCGAATTGTAAATTACTGTAAATTTGAGAGAAGTAGATATGTTTGAATTTTTAAAAGCAGGAACCTCTACTTTCCAAGAACAGAAAATAGCTCTCTAATTAGAAGAAAAAACTGGATTAGCGGAATTTAATTCTCTTAATCATTAACTTTCTCTTAATCATTTAAACGGAATTTTCGTTGTTGCTATGCTATTGTGTAGCAACAATGAAAATTCCATTGCAACTCCAGGAGCAAAATTGCAGAAACTTTGCAGGTAATACTTACAGATGTAATCTGTTAAACATATTAAAGTCTTCATTTTCCGGAAAGGTAATTAACGGAAAAGATTACCAGAATGAAGCGAATTTGCTAATCATTCTGATTCTTCATTAAACAATAACGAACAAAAGGTAACTTTCGTATTTTGACTTTATAAACCCAAATAGCGTCACTTTCTCTACAGTATATTTTGATAAATTTTAAGGGTTCACAGAACCTCAAAATATCGATTTTTTTTCTTTCCTTTTTTTAAAAATACGTTTTTCGATAGTTGAAACCTTTTTAAAAGTTCATTCAAAATTTTAAACTTGTAAAAGGAATGCTACAAAACATTATTTTAGCACACTTTGAAATATTACCTTTAAGACAAGCAGTTTTTGTAAATAATTTTAGCTTGTTTTCCTTGTTCGTTTAAAATCTTGAAATGAATTTCTGTGCTTTGCATTTTGTTTCTTAAGGGGGTATTCTAGTGTAGAATTTTGATAAATCGAAACTTTTTTGTCATATTTCCGAAGTTTAGACATTCAAGAATATGCCTTTAAAAGGATTTTTCAAAATTCCTATTATTTCATGAGTTATAGCCGTTTTAGTGACGTGGCATCGGTTCCGGTCCGACCGCTACAAGTCAACAAAAGACGGTAGGCGTTCCCGAGTCCCTACGGTTGAATATCCGTATAAAATCTTTATTGTATAGTATCTCTTTTAAATCTATATTTAATTGAAGGACATAGAAACTTGTTTTGTTGAAATATTTTTCTTTTAGTTTTATTTTAAGTTAGTTTTGAGCCAACCTTCGCAGTTAGTATTTTTAATGAAGGTTTTATACCCATATTAAAAATCTTAGATGTTATCGGAATCACGATTGGCCCAGAAGCTAATGCTTTTGCAGCGAGACGGGAAAAGCGCGTATCGAGCTATCGCAACTCCGGACTTCAGAGGCGTCAAAGGAGAGTAGAACTGCTCGTCTACACAAGAGAACATCAGAGAATGCGCATTTTGAAGTAGAGGAAGGTTTCTTATATGAAGCAGCAATCACCGATTAAAAATATGCAAGTATTCTGTACCATTATATAAGTAAAACTGCCGAAAACGTGTCTCAAAACTTTGAACGCGTTTTTCTCGAAACTACTTTTTTCGAGCTGGCGGTAAGGATATCTCGAGTTCTAATGGACCGATTTACTTCAAATTTGGAGAGGATGTTCTTTATACATCCCTTTATCGTGTGAACCTTGCCCAAATCTGTAACGTTTTATTTAGTGTTTTTTAAAAATTCGTAATTGTTAAAAAAATATGCAAAAAATAATTTTTTTTTTCCAAACAGCCGCCATTTTGTAATTTTTTTTAACTCGTTCAAGGTTCATACGATAGCGGCATCTATAATAATTAAGAATCCGTCTGCATTTTATTTTTCAAATCACCAGGAGGGTTGGAATAAGGCACGCCAGGACACCCTCTTTTTTTTTTTTTTGATTCCCCCACTTTGACTGCTCATAACTTTGTCAATTTTAATTATTTTTTTTGGTTAATTTTTGTATGTAATAATAAAACATCAATAAACAAATGATAAAAAAAGGATAGTAAAAATACTTTTGTTTCCTTTGTACGGCGTTTCAAAAACCGGGCGAAATTCATGCCTCTACACTAGAATACCCCCTTAATTAAAGAATGAAGAAACGATACTTATATGCAGTAAAGTGCCTGAGATTGTTTTTTTAAATTAGAGATATACACTCAAGAGCCAAAACATTAAGACCACCTGTCAATAACGAGTGGGACGTTTGCTGCGTAGCCCCATATCCAACAGTGTCCGCTGAACAGTGTGTTCCGATACTATTCTACTTGGCCCTGCATATTGTATTGGGCTGTCAGCAGAGCCACTGTCTGGCTCCGGTTTTGCTTCACCATGCGACAGTCTCCGACGACCTTTTTCTTTGATAGCGTGTGGACGTCCAACACCATGTCGTCTACTGCTGGTTTCACCGTCATTCATCCACCTTGCATAAGTACTAACAACTGTAGATCGCGAACAAACCACGAGTCGTGGAGTTTCGGAAATACTTGTTCCTAGCCTTCGAGCCATTACAATCTGGCCTCTATCAAAATCGCTTACATCGGCAGCCTCAAAGTTGCTTACATCGGCAGCCTTTCCCATCACACATCGAAGTAAGTGAAAAAATGATTCTTCAGACTCTCCAGCAGCAGTTAAATATCACTTCCACCTGATCCCGTGCCTTCCACGTCATCCAGGCGGGTTCATTGCAAAATGTCGGGGTGGTCATAATGTTTTGGCTCTTGAGTGTAGCTTTGAAACTTTTTACATGCACTCCACAGAGTATGTTAAGTAAATCGTGGTTCTCTCATAAGTCCTTGTAGCTTATTTTTATTTAATTTTTGATTGTTTTTCGGAGTCGTTAACGGAAAGAAAAATATTAAAACTCAGCTGAGTTTCAGGTAGTTAATTCCATGCTAACTTTTATTCTAAAATGTTTGAGAAGTATTACCCATAAGAATTTTTTTTTAAAAAAGCTATAACTAAAAGTAATCAAACATTTTTTAATGTTAAAAAGTTATTATTTTTTTTAAAGTAACATAATTTTCAGTGGCGAGGAAGCTTCTTTTAGTTTCAAAATGTCTGAGATTTTTTTTTTCTCCAACGGTATACGACATTTTAATAGTTGCTTATGTGATGCAGTTTAAATAACAAAATTCATTCTCCCAAAATCACCCCAATTGAGCGAAATTTAGTTTAAAAAATGTTGTCCATAAAATGTTATTTTTCGTTTCCTAATTATTTTTTCCTCAAATACATCATTATTTTAGTTCCAATATTTGGAGGAGCATATACTGGAAAATGAAACAATATGTAAACTCACTCACGATGTTTAGTTTTTAAATAAGGCTCAATGTTACCCAACCAATTTCCACACAAATAATACCAAATAAATCATGTCCCTAAAAATCACATAGCAATAAAATGTAGAGATATGTCTTTCTGTTCAGTTTAAGAAGATTTCATTTCTGTACTTTTTTTAAGTTAAGAAGTTTTACCGTTTGGTCATGCGATTCAAGTATTTTGTGAGCAAGAAAAATCATTAACAAAATTAAATTAATTATTGTTTTTTTCCTTTTCTTATCTCTCGAACAATGTTATTGTAAGTGATGTAAATTGAGTAATTAAAAAATACTTGTATAGTCCTTCAAACCCAAGGCTTAATGTAAAAGTACCGTATTCCATTGTTGTCACATGTATTCCCACTACTTTGCTGTAGTACATGGAGCCTTTATCGCACTGAGAAAAA
This sequence comes from Octonoba sinensis, assembly GCA_038502835.1. NCBI lineage: Eukaryota > Metazoa > Arthropoda > Arachnida > Araneae > Uloboridae > Octonoba > Octonoba sinensis. The sequence continues at coordinate 210,593,683 of CM076598.1, read as the reverse complement.
ATGACGACGTCTCTTACAGCCGTGTTTGATAATTTGTGAAGTAAGAATATATGTAGGGTAATACCGCTTATTCAGGACGCCCCATCCCCGAAGAAGAAGAGATCTGAGTCACGAAAAGTGAAGTAGAACGAATTTCAAAATGTGCTTTTAAGGATTTAAGGTGAAATTTAAGTAAATACACTGCAAAATATTTAACTGCATGCTTCGCCAAAAAATAGTGCAAACTACTACAAAAAAAGTAGTGCCAAGTGTTGCTGACTGCAAAAGTCGGTGCCTTTTTTTTTTTATAATTTGGTGCAACGTACGCAAGTTCCCACCAAAATATAGTAGAATGAAGCACTATCCTTTGTAGCCAGCAAATCTGCACCGTCCTTTGGTACAACATACCACTAAATTTTTACAGTGTATAACGTTCTTAACTTCAACAAGTATTCTTCTTATTGCAGCAAAATTACGAAACAGAGTAAAAAAGTAAATGGTAATATCAATGTTTTCAAAGCACAAAATTGTAAAATTATTGCATACACGTGTTATGGTGCATTGTCCGAGTGCCTTGGAATCTCTTTCTTCATTCAAAAAAGTGTTTAGCTTCCCTTTTATTGCTGCTTGGTGTCAGAAGCTGAAATGTTTTTCTGCGTTGAAAAACGTTTTTTGTAACCTGGAAATAAGTATATGGTATTATTTTTATTATTTATTTATTATTTTTGTGCTATAATAACGTGGATTTTATAATTTACTTTTTCTACACAAAAGTAAATGGTTTATTGCAGAGAAAAAAACTTAAACAAAAATTTGTTTTTTATTTATTTATGTATTTATTTTTACTTCGTTTGGTAGGCAAGTGTATTTCCTGAAAGTAATATAAATTGAATTATCAAATAATTTGACGCGAATCATTTTGGGAGTTTTATTTTAGTAGGAAAAATTGAATACAACAATTGTAAAATAAATATTATTCTTCAAATAGCTTTTTTTTTTTTCATAAAAATCAAAACATTTTGTTTGAATATCTTTTCAATAAGAACATTTAGGGATTTAGTAAATAATATCCTATAAGTAGTATTTCAAAATAAAATAAGTTGCATGCTGCAGTGCTTCATAAAATGTATTGTTCAGTAAGCTGAAGTAATGCAAGAAAAATATATTTCTCATGATATTATTTACTGTAGTACTTAACACGTAAAAAGGAAGAAGACATTAAATTAGTTTTGCTGAATGATAAAAAAAAAAAATGCTTTAAATGCAAAGCATGTATAATGAATATATTATGTTTTTTATGTTTAATTTCCCGGTAGTATTCATGAAAAGTTTTTTAAAAATATTTTAGTACATAACTAGGTACACTTATGTATTCGTATTTATATACTATTGATAATATTATGCAATAATTTGTTCATTTGCTTGGGAATTATACATTTATTTTTAGAAAAATATTGCAATTGTGCAATGTATGGGCATTTGAAAAGTATATAACGGCGATAGTAATACTTGTAAGCTATTATATTCATGATAACTTATTTGCGAACACTTGAATGGCTCTTAGGGTGGGTCGAAAAAAAGTAATGTTTTGTTTTCCAACGCTATACCGCGGAAAACTTGCCTCTGGGGTAGATAAGTAACATGCAAATTAAAAAACAGATTTTTATTGAACCCCTAGCTAGCGCATTGTACTTAAAATTTCGGTTTTCGAAAATCAAGTTATTTTACAACTTTTTTCGCAGAAGCCAGCCATTATTATTTTTAACTGCTATAGCGAAAATCATTTATTAAAAGGGTTGAAAAGCACACAAAGAAATTAAAACCGTCAAAGTCTTTCAGTTTGCGGTAGCGCAGAAGACTCAAAAATCAGTAAATTATTGCATTTAAGGTACATACTAACACTTTATGTGAAAGGCATAGTCAAGCATACTGAGTTATGAGTTAACAGCCCATTTCTTATTTTTATACTTTACACTTCAATTCATTGTAATAGAATAGCGTTTCCCAACCGGTGGTTCGCGAACCCCCAGTGGTTTGCGTGGTGTCGGAAGGGGTGGCCGCGAAAATAATATTGCAATAGCGGAATTTTTAATTGCTAACGTACAAGAAAAAACTAAATAATAAATTTTCATACGTATTAGGACGGAGTGTAAAAAATATTTTTTAAGCAAATTGTTTTCCCGATAATGCATAAAAGTTGTTGATTGGCATAGGAAGCATTCGCACAAAATTTGAAATGCACTTATTTCTACTATTGTCTGATTTCGAAAACTTGAATCCCAAAGTGGTATCGGAAGAAATTCCTTGATTAATTTAAAATTTTGAACGTATGTTTCTCCTACCATTTCCCACTTTTTCCTCGATATTTAACAAATTACCATTATAATGGTTCAACTTGGTACCAAATATTGGTTGTACATGGGGAAACTACACCATTATATCGGTTCAACTTAGTATAAAATATTGGTTGCCATTAAATTTCACCATTTTTTAATTTTTTGGTGAAAGGTTGAACTGGAATGTTTTACAGTGTACAAACATGAGAAGTTCCGTTTTTAAGCGAAGCACAGAGGTCTGATACCGAACACAGAATGCTTAGTCTATTATTGTGTAGAGCACTTCTCATGTTTAGTCCGGTACGGGGGACCCAGGGGAAGAAACTGAAATATTTCCATAACTTCATGAAACATATTAAAAAAAAAATATCGAAAGACGAAATTTTGCCGAAATTTCTCTTCGTCCTATCTAAGGAATAATTTATAATTCTTGTTCCATGTAAGTTATGTTTATGTAAGAAGATAAATATTTTCCTAATTCGGAATGTTCATCTTGCAATCTTTTAATTACATTCATCAATAAAAATGCATTAACTGAAGAAAACCTTATGTTTGTTTTATTGTAAAGGAGTATATTGAAAGATAAGTTATCTACACTGATGGAAAAAAAAATCCCAACACCAAGAAGGATTTGTGCTAGCGAAACGAAATTTGGCAGGCGTGTTTATACAACTGAAAGATGAAGTCGATTCAAATTTTGCGCTCGGCGCATCAGTGTGACGCTAGTAGCGACACACGGAAGATGCAAATCAGGTTTGCTTTAAACACGCGCTGTAACGTTCCTGAGCGTTGTTTAGCGTCGAGATTTGATGTAGTGAGTCGATGTTAGTCCACAATGCCTTTAAGAAGACGACGAAGCCATTATCAACAGCTCACTGAGTTTGAACGAGGTCGTGTAATAGGCCTACGAGAAGGTGGGTTTTCTTTCCGCGAGATTGCAGAAAGGCTTGGCAGGATGCATCCACAGTGCATGAATGTTGGCAGCAGTAGTCAAGGAAAGGCACTGCCTCAATAAGACCGGGTTCCGGGCGGCCACGTGGCACTACTGAGAGGGAAAACCGCCGTGTTCGGTGTATGGCCGTAGCGAGTCGTACTGCGTCTGCAGCAGAAATTCGAGCAGTAGTTGGCACCACAGTGACACAACGAACTGTTACCAATAGGTTACTTCAAGGACAGCTCCGAGCCATACGTCCTGTAGCGTGCATTTCACTAACGCCAAACCACTGCCGTTTGCGACGTCAGTAGTGTCAGGCTAGAGCTCATTGGAGGACGGAGTGGAGATCTGTTGTGTTTTCTGATGAAATCCGGTTCTGCCTTGGTGCCAGTGATGGCCGTGTGTTGGTTAGGAGGAGGCCAGGTGAGCGGCTGCAGCCATCCTGTCTGTGGCTTAGACACACTGGACCTACACCTGGAGTTATGGCCTGGGGAGCAATTTCTTATGGCAGCAGAAGCACTCTCGTGGTTATCCCACGCATCCTGACAGCAAATGTGTACGTCAGTCTGGTGATTCAACCTGTTGTTCTGCCTTTCATGAGTAGCATTCCAGGAGGGGTTTTCCAACAGGATAACGCTCGACCTCATACTGCTACTGTAACCCAACGTGCTCTACAGGGTGTCGACATGTTGCCTTGGCCTGCCAGATCACCAGATCTGTCTCCAATTGAGCACGTATGGGACATCAATGGACAACAACTCCAGCTTCATCCACAACCAGCATTAACCGACCCTGTATTGATGGACCAAGTGCAACAGGCATGGAACTCCTTCCCACAAACGGACATCCAGCACTTGTATGATTCAATGCATGCACGTTTGTATGCTTGCATTCAAAATTCTGGCGGTTACACCGGTTATTAATGAACCTGTATTTCATTTCTGCAATGGCTCTTCTCGGGCTTAAATTAACCTGTGATCTTGAAATTGTAATCAATTACGTACGTTACCTATATAAATGTATTGCTGAAATTTCATTACTCTACAATAATTATTTCTTGGTGTTGGGATTTTTTTTCCATCAGTGTATATTTACATAACTCAACAAACTTCCTAGTAATTTTCGTCATTTCTTCAAAAATGTTATTCTAAATGTTTCTGGGCAGAAATGATTTAATTACATATGAATGAAAACAATTAAAACACTGTAATAACTATATTACTTGACAAACATTGATGTTTAATACTACATTTTCATAGATTATGATGTGTCTTGAACTACTTGAACTTGAATATACGAGCATGTCGTAAAACAATTCAAAGCAAAACTTACAATTTATGTTTAAAACTAGCTGCGACGCCTGGCGTTGCACGGTATGTCTTAAATAATGCTCATTTTCTGGCGGAGGACAAAAAGTGATGTCACGTATTTCTATGAAAAACTTATCATATTCCATTAAAAATACCCATATAAAGTGCTGGGTCTCATAACCTTATATCATGTAGATTGTAGGTTATTCAAAAGGAAACTCAAAACAAATGTTATTTTAAAGTACTTCTGCGTACACTATATTTTTAGTTCTGTTTTCTTCCGGCAGAAGTGGAGACTGATTTTCATCAGAACCAGATCTCGATAGGGCAACATATATAAAAATAATTATTAATATTCTTATTTACTTAGCAACTATTAATATTACATTAATATTTATAGACATATGCTCTCAAAAGAAAAAAAAAACACTATTTTGATACATTCTTCATTGATGCTCCGCTCCTATTGGTCTTAGCGTGATCATATATTGCCTATAGCATTTCTCGATAAATGGGCTATCTAACACTGAAATAATTTTTCAAATCGGACGAGTAGTTCATGAGATTAGAGCGTTCAAGCAAACAAATTCTTCAGCTTTATAATAATTAATATAGATGAATCAATCTCTAGTTCTCTACACACTCGATATTTAAACAATACAGTTTAATTCTTAAAGCATTGCTAATTTAATATTGCCAAAACAATACTTTAACGATGCAGTATTTATATAATTATGTTTACCAAATAAATACAACTATACACAGCACTTTGCAAGCCAGTAATCATTGTAATGTAATTATAAATTACAGGATGAGATGGCACCGTGAAGCGTTTGCCAGCGAGAGTATGCCAGTGACTTCAAAACTAGTGCTTTCTCAGAGCTTTTGGTATGAACAAAGTAGACCGCTTAGATAATGAAATATGTCTTTCACGTACCATATGCCTTTTATACATAAGAGTACTTAGGTAGAGTAGATTAATTTTATCATATTTCTACAGGTTTAAAAGCAGCATAAATCATCTTAATGATCATGACATGATTCAAGAGATAGCCTTAATTGCTGTTGCTTACTCGTCGGGTTTTGTGGGAACCACACATTGGGAATAAATTTCCTTAACTCTGGCAGCTTTAACAGTGAGATGGAATGGAATAATTTGATAAAAAGATTAATTAAATGGAAGATTTTAATACATAGTCATTGTCATATTGGGTGTGCTACGGGAAGGTAGGCGCTTTTAAAATACATTCAGTGCATTGTAATTAATCCAAACTTCTGCGTTTGATGTGATCTACTTTAGATTACACTAATCTCAAGAAAGAATTTAACAATTATTGTAATTTTTTTTAGTGGAAAAAGAGCTTCGTTGGTATATTTTTCTAGGGAACGTTGCAATAAAAATATGTGAGGGGCATCTAAAAAAGCTTCCCGCACGCAGTAAAAAGGAGCAACAATATCTCGGAAACATTTGAAGGCCTTATATGAATAGTGGTCCAACGTCATGTTTATGGGCTGTGGTAGCCTAGCGGTTAGGCTGTCGAGCTTCGGATTTTAGAATCTCGGGCTCGATACCCGAGCCATTAGAGACCAACCATGTACACTTGGGGATACGTGCATGTAAAGCCCGTGGACCCTGAAGTCCCGAGGCAGTTCCGAGGATACCGGTGGGTTTAGATTTTCCCTTCCCTTCACCCATACGTCTAAAAAGGGAGGTGGCGTATTGGTGGTGGCGCCATCTGGTGTCATCCAAGTACATTCTGAGCCAAGTCGTATTTCCACCATTGGTGCTCGGCTTGAAACGGAAGGCGCTCCTTACTGCCTTAATTCCTAGTCACGAAGGGGAGCTTGGATATCCACAAGTGGCATAAGAAACAGCAACTTCATGTTTATTCATTCTGAGGTACAGAGCCTTAAGTTTTGACCATTCGCATATAACTCTCTTGTTGCGATGCTTGAGAGGCCAATTCTGTAGACAGATGAAAATAAGCAGGAGGCGTACCAGTTTTAAAACAAGATAGAAATGTCTTGTTTGAACAAGAAAATGAAGCTACAGTTCGATCACGAAATGTCGACATTTAGACGCTTCTGCGCATGTCAGGAAAGAACAAAACCATTTCAGTTTTAGGAAAGTTCGTTTTGCAGGTGCGTTTATTTAGTTCGCGAATTAGAATGTTTGCTTCTTTGTTTTTTGAAAGCAACTACACTTATAAACTGACACATAGCATCAGTTCGGAAGATACCAATTATGCTGCACGAACTAGAACGAGAACAAGAACGGCACTTTTCGTGTACCAGCTGTTGCTCCCTTGAACATAAATGGATTCTTCTTGGCACTCTGCCAACGCAGATTGCTTTGGTTGATAGTAGAACACTAATTCCTTTTTTTTTTATTCTTAAAAGTGGAATTGAACTGATACTCAAATAATTTACATAAGCCTTCCATCATTCGTTTTTTGTTGTCAGTGAGGGAAAAACATGTTCTATATGGCTCGGGTAATTTCAGTTTTATGGCATCTCCGTTTCCTAAAATTTCTTGCATAGCTTTAGTCCGTGATAGTCTGACACTGGAAATTCAATCAATTTTCCTGTGAATAAGTCAGAATGAAACAGCTCTCTTTTTCTCTAATTCACGGAATGTCGAGGTATGATCAAGTCAAAGTTTATGAACCTTTTTGTTTATATTAAAATGTTTCAGGAAGGAATAATATTTATTAATAATTCTTAATGATCTAATTTCATGTTGAAAAAATGATAGCACTCCTTTATTGTGGATCAAAAGCCTGAAATTACAAAATTTCTTTTTTTGCAGAGTACAAGCAGTATTATTTTTACAAATACTTAATTACTTTCTCTCTATACTATTTGCCTTAAATTTTCTTTAGTATTTCAATCTTTAGCTGAATTCTTGCAACCAATTTAATTGAAATTTGCAGATTAGAGTGAGTGATATAATTTAAATAAAAAATAATTTTTTATGCAAAATTCACCCAAAATAAATAGTCTGAAGGTACTTCATATAAAAAAAAAGTGTTTATGTAAAGTTTAACGAAAAATCTCTTCTTATGAATTTATTAGGAAACCGAGATTTTGCTTGAAATTACGTTTATCAGCTTAATCCGTCATTTAAATAACTGCATAAAAATATTTAATACTTCATGTTTTTACCAAATCATACATTTATTTTTAAAAAAAGTTAACAAATAGATGACATACCGAAACCGGAAAAAATAAGGAAATCTTTTCAAGTGCTGCTCTTATATAGAATAAATATTCTGATATCATTGCAAACTTTTCCTCAATTTCAAAGTCATGCTTGACAGTTCAGAGTATGGAGGATTTAGTGAATGCCATTAGGTGCTGACTTTGAAATTCAACGCAGCTACGAATATTGTCCATTAGTAGAAGAGCTAAACTCTATCCAAAAAAAGAAAAAAAAAGACGAATTTAATGGCTGCCTATCGAAAGAGAAATATGTATTTTTCGAAGTATTTAGAATGAAAAATGCATGTAAAATAAAATTTATTACCCTTTACATTTTTAAATATATTCTTAGACCATTATTCCTGCAGTAATTCATATTTCGAAACTAAATTAAATATCGGGAAAGTAGAAAATTTATTTATGGAAAAATGATTTTAGAGAGCATTTTGATTAGTTTTTTCCCCAGGAAGAAGTATTTTGATTATAATATTTTAAAACGTACGTAAAGAAAAATTTATTTTAATATTCCTAAATTGTTTATTTTGTATACATTTCCTTCTATTTGAATTTTAGAGGAAAGAAAGAAGATAAGAAAAGAAAAAAAGTTGTAAGGTTTCTTAAAGATGATTATAATTGGGGGTTCAGGCAGAGATTATTACGACTGAGCCCCAATCCGTTAGATATATTTAATAAACAAATACCAGTGTCCTTAAATAATCTTATACTTACACTACAAACTGGGTTTTACTTGTAATTTATTGCTATGACCGATTTAAAAATGCAATAATCAAGCGTTTGAATAATATGTAATACTTAGTTACCATTTTAAGTGGAATCTTTTAAGAAGTTTTACCTGAAGAAAAGTTCTTTCGTTTTATTTTCAAAAGTTGATAATTAAAATTTTCAATCACACTTTATTTCAAAAGGCCCCTAAAATACATACTAACATATTAATAATACGAATATATAATAACATACTAATATATAATAACATACTAATATAATATTAATAAGTAATAATTGTATATATTTTTACATATATGCGGAAAACTTTCTGTATGCTTTTCACCTGTCTTGCATGATGAATAGTATATTATATTCTTTTTCCATTATTACTCTACAGGAAAAATTACAATAATTTTGAAATTAACACTGAATGCAACTTGTTGATTTGGATACTTTAGAGCATTAGTAATCGATATAATTCAACTGAAAGTATTTGAGATTATTAATAGTTTTTATAATTAAAGCTATTACGGATTAATGATAAGTCGAAATTGAGCGGTAAAAAGCATTAATTTATTCTTATTTGATTTCAGCGTGCATGTAATTTGCTCTGACAACTGATAAATTTAAATATATATTATACTTTTGATTACTTTAAATATATTTTATGAAATGAATCGAAAAACATTTCAATTTATTTTTTCACGTTTGAGACAGTTTGATGTAAATATATAAATAAAACATATACATATTATCAATTAGCTTCACGTTTCGAAAAAAATACCACATCATAATAAAGAATATTAGGTCCCGTAGTATACACCTACTCTACCTCTGTCTTCACGAAGCGATGGATTTGCAAACCTTCGTGTATAGTTAACATACCAATATAATTTTACTTATCGTTATCCACAGCAGTGACCTCAAATGAGCATATGTATATTTTAAGTAACAAAAAATGAAAATGTTTCCAAAATATCTTGTACGACAGGTTTCACATAGTTCATTACCGGCAAAGTTTCATTGGATTTGACATCTTCTCTTTATGCTTTTTACCTGCAAATGCTTCGCTTGTTAGTCCAATAAAAGTAATGTAGCTAATTCTTTCAAATTTACATACAAAGAAAAGTATCCTGAAAAGTATACTGGAAAAAGATAAATCCTAAATATTTTCAAGGCAAAATGTTTTCGCAACGATTTTTGTGATTCTTCATAAAACAAAGTTAGAATCTTCTCAAAATTAGCTCTATATTAACTAACTTATCGAATGAAAGATAAAGTTTGTTAAAGTTCAGTTGGGTCATCCTACATTCGTTTGAAAATTATGCTTTGTTCGGAAATCTTTTCATAAAGAAATGATTATGCTTACAAAAGATAATCTACAATAGGGAGCCAACGGGATGTCTTTGTTCAAAAGTAGTAATGACAAGTGAGAAATTTTCTAACGTAATTCTTAATAGATTTCATTTTTATAAAACAGAAAACTCTAAGAAAGCATTTGCGCTTGGTTGTAATAAATGTATATTGAGTGATTAATTTTTATTGAATTGCTCTTACTTGGTGAAAATTGTAGTGATTTTGGGCACCATTTATTTTCGTGGAGAGTTAGTATTTATACAATACAAAAATATATGAAATTTTACTTATTTATTATGTTTTTTATCACTGAATAGTAAAAACACTAACAGCAGCATATTTTAATTGCATTTTCTTCACGTTGAACATTTGTATTTTTATACTTCTTAAAAGATTTGCAATTTTAGTTTTCCTAATTTTAAATTTTTTTCGTATTAACTTCATTATATAATTTCATGCTTTTGCACTATATACGGCATAACTTACGTGTACTTACATTATATCATCATTATTTGCACAATTCATGTTCGAATGATACATGGAATAGCTCGGGAATTAGATTAGAACACATTGGCACACCTCCTGTAGCTATTACAGCATAAATCAATGATGAATCTAGGGATGCTGCATACAGTGTGATTAAGAATATTTAGTGAGACATATGTACTCCTACAGTGCTAAACGTCATAACCAATAGTCTTTTCATTTTCAGGCTATCGATTGCAAATTTTTGATCCTACGCATATCTTTCGTAGTTTTAGGATGACGTAGCCTAACTAGCAAAATCAAAAAAATTGAGACAATGAATAATTTAATGTTTGCATTTTATGTGAGACTCATGGTGAAATCATGGAAGAGGTTCTACAATAATATCCTTTGACTTGATATGAACCTGGATCGACGAAGCACTGTAGATACGGATTTTAAGAGAAGGCCTCGCTCTGTCTCAGCGACACAGGCTGTCATGACGTCACAAGTTCTACGGCGCATGTGTTCATGTTTACTGGAGCATGCGTACTAAGGTCTTTTGACATTCCGCAAAAAGCTCTGGCTAAAGTTATTCATCAGGTTCACTTGGAATATTTGTATAACGTGGTAGGCACGCTTTTGGGCTACTGGTGTATGCTTGTAGTAAACTGCATAGTGCATAGGTTACACGACTTTTGATTTTTACAAAATAATATTAAAATGCGTAGTAATTTCAGTGAAAGTCGTTTAACAATATTCGATACATTTAATAGTGTTTTGAACCTTGCACCCTTAAGTTTACTTAAAACGCCAAAACATGTTCGGCTTTCAATTTGTTTTACAATTAATTTACATATTATTGATTTACATTTCGCAGAAAATTTAACGTATTTAGTTCTAGTTTGACCGTTTATTCTTTCCTGATTTGAAAAGTTTCTACTAGAACTAAATAAAAGAGTGAAGTCGTCAAAAGCATATTCTACACCTTTGAATATATGCAAAATCCTGTTTGATTTCATCTGCCTTTGTATGAGAATTCTTTTGACTACCTTTCAGAGAATAAACCGTCATTGTAGCACGTCCATGGACGTTTTAATACTGAATTATTGCACGTTCATTGGCGTTAGTTAGTAATATTTTCTCATACTTACATTTCTTATTTACGTTTACGAAAATGAAGGTTAAATATTATATAAACAAGTGGCCTTGTCTTGTGAAAACAACAACAATAATAAAATACCTCATGCTATTAAAGTGAATATCGGAAATTAGGATATTATATTGATATGATCATATTAAATTGTATTAAATGTATCCTCTAATTTCCAGTCCTGTTGCAATGTTCTTATGAAAGAGCTTGTTTGATGTTTCAAGTTCATGAAAAAAAAAACTGTTTTTAGTTAGGGTGAACTGACCAAAAATTATATTGCTGATATGGACTATTCTTCACAACCAGTTAGTACAATTATTATTGTGCGTATATTTCATATTTCATTTACATATTGAAACTAACACAAACAAAAGTAGTTCTCAAGGATTTCTTTTTTGAGGCACTGACCTGGCGGCACTTGCTGCAGGCGATGTATGCGGATAACAAAAGAGACGGAATCATCCTTTCACAGATGGAAACTCGCTCACATATTCCAACTTGGGTACTAAGCACTAGTACACATTCTAAAATTTCTTTGGGAGAGTGTCATACTTTTTTTTTTTTAACGAACACTTTTAATGGTTACCTGTTTGGGTAGGATTAGCGTAGAATTTGTTATGCACCCACTTTCTCTTGATGAATTCCGAGTCATCCTTTTATTTATGCGTTATCAAAGAGCTGCATGAATTGAAAAATCTCTCATATAATTTATATATGTGCATCTGCACCCACATAAAAATCGAACTTGTCGTTCAAAAATTATTTTAAGCAAAACTTAGTATTTTTAATGAGAACACCTGGCTCTATAACATAATAATTTCTACTCCTTCTATAGAAATAATATACTACCCTAGAGATTCTGAGGTTTCAGAAAGATCCACCAAACATTTATAATTAAATAACGTTTTTGGAAAATCTTGAATTTTCAATTAACTGTAGAAGGCAAAAGATATTCTTTTATCAGCCTAATATTATACACTCTGCTAGATTATAGAATTGACAACCATTTAGCACCTAGCCGTTCCGGACCATTGAGTTTTATGTTTTTCGAGAAAATTAAGCAAAAGGCAATTTTCTCCAAAATCTTGATCTTTCATCGAGCCGTCGGAAGCAAAAGATATTATCTGATCGTGCTAAAACTTTAAACTTTTCTTAGTGCACACAACTTTTCCGCACCCGGCAGCTCCGGGCCTTTGAACCGCGTTTTTCGCTCCACCGTACTGTTCATACCATGATGATCTTAAACTAATGGAGACCGGATCGCCTTAACGCGAGTCTACTGCCATTAATTTTTAAGAAAAACTTCCAGATGAAAAACAAAGTTAAGGAATAGTTGTAGTCTTTCGGGGAACGAGCAATCATTTTACTTTTGCTTGTAATCGTTGTGCCCGGAACCTGACTTTCAAGCAAAAAGCATGGAAACATAAAATTAAAATCCGTCAGGTAAAACGAAGAACGTATGCTTCTTTGAAAAAACGCATCCCTATAATTTTTCTTTTATTATTTTGAACAAAGGATTGCTTATATATATATGTGTATAGGGCAAATTTCGTTTGTCGTTTTCTTCAAGGTATGTAAAACCGTTAAAAAATAATAAAAATTAAAAAAAAAACATAAGTGACTCATCTACGCAAGCGCAAGGCATAATTTTGCCTTCAAAAATATGCTCTGTGGTTGCGTAGATGAGAAAAGACAAGTATTTGTCTTTGTCGACTTTTGTGTGAAAGCACCCTTATATTGAAATTATTGCTTCGTAGTAGATACTTATAACGATTTCATAGCCACTAGTGAGGGCATTGTTATATGGTTTTAAAAAACTGCACGGGCTAACTAAATTTTATTAACGGTCTACATTTTAAGTCGACAGTCATGATATCTTAGAAATCAGATTGTTGTTTCAGTGCAACAAAGAGCCCTGTCTGTGCAAATACTAATTGGGAAAGAGGCGTAGCTGATGATGTGAATTTATGAAAAATTCGTGCGAGCTGTAAGGGCTTTATCTGTGTTGAGATGTTTTTTTTTCTTTCACAGTCTAACATAAAAAGTCACAACTTTTTTGTTTCCTATTATAGTTACTTTCTGCTTCATTCAACAGATTTAATTATTGTTTATTAAGGTGGAAAAGTAAGCCCTAATAATTGTATTTGAAGAAGTTTACTATGAAATCATAAATCATTATTTAGCGTTGATTTTTATCTCTGCAATGAACGTTTTGAATGAACTAATATATTTTACTTTGTGTTGTGCGTTGTTTCCTATAATAATACACATGCTTTACCATTTGTTCAATTTGGGTTTCAGGATTTATATGAAAGTAAAAACTAAGTACAGTAATGAATGTGAAAATGAAATCTTAATTTGTGGAGTTTATTTCTTACTTATTTCTTACTCTCCATCTTAACTGTGAGTACAAATAAAAAATAAATTCTTGTAACAGAAGAAAAAGGTTTGTGAAGCATATGGTTTAATTCAATAAGAATCTTTTGCATCATAGAAAATATAAAAAAAATAAACATAGATTTTAATATTTGCAAAGAAATGCAGTAATAAACATGTCAAATTCGTTACAGGAAAAGTAGTTTTGAAAGAAAACTTATCTTAAAAACAAGATGGTTAGAAACATTTAATTAATTTTACCTTTTAGAAAAATGAAGGGGAAAAAAATTAGAACGAGCAGTGTAGAAATTATTCTAAAGTTTCTCACCGTGTGATTTCGTGAAAAGCATTAAAGAAATATTCCTAACAGGTGGTAATTATTGTTTCATTTTAGTTAAGAACAGCCCGATAGTTTAGATTTTTTTAATTGCATTAAGTTTGAGTAAAATGCCAACTTGCAGCTTCCAACAGACATTGTGATGTATGCACACATTTATTTCTTTATGTAAAATTAAAAATCTAATTAGATACAAAACCTTAATGAGTAAAATTTTTAGAATATATATTTTGTTCAAAGAAGAGATTGAGAGAAATTGAATTATAATTAACTTTTCTTCCATAAAAACTAATTTCTGTAGCATTTTATTTTGTAAAACAAATGCAATTTCCTATATATGGTAGATTTCTTGACTGGTGGTAAGTTAGAAATAAATTTAGCAAAAAAAAAAAAAAATAATAATAATTTAAACTGGCTTCTTTGTACGATTTCATATAAAATATTACATCTTTATTCTCCTACACCAGTGGTTCCCAACCTTTTTCTTTTTGCGAACCACCTGTTGGGAAAAGCTATTCTTCACGAATCAAAATTTAAATTAAGTTTTATATAGTCACAAAAATTTGCGTGATATGGCTACTTAAGGTACATATTTTTATGTTAAACAAGAAGTTCCGCCTAGAACTAGATGAGCCTACTTTCCCGTATACACCAACATCAAATTAATTATCTAGTTATCTCTCTCTCTTTCTCATTTTGCTTTAGTTCTTGATTACTTCAAAAGTACGTTTTCAGCGGTTAATACATATTCATTCACTTCTGCCATCATTTATGTATTCATTCACTCATGTTGTTGTTGAGTCGTCGCGCGTGGTGAGGAAGAATGGGTACGCTGCTCCTGAGTCTAACGGGCCCTTATAGGCAGGAGTCCGATTTCCGCCCCTTTGAAAGGTCTCTTAATTTTTTGAACCAGCTCCCAGATGAGAGACCGTCAACTGCGATTGGCACCCCCAGAGGTATAGTTTCACTTAGAGGACATTGGAGCCACGATCTATTTAACGTGCACCAGCTCCCTTTAGCGTACATGGACCACAGCAACCAGCCACGAGAGGTTGTCACCCTCCCAAACACTGACCTTGGTCGATGTTGCTCCACTTTCGGTGCTCTGCGGGAACCGAGCTTCTACCGACTGGTACACTGCGGGACATTCATTCACTCATATGTTCATTAATTCATTCACGCATATATTCATTAATTCATTCACGATATATTCATTAATTCATTCACTGATATATTCATTAATTCATTCACCCATATATTCATTAATTCATTCCCCTCACTCATTCATTCATTCATTCACTCACTCAGTCATTCAGTGATTCACTCACTCATTCATTAATTAATTCATTTGCCCAGAAACAGTCTTCATCGGAAAATAGGTTCTTTCATTTCTAGATGAACTTTATATCTGTAGATGTTCTACGTCATTAGAGCTTTCCGATAAAGTTTGTTTCCAGAAAATCCGTCTGTTACATCAGGATTTATATGGCATCGAAATTTCCCCGTAGGCGATAAGGTTAAATTTTTTGAACTGTTCAAAATTGAACAAAAATGGTTCAAATGAAGAAATATTTGAAGCCGAAAGATCGTTTTAATAAGCTCATTCAAAGGAACTTGGGTCGTGTGTACATGGTTTTCATGATTTGCTTCATTTCTGCCCATAGGCGCTAATGTAAAGATTTTTTGAACTGTTCAGAGTTATACGAAAAATTATTCAAATGAAAAAATAAAATATGGAAATGGAATGTCCTCGCCGATATTTGTTGAATGCAAAAAAAAATCTTTCGAATCGGACCATTCCCTCAAAGGTTATTAGGGAGGGGGCAGACACACATTTTCCAAAATTTTTAATTCTTTACTATTGCATCTTCCCTACAATTCTTTTACATCTCACCTAGTACATCTTCCCCTAAATACATCTCAAAACCCTAATTACAAATTTTTATTTAATTACTTATTTTTGACTTTTCTTTATTTTAAATATATTCATCATACTTTTTTTAAGTGAGAGTAGGCTAAAACGCAGTTTAGTAAAAATGTCTAAACACTTCGTTAAATCAATTCACCGTAAAATGATTGTATACCCAATATTTTAAAATGACAATTGAAGCATAAATTATACATTTTCTGTTTTAGATGCTAATGTAAAGAATAATGAATTGGTAATGAAAAGATGAAAGATTATCGCATGGTACTTGGAGCAACACGCTTCGGACATATGTGGCAGTCATTCTAGGTAAATTTGATTTTTATTTTAAATTTTTGTTAAAAACTAAAGCGAGACTCTTCTAAAGTGTTAACAGTACAAGCAGATGTAAGTAGGGGAGAGTTGCCCAAAACGGGATATTGAGCCTCGGATCTTGACTGGTGGTGCTATATCGCAGGAGAAAGGTTAAACTGGTTCCCGACCGCCATGACAGCATTCTCAGTTGATCTCTCAACGCTAGCCTCGTGTTTCGCAAAAAAATATTTTTTTCAAAGTTTTCAAGTGAGATTTTTACTTACTTTGTACTTTTTTCGACTGCAGAACACCTATCCTTATGCTTCTCTGTCTTTCGAAACAATTCCGGCAATTACTGTGTTTTGTTCATAGCTCTTTTAACAACAATTTCATGTATTTAAATATTGCTAGTTAGTGACGGTTCAGGGGTCAGCCATTTATGTTGTCAAAAGCATCATGGGCGGGCAAAACGGGACACTTTTGGGGTGCCCAAAACGGGATACAATTTTGATGTGTCCCGTTTTACCCGACCATTTCCATTAATGTTTTGGCAATGTGTTTAAGTTATTTTAATTGAAATAAGTAATGAATTTAAATATGTATAATCAATGACAACAATTTATTTTAATTTTAAATAATGATATTTTCGAAATAAAATAATTTACTTTATTTTTGGAGTACAAACAATTGTCCCGAGTTACGTACAAAATGTAGTTATAAGTTAAAACTGTAAGTCAGAAAAATGTTTTGACCAAAAATTCATTCATTGACGTCCCAACAACCATTAAATCTGCAACAAAACGAGGCCAGATCCGAAGGATCTTCAAGTTCAGTCATAGCATCTAAAAGTTTGAAGTCATCACAACCACTACAGACAGTATTGATTGAATCACCTAAAGATTCATTCGATTAGTGGCACCGATAACACTAGCACAAACGCAGGACTTATCCAACCGTCCACTTCGACAGGAAACAAAGGACTTGGGCTATACTGTCGTCCTTCACTGCCATTTTCTATATCACCCAAAGAAATGCTACCTCCACCACGAGTGATTGGACCAAGACCTCAAAATAAACACGATAGGAGAAGAGGGAAAACAGCAATTATAACAGGAAGCCCATATAAACTTGAGTTGGAAGAAGAAGAGCGAAAAAAAAAAGGACGAGAAAGAACACAAAAGCTGAAAAAAAGGGCTGCCAAAACAAGTCTCTTAAATGTTCCGAAGAGAAAACAAACGAGGCGTAAAAGAAAACCAAGTGGAGATGCAAAACAGGCAGATAAAGTTAAAAAATGTTACTCTGAACCTGAAAGAAAACCACAATCATAATTTGCAAAAATCGAAGAAAATGGACCAAACATAAGAAAACCTAAAACAAAATCATCAGTTAGCCAAGGTTGGACGTCATCGTCTTCAGAAGATGAAGCTAAAAAAGATGAAGCATGTATTTTCTGCAACGCTCTGTATCTTGAATCGAAATCTGGTGAAGGCTGGATACAAAGCTCGAGCTTCCAGGGGTGGACCCACGAAGCCTGTTCCAGAGCAGAAGAAGAAGAAGACAAAACATTTTTATGCGATTTCAGTGTTATGTAATTTTTCAAATTTACAATTAAAAATTTCTTCCTATTAAATCGTAGCCTATGTTTGTTCTAAAATCTAAGTCAAAAGTAAAATCAGCAAAAACCTAATAACATAAAAATCCCTTTCCCTTTTTACCCACCCTTGGTAGGGTAAAACGGGATCGTGTAAGACTTTGTGAAACCAGTATTTTTCACATAAATATTGTTGAACAAATGTGACAAAGGTATTTTAAGTAGTTGCAAAGGTGTATACTTTTAAATGACGTCTAGCTTTGGAATGTACCTTGTACACAATAAGAAATAAAGCGAAGAATAAATAAGCTATCCCGTTTTGGGGTACTTTCCCCTACTTATGTTTGAAGCGTAAAATGCTTTTCTGTGCACAGTTACCGAATCTTTGTAAATAGGTTTTCTCACACAAGCATAATTTAACGAAGTAACAAAAACAGTTTTATTGATGTTAAGAATTTCAGTACGTGCATTTTCATTATGAAAGATATTTTAATGGATGAATAAAAAAAAATGTTGAAAAGTTATTTCCGTGTCAGAAACGTTAAATAGCAGTAATAGCGCTGCAAACATAAACAAGAGAAACGCTTTATACTTGACCTTTAAATATTGCTGGAATTGAAAAAAATATGAAGTGCACGTCTTAAGGAACAATATCATGAACCATATGCTCCATGCTTCTTTTATCGGCGTCAATAACTAAATAGTCTTTGTGAAAGCTCAATAATCTCAGAAGTTTTTGTCCACATAATAGATTTGTTTTGTAATCCATCATTAAAAATGTTTATACCTATCGGGAAAAATCGTCATATTTGGAAAACTTTTTAAAATCTAGCCAACGTCTCACTGTTAAAAATTTCCGTAAGAAAATAGTAAAATAACCATTTATTTGAATGTTATTTTACCATATTTAATTACAAAAGTTGAATAACCATTAAAAAGATGGTACTCAAACCGCTGATTGTGAAAAATATCGATTATTCTCCGTTTATCCTAAAGAACGTTTAACTAACCGTAATTTTCAAGCGCTCAATAAGAATCGGGCGTCCATCTTGATTGCGAACCCTTACCGGTCGTACGTTGTTGTTAAAATATGAATAAAGATTTATCACTTCAAATCTGCATGTGTATAAAAAAAGAAGAAAAGAAAAAGTGGCTTAAGTAGTGGTTATTAAATGGAAACACATACACACGTAAGTCAAAAATTGAAACATCGGATTCCCGAACTGTTTGCGAATGAGCGAACCTATTTTTTGAGCTGCTGAAGCTTATTTGTATTTTAATTTTTGCAGCAAATAAAATGATTTTCGCCAATATACAATAAATTTAGGCCAAAATGAGTTTGGAGCCAATTAAAAAGTAAAATTTTAATTTTAATGCACATTACTTGTTTTAAAACAAGATTTATTGGTACATAAACGCCAGCTGTACGTGGTGTAGATGGCCGAGTGGATAGAGAGCAAGGCTTGTACACCACACACCCGGGGTTCGAGTCCCAAGCACTTCGTTTACGGTTTCTTCGCCTCGAAGATTCTACTCCTCGAAATGGTTCAAAAGCGGTCAACATTTTGTTTTGAAACCATTTTTAAATGGTTATAAAATCGTAAACTTTTGTATTTACGGCTTTTTAACCAAGCTGATTGGAAATGGTTCAGATCCCGTAAAGATAGAAAAATGTTCCGAACCGTTAATTTAACGGTGAATTAGATGGACAGACTGCTGCCGGTTATTTAACCGTAATTACATGATGAAATTTCTAACCGTGCTGTGCTTGATTTACAATGTGTTATAATCCATTTCGTATGTTACAGATTTTCTCCTAGCACACTTCATCGATTACTTTGAAATTTTGACAGAACAATGCGTTCGATGCGTGTTTTTTATCACTTTTAATTTAGTTTAATTTTGATTTAATTATTTCGTTTTTTAATGTTTTAATTGAAATTTTTCGTTAGTAATAAGCAAACATAAGTTAGCTTCGAATGGCAGTAGCTGGATTTAGAATTTTCGTCTGTTTACGTTTGGCTTAGGATTATTTTGAAATTTCATTTCGAGTCGTGGGGGTGTTTATTTCTTCTTGGGCTTCATATTTTGGTATTAATTTCTCAAATGCCTCGCAAAAAGTCAAACTTAGGTTGTCGAAGCCGCAGAACGGAAGCAGTACGACGAGTAATAGCAAATCACACCGAGGAAGAACGGGAAGCAGCGAACAAGTTAAACAAAGAACGGCTCAAACCAGACTGAGCCACAGCAATAACTGGCCCGGTACAGCTAGTTAAGAGTAAAACTGTATTCTAGTAACTGATTTATGTTAAAATTAAATAACTAGTAACTAATGTGCATTAAAATTAAAAACCAGTATCTAGGCAGCCCCACTCGTATAAAATTAAAGCCCGATAAATAAAATAGTTTGAATTTAAATTAAGAAACTAACTAGCTCAAACTTTAAAAATTTTTCGGTATTTCTAACATCATAAATAGAAAACATTCGAAAGTGAAACAACAATCCCGATGCAAATTCATGTCCAAGATTCGTATATGTTTCTTTAGATTGTTCACCCGTAGTGACTTTCAGTTACAATTTTCATTTAAAAATAAGTTAAAAAAGGAGTATCATAAAGGCGGACACAGTCGAAATACTCAAAAATGGAAGTTTTTAGAAAGTTTTGCCCCATTTCGTAGTTTTTCTCTGTTTCTTATTTTCCTTGATAAACTAGTTATTTAAAAATAACTAGTTTATCCTACACCATATGGTTATTTCAGATTTCGTTGTCTTATATTTTGTGTTAAATAAATAACTTTTTCCTTTTTGTTTACCTAGTTTTTTTTTTTTTTTTTTTTATTTCTTGTTTGTGTAGAATCGGTTGTAAGCTTTATTTTATATTCGATTTTAAATAAACTTATGACTTAACGCTAAGAATCTACTAATTATCTTTTACGGGGATTAAAAAATGAAGTATTTCAGTCTCCTACAGAAAGAAAATAAGTTAATTAAATCAGATTAATGCAAATTTAATAGAGCTAGTGTAAATCCTAATTGTTTCTAATCGAAAATATCCAGATATTGTTGGTTGTTTCTAATACAAAGAAATCGAAAAAATCTTTTAAAGCGAACGAATGAACACGAGCAAATGATTAACCCTATTTCTTTTTACATCAGAACTTCTATTAAGTTCCAAGCGATTTTAACAATGAAGGGAGGAAAAAAAGACAAATAATGATGCGTAATGACTTTGCTAATTAATCACATTAATTAATTACAGTGCATAATGTCTAGATTTTCATCTTAAAATAACTGTTAATTATGTGGCTGCCTGGAAAACTTTTTTTTTTTCTGGCATTGATTTTTTTAAAGCAATTTGAGAATATCTCTAAATATTAAAGAAAACTTTTCTACTTTTTTTGATGGCATTAATTTTTAAGTAAACAAATATCGAATTTCTTTTTTTATCCAATCCAATCTAAACTCCATTATCATTTATTTTTTTTATAAACAATAGGCTGAGAGATTCTTTAGTACACAGCTGATCAACTACATTTTCTGGCAACAGCGTAATTTTAACTATATGTGAACTTATCATGGATTGAATACTGCTTTTACAATACCAATAAACTCAAAGTATATGACTTCTTGTCATTAAATTTATAGTTTGAAAATTCTAGAGCATTTAGGGTTTTTTATTTTACCCGAATAAAATAAAAAACGAAATTTGTGAAATTCATGGACATTTTTCATCACTTCACGAACATACTGTTATATATAAATTTACAATTTTGGGGGGAAACCAGGCACATGTGTATGATACTGTCAATGTGAAAATTTTATTAATGTGCTAAGTTTTTGTATTCTTATCCTATTAAACGCATTTGAGTCGTAAATTATTATTTTGACCATATGTCAAACGTCGAAAGATTGTGCCTTTCTGGCTCAATTTGCATTAAACAATGATATTACGAATCTTGATGATAATTTTTCTATTTGTTCTTCCCTTTTCGCATACTTTTTATGTTAAATACAAACACAAAACGCAAACTGAAGGTAGAAAAATAGTAAGATTTATTTATTAGTTATAAATGATTTGTCGTTCGTAAATTATGATTTTTATCAAAAATATACGAGACGTGCAGTATATTTTTTTTCTGGCTCATTTTGGGTGCAAGCAACTTCAATATTCAACCTTTCTGGTTTTATTTCTATTTTCTCGTATGTTTTTTTGCTCATATACATATACATTTTTTTTATTTTTTAGTGTTGCGTTAACATTTCGTCATGTAACTTTGTCGAATCAGCATTTTTTCCCCATCAGACTTATAGTTTTAATGTATAATTAAATTCCACTGATGTTGTAACTTTTTTCCTCACAAAGAAAAAAAAAGAACAAAATCTTTCTGTAATTACTTGTTTTATGTAATGAGTTTATAACTACTCCCGAGAAATTTACTCGGAATAAGTTTTAGCAACTGCGAATGTAATGTAGCAAAACCACACTTCTACCTTTCCTTTCATCCCTAAGCTGTAGGATGTAAAAAAAACATTTTGCCAACCATGATGTTCTGAAATAAAACTACCCTATTAACTGTCCTGGTGCGATAAAAAATTTAACTGGACTCTCAAAGATTCAGTGTTTTTCTTTGCAAAGTATAGCAGTAAAAATACATTATTGCTCTGTTTCTCAGTCTTGAGTACTTTCAAATTATTTATTTTCTCCTTTAAAGGCGTTAAAAGGCAGTTTTAAGCCACAAAAAAATGCACTTTCTTTTTTTCTGAGACATATTCTCGCAGACAAGCTTAAATTGTCTTCGGCCAAGTGGATTTTCAACAATCAAACCACCTACATTCTAAGCTTCAAAATTACTTTAGACAGCAAAACACACAAACCGTAGTGAAGATTTCAAAATAAAACTTTCACCAATTCCTATTTTCCTTTAGAAGAGCACAATTTATTTCTCTCTAACATTTCCAGCAGAGGAATGCAATTCTTGGCCATTCTCCGTACTGGGTTTGAAAAGAAATGCCATCGAAATTTTGTAGTGACCACTAGGGTCATTGAAATATTTTCAGCTCCACCTCAAACCAGCCAAAAGTAGGTCGCTTTTCCTTCAATAACAGATGACGGAGCCTCATGAATAGTGTATAGAGACCGAGCCCACTGACACTGAATTTTGTAGAGACCGTGTCACGCTCCCCATTCGAATTAAATGGGCCACGGGGCGTGCAAATTATTGTACTGCGTCGGCCATTTGTTTTCGTAAACATTTACATGTATCTTGGTCGTGTTAAAGTATAAGATAATCTGAACCTAATGAAAACTTTATATATGTGTGCCGAACAACAATGCACCACTGTTGCGCTTTAAGGGAAATCATACCCTCTGTAAAATTACATTTTCTGTTTAGAAATTACACGTTTGGATAAAATATGGGCTGAAGTTTATAGTGCTAAACTAGCAATAACATGAATAATTGATGAAAATCAATCACAAATTGTCAAGAGACACACGCACAAACACAAGCTTATTCTAAGAGTAGAGTAGAACCACTTTGTCAGTGCCAAAGCTTTCAATGCACAGTCGCTAATTGTTTACTGAACGACAATGTTATTTGCAGTTCAACAGCAGCCTTGAAATAGCTATTTGTTGTAATATTTGGCAATATAAGCTTTAGGTATTCTTATTTCTGGTTGTGCTTCTAAACATAGTGTGTTTTTCGTTCTAAAACAAAACAATCATAAAGTTACTACGTGATTTTATGTCCATGGCCAACTTCACTTCTTATAATACATTGTGAAGGGTGCATGATTCACCCCACAAAAATTGTGCAAAATCTGTAACTTAAAAACCTATTTAATCTATTTTAAGTACACATGTTTTCTCTACCCTTTTGAAGCATTATAATCTGCTGTTTCTGGCTTTTAATGCTTTGATCTGGAACGGCTTAGTCATTCTATCTGTCTGAACAACGCTTCAAACTCCTGACTTTTCCACTAACTAATTTCGCTCGTAAATTCGTTAAAAAAATCTCTTTATATCATTGCGTAATACCGATATGTTGTTAACCTCTTCAGGTAAGGGGTCACGAAAAAATATGTTGGGCCTATGTTACGCGCATTCAATGGACAAACATTTCTTTAATGCCATTGTACTCACAGACCTCATAATAGGTTCATTACAGCCCATAGTGGCTGTGAAGATGATGCTTACCTAATCTCATGTTCTCCAGTTTGACATACAAAAGAGAAATGCACAGTCGAATGTATATATTGAAAGCTGTATATACCTAAGAAGTAAATACTGAAACTTAGTGTGAAAACATAGAAACTTAAGGTGTAAACATAGAAACTTAATGTGCAAACATAGAAACTAAATGTGCATACATAGAAACTTAATGTGTAAGCATAGAAACTTAATGTGTATACATAGAAACTTAATGCGTATACATAGAAAATTAATGCGTAAACATAGAAACTTAATGTGTAAACGTAGGAACTTAATGTGTGAACATAGAAACTTAATGTGTAAACATAGAAACTTAATGTGTAAACATAGAAACTTAATGTGTAAACATAGAAACTTAATGTGTAAACACAGAAACTTAATGTGTAAACACGGAAACCTAATGTGTAAACATGGAAACTTAATGTGTAAACACGGAAACTTAATGTGTAAACATAGAAACTTAATGTGTAAACATAGAAACTTAATGTGTAAACATAGAAACTTAATGTGTAAACATGGAAGCTTAATGTGTAAACATAGAATCTTAATGTTTAAACGTAGAAATTTAATGTGATGGTGATGCTTATGCAAAATCCGTTCATTGTTTTGACCTTAACGAAGATAAATCTACCACCGCATGTATGACCATAGTACCATGATCAAAGTCGTCGGAAGATGTTAATGGAGAAGGTAATTTCATAGCCACGGACGCAAGAATTATTTTGTTCGAAATGTCATTCACCTTTCGGATCGTATGCGAGTTTGAATTGCAGAAATCAGTTGCTGTGATTGAACTGTATAACTTATATCTTAAAATTTAATTTAAATGACTAAATGACTAAAATATATTATATCACTTTCTTTACATTTTTTTTTTGCTCAGGAGCGAAAAAACAAAAGCTGCAACTTCTACTGAACAATAGGCAATACAATACTATTTCATCTGCTCTATAAGAAACGCTAGTGGGATTTTGTATTGACCGATTGGAATCCTTGAAACATTTTTTGTTTTCAGCAAAGATCAGCTTAAAGTATGTAGCGTTTCCTTTAACCACAGATGGCATAGTCTCATGAATAGTGTATAAAGATTCAGCGCAATTGAATTTTGTGCAGCTTGTGTCACTGTCAGCCGTTTGAATTAAATTGGTTACAAGTAGAAAAAACCCCAATCGTACATTACTAACATGACATACTTTCAGTAATATAAATGTAAATTCTTTAAACTAGTAATTTAGTTATTTCAACAAGATTAAGAAAATATAAATTACTAGTTAGTTTAGTATATATTTATACACACACAAATAAATAACTATAGTGTTTCTCAAAAACAAAATTATTTAGGCTATTGGGTTCAACGCTTTTTCAAATTTTTTTTACAAGTATGTAGTCATGATACGAGCAAATAATTGTAAATTAATTTAAACTAGAGGTCGTCCAGGTGTCTAAACCCCCCCCCCCCCCAACCGTACTTCCCTAACTTTTTCAAGTTCAGCCTTGAAGCTTTTTAAGCAGCTTTTGGACATTTTTGTTTTTTTGCTTGGCAACAGTTTGTTTTATTTGAATATTTCAATCAGCTATAATCTATCCTTAGTGCGACTTACTGTGCACTGAGTTAAGTGTTTAATTTAATGCATATTATACATAAATTTTATCTATCTGCACTCCCTCTTTTGTAAAAAAAATGTAAATACAAATTGTCATGCCACCAAATTATAATTGAATAAAATAGAAATAAGAACACTTTCAATTTAATCGAGAGTTTAAAACGCTAACGAAAATTAAAAAACTTGATAAACGTTGATTCGAATCAAAATAACGCGTCATCGCACTTATTACCTTCACTTTATATTATATTTGGTGTTCTTAGCTTCAAATTTCCTGTCATTTTGTTTGAAATTGCACTGGACAAGCAATCTGGCTCACTTATCACATCTATATATTTCGGAAATGGATTAACTGACACCTTAAGATCGGTATTATTTTGCTTTGACATTCATTTAATAGATTAAATTTTCTTTTGTTTTGTTCTTGACATTTCTTCTTTGAATTATAAAGAGTAAAAAATGGATTCCCTGTTTTCATAAATATTGTAGATTGTAGATGTAAGGAATTCTCTTCTTCATCCCACTACCCTGTTAGCACGAGGCCTTAAATCTGCCCTCCCTCAGGCACGGGTAAGTGAAGTCCGACGAAAGCTCGCTACCCGCCAGAGGTAGGTTAGCTGGGCGCCAGTACAGCCTAACTACTCTTGCTCTGTGGACCTGGCCCTTCTTGATACCCTTATGCTTAAAGAGTATCATTAGAGGGTTTTGGTTCCCTGTAGATGTAAGAAGTAGTATGAGGAATAAAGACTTCTAAATAAAGGCTTTGAATCTACGTCGATAGAAGAAGAAAATAAAATTGACTTTTTCCAAAAATGTTTTATTGATAACACTAAAACTCATCAACAGCTGCTAAACCGTTTTAAAAAGTAAGAAAATCGGTTAACAAACACAGGAAAAATGGTACTTGGCTGTTTTGTCTTTGCCTATTTATGTATAGATAAATGGTACCAATTACATTTACACTTACAATGCTGTTAATTACCATTTATTTATACCACGCTGTCAAACAAATTTCATAGTAAACGTTTTATGTACTAAACTTTTACGATAAAATCCTGTTCAACTCTTGAAGATATGTCTCATAATACGAAACCAATTTCAAGTTTTCCACTTTTTTTAGAAGAAGAAAAACTCGCTGTGCTTTTTTAAAAAGGAAATAAATTCTCCCCAAACAGCCATATTATCGGATCGTTGTGAAATATTTCTAGGACACTGGATTTTTAGCTTTGAGCATAAAAAAAGACCGGAATGAAAGCCATTTAATTTACGTTCGCTAGAGCTTCGAGAGATAAACACTGGATTACATTTGGATGATGAGATTCCATCGATCTTTCTGCTATGAGATTTGAATCCCGTACTTCTGTGTGCTGTCTAGAATGCCAATTATAAGGCTTGAAATTGGGGTTACTATAATCAGTAATTTTCATTTTGTGTTTTATACAAAAGTCGTTCAGCCACATGAGTTTGAGCTTTTCTTTAGTATTACATTAAAGAAAAGTTAACTTGATAAAGACTCAAAATTTAGAAAATAATATCGGTTTGATGAAAACACTACATATTAAAATTTCAAATTTTCGTGTACTGTGTAATCTTGAATGACATCAACCCTGAAGAATCCATACCCTTATAAGTGAGAATACAATTAAAAACACTAATAATCATTTTAAGAAATGTTATTCAGTTAGTGAAAAAATACATTTTGCAGATTTTCTACGTTCATACATAACACGTCTCATAAAAACTATAAAAAAAAAAAAAAAAACACATTTTAACCCTATACCGGGAATTAAAAGTGCAAACTCAACATGCAGAAGTGGTGGGAGCTTTAGATGTGAATCATGTGAGCAGTACTGTAGCGTAGCCAATGTACTGTCGAAAAAATAATGTTATCACACTATTATATCTTAAATTAAAACCTACACTTTAATTTTTCCTGAAAAAAAAAGTGCGTGGGGTATTCCAGATTGTACGGACCGTGGACGGTATTGTGTATTTTGTTACATAGTACTCAAAAATACAGCGACCGCCCCCCCCCCAAAAAAAAAAAAATCATAACTCGTTTAAACCAATGAACAATATATTCTAATATATTATTTTTCGATCTGAGCAGTTATTATTTTTAGCAAAATAATTATAAAAGAATTTAATTTGTTTTGTTTTTCTATAGTCATTGTTAATTCACATTTAACTTTGCAGTGTTTATCTTATTTGTTTTATTTATTGTGGTGTTCCTTTTTACCCCCTAACTGGTGGCATCTTCCCCATATGTATGGGGGAACATGCCACAATTGAGTTAAAGTTTTAACATCAAATTTCTCATTTATTTTTATACTGAGAAGAGAATTAACTTGTGTACGTAACAAATTGAACAATAATGTTTTTATTCCTGATTTAAATTTTCGATGTACTTGACGAAAAACTACTTAAGTGTGGCGACTTCCCCGATTTACCATATACATTATGTATCTATAAATTTTTAAGGAATATGAGTAAGGTGTTTTTCTTTGAGGATTAATTTAACTTCAAATCCCGTTCCAATCGCGTACTGATTTATGCCCTCAAAAGTGAGCCGCTTAAGTGGGCCGACCAAACAGAAAAATAAGTTTACAGTAATCCAAATTTTCCGTTTTCTTTCAAGAAAGTGACAGTAGTATATCTTTCGTGCAATGGCAAGGCGACAAAAAGGTGAGCTGGATGCGGGCGAACGAAATTCTGAAAGATCAATAGGAAAAAATCAATCTAGGAGGTTGGAATAAAAAGCCTCAATCTTTTGGCGTTAGACATTCCGAAGAACCTAAAGGAAAGTCTCTATTCACTTAAAAACAGTGTTTCTTTTTTTTTAACGTAAAAGATTTAAAAAGAAAAGCTGAAAGAAAATTCTATAAAACTCGTTGCTACATTTTGCTTTTGTTTCTTTTGTTTCAGTGTCATTTTTAACTTCAGCATTCAGACACTCCCCTTTTTTTAAAAAACAACTACTTTTTAATTAAAGGGAGGATTATTTCTTTTTAGTTCTTATTTCAGTGGAGCCTGGTACATTTCTAGTTAAGTCCAAACAAAATCTTGTCGTGCAAAGAATTAACGATTTTATAGCTGTGAAAAAGTACTGTGAACGAGGAATTAATAGAACCCGAAAGAAAATGTTTTTAATCGTTTCTAGATTGTAAAATGTGAACTGTAATTACTTGTGTAATTAAAAAGTTAAATCATCAAATGTTTATATCACTTATTATTTAAACTTTCATAATTAGGTTTATGTGTAAATCTTTTTTTTTTTTTTTTTTGTCATTTAATAATACCAGTCTTGAAAACTATCTGTAGTAAACTGTATGTATGTTTGTTGCAACAAGCACAAATATTCTGTCATTCTGGTTTACAATCTAGCCGCCTTTAATGTAGGACATTATTATCGGGTGTAGTGTAGATTTATCTTTTAGTTAATGTAATTAATAGAAAATAAATTATTTCAAAAATAAAGGATAATACTGGCGAGACTTTTGACTCCATAATATTTTCAGTTTTCAGTTTGGTACGTCATTACTTCTAACCCCGGGGGGTAGAGGATAGAAACACTCCTTTGTATTTGGACACTATTTGTACTAGAGACACATAAAATGGGCCGTTTTATCAGTAACAATGTACCCTATAAAATTGTGTCATTAAAGTTTCGTTAAGGGGTCGTCTTCATAATTAGATGAGTAACAACTTTAAAATTTTGAATGACAACTTCCCCTTTTTACACATGTATTCAGTATCAAAACGTAACCTTGTATACCAATTTTCGTGTTTTCTATTCACCCGTTACTTCAGAAATTAATTGAAAAAAAAAACACGTCTCGTATAGTTAAAGCTTTTACTTATATTTTTGCATATAATATCTAAACTACCATGAGTTTGGCTAAAATTGCTTTTATTTTTAAATATATATTTTAAAACGTGAGCTGACCTAATAATAAAACCTTGATTTTTTCTGTTGAAAATAATTTAATATGTGTTATGAATTATGAAAATATTTTTGAAAAAAATATGACCTGAAACCACATTATATTTAAATGAAAAATCAATCTAGATCAGCTTCTATAAAAGTATCAGCACAAAATATACAGTAGTTTTTATTATACATCGAAAAAAGCACTGCTGTTTAAAGAACCGTATACCTTTGAAAAACTGAAACAAACGAAAATAAAGTATAAAACTTTTGTACCACAAACTAAAATATAAAATACAACCCTCAAAACACGTTAATTTTGCAAATGTGAAAAATTATTTTATTGTGTTTTGTTAGATTAATTTTTGTTGCTTGATAAACATGGACCTTAAATTAATTCAATGGACTAGATTACATATTACAGAGATCCAGGAGATGTGTTCAAAGATTTTTTTTTTCGTTTTTTCGAGGTTATTTATGTACTGGATTGTCATGTATGGGGATCCGCAAAAAATATAGTAATCTTTGGACTTTTGACTTCCAAAATTTCACGATAACAGTTTTTAAAATTACTTATAAAAGGGCACTGTGTCCAATTTTTCAAAATGGACATAGTGCCATTTACCTCCCAGGAGCATAGTATAAATCAGATTTAAAATAGGATAGCAAACGCATCCGAGCTTAAGCTGACCACATTGCCTTTTTGAATAAAATTGTAAAGAAAAATATCAGTACAACATTTATATCCCAGTCGGTTGTTTTAAGAAGTTTCAATTTTGGCTTAAATAAGAATGACATTTTTTTAAATGGCCCCATTTAAGTGAACGCCAATGGTTTCTATTTCTAAATATGTTAATTCAGGTATTGCATTATACCATGAAATAAGAATGTTAGTAACCTGGTATTAAGTGTCTTAAGGGGAGTCAGCACCCAAAAATGTCGAAAAAAAAACCGAATTTTTTTTTATTGGCTTAAGTAGTAAAATAAATCTTTAAAAATGTTCTCTGAAAGTTTCAGATAAATTGAAGCAACATTTATTGATTTATCATTGATTTTATTACGGTGTGATTTGGCACCTTCTCATTCCGAAACTGCGCTAAATATAAGCCACATATTAAGTTTATTATATAAATAAGCGAGTAGAAGCAACTTCATCGTGACTGTAACTGAAAAAAAGTTCCTCAGTTGAAATTTTGATAAAGAAAGCATTTAAGTTTTTGCAAGCCGAAATCTTAAAATGCTGTTTTCTCTCACTTTGTTTTTTGTGCATTTTATCTCAATGAAAATGCGAAGGCTTTTTTAAATTTGGATCTATAATGTGGATTTTTCCCACATGTTCTTGAAACTATACATAACAAATTTATGCTCTGCTTTTATGATAACTTAAGTGCTTTTTTTTTTAAATTCTTTTTGTAGGTTTTTTGAATTTTTCGTTGTTTTTTCTGCGTTACTTCAGTTTTCTAATTTTTTTCATAAATTATTTAACTTATAAGTAGTTCAAAGCATAAAAGTTTTCTTTTATAAGTAATGAATAAATAAAAAGAATTTTGAGACTTTACGCCAATTTTTGAAAAAGAAGATGCATTATTAAAAATTGAAAAATTTTGTTTTAAAAATTAAAATTTTCAAATTATATTAAAGAAATCCAGTTTTTTTTTTAATATTAAATTTCTTATGAAGTAATATAACATGAGACACAAATTGTAAATAAAAACACCATAGAGAAAAATATGGTCTCATGGTACCCGCTCCCCTTAAATAGATAATTTGAAAACTATTTGTTCATGAATTTCTGAGTTGCATAGATTATTTGAATTCATAAATTACAATGAATTATACTTTGAGCGTATTGTTTAAGGATTAACTTTCGAACAATTTTTATAGGAGTTTGATTACCGTTCAAAGTACCGTCAACCGAAGTGACCCTGCTACATACGGGGTGAATTTGCCAGCTGTATAAATGTTAGGATGTATCATTTGTGAAGCTTGACAACTTCACCGCAGAAGGTGTCATTAGTTGTACTGAATGAAATATTGATCCCTCTCTTACGTTTGTATGGAGTTAATTTTGTCAGAACATTTGAAAAGTGGGCAAATTCCCGGTTGACGAGGGTTTGTTACTATTAACTCAAGTTTTATTTAATTCCATTCGAAATACAAGATTTCAAACTGTTTCTAAATTTGTAATGAGTAGACACTTTTACCTTACTAGCACTAGTTTTATTATTAGAAATCCCCATTATGCAAGATTTTTATATTCTTTATACTGTCAGCAAAGTAATCTTAAAGCTCTATGCTAAGGGTAGAGTATGACGGAAAATATCGATACCTGAGAAATGTTCCAACGTAGTGTCTTAGTTGTTTCTTTTACAGGGGAGGGGTTGGTGCACCATCCCTTTTGGAGGGACGGTACCCCTGCTTATTGTTAATAAATTCATTCAGCATGGTTTATTGTTTTTGGCAGGTACTTTGAATTAAAAAAAAATATATATTTTTCTATAACTCGGGAAAAATTGGCCGATTACCGATTACTGCCAATGAATCGGTGCAAGCCTAATACGAATAATCAACATTTTACAAACAGTCTGATAGTGCTGAAAAAGCTTCAATCGTAGCAATTTCATTCCTTTTATCAAACTGAACGATAATTTCCGTCTAGAACTATACGAACCCTACTTTCCCGTATACACCAATATCAAATTGATAATGCAGCTATCTCTCTCTCTCCCTTTCTCATGTAGCTTTAGTTCTTATCACTTCAAATATACCCTTTTCAACGATTTATACATATTCATTCAATCATTCATTCACTCACACTTTTTATTCGTTTATTCAATCGGAAATACTCTTAAAAATCCAGAGCAACAATTTCTTGGGGAAATAGGCTCGTTTAGTTCTGGGGAAACTACGTATCTGTACATGTTCTACGTCAAAAGATCTTTTCGATAAAGTTCATTACAAGCAAATACGTCTGTTAGAACATGATTTATATAGGATTAAAATTTCCCCATAGGGAGCTAATTTTTTTTTTTTTTTTTTTTTTTTGAGCTGTTCAAAATTGACCAAAAAATGTTTCCCGTTGAGAGCTTCTTCCAATAAGCTTGTAAGCTTGTTTAAGGAACTTATATCTTATGCTCAGAGTTTACAAAATATACTTAATTTTTGCCCATAGCCGTCCAATCAAAAAATGAAATATGGAAAGGAGATGTTCTCGCCGAGATATTTTAACATGAAAAAAAAATTATTTTTAATTGAGCATTTTCCTAAAAAGTTATTGCTGACAGTTAAAAGTTATTGCAGACAAACAAAGACAGACACGCAGTTTCTCCATCTAAAAACCTTACTTTCTATTTTTTTTATTTTTCAATCGTTATTTAATTACTTAACTTATATTTGACTTTTTCTTATTTTAACGGTATTATTACGATCCATTAAGCCTTCTTGCATTTTTGTTTCGTTATAAATTTCCGGGGAAGTAACCTAAAAAGCAGCAACCAATTTTTATTACGAACTTGATGTGCAGATCGAATAGCTTTTTCTTAAGAAATCCAGCTACACAAGCCCTGGGAATCTGGGAAAATGATAATCCCGTTCAGTTTTATTATAACTTTACCTTCTCCGCTATTGTTTTTATTTCTGCAAAATAGAGAAAAACATGCTCAAAACCGATAGGTTGGCTTTTACGTAATTCTATGAATTTTTGGATATTTTTAGATATCTTTATCATTCAATGGCTTTATGAACTTGTACGTTCTTTTGAGGCCTAAAGCAACAATGAAATGTTACATCCATGCTGCATTAATTTACAAAAATAAATAATGAGGGAAAACATTAAAAGCTTTACATTAATTTATGGTTCGTATTAGGGGGGTATTCTAGTGTAGAGGCATGAAATTCGCCCGGTTTTTGAAGCGCTGTACAAAGGAAACAAAAAATATTTTTAGTATCCATTTTAGTATCATTTGTTTATTGATGTGTTATTATTACAAACAAAAATTACTAAAAAAAAAAAATAAATAAAATTGCCAGAGCTATAAGCAGTCAAAAAGGGGATCCAAAAAAAAGAGGGTGTCATGGCGTGCATTATTCCAACCCTCCTGGTGATCTGAAAAATAAAGAACAGACGGATTCTTAATTATTATGGATGCGGCTGTCGTATGAATCTTGGACAAGTTCTTTTTAAAAGGAAATAATAAAATGGCGGCTGTTTGAAAAAAAAAAAAAAAAACATATTTTTTGCATATTTTTTTAACATTTCCGAATTTGTAAAAATACTTAATGAAAAGTTATAGTTTTGAGCAAGGTTCACACGATAAAAGGTTGTATAAAGAACATCCTCTCCAAATTTGAAGTAAATCGGTCCGCTAGAATTCGAGATATTGTTACCGCCAGCTCGAAAAAAGTAGTTTCGAGAAAAACGCGTTCAAAGCTCTGAGACAAGTTTTCGGCAATTTTACTTATAGAATGGTACAGGATGCTTACATATTTTTAGTCGGCGATTCCTGCTCCATATAAGAAACCTTCCTCTTCTTCAAAATGCTCATTCTCCGATGTTCTCTGGTGAAGACGAGCAGTTCTACCCTCCTTTGACGCCTCTGAAGTCCGGAGTTGCAAGCGCTCGATACGCGCTTTGTCCCGTCTCGCTACAAAAGCATTAGCTTCTGGGCCAATCGTGATTCCCATAACATCTAAGATTTTTAATATGGGTATAAAACCTTCATTAAAAATACTAACTGCGAAGGTTGGGATGAAGGTTGGCTCAAAACATACTTAAAACTAAAAGGAGAATATTCCAACAAAACAAGTTTCTATGTTCTTCAATTAAATATAGATTTAAAAGGGATACTATACTCGGGAACGCCTACCCTCTTTTGTTGACTTGTAGCGGTCGGACCGGAACCGATGCCACGCCACTAAAACGGCTATAACTCATAAAATAATATTAATTTTGAAAAATTCTTTTAATAGCATATTCTTAAATGTCTAAACTTTGGAAATATGAAAAAAAAATTTTTTTTGATTACTCTAAAATTCTACACTAGAATACCCCCTTAAACATTGTATTTTTTAATCAGAATTCCACAGTTAAATTTCTCATTTACACCAAAATTCAAAATTACTTCCTCATTTTTCTGTTTTTATTTTTCCATAAATTCATTTTCTAAATTCAAATTATTTTAATTCTTCTGTTGAAGCTCTCTAAGGCATTCCGAATGTGCTTACATCCAGGCCTAGCATATTCATTCAAAGAGTTTAAAAGTAGTTCATTGAGCCTACTCGATAGACAGACTGGTTGGGATTAAAGTAATTTTGAAAATAAATTAGTGTATAATATTTGGAGTTCCTGAGAAGTGGAAAGTAGATCTCCTCTTTTAAAATACTAAATTGTTGCCATCGATTAGTTGTGCATCTATTAATAATGTTCCTGTTGCTTTCTTCGTTGACCTATCTGAGTTGATGTACTATCTTTGTATATACTGGTACACAAAAAAAACTACATATCTTTTTATAAATTGTTTATATTTTTTTATTGTCTTGGCCCTGATAAGTTCGAAAAAATGTCCAGTTAAAATCTCGAGTATGCTGATTTGAAAACTAAATTTTTGGACAACAGTGCCGTAAAATATAAAACGTGCGCTAAGGAACTTTTAGATGAATGTTAATTTTTATGAAGAATAGACTTATAGAACTTATAGAATTTAAATTGCTAAGTTTTTATTTTCAAAAAACGTAATTATATAGCCCAGAAAATTATGCTGAAAACTTTTGGAATCAATTATTGTGTAATAACTAAATGTTTAACTATATATTTCAAAATAAATCTAGCATTTGATCGTTTAAATAGCTTTTATAGATGAAGGATATCTGTCTGCGATTAAAAGACGATCGTAGTTTTAGTACTCTTTGAACTTAGTTTTCCTAATACAATCAGATAATAAAGCATGCCAGTCTTTCCCTTTGTATGCACCCGAGATTACAAAGCCAAATTAACATCATTTGCTTATAACGAAGCCTGATTAACACTACCAGAGTTAGATGGAAAACATTTACTTTCTTATCTTGCCATCTTAAGCCAATTAACGCTTCCTAGAATCAAAATAAAATAAAGTTAATTCTTGCTACTTATGCTCCACTTACACAGACATATTCCTCTCTTCTACTTATAAAGAAGGAAGTTTATGTTAAGATTATTTTGAATTTTTTCTTGAATGTTTATTGATTAAAGTAATTTTCTGTTAAAGCTGGAAATTAGTTATTAATAATTACGCAGTTTAATGACGTTTGAAAATAGTTTTCAGAGAAGCATGTGTTTTTGATTGTCAGTTTTCATTCCCTGAGAATAATGCTTGTAATGATCAAATTTATCCAATGAAAGAGTTTCGCTCTTTCGCTTCGTTTGTGGTAATGTCAGAAACATTTCTAGAAATAAAAATGCATTTTTCAGAATGTTTTTACTGTTTCCTTTTAAGAGAGTTCACATCTTTCTTAATGGCATTTATTGTGTTTCATTTTTTTTAAATTGCACCTTATTCTTTATACGAAAATGTTGGTATCTTGATGTATTTAAAAAAAGTGTGTTTGCCTGTGTGTTCAGTCTCTACGAAGCTTTTACAGGCGTATTTCACATATAGGTAGCTCCTTAAGTGTGACTCAATGCTCCTTGATTTCTGATGTAAAATTTAATATAGACTATTTCATTTTTTTTGTTGTATTTTACCTAACTTTTCATGATTTTTTTTTCTATAATATAATTTGTAAGTTTTATGCGGAAAAATATCTTCTGGTGAGACAAAAACTTGCTTTTCCTTTTTTTTAAAGTTTTATTCAACTGACTGTATTGCAAAAACTTTCCAAAATGTACTTTTTTTTTTTTTTTGAAAAAATAAAACGAAAGCGAATGCCGTGATTCAAAGCTTTTCACTACCTTTTACGTTTAAATAAAAGTTATAAATTAATAAATACATAAAGGGGGGGGGGATAATAATGAACATAAATAAAAGCACAGAAGAAGCACAAAAGCACTCAGTGCCCCTTAACATGTTTACCAAAATATAAATGTTTATGTAACCTATATTTCAACCACCTCTTGAACATGTGCGATTTCAAATTTTATAGCTAACTCTAGTGAAGCATGCAGTAGGTTAAATAACTTTAACCTTCTAATCTCGAGTTTTAGTCGTTCTAAATTTGATTTACATAACATTTTGAAACTACTGACTATAGATGACCACTCGTCAAAGTGACCCAAACTAATTTTTAGACTTTCTTGTACTAAAGACAGCCACACTTAGTAAAATAAGAATTTTTTACCTGTTTAAAATTTCAAAATTGACTCAATCTTCAAGAGAAAAATTTAATTATTCTGCTTCATGTATGGTCAACACATATATTTTTTCGTATACTTTATAGCATTATTTTTCTTTTCATTGCTTTTTCTTTACTATTAATCTTTATTTTCTTCAACTAACATCTTCAGGTTTGTTATCTCGATTTTTTAAACTATAAGCTTGTGAGAATTACAGTAAAGAAAACTTTTCTTTTCCTTTTTTAAAAATATAAATTTACTGCATAGTAACTTGTAAATTATGATTTGTATGTACTATTCGCTACTACTGAAAAGCATTTTCATGTAGTGTAGTATAATGGTTGTATGTCAAGGCGAGATAATATTAAACGAGAAACATTTTTTCTAACGCAACTTATTTGGCAAGATTAATTTTTATGCTCAGTTTAAGTACATTTTTATTATCTTTAAATTCTTATTAGCATAAGAAGATATAGGGTTCTATAATATTTTCTTCGAATTCCTTCTATTAGTAAATCAAATTTAATTGAATTGCTTTAAGCAACAATACATTTTCATTTAACGATACACCATATTGGCTTAATTCCCTGCTTTCCACTTACCTTTGAAGGACAAAATATATTAAATTTTAATTGGTGGGGTGAAGTCGGGCTTTTACATAAATAATCATAGAAAGACTAATGAGAAGGAAATAGCTACTGGAAAAAATAAAATTATTTCGGTTTAAATTACAATTAACGCTATGCAAAATTTTGAATATTTATAGGACATAGAAATCTTCAAGAGTTTACTTCGGTACTCAAGTTGTGTAGATTTTTTTTCTGGTGCCTTCTTTTCCCAAGACCATATTAAAATTTATAGTTTTACCTTTTTTTCCTAATTTTATAGACAAGGTAAAATACAGGATTTTAGTTATAATTTAGCAGCATTTTTATAAAATCATCCGAGTAAACTTAGATTTAATTTCCCGAAATAGCCTTATATATGTTTAATTCATCCCATGAAAAGGAAAGCTAGAAATCCCATTCCTGTTAATTAAGTTAATTATACATTTAGATTAAAGTTAACAGTTACATTTGTGGTGAAATATTTAGTTGTTTGTACCGAAATTTCGTTTCAGCTCGGCCTGTTCCCGAGATATATTTTTATATGTATCATATTTTTAAAATAAATAATTAATAGAAGTTAACACATAGCGTCGAAGGTATTTTATAGTATAAAGTGGGTAACTAGCCAAAACAATAGCATTATTCAGTTATAGACTTGTAATGTCAAAAGGAAAGAAATAAGAAATGCGTAAATATTGTTCAATTATATTTTAGATTGATATGCTAATATTAATCTCTATGCACTCTCAGAAACGCATGCTCAAATCTCACGAAACTTTCGTCGTATTTGACGAAATGGTTTCGTGAAAAATGCTCCGAGTAAACATTTCGTCAAATTGCCGAAATGGCTTCGTGAAAAATGCTCCGAGTAAACATTTCGTCAAATTGCCGAAATGGCTTCGTGAAAAATGCTTCGAGTAAACATTTCGTCAAATTGCCGAAATGGCTTCGTGAAAAATGCTCCGAGTATACATTTCGTCAAATTGCCGAAATGGCTTCGTGAAAAATACTCCGAGTAAACATTTCGTCAAATTTCCGAAATGGCTTCGTGAAAAATGCTCCGAGTAAACATTTCGTCAAATTGCCGAAATGTATGTAGTCACTTTCTTAAGTCACGTGATCGTGAGAGGAAAGAATCGTTATAAATGACGAACTTTTTTGGACTATTGAAGAATCGTCGAAAATGAGTCTATTTTTGAGAGTGTGGCAAATATATATCTTTTTATTCGTGTGTGTTATTCTTGCTCAGTATTTTAATTTTACTAACTGATCTACTAATTTCTCGTTTTGCTAAAGTTCAAAAATACCACATTTCCAACTACAATAATTTCCATAAAGTATTTGCTTGCCGTTCTTCAAAAGTTTTGATGCAATAATGCACAAATCGAAAAGCTTAATTCCAATTTCGCTTGATCTTATATGTGAGGTTTTTCTCTTACAGCCCCAAGGTTCGATCGAAAAATCTTACATACGCGTACGGAAGTGTGAAAATATAGTTAGAAACACTTTTTTGGGATTTTTAAATAAAATTTACAATATTGTGGTTCTTAATAAATCACGAGTGAAATGGTTTCGGCACTTTGACTGGTGCATTAATACCATATCATTCAAAGTGCTTTTTATAAACT
The DNA here is from genome assembly GCA_038502835.1 of Octonoba sinensis. Lineage (NCBI taxonomy): Eukaryota > Metazoa > Arthropoda > Arachnida > Araneae > Uloboridae > Octonoba > Octonoba sinensis. The sequence goes on along the minus strand of CM076598.1, from coordinate 210,554,412 downwards.
CATGAGATAATAGTAATAAGGGAACTCTAGAAAAATAGTTGGCTTGATTGGGTTGAATAGAATATAACTAGTAAGCCCGGCGGTCATACGAAATGACCGCTGTTCTAGATATTATAAATATACAATTCCCCCAGTAACCGGAAATGCCCATCAAATCAAAGAGATATTTATCAGGTAGAACAGTAAAGTTTAATGAATAAATAACAAACATATAAAAACTTCGGAAAAAAATATTCTTACCGAAAAAAGGCATCTAAGTTATAATAATCTGTAAAATAAAAATATTATTTACTATATAATCAAATTGATTGTGAAAAACATTTAGTTATATCCAACATAATCAAACTGGAAAAAAGAGCGCTGCCACTTTAATATATATAAAAAGCGCAGACGATGAATAAATTAAAACAAAGAATGAAGGATTAAATTAAATTCGATTACACTGCTGTAAATTCGCTAAGCTTTTGGCGAACTTCTATTTCGTAGAAGTTTGCCGTAAGTTATCTTCCATAAAAACCGTTTCCATTATAGAAAGAATTGCGGAGTAAGAAATTCTGAATAAGCTATCGGCGACAAACAGACACTTAAGCGGCTTATATATAAGAAGACTTCTTAAAATTTAATATTTTAACAAGTAGCCTGAAGACAAACGTCGGGAGAAAAGTATTGGCAAAGCATTCAGGGTAAGCAGCCTGTCTTGCATTCCTTATTAATTTCGCTGTTGTTTTCAAGCAGCTCAATGGATCAATTTGATATCTGATTGGTGGATCGAACACAATTTCGTCATGTGATTGGTCAACGAGGATAGCAAAGCTAATATTCCTAAATCACGAGAATCAACTGCAGTGAACACTAGCGGTACAGAAGATGAAAAAAGATAGGAACACGTATAATTGATGAAATTAAAGTTTTTGATTTCCTTTTTATTTCAGGATCTTTTAACTTTTAAGTCTCTGTCCTAAACTAATCAAAATAATTTAAACGTTATCTCCCTGTTTCGCTTTTATTTCAAATGTAATGTTTAAATTTTCCCAGCTTTCATTCGCCCGCTTGGCAAAATTCCAGATGTGGTTTCTCGCCAACATTGGGTGGCCTTGTGTATGTGTGTTTTTTTTTAATCTCATCTTTTTTATTCTATCTATTTTTTATCATTTTGTTTATATCCTATTGTCTTTTAGTATTTAACTTTAATGATTTTATATCAGTTATAAGTTTTATTAATTGTCAGTTTTATCGTATCCATAACGACTTAAATTTATCTTCATATTGCAACCACCCACTCAATGCAACATAGTACTTGCTAAATTCATATTCTTAGGAATTTATATAAGTCCCTCTGTCATTCCTGACTACACTACGCTGGTGAAGTCATTGCATGACAGGAACAGTACAAGGTTAGCCAGAGGCATAAATAAATAAATAAATACACTCGTTTTGGCAGTTAGTTAAAAATAATTTTAAAACAGAATCCAAATTACTAAATATACATTATTGTTGTATACATTTTATTGTAAGCCGAGGTCGCGATGAAAATTACGATTGAAGTGGGCCACGAATACTGAAAGGTTGAGAAACGCTGCATTAGTATGTAACGTAGATATGGATTCAAAACATATATTCATGCAAAAAAAAAAAAAAAAGAATAAATGATACACGTACTGTTTAGTAAAAATATGTGCATAACATCGTAAATGAAATTATGATAAGGTAATGACTTACAACGTTTTTAACAGAACTTATTTTTCCTGTACTCTTTTTTTTTTTCTTTTCTATTCTATTTTTCAAGATGAAAGGAAGAAAGAAAAAAAAATACATTAAATCTGTCAAAAAAACCCAACGGTTTATACAATTCATGAATGTCATTCAAATATATATTTCCCCACAGTTACATCCCATCACTGTCAACATCGGCTGCTTCATCGAAGGTTTTCTTGAATGACAAATTGAGGTTTGACAATGGTTTGATTTTTCTCGTCATAAAGTTAACATTAGGTTTAAGCAGTTTAAACGTCTTTCTCCATGTTTTATTCCGATAAATGTTTAGTATTTGCAATTTAATATTTTAGAGAATTGAAACTGCTAAAAAATTTGAAATCAGTTGTTTGTTCTTGAGTACTAGCTTGTATAAAATCATTCTTTTACGTTTGTTTTTGTTATTTTCAAAATTTGAGAAAAACCATAAATTGAAGTGCACCTTTTGTTTTAGAAACCATGCAATTTACCATCGTGGCAAGCATCACCAAAAACCATTTATAATATGCACTAACTTTTCAATTGCTAAGCATTTGCATCAAAGACTGCTCGTTAAATCAGTCATGGAAAAAAGTACATAATTTTAAGGTTTAGTTTTAGTTTTATTTTAATTCTAAATTTATTTTCGAACTTTTTACTAAGTTCAAGTTATTCGGTAAATATTGCGAAAGGATGTTTGATTTTCTGATTACGCAGGATGCAGGTTATACATTGGAAAGTTACATTTAATTCTTTGTCTCTAATTTACTGAATAATATATTTTTAATACATTGAATTGATGAGGGATACACACTTATTCTGAAATTGACATCTTAAATAAAACTTATCACTCTCAATATCTGTAATTTAAAGGTACATGTTGGGACGACTATCTTTATAATAAATCTTACGCAATTTTTAATGTCTTTTAATATTAAAGTCATATTATTAGGGTTATTTCACTATTAGAGAATATTTGAAAGATATACTTGATGTAACTATTTAAAAAAATCTCAGTGTTTACCTATTGCAAATTCAATAGACAAAGTAGCAGATTTACAGTGACTCACATTTATCAGCAGCAAAACACTGTAAAAATCTCCCGAGGTTTACACACAAATGTAGGCTTTCGTTTTATTGATAGAGGCAAAAAGAGAAAATCTTGATACTTATGTGAAAAGTCCATCTTCTATGAAGGCTATCAGCAAGAATCTTGTGGGAGGACATCCAATTTCGGTCAGTTAGTATAGCCGAGCTATTGCTGTGTCCTGTGTTGGGTTAGTAACAGGCTCTTCTGATGGTATCGATCTTCTATTACACCGAATCCTTTACTCTATCGATGCCGATTTCCTCCGTCATGGAATAAGTTTTCCTACTCCTTCCAATTCTAGGAGAGAAACTTGAAATGGAAAAGATAAACAGAAATACATTTTGTTTCTTTTTGCAACTGATTTATTTTGTAGCTTACCTCTCTTCAGATTGCAATGCTCAGAAGACTAGCTTTAGAACAAAGTTGTTAATTATTTTTCTTTAGTTATTATAATGTGTTAATAGCATTTTCCTCCAACAAAATGCTCTTTTCTTTTTGTCGATAGGAAAATACAAAACGAGTTTATTGTGAAGCAAATACTTTGTTATATTTTAAACTAATTTGCGTTCTGAATGAGTGTGTAAGTATAAATGAATATGTCTATATATTTATGTATCTCTATTGATTGCCGCGTTGCCGCAGGGTAAATTTAGAAGCTCTATGGCCTACAAATTCAATTAATCATACTTTACCTTTTTTATATATTTTTATGTTGTTCAAGATATTCAACTAAAACAAGAATCAACTTTCGTTCCGAGTTGTATTTGTGTAACCTGGTTACCTCTCATCGAAAGTAACCAAGAGCCGCTTTTACTCATAGGGTAAGACAGCAGTAACTTACGACTTTGAGTAAGAACCGTCGTGTTTTAAGAAAACGATAAGGGCTTTACTGTAGAAAAAAATCTGAATACAAATCAAAATTCATCTTGCATAAGACACGCAAAATTAAAGTGTTTAATTTGCAGTAAGATTTAAACTGCTAAAACCTTTTGAATGAAACTTATTTAAAGGTTATAGGTGCACCTGGAAAGTAACCACCTGATAAGTGGGACCTTTTTGTCACCACCGGGGGTAGTCATATTTAGACTCCGCTTCATATATTATATCAAGTAAATAAAAAAATAAATAAAATAATAATAGTAATAATTAGAAAATGTTAAAGAAACAAAGCGTTAGAAGAAGAAAATTGATCTAAACAGCGTTTTTCTTCCCTTTATTTATTTATTGCTTAATTGCATAATTATATTGTTTATACATTTAATTTTAAGCACAAAACAAAATACTTTCAAATTTAAAATTACCGATTTGTTAGTCAAAAGCAATTATTACGGAGTTATGATGCATTATGTTCTACTTCAAAATGTGCTTCTATTCGACAGAAACATTTTTTAAAACTTTGAAAAACATTTTGTTTTGAATGCTATGACCAATGTGTCATTTCTTCGGTGTTACAGTGAAGGAATTAAGATTTATGTCTTTATTCAGTTATTTATTTATTAATTTTAATTTTTTTCATGAAGTAAAAATAGATTTAAAGATAATTTTAGTATTTTTTCTTAAAAAGGTATTTATATAATTTTAATTCTATGATAGATAAATATGTAAATATTCACATCCTTTGCGTCTAGTGAATCTTACTGTGAAATTGATAAAAATAATGAAATTTCGTTTTATTTTTCCATTACTGTAGTCTTTTTATTAGTTTTATTTATTCATAAAATTTCAGGAAATGTAAAGTGTGGAACCACCTATTTTACCATAATCACTATTACGAAATTCTTACTCCAATCCTGAATTCCAATCTTCTCCTTTTTATCGCCCTTTTCATAAAGGCACATGTAAATGTGCAACTTGGAACATTTTCTTCCGCTATTTTGTCTTTTGCAAATTTATTCTGCTGTCCGGAACTCAACAAAATTTGACTCTAGTTGCCGCAGTGGACTCCATTTGTGCGGGTGCTTCTTATTCTGAATGCGATTTCAGTGTAATAGGGCGTTGCTTTGACAACTTGAAATACAACCTCCACTTTTAAAAGAACCTCCACTGACGATAGCAATCTTGTTTGCTTCAGAGAGACAGCACGATAAATTGCAGACAACTATCACAAAGCTAGACGCTAAACAAGGGAATGTGTCTTACTCTTGTCGGGTTTTCAGCAGCTGCTTCATTTTAAGCGAGTCCCATTCACTGAAGCTCTTTGCACAAATGTTTCAGCTAGTAGAAATAAAAAATGCATCCTCATTCAGAAACTGAAAGATTTTAAAATGAAACCTTTTGTTCTTAGAATTTACGCAAATGGCCGTTGAAGATTTCATTCCGCAGTGTGCTAGTGTTTAGCTTTTTGCGTGTCACCGGGAAGAAGATAGTGGAAGAAAAGTTATATCATTCCTTGCTTTCAAAGGCAGGCTCTTTTTTCTTTAGAGCAGTACATCGTTTCGTGAGGTACATTTTTTATTCATTGAAATGGCAATTCCCGAAAAGTACTTTGGTAGTTTAAATGCGTTTGTGAAATTTCGAAAGAAATGGTTTTTGTTTGCTCTATGTTATTAAGCTTTCTGGATAAATAATACACTGTGAAAACTCGTGGCATAAAATAGCCTTTACGTCTATTTCGATGCACTGTCTAATAATGTATGTCAAGTTGTTTTAGATTTCTTTTAATATATATTTCATTTACGATATTATTTGAATGTATATTCCAAAATTGCTTTGATTTTAAAAATTGACAAATCATCGTCATTTGTTAGTTTTCATTGATACTTCTTGTATTTCGGTGATTTATTACATACAATTGCTGTATAAAACAAAATATGCAGTAATAATGTAGAGTAAAGGAATGTTTATGCTTTCAACTAACCATTTAAGAACTTAGCAGGATTTTAAAATACAGATAAACAAAGTATTTACAAGTGAAACATTTTGTTTTAACTGAAATATTTTAAGTACTTTTCTACTAGTACTGATGTAACGAAAACTTAATTTTAATATCGTTTTAGTAATCTGCTTAAAATATTTAAGGCGTGCTTACAAAATTTAAAATGTAATATTTTAAATACATAAAACTGCAAAGTTTTGTAAATAGTTACGTAATACATTTATAAACTTCTTATCTATGCCTCTGTTTGGATACCTACCATGTAAGTAACATTTCTTCACGTGAACAATTTAACCTAAGTCAAATTTAAACGTTTTTGAAGAAAAGGCTAACTGCCGCTCATTGAACGTTTATACTTTAAGTTAGGCATTATGAGTTAAATTCAGTAACCGAATGATTTTCATAATAGTATTTTCCTGATAATCACTAATTTACTGTAAGTGATACCCCGTTCCTTCTCGTATCCCCAATTCTAGAAAAATACCTGAAAGATGGGAATGCGAAAAATTGTAAAACTAATATAATAACTGAAGCTCAAGAAAAGGATACTCCAGAGTATGTGAAGTATAAAAGCAGCATTATCCAACTAAAGTAACTAGAACTGAATCTGGACAAAGATGAAACGGTAGTGTTAAAATATATATAAACGATAAATATATACACGAAAGTCTGCTCATTACGTATAATTCTCATTTTGCTCTGACACTATAGAATAAAAATATCTTACTTCGACTTGTATTTGTCCTTTTCAAGATTAAAAATGTGACAAGTTGGTCAGAAATAATGTTCCCTTTTATGTAATTAATAGAAATTTAAATATCGGAAGAACAGAATATTTCTAACAACCAGACTGAAATTTTCCATAAATATTTAGAATCCATCTCCTTCGCGATTTCAAATTGGAGACTAAAATGGAAAATTTGGAATTTATGGAAATGTTTCTTTCTATCTGAAGATTCCTCTTGCACCCCTAGCATTTTGAATTGCTAATTTATCCTCTAGTGTTACGTATAGAGCATTTTGTAAAATTGCACAAGTTATAAAAATGTAGTAAATAAATAAATCTTAAATTGCGCCTGGTTAGCCTTAAAAATAACAGGGCACTTCCACTTTTATTTGACTGACAGTTATCTAGTCAAGACTATTATACAAATACAACTTTCTGTAAACTTAATTCAATTGATTTAGTAATTTGGCCTTCATTGTGACAGGACTATGTATAGAGATCATACTCATGTTTTGACAGATTCTAACGCTTACAGTTATTTTTTTACTACTGAAAACTGAAGAGCACTTTTTAAACTCCACTCAGTAAGAAGTTTACCATGAACTTCTTTTTGCAGACGTTCTTGTTGATTTTTTCCATTCGCTTCCAACTGTTCAGTGATGGTATTACAGATTTAAAACTTTATTCATTTTGTTTTAGCCCTAATTCCTAATATTTTCGTCAATCTCTAATTCTTTGAATAATAATTTATCTCTAAAAATGTAGTTTCAGCATGATCTTATGGTATCTTCAAGAAAATTTAGGTCAGAAACCCCAAACGAGGTGGCAAAGTATGAAAGCACATTGTATTTTAAAATTTCCTAGTAACATCATGAAGCCGGATTACGCACTACAAATAAATCAGGAATTTCAGACATTTTCCAGTGAAATTTTTGCAATAATCCACACTGCTGGAACTACATATTTGTGCTTTTTGCAGCAGTATTGTTAATATTTCAGGACAAAATAAGAACTGGGGCTGACTTAAAAATTAATATACATAGTGTATATATATATATATATAAAACAGAAATGTAGTAAAATCTTTTTGAGAGGTTTACAATTGAAATTCTTTTTAAAGGTTTGAGAATGAGACAAGGGCTCATCAGTGTTGGTTTGTCTCGAAGAATGAGCGATGCAGAGCACCTCACAAATCCCAAGCAAAAACACACTAGAGCCGACAGCAATATACGCCAGAAAATCAGCAAAACAAGGATAAAAAATAAGAATTGAAATACAAAAAAATGGGGTTTCGTCCATAGCACAGTCCTGAGAATAAAATATGTGACACACCAACAGACCCGCTACCAAAATAATTACAATAAACCACTCTTGCCTAAAAAATTCGGGGAAAAATACCAAATCCGTGTCCCAGATTTCGTTCCACGTCGTCATCCACAAAGTGAAGTTTTAATCATGTCCGAGAAATTCAAAGCTGTAAACGTGTCAAGTCGTCCAGCCAGCGCTGTTGCCAAAGTGTTCATTTTCCGTTTTAACATTTTTCAAATCTGTCTTCCTATATATGTATAGATATCGCAGTTTCAAACCTGCTCGTTACAGAGCAACACTTGAAGCATAATATGAAAAATGCTTCAAATTAATCGGTATAGCATAAATTAGCTGTATTAGTAAATATTATATGCATAAATACCAGCCGAGGCAATAACTTATACCATTATTCTGAATTTTGCCATTATGGACAATCAAGATACGGCTAATGCAGATATAAGAATTCATTGCATACCCTACATAAATTTGTTTGCTCCTGAGATAAAATATCTTCCTCAATTACGCTCTATAAATAATCCGAGTCATAAAGTGCACTTATATTTATAATGTCCCTGAGCTTTATAAACCATCTTTCAACAAATGATTCATTGAAATTAATGGCTTACTGTTACTTGCCCTGTGTGGGTGTGGAAATTGATGATGTCAATTTCCTTCATGTCCAATAAAGCTTTGAGAATTGACAATACTGAATTTTTGTACTCCAGTTAGGAAGAGTCGTAATTAGTTCTTGTTCAATACAGAAGGGAGTTCCGCTTCTTAATGGTAATCATAATGTGTGCTAATTCGCTTTCCAAAATATTGAATAATTTTCTATCAGTCATATTAATGTCTTTTCAGTTAAACTCTTTTATCGATTTGTTTTCTGCAACCTCAATAATTTCAGTTTTCTCTGCGGAAAGAGAAGTGATAAATAAGAGATCAGTGTTTCAATTTGCTATTAAGGCAGTCCAGGAATGGATAGAACACTTTTTTATAAAATTTTTCTTACTTAGTAAAAATCGGAATAAACTGTTTAAGAAATGTGCTTGCTAAGGTTTTCTATTAAAAACGTCAAAACTTTTAAAATGTGTTCTTCATTTCGTACAAGCCAAAATGTAAGGAAGTAATGTATTCTATACTTTGAGGAATGGGTGGGCTATGTGTTTCAAGATTCGTGTTCATGTTTTGTTAAGGGTATTAAGGATATTTTATTAAGTGCTTAAGGTTTTGCTAAAGGGAACTCCTATAAGATAAAAGAAAGTTTTAATCATAATAATTAATTGAAAAGTCCTCACTTTTAATATAGCTGGAAAAATAATTTGTGCTGTTAATTGGAATGAGTTTCTATTGGAGAATATTTGACATAAGTTTCACATTCCTCTATTATATAGGTACGAAATTTAAAACTTAAAGCAATTAAATCATGTTTGAAATTAAAGTTGCTTTAAACAGTTTATTGATATTAATTACTTGTAACACAAAAGGATCAGTGGACGTTTTTGGCAATTTTTTTATTCTGATGAAAAAAAAATTCTTTTATAATATTCAGTGCATTCGTTTCTTTCAAATAAGTCCATCGTCATGCCATTAGGCAAAAATTACTTTATACATTAATAATCGCCTTTGACTCTAAGATTTCCTTTATTTCAGATGTGTCCTGTGGATTTTTTTTTTTTTTTTTTGTTGTTTTGTTTTTGTTTTTTTTTACCCTCATAAACCAATGTTTTACAACACTACCTTTTAAGTCGAGGCATCTTTGAAAGCATTTAGAGGTTTTTACGGCACCCTACTCATATAATATATCCAAGTAATATATATATATATATATGTATATATATATGTGTGTGCACAAAATAGTATAAAAACGGTTTTGTTGAGAAAAAATACAGAAATTATGGTTTAATCTCGTAGTTATAATAGATTAAATGACAAATTACATTTTATGCTAAGTTTAGTAGTAAAGTATTGTTCTTCTAATTATAGTAACTTTGACATTCATCACTTTTATTTAACAATTTTTACATTTTTAATTCAAATATATCCCATAAGATTTCAAAATACTATATTTTTTCTTTCTACTACAAAAATACAACTTTTATCCTCGTAACGTGAGATTTAATGCATTTCGTTTAAGAATTACACCTTGAAGTTTAGACACATGCATACATTTAATAATGATTGCTATACTCTCTCATCATTCATTCTAATTTGTAGTCCAAGTATGCGCAACATTTGTGCAAGGAAATTAAGGAGAAAACCCAGTTTTGGTCACCCTCCCATAACAGAATGTTTTATGCTGCCTTTAGGCCTCCCATTAAGCGTACCAACTGCTATGCTCATAAGAGGAAAGCAGTCATAATCTGAACAAGCGTTTCGGACATTTTCGGCTGATATCAACCTGGTTGTGAAGAATCCCCAGGCAGAGATAAGTCCAGCCGTAGGTTAAGAGAACTGCATTTCGTGATCTAATTGACTTTCCTCAGCCAATATCTTGCGAGAGACTCGGGAAAATCGCGCCAAACAATATTCGCCTATGGTTAAGATGCTTGAAATATTCACTAGTCGTGATCTTGATATCGAGGGAGGGTGGTGTGGAGGGTGGGAAGGAAATCTTCTGGAAGAGGATGAGAATATTTTATTGCGCGATTTCAATGCGCTTCGTAGACATTGGAGAATTCTCTAGTAAAGCAGCGTTTAATACTTTTGAACATTTCCAAAATATATTTTCAGTATTACTCTTAATGCTAGTAGCATTAGTATTTGTCACAGATATTTAAAACATAGCATTTATTTTAAGCATTGAGGTATATTCTTGCAAATAAAGTAAAACCATGTGATTATTTTTTAATTGATATAATGATTAACATGAATTAAAAAAAGACGTAAAAAATTTCTTTATTGAACTGCGCAACCTCCTGACTGACAAATACAAGATGCTTCTTTTGAGGCAGCAGATTTGTCTATCATCACAAGGATCATAGTATCTGTCTAGAGTAATACGTAGTCCTGACAAGTGAACATATTAGTAAAAAGTGCACAGTATTGATCCTCAATTAGCAGACTTGTCTTCCCAACAGGTGGTTCCGAATATGTCTTGATAGCAATGCGCAGTCTTGACTAACATAAGTATATTATATATACGAGGTGTGTCTAAAAAGTTCGGTGAATGGTATGATAAAAACATAAAAACAGAATGTTAATTGTAAGTACATTTATTGACCTTCAAAATACTCTCCACCAGCCACAACACACTTCTGTCAACGTTCGTATAACGCTTGAAAACTATTGGAGAAGTCTTGATGTGGAATCGTTCTCATAATAGCCGTCACTTGGTTCTGAACCTCCTCGACGTCCACAAACCGTGATCCCTTTAGGACAGTCTTAAGACGTGGAAACAAAAAAAAAATCATCAGGTGCCAGATCTGGAGAGTACGGTGGATGTTGCAAAACTGTCACGCCCCTCTGAGTCAAAAATTGTCGTACCATGATGCTGGTATGCGATGGTGCATTGTCGTGCAGTAACACCCAATTTCCGGTCTGATACATCTGTGGCCTAACTCGCCGGATGCGCTTTAACAAACGTTTGAGAACCTCCAAGTAGAATGCGGCATTCACCGTTTGGCCAGCAGGAACGAGTTCCTTATGGATGATTCCTTCTTTGTCGAAAATTCCTTCGTTGCCGATTAACATGGTCTTAACTTTGGATTTTACCGCACGGCATTTTGTTTGTCGCGAAGAAGGTGATCGCCATTCCATCGATTGTCTTTTCGTTTCGGGGTCGTACTGATAACACCAAGACTCGTCTCCTGTAAATATGGAACCCAAAAAGGTAGGATCCCTGTCACACATGTCAATAAAATCGCCACACATCTCAAAACGTCTTGCTTTTTGACCATCTGTTATCATGTGCGGCACAAATCGTGAACAAATCTTGCGTTTGCCCAATTCTTCATGGATGATGGTCCCTACTGTGTCTTTGCTAATACCCAATTCTTCTGCTTTTTAATCTCAGAGTCAATCGCCGATCTTTTGCTAGCATCTCTCGCACACGTTCAGTGTTTTCTGGTGTTCTGCTGGTGGATGGCCGGCCTGAACGTGGATCGTCCTCCACTGATTCCTTACCAGCGCGGAAGCGTACAAACCAATCATACACACATTTCCTACTCACAGCATCCTGCCCGTACACCTGCACCAACATCTCATGGGTTTCTGTCACCGTTTTACCCAATTTAAAGCAGAACTTAATGTTGTGTCGTTGCTCCATGACGCATACTACTCGGGTCACTCAATTAGACTGAATGCAATAAGCACTGCACTAGAAGCTTTGCGCTAGTACCGACAGAGGCCAGGTCCAGACATGTCCGTGCGTGTCTGCACAGGCACGCGTGCTTCTATCAAACTTTGAATACCCACTTATGAGACCATTCACCGAACTTTTTAGACACACCTCTTATATATATATACGCATATAATATATAGGGAAATGGTGATAATCATGGGCCGCCTCAGGAAACTTTATAATAATTTCATTGGTTGTTGAAATGATCTGAAGTCGTAGATAGGTGAATATTAGAGAAATTTTAAAGACTACTTAAAATACATATGGCAACTCAGTTTTTTGGCGATGTTTTCAAAAGTATTAAATGCATCAGATTGTTTGGGTTATATCAAAATATTACATGGTGTTAATGCGTTAGTTGAAACTAAGTATTTTCCTCAAAAATGTGTATAATTTAGCATTATATAAATTAGACATTATAGATTTATTTATATTTCTAGTTGACCATTGTTTCTTTACAATGATCACAAAGTAAAACGATGAATTTTCAATGTTTGTAGAAACTTCGAGAGACCTTCCTTCACATGATTTACACTGAATCCAGTTTTCTTCCAAATTTTCACCAAAAATTCTACTTTCTGACACTACTTGATGATCTTTAGGTGTACCTTCCATCGATTCATAGAATGAATTTCTTTATTTTTTCTTACAATAGGTCGTAGCTTCGTTTGAGCAGCTACTGCCTCTGTCTTGCTTTATGCTTTTCTCAAGTTCCTTAATAGTTTACAGATTTTATTTGCTGCCTTCTTACGTTCAATTTTTCCCCCTCGGTTTCCTTACTGTTTTTCTACATTTATTTCTCTCTCATAACTTTCTTGTCAACCACATGTTTCTGACTAGAGTTCATGCTACTATTTCACTCTTTTCTACTTTCGTTTTTCAATTTTTCCTAATCTTTTCTGTTCAAAAAGGCGAAGCTGGAGTTTTCTTTAAAATAATTTACATTATTTAAATGGCCCATACTACCCGACCAACATGGAAAGGAAAAACCTTGCAGCAAGAAATGTCCGGATACAGAAAGTGAAGAACATTTTCTAAAATATAAAACTATGTTAATTTGGCTATTGTATAAACTATACTAGTTTTACAGCAATGTTAGTTTTACAGTTATATCATTAACTGTAACTATTTGGACTCGCTAAAATTAACTCAACACAATAATTTGTGTGGGTTCAGACAAATATAATTAACTCGCCAACTACCTAACTATTCTTGGTCAACCAAACTCATACAAATAGTGAACTGATTATAACAACTCCCACTAGATTCTGTATGGCAATCCTACCTAACATCAAATTCCAGAAACACAAAATGGCCCATACTACCCACTGGCTCATACTATCTTCCGTTCACCCACATATGTCAGACGTACATTATCTCTTGATTAACTACAGCACTATATCTTTTGAGTTTCTAACAACTGCTATTTTAATTTTTAAATGCCGCATATTGATCAGTTGGCCACATACTCACTAAAGTCTCCTAAAGTACTATGAGAACAAAATTGAAACTCGAATTCTTGTTGTTGCTACTAAAGAACACACTAAAGATACTATTAAATTAATTTTTACATGTAGGGATAGCAGCACTAGTGCCGATGCAAAATGAAAATAGATTTACATCCTCACCATTTGCTGCATGTACGTTTTGTTTAATTTTTGTACTCTTGAGAATTCCATGATTCGCGCTCTTTAAGGAATAATAAAAAATTCATACTTCAACAGTAAAACGTATTAAAAATATTTATCAATGGTTTATGATATTTGACCGTTTTTTTTTTTTTTTAGTTGAAGCCCAATGCTGTTGCTATGCAGCTCTTTTTTTTCATTTTTTACCATACATCATACTTCAATTAAAACATTCTTTTTACGAGCATTTTTTCCATAAGTGAAACAAGAAATAGAGGCAAAAAATAATTTTTAAAAAAGTTTTATTTTAACCCAGCTTTTAATCTAATACTGAAATATTTTCTAATGGTGCATACAGCGTTTTTGGGATAGAAAACGTTCCGTCTTATATAAATAGTGACATGCGTTTTTTCTTTCTCTCTCGCTCTCTTTTTTTACATGTGTAAGCACACACTAGCTTTTTCTTTGTACAAAAAGTCATGTTACTACTTTATGCATCGCTGAAGTTAAATCAAATAGTGTTCAAAAACTGGAATTATGAGAGGAAATTCGCATCTTTGACGGAATGAGAGGGGAAAAAATATTTGCTTTTTCACTAAAACTCTTTCTGAGAGAAGCAGTAAAGTCTGTTTTAGACGCCCCAACCCCCTCCCTATCCTCCTTTTTTTCATATAGTATATTTTGATTTTAAAAAACAAATGTATTCTCCGGCAGATAGAAAAAGATAAAATACTGCCGCCGCTTACAGAAAATAATATTTTGAGAGTAAACATGTTAGAAAAAAGTCAAAGCATTAAGCGTAGTGGGGAAACTTCGTTATTACGGTAAACTAGCGATTTTCTAAAACATGCAAGCAATTGTGTTGAAATTATTGGCTATACTATCGAATTTGTAAGTTACTGCATCATTTGTAGATTGCGTTTTAAAAAGTTTAAGGACGCTGATTAATAAATCACGTTAATGTATGTATCAATAAATGATAGTCTTTCTGCTATCATTTATTGATACATTAAAAAAAAAAAGATTAGGTAACAACCTGATCCTCAACTATTGACCGGGTCTACAGATTAAACACTGTTTTTTACTCAGTTAGGAAAACTAAGAGATGAACTAAAGCGGCACCTAAGTGACCTTGAATAACGATACAATGTGTAAAATAATAAGCTGCAGGTAAAAGAAAGAATAAACTTTAATTCACATTTTGGAAATCAGACAAACTTAGAACCAGTCAGTAGTTTTGAATCTGTCAGTGTTCTTCTCGTATTTCTTGCGCAAGTTGATACTTACTAAATTTGTGAGCTATTTACTTAAAATACACCAGCGTTTACATAATAAATTGAGAAAAAAGTCTCTCGACATGCACTAATAAATATCTTATAGAAAATTAAAGATATTGAGAATTTCTTTTTTGCTCAGAATGTACCTTAAAACTTGGGTAACGGTAACCTTCTACGGTTCTTTCTTTTGCTTAAACCTATGAAATAACCTATAAAGAATGACATTTTCATAATGCAATAAAAACATAACGCAATTTATCTTTTTATTTATGAATTAAATAAATATTAATTTTCCACTCTTGCAGAAATCTACATAAATCTGAAAAACTTGAAAAGAATTACACGTGAAAAGAGTAATTATATAGAAATCAATAAATCCTTCTTTTAACAAGACATTCATTGCATTCAAGAAAAGGGGCTGAAAATTGCTTTCTCTCCTCTCTTTGCTCGCGTAATTGCTCTTTTACACGTCTAACGACCTTTACATTGGCCGTTTGCATCCTTACGTTTACATAGATCAAATATTATTAATTACCGAAATCTGTGACTTGAAGCAAACGCCACTCCAAATGCAAGAAGGTTGGGAAAGAAGTACTTTATAACGATAATGCCGTTTGTCTTTAAGAATATGTCAAATCGAGAGTAAATATATAATTTTTAGTCGTGTTTGAAAAAAAAGTTAGGATTGAATAAAGGATTTGTATATATTATCTTTAATAAAACGGACATAAGTTTTATTGGAAAGAGTAACTATTTAAAATATAAACACAAAGTTAATCAGATAAAATATAAAACATTCATCCGTAATATTTTGCTATGCTGATAATAGAAGTATGGTACTAGTATAACTAAAACATATACGTTGGTAGAATTAAAGGAAATATGTTAAAACTGGATTCTAAATAGTGATTTTGTACTGTATAGAGAAGTATTTTTTTTTTTATAAAAAGGAAAGTAGTGTTGCTTATATCTCAGAAGCATCACTTATTAATAGTAGTGCGCTATTTTTATTAATAATAGTCCTGCTATCAAAGTAATTTCATTTACTTTTTAAAGCAATTTACAATAGGAAAACTGCTTTTAAAAATTAAGCCATTGTTTCAAGTTTAAAGACGTTTTTCTTGAAAGTAAAGGAGAGTGTTCTACTTTGAACCAATGCTAACTTTTTATATGTTTGGGAAAAGTTTTTGATGAAACTCAATATCTATTACTAGTAACAAACATAATTTCTACAGCGTAATAGTTGCAGCTTTTTTTCCTGATAATTTAGCAAGGAAAAGCGCTAGTGTGAGTAGCTTCTTTCTTCCCATCTTCACTCCCGGCAGCATCAAAAGTACAATCAGGAAAGTGACTTCCTTCACTTGAATTTAATTTGTTTGGAAAAGTACTTCCGATTATACCTGATAAATACTAGTTAACATATGTACTAAAAGTGCCAAACAAAAAATCAAATATATGAATATGTACTTTTAAATTCATACAGTAAGATGTGGCAAAAATGTGTAACGTTTAATATATTGAATATTTTCAAGCGTTATGGAATAGCAATAGCTCTTTGCAATGATAAATTTGCATATGTGCTGCATTCAGCTCAATGCCTTTTCTTTCTTTTTTAAATAAGTATTCTCTGCACTTCAAATATGAAGGGCCCACTGGAAAAACGACCTAAGTTACATACTACTTGAAGAACTTTGCTTTATGTTTTATTATAAATTATGCATTATAAATGAATATAAATTATGTGTTATAAATATATGTATTATGAATTTGAATTTGGGTGTTACAGGAAAGTAGGCTCGTATAGTTAAAATTAACATTTATGTTATAAAATGAATGAATGAGTAAAACATAAAGCAAAGTTCGTCAAGTAGTATGTGACGTAGGTCGTTTTTTCAGTGGACCCTTCATATATTAGCAGACATTAAAATAATACTATCTTTTTGCTCATTAAATGTTTTATGTCACTATTGAAAATGATTGAAGTAGAAAACTTCTACACATTTGGGTTGCTCAAAAAGTCTTTCGTGTCAATATTTTTGTTTAAACTCTTACTGCGAACTATTCTTTATCTAAGAAAATAAACAATGCAGGACATCAAAAGATTTTTGAGAATAGACACGCAAACACATTAAAATCGCAAACAAACTGTGCTTAAATGACATAAGTTATTTTTCCTTCTTCTGTTTCCCATGCCTGGTATTTTATTTGCTAAAACGGCATATAAAATGGATTGTATGAGAGCTGTAGACATTCGATGACCAGGCTGTTTGTTTAACGACGAAATAACTTTATAAGTTTATTTACTACATCTAAAGATAAATACGATATTTATGAATTCATATATATATATATAGTGTATGTGTGTATTTCTGATTGTATGCGTATGTATGTTCCTTATACAAATCCAGTTAATGTCGGATCCTCACAAAATTTGGCAACAGGGTACGTTGCTTTCGAACATTAAAAAAGTTCCGAACTGTTCAAAGTTTAATTTTAGAACTGAAACTGCAAAAAAAAAAAAAACTTCATGAATAAATTACTGTATTGTTTCGAAGTAGGCATCATTGGAAAGCCATTAAAAATCTGCCCCAGAAAGAGTTTTGCGTTAAAATTCTAGTTAAATTCTCTAATTTGAGGGCGAACTGGGGACAAAGTTATAAGCGTTTTTCGCTGTAGGTCGAAATTATCTTTTCACTGTTTTAGCTTTTATTTATTTTCCTCAGGCGATTGATCAAGCGCTATAATTTTGTATTTCATTTGTACCATTGCCATTTTTCCAACATGAATATTTTCTGAAAAAAATTCTATTGACAATTTCTTTCGCACTTTTAGACACAGCCAATTGTTAATATTCCTTTTTTTGTTTTGCTTTTAATTATTTCTTTTTAATCGATTAAAACTTGTTCTACCTTTTTTCTCAGCATTTTGAGGCACACCCGTTATAATTTTTTTCTCTTTTGTTTTTCCCGTAATTATTTTTTTTCTTTTAAACGATTTAAAGTTTATTTTCTGCAGCACAGGGGATAGGGGCAATCAATAGAATTCCTTATTTTGAAGACCGCTGTCCATATTATACAGGACTTTATATAAAAAAAACTATATTTTTCTAATAGAGATTTTTCAGGACAATTGTCTTTTTTTCCCTTTTTAACAGGGATGTTCCTAATGACAATTTTTTAAGAAACTACCTTCATTGTTATTTAATAACTTGTATCGTGTATTCTAAAAATGATTTCAAAGGACAGTTGTCGGTATCTTAACAAGAATATTTTAGAGACTGTTGACGTTGTCTGAGAACTGATCCGGGTGACGTAAGGCTTGCTTTGTAGCATGACTATGGCCCCGGGTCGGTAAAGCAGGTCGGCAAAGCTCTGCCAGCCCAGCCCCTATGGCTGGTGCTGGTTGTCAGTTTGTCAGAGAGTTTGTGGGGAGACATGGAGGATAGCGCTGCAGTCGCATCCCCTTCTGCAGGGGGATAGTCCGTGAAGGCCTCGCTGCTATATACGGTACGCCTGCAGTTGCGTTTCGTACCCTTTTTATATTTGATACTATTGTCTTTATTCGGATGAAGGAAGCCGCTAACAATATTTACAAACTGTTGTTTTTATTCTAATGGGAACGTTTTGTGACTAATATCATGGGTGAATTTTTAGAAACTGCTGCTCATACCAGCGACAATTTCAAAAGGCTGTCGTAACGGGAGTTTTTTTAGTAACTTTATTATTTTTTATATCGAAGAAAGTGTTGAACATGTGTCAAACATGTACATCAGTCTTCCTCCAAAAGGGAAGGGCGCAATATTCGAGATATCCCCTGCAAAACATGTCAATGCAACTAGTATGCGTATATGTATGTGTGTTTTGAGAACTAAACTTGAAAATTTGAAATCAATTGCTTAAGTACTTTTATTGCTTATTCCATAGTTTTTTTTTACGGTAATACATTAAAACAAGCTTATCTGTAATATTTTTTTCACATAAAAACATTTGCTCTAATTTTACCCAAAATCCTCATTATTCTGTAAACAGTTTTAAATAAACTTTACATGGACAATACTGTAAACGGAAACCACATTTTGCCTAAGCTTTCAAGGAAATAATTGAAATAAAAACATTCAAACATATACTAGATTCAATTGTTCCCTTCTTCCCCCTTTTAAAAAAATCGATTTTTTTATACTACCACTCGAACGATAACAAAGAAGAAACGTATTATGAAATAATAAACTTATTTTAGAATATGCTCTTCTTAGTATTAAATTGCCATAGAATAATAATAGTTCCCGTTTTCAATAAAATTAACAAATGATTTTTGCTGAGATAGAAGAAATTGCGTGGAGCGGAAACATGATTGAGAGCTCTTTTAATTGGAGAACCTAAAACAGTTCTTTAAAAGCTCTTTTCGTTTCAGATCGATCGATTAAAATCCCTCTTTCCATAGACTTCAAAATCTGACTTTTCTACAGGCAATTCTCTCGACAAAAACATGTAACAAATCTATCACTACTTTCACTACGTCAACATTCTGAAAATGACAGATGGGTTGGAAATGTCTGAAACTATGAAACGACGCAAAAAATCGAATAGCCTACAGCCTTATAAATTTTCTTTTGAGTTGGCCTTGGCTCCTTGAATGTTCTATGTATCGTATCAAAACGCCACAAACCGCGGGTTTTTTTCTTCCCCTTTCATTTTTTTTTTTTTTCGACTTTCTTTTCTTATTTCTTTTTTAAACAAAATGTGGATCGAAATAAGACATAGTTTGACTACAAAGAAGATTTCCTGCATTCCCGGCATGTTTTGTGTGCATAAATATGTAAAATATTGTACTGCGGACAGTGGATTCGATTGGGTGGAAGAATTCGTAGCTAGAAATGTTTTTCAAGAAAACTTGTAAATAATTTATGTAGCATATGACGAGAAGAATATGTTTCATGGAAAAAAGCATAACTGAGAAATCGATTTAAGGTCCAACACAATATGTTAGCAGATTTGTATTTATTTCTTTAATAATACGTATTAACGATGACAAAAGAAATATACAATATTTTATTTATTTCAACAGTCTCATGTTAAAAGCTAATGTTAAGGGTTAATTTCTGCTTTGACTTGTTTACATAAGTGAATTGTAAAGGAATTGTTGCTTAAGAGGTAATGCTCCTTTAATATCAAAACATTTTCTTTATATTTACGTGTATTTTTGCGTTTAAATGTTCGCACGTAGATCAGTTAGAAAGCAGTCTTAGTCTTTATATATGTTTTTGTTTTTATTATTTTTAATATAAATTTATTGACGTTAAAGTTATTATTTTGTGATTGCTTCTGTATGGACGATTTTGTGATACATTTGCTGTTTTATGAATCTGTAGACATATTTTTTTTTACTTATGATTACATCACTTTTTTTTTATTATTATTACTGTTCATTTATTTGTTTAATTTTTGATTACAGTTTTATATCAGCGTGTCTGGTTTTCATGTTTTATGGCTAATCAAAACAATTCCAGTAAAACTTGCCTGTATTCCCGGGCGTTTGGCAAGCTTGGTTTTGGTCGTTTAATGTTAGCTCTATTTATTATATTCAGTTTTTTGAAATCTATATACGTTTTTCCTTTCATCATTTTGTGTTAGCAGTGTTGAGTTATTTGTTTTTACTTCGAACAAATGTAGGGGGGGGGGAGGGAGGTTCATGTTTTACCATCTATATCAGTGCTTTCCAAACTGGGTGTCGCGACACCACGGGGTGTCGCGTATTAGCATCGAGGGTGTCGCGAGATTGTAAAAGGAATGAAGAGCTTATGATAAAATAATATCAAACATCCTTTTCTTGGTTCAGTGTAAACATAGATGACATAGTAACCCCGTGATCGATATGTTGATTTCTACAATTTATGCATGTAACTTACAGTTATGGCGCTAGATGTCTTTGTACTGCTGCTGTACATTGGCGCTCTCTATTGGTGTCTTGTTTAAACTAATTCTTCGAGAGGCGACATTGGGCATTTGGTACATTTCCTTCAGTCTGCTTCTTTCTTTCATTCGTGACGCAAGCCAATGTTTTATCTGCTTCGAAGTGACATATTTACGCCATAAATTTTACGGAACTCATCCGCTATGGATAAATGTTTTGTCAGAAAAACACCCTTGGTAGTTTATGAAACATCAGATGCAGAGCAACAGTCAAGTGGTGTGTCAGAAACTTCAGTAGTTACTGAACAACAATTAAATAGTGTGCCTCAAACCTCTGTTTACTTCTCGCCAATATGCAGTATAAAACCGAGTTTGCGGGTGCATTGAAAGACGAAGTCTGGAATGCAAAGTTAGCTTTATTTTCTGATTTATTTGAAATACTCAACAAGAAAAATAATTATCTACAAGGTAAGGATTTAAATATCCTTACCGCTACAGACAAAATAGCAACCTTAAGAGATAAAGTCGAGGTATGGTTGAGAAAAACAAAACAAAACAATTTTGACATTTTTCCATTAATGTCTAAATGTGCAGTTAGTAATAAAATACAACCATTGATTCATGACCATTTACTGCAATTGAAAGAAAGGTTGGATAGATATTTTCCAACATTAGATATAAACCAGTCTGACTGGATAAGAAACCCTTTTGCGTTTTCCAGCACTTGTGAACTTTAACTTGCTGAAGAGGAGGAACTGACAGACCTGAAGAACAACCGCCCTTTAAAACTTACGTTCCAGGAGTCAGATTTGTGCAACTTCTGGATTTCTATTCGGCATGATTATCTTCACCTAAGTAGGAAGGCACTGTTCATTTTGCTGCAATTTTCTACAACATATTCGTGTGAAAGTGCATCATTAGATGAAGAAATGCGTGTGAATTTGTCTTACATCCGACCTAATATAAGACAGATTTGCATTTGTCGTCAAGCCCATGTGAGCCATTGAATTTTTGATAGTATTGGAAAATGTTGTATCTGTGAGAAAAGTGTTTAATGCATTAGTTATACTGTACTTCCAATTCCCATATGAAATACTTATTGCTTTAAAATACCATTTGTTATGATAAAATCGAATCTGTTTTATTAGTATCAGTGAAAGAGTGTCACGTTAAATTGTATGTACTGGAAGGGTGTCGCCAGCAGGGAAAGTTTGGAAAGCTATATAGTAGAACTCCAATTATCCGCGTACTTTCAAGTGCTGTACATTAGCACAGTATATACGTACCGTACTGTAAATATAAGTCCATTGCCTGAAGAACTGCTGCTCAGCTGTTTGACGGTCTTCACCCGTTTTCAGGCAGCAAAGTCGCGCATCTGCTTGACAGTAAGACGTTGTCTTTGGTCACACTCGGGCTGATGCTCTATTTACTTCAACGCAAATGCTTCACTGTCTGATGGTCTCGGGTCTGCATCAACTTCGACATTTATGTCATCTTCTTCCGCAACACTTTCTTCTCTCACACTTTCAATAAGATTATCCTCATTTAGAACTTGAAACCGAAGGTCTGACGAATCACACACAAACCACTCTTCTATATTTCCCGCACTAACTTCCCCTTTTTAACTGACTTTTCATTTTTAAAAACATGTTTCTGAGTTCCTCAAGTGACACATCAACCTCATCTTATCATGTATCTTCCTTTTCCTTTTCTTGAACTTAATTTCCCTTTCTCTCCTTCTCCTTCTCTTCTTCACTTTATATGCCTTTCAACTTGTTCCACGCACGTCTTAATGTAACTGCCTTAACCAAGCTTCAAGCTTGCGCCACGATGTAAGCGCAATCTTTCTTTTTTTTTGTGGTTAACTATCACATCTTCTCCGTCTTCGTTCTCTAACAAAAATTTCCTTAAACTTGCCTTCTGTAATGGTGTTTCAAATGGTTTCGATAACAGATTGACCTGTTGGTTGCAACATGCTTGTCGCGTTTGGCGGTGAAAAGATTGTTTTAAACTGCTTTTCTCTACAGCAGAACTTCCCTGCAACAAAAAATATATTTTATGGCTTCCCGTAGAACTCGTATAGTGTGTGAACATTCGTAGAGAATCATTATTTTTCCAACCGTAGTAAGTTTTAGTCTGAATGTTTTCTTTTGAAATTCTGAAATCAATTCGCATAATCAGCGTTTCGGAAAGTTGTAGTTCGGATAATTGGATTTTACTGTACATCTGTATCTATATCTTTCTCTATATGTGTGCGTAGGTCTAATATAAATATGCACCGGAAAATTAGTTAACGAGATAATGACACAATGCAAGCTCGTTGTAAAAGTTTTTTTCAGCTCAGACGAAATGCATCTACGTTCATTTTATTTTATTTCTCTACCTTTTTTCCCCAAGACCTCGTCGGCACTTTCCACTTTTTTATCTAATTTATATAGATATATACAAATACACACCTCTCCCACTAATCACTCTATCTCTCTTTACTCTTCTTGTTACATAAGCCTTGTTTATTGCAGTTACTAAGGTGAAATTGCTATCCCCTAAATCCGAGTCCCTCTGCTTTTCGAATGACGATTCCTTCCTAGGAGTAATATTTGAGCCACAAACAGTAAGTTGGAAGTTTTCCTCCATGAAACCATCGATCTATGGAACCATTCTGTAGCGACTAGCGCGATGCATCGTAAGATGTGTGATACGACATCTTTACGGTCTTTATAATACTGTCGACATTTCTACAAGTTGAGTCTATTGGCGCAGAAGATTACTTCCAAGATTGGTTAAAGTTTATATTTTTTATACGCTCACAAAATGTTCTAGCTTATTTTCGCTACCACTTTCAACCTTCGTTTTCTAGCTTTTTTTTCCTCTTCCATATTTTAGCATGTGTGTATGAGATAATCACTACTAATAGCTATTAAACATATTTATGGCTGTGTTACTATAATGTTTGCCAAAGACACGCAGCTTGTGAGTAATTATTTTATGACATTAACTCTCCTTTGTGAAGCGTAAATTAGTTTATATAAGAGTTTCTAAAAATATATACTTTTTTTTAGAAACTGACTGACTTCTGAAAATAACTATTACATCTTTATGCTCATATCAGAATACATAGTTTCTCCTTAGGCAGAAGGATCCCAATAAGATTTGAAAGGTATAAAGCGTCATGTATTAAATGTATATTGGCCAAAAGCAAAAAACATTTTTCATTGCGGTGGAGAGGAAGGTATTGGATTTTTACCCCTTGAATTCCTCATCTGCCAGACTCACAAACGTTGTTCACTATAAATAAATAATTAGATGTAAAATATTTTAATGTATTTTATGCATAATACATTTGAATTATGTATAATTCCTTTTAATTTATGACAATATAGGTAAAAGTACTATGCTAGTAATCTTTAATTTTAACCAAAATCCAATGAAATCTCTACAGGGTTTTTTGATTGCATTGAACTCATAGGCGAAAAGGATCAAATTAAATGTATTAGTGATTGTTGTTTTCTTCCTTGGCTTTTGATGCGAAAAATTAGAAACTAGTAGTTTGTGTTCAATATAGAGTTTGTATTTATTAGTTGCTTTATACTGATTCAAAAAGATTATTTATTACAATTTGTCATGAACGCATCATTTTTAAACAAACACACCCAACCATGTATATATATATAATTTTTTCCTCCCTTCAAAGTATATCCTAATGTAATTTTAACTCCAATCTTACTTCAGAAAATGTAAAAATCTGTTTTGATAAGAAATAGAAAAAAATATTTCTTTGATAATGGGCGAAGTATTCTAGAAACTAAACAAGATTGTCCACTCGTTAGATTGGTCCATGATTGATTAATTTCATCAAATTAAGAGCTCTTTAAGCCCGCTTGGTAATTAGATCTTAGCAGCTTAGTATCTATTCCTCAGCACGTACTGACGGTACTAAAGCCTCTGTTCTGCAGGGTAAAGGCGTGTAGCAACTCAGATAACGGTGTGCTTTGGAGAACATAAGAGAATTTCTGTGATCAAATCTCTGATTGGGATAAATAATGAATATTTTTTAGGAACGATTTTTGGCCAACACTTTATTTAAGTTCATTGACTTCATGTTTCACGTAAATACGTTCATTCGATTCTTAAGTTTTAAACAAAAAGTATGTTTTTTCTAAATATTATTTTTTAATTGCTGTAAGAAGAGAAAAAGTGCATTAATATTTTTGAGTATTTTTTTAATGAATTGTTTTAGCGGATTAATTATTATGTCTATGTTTATCGTTCACAAGATAAATAACTATGCTTTTATTAACTTTGATGAAAAATGAGATTAAATGTATGTCATTATTTTACAGTAGTCACATAAGTCTTTTCACATGGTTTACATAAAAGCTTTTAATGTACGTGGTATTTTTTTTACTAACGTCAAATGTTTAGTTACTAATTCTTAATGACTTAAGGAACGCTCCAAATTATGTTAACATCCTAGCAATTCAAACTAAGCAACCCTTGAGTATTCAATGAACTCTTTGAAGTGTATTCTTTCAAACCTTCAAAATTATTTTAATATGTGAAACTATGTACCAAATGTATAAAGGGGATTAAAAAAAAAAAAAAAAAAAAACAAAAATCCTTAAAAAAGTGTTGATTGACAGCAATTGAACCACTACCACTTGCCGTTTAAGGTACTGTAATCTAAGTTTTCAGTGTCTGGAAGTTATGTCCTGTAGATGGCATCTTCCTGTATGCAAGGATTCTTCCCATTTGCTGCTGACATTCCAAACTGATCGATATTCTGTGGAGTATGAGCAATTTTCGGTCTCTATTCGGTAGGATTTTTACAGCACATCCAGACCCTTCAAAATTTTTAATTAAGTTTTCATCGCATACTTCCAGGAAAGCCGAACATGACGTTCTTAGTTGGGAAAAAAGTCGAAACCACCATTGCGCATCTACTAAAATATGAGTTTTTGAAACATTTTCAAAAATTGATAAGTTAGATTACTGGTTCTTAAATGGCAAGTTATAGTGGTTTAATTGCTGTCAATATTTTTTCCTAGGATTTCTTCTATTTTTGTTTTGTTTTGCGAATAGTCCTGTTTTTCTGTTCCACATTGTATATTTTAACTTTCAACGGATGTCTAATCAGGATCTAAGGCCACACTGTAAAATGTTAGAAAAAACATAAAAAGGATTTAAAATAATCCTGAAGGATCGAAAAATATGATTAAAGCGCGGCTTACAATGAAAATACAGTGGGAAATAAATAACTGCATGCCTCTTTATAACTATTCCTTATTTATTACTGATTAATAATTACTTGTTTATCTCTTTTCTATGTCTCCATGTACTATAAGTCATTAACTTCATTGACAATTGCTGTAATTTTTAAAACAATCTTTACAATCTAACGATTTCTTAAATGGGATACATTCTTCGTGACAACTGCATCAGAAAAAACTCGTTAAAACATTGTTTGAAAGAAATAAATTTTTCTCTTCACAAAAATGCGATAACGTTTCAAGTGATCACGTATTTCCAAAATTTTCGTCAGTGTCGGATTTTCGAAACTGTAAGTATTTGATAAATCTCGTACACAGAGGTAAAGAAAGAAAGAAACTGCAAACGTGACAAGTAAAAACAGAAATTTAAAGTACATTTTAAGGGATCTTTGAAACAACTTGCCCCAATTTTTTGTCACATTCTGAAGAAATGAGATTTCATGTATTCAATGTTCCTTCAGATAGATTTTTTACATGAGCGCAATATTAAAAGTAACGGATGTTTGTAGCAAGGATTCTTGTGACATGTGGCATTCGTTTTTATAAAATACTTACAAAGCATATAAATAGTTCAACCAACACAATATACACTTTTGTAGGAAAGTGAAGTATTTTTTCCCTCGAAGAAATAATCCTTAAAAAATAAATAAATAAAATTAACAAAGAACTTACGGAATTATAAATGTGCCGGCGAGAAGTGTTCATTGAAGTTAAACAAAAACCTTAAAGTAATTGGCATTATTTTACTAAATGCGTGCGTAATAAAGAAAATGTACCTTTTAAATATTGTTGTAACCTAAGACATAATAAATTTAAACAGTGATTTTTGTAATAGGATACGGTGCCAGAAATTGATATCCAAAACAGAACAAATACTTTTGTGATGAAATAGAATAAGTGTGCAATATATTTGTTTTTTGAAATAATATACGTGCACTTGAAATAATCTTTAATTTAAGCAGGTACAATGAATAAAGATTATAGCTTTCGAAGTACGTGCAAACTTAAAACATGTAATATATATATTAAAAAAATCAAAATCGTTTAGATCTAAAACACTTCTACGCAATTTTTTCTCAAAATATCTGGTGATATACGAGGTTCGGCAATTAAATTCCGAGAATTCAGTTGCAGCGTGCGAACCGGTAACTCTGCAAGACTGGCACGCATGCGCCTGGTTAGATAGGTCCTTCATCTCAGCCGCAGTGTAGATTCCATGGTAATCGGGCGTATTGTTCATATTTTATGGTTGTTCTTTGGATACAAGTTTTTGAACTCAGTCGCTGAAATGTCTGACTCAGTTTTTAAGCAACGTGATGTGATCTAATTTTTGGTCATAACTGGTAAAAAAACCTACAGCAATCCCTACGAAAATTACGACAGGTGTGTGGATATGTGTGTCTGTCCCAAACACGCGTATTTGAATGGACAAAACTGCTCAAAAATGGTCGGGAATCGTTGGATGACGATCCGCGGTGAGGAGCGCCAATTTCCACACACAGAGACGTAAATGTCGACTGTTTTCCAGAGCTAGTTCTGTGTGACCCTCGCCTAACCCTTCGTGCGTTATCATACGAGTTAAATATAAATAAAGAAACAATGCGGAAGATGTTACACGAAAGTTTGAAAATGAAAAAGCGCTGCGCGAAGATGGTGCCCAAAGTTCTCAGAATGGAACAAAAACAACTGCGAAAATCCACCCAATAGCCCCGACTTGGCAGCTTGTGATTTCTTCTTGTTCCCTAGAATAGAGAGTCACCTCAAAAGAATCCACAATGGCAGCGTAGAGGCCGTCAAAGAGGCTACGACCTTCGTCTTGAAAGGCCTAACTTTAGATGACTGTCAAGTCTTCTTCCACTACTGGGAGAAACGTTGGGTACGTTGTTCTGAATTAAAAGGGGATCTACCGTGAAGGCCGTTAATGAAGATTGTTGCTAACTTGATTTGCTTGGGTTTTATTTAAAAATTATTGGAATTTAATTGCCACACCTAGTATTTGTATAGTATACAAACTTTTTTTTAAGAGCACAAATGCTTCTATATAATACCTTAACATAAAAATCATGTGACGTGGTTTTTTTTAACACTTATTCTCATGGAATAGCATATATGCTACCTGGGTTTTTCTTTTACTTTCTATTTGTATAGTGACGTCAGTGCATATGTTGTATTGTTATTTGCTAGCCATTATTCTCATAAAGTAGCATATATGCTATTTTATGAGAATAAGGGTTAATAAGTAACTATGCATGTAATGCGCAACTTCCAATCATGTACTTAAAGCTCTTAGATAAAGTAAATTGAATACGTTCTTTATTGATTAGCAAGATATCCCGCAAGTATTGGTACAGTTCCAGATGAAAGATTTGTATAAATAAAAAAAATATATTCAAAGCGATATTCCCGCATTCAAAAATATATACGTAAATGTACAAACAGGAATGCTTGTAATTGTATAAAGTATACAAAATTTAATTATTTTTTTTAAAAATTAAATTGATACAAGATAGTACATTTTCGTTTGCCCACCGCTACAATGCAAAAGGTAATGTTTGCTATTTTAAAATGTCGAACCTCCTTTATAAATATGGTAATGCAAAACAAAACACAACTTTTTCTTTCAAGCCATGATAAATGAAGAGGCGCATTAATATTAATAATAAATCAGTAAAAACTATAAGAACACGAAAGCTCCGAATAAAGACATTCATGAAAATTCGATTTTCTGCTTCGTCTTATCTGGCACGATTAGAACGACTTATTATTCCTACAAAGCTCCCCTTCCATTTTCGAACTTTCAGCCCTGTTTATTGCACTGTTAAAGCGTTCCAGAAAAGAAGGGGTGGGATGATGGGGAGCCTACAGATTCAATTATTCAAAGCAGCTTGGAAACAAATGAGCATTCCCTATTTCGCTTAGTGATTCTAAGAACAGGAAGTAGCATTACACAAGAATATTTTCTGCTAATGTAGCGGTTTACTTAAGCCGCATTCACTGAGAAAAAAAAATGACATGGCAGTAAAAAATGTGTTTTGGGAACAAATCGAATACTTTCCAGTGTGATAGGTACGCTCGCACTTTTTCTGCGCAGGGTTTTTTTTTTTTTTTTTCATCTGAAAATATAATTCAATATTTTATTTTCGACTCAGATTTTTTTCAGGCTTGTTTTTGCATCCCTTTTTTCTTCTACAGATGATGTTTCATCTACCAGTTTAAGCAAATTTATTTCCCTCCAAGTTTCTTTCAGAATTTTAAGCTTACTGAAAACATATCAAAGGATATGACGTGCTGAATAAGTAATTATTTTTTCACGTTTTATTTTTTTTTTTTTTAGGAAACGTTTTAGTTTAATGTTTTGTGCATATTTTTTTAGTCTTCAGTAGATATCACAAAATTGCTATCCATAAAACTCGTATAAACATAAAATATTTATTCTAGTTTTAATTTACATGCAATGACAAAAAAAAATATGCAATTTTGCATTTAAAAGCTAACAAAAACTTAACTTGGCTGGAAAAAATTAAAAATTTCAATGACGATGTACACTACAAAGACAATTTATTCTTATGTATAGATTGCCTTTACTCTAACTTTAGCCTCAAACCAAAATTTAGTGTTTATTTATTCAGTAAGAAACTGAAACTTTTTACTAAGAGTATGTCATGCTCTTGTGGATTGACGCATGGACAGACTTTGTCCTTGCTTGGGGGCGCCAAAGTTAGGATAGGCAATATCTGAGTAAAGAAATGATATTTTAAAGTTTAAACCAGAAATTTTTAAGCACAAAAATAATAGATATCCTCAATTTTTAAATGTTATTAAAGTTTATTTTTTTAATATGTATGCTTTTTGTGTAAAATATAGTGTATATGAG
Source organism: Octonoba sinensis (assembly GCA_038502835.1). Lineage (NCBI taxonomy): Eukaryota > Metazoa > Arthropoda > Arachnida > Araneae > Uloboridae > Octonoba > Octonoba sinensis. Next base: position 210,524,387 of record CM076598.1, on the reverse strand, counting down.
AATCAAAGGTAACGATGTAAAGAATTGAGGGCTAATAAGTTGCGAAATTTTGAAAGTGGAAGGATACAGGAGGAGTGGCATTATGGACCAAGCCTGAGGGCAGTATTACTAAAACTCTGTCCTTGATTGTATACAATATAATTTATAGCTGCTATACAATGACATTAATTTATAGCTGCTATACAATAACATTAATTTATAGCTGCTATACAATAACATTAATTTATAGCTGCTATACAATAACATTAATTTATAGCTGCTATACAATAACATTAATTTATAGTTGCTATACAATAACATTAATTTATAGCTGCTATACAATAACATTAATTTTAGCTGCTATACAATAACATTAATTTATAGCTGCTATTCAATAACATTACGTTATAACTGCTATACAATAACATTAATTTTAGCTGCTATACAATAACATTAATTTATAGCTGTTATGACATTCATTTATAGATGCCATGAAATAACATTAATTTAAACTTTAAGAAAAATGGAGTTTTAAGACACAAAATTTTTCACAGTTATAGGGCAATCTTGAGTCTATAACTCGGTCTTGGGTCTCATTGGGTCTTTATATGCTTTTTATTTTGAAGACTCCCCAATGTTGTATTGGATAACTATGGACGATTTTTCTCTTGCATAACCTAAAAGTGAATTTTTGGCACACATAGTTAACTTATTTAGGCAATGATACTTATCCACATAGACAGACAGATAAATAAACTAAATAACAGAGAGCATTGTTTGTTTATATGTATATATATATATTATTGCAGAAAATACGAAAATACTTTAAACAAAGGTTACAAATTGGCATTATAATTCCTAGAATGTAAATACATTTTTTAGTTTGTGTTTGACGAGAGGATGCGTTTCTAAACTCAATGGTTGAACTGATAATAAATGTAAAAAAATATTTTGAGAACAATAATCTAATAACAGGGCAAAATAATATTGACAAAGTTCCAGCAGGTTGTTTCATTGGTAAAAATAATGACCTTATTAAATGAACAGCATCGCAAGATTTTTTGCAATCGATTTTCATTTATAGTTAACTCAGTGTCGATAGTTCATTTCGCTTTCTTCTTGCTACATACTGTTTTCTATAAATTTTAATTAAATACACAGTTGGGTAAAGTACGACGAAAAAGGGTTCATTTCTTTTAAGTGAATGGATATTGTTCTTCATGTCAGCCGACTTAAAAAGCAAAACCTCAGAGAAAATTTAGAAACATCATGCAGACATAGGTGGAAAAATGTCTCATCATAGGGAAACAAAAGAAATCTTTAATATATATATATATATATATTAATTTGTTCCTACTGTTTACACAGTTATAGCATATCTAAAAAATGTTTTTATATGAAAAAGAAAACAAACAAATTTCTAAAGATGCTTTTGTTTTTATCAAATTACTTCATTATAAATTTTCTATGCATTATTTTATAGTTTTTATACAAATACGCTATTTCAAATACACAGAAATTAATTTATATTATTTGCCGTGTCTTAAAATCCCTCATGTTCTTCATGTTACATTCTTGCTGCTCTACTACGCTCTTAAATGCATTAATACTGTGAACTAACAGGCATACTGTTAGTTGTTGTTGACGTGTCCTCGCGCGTAGCGAGGAAAAATGGTTATGCTGCTCCTGAGTCTAACGGGGCCCTTGTAGGCAGGAGTCCAATTTCCGCCAGTTTGAAAGGTCTCTTAATTTTTTGAAGCAGATCCCAGAAGAGATAACTTCACCTGGGATTGGCACCCCCAGAGGTACCGTTTCGCTTGGATGACATTGGAGACACGAAGTATTTAACGTGCACCAGCTCCCTGTAGCGTACACGGACCGCAGCAACCAGCCGCGAGAGGTTGTCAACCTCCCAAACACTGACCTCAGTCAATGTTGCTTCACTTTCGTTGTTCTGCGGGAACCGTGCTTCTACCGACTGGTCCACTGCGGGACATGCTGTTAGTACACAGTATCAATGCGTTTAAGAGCGTAGTCTACTAAAGTACAGTATGTCTGCTAAACGTATCTTAAAAAATGTCCTACCATGTGCATACAAGTAAATGCGGCTGATAAGATAATAATCTGATACATTTTTTTTATCTTTAATTGAGAGGATAACATGGGGTATGATAGTAAATCACAAAATATAAATTTTACAGGGGAAGCAAAAAAACGTGTTTTACAACGTAGAAAAGGAGAATTTATTAACATAAATTCTTTAAATTGCAACAGAAAGTGAAATAATTTCATGAATCATAAATTTAACGAAATAAATAAATTAAATTAAAAAACTCGAAATTTGTGACTTATTCTTCCCCATCCCCATGTCAGACCCTCAATTGTTTAATTGGTAAATATTACTGGCACCATCAACATAATCATCACCATCATCATCATCGTCATCCAAATATCTCGCTTATTAAGAATTACCATCACCATGATCGTCAACCGAATCATAGTTATCATTGCTATCACGAACATCAAAATCAATACAACCACTTCGCAATCATCATTTCCCCATAGCTACAACGTTACTTTTCTTCTTATTATCGTTATTACTTGTTATTTTACGTGCTTGCTGGTGTTTATGACTATTTGAGTAAGTCAACTGCATCGAATTAAAATTGAATGTATAGAAATAAGAAAAATATACGATTGTACAAAGCTTTTATCAGTTGACCAGAATTTCCGATCGTACGTACTTACATGTCATGTTTTGGTTTTGCCTTTTGGAAGTCATAAATTCGTGTGAAATATTTTTCTAATAAATTCAATGCTTTGAGGATTACTTGTATGTTCTGCTCCTCCACCCTCCACACAAGTAATATTATATTTCGAAACTGTAACTATATATACAAATACTTTACAAGGTATACTGAAATATTAACTCTTCAAAACACTTCTATGTTTAGTAATTACACGAATTTATTCTTATTTTTGGTAAAGAAGCATTGCGCTTTGTAGTAACTAGGTTTCCCCTTTAGATTTATTTACTTTTTACTTCTTTAAAAGAAGAAGAATTAGTAGACATCGGTATAATGCGTTGAAATATGAACATTTACATTTGTGGTAAGCTTGAGGACACGAAGGCAATACTTTAGTATTCAAGTACAAGAAACAAGTTTCAACTATACAAATTTGAATACGACCTGAAACGAAAATTCGTTTTCCTAATAGTATTTTAATGGAAACAAAAGGGAAGAAAATTACAAATAATACTAAAAACAATGCAACATGACCAAATTTGTCTTCGCGTTTCCTATATGCAGTATCAGGATTAATCTTCGGCAGTCAATCAAACTTAGGGATGCTTCCTAAATTAAATAACATACAAATTCAGAGTGAAGTCTATCATACTCAAAACATAAATCGAAGTCTATGCTCATTCACTGCAATTCACAATTGATATAGAAAAAAAATTCCAGTAATCAAAGTCTGAATTTCGTTTTCGGAAGAAATTGCACTAGCATTTTTGAGTTGAAAAATCAATACAGTAGTTAATGAAAGAGTAGCTACGACGAGCATCATCTGTTTCATGAAGATGATTTATGGACACTTAAATGTACGTTTAAGTAATGATTTGTAATTTTTAATATAAATCTATTGCAAATTCAAAAATGTTTGCCTAATTTTTTAAGTTGATTTTATTTTTCTTGAGTTTAATTTTAACTCAATCAAAATAAAAATTTAATAAAAAGCTAAAATGTCTTGTGAAGTGTGTGTTTTCTGTGCACACTTCAAAAGACATTTTGGATTGTTATTAAATTTTGAAGTTGGCGCAGCTAAAAACCATTTTATATCTTTAGGGCTTTCCAACTATTAAAATACATTTTTTTGTTGTTGTTTCTTATCCATCTGGCATGGAAAAACCTACACCAGGTCCAGAAGAAAGAACTGGCTAAACCTCAATTTATTAATTTTTGAACCAGGTCTCAGATGAGAGACTGTCACCTAGGGTTGGCACTTCCAGAGGTATCGTTTCACTTGGAGGACAATGGAGCCACGACAGATTTAACGCGCACCAGATCCCTTTAGCGTACACGGTCCCAGGCAACCAGCCGAAAGAGGTTGTCACCCTCCCAAACACTGATCTCAGTCAATGTTGCTTCACTTTCGGTGCTCTGCGGGAACAGAGCTTCTACTGACTGGTTCACTGCAGGACACATTCTTTTAGTTTATACTTTAAATTAATGATATTTCTTCTTACTCTTAACGTACACTTGCAAAAATGGAAGATACGATGGTTTTTTTTAACGTAACGTCATGCATATGTGTGTTTAACATCCATCTTAATTAAGTAAGATTCCCAAGAGGGTCGACTATGAGATAAGATCTTTGCATGATGATCTCGTCTATACGGGTGAGGAAAAACATTGGTCAATTGATATTATTATTTCAAGAAACGTATATTTTTGTAGTGCATAACAAATTAAGTACTCATTTTGAATTTACGGGAATTCCCAGGAATTTTTTTTTACCTTCTTTAAATCAGTAACGTTATTATCAGTAACTTTCTTATTTGTAACATTTTTCTTTAAAAATTGTAAAAGCACAGCATTTATAAAATTGATCAATGAATAAAAATCAATATTAGTTTATATTAATTAGTGCATTATTTGTTTAGCACTCCGTCGGACCCGCTGCATATCAGCCCTTCCGGTCACTAGGTCTCCTGGAATGTTGTGTGAGTGGGTGTCGGGGGATTCCCCCCCCCCCCCCCGCTTTTGGAGGTCCATTTGCGGTTAGTATCTGTGGGATACAGCGCGACCGATGACGTTTTCCGTTTGTTATACTAATTTTTATTAATTTTTGCGTTTATTTTGCTTTTAAAAATGAGTAAAAAATGATTTCTCGATTTAGATGATCAGAGAGATCTTGAAACAATTCATAAAATTTTATTTTTTGATGAAAATTAAGATTTAGATGCAGAAATTTTCGATGAAAGTGATAAGGACGAAGGACATTTCATGGAATGTCGTTCAACAAAAAGACTAGGTAAACGCAATATAAGTGCCTAAAAGATAGCGAAGGTTTCTGCTTAGAGCATACCGTGTTGTTTTTGAAAAAAGTGCAATTGATGAACTAAATCCATCAAGACGGATTAATTTTTTAATTTAATAAAATAATTTGAATACTTAATATTTTAATTAGGAATATTTTCACTTAATATAATTATATATAAACACCTATTGTACGCATATATTTTATTACTTTACGTTTCTTTTTGCTTGTATGTGCGTTGTAATTTATTATTTGCATTGTATTTTGTATTGAAATAAAGAAAATAAAGGAGAGATAAGGTTCCAAGTGTAGGGGAGGTGGAGCCTGGCACCAAAATCAAAAAAAAAAAGAAAATATTAAAAAAAAACTTTCATAATTAAATTTACGCATTGCTATTACGAAATGTATCTGTGAGATACAGCGCGCCCGATGGTGCAAGATTTGGAGCGTGCCCGACGGAGTGTTAATAACTTTAAATTTATATTTAACATTTTCTTTAAGATTAAAAAAAAGAAATAAACACCAAAAATAAATACTACTTTGTGTAACACTATGTAATAACGAATAAAGAGAAGAAAGGTTTCGTGATTTTTTACTAATCAAAAAAACTTTTAAGCAGAAATCTAAAATACTCCCACAGAAAACCTACGTACTTCAAAAGCTAAAAGTAAAATACATTATTTTTCATCTTAGATTTTTGTTTTATAAAAATATATCCGATAAAAATCCAAAAAAAAAGTTAAACCGAAGCGGGTAAAAACACTTTTTTGGAGAAATAAATCCGGTAAAAAAATAAGAGGAAAAAGATAAGACACACAAAGTTAAATCAAAGTTGGCAAAAACAAATAATTTTGCAACAGAGTAAGCGTCTGTGTCGAGGCCTTCTATGCAGATGTTAAAACACCTAGAAAGTTAAAACAATAGATAAACAATTTAAAATTAAAACAAAATAAATAAAAACAAATTTGAAGAACGCACATTTTTGAGACAAAATGGATGTTAACGTACTTAAATCATAAACAATGTGTAATGTCAATGCATACACTCGACAAAAATTAGGAATCTCACCAATGTCATCCAGGGGGTAGGTAGCTTGCTGAATTTTTACAGAGCTTCTTGCGTTTCTGCAGCATTTTTATTTGCGCATAACACACGCTGGCTTTGCTTTTTTAAAAATCCTTACCCAAAGTTTTATCAAAAATCCTATAGAGTGTAATCTTCTTTTTTCTTTCTTTAAAATAACAATTATAAAAACTTAAATCGTCATATTAAATTAATTTCTGTTAAGAAAATATTAATATTTACGCATATTTCCACTTACTTGAGGCACTTTAAATGTACTTCTTTGCAAAAGGGGAATTCTGAATGGATGCCAATTTGCTTATAATTTAAATTGTCATCACACAACTCGACGAAATAATTTACGTTATTTATACTTCTTTAAAAAAAGCAATTTACATTATGTGATTTAAATTTCCTTTATCTTCTCGGTAATTATAACATATCGGAAATGCAGCTGCAATGGCACAAAGAACGCGAATTTTGACAAGCTATTCCCCGAAGTACTTGGAAGTCACAGGGCACTATTGCCCAGTCGACAAAGTAATTAAATTCCCATCATCACCGGAAAATGATCGATTAAGTTAAGCTACAAATGCATTCCAAAAATAATTCAGAATTCCCCGAAACACGAATTTTTCTACGCGACTGCAACCGATTCAAGACTGTTAGCCGAAAGAAGAAATTGGAAAATATTAATGAGAAGGAATGGGAGGAAGGGCTTCAATAATATGACTGCCAAGAACAAAAATGTTTTAACGCTTTCGATGATTATTTTTATCATTTTGGAGCAAATGGAAATTTTAATATTTAACAGCCAAGAAATGAATTAATGCCAGATTATCCTGATGTCTTTCCGTATTGTCTCTATTAATTCAGAATCGCTGCTTCGTTCTCGTTTTGGATGTTTCGCAAAAGACTGGATTCAAGAGTGTATGAATATTAAAAGAAATGTACTAATATGTTAATTGAAAAAAGAACTGTCCGCAATTATTTCTTCATCTTGGATGTAATAGTTGTTGGGAAGAGTGATAGAACATTTCTAATGAATGCTACAAAACGTAGCAGTAAGGTTTTTTTTTTTTTTTTTTTTGTTCTTCAAATAACGAAAATTGTATCTTGATGAACTTAACAAGCTCAGAAGGCACATATAGACAGTGATGATGATTTTTGCTAAAATTTTGAATAGGAAGAAAAGATAAGGAACTAAAACATTTTTTCCAATTTTCAATGGAAGAAAAGATACGAAACTAAAAGTTTGTTTATTTTTGAGTTTTATGTGAACCTTTGAGTTTGTATTAGATGAGGTTAAAAAATGTTTTTCGTTGGAAATAAATTCAGATCAAAAATTTGATGCGGGCGAAATAAAAGTTGATTTTTTTTTATGTTGAAAAATATGCACTACGTAAACATGTGATTGCATGTGACTTTTTTATATCCTGTATCAGCTTATGTGATTCTAATAAATATTTGCATAATTTTCGTGTTCTTTATTTTATTATATTCTTTATTTTTAGTTTTGTAAAAAAATATAGCATAAACGGCGATTTGGTTGAGTCTAGAGGCGGCGTATTTTTAATAAATCCGCCTCTGTCTATTAGGCCATTGAATTTTCAACTTGTATTTATTTCTTGATGTATAAACTGGTAGCTCAAATATTTTTTCAATCTTGGCTCCTGGCTAACTAAGTTACCACTAAGTTAACTAAGCCGGGTACATTTGACATACATATTGTCGATTCCTTTGTTCTGTAAATCTTCGTACATAATTTTAAATCTCTACCGTAAAGTAAGCTTACATGAGCCCTGGCTGTTCTTGGAACCCAAAAAAAAAGAAAAAAAAAACATGTTTTTAATATATCCAGATAATAACTTCTAGCAGTCTAGTGCTGGAGGGCTGCTACCTAACAGAAAGACAGTGAGTTACATGAGTAATTTTAAAACAATAGAACCAAGATAGATTCAAAATGTTCAGTTTTTTTTGTTTGGTTTAGGTTCTAGTAATTCCTTAATGTATAGTCTAGAGCAAAGAATAATTAGAGGGGACATGATTCAGTTGTTTAAATTCACTAAAACAGGAAATGTTGATGGGCTGCATTTATGCGCTGATGATAGAACCAGAGGTCATTGTTTTAAGCTTCTTTCCTATTGAAGGAAAAATTATTACTTCAATAGGATTGTAGGCAGTTGGAATAGTTTACCGGAGGCAACTGTTAGTTGCAGTGGGGTAAAAACCTTTAACCCTTTATCTACTGACGGTACTTATAAGTACCATTCTCTATGAATTCCATCCCAGCAACCATTTTTACCAATATTCTGATGGTACTTTGCAGGGACAGTCTTTAAATTCCCCTTTTTCAGGATACATATCAGCAATGGTTCTGTAAAGAGTATTTTAGCGAGGAAAGGAACATAGATAGTTTCGAAACCGATGCTGTGTTTTGAACTTCTATTTAGTTCAGATTGCTCCTTTAGAATTTCGCCCCGGGAAAAGCAGTAAAATTCAAGAATCAAGTCACTGATTTTTTAAATGTATTAGTAAAGAACTTAGAAAACTTTTTGACGAAATATTTTGATTAAAAAGTGTATGTAATTAATTTTACAGGGTAAATACTTTGTGGCACTTATTAGCTCTAAATAAATAAATACTTATATATTGATCATTTTATTTATGTAAATCCCTTAATTTTCAGTGTAAATACCTAGACAAACTATTTCTGTAAAAAAAATTACTGCAGATCATAATGCAGTAAATGGTTAAGAGGGCGCTTGATGTTCATTGGGGATTGTTAAATTTACTAGGACCAGCCTAGATAGGCCCTGTGGGGAACCCCCTAGGGCTCAATTAACTCCTGTGTACGGTACGTAAGGATATTGAATCATAGATTCTCAGTATTCAAACGGAAAAAAAAAAAACTTTTGGCTTATGAAGTTCCTCATTTTCTAAACTTTTATTTATACTTCATCTTAAGATTTAGCTTCTAATACATTTTGATTTAAAACATTACATCTTAACAAGTTTTTGTTAACTTTTCGATGAATTGTTTAAAATATGAAGAAGGGCGGAAATTTTTTTTTAACAAAATAAAGGGCTGAAACTCTACAATTAATAAAACATTCACTGAAAAATATTCCTCTCCTTCCAAACGTAGAAATGATGATTTGAGAATAAATTACCTCCGAAACAGGAAACGAATCGTACAAGCTAGAAAAGACGTAAAAAACGAAAGCGTACATATATCATGATATGAAGTTCAGATAGAAACAGGTAATAAATCAGATCCTTAAAAAAGGGGCAAGACAGATTTGATTAAACTACATGCATTTCTGCCAAAATGTAGAGCAAAATAAAATAAAGGGTTATTAAGAATTGTTGGATGCCATATGCATGCATTTATCTCTGTATGTAAGATATCGTGAATCTTTCTTTCGTTTATTAAATTTTGAGAATTAATGATGCTTAATTTAAAACTGTAATTGTTCTCACCTCTGAAGTGTCAGGATTATTTTTATTTATTCTAAATGATAGCAAACGACTGCCGTGAGGGAATATTTTGCTGTTTGAATTATAGCTCAGAATGCTTTATTCAATAGGGAAAAATCTTGATCAGGAAAATAAATGCTGATAAAATGTAAATCTTTTAAATTTGCTATAATTGCCGATTTAAAATGTTTTAAATTTGCTTCTAATTAATAGCAATTCGTATGCAAAAATTGAGGGGATAGTTGTCATTTCGTTACTTTTTTATGCATTTAATCAGCCAGGTCAAACTAGTTCGTATTTATTTACTTCTCTAGCAGCAAACGACAAATCACTTTTATTCATCAAACGTAAAACTTTTCTGTATATTTAGAAGTTTTCATAAATTGTTTTTGTACAGATATAACACTTTTATGATTATAAATTAACTAATGCCAAAAAGATTATAACTTAGCCTGCAAAAAATTGTGTCGCCCTCCCCGAATAGAATTTAAAATGCCCAAACTTTATTGTTAAATTCGTTTATAGGAGATTCACGGTGAATTTCAGGGAAGATATTACACATGTTAGACTATAGCATCAAATTCAAGTTTGTTTAAATCTCTTTCTTCAACTTCTTAGAATGTACATTGCTGACAGATGAATATAATAAAACGAACAATTTGCTGTGATTCGTAAGTCTAACTCTAGAATGTTGACGTAGAATGACGGGAACAAGACCCTCACTGTGAAGAATAATTTTTAAATGATGCAAATCTTTAGCCTAAACAAAATATTTTGCGTAAAAAAAAAAATACTTCGGCCCTACAAAATATTTTTAAATCATACCAAGTCGGTGAAAAATAGGCATTGCTGCTTGCTACACGTTAAACAGGTAATCATAGAAGAAATAAAATTTAATTGTCATTACTCAACAGTTAGCTTTATGGAAGAATAGTGGATAGAAAAATGTTTTTCGCTAAGGTGGTTGAAAAAGAATACGCTTTACCGTTGACTGTATTTTTATTTTGTAATAAGTTTTGATTTTTTGGTGTAGGATGTAACATTTTTATTTGGTAAGATAAACGTGCGAAAACTAATTTCTGTCTGCAACGTACATTGTTTTTATAATTGTAGGGAGGCGCGAAGCTCAAAAAGTTTAAGCAGTTAATACTAAACAATTATAACTACTTACATTGCTTAGCCTGTGGTATTTACAAAATGAGTGTTATAAAATGCCTTATGAAGCTTTCTTCGTTAAGCGTACACCCAAACACTTCTAGACAAGAAAAATAAACTGAAATTGAAAATAGAACTTCAGACGAAGCCTTTCTTGCTAGAAAAAAAGTTAAGTATTTTAATCATGCATTGCGTTTAAAATCATATTTCCATTAAAATTACACTTTTCATTTGTTTGACGAACATCCAAGGAAAGAACTGGAAATAAAAGCTCTTGTTTTAGTTCTAGTCATAAAAGTATGACAGTATCGATTTAGGAATTGCAGTACGAAACACGACTTGCCAGTTGAAAATTACGGACGCGGCAACCTTCTACGTAGCTGATATTGGAATTGATATTTATCTTTGAATGGAGGATAAGGGAAGAGAACCTCCCAAAGCGAAGCTCGTTTGCAACTTACAGGGGAGGGGTGGAGGAGTACTTTTTTCTCAAAGCATTGGTGGCGTAAACCCTACGCTTGCCGATAGCTAAATTTGAAAAATAAAATAAAATAGAATAAAATAAGAAGTAACTCGGAAACAATGCTTCATGTGATATCAACGTAAAAATAATTCTTTAGACTCGCCAGAAAGGATATTTAGCTGATTTTTAACATTTATTTAATTCAAATTGGCTTCAGCTCGTACGACTCTTTCTATGAATTAGATATGTAAAATATGTTTTCATTTTTGTTGTAATTTTAAATTGGTAAATAGGGAAGCAATATTCTAGCCACTTTTGCTTCCTTTTTTTCTCTCCACATCTAACCATGATTTATTTGTTTTAATTCACTGTTCAAGAAACATTCTAAGTGAACATAACTATTTTTTAAGCCTTTTCACAGCTGTAAATTAATTTTTTGTACTATTGCTTGTGGTATTTTTAGTACTGTAAAAAGGTATTGGCGTACAAAGAAATACTTTTTCAAAGAAGAGTTTAGGAAGAAAAGTTCAGGTGAAAAGCACTTTTTGACCAAGATGAAATTAATCGGCTTTGAAAACTTAAAATACTACGAATAATGATAGCATATGAATTAATTATCTCTACCTCTTTTTACAAAACTTACAATAGTAAAAAGATAACTTATTTTGTTATTCAAAGTAGTGTCAACCGGAGGCTACAACATGGGCTAGATCAGGTTACTGATTGATTGAGCTTTATTAAAACGTTTTGTGTATTCGACACAAAATAATTATGAAACCACTTTCAATTACCTTGCTCGAATGTGAGAGGTGATATCAAAGGTGATGCTGTAATGTCCGAGACGAAAAGTAATCAAAGGAAATAAGAACAGGAAATATGGTGAGTGGAAAATTTACTGTCTAAGCTCATGTTTTTTTTTTTTTTTCTTCTTTTTTTAAAAAGGCGAAATGACATCCAGCGTTGTTATTGAGAAGAATATCCCTATCATGTCATTTGGCGTACAGTGGCCGTTCCGAATAGTGTCTGGACGGATAAGTTGTAGTCTTATGTCGTTCTGGCTGTTCGTGAAGAAAAACAGAACTGATACTGGTTGCCCCGGTGTTACTTTATTTAAATGAGGATTATGAATAGCCGAGAGGCATCCATGTTTTTTTACGCAGAGGATTGGCACAACTGATCCATTTTTCTATCTCTAGAAAACATTCGATTGAAAAAGATTCTGACGTTTGTCTTTGCTACAACAATTCTCAAACAGAGTTAAGTAATGCGGGTGATGTGGGTCATATGTAATCTATTTTTGAATATTATTGATTAATCACACTGCTGCTTTTAAGTTGCTAACTGAACTACTAACTAAGCTTCTGTCATAAATCCGCGGGCACTAATTCCTCCTTTCCTCCAATCTTGCAGTTTAAACATCTGACCACGACGCACTTTGTTCTTGACGTCATAACCGTTGTCTTTGAAGACAAACACGAGTTGTATATGACTTTGCTGACAGCGAATATGCCCCTGTTTTTCAATCTCCAGAGATGGAATTTTGCATATTTCTTCGAAAAGCGGAACGGTAGTGTTTCTAATGCTTCCCGCAAATGCTGTTTATTTAGAGACAAATTGCGCATTTTTGTAGCTTTAAAAACTGCTCTCTTTGAAACTCAATGGCAGTAACATAGTGCATGGAAAATCCTATTGGTGACACACACCTGCAGAGGTGCAGTCAAATGTTGGACAAGTGAGAGTGTTCATCAATTGCTCGTAACTGGAAAATAGCGATAAATAAGTTTAGGGCTCAAAACATAATTTGATTGGTTGGTGTCGTGTCCACGCACGAAGCGTGCAAGAATGGATACACTGCTCCCGAGTCAAACGGGGCCCTTATAGGCATGAGTCTGACTTCTGCCCCTTTTATGTGGTCGCTAAATTTTTTGAACCAGCACACAGATGAGAGACCGTCACCTGGGGTTGGCACCCCCAGAGGTATCGTTTTACTTGGAGGACATTAGAGCCACGACGGATTTAACGTGCACCAGCTCTCTTTAGCGTACATGGTCCACATCAACCAGCCGCGAAAGGTTGTCACCCTCCCAAACACTGACCTCGCTCGATGTCGCTTCACTTTCGGTGTTCTGCGGGAATCGAGCTTTTACGACTGATCCACTGAGGGACGATAAATAATTTATACATGTTATATTATCTGGAAACAGTTCATGCAGCTGGAAAGTCGGACTTCTTTGCCACTAAAAGGGTAGCATGTAAGGAAACATGAAGATTTTTTTAAATATTTCATTATAAATGTATTTGAATAAAAATGTAATGTTAGTCTCATTACAGCAACAAAATAATCAAAGATAGATTTTAAGTTTCAAAGATAGACTTAGATGAAAGGTTTTGGCTATTAGGCAGTAAATCCAATGAAAGAACAATTTCAATTTATTTGAACATATTGTTTTTTAGAAATGCCATTAATTTCTTTTTTTATTCCAACTTTAAAGCATCCCTATCTAAGTCATTCATAAATGTCTACATTCTTGATTGAACATCATTAATTGAGGAAAAAAGTAAATGCTTCGTATATCTTAAACTATTCAGTTCTCTTTGTTTTCCCATTAGTATGACGACAATCTTTGGAGTTTCATTCAACTCTTTTCTTCTGTATTTTAGAATGCACTTCATTTATTACTTGTCCAAAATCAAAAATTAGTTTTAGTCTTTTTATTGGAAGTGTTTTCAATTCTCTTGAACTAAACTAGTTTGATTTATTTTACTATTTTTTATTTCAATTTCATTCGCATGGTACAGTTTTTTTTTTTTTTTCAAAACGGCTATAAATGTTTTCGGAGTTATGCGTACATCATTAAATTGCAGTCAATCTTGGGCAAGTAAAAATATTTCCTTAAGCATGATATTTTCTTACTAAAATAACGAATTGTTTGTTAGGTATATTTTTGAATTTTTATAATATCTTACTATGCTTTATAATTTTTACATATTTACAAAAGCAAAATAGAGATTTTTTTTCATTCATCATAGCACATGGGTAGTATCATTGCATTTGTTATCCAATAAACAACAAAGTTCAACGAGTTTTCAAGGTGTAATACATCAATAGCATTGTGTGGTTTAACGAAAAGGTGGTTTAAAACTGCATAACCCTTTTTTACTGAAATCCACTAACACTAAGATATGTCATCAGTTATCTTGTTTTACGAAAATACTAATTCAATAATTTTAAAATTGCTTCGTTCAGTAGTAACTCATTAGTGGCACGATTTTTTTATTAATTTAAAATATATGAAAGAAATTACAATTTGGGGCCTTTGCTTGTGTTTTGGACAGTCCTTAAATTCTTCTGTGTTCTTTATTTCTTTTCTAATGGTAACAAAAGTAAATTTTTCCAAAGGTAAATTTAGAAAGTGAACTTTAAAATTGATGAAAGTCTAAGTTTTTGTTTCCCGCTCTCATCGACCCATACAGTTTCAATCACTTTTATTGACCAGAAGTTGTTAATAAAAACAATAATAATAAGTAACATGAATCCCATATAGAACATATAAGGTAAAGTGCGAGAGGGGAGTAGTTTTTAAATGCACTAAAAAGAAATTTAGGTTAGTTTTCTGACAGTTTTCATTAGAAATTCAGACGGTTAATGAGCCCCTGCTCCTCTTCTTAGACATTTGACCTGTTTAGACATAATGCATAGTTTTAGAGAGAATCGAATGTATTATAAGCGAAAAAAATGGGGAAGGAGGGATAGGTTATTTTCGGATTCAGCGCTGAAATATACAGAAGAATCACTTACCAAAAATCCGTGGCAGGCTTGTGTTATTAAAGTAGATAATGATTATGCTTCTGAATAGTCATTTAAATTTTATCCTATTACATTTTTATCTATTTTTTTCATGAAAAATATTTTTAAAAAACGAAGAATAATTATGCATCAACGCAATAATAAACTAATGTTTCAAATGATGCAATTTATTAAATAAAGGAATGACAATTAATAATTATAATTTAAAAACTTCTTATGACGAATGCTCTGAATACAAAATGTTGTATTTATCTGTAAAATGTTGAAGATACAGAAATACTCAAATATTGTACTCAGCTAGCAGCTGTAATTGTTCTAGACACTGTCGCTTTCGAGAGTTTTGGCCATAGCATTAATACATAAATTGTATTAATGGATCGCTAAAAGCTCGCAAAAATGAAGTAATATTCGTGTCTAGAAACATATGGGAAGAATAATCACTAAAATAAATGATGAAGTTAGAACAGTCATGAATACTTTAGCAGCAACATGAAAATTATCATTTATTTCGATAACGATGATAAAAAAAAAAAGAACAGCTTGGGTGAAATTAATATTTAATAATAAGTAACAAGAGATAATTAATGGCTCCTAGATGCAGCTGTTTCTGTCTGATTTGCAAATGCGAATGGGGCATAATCTCACGCTAACATCAAAAGTGAGCTGTTAATCTCTTTCTATGCTAACAGTCGGCGACAAATTACTCATTCGGGTTTTCTATTACGTTTTTAACGCTAAGCGTTTTTGAGTTGGGCCAATCATACTTGATTAATGCTCCTCTTGCTTCTTGCTTTGAAAGAGGATTCTCAGAAAGCTTGGACCGGCAGTTGTGGTGAAGCTCAAAACTCTGAAAATATTGCTGTTGGCTGAAGGATGAAATACGGCGGCAGGGTTGTGAAATTTAATGCTGGAGATGATTATGAGGCGCTGATGGGAGTTTAGATATAATTTATGTCTCTTAAATTTTGACACAGGTGCTGCATCGAGGGAAATTATGAAAGTTAGTTTTCTGCTGAAGTATTTGCGTTACAAACTTACACATTGAGTGGAAGAAATATTACGATGCGTCAGTTCAATAATTTGGTTAATTATACTGCTAAATTTCTTTCGTTGCTGTTTGTTCATACTACAGTAATGTTATGCTTTATCATTCGAGCGATTGATAATTGAGTGATTATTAGATTTTTTAAGTAAATTAGTGATTACGTTTTGTATTATTTTTTTATAATGAAAGTTTATTAAGAGCTTTGATGTGTTGTTTAAAATAAGGAAGATGGCTTGTCGATGTTTGGACAAATAACACATATTTCATATTGCATTGGACGAGACATTTTCCGTTTTCTGTCGTTTACTTTCAAAGATGACGTAATAGATGTACCATACTTTTTTTCTCTGGAAATGTATGACAGAGCGTCGTTTTTATTGTTTGCTTTCTAAATGTAAAGGCCTGAATTTTCATTACTGTTTCTCTGATTTTTGTTGTGATGTGAGTGCTGCAAGATACTTTTTAAGCAAACGCTTTTTTGGCTTCATTTTGAGAATTTACTTGCAGTTATTAATATAACTTACTTATTATCGAAAGCCATTTTTCATTCGTATAAACCACCCATGTGTGCAATCTCACCAGCTCTATGAGGAGAGAAGCGAAAAGGAGGTGTCTTATTGTCATGCCTGCTGTCTTTTTAAATTACAGCTCAACAATTAAATAGTGATGGAAATGCATAAAGAATTAATGTAGTCTATAATATTCACCAAATATTTGGCAAAAGATTAAAGTTTCAATTATTTTTTGTCATGTTTTTAAATTGTGTGCCAACTCAATGGCTTTACCTTACATATACGTATATGGAACATTTCATTTTAGCCACAGAGCCATGTAGAATAGTTTAAATTTTTAATAGCCCACAAAATTAAGCATACACAACTAATATAAGTTTATATAAACAATCTGTTTTTTTGTGAATAATAAAACTTAGGAAAGTTCTTTCTGATTTCTTTTGTAAATCCAGTAATAAAATTCAAATAGTCCAAGTCACTTCCATCGTAAAATAAAATAAAGGCTTCACACTTAGGTGATAAATGTCAATATAAATTTGTTGAATTTTACGTTATTCGATCTGCCCACCGCAATAATATGTTATATAAATCTTAAATATCTTAAAAGTAAATAGCACTACAGTATTTTACAAACAAAGCATGAGTTTGGTAAAACTTTGCATTAATTATCTGAAAAAACAAAAAATCGATTTCCGCTGACAGTTAAATTAGTACTGATTGTTTTTTATTAATCATATTTATTTTTCAATAGTTTTGTGGTTCGTTAATTAAGACACTTCATGATGAAGCCTTAATAAAGATATCTAATACGATTAATTCCCGTCATTTTTTTTGGATTACATTGTTCAAAAAAAAAGTAACAAAATTAAAAGCCAAATCTAGTTATATTTCTCGACTCTTCTCGGTCAATTTTGACGCTGATGAAGAACCGAAATATGTTTCCTAAACTATTGATTTTTTCTTTGCTTCCTCTAAACTTTGAGTAAAGAGTTATAAAAAAAGACACAATATAGTAATTTGATATTTTAGCTGAGTATCATGAGCTTTGATAAGTGCTGTCAAATGTTGCAAAATTTTTTAAAAAGCTTGGAATTTTTAAAATTTTCGAAGTGTGTGTATTTTTATTGATATTGAAGCGATAAAAATAATCATTAAATATATATTTTTTTGCTTGTTCTGTGAGCATTTGTTTTGTAAAACGATTTTTCTATTACAAATTTGATACACGGCTTTGTTTTGTACATTATTTTTTAAGTTGTCGATACTCAATATCAGAAAAATATTTCTGCCCGCTCTTTAAAAGAAAAATGAATACTCTTATGTAAGCAGAAGCTTAAAACACAATAAATACCTAAATTATAAGAAAAGTACTACATGTTATAACGATAAAGTATATGCTTAAAAAGAAATCTATTGGAACGCACTTCGGCTCCAGGTAGTTGTACAACCACAACAACAAATTGTCTTCTTAAATTCTTAAGCTTGATTTTCTGAACGTTTACCATACAGAGTCATTTTTATTTTTGTTTTCCCAAAGTAAGGGTTTGAATTTTCATTACTGTTCCTTAAATTTTCATGGTGATGGGAGCATAGCTAGATACTTTTTGATTAAACTTTTTTTTTTTTTTTCAGTTAGTTACTAACCTTGAGTAACTGTTCAAACTCTTACTATCTTTTGTTGAAAAATGGTTGAAAAATAAATCTGTTAAAAAATGGGTTCCGCAATCTTTCCTACCGAAATAGGAGAGTTGGCGCATGTGGTACTTAGAGATGGCACATTGTTTACATGACCTCCATCTGATTGGCAACATTGGAAAATCACATCTTAACCATACAAATTTATTAATTTTGAAATATTTTTAGAAAGAATACGGAGCTTTTAGAACTAACCATACAAAAAAGTATTTTTTGCTACTTGTACAAATCTGATGTTATTTTTGATAATCAATACGTTAAATAAAAAGGGTTGAACTATCTTTCTCTGCATTTAATATTTGTTTTTTATTGCGCAATGCCAAATAGTGCAATAACAATGCCTAACCATGTCTCACGTAATATAAAATTAGATATTGATTTCGGATTCGCGTTATTTTGCTTCGAATCAACTTTTCGTACGTTTTTTTTTTTTTTTTAATTGCATTAACGTTTTAAATTGAAAGTGATTTTTGATACAGTTATTATAATAGGGTGGAATCAAAATTTTTCTTTATGTTTTCTTTATTGGAGAAGAATTTGCAGAAAGATAAAATATATGTATGTGTTAAAAATGCATTAAATTGGATAAATTCCTCGGTAGTCGATCAGTCGCACTAAGGAGGCATTATCGCTAATTGAAATATTGAAGCAAAGCACGCTGTTGTCAAACAGAAGAACTAAAGTATCTAAAAGTTGTTTAAGCGTTCGAGACTAAATTTTTTAAAAAATAATGAATTACGGTCAAATTTCGATCGCAGGGTGAACTCTAGTGCAAATGAAGATACAAAAGCACAATGCTAGCTAGAATTTTAAGTACGGGGCCTATTTACTGAAGCAAAAGGTGGAGAGAAAAAAAGTACACGTATCACAGTAGGGGAGACCAAGGCATAACGATGCCCTAGGGCAAGGCAATCACTCTTAATTTCTACGTAATTGAAGAACTCATTTAAGAAGAACCCTCAAACTATGCCGTCTGTTGAGGTTATCTGTGGCTGCAATGTTGTTTGTATTTTGGCTTTCTTTGAAAATATAAAGTAAAATCGTTGTTTCAATCACTAGTCCTCCAAAGTAAGAAGTAGTTCATAATTTTTGTGTTCTTAACTATAATCCTTGTAATTTTTCACAAATACATATTACCTCTTAGTTTTTATGTAGCTTTTGACTTACTCGATATGGCATTCTTTAATGTTTAGGTTTTTGAAGTCTTACTTTTTAGAGATTAAACAAATAAATAAATAAATAAAAAGCTTACTAATTTGGGAATCAATGAAAAAAAGTGGAAAATTATGAACGTTTTCATTTCTTAACTAAGCATTTTAATACATTTTTGAAGAAATATTATATTTTAAAAAATTAATTTTAACGATTTAAATAACTAACACCCTTGTATTATAATGAGAGAAATTTAAAATATTCATGAAGTGTATTAATAAATTTTTATACTCTCGTGTTCAGAATTTTATTTTTCAAAAGAAAATCACTGTTAATTTGGATTTAACGGTTAAACTAAATTTAGGTCTGTAAAAAATGAAATATAGCTTTGCTAAGTTGGATTTTTTAAGTGCTTTATACAAGTAAATTATTTTCATTCATTATACAGGAAAATAATAGTCAATACTCCCATTCTCATTAAATTCATTATTTTAAACAAACAAAGTATGTGAATAAATGTGCTTGTATATTTCCTGGGGTTTTTATGAAACAACCCAAACTATATCCCATTGAAGTATTTTGCGTGATTTTCCAGCTCTCTTACCCCGCTGCTCTAAACCCGCATTTGGTTTTTAAGGGATGTGTTGTGTAACCTAAAATAACCTAAGAATTGAAAAACAAATGCTGCCTGTTTTCCTTTTGAGTAAGTACAGCGAGGAATGGAAATATCGGATTTTTTGATCAAAATTGAAAGAAAAATTGTTCATGGTAAAAATAACATAAATGCATCTTTTACGCTATTCCGACTGGAATATTCCGCGTGAGAAAAATCGAGCATTTTTTTTTATATCGACATATGTAACAAAAAGCATAGTGTATATTTAGGAACATCTTATGAATTTTTTTTTCTTTTTTTGTGAGGCGTATCATGTATCTTTTCAATTTGCTAAAAGTCTGTTACGAAAATTTTCAAAAACTGTTTATGATATTTATCAAAAGTTAATATTTCTTTCATATACATATTATCCATTTAAACTGGGATGAAAATTAAATACGCTTAATCATTAATTGAATCGTTTATTTCAGAAACAAGTCGAACGCCGTTTTAAAATTCCGAAAAAACATATTTAGCATCATGTAAAATGTTTCCAATAACATTTAGTTTTTTTTTTTGAACGTAATATACATATTTGAATATATTTCTTTCCGTAAAAAATATTGTAATCCCTGCTGAATAATTTAATACTATACTAGGAATGTTTTCTCGAAACAGGAAAATTGGACCCATCTCTGAAATAAACGATTAAATGGTAACCAATGATATATTACCTTATACCAATGTTTTAAGAAATGTGCTTCCAACAATTTAATTACACCCTTCGATTTTACATTCCTGATAAAATCAAAAGAATATTAAAGAGCGTACATACTGTATGAACATGAATATTATCTATCTATCGACGTATATAAACTTTTCAGCTAAAATTTGGAAGTGACAAAAAATATATAATACATATATATAAGGAGAGAGAGAGAAGGAAAAAAAAGAAAGGATATCACGTAAAACTTTACCATAAACTTTACTGCAATATATGATGCAGATTTTCTGGTTGTTCTAAAGTTTAGATAATCAAAAGTTCAAGCTCATGCTGCTTTTATTTTAATTAGCGGGATAATTCTAAAATGCTTTTAAAATTATAGCATATTAAAAGTATCATAAAAACACATTATTTTGTTAAAAAAAAATAGCATTTGTAATAGTGCTGTTAAATATGCCATAAATTTCTAACCATGACTCAACCAGTTTCCCGAATACTCTAAGTGCGATTCTAGTTACTTGTTTAAAAATTGTCTTCGCAAGCTGACTGCACTAAAATATTCTAGTTTACCTTTCACCAAAAAAAAAAAAAAAAAAATTGAAAAAATTGTAAAATTTAGTTGCAACGAGCATTTGCTACTAAGTTGAACCATTATAATGGTGTAGTTTCACCAAGAATGTGAAACTAGGAACTATTATATTGGTTCAACTTAGTAGCAAATGTTCGTTGCAATTAAATTTTACCATTTTTTTGGTGAAAGGTTGAATTAGAATTTTTTATTGTTGAATCAAAGGTGTGCGCTAATGGTGTAGCTTTAGTACCAAATGCTTATTGTCGCTAAATTTCACCATTATTTATTATTTTTATTTATTTATTTATTTATTTTTTTGATGAAAAGTTGAACTAGAATTTCTTACAGTTCGACCACGGACTTTTGATATTTGGAGGCTTCTGCGCATGGCTAAAAAGAACGAATCCATTCGAGTTTTAGGGACGTTCGTTTTGCGCGGTTATTTAGTACGCGAATCAGAATGTTTGCTTCCCTCTTTGTTGAAAGCAACTAAATTTATGAACCCGCATATAGCATCAGGTCGGAAGAAATTATGTATTTTAAACGAACTAGGACAAGGTCAAAAACGGTGCATTTCGTATACCATCAATTCCTCCCTTGACCTTGAAGGGATTCTTCTGGGAACTCTGCCAGGCAGCTTGCTTTGGATGATGGTAGAACTGTCCGGGGTTCTGCGCAGGTATCTTCGCAGTGACATCGCGGTGGAGCTGGTTGATTCCATGCTGTGCGAACCCGGCCATAGTATAAAATATGTGATAGATTGTTACACGCAAAAAAAAAGGTATAAAATTTCTACCTGCAAAAGATAATGCTTGTCTTTAGTGCTTACTTTCGTTGAAACACAATATGATACAATTAAGCAGATGTTTTTGCACCAATTTTTGTAGAAATACACCAACAAATTTTTACCGTCTTGGGGTAACATGTAGCACCAATGTTTCTTTGTCGCCAAGTGATGCGGTTTTTCAATAAAATTATACACTACTGCGGTCAGTTCAGTTTAATTTCCTGCTTTGATAAGTTTGGGTAAATGAATCTTTGTTTTCTACTTTTAAGAAAATTATTAAAGTTTTTGTGAACCGTGTATTAAGTATTAAAAGTGCCATAGTAAATTGAGGATAAGCGTTAATATACATTTAAAAGACTGGTAGATTTTTATGACATGGTTTTTTTAACTGATGGATTTCTATGTAGTTGGGAAGTTAAAGTTACAAGACAAAAATTATACAATATAAACGTTAACAAAAATATTATTTCAAAAAATTCATTAGTGTTTTTGGAAAGTTATATTTTCCTTCTCATGTTTTCTCCACGACCAATCTAATGTATGTCGGTCAAAAATATGTAGATATAGTAATACGTAACTGAAGTGGTTTTTTTTTTTTTTTTTTTTTCGTTTTAAGAAATGCGCTTAATGTTCAAAATTAATAAATACATGATTTCTTCTGTTTTATAGCAGTCCATATAAAGGGAACTACACATCGGCAAAGACCGAAAATATAACAATCGAAAATTTAAA
Organism: Octonoba sinensis; assembly: GCA_038502835.1. Lineage (NCBI taxonomy): Eukaryota > Metazoa > Arthropoda > Arachnida > Araneae > Uloboridae > Octonoba > Octonoba sinensis. Next base: position 210,501,584 of record CM076598.1, on the reverse strand, counting down.
TGGAGATCTTGTCGATGTGAAAGCATGGAGAACGAAAGCTCTAACATTTTAAACTGAAAATGATTAATGCACCATGCTCGAAAAGTAATAAAAATTCATTAATGAAATAATTACTCTCTGCTTATTCTTAATGAGACAAACCTCCTGAAACTAATTGCACAAGGACAATTTTCAAATAATTCTTTCTCACGTTCAAGTCTTTGTTGTTACATTACAGGATTATCCATCTCTGAATTTCGATTTGATTTGGGTATAGATTTACGTCATTAGAAATTGAAATTATGCAATGCATTTTCTTCGAAACTCATTAGCGCAAGAGGAACAGAGTAATGTTTACCGTTTGTATTAAGGATTGTTTGTCAAATGTTTAGAGTATTTATAGAAGTCTCATTAATTTTCTACTAATCAATTCTTTTTGTAATCCTTAATTGTTATCCTTAATTGAAACTTAAAACCATATGAGTTTTTTCAGTTAAAAAAAATAAATAAGTAAAATAAAATAAAATGTGGTTGCTTCTTGTTAAAATTTTACCTATGTTCCTCCAATAAGCGTAAAGGAATAATGAAGTAATATGGGCAAAAACTAAATACATCGCGCCTCGGTGTAAGAAACCCACACATCAAAATTGACCACTTTATGGTTATATCTTTGATTTGTTATACCTGGGTTGCATCGTGAAAGAAAGAACGCGTATTTCCTTATGTCGAACATATTTCCTCATATTTTTTCGATTATAATTATGTTATAATCGAAATTGGAATTACAATGAACATTTTAAGGGATTTTATTTTTTTTCTACATTGTTTCATGGGAAGTGATACAATATTTTAAAATTATAACTGAAATAATTATAATATGCCTAATTTATTTTGAACTCAATGATGGTACAAAAAATGATTGAAGAACCAAAATACTGTTACTGGTAATATTTTACCACATAAATCTATATCTAAATTATTTGTTTCCCAAGTAGTTTTATCATGATCTTAGGAATGTCATCATTCTTACAAAAAATTATGTTTTATCTATATTAAAATTGAATTGTATCTCTTTTGATGTTTCGATATGTATTGTCAACTTTTCGTTTTCTCATTTGCTAAGTAAAACCATGTCAAAAAGGTAAAAACTTGCCTCTTTTATTAAGTGTACGGCTGCCCTGCTGGGAAAAAAAGAATAAGGCAATTAGTCTACCTCTTTGCTCAAGAAAAAAAAAAGGAAAGCGTTCATCAGATCAGAGACGGGAAAAATATCCTCATCCGGGAGCAATCCAGTTTCCGGAGGAAACATTCAACAGCACCCCAACAGCTTAAGGTCTCAATTGATCTCTAAAGATTTGGAAGAATGAAATGGCTTGAGGCAGTATCTTTTGCGATCGCGGACGCAGTTCTTAAAGTATATTCCTCGTAAAATAATCATTCTAATTACAATAGTTTTCGTTTGAATTTTATAGTAGGAAGAACAACATAGATTTAAAAATATCTAGGTAATCTAGTTATAACTTTTAATTCAATAACTTTATATATAGAGATAGTCAAAAAAAAAAAAAAAAAAACCAAGCAATGGTATAAATTCAAAAATCAGATGATAATGAACTTACCAAATAAAGAAACTCATTTCCTAACTTTTATTTGACACTGTCGTTATTTTTTATAATTGGCTTAAAGACATTAATGTATTTCATGACGTATTTAAATGAATTAATGTAGGGAAGATTTTCCTAAAGCAGGATGGTAACATAAATCGTTATCCTACAATTTTTGAAACCAATATTTTGTGGCAGTATAGTCACCAAATTAAGTTTTTCTTTACATTACGATGTTTATTTTTAACTTGAAGAGTCAGTTACTAACGTTTTAAATCTATATAGTATTGCATCATCATTTTTTTCTTCGTTTGAATTTATTTGTGTAACTAGTGTGGAAACATTTTTTTTAAAAATTTATATGAGTTGCGTGCGCTGCGTAATTCTTATTGGACGCAAATAATAAATACATCAGTTTTTTTATTATGTTCATAATTTAGGTTACTCACTGTTGCCTGTTTTGGTCTTTAAAAAATAAATACCTAAATAAACAAAACAATTCAGTACATTGCGCTTAAATAAAAAAATCCAAATGCACTTGTTCGTACCCCTAACAGTTAAATTCTCACTTTTTTGTGTAAATTTTCAAAATACCAGTAAAATATAATAAACTGAAACAGGTACTTTTACGCATGTGATTCTTAAAGAACTGTTCAGCAGCTACTGAGTTTAAAACCCCATATGCGTTTCGAAGTTAAACGGAGACGCATTTCTTCAGTGTGCAGAAACCTGGGGGGAAAAGAGCGAAAAAAATGTTGCATTATATGCTTGTTCCCCATATAACTCAAAGTTTTACTCATTGAAAAGAAAGGGATAGTACAAGGTGCGTATTTTTATTTTCCAATGCAAATTTGGGACTTTTTTGAAACTAACATATTTTTTTTACTAAATCAAGATATGTCTCTGTAAAACTCGAGGAACGTGAGAGAAAAAAAAATCATATTTTAAAAGTTTATTTTTTTCTAGATCAATATAGAATATTCTGACTAGCGAATGAACACTTAAGCACAACTTCATTCTTAACCGAATTCACTAAGAAGGAGGTTATACATTCATACTGCATGTATGTCGTTTTTTTTTTTTTTTTTTTTTTTTTTTTTTTTTTTTTTTTTTTTTTTTTTTTTGTTCGTTTGTCCACCTATAACTTCTAACTGGATGAACCGATTTTCATGTTTATAATTTTAATCGATCAAAGGTGGTTTCGCATGGGTTCCGTACCTTCGTGGGATCATATTCGATAATTCAAAAAAAGATATGGGCAAAAATGTAGTACTTTTTTTTCATTCATAAACTTTTGACTAAATGAACCGATTTTGATGATTTTTTCTTTAATCGGTAGAGGTTCGTCTAGCTTAAATCTTGCACATCAAGTTGACTACGTTTGTTGTTGTTTTTTTTAGAAAAAGCGTTATTGGTGAAAAAAAAAAACTTTCTTTTAATTGGAAAGGCTTGCTTGATTTATCATTGAAGGGAAAATTATTAATAAATATAAAACTCATTGTTAAAACAGTTTATTGCCAGCCATTAAGCAGTAATATCAAAAGCAATTATAAAAAGAGTTTGACTGAAGGCTTATCTGAAGCAAAAATTAAATCCAATCAGTTTGTTTGCTCTAGTGACCTTTTAAAATTGACTTCAAAACAGAAAATTATAATACAAATGATTTGTTTTTAGTGCCATTCACTCAAAAGAGTTTCAGTCAATGGTTTTTTTCACTCAAAGGCTTCTTTGAGTGATAAAGCTTTTAATATGGATTTCTTAAAAATATAGTATTTATATAAAAAATGTATTAACGCTAAAAAGAACAAAATAAAGTATTTTTGGAAAAAACAGAACCAACTTCAAATTATAAATTGCGCTAAAAAGTAAAAAATTAATTAATTCTTCAAACAACCCCTATACGAATTTTAAACATAATTTTTGATGTCGGTGCAAAATTATGACAGTCTAATTATTATTGCACCATGTGTTACTTTGCATTGAAACTGCTGCAAACTTTAGGCCATTTATATTTGTATTTAATTCATGATTACAAAAGTAATCATGAATCAAAATCCATCATAATTTTGCACCTACTTCAAAACTAATGTTTAAAAGTCGTATAGATGTTGTTTAAAAAAGTAATTTACTTTTTAATTTTTAGCGGCAATTTATAATTTGAAGTCGGTTCTATTTTTTTTCCAAAAAATATTTTATAAAACAAGAAGTTTAGTCTAGAACTATGCGATCCTACTTTTCCGTATACATCAATATCAAATTCATTATCTAGCTATCTGTCCCCATCTTTCGCATTTAACTTTAGTTATTAATTATTTCAAATATAGCTCTTACAGCGATAAATATTTATTAATTCACTCCCTCAATCATTGGTTCACTAATTTATTCATTCATTCTTTTTGTTTCATTCGTTCACTCATTCCTGTTTCTTTTGCATTTAACTTTAGTTCTTAATTTCTTCAAATATAGCTTTTTCAACAGAAAATATTTATTAATTCATTCATTCATTTACCGGTTCACAAACTTATTCACTCAATTCTTTTTTTTTCGTTCATTCACGCATTTATTCTTTCCCTCCTTCATTTGTTTATTCAAAAATATCTTTACAAATCCAGATAAAAAAAGAAAAAATAGGCTTGTCTTACTCTGTAGGAACTTTATATCTGTACATGTTCCAATACATAGGATATTTCCGTAAAGTGTGTTCCAAGCAAATCTGTCTGTTGGAAGAGGGTTTGTATAAGATTGAAATTTCTCCGACAGACACACATTTTTCCCATATCAAAACACTGCTTTCATTTTTTTATTTTTCAATACTTATTTAATTACTTATTTTTGACTTTTTCTTATTTTTAACGATATTTTTACGATACATTAAGCCTTCTTTTTTTCTTTCATACTTGTACGGGAAAGTAGGCTAAAAGCCCTAACATTTTTTAAAGATATGTATAGCATTTGATACATCACAGTAAAACATTTTTTCTGATGTGTGTAAATATTGCTAAAATACAGGGGGGGGGGGGACTTCAAATGGCACGGCTTCAGGTGTTTTGGGTTGTGCAACAAAAATGTGGTAAATGACCTGTAAAAGGACACAAATTTTTCCAGTCAATTAACATGTGTGATTTTGATTCTAATTATCATTCATTGGTGAGATAGCTTGGAATCGGAAGGACACAACTGTTGTCAATGCGTCTAGAAAAGGTATTTTAAAATCTTATTTAAAAAAAACGGACCGGTATACCCTAACGATGTTCGACTGAAAATAAGTACCATTAATTTCAAAATTATTGTCCTCGCAACATATTTCGAAATTTAAAAAATATAAAAGTTTTGAATATTGCTCCAAAATACAAAACATAAGACTGGAACGTTATCATAATTATTTTTAAATAGTTATTATCATTTGTTAGCATGTGAAACGATTGTTAACAGATTGCAACTCATACCATGATTCCATTAACAAGTCTAAAAGTGGACGATAAAAAACGTCACTTATTAAGAATATTTTGCCTAGCATTTAATGAAAAGAAACTTTGCCAAGTTTCGGGAAGGGTTTTAAAGCACAGGAGTCTCTTTTCATTTTTATAATTACACGCTGGTAACAATTTGTCTTTTCGTCGTCGTGTCTTCTCTTTAATCTGCAGCGATGAAAGCAAAATGAATTCTTTAACGTGCCCTTAGATGCCACATTATATTACACAGATATATTCCCCAAACAATAAACATGATCGTGATTCATATGCTAATCTTGAATTCCCTCGAAACTTCTTTGTCATTAGTGGGAATTTCTGAGACCAAGTTTCCTTTGCTTTTATTTCTTTTATTCCCTCCCATTACATACAAAGAAAAATGAGTCTAAAGGCACTGACTCGACAACTCCTGGTAAGTCGTTAAGATTTTCAGGACCAGACTTCAATTTTTGCTTTACATATTTTTGGTTTAAGAAAGGATTTTTTTTCTTTTTTTTTTCCCATGACTCCCCAAGATTGAAGGTTTCTTCTACGTCTTGTAATTCGATGTTAAATTTCATTGAATGTTGCATTTATATTCACGGCTTTCTTTATTTCGGCTATTCTTTAGGGGAAATTTATTAAAATTCATAAAAACACGCATGAAGAAATTAGATAAAGATGTGGTGTAGCATAATGTATCTTTGTTAAAAGCATGGGAATAACTAGAACGTGGACATTTATTTTTAATGAGAGCATAAACTATAACTGAGCACATATTTATATCTTTTTCTTGTTTAAAGTAACCAACGTTTTTGCTATTTCCATCTAAGTTTGTTAGATATTTTTAAGTATGTTGAGGAAATTTTAGTGGATGCAAGTTTTATTTTATTTTTTTATTTTTATTTTCTTGCGATGCATACTTTTTCAGTTCTTATTGAATCATAAATTGTGTGAGGCAAGATTCTTACGCGAAACATTTGAATCTGATTTCAAACGAATATAATTGAAAATAAATATGTGTTGAAGGGGGGGGGTGTGACTTTAAGCTATGCAAATTTTTTCTGATCGATTTTAAAATGTTTTGGCAACACTGTCGCAGTACATAAAGGAAAATTATGCCGAAGGAGATTTTTTTTGTACGCCGGAACGGCCATCTATAAGTGTGTTGTTCTGTTTGTTTTAGTGCGTGGAAGTTTTTTTCCGGATGCGGTGCTTTTTTAGTTGTGCTATTATATTAAAAAGTCCCGCAGTGGACCAGTTGGTAGAAGCTCGGTTTCCGTAGAACACCTAAAGTGAAGCAACATCGACCCAGGTCAGTGTTTGGGAGGGGACAACCCCTCGTGGCTGGTTGATGTGGCCCGTTTACGCTAAAGGGAGCTGGTGCACGTTAAATAGGTCGTGGCTCCAATGTCCTCCAAGTGAAACGATACCTCTGGGGGTGCCAATCCCAGGTGACGGTCTCTCATCTGGGAGCTGGTTCAAAAAATTAAGAGACCACATTAAAAGTGGCGGAAGTCGGACTCCTGCCTATAAACTCCCCGTTTGACTCGGGAGCACCCATTCTTCCTCGCTTCACGCGTGGACACGAAACCAACCAACCATTGGATCATAAATGTCTAGCTTGGGTGACACAAGATTATTACGCGAAAAATTTTCAGCCACGCAAACTTATTCTTATCAATTGAAAAACGTTTTGGAAACATTGGTTGTAGCAGTACATGAGGAAAACGATGCGGATTAAGGCATTTTGTTGCGCATGCAGGAACGCTTTCTGTGATGTTGTCGTCCGGTTTTCAGTACATGGAAATACGCTTTTTTTAATTTTTGAAGCATAAATGCATAGCTTGTGTGAGACATTAATCTTGCATGAAACACTTTAATCTTATTTGAAACGAATGTAATTGAAAACAAATATGTGTTGAATAGTGATTTTCAGCTATGCAAATTTATTCTCATCAACTGTACAATGTTTTGGAAACATTGGTTGTCTCAGTACGTAAAGGAAAATAATGCTGATTTAGGTATTTTGCTGAGGAAGCAGGAGCATTTCCGGTTAGCGTAAATCTTATAATGTAATAAATTGTAGTTCTTTATATAAGTATTGTAACTTGAATCTATACTTCGTTGCGATTGAAACTATAACTGTAGGCATAATTTAATCAATGCAATTTTAATTAACCACGTTACTTTTCATTTAAAATATTATAAAAACATTTCTATTTCACAACTCACTGTATCATTTTACTAAAATATTTTAAAAAATCTTTTTAGTACATTTTGAAAATTTTTAAGGAAGTAACATTCTAGGATTGGTAATTTTAAGATATTTTAAATAGTAATGTGACACTTCCTCTGCAATCGCTACAGGAAATATAGCCTTATGAATAAATAATGGTTTCGTATTATTAAACAGCTGTAATTATTATTGAAGAAATTGAAAAATGTAATCATCAAAGATTTTGATGAGCGAAGGGCACTAAATTACGAAAACACATTTTTAAATTGAGGTCTGAAAGTTTTAAAGTCATTAAATACTTTGATACTTACTTGTATAGTGAAATAGAATAATATATTTTCGATATGTTTCCTAAAAGGAAATTTAACTGTGCGAGCGCAGAATAGTTGTACACTTCTACTAATAAATACAGGTGAAATAAAGCTAAGTCGAAAAAAAAAGAAAGTAACAAACAGCATTTATGGCTCAGGCGATGAAGAGAAGAACTTAAATCAGACGCCTTTTGTCTTATCATGTTTTTAAGAAGGCAATATCAACATTTGAAACAAATGATTTGAACGAAATGCAAATGTTTTAAATCTTAGGAAATAATAATCTTTTGCTTACGCAATTCCAATAAAAAAAGATTCTTCTGGTGTTAAGTCTTTGCGTGTTAAAGTTCATTTCTGAAGCTCAAGTAAAGACTTTTTCGGTTAAAACTCGTGCACTTATCTTTCTCTTGCTTACACCATTCTGTATCCGAAGGTAAATAGCCTAATTATTCAAAATTCTTCAACCTTTATTTTAAGTAACATCTTGAAGTTTATTTATAGGTTAAAATGTTCCGTTAAGCGCTCCAGTAATATTCATTTATCGTATCAATTTCAGCAGTTGTTGTAGTAAACATGTAAGGTTGAGACATGGATATTTTCTCTTTTATTTATTTATTTTTTAATTACTTCGTTATTCAGCAGTTCAATTGCTCTTACTTAGTTCTTATATCGACAGTTTCTCTAGATAAATTCAATACTAAAATTTCTAATAAAGGACGGGTTACTTAAATTCGGTTTTGCTACTCTATCCCACAAATCAATTACTACACATTAGGAAGAACATATCGCAAATTTCTTATTAGCCAGTGATATTCATCGTAAAAACATCATTTTTATACATTGTTCTTTGTAATGTCTGCAATTTTTGTTATTTATAATATTTAAAACTTCAAATTTGTTGCCAATAGTATATTTTTACTACGTACATTCGAGGTTTGCTTTAAGTCACAGTTGTATGAGGATAAATCACAACATCGTTTTAGCATGAGTGAATCGAATATGTTGGTCAAAAAGTTGCCACATTTGTATGTGGATAAATCACAACGTCGTTTTAGCATGAGTGCGGCGAATATGTTGGTCAAAAAGTCGTCACATTTGTATGAGGATAAATCACAACGTCGTTTTAGCATGAGTGAGGCGAATATTTTGGTCGAAAAAAAGCAAAAATATTTTATAAAGATTAAATATATTTCTAGGACAATATTTTGATTCATATAATAAAAATGCAGGAAAACTGTCGAAACAGAAAGCAGCTGCAAAGGAACGAAAGTATCATTATTCAGTCGGGATGATTTCATTTTTTTTAATAAATTATAAAAATCTAAGAGGCTTCAAAAATAAATAAATAAAAAACACACAAGATGCATTAAGAATACATTTGTCTCTTCTGAAACTGAAATTCTGACTCATTCCATTACATATTCTTTTGATAGCAATTTAATTAAACTTCGTAAAAAGGAATATCTGCTTTTGAATTGTTTTCCGTTCTGAAGAAATTATGCAAAACACGTGCATATTTTTTCACATTCATTAAGAATAAAGCAGGTTCTAGTGCTCGGTGATAAGCAGATTACGTAAAAAACCTATACGATTAATTAGATATTAATGTGTTACAGAATACGAACATTATGAGCCCGTCCTATTTTTTGCATATAAATTAAGCTTGATGAAACCCGATTACATCATTTTTACTTCTAGATCGCGGGAAAAAAACGTATTTATTTACATAAAATAGTTCTCTAAGAGGACACACGAAATATTTTATTCTATTTAAAATTTAAACATGTTCTGTTACTAATGAGCACACTACTTTTTCCTTAGTCTGGTAATCTCTAAAAATAAAGAGAGATGCTAAAAAAAATCGGAAAATTAATTTTCTTATCAGTTTTACACAGGCGAAAAAAATTAGTCATTTTCTTTAAATAGGACTGTAAGCAAATATTGATTTTAATTCGTATTTACTCAAACCTGATTTTTCAAAAATATGATGCATGTAAAACACTTGTCACATGCCTTTTTTCTTTTGTTTCTCTCACTAATTTGTATTTATGTAATAACTGTTGTTCGCAGTAAAAGTTTGTTTTCCCTTAAAGCGAGCCACACCTTCTTCTCGGAAAAATATCAAAGATGCTCTTGACATTTCATTGTTGTGGCTAGTTATAGCTACCGTCTTACAATCAAACAAAAAGTTGTGAGATTAAATTTTTAAAAATGTTGACACTTACACCGAATGGCCGACAAAATCGAAATCCAGATTCAACAGCTTTTAATAGCGGTGGATTAACTACTCTCACATAACCGTGCACATCACCAAAAGCTAGAGAGATCGGGTTTGCACATTTGTATAGTTCTTCTTCACTTTCAAAATTATTGTGATGACGTCTTGGTTTGTCACTTGCAAAAAAAAAACCTGGAACCGAAGAAACCAAAGAAACCTGGTTTCTTTGCAAAACAAGACACATTTCTCATCGCACACAGTTTTCAGTTGAAAGGTTTTATCTTTGTTGAGAAAGCTACATACCTTTTTCAGACAAATATGACAAAAAAATGTTTTAGAAACTGTGTCTTCGAGATTGAAAATTAATCTCAAAAAATACTATATATGATGCACGGCTACACAAATCTGTGGCCGTGCGAATGACTGAATATTTCTACCAAACAATGGAATCGAAATGTATTCGAAACATTTCTTTACTTGTAAAAAGCAATCTTTATTTAAAACGGCTAACACTGTCGTTTTTTTAATACCATTTGAACTAAACTAAAACTCACCCATGAGGGGCAGACAAATGTTACATTTTTAGTTTCTATCTTAAATCGATAGCTCTAGGAATTTATCACTTAAAGATTTCTTTTGTCTTTTTTAGGTACTCACTATGCATTTAAAATTAACTGCAATCGATATACATTTATGGTGTAAGTGCTTGCATCGCTAAAATAAGAAACGTGCTTTATTTATTTTATAGCTTCGTCTGCAATGAAAGCTTTGATAATTACATGTATTGAAAAGTATTTCAAGTATTCTAATGTATTGAAAAGTATTTCAAGTATTAAAATCTATTGATAAATACTTAAAATGTGTGAAAGAATATTTTTATCTAAATTAATATAACAAAAGTAAACGTATTGTATAAAAGCTTACTAAAACGAATACAACGCAAGATATATCCCCATACAAAATAATAAAACATTTATACAAAATAATAATGTTTATATTGAAATTAGAACGCGTAATTGAAAAACTTCTGTGCAAACTCCCTTAACAGTTCTGCTGGATTTCGTCTGAAAATCTTTCTTCATCTTCTCTGCGGAGAAACTCAGTATTCAAGTTTTAAAAATTACAAAGAAATGTTTAGGTATAGCCTGCCATTTTGAGTTTATGTGATATTTTGATCTCTTTTCTTAGTTGAGCAAAAACTCTCTCTCAAACAGCTGCAGGCTACTTTACCGCGTACTTTGAAAGAGCTTTTCATCACTGAACTTACAAAAATACCTTTACAGTAAAGTGGCTCCATAAATATCAAAGAGAAGTTTATTTTTAAATTCAACGCTACCGTAGGTCATCATGAAAGCCGTTTGTGTCTCTTAAGTGCGTTGTCTCTATCTTTTTTCAAGGTAGACAAAAGGTAGCGTCCTTAAAATGCACACTGTTGAAGTAATCATTTGTCTTGTGCTGTTTTCTGCCATAAACTTTCCCTTTATTCCCAAGCGGACGAACAACGTACGAAAAAATATTTTAGGTCATGTGGAAAATCGACTCCAGCGATTCTTAGGGGCAAAAAAATGAAAGATGAAATCAAAAGAAAAGGAAGAAGGTACTTTTTGGAGAAATGAAAGAATGAATGAAAATATAGAGCTGAGTTCGTAAAGCTTTGGACGTGAATTGAGTTTAACAGAGAAAGGAAATGACGTTTGGCGGTAATGCGACTTTTTCTGGAATTACGGGAACAGATTCTTTATACAATATTTAGTATTATTTAGCATAGAGTGTAAGGGAAGAAATAAAATTCGTTTTTCACGGTTGGAAATACCGTAACTCCTCGTTATATCGCTCATAAGGATATATCGCGCTTTTTCAATGTCTCCGAAAATTTTAAGTTTTTTCGAAAGCATAAACATTGCATTTCTGAGTAAAGCCCTTTTCCCCCCATTAAACAAAGCCATCTAATAGGGATGTTTTCCTTTCGTCTGAATTTGCTGGAGTTTAAATCTGCAATTCTCCTCCCTCTCCCAAGCAACTTACACGAAAGACAACTTACTGCAGAAAGATTCTACTCAAAACAACTGGCGTTTTACTTGTTGTTTTTGTATTGATCCTAACACCCATTAATAAATGAAACAGACAGATGTTTACTGCCCAAGGCGAAGAAATACACTCAATTCTGGATACTTCTTACTACAGAAAAGGATTCGCACTTGGCTGAACAAATCCAAATTATACTTATACAATTCCCTTAACTAAGAAAGGGAGAGTGATAGGTAAAGGAATTTTCTACGAAGAAAATGGTTACCTTTATCTTTGACATAGTTTTCACACCATGCTCTGGTGGCATGCGCAGTTTCAGTCAATTTACTTGTACGTTTTGACTTATTTCTAACGGCATCTGTTATATCGCGCATTCGGATATTTCGCGCTTTTTTGCTGTCCCTCGACAAGCGCGCTATAACGAGGGGCTACTGTACTTCGATCAACTTTTTAGCTACACTTCATAGAATAAACTGCTACTGCTACTACAAGGAACCATTATGAAGAAATAATTAACGATTAAAATAAAGTAAGAAGTTAAGATTAAAAAAAAGCTTAAAACTGTTCACGGAAAAACACATGAACAATTCTAGAGTTAAGATACATAATTTTTTTCAGGGTGTGAAACTAAACCTTAATAACAAATATTTTCCTCTTTTTGCTATTTTTCTTAGATTTCTCGATGTAGGCGTACTAACTACAATAAATAAAACATTAAGAACTAAAAAATGACTTTTTGAAACAAGTTCTATTTTAAACTTTTCAGTGCGTGTCTTTGAATGGTAATGCATAATTTAATTTTTTGCTTTTAAATAAAAATAATATATATACATTTAAAAAGTCTCTTTTCAATAAAAGTTATATATATATATATATATATATATATATATGCATCACATTTTTTTATTTCAATGAAAGTAATATTTAACTAATATGTTTAAAAAAGAGATAACACAAAAGGATTAAAATTTAAAACACAGAACTTTTAGAATTGTTTTTTGCGTTGCATAATGAAAATCATTATCTTATTCGGAGAGGAAAAAAAGCAATTTCAACAAAAAAAAATTGTTATGAATAAACGCTTTTTCAATTGTCACATTGAACATTTTTTTTCTGTTTTTAAATTAATACTTGGTTTCAAAGAGGATTATTTTAGAAGTAAATGGTTTTTCCATAAAATAAATATTTTCTGCTCATAGACATTTTAAAACATAACTTCTAACAAAGTAAATGGAAGGAATTTAATAAAGTTTACTTAACTTTAATATATAGCTTTGCATTAATGATTTAGTTTTGAAATTCAAAATCATAATTTTTATTCATGAAAAAATAAGAGCAATTAATTCTTCCATTATTTATTCTAGTTTCTTATTAATGGCACTCTTTGAATGGAACCCTTGAGCAATTTGAACCAATTTTAAAAAATGTGTTTTTTATTATGCGAATTTAATTTCGGTTTTCTTGCTAACCGAAATAGAGTATACATATACATGTCCTCATTAGTTTGAACAACGCTAAATGACGTTTGAATATTCTAAATGTCTTTTGATTTGCACATTTATTTTTTTTATTTATTTATTTATTTATTTTATTTTATTTTTTTATTTATTTTTTTTTTTTTTGCATTTTGGTGTTTATATGCTGCATTAAGCTATACATCGCATCCGTATAACATTATTTAAACTTGACATTTCAAAGCAGCAATAAACTTAAAGTAATAATAATAACTAGTATCGATGTATTTTATTTTTAATGTAAAATAACGATAAAAAATAGCTGATGTTGTTTTCGAACCAAAGCCCGTTGTTTTTAATGACATCACTTAAATTACAATTATTTCTTATTTAACAAAATTACTTTCTATTTAAAAATTTCTAAAAACGGTGATGCAATTTATCGCGTATTTTTTTCGGCTTCAACAGTTCTTCGTAAAGCAAATCATTAATTCAAATCATAAAGGAAAGCGGAAGAAATTGTATGATGTAGTGTCCGTATTTCTATGTCAAAGCAAACATTCTCTAGAAATTCAAACCAAAAAGTCGTTTACTTAGTAGTATTTTCCCAGCACTCCTTGAAAGCACCCAGGCCAAATTCATGTTGATAGCTAGCTGAACCATAATTTCATGCAAAGCTCTGATTTGTTTTTCCGTTTTCTTTTTTAGGTACTCGCTATGCATTTAAAATTAACTGTAATCGATACATAATCATTTAAGGTGTAAGCGCTTGCATTGCTAAAATAAGAAACGTGCTTTATTTATTTTACAGTTTCGGCTGCATTTAAAGCTTTTATAATTACATATATTAAAAAGTATTTCAAGTATTAAAATGCATTGAAAAGTATTTCAAGTTTTATAATTTATTGAAAAGTATTTCAAGTATTATAATGTATTGAAAAGTATTTCAAGTATTATAATATATTCAAAAGTATTTCAAGTATTATAATGTATTCAAAAGTATTTCAAGTATTATAATGTATTGAGAAGTATTTCAAGCATTAATATATAATAAAAAATATTTCAAGTTAAAAGATTTTTTTTTTTTTTGCAACACATTTACAAATATAGTTTTTTCTTAACACAGGTTTGATGTTATTTTCGCTTCAGTGAGCAGTTAATGAAGTTCTTATTATAAGAAAATGGCATTATTATAATATTGCCATACATTATACAAAATATTAACATATACTAAATCCCATCGTGGGTATTTAGCGGAAACTCTGTCGTTGTTAATCGTCAATCTGTAAAATATAATCGGGCTTAAAAATGAGAGTTTTCCGAAGTTCAAGCATGTAATCGATACCAAACTCCTCCTTCATTATGTTTTATTATACTAATTTAACCCTAATACAAATATGTTTAGTGAAATATGCTGTGAACGATTGTTTCTATATAGCTTGTGTGGGTTCTTATTTAAGAGCAGTAACATTAGTAGGTGTGCAGGAGTTCGCTGCACTCATGCTGATAATCTTTGATGGTGACAGAGGAAATGGATTACATATATATTTAGGATAATGAATGTTTATTGTGAAGAAATATTTCACTATTTTCCCATTAAATTTTAAGCTGAATTCAATCTGATGAATATTATATATTCAATTTTCAATATTGATTGTTTTGAGTATACGTCTGCTTAAAGACATCTTATGCCTACACTTGAATCATTTATTTCGAACAGGTAACAGCTCTTAAAAACAATTTTTTTTTCCAAGAGACTGAAAAAAAGGCTTATGAACAGTTTGAAAATTTTACGGGTCTGATCTTTTACTATTTTATTTTAGCAGGTAATAGCAATCAAATGTTGGGAAATTAAAATGATTTTTGATTCATAAAAATTAATAAATTAATACAGAGAGTTGTTCTTTTTTCAAAACGGAGATGTTACCTTTTCGGAATAAACGGATTTACTTATTTTCATTATTTTGTTATCAGTTAAAGTATTTGTGCAATCGTAAAGCTTCACATTTGCTTTATTTGTAGGTATCCAGAAGAACTAAATATCAAAATGCAAATATGCGATTTCAATTTGTCACATGATACTAAGTCTTCGAATACCGCTTTTTCAGGGAGTCTGGATTCGTGGGGGAGGGGGGGGGGTGATTTCTAATAACGTGCATTATATGTACCTGAATTTATCAATTGCAAATATTAGTGGGCAAAAACGTAATAAAGTCACAAAATAAAATAAATCTAAAGGGTTGGATCATACGAATCAGTTGCAAAAACATCTGCCAAACCAAAAGCGATCCTTGAAAAGAGCTCTAAAATGTTTCAACTAAGTCTGAAGATCTTAATACTGCAGTTGCAGTCCTTAACCAAATTAAAGGAATTAACTTTTTACTGCAACTGCTGAGAGATAGCAGTTTTTAACTGTCATAACCTTAAACCCAAGAGTACAGGGAAATTATTAAGAAAAATTCAGTTGAATAATTTGAAAATTCAGAAAGATATCAGCAATTAATAATAAAAGCTATCATGAAGATATCGAAAAATTGTCGGGGGACTAGCAACGTTTCCTGAGAACTGATAGCCTTACTACCTCAGAACATTTTAGGGACTATTGCGCTTATTCTGATAAAGATTTTTAGCTGTACTGCTAACGTTATTTTAGAACTGTTGTCTTTATTCTTATAGGAATTTTTTTGGGGACTAATGACGTGCATGAAAAGGGACAATTTCAAAAGACTGTTGTCCTTATTCTAACGGATTTTTTTAGTAACTTTCTGCTTATTTATATAGAACAGAGTGTTGAACATGTGTCAACGTGACATAAGTTCCTCCTCCTGGGAATGACACAATGTTCGAGTTATCACGCACGAAACCAGGCTACGCAGCGAGTCAAAAATAAATACTTAGCTATTTAAGGATACATTTCAATCATGTCAGTATTTTCTACAAACCCAACACGAAAAATGTTTACAAAATGTGTCTTCAAGTTTATCTTTTGTCTAAATATCTAGCGAATGTGACAATTTCCTTTGTCAGAAGCGATAGAATGTTATGCAAAACTACAAGATTTTAAGCAAAGTCTATCCAGACTTGACATTCACTACACACTCATCTCAAATTCAGTAACTTATTACAAAATAGAATCTCTCGAACAAAGAAAATGTTCATGTTTTTGAGAAGAAATAAAGAAAAAATAGTCAGGCGGATAAGTTTTTATCTGAATAAATGAATAATTTAGCGTAATTTACAACATTTTTCTTATTCTTCAGGAAAAATGGAGAACTTACCAATAAGTTAAGCAGCGTCTGGCATCAAGTGAAAGAAATAAAAAGGAAATACCTTACAAGGGACATTTTTCTGCCAGTTTTTTCGTTGTTTTTCGTGGTGTAACAATTAATTTGGAGCATGATGGCAGATACACGATTGGGGTGTAGCAGTGGGGTTACCGTTGCCAACATCTATTTATTATTATGATCGCACATGAAAAAGTGATTATTGATTGAATTTGTCGGTGCTTTCATACGATATTGATTTTCTTTTTCATCAGAAAATTATAGAATTAACTTACAAAATGAAAGGAAAAGCAAGACGGAAATTTAGCAAATTTGATAGGAAGCGAATTAAGAAATAAATCTTTGTTCTATGAAGTGAATGTGAGCACTATACATTTTGTTTTGATGTATATCGAAGTTCTGGAGCAGCCACGTTTTTGAGTTACTCCAACTCTGCTCCTGGCATTAAAACAAGAGTTACCTGTATACATTTGACTGTTTGAGTTTTATCCGCTCTGTAAATTCATTTCTGTCGCATTTTACCAAGGTATTTTTCAAAATATGTTGTCATAATTACAGATTAGATTTTGCAAAAGAATAATTCTGGTTGTCTGACGTAAAGCAAAGTTTAAAGTTACGCTGCATGTTATGTTTGAGACATTAATCATGTAATTACTATATTTAGTACTTTCTTTAGTTAGAGAAAATTTTCCAGGCTAAATGTGTTTTTAATGGGAAGCGTTGTAATTCGTTGTGTTGCAGTTTTGGGAACCAGGAGGATTACCCACGCAGTTATCGACTCGACTCTTCAAGCGGTGGCTGTTATTGATGATTTTCCGTATCCTTGACAGTACCGTCAAGGAAGGAGTGAATTAATTGAGCTTCGAACTGCCCTGGCAGAAAGATCAATCGTCGAAAATTTTGCAATGAGTTATACTCCTTGAACTGCATTCTAGGGGGAAATTGTTTTTGTGCGTCAGCATAAAAACATTGAACTTTTTTTTTTTTTTTTTTTGGATTAATATTGCGGAAAATACAAAGATTTTCAGACTATCATTTAACATCATTTTATATATTCTAGAAACTTACGGTATTTATTCACCATTGGGGTACCTACGGGGTATTACTTTAAGTTTTTGGGACCCTTGATAATTGCATTAAATCCCATTGCACAAGAAAATATTTTAGTGAATTTACTGAAATTACTAAGCACGAGCAATTTTTTCATTTTGTGTTTAACATATCATCCCCGAAATTGTCTTGTTTTCTACATAAAACTATAACATTCTCGAAAAAACACCCGAAAGAAGAAACAACTTTTAAGACAACCAGCTATTATTAGGAATTAACCCAAAAATAGTGCTGTTATTCCAAATATGTTGTGAAACGACAATATTTTAATACATAATTCATTTTAGAAAATGAATCATTTGGAGAAAACGATCAATTGATTTTAAAAATTGTAATTTTTTCGTTAATATAGTGGGAGAGTATTTTTATTGTTATTAAATTTTAATTTTATATTTTAAGGAAAGAAAATAGTTATCAGGCTTATTTCCTAACGGAAAACCAACAGGGCTTATTCAGTTGCCAAAAATTTTGTAACAATTCGGAACGACGTCTTTAGTCCATAATCACTGATTAAATAAAAATAGAAATACAATGTGCAATAGGGTGCCTCGTTTTTTTTATTTTTTGTTTAAAATCGAAATGTAATACCCACCAAAAGTGGACGTAATTCCTGTCTTAAAATGGTTTTATTTTTGGGTCAAAAGATATCACATATGATGAAATGTTATGGGGGAGGGGGGGGATTCAAACCTCAAAATAAGAGGTAAGTGTACTTAGGGTCGGCAGAGAGGCCTATTTTGGGTCTAGAAATCGGTTGTAAACTCAGTACAATTGGCTGAATTGTAATCTTTAGTAAAATATTTAGAATTAACATGCATGAGTTTCGAAATTCACATGCAGCGCATACATTTGTTCAGGGGTTGGATTTCTTGTATGATAGGTTCGTGCACTTTTTAAAGATATATTTGAAACGAATAGATAGTATATATATATATATATTTATGGAGGGTTCAGAATACAAGTGAAATAAGTCCACTTTTTGTCATTTTCGAGTTAGCAGCGCAATAGCATGCACTAACGATGTAAAATTTCAGTGCAATAATGAACCAAGTCTCTCTTTGAACTTTCAAAATTTAATTTATAATTTAAAAAGTTTAAGAGGTAATTTTGTTATAAACCTTTTACTTTAAACCTCTGTAGAACAAAGAAACTTTTTATGGACTTGGTTCACTTGTATTCTGAGTCCTCCATATACGTATATATATGAATTTTGCTATTTATTTATATCCCTTAACATGAATTCCCTTTCGAGTTTACCTAAAGAAAAAAGTGATTTTACGAACGAATGAACGAATAATTTCCAAATTCGAAAAACATTGCTAGTCATTGCATTAAAGGATTTGTCACAAATTGGAAATCATTCCCCGTTAGTTAGTCACATATGCTATTGTTCAGTTAATGAGAATATTGCGCTATATCCATCGGACAACTTAATGACACTCTTGGGATCTCATTGCAACAGACTAAAGCACTCGAACGCCAAGATGCGTTTTCTCGATCCCCAGAGGATGATTAAAACTTAGTTTGCAATACTGATAGATAAACCGAGAAAGTTTAATGGAGATTACATAATTATTCTTTATTGAAGCCTTAGCCTAGAAAAATTTGCATTATCCCCTTGTTTTCGAGAAAACACTTGACAGCTAAATGGGCAGAATAGCACTTTATCAAGATGAAACACGCAGTTACAGCGTTACTATCGTCAATATATTACCTAGTATGCTTATTAAGAGTGTGGAAGTTACCATTCTTCACCTGCAGATTATTTGTAAATAAAAACGGAACAAAGTTGAAATTACTCTGAGGATTGCGCATACCTATTTCATCGATTAAAGTATTTTGTGTATAGATACAACAATTTATGTGTTTTGAAAGAGGAGCAATCACCAAAATGAAAATGACAAACATGAAAAATAAGTTTAAAGTAAAATTTAAAAAAATTAATTCTTACTGCTACTGTTTTTAGGATGATATGGAATTTGCATAAAAGTAGTTTCTTAAAAGAACAGGCTACATTCTTGAAAAATATTTTTAATACTCTACATTATAGCTGCGAAAGTAATAATATCAAGTTATGGGGTTTTTTTTTTTCGGACATATAGCAGCTTGTAATTTCAAATGGTGTTTAAAAAACAATGATAATAAAGAACTTTTAATGTTTTTCATGTACTAGAAAAAAATAAAAATGCCTCATTAGTTAACTCTGATTACTTTTTGAACTAATTTTGATCTAAAGCTATGGATTAGTTAAAAAACTATGGAAATCTGCCGCTCGAAATTTTTAGACTACTTAACTATGGTAATAAAAATGCGAATCAAATACGGTTAATGCGCTTTACTCCACAATGAAGATTACGTTATTTACAAATTTAAGAATAATTTTTTCTGCAGCAGGATAAAAAATGGGAAACTTTCAGAGCACATATTAACAAACAAGATGTTGGAAATGCTGTTTCAATAATGAAGGCGAAAAATATCTCTTTCGTAAAATTTTTCTTTATAAAAGAAGCTTTGAAGAAATCAAAGTTACTTACAGACCAAAAAAGACCTCTACTGTAAAAGTTCTCAGCGCTTATTAAATTCACTGTTTTTTAGTGTCACTGAGTGGCTTTTATTTTGTTAGCATGTTTTTCTTTCGCTCAAACTTCTGGTGCTCTTTCATTAAAGGTGCATTTTCATTGACGCTGCGCTATCACCGAGTTTTTATTTCGTAACTAATATTAAGACACACAATTCTCTTATCTTTCCTTCGTCGAAAGATACCCTTTCTATTTCTTTAAATAAAATTCTTACATTTTGCTATTTGTTTGAATTTTCATTTATGTGCTCAGCTTTCTTTTTTCTTCAGAAATCCTTTCGCTCGGACTTTTTTCGTCACTTTTTTTTCTTCTACTTTTAAATTAGTTAAAAGGAAGTAGCCTCAACGTTGTGTAAAATAATATTTAGTAAAAGTTTGAGACATTTCGTTTTGTTGATTCGTCTTCTTGAAACGCGATGAACCAAACATAGAACCAAACTATATCGTTTTATATTAAAAAAGGTTATATTAATATTTGCTGTATTTTCAGTGTGTCTTTTTACTTTTTAATAAAAACCTACACAATAACAAGAAAAAACATTTAATACGTGAAAAATATCTCATCGTCTGTTCTACAAAATAACAACGTGATAGGAAGTTTTATACCCATTTCGTGGTAAATGAAATTCCCATCTGATCTGCCCTAACACATCACGTTTTGATGAGCGGAATCAGTGGTCATCAAAGCGTGCAGATACGCAACGTATAAATTCACGGTGTTACTCTTACTAAAACATTTGTAAAGTCATATGGGACGCTATAAGATGATAAACTGTATAACAGCATGATAAATCGTGCGTTTTAGAAAGTTTCTACTAGTTTTTAGAAAGTTACTACCTAGCTCAGTTTTCGAAGCAATCACAAAAATGCAAACCCTTAGGATGTTATTTAAAGTAACTGTCAGAAACATTACTAATTTAATCGAAATTATCTTAAATATCAAAAAAAACTTTATTTGTATTGAGGTTGGCGATTTCATTATTTAAATAACTAGAAAGCCCGGCGGTCTTACGAAATGACCGCTGTTCTAGATATTATAAATACTAATACAAACAAATGTTCACTTTCCCCCTGACCCGCTCAATTTACATTCAGTTGTAAACCGTTTCAAAAACAGGTGATTGCTAATGCAAACAAATGTTTACCTTCCCCCTGACACGCTCAATTTGCGTTCAGCTGAAAATTCAGTTTAAAATACAATGTCGGAATAAAATCGGGCAAAATATTTAAATGTTCTTAAATACCATCATAATTTAATTAAAACAATTATAACTACATGCATGGTATCAGTGTATATGGACTATTTGAATGCCGTGGCAACTTCACTCCATTGGCTGGTATAGTTACGCAACCAACCAATAAGCTATCGGCGACAAACAGACACTTCGCTTATATATAAGATACGAATTATTAAAACGTGCTCTTCATGGAAATTTTTACTTTTGACATTTAAGAAATCTTTCTGATGTATTTATTCTTCACAAAATATGAGTTTTTAATTATGGGACGTAATTCTCTATTAAGGCTGGAATATAATTTCCAAAAAAAAAAAAAAAAAAATTTGGGGTGTAATTTACAGAAAATGGTGAGAAACATTAATAATTTCTCACAGCATGTATTTTTTATTGTTAAAAGACATGCATTATTTTCCAAAAAGAGGGGACCATTAAATTTTATGTGAAAATTTATCTTAATATCTGTTATCGTTCTCGAATTATTATCCAATTATATTACAGGAGGGAAAACAAACAACTAAAAACGACTTTTATTTATTCTGGATAAAAATTGTTAATATACTCCTCCCAAAATTGGTGCCCATTTTATGGACACAAGGTATGAAATATGATTAATTTTACTACATCTTGCTACTTTTGCATGCACCAAAAATTGACCCTTTAATCGCGGGGAGCATCATTCCTCCAAATTTTTAGTTAACTTAGTCTAATTTTGCGTTTAAAGAACACTTATACATGATGAACTAAAATTCCAGACTAAAAAGAAATGTCATAGAATCATACTGTACAATTTGAACATTTTACGTTTTTAGGCTGTAATACATGAAATTTAATATTGAATGAAAAAAGACAGAAATACTGTAATCAAAAATACTGTATAAATAGTTTCAATAAATCACTAGCACATAAGTATGTTCGGTAATTTATGTAACATATTACCACAAACTCTCTATTTTTCGTGCGGTATCAATATTGATTCCATTTAGAGTTTTCTCGCATTCTCTAAAATTTATCCTCAGTAGAAATATAAAGTTTAGGAATTGTAACGTTGAGGCAATCCATCACCAACGGAAAAATTCAATTGAATTTATGAAAACTGGTTTAGGATATTCACTTCATATTTCACCAGAAGATTGTAAGTGCATCTTTATTTTTGTTTTCTCCTGTATGTCAGGAAATTGTTTTCGAAGGAGATTGCGTAACAGGCACATTGATCAAGTAAAATAGCTTTCATTCATAATTTGTTTAGAAAAAAAGATATATAAAAAACTTGAAATACTTCGAAACTATGAATATTCATATTTTTAATGCAGCATTTTATACTATATGTTTATAAATCTCTTTTATTCCAAATATTTAGTAATTACATGTGCTTGAATTATCAATTTTTGTATTTCTAAAGAACAGTTTTTAATTATTTTTAGCCTATGTGTAATTTGTATACACTACTGCAAAATATCCATATTTCTCTTATCTATCCTGATCTGATAAATTCTGATCTAACAGACGGATTTCTTTGGATCAGACTTTATCGGAATGATCTGATTACATAGGAGATGCGCAGATAAGAAGTTCTCCCAGAACAAAACGAGCCTATGATCCCATAAAATATTTTGCTCTGAGTTTTTAGAGACATTTTTGAATGAATGAATGAAAGATTGATTGAGTTCATTAATTTAAAAAGAAAGAAAAAGAATGAATAAATACATGAATGTGATAATTAATGAATGAATAAATTAGTGAACCAATGAATGAGTAAATGAATAAATATTTTCTGTTGAAATCTAAATTTGAAGTAACTAAGAGCTAACGTTAAATGAGAAAGAGAGCGATAAAGCTAGATTATGAATTTAATACTGGTGTATAGCGGGAAAGTAGGCTTATAAAGTTCTAGGCTCGAAACTTCTCGCTTTTTTTTTTAATACGACGTACAAGTTGGATTTTAAGAGCTCTACGTGTTATCTATATTCAACATTCATTCCATTGTCGAATAAGTTTTTCTGTGTAAATATGAAATTAATGTTATGCTTTACAATCAATCATTCAATTGGAGTTAAATAGACGCTATTACAGTCAGACCTCGATTATCCGAGCTAATTGGGACCGCTAGTACCTCGGATATCGAAAATCTCGGTTAATAGAAACCATGTATGAAAACCTACCATGCTTGCGAATTTAACTACGTGTAAAGTAAAAAACAATAGAACGTCTTTTAAATGACAACATATTGCACCTGGTATTCAATAGGGTCACATGACCACTGCTAACAAAGCATTCATGGTTGTTGTCTTCTCGGGGTGTAATATTTCTTCTAAGTTGAGTGCTTTTGTGGGGAAAAAGTGCCTGTAACACGGACAACGAACTAAAATGTGTATAATTTTTTCCAAGCTCATTTTGGAAAGGAGAAAAAAAAGGTAAAAAAAAATAGACTTCGTTATTGCCTCGGTTAACAGAGACCTCGGATAATCAAAACTCGGCCAACTTATAGTTACCACTACTCCTTATATGTATTTTTTATAGTTACGTTTACAAGTAATGCGTCTTATGTTTAATTAAAATGCTATTAATTTTCTGACAAACAAAAGCATATAGGAATATTTAATATGAAATTGGCGAAAGCGTAATTAACAGTATCCTCCAGGTTTCAGTTGCTCTGAACTTCTTTCCCGTTGACAATATGACTTCGCCTTAGTCAAATTACAAACGTCAATGATCTGGAGTAGATGCGTTATTGATTTTCCTAAACTATTTTCTTTATTGGCCACTTAACAAGGATGAAAGGCGAAGCTCCCGTTAGTAATAGAAAACTCTCTGCCTACCGAAATTTCAGAAATTGCTTGATTTTTAGGTAATTATATCCGCGGACTTAAGAAAAGAAAATGAGTTTCGCTTTAAAGTCTCGATCCGAAGAGTTCATTTTCATCAAGCTCAAAGCAGAGATGAATTTTTCGTTTTAAATGCTTTGCAGATGGGTAGTATAGTTACTTTAAAAGGAATGGAGTTATTTTGTAATTACAGCTTGTTATTGCGAGCTGGAGATCATATTTCTTACTACCCATTGTATTGGAGATTAATATAATATGTCAATACATTAACGGGTAGTTTACAAAATAAGAGTTCTTGCTTTTTTCCACCGTGTCGCAACAGAAATGCTTGCTAGTTTAATAGAGCTGTACTGAAGTTCATATTTCGCAAATGTATATGTGTATGCGTGAGTGTAAATTTGTATGATTATACCTTTAATTTTCTTCCACAACGTTGTATGAACACCTTCTCAGAAAATACAGTTACTGTGATATATTTGCTTTAATTGTACATCCCGCGTTTGGCATCATCAGTTTTCCAAAACACGATAAGCATATTCGTTCTTATTTCTATTGTTTTTTATTTAAAAAAATAGTGCATTCTTTTTTTTCTTATTTATTTATGTATTAATTGAATCAATTATTTCGAAAAGGTAACATCTCCGATTTGAAAGAGGAAGAACTCTCATTATTCATTTATTAATTTTTATGGCATAATTAATAAAAAATGGTTTTAATTTACCAATATTGCTTTACTATAACCTATTAAAATAAAGTAGTAGAGGATCAGACCAGTGAAGTTTTCCAACTGTTCACAGGTCATTTTTTTCTATCTCCTGAAAAAATTTGTTTTATAGAGATTTTACCTTTTCGAAATAAACGATTCAATTTATTTAACTTTGGTATTTTGTTCGAGAAAATTGGCCATACGTAAATGAACTGTTGGTCACTTACAAAATGCAACACTAATGTACACAAGGACAATTTATTATGTAGCATTGGATTCTCTCTCTTTTGGCTCAGTTTCAAGATTGGACGAAAGTTAACTGTATTGTTTAACAGTAACTACATATTTCTGCAAATAATAATTACCCAACATTTATGGAAGAAAATAATAAACGGAAATTTAAAAACCGTACCTTTCATGTTAAATTTATATCAATATTCAGCACAAAAGTTATATTTCAATGCTTGCAATACACTAGCATATACTTTCTTATTTCTATTTATTTCTATTGGTTTTTATTTTTAACAAATGCGTCTATTATTTTTTCTTTTCATTTATTTATGTATTAATTTATTTACCTTTGTTACTTTGTTTGAGAAAAAAGGCCACATGTAAATGAACTGTTAATCATTTACAAAAGGCAACACTACTTTTTCTTCATCTTTTTTACTTTTTTTTACACTTTTATAAGTGAAAAAAAAATGTTTTTTTTTTTTTTTTTTTCAAAATCGTACTGAAAGCAAACGAAGAGTTATTTTATAATTAAAACAAATGCTTGACATAAAAAGACTTCTCCCCGAAAACCATTATTCTGATGTAATAAAACTAAAACTCGCAGATATGCAGACGCATTAAGCCACATTTTTGAAAAGAAAAAAAAGAAGAAGAATGTAATGAGCTCCTTGGCAATAACATTTCAAGATAAATCACGCCAAAACAAATGAAAATGCACTTCGGACTCTATTTCGAGCCCTTCCACTTCTCTTACAGAAATCATTTACTTAAATGAAGTCCACCGAAGCGTTCAATAAAATTTGAAATAAAATCTCTAAAAATAACAGAATAATCCTCGATGACGTTAAAAAATGCGCATCAAATCAAAACAAACCTTACCTGGAGAGCATTCTTCTTCCACGCTCGATACCGTGGAAGGGAAGGAACACCATTTGGAGCATATATCTCGCAAAGACGCCGCGAAAACATTTCTTTTCTAACATGCCATGAGCGACAGATTACTTCCTATGATATTGTCGCATGCGTTGAATACAGAATGAGTCTTCGATGATGTACCTCTGACAGCAAATCTTTATTGCCTTTTTTGCATGAATAAATAAAGTACCTCTGAGCCATTTCCTGCTTCTGGAACGAAAGCAGTTAAAGAAAAGCAATATGAATTGAACTTCTTGTGACTTCTTTTTTTTCTCAACTTTTAAGGAGAAATTTCGACAGAAGAAACGAAACAAGAAAATAAAACAGTCATCAATTGGGGGTAGATTCTAACGTTACATTTTTCAGTTTAATTTTTCTAATAAAAGCAACAAATGTACGCTCCGTTTAAATGAGTTGTAGCTCATGTGAGTATTTTTTGCCGGGTTTTCTGAAACCCCTAAAGAGTCTTGAAAACATTAGTGTTTAAAATGTTTTAACAAATCTAAAAAGTGAGATAAAGTATCAAGATTTCTTTTACGTCTGAAGAAATTTAAGAAAAAGGAAGGTATAAAGAAAACTACTGCTTTTGGCACTGCACTTTTTTTTAAGAACTACCTTTGAAAATGAAGTAGCGCTTTCCAAGTTTTTGCAAACCTAAGAACATTATAAATTAAGAAATACTTGACTTATCCTAGTGTTTTTTTTTTACTTTTATGTCACGTTTTAGAGAGTTTTTATAGAAATGAGAAATAACTAAAGTCCGTAATTAATATCAGTGGGCGCTCAGGAGAAATACTACTGTTTATAGCCGTTGGACGTTTTTAACACCAATCATGAGAGAAAGAAGTAAATTGACTGAAGAAAATATACTGAGTGACTTTTGTATTTTTTCTAACAGTCGCAAAAGTCAAACTTGAACGCAAAAATTACCGATTAGATGTATTATTACGTTTAACAATTAATAACATTGAAAAATGCACTATTCAATCCCGAGGTAAATTCCAAATTTATAAATACAAAGATTTCAATTTTGCAAGAAGGATGTTTCAGCTTAAACACATAAATTAAAAACTAATTATAATAATAATTTAACTTTGTGCAAGTAAACAGTAATAGAAGTATAATTTCACGTTAATTTAAAGCACAAATGAGCATTAAAACGCAGACATATGTTTCGGGATTGCTTGGAATCCCTTTTTCAATGCGACAGGGAGCTTCTAGATGCAAAACATCCAAATGAAGGGATTCCAAGCAATCCCAAACATATGTCTGCGTTTTAATGCTCATTTGTGCTTTAAATTAACGTGAAATTATATTTCTATTACTAAAAACTAATTACCTTATAACCGCCAAAAAATCTTAAAGATATTTTGTGTTCTTTTTAATTGTTACCGACTTGAATAACTCTTACTAATTTCGAAGCCTTGCTATGTTTTCAATAATAATTAGGTTTCCTACGATTACTATATTTTTTTTAACTGAAAAAGAAACAGCAATCCAGGTTTTGTCCCCTACTTACTATTTTATGATGATGGTCAGTTCACGACGAGCTACAAGTGAGATCAACTAGTAACATTAACTATCTGTTCTTTTTCAATTTATGCCATTGATTATTGGTTACACCTGCAAAAATGCTCAAAACATTTTACGCAGCCTTAATAAGTCTTCCATGGTAAAAACATTTCATAACAACCAAAATTAATTCGTATTAGTCGCAAATGAAATTATGCTCTTCTTTTCACCTCAGCTTCTCAGTCCTAAAACAAACTTTCCGGAGTCCAATGGTAGAAATTTATTTCTTCAAAAAGGGTAAGATAAAATGAAACAAATTCATATAAAAAGCAAATATGTTTTCGATGATTCGACAAAATTATAATAGGTTAAAATATCGTAAAAAAATTGCAACATTTTATTGCTTCGATTGTTTACTTAGTATCAAACGGGGTAAGATAAAATGAAACAAATTCTTATAAAAAGCAAATATGTTTTCGATGATTCGACAAAATTATAATAAGTTAAAATATAGTAAAAAAATGGCAACATTTTATTGCTTCGATTGTTTACTTAGTATCAAACGGGGTAAGATAAAATGAAACAAATTCATATAAAAAGCAAATATGTTTTCGATGATTCGACAAAATTATAATAAGTTAAAATATAGTAAAAAAATGCCAACATTTTATTGCTTCGATTGTTTACTTAGTATCAAAAGGGGTAAGATAAAATGAAACAAATTCATATAAAAAGCAAATATGCTTTCGATGATTCGACAAACTTATAATAGGTTAAAATATAGTAAAAAAATTGCAACATTTTATTGCTTCGAATTTTTACTTAGTAAGTATGCATTTTAGGAACGACAAATTAAGAAAGAAATGTGAAGAGCATAAAAATACTCTTGTTGTAAAGTTTCAATTATTTTTCACCGACAATAATTAAACTTTTCTTTTTTGAACTCTATTCAATCAAAAAATTAGAACACTTGTAATTATTTTTAAGATTAAATTTGCCTTCCTCATGACTGTCTTCATAAATCTCATGAAACAAGTAAACACTTTTTCTGTTTGATTTACAAATAATATGTTTATTTAACAAAAATAAATGCAAACATTTTTAAAATTAAAATCGAGGCGCAAAATGAAACATGCAAGCATATTACAATTAAAATAAAAAGTATATTTATTCGTTTCCATTATAAAACAACCGACAAGGAAAATCAGCAATAAAAAAACGTCCAATCGTTTCATTTCTCTTAATAGCAGTTTTGTAATTCTGAAAGATAGCAGATAAAATATTGATGTGTTTTGAGATGATACTATTAATTTCATAATGACTTTCATTGTAAAATCTCCATTCCTAATTTTTTTTCATTCATTAATGGAATTTTTTAAAACCTGAACAGCTTAGTACTACATTCCACACATATTTAAAATCAAATGAAACATTTAAACGGCTCAATTTCTTTCCTTTATCATTTACAGCTTATAATTATACTTTTTCGAAGCCATAATAAAGTGAAGATAAATCTCATCGCTACTACCATTGTAAATTTTTTTTAGTATTAAAAAAAAAAGTGCAGTAGGAAAAATTAAGTCTGTGTTATCAGTTTAAATATAAATTTACGGAATAAAAAAGATATTGGAATGGAAATTATTCTAGTTTCAGGGAATATAGATTGCCCCGATTTTTTCGTAAAAAATGGGCATTCATCACCTGCGGTGTTTTTTTCTTCTTTCACTTAAGAATAAAATGAATTTCGAAGTGGTTTTATTTCTTATGGTTTAAACTCTTCTGAAAACATAAATATGATTTGAAAATGATAAAAGAATCTATCAACTTATTAATGAAATGTACTCAGTCTGAAAAAGTTGTGCATTCATTAATGTTTTATTTTTGTATGAAAATGAGTATGTTATATGAGGCGGTGAGAAGCAAAGGGAGGTGAGTGACAAAAGTATCATTTTGAGTAAAACTCGTTCGAAGTTTAATTC
This sequence comes from Octonoba sinensis, assembly GCA_038502835.1. NCBI lineage: Eukaryota > Metazoa > Arthropoda > Arachnida > Araneae > Uloboridae > Octonoba > Octonoba sinensis. Next base: position 210,471,924 of record CM076598.1, on the reverse strand, counting down.
CTATATGAAATTCTAGAGGTTCTTCATATAAATAATATTTTTATTTTTGAGTTATATATGTATATGTTAGTTTAAGTATGAAGTGTAAAGTGTTTCTGATAATTAGATTTGGCGTAGGATTTTTTTTAAAAATAGCTTATTTTTACTTACACCCCTTTGCTTCCAACTAGTTCACTTACACCCCTTTGCCACTCAATGAAAAACGTGTCTTGTTCATTTTGCTAATTTACACAGTAATAAAGATCGTTTGTTAGTGATATAAACTTTATTAAAACTCCATAATATAAATTTCGAATAATTATATTCATCAATAAACTAAAAACCATTGCCATTAGGCAAATTACCGTAAACAAAACAAGACAAAAATAAAATCAGCAGACGATTTAACCGTTGTTTTTATTATTATTATTCAACAATTCGGAATTCTTTTTCAATTTTTTTTCTCTTCGCTTTAAGTTTCGTAAACAGATCGTCTGCATTGCGTATTTAAACTAACTGAAAAAAATCAAATAATTTTATTTAGAGACAGACGGATGTGAGCGCACTTGCATCCCTTTGCCACCAAACGGAATGCAGCTTTTATTTAGTAATTTTTTTAAACTACGCTTTTTTGCAGTAATCTGTCAAAGCTACCACTAAAATCTCTTCCCCACAGAACAGAAGGGTGTTTAATTTATCATTTGCACTAGATATCTCAAAATTTTCATTTTGGTCACTTACACCCCTTTGCTTCTAAGTGCCTGATATGTAGGAAAGAAATCATTCAACTGTAGAATGAATGTAAGAGACAAGGTTTTTTGAATGAGCTTATATAAAATATATAGCATGTTTCTATTTTCCAAGTGTGCGGTTGAAGCGAGCTTTAATATTAACTAAGAACAATAATAATAATGCCGTAAATTGCGTAAATATTCTATAATATTAAATTTAGTGGTTATTAAAAAAATGTGCGCAGTTTTTACCACAAATAATGCATTTTACGTGGTACTCCTTTCTCTCGGATTTTAAGAGAATGACATTGTTTTATTTTTATAATAGGTCTTGCTTTCGTTTTGGCTACTGTATCTGTTTTGTCAACTTTTTCTCAAGTCATCTAGAAAGATAAAAATAATTTAACTTTGTGCAAGTAAACAATAATAAAAATATAATTACACGTTAATTTAAAGCACAAATGAGCAAAAAAATGCAGACATATGTTTCGGGATTGCTTGGAATCCCTTTTTCAATGCGACAGGGAGCTTCTAGATGCAAAACATCCAAATGAAGCAGACAAAACAACAAAAACAAAGCTTATATAGCCAAAGAATTATCTGTAAACCAATGAGAATAAAGGCAGCGTGAAGTGGAAGTAGAAGTAGCAGGAAGACACCAATAAGAGAGCAACAAACGAATCCAGTTGAAAATACAGGAAGTAAAAAGGAATATCAATAAAAATAAAGCAAAAACGACGACAGCATGCATAAAAATGTGAGAATTCATGAAAATTCCAAAAATAATAAAATAAAATACAAGGAATAAAATTGAAATAAAAATAAGTACAGAAAATACCAAAACAAAGTACACATGTAAAGGAGGGGGAGGGTAGGGGGGAAGGAAAACAACATGAAAACCAAGAAAGAACAACAAATTAAAGAAACTTATGCCAGACCTGTGAAAAATAAGGAGTTGAGGAAGAATCATTAACCAAATTAGAACTATTCCTGTTAATATGATAAGCTTCCCAAAAGTCAAGCTCTAAAGGGGAAGAACATTTTTGAATAATTTTACCAGAATTGAAATCAAAAGAGTGGTTGGAATTCCAACAATGTTGAGCAATGCTAGACTTATTTAACTCTTGCTTTCGTACATAACCTTCATGCTCATTTAAGCGAATTTTCAGAGCACGTTTTGTCTGTCCAATGTAAGAAAGGCCGCACCGGCAACTAATTTGGTAAATACCCCAAGTTTTAAGTTGATCGACAGGATCCTTAAGAGAAGAGAAGGAAAGTTTGTTACTAGGAGCAAAAACGACTTGAAATTGAAACCTTTTTAGGATTTTAGCAATACGGAAACTGACAGAATGAAAGAATGGTAACACAACCAAATTCTTTCTAGAAACCACATTATTGGGACCAGAAATTTTCTTAGAAAGTTTGTTATGAATAGAATCAATTAAAGAGTGAGAAAATCCTCTATCAACAGCTTCAGCTTTCAGATAGTTGAGTTCAATCTTGAGAAGCTCAGGAGAAGAGCAAATATTAATAGCACAATGGACCAGAGCATTAAAAGCCGAATATTTTTGGTTGGGAGGATGAGACGATAGTCTGTGAGGAGGTAGAGAAACAGCGAAAGGTTTACGATAGACAGAAGTAGTGAAACCAGACTCACTCTTAGAAATAAAGACATCAAAAAACGCGAGGCTACTATTAAGTTCTTTCTCACAAGAAAACTGGATATTAGGATCAATGGAGTTCATAATAGAAAGAGCATCATCAATACCTAACAAGTTACTGTCCGTTAGGACAAAACAATCATCCACATAACGAACATAAAATTGAAATTGCAATTTCTGGAACAGTTTTTCCTCAAAATAATGCATATAGAAATCACTTAAAATAAGACTAAGAGGACTTCCCATAGCCAGGCCATCAACCATAGCATAGAATTTACCATTAAATACAAAAGTGCTCTGTTGTTTTTGTTGTTTTGTCTGCTTCATTTGGATGTTTTGCATCTAGAAGCTCCTTGTCGCATTGAAAAAGGGATTCCAAGCAATCCCGAAACATATGTCTGCATTTTTTTGCTCATTTGTGCTTTAAATTAACGTGTAATTATATTTTTATTATCATCTAGAAAGAGTTCAAATTTTATATTCTTCTTTTCAAATTTTGAGCTCTTTTTTAGAATGTGTCCTTTTTCAGTCAAGTAGTTCCTTTAAGCTGAGCTTCGTGTTAATATTTCCCTTTTTTTTTTTGCTTTCCTCTTTTAATTTTTCTTCCACTTTCACAACAAGAGGGCTGAGGTGAGGTTTACATTGTGGCTATGGCACGCCTTTGTCTCACCCTCTGCGCTTAAATTGAAACAAAACGTAAATTCTTTTAAAACTTTTTAATTTTACTTAAAAAAAATAATAATCAATTACAATCAATAACAATACTTACTAGAGTTATCTATTTGTGTTTACAGACATAAAAATAATAATAAAACATAAATATAAATATCGCATGAATTGGAATCTTTCTAAAGTAGGAGAGCAAGGTACTGCACATTTTGCAAGCTTTGTTTCCCTGCGTAATTTTATCCTCAAAAAGCGTAACAAATATGTGATAAACACGATAAACGTAATAAGAACTTCAATATTGTGAAAAGTTTATAAAGACTAAAAATTATGCTGCTAGCGAAAGTTGTAAAGACAAAATATTATGGACAGGAGTCCGCTAAAATGTTAATAAATAAGTTTCTGGATACGCTGCAATAATATAAGGAAACTTTGCGTTGAGGACGAGTTAACTCATCCCTAGCGTACTGCGAATACTCCTGAAACTGCTGCTAAAAATTATTCTAAAATGAGAATTATTTTAATGGAACATGCTACCTGGCATATATTTTTCATTTAAATATAAGTTTCAGATTAAAAAACCTCTTAAAGTTAATTTGATAATTCATAAAAAATATTAAATAATTTATTGTAAGCTCATTTTTATTGGTTGCAAAAAATAAACAGGGAAATAACCATGTTAGTTCAGACATTATATCTAAAATGTCAAAGTTTTAGCAAAACAAATCAAAAGAAATAATTATTGTTAACCAAACGCATTCAACATATATTGTTAATAAGAAATATTTATATTATTCTTTTATAACTAAGGATGAACGTAATTTAAATTTTCTGCTAGTTTCTCATATAACTTTCTTTTTTAATAACATTCTACAAAAATATCCATTTACACAATTAAAAACTCCTTCCGTTTCTTTATTAAATTTCCCCATTTCTCTGTTTTCACTTTCGTGTACATGCAATAACTTATTCATTTCAGTTATACAGTTCTTTAGAAAAAATGCTTTTCTAAATGTTGAAAGTGATTTAAAAATTAATGTCAATTTAATAAAGCACACTATTTCCGGAATTGTAATTACATAAGAAATACCAAAACGGAAGGACATTTCTTTTTCGGCAGTCGAACCTAATTAGACTATAAAGTAGTTTTAATGAATGCAATGATTACTTTAAAGACATAATTGTTTTAAATGTGCGTTGTTTTTTTTCCTCTCTCTATATCTCTATATAAAAAAAAATACCTATTTTTTTTTTTTAAATTTCCACCACTTATTTTTTATGTATAATAGTAGTATACTTGTTGTTGTTGTTACTAATGCTACTTGGAAATAAAAACTCCTCTTGCGGAGGGGCCAGGAGTTAAGGCAGACAAGGAGCGCCTTCTGTTTCTAATGAGCACCGCAGGGATAGAAGTATGACTTGGATCACACACAGATAATGTATCGGGTAACGCTATATGGTGCAACCCCAAATACGACTCCTTTTGAGAACTAAGACTGAAGGGAAGGGAAATTCTCCTGTCTCCGGTACCCTCGGAACTTCAGGGTTCACGGATTTTACATGCAAGTATACCAAAGTGTACATGGTGTGTCTTCAACGGGTCGGGTATCGAACACGAAACCCTCCTGTTAGAAACTCGACTCCCAAACTACTAGGCTGCCATGGCCTCACCCCTAGTATACTCTATTATATATACATATACAGTATTTATCACAAACGATTTATCGTTTCTGATGGGACCATTCATTTCTAATAAGATAGGAAAATGACTAATTCGAGCTAGTACGAACATTCGTTCTACTGCTTTTGTACGTGCTTAATTAACTATAAAATCTTTTAGGTACTTCTACTGCAATGCATGTGTAAAGTGGGGGCATTCACACCAAGCGGCAACGAAACTTTCAGTTCATTGGTTCTCCTTAACCCTACACTGCGCCGTGTTGTTTTTAAACAACACCTCTTTTTTTCGTTCACTAAGCTCTTGTTTTGTATATTTTTTTACACGTGGCGCTTTTTTTTTATTTTGTATGTGTGATCATATTAGTTAATATAGTTTCCCCTAGATCTTGTAAACTTAGCTCAAGGTTCATCTTTTTTCACAAAATCGTAAGATATGTTGATTTTGTAAAAAGCAATTTTTTTTCCTACAAATTTGAAGCAACAAGTTTATTTTAAAAAATAGTCTTTAATTGCTTAAATAGTTTCAAAATAAAATAAATATAAGATGTCCGAAAAAGGTCGGAGAAAATATATATTTGGGCGCTTTTTTTACTTGTTGTTTTAAAACAACAATACGCATTCGGGAGTACTTTTTATGCTCCTGCATTATTCGCAGCATAAACAAGAACAGGTGTCACTGGTTGTTCCATTTCACTTTATTTAGTATCTTTAAGAAGATTACTGTTATAAATATAGCAAATTAGTGTAAAAGTGGTCGATTAAATTATTATTTAGGAATTTTGTTTAAGATCAATTTGCGCTCAACCAAAGAAGAAACGAACGTTATCGCATAGACCCCCTACAGATGTTAGGTTTCTTGTTTAAAACCTTTTATTTACATTATTGAACTTCATTGGTAATTAAAATGAAAATTTGCACATGATTTATTAGTTACATGTGCAAATTTTTACTTAATCTTTTTAAAAAATTATAAATAATATTAAAATAAAGTATTTTAATAAATTTTACTATTTTATTGCTATTTTATGATTAGAATGCATACCTATTTATTATTAATTTTGTTTCATTTATTAAAATTATTATATTTAAAAATTATTATTGTTACCCCTAAATGCGCAGTGTTGTTTTTGAACAACATGTCAAATTTTCTGGAATTCTATTTTTCCGAATTAAATAAGAATTTTTTTAGTATTTTTTCCACTTATAACTAGCACAAACAAACACAAAAAAAAAATTACAAAGAAATAAAAAATTGCGCAGTGTAGGGTTAATTTAATTACGAGGCCCTCATATCGTCTCATGGGCATTTTTTAGTGCTCCATTAAAAGGGACTTTCCTCATGCGACCGTACATTGTTGATTCTACTATGAGGTTCTTTATTCCTCGATCTTAGTTTGAAAACCATAACAACAATCCATTGCGACAAACATAAAATGTATCCTTTGTGTTTGGTGTAAAGTGAATGCATCTTAATATTCAAAACATTGTATATTTAAAACAACGCAGAATTTTTGTAGTTTATTTCACACTCCCTAAAGGTATAATTTTTAGTAAACGAGTAATTAAAGGCTTTAGAGGATAAATGTTAGTTTTCCGAGCAATACATATATGTCTTACAGTATGTATATACTACAGTAGAAACTGGTGACCTGCTACATCATGAGTACGTAGTAAAATGTGTTAATACGAAAAAAATGTTTAAATGATGGTTTGTATTTGCATTGCCAAATATACGAATGATTCATAACAATTCATGAAAGTACTGTACATTTAGGTCTGTACCATATCCTGTAAGTTCCCAGAGATTTTTACCAACTCTTTTAGCAGCACCGCAATGAGTGTGGTACCATTGCCGCAATTTTTAACACTCAGTTTCCTCCTATATGGCGATATCTGAGCTCTAATTGATGCTGACTGCACTAGGAATTTAATTTAGCCGTGAGTATCTACGCTAAACGAATACTCAAGGGATCTTTAACATGCCGCATAATCATACGACATGAGCGCTGTCGATTTTCTGCATTTTGAAAATCCACCGACTTGGGCCAGGTTTGATCCTGCGAACTTGGGCGTACGAGGCCTGCGCCTTACCACTACGCAACCCTGTCGGGGTCTGTACCATAGCTCGAACGGGAAATTATTATGAGATATAAGTTAAATGTATTAGATGCACGTCGCTTGCTTGGGAGAGTAACCGCACACATTTGCAAAAATGTAAGAAAATTTATAGGGCATTATACGATACATTACGATAACTGTAACACTGCTACACTGGATATTTTTTTTCGCACAAATACAAATCCACTCCCAATTTTGAGCGCCGAAGTGTAGCCTTACCGAAAGAATGAAATTGCACACCCCGCCTATTTGAAGCTTCATGTAAAATGTCAAAAACACAAAAACCTTTTTAAGATTTCATCGTTACATTTTTACACTTTAAACTGTTAGTCATTTTTATTTTTTTCATTTTAAAATGAAATCGATTCAGTATGCTTTTTGCGTAACGGCTGAAAATTCCACATTATTACTATATAATCAATTATTAGGAAAGTAAAATGCAATTTATTTCCAAAACCATTACAAGCAGAAGTATAATTACTCACTTCCCATACTTTCGCCTTAAGAAAACGTGAGAGGATAATTTGTACAAACTGTCTAATGAGCCTACTGAGGAAAGATTCTCATAGTATATGTTAAGGTACTTCTGATTATACAACCTATTAGCGATAACAACATTTAGTTCCTCGTGAACTATTTGCTTAATAAGCAAGCTTAATGCACCCTATGTTAAATATTTAAAGTTTAACAACGAAGATATAATTTGCTCTTGGGAATCTCCAGAGGTAAATTTCATCGATGAATTGCAAATCATTTTGCAAAATTTAGCATAGATTATTTCTTGAAACCTTCCAAGAAAACGAAGGACAGTAATTTTTGATAGAGCTGAAATGGTGTTAATACTTTGATATTTTTTTCGTTAAAATGAATCTTAAAGTTGAGAAACTGTGGATAGATATTTTCTTCCCTTTATTGATTTATTTATTGCATTAAACTTAAAAGATTAAAATGTATAAGAAATCGCTTGGGATCCATCAGAAAATGCCTAGTTTTATTAAGATATGAGATTGAATCAAGATTTTACGGATTTGACTATCTCATATTAAATTCGATTGCAATGAGTGATACCTAGTTGCAAAAAAAATGAATAAATAAGTCAAGTATAGCGGATAAATTTTCAAAAAAAAAAAAAACACAACTAAATGTCCATATCAGTTTCTAGGTTTATCAGAAGAACATAATTAAGAATATTTTCTGAGGTTTCAAAATATATAGGGGAGAGAAAACATTTATTTATTTATTTATTTATTCGAAATATACTATCGATTTTTCACAGTAAAAATGTCCAAACGTTTAATAGTATCTTCTTTGTGTTACGGAATTTTTTGGGAGTAGAAAAATTACTTTTCTCTATTGCATTATTTATTTATTTTTTCTTAACGGCTTCAATCGTTTACATGTGCCCACGGAGCACATGTAAAAATTAATAAAAATTGTGAATGGGGCGTACAATAAATTATTTTTTGTAAGTTAAATTCAAGGATCATAAAAATACATACCTTAACTAGACAAGCGAGTATGTAAAATGATGTAATTTTTCATCATTTTACATGCTAAGGCTCATAAAAGTAATAGTTATGTTATTAGCAAAAGACACTATTACTTTCCAAGAAAACAATTCGAGTAATTCTACGTTGCACCATTCTGCTGCACCTTTTCTACTTTCGGTAAGAAAAAGACACTTTTTATTCCCTTTCCCCAGTGATCGGACACAATGCATGCATGAATGGTTGGGAAACTAATCGCATTGCACTTCAGAATGTAGCTACACATGCTTATAATTCTAAATGTACTCAAAGAAGTGAGGAAACAATGAGTATGACGCTTCATTTAAATATTGCAGTCAATAAATAAATTCTCTAATTACTCTTTCACCAAAGCTACGTGAAATTTAAAAAAAAATCTATTCTCTCTATTCAACTTCAGACAATAAATCTTCGTCCATCAACGTCGTTATCTGTCTTCTTCCTATACGTTCCAATTAACTGTTTGTGTAGCGAAACGAAAGGAAGTGCATTAAAATGCACTTAAGGAACACATCAGTCAAATAAATGTGACAATGTTATTGTAAAATAGAAAAGATAATTTTTACTACTGTAATTTAGGCACGAAAATCATTTTAAATCGTATAAAATAACTTTTATTTTACGTAAATCTCAATACTGCATATTCTTGTTGCAGTATTTCTCAGTGGTAGCTGTTCATTGTTATTTTTCAGTAAACTAATTTTTTTCCTACCACTAAAAGAGTTAATTTTTGTTTGTATGAATGAAAATTTTGTTTTCTCCCAGTAGCCCAAACAATTTGTCATTATTGCATCGAAAATGTAGATAATGGTTTAGGAAGAAAAGTACCTTTGTTTTTCATCTCCGATTTCCACAGTGCGAAACACTGTTAAAAAACCCTGAATTTTCAGAGTGTTTTTTGACTGATTTTAACGGAAGATTTCCGTAGTGCTTCAATACATGGTTTTTCCTTCCAAAAACGGAAATACGAAAACGGAACTTTTCCGTTTTACGGTTGCTGTATTTTCACAACCTGATTTGGATTAACGGAGAAAATAGAAATGGAACTTCTGTCAAATCTCGGGAAAATATTATCAAAAATGGAATATTTCCGGCAACTCTGCTGCCGTTCTTTTTCCGTTATTTTCAGGATATTTTTTACAGTGTATGTTTGGGGGTTTCCATGGTGAACTAACGCTACAAACTGCTCTTTTATATTACGTAAAGTTCATGAGTTTTTCTAGACATAATTATACATATATCGTAAAACATTTGCGTATATTGAATAACTAAAAGAATTAAAGGGAAAAAAATCTGTACAATTATTCAGAATTTCCTTATGATACTAAAATTGGAATTGTAATATTTATCAATTTAACTCTGCTCAGGGTAACATACGGCTTATTCCAAAAATTATAATAATACTTAAGTCCTAACGTTGTTATCGAAATGGTTGACGTCAATCTTTCAGAATTCGTGAAAATTTTAATTATAGTATGTTTTCTTCATTTTGCTTATTTATCAGACTACGGATTATTAGTTCAAAATAACGAAATCTTCGCTTAGTTTGAATTCATTAATGAATTCTTTTGTGCCATTGTATCATTTTCGTAATGGGATATCAATTTTGTTCAGGCTTAATTAAATTCATGAATGGAGTGTCTTGCTTTACTTATAGGAAACGTTTTCAACGTTTCCTATCTAGAAGCATTTCGCTATATGCATTGTTAATGATTAGAAATAAAAGCTTCTTCAATATTCCCCTGATTAAAAGAAAGCTATCCTTTTTAAAGGACTAATTATAAATCGTTAGATGGTTTAATGTTTGTTTCAAGCAAATTTTAGAACTTGTTTATTTCTTTTTTTAATGAAATTTAAATTTCGTTAGAAAAAATAAGTGTCGTTGACAAATAGTTTTAACAATAAACAAAAAACTAAATATATTATGAAAAAAAATGCATTACCACAGCTGTCGCACAAATAAAAGCTAGAAATACGTTAAATTTTAGTTGTTTCGTTGCTTCTTACTGTATTTATTGTTACTTTTGTCAGCGAGACTCAATTGTCTTCTAAATCAGCCCGTTTTCTAAAGTATTTTCAACGCAGCCAAATGGGATGTAGAGTAGGGTCAGACGGGGAAATTGTAAACATGGAGCAAATAACTTCACTTGTGGTGGTTTTTAAAAACTTAAACTGCTGAGTGATGAATTGGCAACATAGAGAAGACATTGAAAGAGTTTCGTATGTTTCGAAACAATTGTGGAGGCGTCACCATTGTTTGAAAATGACGCGGTGAAAATAGTTGCTTAACAAAATCTAGTGATCATTCTTCTCTCCAGCTCATCTAGAAATGCGAAATGAACGTTTTCAACCATTTTTCTTGCCATATGGAATGTTGCTAAAAACATTTAGTTAAGCCCTTAACGGTCGGGTAATTTTCAAGAAAACGGTCATAAAAGTGGCCACTTTTTTTAATCCCTGAAAATTATATGAAAATATGTGTACGAACAATACATATATTCATTTTTTAATTTTTGAGTTTTTTTTTTAATTTTGAAATTTTCAACACTCCAGCCCGAACATGTCACGAGAGCGAGAAATAGAAGACGAAACCTCAGCCCGTGAGGGAAGGGGTTAAGAATTTCATCCTCCCTGTTATTTTTCCTGTTGCACGTTAGGAGTTTACAACTACCCCATATATTTTCTACTATGGGGTAATTGTAAACACATACAGTAGTCTCTCGGTAATCCGGCACTTCACTGGTCCGGCACTGCCAGTAATCCGGCGTTTCATAAGAAGCTAGTAAATGCGTGGTAGTAGAGTTGAAAACCTGTTTCTGCGCAGCTGTTTAGACAACACCACACTACGTAGCCGTTCGTTCCTTCGCTACATCTATTACTTGGGCAGAAGAAAATGGCGTCTCTGCTCGTGACATTTTAGTGTTGAAACGTGTTCAAGAAAACGCATTGAAAATGTCATTTAAAGGGAAAAAACAATCAAAAATAAACTATTTTATGCCTTCAACTTCAAAGGAATTATGTAAACAACACGATGTACATTAAAATAAATAATTTCTCCAAGTATTTATATGCATATTTTTAGAACATTCCAGTAAACCGGCGTTTTCGGTAATCCGGCAGTACCCTGGTCCGATATCTGCCAGATTACCGAGAGACTACTTCTCTCCCCCAGACCCCTACCTATTAGCCGAGGCCTTAGGATTGCTTACGCACGGGGAGAGGTAGTGGGGTCTACGGATTTTACATGCACATATCCCCAAGTATACATGGTGGTCTTCAGTGGGTATCGAACGCGCGACCTTCCAGGTGGAAGTCCGACGTGCTAACCACTAGGCTACCACGGCCCTACCGAGAGACTACTGTAAATTTATCATATTTCTAATCTTCCAATCAATTGGGAGCACAATAAATGTTGCTGTTGTTGACCATACCACTCGAAAATTTCAAGCTCTGCTCGCAGACCATTAATTAAGGCAGACAAGGGAGCGCCTTTCGGTTTAATAAGCACTGCGATTGTGGAAGTACGACATCCCTCCATTGCGTGTTATGTATTTGGATGGCACCAGATGGCGCCACCAAAAATACGCCCCCTTTCTTTTTTGACCTAAGAGTGAAGGGAAGGGAAATTAGACTATATATTATATATATTAATGTAAATTATACTTTTGTATCGATTCTACATGACTGCTGTTGTTGTTGTTGCCGATTTTAAATCCATGATCAACTGGGAGGGGGCCAGGAACAAAAGGAGTGAAAACCGATTATTAATGAGCTCCACCAGGGGCATGAAGTACAACTTGGCTCAGAAGGGGGGGGGGGGCTAATGATTTTGAAACAGAGAGATATTATTTTGAACTTAGAGAGCAGTTGGAATCATGACAGATTTCCCTTGCACCAGCTCCCATTAGAGTACACGATCCCAGAGTAATCGGTCGCGAAAGGAGTCACCCTCCCAAGCACTGAGCGCGGCCTGTTCTGCTTCACTTTCGGTGTTCTGCAGGAACCGAGCTTAACCGACTGATCCACTGCGGGGCCGATTTTGCAAATTTACCAGTTTAATGGATTCTTTAACAAGGTTCATTAAATGATCTCAGCTGACTCACAAATAACTGAGCCGATCATGTGCGGCTCGTTGGCGACAAATTAAGGACCGTTGCTATGGAACTTCTCAAGCTTCCAAACAGACTGTGTATACCAGTTTTTTGTTTGCAACAAAGTTATGTGAACATAAATTCATTTTTTGCATATACCACAGAGTCTCTGAGGTAAATGTAAACGCGAGTTCATTCGATAACAAATAGTCATAAATTCCAAATTTGTGCACACATTTACTCACAATGGGTATAGTTTTGGCTACAATTCTCCGAATTCTATCTCTCAATTCATTCAAGAGGTAGGGAAGGATCAAAAGTTAATACATTGAAAAAGTAACTACAATTACCCCAACTGATCCTATATTATTACTATAATTATTTTCTTGGAAGATACAGTATAAATTAAATTTCTTACAATAAATGTGACTGATATATACGTATGTATTTCAAAAAGCAACGTTTCCAACTACTAATTTAAACTGTAGACTATAACTGGATATAATGTGAAACCGTATACCTAAATCTGCAAAAATAATGAAAACATAAGCTTGTAAAATAAGAATTGTTCATGGTTTTTCTTTTGCATTTGTTGTTACTTTTAAGAGCTAGACTGTAGACGTCCTAAATTTTAGTTTGTTAAACTTTTATTCATGCCAGTCAAACTACAAATTGCGATGCTTTTTTTTCTTCTCAGATTTAGTCAAAAATAAATTAACTTAAAGCATTAGAAACCATGCGAAAATCGCATACGAAACGTTGTCGTTAATTTAAACAAAGAAAAAGAAAGAAGGAGCGAACATTATTGAAATTTATTAAAGTTTCCTTCGACAATTTTTCCGCATGTTTAGTCGAATCCGAATTCTTTCAATTTTAATCCATCGTGTATAATTTAAAAATTCATTTTTTATGTCATCTACAAACAAATATGCTTCCGAACTCATGCAACCCAGGCTATGAAATACATAATCTTCGATTCCGTACATAAAATATTAGGTTTTATTAAAAAAAGTTTGAAAAAGGGTATATAGTTCACGCAGTTATAATTTTAATATTTAATCAAATTTAATATTTTTTTAGCTTAAAACTTATAATATATTCATACATTTTCTTGGTTTATTTTTTTCATATAGACTAATCAAACATAGAATTCTTGTCGAGTAAGTCTTGAAAACTAATTTTTTTTATGTAAAAGCATGAAAAATAAGAACCCTCTAAATCTTAACTTGCTTAAAAGTAGGATTTATGTTTTATCGCGTAATACATTTCTTTCAAAATTCTTTCTAGAGCATATATTTTTTCTGAAAACTAGTTTAAATACTTGATCCCTTTTTTTAAAAAACAAAGTCATCTGATGGCTTCCATAAAATAAAGACGAAACTCGAGTGCTTATTTTGAATTATTTAAAATATTTTTTCCGTAAATGTCCAAGTACCATGTAATAGTAACGCTTTAAAAAATGATAATAAACAGCTCATTAAAACATATCGGAGATATGTTTTCTGAAGCTTTTCTCTTTTTTTTTTTTTTTTTTTGGGGGGGGGGGTTCATTTTTCATCTTCTCCCCCTGAGAATAATTTTTATTTTTAGACAAAATTTCAAATTTAATCGCTTATGATCAACAAAATTGGGTGAACTAAGGAAACAAAAGCGATATTTTTGGTTACTGGATTTTCTTGGATATTGCTATTTCTCAGTATCTAGGTTTTTTTTCACAATTTACTAGTTGTTGAAACCAAATTATATTATAGAATGACTTACTGTAGTGGTTATTTTGAGCGAAAGCAGCAATTTATAGCAAGCGAAAACATACGTCACTTCCATGATCCAAAATAGTTACATGATAATGATCCGTCTTTTTTCATGTTGCACATTTAGTCAACAAAATAAACGGTTCTTTGTTGTGTTTTTTTTAGGATATTTTTTGATTAGGTTATGCATGCAAGTCTTAAATCTAGAAACCCAGCAAAGCTTCTCAAGTTTTGAATGGTTTGTTTTAAGAGTAGGTAAATTTGAACATTTAAGAATTTCTGTATTCGATGCCATTTTATTAATGGTAAAAAAAATAACAATTTTATTCTTAGCAGCGTAAATGTAACTTCTCCAAAACTTAATATATTTCATACCCAGGTCATGATCTTCAATTATTACGATCACAATTGAAATCGATGCACCAATGAAATGTGGTAAGAGTACTAGTAAAATGTAGTTTAGATAAACTTTCACTCATGTCCTGTAAAAGCTTACCATATTTATAAAATATTTAAATGAGATGTAAGTTTCAAAATATCATATCTTATTTTTAACAAACTTTTTTTTTAATTTTGAGGTAATTTGCTAAGCTAAGTAATTAATTTGCTGTCAATGAGGACAATTCTTGAAGTTACGTTTCTAAATCATATTACATTTGAGCTGAAAGAATGTCTGAATTTTTAATAATATATGTTGCAACTTTAAGTTTAGTTAATTCCTTTGTTTGTTTTCACCTTGAGTATTGAAATTTTATTCAATGCTTTGGAAAGCGTTTAAAGCCATGTTGCACTTTCAAATTTTTTTTTTCTTCAAAATAACCATTTAAATTCTTAATGCTACTTTACTTAATGAAGCCTTTGGAAGGAAAATATATTTTAAATAAAATTTTAAAACAACAAAGTACATAAAATATAAAATACATTTTTATGTTTGATACCACACAAAAATCCAGTTTCAGTGTGTACAAGTTTCAACACCAGTAGATCAAAAAGCAATGCATAATGGAAATCTAAAATGTGCTTTAGAATTGTTTTGTTATGCATAGAAACCCTTGTGTAATCAGACAAATTATAGCTTTGAATTCGAATAACTTTCAAAAAAGAAATTCATGATATGTAACACATTGTATTTTTAAAGAACACACCAGGTAAAACTGAATTATTCAGCTTCTTTCCCTTACTTTACTATATGTGCTAATTTAAGTAAATAACACAAAATCATGATTCCGAGAAAAACCAGAACCCGCTAAATAAATAATTCCTAATTTGAATTAAGCTTCGACAATTGCAAACGTATCCTTATGTTGTCCCCGTTGAAAGATTTGTTGTCGCTCGTGGATTTTCCGAAGGGAAATATTTCCACAAAACATTTTATGGGCTTTAGAGTTTAAACAAAAGGTTAGTTTATCCTTTCTTCTCTCTGTCTCTCCTTTGAGTAATTTGGAAACTCCTCTAGACTGAAAGCAATAGGATCGATGCATCTTAAAACATCGTCTAATGAATTCATAAGTTCACAAGGGAAATTTCTCTTTGTATAACTTATTGGGGAAATTTTCTGCAGCGATTCCTAGCTACGGAAGCTTGGCGCGCATTTTACCCATCCCTAATTAGCATGATTCCTATTCAGCATTTAAATTTATTACTGTGCAAAGGAAGAACAGAACCCATTTCGTTTAGCTTGCAAATCAAACAAAGAATTGTTGCGAGAAACTAAGTTACTAAATCCGTAATATGTAAAATTAGTAGGAACTCACGAAAACATTACATAATTGAGGTAACATGTTTGTAGGTATTACAACGATCGTTTCAAATATGAAATAATATAATTTATTGTGATCACGTTTAATTAAAATAAAGTTAATTTTAATAATTACACTTTTCTTACCAAGTTACTATTTTATTATTATGGAAGACCAAACTATTGTAGCATTTTGTAATAAAAAATAATTTCACGTTAAGAAAGCACAAATAAGCACTAAAATGCAGACATATGTTTAGATGCTGCATCTAGAAGCTCCCTGTCGCATTGAAAAAAGGGAATCCAAGCAATCCCGAAACATATGTCTGCATTTTAATGCTTATTTGTGTTTTCTTAGCGTGAAATTATATTTTATTACAGTTTACTTGCACAAAGTTAAATTGTTATTATTGTGGTATTTACTCAGCGGGTAGTATGGCCGTCATAAAATACTGAGCACTTCAATTTGTTTCGTTAAAAACTACTTGTAAAAATAATTTATACAGTGTGTCAATACATTCAAATTGTCAATTTATTACACTCTAACTCTGTCAGTTTTTAAGAGTCACTTTTTTTTTAAGTTAGACAACTTGTGATAGCTGATATCATTAATTTTCTTAAAACTTTCAGAATCTATTAGTGGTACTGTGATAAGAAAAAGTGAAGTCTCTAAAAAATGTGTGCTAATAATCTATTAGTGGTACTGTGATAAGAAAAAGTGAAGTCTCTAAAAAATGTGTGCTAATAATATTAGTAGAAATAATTCAGTTTTTCACTTGTGGCTTTCAGGGCAAAGGTCAATTGAAAACGTTGGTTTCGTTCCTTTTTGTCCCGTTTTTCTAATGTAATGGCTAAGTGTAATGTAAATTATCACTTTGCCTATCTGTTTGAAGCAACTGGCTTCAAACAGGATAAATATCTTACTATTTCACTTTGCCCATTATTTGACTTACCCCACACTCCCCTAATAATTCAAACTGATGCTTTCATAAAACATAAAGACAAAAATTTGTTTTTAGATAAATTTGTTTTCAGGGTTTTTTTTAAAGATATATTTTTTATTATTTTTTTCATTTTCAAATTTTGTTTTTGAGAGCTATTTAAAACATAAAATGTTACGTTCAATTTGTATGAATAATTAAGCAAGAAAAACTGAAAATTTATTTATAATATAGTGCAAATATTCATACATTCATATAGTCTTCATTAAAAGCTCAGAAATGCATGGATACATATTCACTGTTAAAAATTTCATCATGAAATTACGGTTAAATAGCCGGCAGCACACTGTTAGAAATTGCATCATGAAATTACGGTTAAATGACCGGCAGCAGTCTGTCCATTTAATTCACCGTTAAATTTACGGTTTGGAGCATTTTTCTATCTTTACGGGAATTAACCATTTCCAATCAACTTGGTTAAAAAGCCGTAAATACAAAGTTTACGGTTTTATAACCATTTAAAAAGGCTTTCAAAACAAAACTTTGACCGTTTTTGAACCATTTCGAGGCGTAGAATCTTCCAGGCGTAGAAACCGTAAACGAAGCTTGCGGTACTCGAACCCCGGCTGTGTTGCGTACAACACTTGCTCGCTATCCACTCGGCCATCTTCACCACGTACAGCTGTTGTTTATGTAACAATAAATCTTCTTTTCCAACGAGTAATGTGCATTAAAATTTAAATTTTACTTTTTAATTGTGATTCAAACTCCTTTTTGGCCTAAATTTATTGCATATTGGCGAAAATCATTTTATTTGCTGCAAAAATTAAAATACAAACAAGCTTCAGCAGCTCAAATGATGGGTTCGCTCACTCGCAAACAGTTCGGGAATCCGATGTCTCCAATTTTTGATTTACGTGTGTATATCTTTCTATTTAGTAACCACTGCTTAAGACACTTTTTTTTTCTTCTTTTTTTATATACACATGCAGATTTTAACTGGTAAATCCGTATTCCTATTTTAAAACAACGTACGACTGGTAAGGTTTCGCAACCAAGATGGACGCCCGATTCTTATTGAGCGCTTGAAAATGACGGTCAGTTAAACGTTCTTTAGGATAAACAAAGAATAAACGATTTTTTTCGCAATCAGCGGTTTGAGTACCATCCTTTTAATGGTTATTCAACTGTTGTAATTAAATATGGTAAAATAACAATCAAATAAATGGTTATTTTACTATTTTCTTACGGAAATTTTTAACAGTGCAGTCTGTCCATCTAATTCACCGTTAAATTTACGGTTTGGAACACTTTTCTATCTTTGCGGGACCTAAACCATTTCCAATCAGCTTTGTTTAAAAGCCGTAAATACAAAAGTTTATGGTTTTATAACCATTTAAAAATGGTTTGAAAACTAAATTTTTACGGTTTGTGAGCCATTTCGAGGCGTAGAATCTTAGAGGCGGAGAAACCGTAAACGAAGCGTGCGGGAATCGAACCCCGAGTGTATGGTATACCAACCTTGCGCTCTAATCATTCGGCCATCTACACCACGCAGAGAGGTCATTTATTTATCATTAAATCTTCTTTTCCAACAGGCAAACTGCATTAAAATTGAGATTTCAGTTTTTGATTGGATCCAAAGTCATTCTTAGTCTAAATTTACTGTATATTGACGAAAATCATTTTATTTGCTGCAAAAATTAAAATACAAACAAGCTTCAGCACTTCAAATTATGGGTTCTCTCATTCACAAAAACAGTTCGGGAATCCGATCTCCAATTTTTGATTTACGTGTGTATTTATTTCTATTCAGTAAACGCTGCTTAAGCCACTTTTTTTTATTTTTTTTTTTATTTATATGCACATGCAGATTTGAACTGATAAGTCTTTATTCATATTTTAAAAACAACGTACGACCGGTAAAGTTCCACAACCAAGATGGACGCCCGATTCTTATTGACTACGAGACCTAGTGGCGCTTGTAAATTACGGTTAGTTAAACGTTCTTTTGGAGAAACAGAGAATAAACGGGGTTTTTTTCACAATTAGCGGTTTGAGTACCATATTTTTAATGGTTATTCAACTGTTGTAAATAACTGTAGGAAATTTTTAACAGTGTATGCATACAGAAGGAACAGTGAATTGGTATTTACGAATAAATGTAGATCATTGCAGGAGACACATCATGCATGCATTAACTAAAATTTGTCCGTAAATTTCCTCTTGTACACAACATAAAAGTTAGGACAATTGTCATTCTCGTCTAAAATATAATTTATCGCATTCGCTACTAATAATGTAACTGGTTATTTCTATACCTCAGAGCCAGAGTAACGTAATTGACATTATCGCTACTTTAAAAACTGAGCGTAAAAACTGAAAAGAGTGATTTCGTTGCAGTTACAAAGCTGTTATATGAATTAGGCTACAAAACATGATTGTTAACAGCAAAGCACTACGCATGCTTTATCCCTTGTTGGATAATTTTCGTATAATTAAACAATATCTGAAATTTAGCATTTTTGGACTCGCGTTAGTCTGGTCCTGAAATACAGATTTGTGTCCTATACATATTTAAATTGTGTTTTCAATAAAAGCATACCATAAACTGAATTGTTTTAAACTTTTTAGTTTTTAATTCAAAGAAGAATTAACTAAATTAGTAATCATCTGTAGGTTATGAGTACTATTACTTACCAGTTTACATTGCATTTTATTGTATAGAGTTATTATTGATCTTTAAAAAATAAAACAAATTTTGACACTTGAGCGTAAATATGTAATAAAAAGCGAGAATTTTTATTGTTAATGAATAAAGGGAAAATATATCAAGTAAAGCTCTTTCCCATTACTTCTAAAGTACACGATCCATTTTTTCAAAAATATTAAACTATATAATAATTCTTTTTGATTTTACAAATCTATCTTCTATTTCGTATTATTTTATGTATAAATATAATTTATGCGGAATTTTATTTCATCAAAATGCAATTATAATAGTTTGATGAAAAAAGAAAAATATTTTTATCTAAAATCAGGTAAGATAATTATGCTCTCAATGCAGAATGGTTTTCTTCAAACTTGATTCATTTTAAAATGAAGTAATAGTTAAAGTATTTATACTTTGGTTTAGCCTGTGAATAAACAACATTTAATATTATGTAACAAGCTATAAAACATGATGAAGAGTGCGGAAAATATATTTTATGAAGGATACACATTTTGTAATTAAGAAAATTCCATTTAAAACAGTCTGTGGATAGACTGAAAAAAAAAAATGCTTATGTTTGTCACAGGTTTGACAAACTCAAAAGGGAAAAAACAGATTTTTATTAAGTACGTAAAAACGATAGTTATTAAAATTCATTAAGAAGCATTTTGAGATAATTAAAGATATTTTTTAAAAATTTTACTAGAATTTTTCATTGATGATACAAAAGTGTTAAAATTGTTACTGAAAATTAGTTATGTTATTGAATACAGGTATGCATTAAGGAGAGAAGAAAATTCCAACATCAAAAAAGGACTGGGGTATCCTTAGACCTTGGCCGAATTATTAGAGCGCAAGGTTGGTATACCATACACTCAGGGTTCGATTCCCGCACGCTTCGTTTACGGTTTCTCCGCCTCTAAGATTCTACGCCTCGAAATGGCTCATAAACCGTAAAAATTTAGTTTTGAAACTGTGGCGGTTAATTTGAATATTCAATTTTCTTGCTTTATATTTACATATTGTACTTTTGAATGCTCAGACATCAACCATCGAGCTGGTGGCAACAGCCGATTGTTTGTATTTAAAGAGATTCAGATGTCGTCTCTTCGGCTTGCTCACTTTTTGTTTGATTCTGTGCCGACCGTGGCGGAACGGCCACTTGTTATGGTTTTTAGTACTTCTGTTTAAATTAAAATGTAAATAGTTAATAAATGTAATATTTAGTTTTAAATCTTGACTACGTATCCAGTCAATTACAGCATCTGCAAAGATGGATCGACCAACACTACAAAACCATTTTTAAATGGTTATAAAACCATAAACCTTTGTATTTACGCCTTGAATATTAGTAATCAGATGCTCCCATACGGGACTTTTTTGAAGACTTTAAGTCAGCGCCCAAAAATGTCAAAAAACCGAAACATTTTTTGTTGGCTTAAGTAGTAAAATAAGTCTTTAAAAATGTTCCCTGAAAGTGTCAGAAGAAAAATTGAAAGTGTCAGAATCCCTGAAAGTCAAAATTGAAGCAATATTATTGATCTATCATTGATTTTATTGCGGTGTGATTTGCCACCTTTTCATTCTGAAACTGTCCTGAATATAAGCCACATATTTATTTTTCAAAATAAAATAAGCGAGAAGAAGCAATTTCATCGTGACTGTAACTGCAAAAAAAGTTCCTTACTGGAAATTTTGATAAAGATTTTGCAAGCCGTAAACTGCTGTTTTCTCTCGCCTTGTTTTTTGGGCAGTTCATCTCAATTAAAATGCAAAGGCTTTTTAAAATTTGTATCTATAATGTAGATTTTTTCCCAAATGTTCCTCAAAACTATACATAACAAATTTATGCTTTACTTTTATGATAGCTTAAGTACTTTTTTTTAATTCTTTTTGTAGGTTTTCTGAATTGTTCGTTGTTTTTTCTGCGTTACTTCAGTTTTTATTATTTTCTCAAAAAGTATTTGACTTGTAAAAAATTCAAAACATAAAAGTTTTCCTTTATGAGCAATGAATCAATAAAAACAAATTTTGAGATTTTACGCCAATTTTTTAACGGAAGATGCACTTTTAAAAATTGCTAACTCTCGTTTCAAAAAATAAAATTTTCAAATTATATTTAAGAAATCCAGTTTTTTTAATATTAAACTTCTTATGAAGTGATACAACATGACAGGAGACAAAAATTGTAAATAGAAACGCCATAGACAGAAAAAATGGTCTCATGGTGCCGACACCCCTTATGGAACTTAAATTTTGTGAAACTAAAATTAGCACATGGAACTAAAATGAGCAGGAATCTGGAGCAGACCTTTTTTTGAGTTGATCCGCTCCGACTGCTGAATACTTGCTCCGGCTCAGCTCCGTTCTCCGAATAATTTCAATAAATTAGATCATTTATACGTTATTTTTTG
The DNA here is from genome assembly GCA_038502835.1 of Octonoba sinensis. Taxonomy (NCBI): domain Eukaryota; kingdom Metazoa; phylum Arthropoda; class Arachnida; order Araneae; family Uloboridae; genus Octonoba; species Octonoba sinensis. The sequence goes on along the minus strand of CM076598.1, from coordinate 210,449,915 downwards.
TAAATTTATTTTAATATGATAAAAAAATCGGAACAGTAGAGCCCAACAAGTGTCTTTGCTAAGGCTCCGCTTCAGTTTCGAGCAAAATCTTGTTGCTCCGCGCTCCCACTCCACGCTCTGCTCCAGGTTCTTAAACATTGGTACACCTAATGCAAAGATTTTTCCACCTTCCGATCATCCTAAAAAAAATTGTTTTTACATGTGTTCAAACGTAACGATGAAGGTGAAAATTACAATTAAAAAGAAAGTAGTCAAAACGTTGTCAACACTGTACCGCTGTTGCAAACAAGTATATAAGCAAGTATTACAGTACGTTTTTCCGCTCTTTCTCTCTCTCTCTCTCTTTTTTTTTTCTTTTTGAATGAATTGAGGTACCACGGTAGCTCTGTCTCATGCACACGTCTATGCAAGAAAGTATTTCAGAGACACATCGGCCGCTCAATTGAGTCGATGGATTGCTGAAGATTTCCTTGCATTGAGGCCAGAGATGACTTAGATGCCTATTTTATATATATATATATATATATATATATATATATATAAATTTTATTTATTAATGTATCTCTTTGAACTATTAACTCTGAAGATTGTTTCTCACATATAGCTCTAATTATTATCGATTGTTAATAAGTGCCTACTAATATGTAATGCTTTAGACTAACAAGAATGATCTTTTTTCGCTTTATTGCAATGTGCTCCTTTATTAACAATAATATTTTAAGATTAGGAAATAAAATAAACCATGCTAAAGTACACGTGAAACGCTATTTATTATTCGTTGTGAACATGCGATTCTAACTGATTAGAAGCAGTTTGCATAATTTGTAATTTAATAGTCGAATAAAATTAAACTTTTTATTATATTTCATTTTATCTTTTTCAGTAAATATCATCCATGCAGTAAATGTCCATGTCGTAAAAAATTTTCTTCGAAGTTGAATGCTACACATATTTGTTACAGAGTTTTAAATGATATTTATGAAACTTTTGAGTGTTCTGGTGTTTGTGAAAAACTTGTTTATATATATTTATGCAGGGCTTATTTGTTTATATTCTGTTTTTGTTTGTTATCTTTTCTCGCAGAAGGTCGTAAACATTCACAGCAAACACAAATGATTTGTTCTCGGTTTCGCGCAATTTTACAATATGTGGCAGGTTATGACACATGCCAAGGGCAGTTTCCTGATTTTTATAAATTACACTGATTAAATTTTTTCTTGAAAAAATGAATATAAAAGTATTATCCTAGGAGTGCATATTTTTGTGAGGTAGTCTACATTTTAAACTATCAAGCAGTTCAATTACTTTCAGCTAAATCGCCGAAAATGAGACAAATATAAATGTTCTTAGTGTCGCGATTTTTACGATATGTCTCAGGTTAAGACACATGCCGAGGCCTTAGTTTCCTTATTTTTATGTAATTCACTGATTAAATATTTACTTGATACATTATTACATTAATATATCTAAACAATTTACATTAATATTTAAAATTGTTTGACGCTATTTGGAGAGTTTTGTAAAAAGTCTTAACACTCCGTCGGGTGCGCTGTATCTCACAGATACATTTCGTAATAGCAATGCGTAAATTTAATTATGAAAGTTTTTTTTAAATTTTTTTTTTTGTTTTTGGTACCAGGCTCCACCTCCCCTACACTTGGACCCTTATCTCTCCTTTATTTCCTTTATTTCAATACAAAATACAATGAAAATATTAAATTACAACGTAATAAATACTTACAAGCAAAAAGAAATGTAAAGTAATAAAATATATGCCTACAATAAGTGTTTATATATAATTATATTAAGTGAAAATATTCTTAATTGAAATATTAACTATTCAAATAATTTTAGGAAATTAAAAAAAATAATCCGACTCGGATACATTTGGTTCTTCAATTGCACTGTTTTTTTAAAAACATCACGGTATGTTTTAAGCAAAAACCTTCGTTGAATTTTAGGCGTTTATATTGCGTTTACCTAGTCTTTTTGTTGAATGATATTCCATAACCAGAATAACATTCCATGAAATCTCTTTCATCCTTATCACTTTCATCGAAAATTTCTGCATCTAAATCCTTATTTTCATCAAAAAATAAAATTTTATGAATGTTTCAAGATCTATCTGATCATTTAAATCTAGAAAGCGTTTTTTACTCATTTTCAAAAGCAAAATAAACGCAAAAATTAATAAAATTAGTATAACAAACAGAAAACGTCATCGGTCTCGCTGTATCCCACAGATACAAACCGCAAATGAACCCCCAAAAGCGGGGGAAAAAAAACCCCGAAAGCTACTCCCACAACATTATAGAAGACCTAGTGACCGGAAGGGCAGATATTGCTTTGGTCAAGGTCGTGACATTCCTCCTTCAATTTAAAAGAAAGTAATTTCAAAGCTTTGTATCTGAGATACAGCGCGACCGACGGAGTGTTAAGCAAATGAAATTGTAAAGTAATATAATTATGTTTTACCTCTAGGGTAACTCCGTCCCATTACAAGGTATAGTCAAAAGCTTTTATGCGTTTCTTTTATAAATAATATACAAAGTGAATGTAATAAATACTACAGAGATTAAAATATTCATAATACTTTCCGCTCTGCTTCACTTCTTCAGAGATTTAACTTTTTCATATTTAAAGGAAGACATGAAACTTAATTTCGACGTTATTTAAGTTTTGTGATAAATATTAAAACATTTGTCGAAGTACTCTTATGCGGAAATGCAAGAAAACCATTCAAATTTAAAATGTTTTTCATTACAACCGATAAATCACAGAAAAAACACAATTTCATTAAATTTGGATATGAAATTAATTTCGTTCTTGAATGATTTTATCGTTTCCCTATATTTTTCATTTTGATCAATATTCAAGACAAAATATAAAATAAAACTTTCTGTAGTTTTTTAAATATCTCAAGAGAATAACTCATTATGCTCTTCCTTAAACTTTTTAATCAACGTCTCTGTTTAAATTACAATTTACCACAATACTATAATAAAATAAGTTATTAATTTTATTTAGCAATTATTTCATGAAACACGTACCGATTTTGTTCAAATAGTTTTAAAAAACCATAAATTGTAATCATAAAAAGGTTAGCCTTGGAGCCAGCTAATATTTGCAAATTAAATAATAAAGGCTGCTAAAATAGATGCTGACAAGAGTTGTTAACTTAGTGTATGTAACTAAGACGTTCTAGCTCCTATGTTATTGGTATTGTCTTTGATTTGCTCTGCGTACTTATTGCTGGGCTAACGTACACTGTGAAAAATTCTAGTTCAACCCTTCACCAAAAACATGGTTAAAATGGTGAAATTTAGCTGCAACCAACATTTTGGATAAAAGTTGAGCCATTATAATGGTGAAGTTTCACCTAGTTTCACCATAAATGGGAAACAAGGCACCACTATAATGGTGAAGTTTCACCTAGTTTCACCATAAATGGGAAACAAGGCACCATTATAATGGTGAAGTTTCCCCTAGTTTCACCATAAATGGGAAACAAGGCACCACTATAATGGTGAAGTTTCACCTAGTTTCACCATAAATGGGAAACAAGGCACCATTATAATGGTGAAGTTTCACCATAAATGGGATACAAGGAACCATTATAATGGTGAAGTTTCACCTAGTTTCACCATAAATGGGAAACAAGGAACCATTATAATGGTGAAGTTTCACCTAGTTTCACCAAAAATGGGAAACAAGGAACCATTATGATGGTTCGACTTTTATCCGAAATGTTGGTTGCAGCTAAATTTCACCATTTTCACCATGTTTTAGGTTAAAGGTTGAACTAAAATTTTTTACAGTGTAGCGACCCTTGTTCGGGCTATATTGAATATTGCAAAATCCCTATTTGAGTATGTGCAACTATTGTGCAATCAGGTTTTTCGTACTGACAAAGTTTCTCATTAGCTTTAAAGCAGCTATTTTCTGTATTTAATTCTTTGACAATGTATGCTTGATTATATTGTAACAGAAGCATTCTTGCTGATACTTCATACATAGTCAAGTCAGAAATTTGATTCTTGTTTAGAGACCTGTGCATGTTCTGCATTGCACGTTAGTTTCAATGCAAAACCCATTGCTGATTTCATTAACTCTAACTCAGAAATCTAAGGATAGATTTAACGAGGTATAGCTTCCCTCTGATTAGTAGCAGATATTTTTATTAGTGCTGATACAGTTTTAAATTCAGAAAGTCAAAAACTTTATTATAACAATTGTTTATTCATCTATTACTGCGTCATTTTGTTCTACTTCGTTTTGTTCTTTATTCAGAATCATCTACTTGCATGAGATATTCACTATTTTTATTTGAATTCTTATGGTAAAAAAGAAAAAAACCTGTTGCAGTTGCCTTTTAAGAATTAGGAGATAATTTGACGAAACGTTAGAGAGATATTTGAAAATTCCTTAGAAACATTTGAGTAGTGTGAAAGCTGTCAATGTAAACTCTGTTTTAAAAAAAATAAAAGAATCGTTTAATTGTTTTAGGCTAATGGAAAATTATTTGCTTTCCGCTTTCATGTAACGTAAATATTTGCTACTCTCAAATCAATTGTGTGCCATAAATCAACTAAATCAGCTTGCACGGTCATGCGATGTTAAGTTGAAAAGTAGTTTATGCACTGATGAGTTTAAAAACCTCTATCATTATAGTAAAGCTCTTTAGTGAAGTTCTGTAATGCCGTTTAAGCTTTTAACTTTGAAATCGGAAAGAAAAACAAGAGAAAATATTACATATTTTACTGCTAACTGCACTGCTTAATTCAGTATTTTATGCAAAAACGTTTCAGCTTAAAATAAAATGTCTTCAGATATTTATACTTTTGTTTAATTTTGGGACTTGTTTTGAATTTTTTGTTGCATGTCGTAAATGTTATTACAGAAATGCATACTTAATTTAGTCGAATCCTAAATATTATAAATCTGTGATAATCGCTACTTTTTTTCAGAAGTAGCTTATTGAGTAGTCTTATTTAAATGTTTTCTACCTTTATTTTGTTTCTAAAGCTAATTTGGAATCTCCCTCCAGATTTTGCAATGAAATCCTATTACAGCACATACTATTTTAAAACAATAAACTAAGCAGAAATGGGGAGAGAAAAAATAGTCTAGCAATATTTTAAATAATTTTCCGTTTATATTTGGAGTACTTTAGTAAAAAAACAAATAAATCGTTTCTTTTCACTAAAAATATAACGCATACTTAACAAAAAGAAAAATTTCTCTGAAAATGTTAAAAAAAGTATTTTATTTTTAAATAAGATCTCAGGATTAGAGAGAATCGATAAGAATAAAATCTTCTATTCTGAATGCTACCTATTGTAAAAATCTGTGTTCTTCCTTTTAGGCGTAAAGTTTAAAAACCATTTTAGGAAAAATATGTTTTAGTAATTGCTCTCCGATTTATAGTTTTTTTCCTTTGTTGATATAAATCGGAGTATATAATTTCTATAACAATAGTTTTGTTGAAAGAAATTTTGGCTCACTCTCACAAGCAATATCAGTTCCGTTCAAAACTATTAAGCGTTGTGCTATTGTTTCTAATGTCACTTGGGTATCCAAGCCCCTATTAGTTGATTCAGGCACTGAGTTTTGCCCGTGTTAATACAGTTAGAAATTTCTTCAGGAAATTCCCTTTAAATAACCGTCAGCAGTCTGTCCATCTAATTAACCGTTAAATTTACGGTTTGGAACATTTTTGTATCTTTGCTGGTTTTAAACCATTTCCAATCAGCTTGGTTAAAAAGCCGTAAATACAAAAGTATACGGTTTCGTAACCATTTAGTAGCACTTATGATAACGTGCTACAGACTGTGGTAATTAACTATGTGCGTAGAATCTTCGAGACGTAGAAACCAATCACAGCTATTATATTGGGGTGGACGACGAGGTGCGAGGACACGGTGGAGCAGGAGGGCTGCCGGAGACGGGGATGGAACCCCGGACCTCCACGGTGGAAAGCCAGTACTTCTATACTTTGCCAAGATATATCTACTAGATGTCCAAGATTTTAAAAAGTTTTTTTTCATTCTGAAGAAGATAAAAATGCAATATTAAAAAGTAATTAAATGGGATATGTTCCCACAACCAGTTTTTATGACTATTACTAACTTCGTCTTCTCTTCATTTCCCCTCTTCAAATAAAAAAGGAACTATACAATATTATGCTTATCTTCACACTTTTTCGATCCACAACCAAGATGGACGCCCAATTCTTATTGACTACGAGACATCTTTGTATTGCTTCTCTATTTTAACTACACAACGTTCAAATCGGCTCTTCGTGTGCTGATAATAAACACATCTGCCAAACGGACTGCCGTAAAACTGGAATGGATCAGTCTTCTTCTACTATGCACAAAAGCATCCAAGTATCTCAACTTCTTAATCGGACTATATCTTTATCGATGTTTGACACCGTCTGCACTAAGGGCACTTTCATACCAAAGGCGACAAAGACAAAAAAACATATCTTTTTCTAATTTGCGCAAGCGCAGAGCACATTTTTGGCTTCAAAGATATGCTGTGAGCTTGCGCAGATCAGAAAAGATATGTTTTTTGTCTTTTTCGCCTTTGATGTGAAAGCGCTCTTATATTCATTCGTCCGACCAGCAGAAACGCATGGTCAACAGGGAAAGCAAAGTTATTCCAATTACAGCCAATCGTCGGTTAGTGACGACATTTCCCATTTCGCGGAAATATTATCACATTGTTCAAATATCTTTCCAAAGAGACAAAACTCTGAAATAGTTTATTTTATTTCATGATATTATAAAGCTTATGGAATATTCTTTTTAAAAAAAATGATTTTTATCTATGAGAATTTCGTGCAACACATAATTGGAACTGGTAGTTTTCTGCACAACTTGACCTCCCCTCCCCCCTTATTTCTTGTATTTTAAGGTCTGCAAATCAGTCTCAAAGTGTCATTTTGTTTTTTATTTAGATTGTAAAAAACAAAATTGGTTGTTGGTGATTGTAATTGGTTGTTGATGAATAGAAGTAAATAAATTCGATAATTTTTAAAAGTCGTAAAATACTTTTACTTTTGAAATGGTTCTCTTTTAACTCCATCTGCTTGCTGTACGCCTATGTTATATTTCTAATGCTCATTTAATTATATTTCCATCATTTTTTATTCTTTGCTTTATTGCTGCGAAAGTATTTGAAAATATGGTTTTGAGGACACAACTGGAGTGAATTATTCATGACTAGGAAATACAGATAAAGTTTCAATCATAAGAAAATGCAATTTCATTTTATTTGAAATAATATATACTTAAAAGTTAATTAAATGCTTTCAAAACAGTCTCAGGTGAGAAGAAAATGTTATTAGATTACTAAGAAAATGATAAACATGCAAAATGAAAGTCACATAATAAATATTTTTAGAGCAGTATTGTAATTTTCCAACTACTATTTATTAAATTGAAAATCAGTTTAACAGATCCTTGAAACAAATTGTTTTCGATTTCGGCAATATCAGCTTCCTTTTTATTGAACAACGTGTGTGAAAGATAATGAAATGACGTACGTTCGCTTACACATTTTCAGAGATGTTATTTAATGAAATGTTTGGAGCTATGAGAATATTTTTAATGGTCTAATAGGATATCTCTACTCGAGAACATAAACATTATCATTTCCAAAAAACGATCTGTGAAACTCCTGTTTGTTTTCCTACTTATTTTTGTATAATAATAATAAGTAGAAGAATAGGAATATATATACTATATATGTGTGTGTTACGTCACATATAAGAAAAAAACTAACCTGGTCACATTTAATTTTAGATAGTTATTTATTTTTCATTACATATTGTTTCCGTTTTCTTTAAGAAACAAATTTTACAAGAAAAAATTTAATTTTCAGCAGTGCTAAAATAATTTTACGAATCACCAGGTCGATAAAACTTTTGAAACATTTCAGTTGATAAAGATCAAAATTTAAATTATTAAAATGACGATTAATGAAGTTAACGTGTGTGTAACGTCAAGGTAAAGAGCAATTTCCATGTTGACACTTTAAAGTTTTGTTTAAAATTTTATGTGCAGAATAAGATTGTAAAACTAGGAAAGGTCCTTTTGATTGCTTTGCCCCTTGACAGCTCCTTTATATACGTATATTTATTAATTTAGAAAGGTTTCTGTAACCCTTGAATATATTGACCATGTAATGTCATACATATCTGTTCAACAGTATTTTGTATTTTTTTTTTTTTTCAAATTCAGCTATTTTTTTTTTTTTTCAAACTCAGTAATATCTTGAATCTAAGATTTAAAAAATAAGATTGCAGTAATCCGAAGCTCTTTAAAAGCTTTCTTTTTCTCGATAGTTGATGGCATTTATTTCCGAATCTTTAAATGTTGAGGGGTTTTCTTCAGCGAAGTTTTTTTGGGCCTGTTTAACTTTGAAATACCTTGATGCTTTTAAAACTCACTCTTAGGGAATACTTCAGTAAGCTACCGACGACACGGCAAAACATTTTTAGAAAGCATTCAAACTCGTTCCTATCAAAATGTTTGAAATGTTTATGACGGATATGCTTTTTCAATTGAAAGAAAAAAATGTCTCGTTAAAACGTATCGTCTATATTTTCATTGAAAATTTTTATTTTATCTCTGTTCCGATTTGAGATTTTGAAAGAGTTAATATTTTTCTGACATATATATTTAATAAATAAAATGAAGTGGGCATGATTGAAAACATTTCCAATAGTTTTGACTCATATATAAGTACAGTATAACTTCGATTTAACGATACTCGATTTAACGATTCCCTCAAATCAGTGTTATATTTATCCGATTTAACAATAGCATTTAACAATCCATAAACAATCCTTAAATCGCGGTAACACTTGAAAAGATAAGGACACTTTATTCGTTAATCAAATTTCTAATGAGAAAATAATAGTTGGATAGAATATTCTAAATAATGATAGTGTTTCTGTTAGCAATAACAACACTCTCAGAAATAGAGCTCTCACTTTTGAGGATCCTTCAATCGTCAAGAAAATTTCGTCACTTAAAACGATTCTTTCCTCGCGCGATCTCGTGACTTTAAAAAGTTACTACACAAATTTCGCCAAATGGGCGAAAGATTTACTCGAAGCATTTCACGAAGCCATTTCATCAAATACGACGAAAGTTTCGTGAGATTTGAGCATGCGTTTCTGAGAGAAAAGGTAATACTTATGGGGGACTGTTCGTTTAGGAGTATCATAAGTCCACCCCAATAAGAACGTCTTATTAACAATCAATACTTTAATCACATAATGTGACGTGCGATGCGTAGAAGAGGAGGTGGATTTGAACCAGGGTCTTCCTCGATGCGAATCCGGTACCTTAGATCCCTCGGCAAAAGAATGATTCTTTGCTAGGGGCCCAAAGGGTTGGCATCACTCATTCCATAGTGTATTTTAAAGTTATTCTTAAACATAGTACATGTATGCCAAGAGTGAATTAAGAAAATTATTTGTAAAAGTTTGTTGTAATCAAGGCCATGCGTAGGATATATTTTATGAGTGGATATAAATTTTGGGATGTAATTAAATGTCCATGCAATCTTCGATTCAACTGAACGTTCATTAGGAGTCGAATAATAAACTATTGTAATTTAAATAAAAATCAATTTATTTCAATTATTTTACTTCTCCTTTGAAGAATTTTTCAACATCCTTTTTAAAAATATATAAATAAATAAAATATTTGAGAGGTATTCGCTTTTGTCCTTGACTTGTGTGATTTCCAAAATCCTTAAAGAAAGTGTAACATTTAACAATAAAACAATGGATAATCATGTAGTTAAATGTCCATGCAATCTTCGATTCAACTGAACGTTCATTAGGAGTCGAATAATAAAGTATTATAATTTAAATAAAAATCAATTTATTTCAATTATTTTACTTCTCATTTGAAAACTTGTTCAACATCCCTTTAAAAAAATATATAAATAAATAAAATCCTTGAGGGGTATTCGCTTTTGTCCTTGACTTGTGATTTCCAGAATCCTTAAAGAAAGTGTAACATTTAACAATAAAACAATCGATAATCATCTAATTAATGTAGTGAAAAATAATAACGAGTCTTTCTCATATTTTTCAGTTAAATTCGTTGGAAAATACATTGCGCAACGTTTTAATGCATTATTGCAGATATTAACTAAAATATTGTAGAGTGTTTCTACTATTTTTCGATGCTCGTGAAATAGAATGTAGAAGTCAAGCACCTGGGATTTGAGCAAATAATTCTTAATTGAAATTAAACTTTTGCAATTCCAGTGTCGTGCTGTCCCTATCGGGAACTTCATTGTCATTCAATGATTTTCCCACGGGAAATATTTTCACAAAACATTTTATGCGTTGTGGAGTTCTAACAAGAGGTAAGTTCGTTTTGAGTAATTTCCAAAATTCTTCAATACGAGAAAGAGAAAGGTGGTGAATTGCATAGCATTGTCTAATGAACGTATAATTTCACGAGGGGTTTCCCATGTTTACAAGGAGTTTCCTTTGTTTAACTTATTATTAAGGAATGTTTCGGCCAGTTGACTAAACTTTAAAAGTTGTCTCGTATTTATTAGCGGATCTTAATTTTGAAAATAAATGTTGATTAAAATGCGTTTATGCTTTATTTTAGTTATTAGAAGAAAAATTACGATTGTTTAAAACTATTTTGTTTAAAATGCGAGCAAATTTGTTTTCAAATTTAATTGTCATGTAATCACTTGGAGGATTTTTTTTTTCATAAAACGTACACTTTTTCGAAGAATTAGAGCACATACATACAATATAACCCATAATAACCATCCCTATGCAATATTACCTAACTGTGGGAGCATTTTTTATTTCAAAAGTAATCATAATCATTAGCTATATAAAACCAATTATTATTTGCTCACAACAGAAGGAAAATAGCATCGATTTTAGTAGAACATAAAAGTGCAATAAAGTGCAGTGCATTTGAAATATATATCTTTATACATGTGTTCTTTAGCTTACAAATTGGATTGTTTCCATTATAATGCACTGATTTTTTTAATTTTAATTTTTAACTACACACTTTAGTCAGTCTTAAAAGCAAACATGTTCGTCTTTCTTACCATTAGAAAATGGAGCAAAATAATTTTTGAATCTAGATTAATTATTTTTCTAAATACCTTTTATATGTTTTTAAGACAGCATGTAGCTATTTCATAAAATGCTTAAATCAACACAAAATTTTCGAATTTTATGAATGTAATAAAAATAAAATTTCTTTTGTATTATAAATGTGTCCTGTCAAGCACAACATTGTTTTTAATAGTTGGACACATTATCCTACTGATTTCTAGTCTGAATTATTCAAGTTTGATTCATACAGAACGATATCTGGGGCAGCATAAATACAAGTATAGATTCTCCCAGATAAAAATGGAACATTTTCAGAAAAAAAAGCTCTAAGCACGCCTTCCTCTTCCTCACTGTTTCTCTCTCTTCACTTCGTTGTTTGTATATAAAACTACAAATACGTAGTAAAATAATAAATAACTTAAAAGTACTTTTGTTTTAAAATCCGTTATTTCAACTCAGGTCAACACATGCAATCGTAAAATTTATAAAAGTTAATTTTCATGTAAAAACGTTCACTTTATAAAATTATGAAAATATGATTTCAGCAACGAAATCCTGTTTCCCTTCCGAAATAAATACAAAACTTAAATCTGAAATTTAAGAAAATTTTGTCGACTTATTTCAAGTGGTTTCAGAGATGCATTAAGCTCAAATTTTTCAGCTCTGAATCAGCGTGTCCCAATTTTTCCTCCCGAGTCTGTTTTAGCATTTCGTTGAAGCCCCGAATCTCAATCCGATTAAAGTAAATGATATTTAAGGTTTAAGCAAAAACAAGAAGAAAGTAAGAAAAGTAGGAGAAAAAGCTGGATTGGGAAACAGGGGAAGAAAAAAATCTAGTTTCCGCAAAATTTCATCCTTCCTTTTACTGAAAAACATTTTCCTGTATCTGCTACAAAATAAAAAGAAGAAAAGGAGAAGGAAAAAAGGGAAAAAACAGCTTTGGCATTTATTCACATGGTTGGTAAAGTATTTTGGAAAAAAATCTGGTATTTTACAAAATACTTCTTAAAGATTTAAGGTGCGTTTCCGGTTACGTGACTGACGCATGCGACTCACGCAATATGTCAGTTGCAGATTACTCACACAATGAAAGTGTTTCCTATTGTGCGTCTGACATAACTGTGCGTCCTATTGCCCTATCCTATTGTGCCTATATAATGAAAGTTTTTCCTATTGCGCGTCTAACAATAGGAAATTTTGCGTCTGACATAGCTGTGCGTCCTATTGTCTTATCCTATTGTGCTTATACAATGAAAGTGTTCCCTACTGTGCGTCTGAAATCCTATTGTGCGTCTGACAAAGCTATGTTTACTATTACATGCATGACGCCATGCGTCAGTCGTGGTGCTGCTAACGTCTTGTGAGCTTTCCTAATGCGGTAGTAGCAGTGCGGCGGACACAAGATTTGGAACCAAAGAGTGGTCCTAAAAAATATGACACTATATGCGTTCCAATGTTTCACACTGTTAAAAATAAGGGGAAGGAGGGTAAGAGTACGCAGGGACTTGTTTCCCTGTTGGCAACACTGCAAGCAGAAGCGAGTGTGATCAGCTCAACACGTTTGTTTTCAGCTGGCTTAAGAGGCCGCCATTGTTATTTTCATCCCTGCTGTCATTTATTTATCAGATAAAATATGATTTCTGCATGTTGGCATGTAATTTTTCTGTGAAGAAATATTAATCTTTTAGTCAATAAAGGATTGATGTTTGCTTTTTAAGTAGATATCATTGTGAGTTTTGTTCCCTTCCGAACAACGTGGGCATGTCAGAATTTTACTATTGTGAATGAAACAGCCATGTATGGACGATTTTGAAAAGCAATACATCGGCGGGTAAGAGTACGCACATATCAGATATGCGTACTTAACCTTGTACGAACTTTCAGAGATTTTTAAAAAAGCATATAGCGGTACAGCCAGGGTTCAACACGCAGAAAAAGCTTTCTGTGTTACAGGTATTGGACCATACAACCCTGACATTATAAGTGAAGATTGCTATTCTCCTTCACTGGTAACTTTAGCACCTTCGGATAACGATTGTACAGTTGCAGTTGCACCTGAAGAGAATGAAGTCCCACCTTCCACTTCTCAGATACATGTCAGTATCCAGTCCATCATGGCACCTCCTAAACATGAACAACGAGGAACTAAAAGCAAAAGAACCTCTCAAAAATCTGAGATCATACTTCGTCTCCGTTCAAAAATTTGTTAAAGGAAAAGGTAGAGAGAAAGAGAGAATTAGAAGAAGCAAAGGCTAATCAAGCTGCTATGAAAAGTAAAAATGGGGCCGAAACTGAAAAAGGAAAAACCGTGAAAGCAAAGAAAAAACTTGTTCTGCATTGTATCGACAAAACAGTTCCCTCAACAAGTACAGCAAACAATGAGGCGACAATGCGCCCAGGCTGCGAAAAATCATGTGATGAAGATTGGATCCAGTGTGGATCATGTAAGGAGTGGTGGCATGATGAATGTTCCAGTTAACGAAGGCATTGGAGCATTTGTATGTGACTACTGCTAAATTTTCTGAATGCGTACTCTTACCCTTCCTGGGTGCGTACTCTTATCCTCCAGGTCGGGTAAGAGTACGCATTTGCAATTTTTTTTCCGCTTGCTTTCTTTCATATATTTTTTTAAGATAAAACTTTCATTTTGTGTACTAAGTTTCTAAGTTAATAAACTATGATTCAGGCAGTTTTCAAGGTTCTCACTTTTCAACTCTCATTTTTATAACGAACAATTTACTAGGTGCGTACCCTTCTTTCCCTTACATGAGTTTACTTCTTACTGTAATATTACAAATATTAATACGTATTTAAAAAATAAAATAAAACAAAATAAAATGTTCATCCCTAATGCAGAAAATAATTTATTTTTAAACACAGCTGGCAATACATGTTGAAAGTAACACTTATCAGAAAATATAATTTAAGTGCAGCTGATTATGTTTCATGCTTTATAAATAGGCACACATGATACACGTTTTATTCGAAATGTTCAGATCACGTTCATATAAATGTCATTTTAAATTGGTTATTATTTTTTAAAAATAGTGTTTTTCAGTCCCAAGTTCATCAAAAAGGTCAGAAAGCATATACTTAATACATATTCATAAAAAAAAAGTGATCAAGTGAAAAACCGTGATCTAATCATTTTAAAATATAAAAATGTGTGCGTGACATATATATATATAATTCTAGGAAAAATTATAAAAGCCTGAGAAACCGCCAGAGACTTCAAAATCAGTTTATAGGAAAATGAAACCGTGGTTTTCTCATGCCAGCCCAAGTCTCTTTTATGAAGAAAACATTTGTTCAAAAATACATAAACTCTAAGCTTTGCTCCTTACTAAGAAAAATGCTTGCTCTACCTTAGAAGGAAAAAAAAACACTCTGCAAGCTCGGCAGTTTTTTCGAATCGATTTGTTTTTAACGTGCATATAAAATTCTTGTTGGTCTGTTTTAAAGATTTCTCTCTGTAGCGGCAGTTTTATTGCTTGCTTCAAAATCTTTTGAATAATTGTGCTCGTGCATTTCTTAACATGCGAAGGAGAAATTTAACGACATATAGAGAACATTTTCAGAATGAAGTATATAAATAATTTATTTTTATTCCAAATCCCATGCAAAAATGTCGCTTTCAAATATAAGTAATGACAATAAAAATTTTTCCCAAAGAAACGTTCCTTGACATTCAAGGGGTTAAAAAGTCATTTTTTTCAGTTGAACTTTAATCTTCAGACCAAAACTTTAATCAGAACTTTAATCTTTGTTGTCTTCAGACCAAATTAGTAATATCTTCAAAACGTATCATAAAATCATTCTCAATGATTTTGTGTTATGTAATATATATTCCAATGCGCGTATGTGCGAGATACACTTTAAAACTACAGTAGTGTTTGAGGATTTGAAGCACTAAAACACTTTAAGTATGAAGTAGTGGTGTATTTTAATTGTAGTTACAGCTGAACTGTGATTACAACTACGGCTAAATCTATTTACAAACCTCAAGAGGTTTGCATTATAATAATCATTGTAACATAATGCTCATTTGATGATTTTAAAATTCGTTTAAGAGGAGTTCAATAATATTTTACATTATTACCTACAGGCGAAAGTCGGAGCTTTTTATTCAAATACGGAAATGTTAAAAAAAACATTTTACATCGGAATTTGAAAGAAGTACAGATTTTGATTCTTTTTTTTTTTTATTCCTTATTACTATTCATCTGCAAATACTTCATTCTTTCTCTTAGTTTGTTATTTTTTTATCAATTAACTTTCAGCTATGACTTACAAAGAAAGAAATTTAAATTTAGAAATCGAGCAATATCTTCGCATGAATTTATTGCCTTTTTAAGATAGTTGGTGTATTTTTAACTTATATTAGTAGTTTTTTTTTTTTTTTTTGTTACTTTCATGTAACTGCAACTACGTTTGGTCAAAACTAGCACAGCTTTGTATATATATATATATATATATATATATATATATATATATATATTTGTGTAATGCAATATTTATGTCAGGGTGAAAAACAACATTTTTTGCATATTAACACCCAAGTTTGGCAGCATCCAAAGTATCCGGAATGAATGACTTTTAAACTTCTATCTACTTTACGTCTAGGTGCGAATGCGTTACGTAAATTTTAGGTCCGGGATCTTTAGAAGAAAAATGAAAAATAAAAACTAGAGTTAACTACAGATCAAGTTCTTTAAACTTTCACTACAGCTAGCTATTTAGTTTTCAAATGATGTTCTATTGTTTGCCTTGTTGTAGGAAAACAATTTAATATTTTTAGTTGAAAACACATTTTTCTTGTGATACGCATTTTCCTCACGATTTTAAAATGTTTGTTATATGAAAACATTTCATGTAACAAAACTCTGCACTAAATAGTGTGCAATTTTCAAAGTTTTTAATAAAAATATTTGATAAAATGTATTAGTAGGACTGCGTAGTTAATATTTTACCCAGTTTGTCTTTACTATAGTTTAAGATATTGTAATTTTACATTGAAAACATAACTTAACATTTTTTATTTTACATAAATTCTGTTCTAATGAGTAAATTACTTTATATAAATATGAAAGTTTGTGCGAAAAGTAAAGATTAAAAAATACTTAGTAAGTATTTACCGTTAATAAAGTAGAGAAAAAATAAAATTTCTGTGACAGTTTGAAAGTAAGGTTACATATTTATATTAAAATAAAAATTGTGTTGCAAACTTATGAAAATAACATATTCATATAAGGGAAGAAGTTTCAAGAAAAAGCTGGGATAAATGTTTGATTGAAAAAACTTTTTAAACTGGAAAATATTACCTTGCTATATAACTTCCCTATTCGCCCCTCCTCTTTCTAGAATGTGAAAACTAGGCAGCTGTCGTTTTTTTTTAGTCGGACCTCAAAATATTATTCAAAAAACCAATGAATTAATTGTTTTTTAACCACATAATAATAACCAAATTTAATCGTTGTTCGTCTCATAATCAGGGAAAATTTACCATACTTTTAAATCGTTCAAGGCTCATTTAGTTGAGCGATTGCCAACTCTAATGGTAAATAGTTTAACAAATTGATATAAAAACTTATAGTTCTGTCAGATTTAATTTCTGTATGTAAGGAACGCACAAGTAGCAAATGCGTTTAGAAAGATAATATTCAATACAACCCGTCAAGACACAACTATTCTACCATCATCGTTTAAATTATTAAAATTTTCGCAAAAGTTTAAAAGCAAATCATTAAATTTACATGAAAAAAGTGCGAGTCGTTTTCTAATAAAATATATCATTAAGAATTTTGAGTCTGTATCACTACTTCGTTCTGCATTTCAAGGTGTTAATGATACTAAGAAAACGAGAATGTACTTTTGTAATAGTTCTTCATTCAAAGAAAGAAAACAACATTTCATTCCCACAAATCCCCAGATTTTTAATTCAGAAAAAAGTATTGTTATCCATCCAGTATAATTAAGTAATGAGGTTAAATATTTCATATTTAAAAAGATGCCGAATAATAAGATACTGTTTTATCTGAGTAAGTTATTTGCTTGTTAACATCTAAAATATTCAGAAAAAAATCAAAACAATATCTAACCTCCTTGCTTTGATGTCTTCGATTTTAAACTTACCTATATAACGTTTACGGAGCACCATGAATTTAAAATTCTTCCAATATTTTACCACATCATGTCACATCTATCTCAGTATTTACTACTAAAAATGAAAATAATATTTAGAACAAAAAAAAGGGAAATATGGAAATGAAATTTCCCAATCTTACGAAATGCGAAACAAATTTAAGATAAAATCTTTTACCCAGGTTTTGAATTCCATCCCTAAAGTAAAAGAAAAATGGGATTTCGTTTCAAAAATATTGTAGCTAAGCTTGTTTGACATGAGGCATAGATTTTATTTTGGTTTCCAAAGATTGTAGAGGTTCAGTTTATTTTTAACCTTGGAGTTACGAAAAAAAATCACACCAACAGCCTGTGAAAACTGGGTTTGATTTATTGGAGCTTACCGCTTTAAGAGAATTCTGTTGAAATGTTTTCAAGTATGACGATTACGTCTTTTTCGTGAGTAAAACAGATAAAAAATGAGTTCATATTTTTCGTTTTTACCACTAAATTTGAGAAAAAAGTAGCAAAGCCTTACATCACACTATAAAGTTTAGGGAGGTAGATGAGAAAGATAAAAATAATTAAGGTCCTGCATGTACCTTAACAATTCTTCATTTAACTTCACAAAAGCACAATTAAAGTGCCGTAACAGCAAGTAATAATAAAATTACACTAGTTTAATGACGATTTGAGAAATATATTGATTATATTTATACGAATGACGCTTAATGATTCTTCATTGAAACATCACAACACAATAAAAATCGTGAACACACAAAATTGTATAAGATTATTTTCAGGACAATGTACGGTAACAACTCTTCATTTAAACATCACAAAAGCACAATTAAAGTGCTGTTACAACAAGTAATAATCAAACTGCAATAGTTTAATGACGATTTGAGAAATATGTTGATTTTATTTATACGGCTGGCGCTTAACGATTCCTCATTGAAACATCACAACACAAATAAAATCTTGAAAAATATAGATTATGCGTATTTAGTCAATAATGTATAAGATGATTTTCAGAACAATGTACGGTAACAACTCTGCATTTAACATCACAAAAGCACAATAAAAGTGCTGTTACAACACGTAATAATCAAACTACACTGGTTTAATGACGAGTTGAGAAATATGTTGATTATATTTGTACGAATGACGCTTAACGGTTCTTCATTGAAACATCACAACACAATAAAAATCGCGAACATTCTAGATTATGCGTATTTAATCAAAAATGTGTAAGATTATTTTCTGAACAATGTATGGCAACAACTCTGCATTTAACATCACAAAAGCATAATTAAAGTGATGTAACAACAAGTAATAACCAAACTACACTCTTTTAATGGCGATTTCAGAAATATGTTGATAATATTTATACGAATGACGCCTAACGATTCTTTATTGAAACATCACAACACAATAAAAACCGTGAAAATTCTAGATTTTGCATATTTAGTCAAAAATGTATAAGATTATTTTCAGAACAATGTACGGTAACAACTTTTTATTAAAATGTCAGAAAAGCCAAACTTAATTTCTGCAACAACGAGTAAAATGTATGGCAATATTTTTTTTTTTTTTTAGTTTAGTGCTGCTAGGAGATTGATCTAACCATATGTATATTTGTATGTTTCTTAATACACGACATCATTTACAACAAAGTTCAAAACTGTTAATTGGCGCAATATGAAGAAAAGTATTTTCATATGTATATATAAAATGCAACTCTTTTTTAGAGTATTCAAACCATATATTTATAAACAGTTTTATTTCTCCTAAAATTATTCTTACATTTCAAACTGAGTTTTTTCTTGTAACGAAACATCTTATAAATATACAAACGAAATTTCAAATTCCCGATAATTTATAAATACATTTATAATGAAATTGAATTTATAAAATCAATCGGACATCAATCTCTGTCTGTAGAGTTATTTAAGTAAAAATTGAAAGAAAGTGAACTAAGCAGTCTAGAAGTATATGTGTGCTAAGATATCGTATTTGTTCTTCCCCATTTTGGTAATAATACTAACCTACAGGTACATAACACATTTAGAATAGTTGAACCCATTACGCATAAATCAACATCTTCCTGCTAAAAATGGTTGCTGTCATTTTCAACTGAATTAAACTTAACAAACGCGGAAGTAAATATCAACTGAGTAATTCTGATCATTTAAGTGAAATATTATTATCAAAGTAACGTATTTTTCCTTCTAAATATCGTTTCAGATGGTATCCATGCTGAGCGTACTTAGATCAAACTAGAAATTTTAAAGACTTAAAAACAATTTAAAATATTTTTTAAGCAGATAAAGAACAGTATTTTGTTAATCCAGTTTTGTAGTTATGACACACACACGCACATACATATATATATATATATATATATATATATATTATATATTTAAATCCCGGTGCATAAAAATAATACCCTTTTCTAGTGTGTTGCCCATAATTCTAGCAATATCGCCAAGAGCGCCAATTTCGTGCCATAACATCCTTTTATACATTAGGGCAATCTACCGCCCATCTAGGTCTAAATAAATTATCGAAAAATTTTTAAGAACTGTAAAAACTTACAGCTTGGCAGTCGCTAGGTAGCTGGGGAGTCGAAAAAAATCTTGTAGGTGATGTTAAGTAAGAGATGGTAAGTTGGTGCGCTTAAAGGTACCAAAATATAGGGCTTTTATTTTTCCTTTTTAAGGAAACAATATATTGGGCGATATCTATAGACGCCTGGTTTTTCACCTTAATAACTTAAATGTTTCTCCTGCTAATGATTTTTCAAATCGATTGATTTTAACAAATAATCTTTTAATCGCTTGTCTCACTCTTTCTTTGAAATTAAAAACTTCCTGCTAAAAACTCTCTACTCGCTTGAATTCGTGCTTTTTATACTATTTTACCCAGCTGTCACCACCAAGTCTCCCTATGCTGAATTTGGTGCAAGAAAATGCCAATCAATTTACATTTTCAGATAGCTTTTCTTTCCGTTATTTTCTTTAAAGCAAGGTTTGACACATGGATATAAATGGCAAGAGAAACAAAAATACGAAAGAAAAACCTTTCTGACAGAAAGAGTTGAAAAGTCTTACGTGCTCTGCAGTCTCAGAATCCTTTTCATTCCGTGTATTGACAGGTGGAAAATGCTAATTTCCAAAATAGGTAGAGCTTTATTTTGTGCTGTCAGAGGGGAGATTTATTTTTTTATTCCAAACTCTAAAAATTATATACGAACACTGCTACAAGGAATGGTGGTATGTGGCAAAAATAACGTTAAAATTTTTTTTCATTGCTTTGTTTAAAAAATCTAATTTCAAGCCGTCCTGAGCTGCAATTTCCTTACACAGCGTTTTTCATTTGTGTTTCTAACTATAATGACTTTTAAAAGTAAAACATTTATCTTTGTGAGAGAAAAAGATCCAGGGTTGCAGAAATGTTATAAAATTGTGATAATAGAGATCTAATTATAGCCCAGATTAAACCCAGTTTTAAACTAATTCATTGTTAAAAACTTCTTAGGCGTACTTTTGTTAGTACTTTAATTTTAAATTTTTCTTCAACATAGCGAAACAAAAATGTCATTCTTTGTCCCAATATTCCCTTTTAGCTGGCTGAAAAAATCAATTCCTAAGAGTGCATAAAAGTGCTGTACAGTTAGTTCATAAAAGTTCACAATTAATTCACAAAAGAGAATTTGAAAAAATGTATTCAAAGATTAGAAATTTAAATAACTTCAAAGTATAAGCTGTTCCAGTTATAAAAAACAGAAGATTTAGACACTAATCCAGCTGAAACTTTATGAAAAATCATAATTTATAATAAATATGAGTTTTAATTCAGATATATTAAGACCATTGAAATAAATGTAAAATTATTTCAATTCCTATTTTTACTCAACAACTTTTTCTACTTCACATTAATAATTATTTAACTTGTTTTGCTCAAATTAAAATGTTTAATTAAAAAGTGCACGCATTAACTACTTATATTTTAATGTATATGAGCCGATATAAAAATACAGAAATGAAAACTATCTATAGCAACTTTTCTATTTGATGTTCTTAAGTGGGGAGTCCCAAAGCATCAAGAGAGGGATTTACAGAGCATTTTCTGGCTTTCTTTCAAATGTTAAAAACAAACTAAATCATGTCAAAATCTTTTAAAATCCAACACAAAATGCATTTCACGCAAACAAGCGTTCCAGTCAAACAGGCTTATAGCTACAGCGATTGCGAAAGAAATCATTTTGAAACGATTTTCCATTTCTTTGGGGATCAGATGCACTGCATTCGGGGAAAAAGTCTGTGTTTGGCCTCAGTTTGCTTTGTTTTGTGTATGATTTTGAAAATTCATGTAGCCGCATAACAGTGTTTGCTTTCTTTCAAATATTATCTTATAAATCTAATTTAAGATAAGCACTTGAAAATTGGTATTATTTTATTTCTGAAGTGTTGTTAAAAGAAGAACTATTTCGATAAAATATAAGCATATAAAAGGACAAATGTCTTTAAAATATTTCAAAACTCTTATTTGTTTAAGGCTCTTATTTGTTGAAATTCTAATATAGTCCCCCCGTTTTTTTAAGAAGTGTAAGCGACGAACGTCTTTTAAGTAAAATATTAAGTAGAAAATAAATTGCTAGAATTAAATACATTTCTAAAAATTTGTTTATCTCTTATTTACCACACTAATAATTAAAATATTTAATGCTAAAAAGAGTGTATAACAATAATAATTATTATTATTATATGTATCCAATTAATAATTTACTACATGACCAAGCGACCACAATAGCTAATGTAGTTCACTTTCTCTTAACCTTGAAGTAATAAAGTAAATTATATCAGTATAAGTACCAATAGCCTTCATTTAGAAGTGATTTTGGTTTCATTTCGCTATAATCTTTTAGCTTCTTACAATTCTTATAACAAATCATTGAATTGATTTCGACCAACAATAAAAGAACCAAAAATGTCATCAAAGCATTACTAAACGAGTATACGAATTATAGACCTATTTCGGGTCACTTAGGGTAATTGTAAACATGGGGTAAATGTAAACAAGCTTCATAACCACATTTGTGGTGGTTTTGAAAGCTTAACTGTTCGTGAATGATGAAATGTCAACATTGGAAAGACATTGAAAATGTTTCGTGTTTCAAGGGTTTCGTATGTTTCAAGGGTTTCGTATGTTTCAAGGGTTTCGTATGTCAACGTCACCATGACACGGGGAAAAGTTGTTTAACAAAATTTAGTGATCTTACATTTTCCTCTCCAGGTCATCTACAAACGCGAAGCAAGCGGTTTCAATCATTTTATTTGTCATATGGAATGTTGCTGAAAATATTTAGTTATGAATTTTCTATTGCCTGATAGTTTTCATGTGCAAGTGTTTATAATTTCCCTGCATATTTTGTACTCTGGGATAATATTGTAAACACTGAAGTTTATCGTGGTTCCAATCTCTTGGGCGTACAATAAATATTTTATTTTTATGTGAATTTTATTTTTGTGTGTATTTTACATAATTGTTGTTGTTGTTGCTAATGTTACTTGGAAATCCAGGCTCCCCTCGCTGGGGGACGGGGAATAGACAAAGGAGCCGACTGTTCCTTATGAACTCCGCTAGACTGGAGGTAAACTTGGCTCAGAAGATCTCCTAATTTTGAACCAGCTCCAAATTAAGAGATCGTCCCCTACGTTCACCCAGACGTATTATTTCAAACTTCGATAACATTTGGAGACCATACGGATTTTACGTGCACAAACTCCCATTAGCGTACACGGTCCCGAAGTAATCAGTAGCGAGAGGTGGTCCCCCTCCCAAGCATTGACTATGGTCAATGCTGCTTCACTTTTGGTGTTCTGTGGGAACCAACTGATCCTTTGCGGGACACATTTCAAATAAATTTACCCATTACTTTTTCTAAGATAATCATCATTAAATATCAGCGGACTCAAAAATAACTCAGCGGACCACATACGGTCCTTTGGCCGCAGATTGAGGACCATTGCTCCAGAACTTCTTAAGCTTCAAAACAGACTGTGTATACCACGGTTTTCTATTTGCATGAAGCTCCTGAGAAAATAAGTCCCTGTTTACATTTACACCATCGACTCTGGGGTAAATGTAAACACGAGTTCGCTCATTCGTCAGCTATGAAATTCGTCAGTTGGATTCAACTTTTTCTTTTTTTCAAAATATTTCACACATAAACATATCAGCTTTTATGGTTATCCATGTTAGACTGACTGAAGACACTAAATAAAGCAATTATTTCCAACATTTTTCTGGTTAATTAAGAACGCCACTGATAAATAATAAATAAATTTACCAGAAAAAACATAAAATACGTTTAAAACTTATTTTCATGATTGAAAGATTGTTCAATGAACGTTGAGAAGTTTCGGATAATTAAAGAAATATTTCCCTCATTATCACCATTAATTTGCTAATTCCATTAGAGACGATTAACTTTATCAGCTTCGTTATAATTTTTTGCTAAATCTTTTACTCAGTTAATATTGATAAAATTAATTACCTATTACGATTTAAGATAAATATGTTTTTCGTTATGCATTACGCTACTAATAACTCAGTTTTATCCGTTTGCTTTTTTATAAGGTGGGTCATTCTGTTATGTTTTCATCTTTACTAAGGGGCACAGAACTAAAAAGGTGTTAAATGTTCCCAAACTAACTTGTGTAAAATTTTATCACATTCGGACGATATTTTTTTGACGCCAGATTTTGAAGTTTCGATTTCTTCAACTATATGTATATGTTTTATATAAAAAAACTACCTTTTTTATACGCCTGCCATATTGTGAGACACTAGTTGTTGAAAGGCATTAAAATCTGATAGAATCTTCAGTCACGCTGTGGGAATAAAAACTGAAAGAGAAAGCTTATAAAAAACCAAATAGATTCATGAAAAAGTCCTGCCGAAGTTAGATAGTACGAAGGATTTTCATGCTGTTTCAAGATTATTATTTTTAGTACTGTAAAAATAATTTTTTCAAACGTGTTTGTAATAAATCAATGATACTCTTACATATTTTATGTGTTTATACTGTATTTTGTATACACATATTTGTAAGCTAGTTTTTCAATTTTTCAATAAGAAATGTTTTCCTTAATATGAGTTTTTCAAAGTCAATTCAGAGGCAGAAAATAATGCCCTATTCTAATAAATTTTATACTTAATCTTAAAACATCATTTGTCATATTTTCCTTGCTGTACCCGATAGAAATCTGGAACTTTTTTTTCATCATTGGGGGAGGGCGACCCAGCCTAGTGCAGTTTTATTTATTGCGTGTAAGTAAGTAAAAGTCGTGAATTGAAACTTATGTATGTACCGTAAATAGGGGTGTACACAAAAAATGATATACAACAAAATACTTGAGCCCAACAAAAAAAAAAAAAAAAGAACTTAAAGAGCAGTAGTTGAGCCCCTAAGGCTCAGTGGTGATACCCGGCAGAGAAATAGAACTATATACGTAACTTTAAAATAATATAATCAGGATTAATTTAAAGCTTTTTTTTTTATTATTTGAATTCTAGCAATCCTCCAGAGCTCAAGTAACCTTTACTTATCATGTGCAGGATTTTTAAAATTTAAACATAGTTTTGCTGCTTCAATTGCATCAAACTCGTTATTAATGACCAGGGGGAAAGGTTCGTAAGTTCACTAACCTGGGGTTGAATGGTGCTGAATGCAATACTGTTAAACGAAATAAGGCATTAGACATTGATTTGAAGTTTTTAATCATCCATGCAAAACTTGTTACAAAATGTTCTTCAAAGTGTCTTCCATCATGTCTTGTGAAAGTAAATTAAATCGCATTGCTTCGTCCTCAACAGTAACTCTTAGCATATCAGAAAGAATGTCAACTTGTGTTGTATCGTGTAAGTCCTCCGTGGATTCATGGTATCACCATAAAGGGTGATGAACCTTAGAATATTTTTGTTGGTAAAACTAAAGTTCCTTTGACTTCCATGTAAAGTGTGGCACAATTTAACGTCCAGCATGTTTTTTTTTTAATTATTTTATTTATTTTCCTTTTATTTATTTATTTTTATTGTCCTTTCCAAACAATCGTTAATTATAAAGACATTTCTTATTCTTAAAAAAAAGATTTGCACAGATTTGTGACAATAATTAATTTTTTGCATTTCTGAAAATGTAATTGCTTCTTTCATGCATTATTTTCATTGAAGCTTAAAGCGGAAAAACACAAGTTTAAATTTTAGTCTCATTTAGGCACCAATATTAAGTTATGAGCTAAAATACTCATTTTGCATTTATACTCCTTGAATAAATTTCTTTAGTCGAGAGGATAATCAATCCTGAAAAAAAAATTCCACTGATTTTTAGAAAATATTGCATTGCGTTGCACTATCGTAAAATTTCATACTCGTTAAAAGTCATTTTTGATCGTCGGAGAAAAAAAACACCAATCGAACTTAATTTGCATGTTTAATATGTCGTTCTCTAACAAGTTGTTATGAAAAAGAGTTGTATATAGGTACTCATAAACAAAACTTCTGCTCAAGAAGCTTCCAAAAAGTGACTGTCAAGATATTTCGGAAAGTTATCCATTCGTTCTGCACTCAAGTTTTGTTTGCTCTTACTAATTTCAGTTTTACCGTTATAAATAGTTTTATTTATTCATTTCGGATAATTTTACAGCTTTTTTTTTTTTTTGCTCTAAAGAGGTATACGTAAAATATTTTATCGCAAAAACTCAAACGATTGAGAGTTATTACATTTCATTGAATAAGGATTTGTTCCAGTTAAAAGCGATAAAAAATACTTGTACACAACTATATTTCGCCTTTTCGTTTTATGTAATCTTATATATAAGGCGCTTAAGTGTCTGTTTGTCGCCGATAGCTTATTCCGAATTTCTTACTCCGAGAGAACTGCATCGTGCTGCCATCTACACAATTGTTTCTATAATGAAAACGTTTTATATGAAAGAGAACTGAGGCATCGCTAGATTTGCAATCTCCGTTAAAAATTAATGTAAACGTGAATTTAATTTAATCCTTCTTTCTTTGTTTTAATTTATTTATCGCCTGCGCTTTTTATATATATTAAAGTGGCAGCTCTCTTTTTTAAAGTTTCGTTAAAACTGTTGTTTTGACGATGATTATGTTGGATATAAATAAATATTTTTCCCAAACAATTTGATTAAAAAGTAAATAATATTTTTATTTTAGATTATTATAACTTACGTGCTTTTTTCGGTAAGAATATTTCTGTCCGAAAACATTATATGTCTATTATTTATTCATTAAACTTTACTGTTCTACGTTATAAACATCTCTTTGAATTGATGTGCATTTCCTGTTACTGGGAAAATTGTATATTTATAATATCTAGAACAGCGGTCATTTCGTATGACCGCCGGGCTTGCTAGTTAGTTATAATTAAATTCTTATTGTAATCGATACGATAAAAGTAAACAAAGAAAATAACTAATTCAGAATTTTGAGAAACAAAGGCAGTAAGTTATATATATGAAAATATGGAGCTAACTAATGGGGATGACATTAGATTCACCGATCTGTTGTGTTGCATGAGATGTTGGTGGTAGTCCTGACAGGTTTTGCTACCAAACGTGATTGAAAAAATAAAATTAATTAGTTTCCGTTTGACTTGAGTTTTGCGCACCTATATCGTTGCGTCACATGTGGCCTATAATATATTTCCTGCTGTTACCTTTGAATGGCTTTTTTCCCATATTCACTCGGTTTGACAACATATAGATTATCTCTCTCTCTGTCTCTCTCAATCTCTCTTGACAGAGAGGTAATCCTAATTCTGATATACCTACCACATTCTCCAAATCTGGTAACAATTGACGAGAAACTATAGCACCATCTGTTTGTAGTCAGTATGACACATGAGCTGTGCCGTAGTCCACTTCGTGTCGCTCAGTTTAAGAGTACCTGCCATCTAAACCCTTTTACAATACACGGCCAAATCAGAGCTGTAGGCATTTTCACAAGGGTCTTCAGAGTTACCATGCTTTTAAAAACCAATGCTAATACGAAACTGACACATCTTTGTCTTTTAGATTTACTAATTATATGGTCTCAGATGCCTTAAAAGTGCTTCTTAATGTTTAATTCAAAACTTTCTAAAACGTAGCACTTAGAGGTCTTGGTTTTTTTTTTTGCGTAATCTAAACTCTTAGACCCGTGCACAGCAGTACAGTAAAACCTGTAAAGTTGACCACCTTTGTAAGTTAACCACTTTTGTCAGGAACGGAATCAGCCCTTCGCCCTCTATAAGTTGGCCACCTGTCTAAGTTGACCACAAAAGTGCTGCACCTCAACTGGTCAAATTACACAGGTGGTCAACTTTTGAGGGTGAGGTGGAGGGTGACGGGCTAGTTCCGTTCCTGACAAAAGATGGTCAACTTACACTGTATCTCCGAATCTAAAGCTCTGCACACGCCTATCACTGTAACTTGAATTTCCATACTCTGTGTTTCATAATAAAATCAATTTAATCTTGCATTACTCTCGTGCCAACAACTACAATACCTATCAATGACTATAATAATTTTTTTTACCTGTTTTGTTTTATAATGTTGCATTTTTATAAAATAATGACTTTAATTATTTCTTACAAAATACTGTTACAAGTTCCTAAGCTTTTAAAATAATTCTAAGAAATACGAATTCCCAATTTTTATAGAATCGGGATTTTTTCCCCTGTGACTAGGAAAAAAAAGTTGTGAAAATTTATATGTTTTTCCACTGCAGAAAATGCCAATCAATCCATATTTTAAATCAGGCTCTTTCTATGTAAAAACTGTAAAACTGACGTTGGTAAAAATGCATTGAATGCTCAAGAACGTGTGGAGAAAAGTCTTTGGCAGTAAGAGATAAAATGTTTTCTTGCTCCGTGAACTCGGAACCGATTTTGCTTTGCCTGGTGACAAGTTTGAAAATGTGAAAACTTGATTTTAGATATAAAAAATCAAGAGCATGTTTTTTCCAACGGCTGCCAAAATGTATTGTTCAGTTAAAAAATAACGGAACAATATACGTCCGTGGCTGTTACTTGCAAAGAATACATTCAGCTGACTGTTACAATTAATATCATAAATACTTCTTGTACTATGTTTAGTTCAGCAAAAATACTTTACTTATTACTTTTACCACATTTTGTTTTTCCTTAAACTCTTAATAAACAGTCAAGAGGGGTTTTTTTTTCAGGAAAAGTCGTGAATTGAAATTTAGGTATGTACCGTAAATTGGGGTGTACACAAAAAAATGATACACAACAAAATACTTGGACCTAACAAAAAAATGAACTTAAAGGGCAGTAGCTGAGCACCTCAGGCTCAGTGGTGATACCAACTAGAGAAATAGAGCTATATATGTAACTTTTAAAATAATATAACCAGGATTTATTTAAAGCATGTTTTCTTTTTTTCATTTGGATTCTAACAATCCTCCAGGGCCCAAGTAACCATTACTTATAGTGTGCAGGATTTTTAAAATTGAAACATAGCTTTGCTGCTTCAATTGCATCAAACTCGTTATTAGTGACCGGGGGGGGGGGGGATTTAAGTTCACCAACCTGGGATTGAATGGTGCTGAATGCAATACTGTTAAACGAAATAAGGCATTAGACATTGATTTAAATGTTTTAATCATCTATATCAGCGATTCTCAACCTGTGGGGCGCGCCCCCTTAGGGGGCGCGAGCACACTAGAAGGGGGGCGCGAGAATATCCTAGAGAAAATATTACTTTAAAGAATTAATTAACTGACTGAAAGGAAAGCACACATACACATAGAAAACAAAATACATTTCGATATATTTAATAACTTATTAAAGTAAAACAAATTACTAAATTAAAACTTTCTCAATCAAAACATACTAACTTAAAAACAAATCTAATTATTATTAGTGACTTAATTGGGCCTGTCTTTCAAAGCAAAGTTTTTCGAAGGAAGGCTTAATATTAGAAATAGCCATGTTGAAAATGGTAATGGAATGCGAAATGCTCTTGTTTTTAGTGCAGAAAGATCAGAATGCCCAAAATTGAAATAGTGATTTATTACTAAATTAATTTTATTACTAAATTACTCGTTTTCACTCTTGTTTTGGCAGTTGGTTAAAAATAATTCAAAAACAGAATCAGTACTCGATATACAGTATTGTTGTATACATTTTATGGCAAGTGATGGGAGCGATGAAAATTATGATAGAAAATTGGGCCTCGAATACTGAAAGGTTGAGAAACGCTGATCTATATACCTATATGGTAATTGTTTAAAATAATTAGATAGAAGTTTCATACTTACTAGGGAACTTCTTTTCAGGTCGTGAAAATGGAAGCTATAGGACAAAGTGAATCTTGACTGTCTTAACTATTTTACGTGATATCGCTACATTTCCACAAAGTAATGTATTATATACTTGTTTATAATATTTGTATTTTTAAGCAATTAGTTTACTATTTTTTCTTATGTAGCTTAGTTTTGAAGTAGAGTGGAAAGACTATTCCGAATAAATATAGGGAATTTATACCACTATTGCTGTGAGAATCATATTGAAAGCTGAAATATTTTTTTAACAAATCCATCAACAACAGAAATAAGATTTTCCGTTGCCTTCACAAATAAACAAATACATGCTGCGTGTTAATAAATCTATCTTACAAGGTATTGAATATATACAAAAAGTTAAAACTTATCGTGTTGAAAAAATAAAAACTTAGCTTGTTGAAAATATGCGTATTAATTATAGTTTAACATACTTTTGTGAATATGCTTCTCAAATTTTAATGCATTAAGACGTTTAAACACTGCTTCCTACTCAAACTGAAACACAACATAATCCCATTTGGCAAAATTCATCATTTTGTCAAATAATTTGATTATTGAGCTTCAAAGTTTTGATATAATTACGGATTCGGATCAAGATTAAATTATTGATGAAAAGATCTCTTAATTGCATAAACTTTCTCACTGCTGCAAGCTTATTTGTAAATGAATTACATATAAAATAGGGATGCATCTGTGCAACAATTTTATTTGTAATGCAATTTGCTAAGTTATTGAAATTTGCTTCGAAGACTGCTTCCAAAGCTATGGTTACTTGAAATAGGGCAAACATATTTCTGTTTGATTTTCTGCGTAATTTGAACGAGTTTATAGATACTATTGTACACAATGTTACCAATTGGCTTCGAAAATTGTTTTGAAGCCTCAAGTTCTCTAAAATAGCAACAATTTATTCCCATGTTCTTTTAAAATGGGATGTGTTAACAAATATTTTATATAAAGCTTATCTTGGTATAAATTTTTGACTTATCCAATTATATTTAGGGCTCGTGTTTAAAAAAAAAATGTCTTTGTTGTTTTTATAAGATCATGTTATTTTCTATTTAACTGTCTTCAAAGTTTTATACTAATAATTTACTGGAAATATAGATTTCTAATGATAAGGTTGGTTGATAGTGAAACTATTTAAAGGTTTTTAATAAATTTAAATGCTTAAATTAAAATCGGATAGCTTGTGAACTGAAAATAAAAAAATAATAATTTTAAAAAGTATGAAGCCAGTTCTTGCGACTCAGTAGGAGATATTTTCTGGGGAAAATATTTTTTTGGTACACAGTAAAAGAAATGACGTTTTAAGACTCCTGTTTGTTGGTATAATATACATTTCTTTTAATCTCTAAGAAACATTAATTATTTCTTTAATTTTTAAACTTTTGTATCTAAAACATCATGGAAAGCTTGTTTTATTATATTTATTTTTTTAATGTTTTTATTTTTTATTAAAATATATATTTAACAGACACTAAAAATAAAACGAAAACAACCTATTTTATAAAATCATTATTAGTTATTTATTGAAGACTGATTGTCCCTTTGAAATTCGGCTGTAAAAAGAAATCCATTGTCACGACAATTTTCTTTGACAGTGAACTGTCGTTCTGGTAGACTTTTACTCTATGTAAAACGTACCAATGTTTTAAAGCTCATGAAACTATATATGAATATTAAATGTCATTTGAAATACGTTTTTAAAAACATTTTAACCACAAGAAATTTTAGGGTTCTAAACCAGCAGCATACAACAAGCTTCCATGGCTTCAAACGCATTGTTTTTGTGCAGTTTACCAGTATATTGTTATACAAATACAAATACAAAAGTGAGGATCAGCAACAGGAACAGGGCCTAGCTAGGCTGGTCCTAGTCAATTTAATAAGCCCCAATTAAAAAAACGACTATCTAAAAAAATGTCATTGTAAACCATAAATAAGCTACGCTGATGGCAAATAAAAATTGTGTACATTAAAAATTCTATTAATAGCACTTCTTAAAAAAAGTACTTTATAATGAATTGAAGTTTTTAGGTAAAAAAATAGGGAAAATGTTGGGAAGTTTATTAAACAAACTTAAATATCCTAAGGCGAATAAAAATAACGTCTGAAGATATTACTTCTGAAGATAACGTAATATATTTTTCCATCCAGTAGAGGAACAGTTTTATTTGCTGTGACTTACTTCAGCATCCTCACGGTTTTTTTTTTCTTTTCAAATTTTCATTTGTATTTTCGAGCTTGGCGCATCAGTGGCAAAGTTAGCGTGGATATGGCAAAAATACAATTAACGCATCAGGTGCAAACTAGGGCAAATCAAAACGTATAATTTATAAAATCTTTCAAAATTACTTCTGGAGCAGACGGAAACTTTTTAGGGCATGTAATGTCTCATATCATTTTTACTGAACTCCAGTCATATCTTCTTGTGCCCCAAGGACCCACAATGGGGTTTAAAATTAAATTTTTCATGAATACACACACACTTTCTCTCTATATATATTATATAGAGGGAGAGAAAAAGAGAGGATATTTATCTTCGAGTTAAGCATTTTTTGTATTAAAAACTACTTATATCTTTTTGTGGCTCAAGCAGTCCACATAAAGCTGTAGGAACAATTATTGCACCATCTAAAGAATTTCGTAAATATTGGAAAGGTAAAACACTTGAATGGAGCAAAGAAATACTCTACTCTAATGATCTGCTGAAATTTAGCTCCTTCAAGCGAATAATTTCTCTTTCTGCCCACTATTAATTTTTTTGTCGTATTCAATTACTGTTAGGTCATTTAATTGCAAAGAACTGTGTATCGCTTATCATATGGCTTTAGTTTCTATTTCATCAATACACTGTCGGATACACAGAGAGTAAGGTGCCTTTAAGGAACGTGCGCCTACCTTACCAGCTTCTTTGGGTTACTGTCTACAATCCAAAGACGTTTGCTGTCTACAATGGAGTCTTTGGGTTGTTCCCTTCATAATTTACAATTGTGAGCTCCCCGGGAAATCGAATAGTTAGCTTTTTCATTTAAAATGTTTAATAAAATTGTGCATAAAACTCCATTGTTTGCAAATATTTAAGTGTCTTGAGGGACTGGAGGAAAATAATTGTATTTGAAACATTTTTGTGTGTATGCTTTGAGTATGCCCCAAGAAATTCATTCAAAGTTTAGTTTTGCATTAAATATTACAAATTTAAATTGTAACATTAATCAGAATCATAATATTATGTTAAAAAAGGCCCAGGACCAATTCTTTTCACTTATTAATATACTTTCAGTTATATTTATTTTAATAACTTTATTTGTTCATTCATTATTCAAATGCTTTTTTTGGTAACATTCCTAAAGTATTTACGAAATTCTAATTAATAATGAACTAAAATTTCAGTCAACTGATTTTTTATCAAACCCGCTCATTAAATTAACTTTAAATATCGCCTAAATTTTTATAACTTTCTCCGCCTTTTCTGACTACGTGTTCAATTAAAATAATGAAATGCTGTGTCATGTAATCCTTGTACCAGAATCGTCAAAGTATTCTGTAGTCATCACTGGGGATAGTATTTACGTGATATTTTAATATCATGTGTTAATATGTACATTTTTCAACTGGATATTTTTTCTACAATTAATTAATTAATATTGTGATCACACGAATCCGGAATTCAGAGTACATGATGGAAGGAACGTTTCTACTGGGAAAACTAATCACATGCGAAAAAAAAAAATATATTAGAATAAAAAGGAAACTGCTTTTCAAAATGAGCTTGGAGAAAGAAAAAACTCGTTTGATGTATTAAACATTACTTGTCTAAAATAACAAAAACAGTTAACTCCAGTAATTAGTTTAAAATCATTTTTAAACTCTTCGTCATATTATGTCTCAGATTTGTGTGGTTAATTTTTACACAATACCATTTCATTTAGAATCTTAAGTTGTCAAAAATAAGCCTCATTCTTTGCGCGTCACTTATTTCGACAAACACGAATTTTTCCAAGTACTAAATGGTTTAAATAAAATCACAACATTTATTTTTTCGCAATTATATTTTTAATGAATTTAAAAAAAACAATTCAATTGCGACATATGCTTAATTTTTAACTATAAATTGCACTATGGAAAGCGAGATGTTTTTTTTAACTTTTTAGCCTATAAAAAGAGTTGTATTCATAGACATATTAGGGGCCGTTCATAAATGATGTCACGCTTTTTCCCGTATATTTAACCCCCCCCCCCTTCTGTCACAATAACTCACACTTCAGCGGGCCCCTCCCCCCCCCCTTTGACACATCTCACGCTATGTTACATAGTGCATGATGTCACACTACTTGTTACCCCCTCCCCTTGTCACACTTTGTCACAATCACAATTTCACGAACCCCCTCCCCCCTCGATGCGTGACATTATTTATGAAGGATCCCTTAGCATAGACGGAGTAACGCTGACTTTTCATTTGCTTTGCGAGTGACAGAGGGGCGAACAGGCCACGTGAAGTAGACGATCAAGTTTCGACCAATTAGCGTCTCTTGTCGTATCTCGCTTCACCTTAATTTCTTCCTTCGGCGGGAAGTTTTCAAGATAGGATTCTGCTACGCGTTCAATTGCACCGAACGAGAGGACCCCAATTCGAGTGGAATTCTAAACTCTCACTTATCAGCTGGAGCAACGCCTTCTAAATAGATTGGCTTTCCCTCTTCAACCCGTGAGCCAGACCGATTCCCGCCCCTGTGCCACTCGAACGCCCCCAAGCGGTATCTACGATTTTACTAGGTCTATGCTTGTATTTGTGTTACAGTGATATATTTTCTAAAATTTTGATAGGGAATATGGTACAAATCCACATGGCAAATCATAAATATAGGCAAACAGCAGATTAATAATATTTTTTTTTTTTTGTAGTTTTCCTTGAACTCGAAACATTGTAGCTAAGTGCACTTCAGTTTTTGTGAATACAAGCGTTTTAAATATTCTATGAGAATTCATGCACGTATTTAAATGCCCATAATAAAAATTGCAATATTACTATATTTGAAGAAAATTAACCTTTTTAGTTTCTCAAAATCCTTCTTATACAAAAAAAAAAAACTATTTTTATTGCATGTGTAAAAATATTTAAGTAAACTAAAACAAGCTAGGTAAATGTGTTTCTTCCTTAAAAACTAAGTATTTTCCAATAAATAATTTTTTTTTCCCCTTGTGTTCACAAAAATAGAGATTTTTTTTTTTTTTTTTTTTAATTTCGAGACTGTTTTTGCTGTATTTTTACATTGACGTTCAAAAACGGAAGTAAAAATTGCAATAACTCCTGTCAAAACCTCTTTCAGATGAATAAAATACCTATATACATACTTTAAATATGTAGGAAAATCACATTTCCACCCCAGTACATAGCTATGAACCTGATTTTGCACTACTTTTTTATCGTTTCGATGCAAATTAAGTTATTATATTAAATTTTACGAAAGTTTTAAAACCATTTTAAAAACCAACGTTAACATTTTCGTTACTTCATCTATTCTAAAATCGATGGAAATATGGAATTAGGAAATGTTTAAATTTTTAAATGTCCATGCGAGCTATACATTTTCTTTGGAATATTGAAAATAGGACGTTAAAAAATTCAGAAATAGAGAAAAATCTAAAATAATAAAAACTTTATTCGATGGTATTTAAAATATTTGCAGCTGAAATAAACTTTCCTTAATATACTTAGAAGATTTATATGAAATGTATTTTTATCAATGTAAAATAACTCTATCTTTCAATCGAAATTACACTTTAATAGCATAGAATTTTGCCATTGAATGTATAACTCTGTCACTCGCTTTGTAGTAGAGAAATTTAAATTTCCACTTCAGTGAATGTGGGAGTTGAAAAACCTTAACATTCGGCAAGAATAAATAGTTTTCTAAAAAATTCAATGACTTTCTGTTATATTGAAAAAATTCAAAGAGCTAATAATAAGAAGCTTTTAAGTAAAATTCTAGTCTTTACATTCGGCCATAAAAATAGGAGGTACTCAAATAGTAAAAATATATTTTATGTATGGAAAGTTTTACATTCATTACTGGGAGAGGGGAGGGGGTACAAAATGCTGAAAAACACAAAATTTATGTCTTCTAAGAAATGCAGTGTCATGAAATTTCAAAACTACGAGGACGAGAAATATTTACCAATCTATTTTTGGACTTATTTTATTCAGAAATTGGATAATTGGGATTGAGGAATTGGAAATTGGATAATTGGGAATTGGGATTGAGGAGTGGATATGTTTAATGCTTCGGTGCGTTACTTCTGAACACTACAGCCCCTGATTTTGATCGGAGCGAGAAAGAAGGGGTTAAGAGAGCTACATGAATTCCAAGCAAACTGCTCGAAAACTATGTAAATCAGAAGAAATTTATGCATTAGATCGGTCTTGATAATTCGGCTAACCTGCTAGATAGCCGGATCTATTGTTTCTAGACTTTTTCTGGTGGCAAATGGAAGCAACAAATATTTTTACACGCTCGTTAAGCCAGTGAAACGCGGTGTTGCATCTCTTTCGCTGCTAGAGAGGTCCAAAATACCGCAGGAATTTACTAGTAGGCTAGAAATACCATGCCGTGTAAAAGCTTACGTATACGTCAGCAAAGCGAACGTTATTCAAAAAAAAAAAAAAAATGCAATGAAAATTAATCACATATGTTTTAGTTACTAAGAACTCTTTCTTCATTGGGGGAAAACGGAGCAATGAAAGAAGAAAAGTTAACTTGTTTATTAATTTGTTCAGGCAGCACAGCTTCAGTGTATTGGTGTCAAATTCGGTTAAAGTGGCCAGACTGGTGTTGGTCATTTTCTACTAAGCATCAAAAAGAAACAAAAGACATTTACTGTAAGGGTGCTTTCACACTGAATGCAACAGCAACATAAGGCAAAGACAACATTTTTCGGAACATGCCCTTGGTTCTACATTATTTCATATCTACGCTCTCACGTTGACTGATTGGCATTTTTATTGCGTCATTGAGAAGGAGCCGACAGTGATTGGTTCATTGCGTTATCGAAGGCGCACACGTCATCGTTGTTAGTTTGGTAATCATAGCAACAGCCTGCTCCGACGGAGACAAAATGCTTTGGTCGTTTAATGTCACAATGAAAATGGATCCAGTGTTAAATGCGTCTGTTTTGCTCGTATGGGGTCTTCTCGAATTGTAAAATCTTTTTTTTTTCTTGCTCATAAGAGGGATTTATTTGATTTTTTGCATTCGTGATTATAACGAAAAAATACACTTCCGAAACACCTTCCGTTTTTATTATTTTTTATTGCAAATAAGATTTGTAATACCGAAGTACTCTAAGGCAGTGTTCAGTAAATGTGAACTAGAACACAATTCGAAGATTAGTAAACACAAGTAGTCATCTTCTGTTAGACGTTATATTGTTGTCCTAGCTTCGCAAAGATTGGAAAAGTGGGTGATCTGCTCGTGAGAAGGGCGGAACCCACATAGGAGTCTTACACCACATTTACAAAGTATTAGCAAGGGAATCGACAACCACCTTGATGTCTGTCAAGCAACCAGTGCGCATATCGAAACGCATTAAAATGGATATACCACTTTTCAATACTTAAGTACCTTGCAAATACTTAAGTAGCATATTTATGTTCATATGTTTTTAATTCCTAACACATTTTTGTAATTCCGACATTATTTTCGGAAGACCATGTATTTTTGGAAAGATTTGAGATCAGCGATACTCAATCTGCTGGCAACGGGCTACATACGGCTTCCTTAGCATTTATGAGTGATTCTGTAACGGCAGTCAAAAACACTTGAATTCCTTTATTTGACTGCTGTTTTTTTCTGTAGGTGAACTGTCAAACACTTTTTTTTTTCCTTTTCCGCAAGCGATTGCACTTCGGTTCTTAAAAAGACCGTTTGGTAGATGAATTTAAGAAAAGCGCACATTTATTTTCATTATTTTTTATGTTGTTGCCCATGGGAAAGAGTTGTCAAGTTAATGCGGTTTGAAAGAATAAGGTTTAGCACCGCTGATTTTAAATGCTTCAAGTCAATTGCATGTAATTTACGTTTCTAAAGTGCTTCCACTTTCTTTTCTTGGTCCAAAACCTGGGAAGTTTGACTTTTGCGTCTAAACGTAAAAATAAAATACTTAAATGCCAAGCACCTGGGTATTCGAACCTTGAATAGTAAAGTAGAATTTCCCTTTTTATTGTATTTTAAATGCCCGTTAGAAGATTATTACTCAGCATATATATAATTCCAACTATTTGTTTTTCTCCAATTGGAGAAAATGTTTGAATAAATGCTTGTTCATTTCGGATAATTTTTTCAAACGTTTTCTTCATTTTGAAAACACTTCCTTATGCTGATCCTTTAAATTTCTTTTTCTTTCAAATTTCCCAGCTAAACAAACTAGAATGAAAATGTCTTAACCCATTTATACTGTTGCTGCATATTATGCATAATCCTCATATTCGATAGCTGTAAACTGCGAGTATTTGCAGCATT
This sequence comes from Octonoba sinensis, assembly GCA_038502835.1. Lineage (NCBI taxonomy): Eukaryota > Metazoa > Arthropoda > Arachnida > Araneae > Uloboridae > Octonoba > Octonoba sinensis. The sequence continues at coordinate 210,411,770 of CM076598.1, read as the reverse complement.
TGTGGCAAACACATTTTGCGGCGAAGACTAGTGATTCCAATTGTTATCAATGTATTTATAAATGTAGCTTCGCCGATAACTGAGGAAATAAAGCTTTTTTTTAATTATTATTATTTTTATTTTGTTGCAGTGAAATATATATAAAATTCCAATGACAGGTTTTATGAAGTCACAAAGAAATGAAATTAAAACTCAATTTACGTTATAGTGTCGAATGCTAGAAAAAATTAGTTTTGTGCTGCTGTCTCAAATGTAAAGAAAAAATTGTTTGAAAATCTATCTTTATGGTGTGCAAATTGCACACTGCAAAAATTTCCTAAAGCCCTTTTATGCTTATGTATGCAGAAACTTATCATAGTAACAAAAATTACATCCAGCGCTCATTTCTAAGTTTATGAAAATATTAATTATTTCCCCAACATCAATTCCAAGCGACTTAATTCCTTCCGACGCAGTGTAAATGTTGAATATGTGTTTCTCATACAAGGAGTCTTTTCATTTGATTTTGGCAAGTTATGTATTATTATCTTATTAGAAGGCGAAGAATTTTGTCTTTTGTGCTAACTTATCAGACAACTCAGAAAATGCTGTCAAGTGCAGTTCTGTTTAAGATGGAAATAACAGTTTCGAGCGCTTTTCAGCGTCTTTCAAGTTCTCCTTATCTTATCCTTTTGAATTTCTTGCCTCTTAGGAAGTTAATTTCGAAAACACTCATTTCCCTTAATTATGCTTTTCATACTTCTTAATGAAAATGAAAGGAGGAAACGTCACCGTGTTTTAAAATGTTTTACGCCATGAAACATATATTGTTTGGTAAGTTTGAGGGAAACGATTTTTAGTCGTTTTATTGTCATTTTCAAATTAATATTCTCCGGTTGTTGTTTAGTAAACTAAGTATAATTTGTTATTTATTATTTATCAAAAGCTCAAAAACTTCAAGGTAGCTTTTTTTCGATTGACAAAAATATTTTAAGGTTTATTTAGCCTCATAATTATTGGAAATGCACTTAAAAACAAATACATAAATATATTTTTACAAAATTTTGATAAAAACCAAGAAATGTTCATTAAATTTAACCTTTGTTTTAAAATGCTCTATTTTTTTTACAAAAGGACCTACTTGAATATTTTTGCATGATTTACATTTCTTATACACTAGACTACGGAAGGACTTACAAACTTTGCTCTATTTACATTGAGCGGAAAGTTACAAAGCCTCAAAACCATGTTAATGAATTTTCGAGGTATTTTAATTACCTTAAAGCTAAATATGAGCCTAAAATCAGTAAGATTTATTCAAATCAGAATACTATAGGTCAATCCTCAGTAAATACCGTAAAAAACATTCATGTCGAATTCCATTTAAATATTTTAAGAATTATTTAAGAAATTATCTTTGAAATATCAACTTTTCATAGAAATCCCAGTTCCGAGAAATACAAATTTAAAGGGGGAAGAAGCAGTTTATTTTGATATATAGGGGGCACTATATTTTAAACTGCTGTAACTTTCCTTCAGAATGACGTAGATACAAAGAAAAAACATATTTGATGTCCTAAAAAGTTACATTTTACTACAGCAAAGTTTTTTTAAAAAAGTTTTTTTTTACCCAAAAATGACGTTCTTAACGTACGCGGATACTAAAGTTAAGATGTCATTTAAATTATAAGTCCTATTGCAATCTCCATCGCTGGGATTAATACACTATCTACCAAAAAGTATTTGGACACTTTGGATTTTAGACATTTTTTAAAAATTCGGGAGAAATATTAAACTTGTTGTTCTGTATTTTGCACCATGGAAAGAACATACTTAAACTCACATTTAGGAAACAAAATTCAGGCTTAGGGCAATTAGGGGGCGGTCAAAAAATTAAAGAAGGAAAAAAAACACTTTCGAACATCTTGTATCAAAAAATGATCTAAATGTCCTGTAACTTTCGCAAAACATTTTTAAATATATACGCAACGCTTACACCCGCTTTCGTCAGAATATCAGTAATATTCATGAAGATATGGGCATTTGTTTTAAATATTCGATAATTTTCGCAAGTGTTTTGCTTATAACTCGCTAAGTTCTATCTCAAATTACATGAAACTTGCAGACAACTTGACAAAATAAAACTAAGTATGATACCAAAACGTAGGGAAAATGTAATAAATAGTCGATGAGATTTGAGCAGTTTTATTAAAACAAGTGTGATTGCGCATGCGCGAAAGATATGAATTATTTTTTTAATAATTTGGTAGTGAGATCTGAGGAGCAACTTATGTAAAAGTTTCAGTTGAATATTGCTATTTTTAAAAGAGATATAGACCGGACAGTGAGCCTCATTTTGCAAGCTCTCAAATTGGAGAAAAAAAGATAAGGGGTTTTCCACAAATTTTTATATTGCATGATAATTTTGGCAAAGTAAACAATAGCGTTCAAATTCAGACTCCATAAACACAAATAATGCAATTTAATTCAGTTTAACATCTGTCAATTTTCCAATTTATCATGCAATATAAAAATTTGATAGAAACATCTATCGTATTGCAATTCAGTCCCGGAATTTTTACTAAATTAGATAAGAATGATATAAAAATATTTAATAGAAATATGTAATAAAATAAATTTTGTAACGAAAAGTGTTGAATAATTTTCTAACTCCAGAGATGGTCAATTTATATTAGACCTTATATTTTTAAGAGTAATATGGTGTGAAAATATAGATTATCAGAAATTAGAAAGCGTATGTGTACTGCATAAACCAAAAGAAACTAAAGAAAACTTAAAATTCTCAAACTGCCTGTTAGAGGTACGTAATGTATTTATTTAACGAAACATAATTTAAGCATAACTTGCTTCGACATTGAGACTTTGCCATGTTAAAAAAGTAACTTCAATTCGCTGGCAGGAAAAACATAGTCAAAGAAAATGTATGATGATGTTTTGACCACAAAGAAATTTTCCACAGAGCACATAACATATTACGCACATTTGTTTCAACGACGAAAAATGAAAGAACTTTCTTCTCTTAAGTCCTCTTAAACTCTTTTTATTAAGCTTGTTTAAGCACACATTTCTTTAAAGCATAGTCATTTTAATTCGGTTTTATTTTTTAATTTTCCCTTTTGGAAGAAAAGTGCCATTATGTGCAACATATGAAGGTTTTCCTTTTACTATTATTAAAATTTTTAAAAAATGCATTACATGAGGTTTCTGTGCGGAACGTAAAATGTTGAAACATTAAAAACATATTCTCGAAACGTGCCCTGCAAAGATATCATTTTATTGCTTCAAAGATTTTTTTTTCCTTGCTGAAAGTGTTTTAAAATGCCTTTGTTCTTTAGAAACAAAGTTGAATGTTAGCACAATCAGCTGTACTGTTAACATTAGACTTTTATACATGTATATACACACACAAACACAGGGATATACAGTGGCGCTTCTGACATGAATGGCATCCCAGGCGGTAACTTGTGGCATCCCCCCAGAAAAAAAATTGTTGTATTGCATAACCTTGTAATTTTGTAGTTTATATTATTTTGAATTGTGATTAAAAAAAACAAAAAAATCTTAAGAAATTCTATTTTATTTTACTTGGTGTACCTTTCAGTAAACTATGTTTATTTTCAGTTCTAAAAAGTTAAAATAGCACCAGCAAAATTGTATAATTCAAGTATATGTATTTTTTAAAGAAGTCTTTAACTTATTTTATGTACCACCCCCATTTACCCCCCGACAAGTTGCTACCCGCCGCGGATCGCCCCCTCCGTCTCCCCCCCCCCCCCCGTAGTGACGCTACTGACTTACTTAAAATCTAAGAATAAGTTAAGAAGGAAAATATATAAAATATTATATATATATATATATATATATTTATAAATATCAGGAGCTTCACTACGGGGGTGGGGGCGGATAAGCGATTCTTCCCTTGTACGTAATGTATGCAGTTTCATTTATCAGGTGATAATTCGTGTGAATAATAACATCGGTATTCCAAATTAACAATAAAAAATAGCAGATTTTTGCCAGAAAATAAAAAAATTATTTTCGACTGGAGAGGTTCAGTTTATTGGCCTGTATTAAGTATTTTGAGCAGTTGTCAATTTCCAAACCTCGTGTTGTAGCTGATTATTAGCAGTAATGTCAGATGCACACTGTGAACGAGCACCACTGTGACTCCCGCAATCCAAACATTTTGATTCGCGTACTAAATAAATGCGGCAAAACGAAGTTCCATAAAACTCGAGTAGATTCGTTCTTTTCTGCCAAGCGCAGAGGCGTCCAACTATCAAAAGTCCGTGGTCGAAATGTGTGCATCCATAGGCGTTAGCGGCCCCAGATTTAATTACCAGCTCTAAACGCGTGTATGCAATATTGCATACACGCGTTTGGAGTTACAAGAAAGATATCCTGTAGCGAAGCAGAAGCCACAATGAAGCGTTATCTATTTGGGCTTTAATAACATAATTTTTGCATTTAGTATATCCTGTTTGTTTGAATAAGCAATAATTTTAACATATTAGAGCATAGCATTTAAAAATTTCCTTGAACAACAATTTATTTCACATGTTACAGCATTTTATGCAAAGAAGGAAGAACTAAAGAATACAAATTTAAATTTCACCCATCCTATCATTTTATCTAAATGCATATTTCACTAGAGAAGTGTTCGTTTATCATTTGTGCATGCATTTCATAATAAAAATAATTAGTCATCAAATAAGACCAATTTTAATGAACCGTTTTCTTAAAAGCTAAATTTAATTAATCATCAATATTTTTATACATAAAGGCCTTTTTACGATAAAATAACGCTTTTCAAATAATTCCGCAATTCTGATAATTAACTATGTGGCTGCAGAAATAAGTATAGAATTTTTAAAATTGATTATTATGTCTGATAATTTAATTACAGAATAGAAAATATTTCTCGGAGTAACTACATTGTTTGGAAAATGAAGCATATTATAAATAAATTATTCATTTCTCTTTGAAAATAAAACTGCTTTAAGCAAAACTTTGAAACCCCAATCGTTTATTCAGTAATCCATTTTAAATGATGTCACACCAAAATGAGGATATTTCTTTAAAAACATAATTCTTAAGTTTTGTTAATTTAATTTTCATTTTAATATTGAAACAACTTGTCTCGAAGATAAGGAGGAACGGCACTTTGTGAACATTTAACTAGAATATTAAATTACAAACAAGTGTGTTTGTTTCAGAACTAAATATATATCGCTTATAGAAATAAACAGTGTCATATCTGCAAAATGGCATTTTTCAGGAGAGGTGTTTGAACTTTTTACAATTTGTTCTATTTAATTACCTTATTTGTTTCAATGATTATTATAATCGATTTTGTTCGGAAAATAGTTATTGTTCCAGTTTTCTCTCACATGATGGATGTTAATGATGTCAAAAAAATTAGAAATAACTATAAAAAGTAGTTATTACAGTATTGCACCAAAAGAATACAGTTGGCCTCTAGCCTTAATTTTTGAACATTTACTTACAGCAGTATTCCCAATATAAAGAGCTCACAAAAAGCTGAAAATTTTGATATAAAAACCAAAAAAAACCGTCTTTTTGCAGATATGACCCTGTTCATTTCTAAAAGCGATGTATAGACTAATTTTTCATATCTATTTGGTTATTCAATCGTTTATTAAGCTACCTAGCATATGTCATTTTTAGTTTAGATTTGTTTAAACTTAATTCTAACTTTTTTCTTCTTCTCCAACGTTATTGTTCACTTTATACTTTAAGGTTATAATTATCAGCTTGCAAAGCAAAGGTGTTTGAGAAATTAGCTTTCCTTTCTTTGCTCTAATTGAATGTTTGAAATACTTCTTCCAACAACAATTTTAATTGTTAACGAAAAAGTGTACACTTTTGCAAGTTGCTTTTGTCGACTTAATTATATAGACTGTCTAATTTTTCATATATATTTTGTTATTCAATCGTTTATCCAGCTATCTAACATATGTCATTTTTAGTTTAGATTTTTTTAAAACTTAATTCTGATATTTTTCTTTTTAGCCTACTTTCCCGTAAAAGTAAAAAAAAATAACAATAAAGCATGAAAGAAGGCTTAATGTATCGTGAAAATATCGTTAGAAATCAAGAAAAGTTAAAAATAAGTTAATTAAATAAAGATTGAAAAATAAAAAATTTGAAAGTAGGGTTTTGAGATGGGGAAAAAGTGTGTCGGTCGGTCTGTCGGTCTGTCTGTCTGTCCCCCCTAATAACTTTTGAACAAATTGTCCGATTGGAAAAATTCTTTTTGCATTCAAAAGAGCTCCGCGAGGACATCTCATTTCCATATTTTACTTTTTTATTTGAACATTTTTTTGTTCAATTTTGAACAGTTCAAAAAATTTTAACATTAGCGCCTATGGGTGAAAATGAAGCAAATTATGTAAACTCTGGGTACAAAATCTAAGTTCCCATGAACAAGCTCACCGGAAGAAGTTCTTGGCGTGAAATATTGATTTGAACAATTTTTGTTCATTTTTGAACAGTTCAAAAAAAAAAAAAAAATTAACATACCGCCTACGGCGAAATTTAGATCCTATATAATTCCTGATCTAACGGACCGATTTGCTTGGAACAAACTTTATCGGAAAGCTCTTATGACGTAGAACATGTACAAATAGAAAGTTCATCCAGAACTAACGAGCCTATTTTCCTATGAAATTTTTTGATCGGGATTTTCAAGAATATTTTTTGAATTAATGAATGATTAAGTGAATAAGCAAAAGAATGAATCAATAAATGAGTGAATAAATACATGAATGACTTAATAAATGAATGATTGAAAGAATATGTATTAACCATTGACAAAGGTATATTTGAAGCAATTAAGAACTAAAGCTAAACGAGAAAGACAGAGAGAGAGATAGCTAGATTATAAACTTGAATTCGGTGTATACGGGAAAGTAGGCTCGTATAGTTCTAGACGGAACTTCTTGTTTTTTCTTCTTCTTCTTCAACTTTATTGTCCACTTAAAACTTTAAGGTTATAATTATCTGCTTTCAAAGCAAAGGTGTTTGATAAATTAGCTTTTCTTTCTTTGCTCTAATTGAATGTTTGAAATACTTCTTCCAACACCAATTTTAATTGTTAATGGAAAAGTGTACGCTTGTGTAAGCTGCTTTTGTCGACTTAATTTTAACTTCTCCATTTCTTAAACGGGTGGATGCTGATGCTTTTCTATAAATGTTATGGACTACTTTGATGTAAACTTTTCTACTTCACTAGTTTCCAATGCCTTTCGCACTTCTGAAGTCTATTATATTCAAAAGGCTTTTCAAACTTAATAAAAGCAAAACAGAGATGGAAATCATATTTCCTTATGGTGCTCAATTAATACCCCATTCATTTATACATAATCAGTGAGGCTGAAAATGTTTCGAAAACTTACTCGTTCACTTGTCTGTGTTCAGTCCAGAACTTTATTGAACTTTTAATTGAACTATTTGTGAATATCTGTTAAAGCGGGATGTGATGGTTCTCCTATTGCTCATATTTTCCAAATCAAGATTTCTGAAAAGAATCGTTATGCAGAATTCCAAGTTTAATTTTCTAAACATAGATATCGTTATCTGTGTTGTTTATATACTTGCTTCGTTGATTGCACAAGTGATAATATGCAATTATTTTCTGAGCATTTCATTTTTTTTATTCTAAGAGTCATAGACAAATTAGCATAGACGGAGTAACTCTGGCTGCTCCTTCGCTTTGCGAATGACTGAGGGGCGAATACGTCACGTGAAGCAGACCAATAATTAGCGTCTCTTGTCTCATCTCGCTTCGTTTCATTTGCTTTTACCTTAATTTCTTCCCACGCCGAGAAGTTTTCAAATGGGGTTATGCTGGCGTTAAATTGCACCAAACGATCAAAGGCTTGGAGGACCTTCCTTTCATAAGTATAAAACTAACTTCTCAATAAAATGTCATGAAAGCTTTCCAATCCATCTCTCACTGTCTAATATTTTTTTACTTCTAGTTGTGTGTAACTTCAAAAATGTTTTTTTTTTTCATTGTAAAGAAATTTTTAGACAACTCGCAAAAGAAGGGAAAAAGCAGGTTATTGGTAGAATAAACTGGGTTTTCTGAGAGGAAAATTTTGAATCTACTCTGAAATTTTTAAATACCGTACCCATCTACGAGTCGAAGTATTTTTTACAAAATCTTCGATGTTCAAAATTGTTAATGAAATTTAAAGGCAAATACTTATCTACAAGTTCACAAAGTCTAAAACATTTATTCTTTTTTTAATTAAAATTAAAATTTACCACTGAATCTATCAAATCCACCTTGAATCTATCAAAATAAAGATTGTTGCTTATTAGAATCCTAATATAAATGAAGCTTTTAAAAAAAGGATCCATGTAATGTGTGGGTGTATTTTGAGGAATATTTTTGTGGGAGTTGTAACTCCAAAAGTGATGCATGATAGGTAACGAAATTCGATGTACAAATCGGCATAGATATAAACTGACGCTAACTAGTAGCGTAGTGAAGGTGGAATGGGGTTGGGGGGGGGGGGGGTAGAATAAGTGGACCTCCAAAGAAGCACTAAAACTGTATGTATATGTGTGTATGTGTTATAAATGAAAACCTTTCCTTTGAAAACCAAAGCCTCCATTCTTACATGAAAAAGTTCTCGCTATGCCACTGGTACTGGCCACTTTTTGAAGCGAACTGCTATAAAATGGAGGTGTAGTAGAACGTTTTACTCAATAAGCCTAACTGCTATACCTACAGAAGTAATGCAATAAATCAAGCGAAGCGATGTAGTCAAATAGAAAATACGAACTGGTGCTGATTATTTTCCGGTGCCAAATGCTGAAAACGGGTTCGAAACAATGTAATAAATCAAGCACTAGTGGCTAACAACCGGGGGCGTGACTCAATCGAACTTTTTCTTTTTGAAGTACATTTTTTTCCTGAAAAAACAGGGCAAAGAGCGAAAAGGAAATATGTGTACAATAAGCCACTGATTGCAAGTTCGTATATAGGAGGAAGGCATGGGAGGGGGACAGCTTTTTTTATGAAACATCTTCGTCTTTCTTTATGAAATATCTTTGTTTTTCATGTAAATACGGGGGTGCCGCCGGATTTACTACTTACATGAAAAACAAAGATGTTTCATAATGGCCACAACATATTAGTTTTTTATTTGGTTATTAAATATTTAAATGATAAGCTGGATGACTAATTCTCTATAGCTGTTAGGTTCCGTTTCAGAATACGTATTACTCCCCCCCCCCCCCAAAAAAAAAAAAATCCTTGGGTTTTCCAATATTTTTGAACAATACTGCTGATTCAAGTATGGTAATACATATAGTATTCCCTTCCCCGAACAGAAAAAAAAAACAAATATATGAATTTAAAAATGCAATCTAAAGAAAATATACGCATACATATATATGTATAGTTAAAAATGCATCTTATAAAATTTATAAATTAGACATACATAGTTCGCAAATACATTTTTTTCTTAGTTTCATAAGGTACATTTTGTACCCCACAAATAAAAAGTACCTAAGCTGCTTGACATAACATTTCATGAAAACAGTACAATGCGGTGAAAGAAGTTAAACATTTTAATGCTACGTAATGTTAAACCAGTTGCATAAATTATTACTAACATAAAATAAAGAATTAATCTTCGTATAACCAGAAACAGTGCATTGCAATTCTTAAAGGTCTACCGCCGTGAAGCTTTATAGCAGATCAATAAATTAATTTCATGATAAAATAGAAGACGTTCAAAAATTTAATAGAGGTCATGACAGATAAAAGTTGTTTACTGAAAACGGAAAGATGTTTACTAAGACTTCGTAATTTCGAACCGCACTCAGATGTACACGGAGTAGCTGCCATAAATAACGAAAATCTAATACTGCATAGGGGGAAATACTAGTCTTCTGTTTGTGAAACTGATTCTCTCAGAACTAGGTAAAGCCACGTCAGAACTGAGTCACCACAAATAATAAATACTCATATCGTAACACTAATAAACTATGTTTTTGTTTCTTGTTATGAAATTTTTAGCTCTATTAACACATTATGAGCGGGCGCGGGTATTTGTACCTGTTTCGCGGATTGCTACCTATAAGCGGGGGGGGGGGAGCAGCTACTAGTACCCGTTTCGTGCATTGCCGTTTAAAAGCGGGGCTGGTATTTGTACCTGTTTAAAATCACCACTTTTAACTCGCACAAGGGAAAAATAATACTTAATAAAACGTATAAATTGGTGTATTTTTTAGAACATTTTTTAACTTAGTCAACTTAGTCCGCTATAATGTGTTAATATTTTATTTTATTTATTTTTTAATAGCGATTTTAAAATTGTCGTTCAACAGAGACCAGTTTTTTGCAACTGTATTTTCCGTTGTTGTCGGCTAAGCTAAGCAACCTTAGTCCCTTTTTGTGACCAATAAAACTTGCCTTATGTAAATAAAAATCGTGATTTTGTAGAATATTCCCGTCGAGCCCTCTTAACACTTGGAAATGTGCAAGATAGTTAGTCGCAGGGTTTTAGCATCCTCCAAACATCTACCAACTAAATTATAATTAATCTTGGATAATCATCTGACTATAGCATTGCAATTAAAATTATCGTTCAGAAGTAGCTTTAAGTTAATATTTTTTCTTGTCGGAAAATTGTACTAATACTATAAAATATTTCTATAAATATCGCCGCTGGTAGGCAAATTATGTTTGTTTTTACAGCTGTTGAGTGTAAAATTTTAAAGGAAAACAATGAAAAGACAAACGGAAACAGACAAAGGTGTTGATAAATACCTGCCTAAAACTTAAGAAAATGTTTTTCAGTGGCTTCTAAAGTTCAATCTTCTGGATAAAATTATAACTGTTAAATCCTCCACATGAGTCAAAACATTTGTCGTTGACAAGGAAATTTCAGGCTTAGCTTCAATGAATTGATACAAGAGCTATCATTGTCGAAATGACAAAGCAAGTTTCTGTCAAGGAGAAATAATCTTTCTTCACCTCGAAAATCCTAAAATCAACCACTACTATTCAAAACTGAAAGGAAACTAAGAAAATGACTGATATCGTCGCCACTGTTATCAGGAAACGTTGTAGATTTACTGAATAAAATGCTAGCTCATTTGTAGAAGTTTCAGAACTTCATTTAATATAAAATTAATATTAGATGCTTGAAAAATATTTTCCAAAGGCTACCTGTTTCTCCACAAAATATGTTTGTGAAAAGTATTAACTTTTTGACTACACTATCGAGTGAAAAGTTCTTCAAGTTACAACAATTTAAGGTTTGTTTACGACCATTTCAGGTCACATAAATATACGAGTTTATTTGCTATTCTCAAGGATATGCCTCAAACTCTCGTCGAATGTGACAGATAGAACAAGACAGCACAACAGATTTTAATATACAAAGAAGGAAATACACCCCGGGGAAAGTGTGAATCGAACCCACGCCTCTTGACTGCGCGCAGGCAGGCACCGGAACCAGTCCTTTAGACCGCTCAGCCACTGAGGCCCCAGCTTAATTTTTGAATATATTGAAATCGCAATGTTAGTTTCACTTCAAAAATAAATATATTGGAGGAAAGATTGAGGTACGGTTTTTTTAAACGCGTACTTTTTGCTTGGCGTTTTAATTTTATTATTTTATTTATATTTCATACAAAAGAATTGCTCAATCAAACGGGAACAAAAATAATAGGCGTCTACATACTATCAGCACCCAACTAAACTGGAACGAGTTAAGCCTGGAGCAATTTTTATTGTTGATGTGGCATTGAACAGAATATACGCTTCAATCATAGTTTAAACTTTAGAGAACGCCTAAAATTTTTCTGAAATAAAGTATTGAGCATAGGGGGGAGATATCCTTCATTTCTGTACAGTAATCATGTGCAGCATATAATGCGCATTACTCCAACCATCAATCCGACAGCTTTAGCCCTAGTTTACCAATCAGTTGGTTGGTTCCTCAGTGGCTGAGCGGTTAAATCGACTGGCTCCGGTGCCTCCCTGCGCGGAGAGAAAGAGGCGTGGGTTCGATTCCCACCTTGCCCTGGGTGTATTTCTGTTATTTCCTCTCTTTGTGATGTAATAAAAATATTTCATGTGTTAGTTCATAAGCGAGTCCCGAGACTAAGCACACGAACTGGAAAATAAATGTTCTTCAATTCTATAGACGAGAGTTTGAAGCATATCCTTGAAAATAGCAAATAAACTCGAATATTTATGAGACTTGAAATGGTCGTAAAACAAACAAACAATCAGTCGGTTGTCAATGTTCCACTCTTAGAAAACATTAAATGCAAGTTGATAAGTAAATTAACCCTTGTGGACTTCTCTGATTTTTCAATTCAAGTAAGTAACTTTTTAAAATAATTAAATTATATACTATGCATTGTTTCATTTTAAAATCTTGGAATCACGCCACCGCATAAGCAGTGGTGTTTATCCTGGCGTGCACTTTGAATTTATTCAAGATTCTGATCTGTGATAAACTGATGTGAGAGTGAACATATAATAGTCTTTGCTTTAATCATTTTTAATAGACAGGACATAAAATACACCATTTACGATGTGCATTGAAGTAAGCTATTTCGTGTCTTGTTATTTTAGTGATAGTTGTTGAGAGTTATCTCGTTGAAGTGCTATAACCCAAAGCGTTTCTTGAAACACGAATAGTTCCTGGAAATTCTGTAAGATTATGGGCATGTTTAGAGCTATAATTGACCATCATGCCTAAAAAATGTCAATTCTATACTTTGCTGACTACATATATACTGTTTGTTTACTAAAGCTGTGACTACCACTCGTTAACAATTATCTTCAATAAACAGGTGATACACTGAGATCGATACTTTCCGAACTTACATTTTAGATTCTCGTTTGTTGGTTTTTTCCCGATGTTGAAGTTTTCCATTTCCGATTTGAACCTTTAGTGCTGGAAGATAAAAAGCGAAATTGCTGTATTTCTTCTAAAGAAGTGAATATTTTATCTGTATTTCTGCACTCCTACCGAATTTGATGAAATCGCAGCAGACTTGACACATACGTAAAATCAAGGAACGTTTTGGCTAAGGATTCAAACAGCACATGCTACCTCTCTAAAATAGAACTGGCACATTGAATTAAGTTTCGCATATTGCTTTGATGGCTTTAGGTTTTTATCATGACAGCATTATTCCTTAATTACAGGTATTTTTATTACCATAGTATAATTTATCATATTCAATCACTATTAATATGTTAATGCCTTTGCTGTAATCAGTCTCTGAAAGCATACGCTTTTTTCCTGACCATATTGCTTTTTACACGTTACAAAATAAAACCCCCAAAACACTTCTTTACGTTTTTAAATGATCTTTAGCATCAATTTGTGCAATTCCTTTAAAACCCTGAAAACGAATTTCAATAAGGTTTCTGTGAATCACTTTTCCAGAAATTAACCAACTATTTTATTACTTCATGAAGAAACCTGAAACAAGCTATTAAATCGCCATTTCAATCACTTTTTATGTTTTTGTGTATGTGTGTATTTCTTTTGCTTCATGGTTTTTTTTTCAACTCTTGTATTAGATTCAATAACATTTCCCTTAGTTTTTTAATTATTTTGAGCTATCTGATATGAATTTAAATAGGAACTATACTTATTTCTGTTGTTTAATTCGCTTAAATGCATCAAATGTATCTCGTATTTTAAAAGTACTGGAAAGAAACCCCTTGCATGCATGACTAGAAAAACACCCTCGAATCACTTGTTAGTTCTTTTAGCTCATCTTGTTTTTATTTTTCACAAAAGAAAACTGCTTAAAGTTGAATTTCAAGTCAGCGTTTTCAAAAATGGCAGTATGTTGGTCACTGAACCAGAAAAGCATTTCCGTACATTTTGCATGATTTCATTTCAAATTCGAGAAAGAGAAATATTTTAAGCGAAGCGCATAAGAATCATTCAACTAAAAAGATTCCTTTTTGAATTCATGGGCTTTTATTTTTTTCCCATATTTCATGCATTTCTGAGGCAATGTTTTCCAAAAATTAGTATGACTTTCAATCGAAATTTTCATTTTATTATTTTAAGACTTGGTATTTATATGTAAAAACCTTAAGCAGCTTACGTGTTTAATGCCATGATGCATTACTTTATAAATCATCGTGACATTAAAAACGTAACGTATTTTATTCTAATGTTATTATTGGCCATTCAAAGCCTCAATGCTTTGAAATTCGTTTTGTAAATTATTTTCACCCGTTTTATTTAAGCACAGGCATTATAAACACAAAAATCGTAACAGCTACAATCACTGAAATTTTAATCACTTTATATGAAATTGAATATGTTTTTGACTTCAAAAGTTGTACGTTAGTCTAGTTAAAATGCTAGCGTGTGAAATCATTCGACCCTTTATGGTCGAAGTAGCCGAAACCTATCCGACGAAGATTTAGGGAAATCTTCGTCGGAAAAAAGTGAAATGCATCACGGCAATACTTCAAGCATTTAGAAAATTTGTGACTTCTTGGATTTTTGAATCCAAAGGATTCGATAGTTTATGAAAATAGTTGTGGTTTATTATTATAAAACGCTCACAAGAGTTAATTTTAAAACTGCGTTTTTGTGAGATTGTATGTACCAGTTTGGAAAACTTTCTAAAGTTTATCACGCAATTGATACTATGTAGTAATAGGTTTACCATATTTGTTTGAAACCAACTCGGGACGTATTTGCAACTCGTTAGTACTGAATTTCAATGCTTTTAAAGCTCTTACTGATTTTCCTAATATTACAAAATTTTAATCCTTAACATTTCATTGAAATATTATACTTAAAAAATCGTGTGTAACTCAGTGGTAATTTTTACTAGGCATGACTTTTCTTCAGAAATCTTTTAATGGATTTTAGTGATCACGGATTTCTGTTTCAATCAACGCTTGTTTAGCTTAGATTATCTTAGAGAGGTGCTTACAAACTCAATGGCCAATATATCAGCCCAAAATTTAGGAACACAATCCTTGCTGGGTACCCAATGAATCTCCCATGACCTGTTCTCCCCGTACGTTTTAAAATTTACAAAATCCCTGACATTTTTGCAACCCTGAACATTACCCAGGACATCACTAGAGATCTAGGACTGTTCGGGCTAATCTCATACTTAGGGTAAGCCAACGTAGTAAACTCTTTTAAACCAAGCGAGCCTTTTTATTCATCTTATGTGATTGAATTTTTGAAATTTCACGTACCGAGCTTAGAACAATGCGATATATTACTATAAAACTTGTAATAGGTATCGTTTTTAAACGTGTTTGGGAGACAAAAGTATAAGCGCTCAGGTGTGTTCTTATTTTTCGACAACTAAATTGATTTCTTTTCCCAGGATTGATTCGACATTTAAATCTGCCAATTAAATTACCAAACGAACTGTCACAGACAAAATAATGTTTACAAAATGCTGATGTACTTATCATCTGTACTTTTACGTAAAACATTTTGACACTCACTTTTTTCATTTTATTAAACTAAGCCGCAAGAGAAAAACAAGAACCTCTGTACTTACAACTAAATTGTCAGTGCTACAGTTATAAAGAAAAAGGCAATCACCAATGGAGGCAATTCAAGCAACTTCATTGGTCACGTGGCACCGATGAAAGCAATGCGAACAAAGGAAGCCGTAGCATCGCTTTACATCGAGTTTGACAAATCTAATTAAAAACTAGGACTAAATAAAGTTCTTCTTTATTAAAAAAATTAACACTAAATGCAACACTATAACTATTGTAATAATTAATAAATTTCTTTTATAATGATTAAATTAAATGTAAATACTGGGTTATAATCAGAAAAAAGCTGTGAAAAAAGTCTAATTAATTTTAAGATAACTAATTTTGCCTAGTGAACTCCACGTAGAACTCAATTGAAAATCTTAGTAAACAAAGAGCGGATATCACGTGACAACGATGATCGCTCATGAGTCCCTCTAGCATTGAATTGCTCCCATTACTCAATCTGCAGCATGTGTTTCGCATACGTAATAAAATATTCAAAAGACTATATTCAATGAATTATATAAGCCGTAAACTAAAAATGATACAAATCGTAAATAGTAAGTACAGTACATTTGTAGTAAGTACATTTGTAGAGTAGTTTTCTAGTTTGTAAAACCAGCGAAAATTGATGACCCCTAATTTCTGTAAAAACTCATCAGTAAGCTTGGAAATCCATTTCAATACAATATACTTCCAGACAAGAAATCTCTGCAAAGATTTTTTTCCTTTCTTCACCAACTTTATTTATAAATCTATCACACCAAATATCTTTTTTTGTAGTGGCTTTAGAAAAGACTGAGAGCAAAGAAAAAACTAAAACTAAGAAAAGGTGGCAAAACGAAATGATGAATTGAGTAAAAGTTGAAAAGAATGAGTTACTTCTATCTTGAGGAAAAAAAAACACATAAGGGCTATTCTGCGTGGAAAATATTATGGAAGATCATCAAAAAATGAGTAAGGGTTGTAGTGAAAATTGAGATTTGCTTCAGTATTTTTTAAATTTAGCGGATTACTATCATATGAAGCAAAGACATATGTACAAAAAATGTAATAAGTAATTAAAGTAAAAAAGCAACGCTGATTCATTTTTTCACTTTGAAAGAGGAAGAAATTTCTAATAAAACTAAAGTATATATGTAATGGAAATATTTGTTGCTACAAAGAGTCCAATTCTTTCCATTTTCTAGGAAAATTGAATGTTCTATATACGAATATTTATAATAGCAGTAATAGCTATTATGAAACTGTTTCATGAAAAAGCTCAAAAATTAAAGGAGAACGTATGTGAACTAAAAATAGTTATGAGAATATGTAGGGATATTTTGGTGTATTCTATAAAGCGTTATTTTATTATCGGTAAATGCAGTTGTTACATTAACATCATTATGAAAGAAAATATATTTAAACTTAACGATATATCTAAGTTAACCCCCGTAAGTGGTAATATCTCTCCAACTCACACTTCCAGTAACATCCGTCTATGAGACTAAGGTTTTTATTACATTATTACTACTTCTTTTTACATACTTACTTATTTACTTTTACTTATGCACTTACTTATTTACTTACTTTTTTATTACTACTTATTTTTTTTTTTTTTATTTCTATTCTCATTAGGACAAGAACTAAACCATATCCGTCTCACAGACGAATATTACCATTTATGGGTTAAGTAAATTCCAGATGAGTAAAGTGTTGCTTATTTACCGTCTTCAGTCCGTAGGTAAACACAAGGTCATAATTCGTAAACTGTGATATGATAATCATTTAGTATATGCAACAGAATAATCGCAATAATCATTGCAATTATCCTGCAACTCAAATATGTCTCCAACTCACACTTCCAGTAATATCCGTCTATGAGACTAAGGTTTTTTATTACATTATTACTACTTCTTTTTACTTACTTATTTACTTTTACTTATACTTATTTACTTATTCACTTACTTATTTACTTACTTTTTTATTACTACTTATTTATTTCTATTCTCATTAGGACAAAAACTAAACCATATCCGTCTCACAGACGAATATTACCATTTACGGGTTAAGTAAATTCCAGATGAGTAAAGTGTTGCTTATTTACCGTCTTCAGCCCGTAGGTAAACACAAAGTCATTATTCGTAAATTGTGATATGATAATCATTTAGTATATGCAACAGGATAATTGCGATAATCATTGCAATTATCCTGTAACTCAACTATCTCTCCAACTCACACTTCCAGTAATATCCGTCTATGAGACTAAGGTTTTTTATTGCCTATGAGACTAAGGTTTTTATTACATTATTACTACTTCTTTTTACTTACTTATTTACTTTTACTTATACTTATTTACTTATTCACTTACTTATTTACTTACTTTTTTATTACTACTTATTTTTTTTTTTTTTTTTTTTATTTCTATTCTCATTAGGACAAGAACTAAACCATATCAGTCTCACAGACGAATATTACCATTTACGGGTTAAGTAAATTCCAGCTGAGTAAAGTGTTGCTTATTTACCGTCTTCATTCCGTAGGTAAACACAATGTCATAATTCGTAAATTGTGATATGATAGTTATTTAGTATATGCAACAGGATAATCGCAATAATCATTGCAATTATCCTGTAACTCAAAAAGCTCGTATCATAATTTTAGAGTTCTGGCGTTGTGTTTACCTGCAGACTGAAGAAGGTAAATAAGCAATACTTTATATGAGTCGTCTAGATTAAAAACCAGATACATCCACATTTTTTCGATTTCAATTTTTTTACACTTTCTAATAGTTTAAAGTAATCTTCAAATGGGGTTAATTTTTTAAGTTTCTAAAGCAGCTACATCGTGCTAAAAAGTGTGTTTGAAATGTGCCGGTTTATTACAAAACCAGCCCCCCCCCCCCCCCCCCCATCGACCATGCTTGTCAGCTCTTCTTTTCCTCCAAATATCCTCCAAGGAAAAATTATTTTTGTGTTAAAGTTTCAGCAAGTTAAAAGTCTATCCCAATGCTCTTAGATAGAAATTCGAATTTCTTAGATATTAGTTTTTTGCAGACCGGGAACAATTTCATTTTTTGGATGTAGGTGGTTTTGAAACTAGACGACTCATATATTTTGTTGACTTCGTTGCAACAGATCATAAATAAGTTTACATCTCTTCTGTGCCTCATGAAGACAAAACCATTTATTTTAAGGGAATTTTGATCATACGTCTAGAAAATTGAAAGATGAAGAAAATTTATTTGACTTACTTTTTTATATCTTGTAAAATAGCCTTTTTCATAGTCAGGTCTGCAGTCAAGACGACTATAATTTATTTTTGTACACATTAATTGCTATACAGCAGCTCCAAATTTCGATTCAACATAGCTTGAAATTTTCAATAGTTTTTTTTTTGTTAAAACAGTCGAAAAATTTGTAATGTAATATGAGAAGTAAAATGAGACGACGTAATTAAAAGTGCTAATGCTGCTATTTCTAACTGTTTTGATAACTTTTATTTGTACTCTTTTAGATACGTTTATGTTTTTAACACAAATTTTGCTATTTTCCGCAAAAGTATTTATCAATTACGTTGAAATTTATAAAGAATATATAGCTATAGTTCTTCCTCGAGAGAGTAACAATAAATTGATTTCAATAAGTTCGTTGAATCATGTTTGACGACCAAAAATGATATTCAAGAATTTTTTCGAAAAACTGAACTTGGGAAACGGAAACTTGATAGCACGCCTAACAGCTTACTTATGTTAGTGTAATTAAAACCCTTTGATGAGCAAGTACTATTATTTTCTTATTTATTTATTGTTTCTTTATATTTTTATTTATTTAGTTATTTATTTTGTATGATCGCCATAACCTAAGCTTTCATTAACACTTTGAGAGCGACGTGTGCCACCTCGTGTGCCGTGTGATACGGCTCACGTGCGAATAGTTTATCTGTCGGCGTGTACCACTGGTGGCTCACACAAGAATGGTTCATCTGTCGGCGTGTACCACTGGTGGCTCACACAAGAACGGTTCATCTGTCGGCGTGTACCACTGGTGGCTCACACAAGAATGGTTCATCTGTCGGCGTGTACCACTGGTGGCTCACACAAGAACGGTTCATCTGTCGGCGTGTACCACTGGTGGCTCATACAAGAACGGTTCATCTGTCGGCGTGTACCACTGGTGGCTCACACAAGAATGGTTCATCTGTCGGCGTGTACCACTGGTGGCTCACACAATAATGGTTCATCTGGCGGCACGTACCACTAGTGGCTTATATCAGCTATGTTCTTATAACAGTTTTGTTAGATGAAAAAAAAACATATGGTAAAAAATAACTTTTTTTACTGAAAATTTGAAAAGCTTATTCTTTCAGGTAGCAAAAATCTTTGCCTTCCTCAACGTGTTAAAATAGCTAGAAGATCAACTAAAAAAATCAATGCTTAATATACAGTTGAACTTGCTTAATACGAAATGCCAAAAAATCGCGAATTTGTTCGTATTAGCCGTTATTCGTAATAACCGTGAATAATTAAAATTGTGTAAAAAAAGTATTAGAAATGCACGTTTATATTTTAAAAATAATTACTACTAATAAAGAATGATTCGAAGATAGAGGGTTTGATCCCTGAGCAGACTGACCTGTGCGCTAGTCAACACGTGCATGAGCTTTATTCTCTACTGAAAAAGATTCAACGTATGATTCGAAATACGTACTTGGTGGTTTACAATGACTCAAAATAGCCATCAATTTGTAAAAAAAAAATATTCAATCGAGCAAATTGCTCATGAATAGGTCAGAAATGTTGTTCGTCCCAGCCGAAATTTGTATTTTAGCCTTCGTAATATGCGTGAGATATTTAGTGTGAATAAATAGTAAACCAGACTTAATGAACAAAATGTTCGTTTCAGCCGTGATTTCGTATTAACCGTGTTCGTATTAAGAAAGTTCAACTGTACTATTAAAACCGCCTTTATCTAAATATGTTATTTTGCTATAGTTCAGTATAAATAATTATTTTTTTGCAATTATGTAGAAAACAAACTGAAAGGACTTATTATATTTTGTAGCCATTTGTTATGGTATTAAATCTAAAAGGAAAGTTACTCTGGTTTTGAGTTTTAAAAGATTGCATTAACCGCGTCAGTGCTAATTGCTTTTCTCAAGCAAACAGTAATTTTGACTCCTAAATGGAATTTTTACATCACAACTCCTTTTGTACTAGAATCTAATCCAATATTATTCCCGATAATGAGCTTATCTGTTGAACTTACGTAGAGTTGTCGAAATGTTTGAAGTAACATTGTAGTGATAGTCGATTCAGCTGTTTCATTTGCAATATATTAGTATTAATTTCAAGTTTATCAAACAGCTCAATCGAATATTATATTATAATATAATCGATGACGCATATCGAATTATAAAACGGTTGTTTAACTCTGTCATTTTCTTCTCCATAACTTCAAATAATAATCTAAAAAGCTAACTTTGCCCAAAACTTGTCCTTTAAGTATAAAGAAATACCTTTTTTATGCTACGTTCAAATGAAATTCCAATTGAGTTGGTGGAAAATATACATCTACAAAGTTCATATTTACAAACATATCTGCAATAGGACTGCAGTATTTTTAAAATCAAAAGAAAAGAAACTCATGTTGATACATGCTACTAACAGTGAAAAATTTAAAAAAAATAAACTTTTGCTCTGAAATGTTCGTTATAGTGTCTCATAAAAACAGAAAAATGCGTCGTTCATTAACAGAAAGTATTTATTTTACACTAAAAAAAATATATGGCAAATCTAGCAATAAGTTTTTCTGCAACTTTAGTAAAGAAAATCTTACAAAATGCCATATAGATATAATGAATAGTATTCTTCTTTTTCTTTCAAAATAAAAGCCACATTTTTCTACACCGTTTATTAAATTCTATTACTTTTTAGCACTTCATCCGTTTTATCCTCAGGGAATGAAGGTAAATGATTATAAAATTTCCAGATTGCCATAAACATGAAAGCCCTTATATTTTTCATCTAGTTCGTAGTTTCAAATAAAAAGTCGATAGTAATTACATATAATTTATTTTTAATATTCAGTTGTCCATTAATAAAGGTAGTATTTTTTTTATTATTATTTATTTACTTTTTTAGATTTATCCACTTTGTATAGTAAACCCATGATATGTTATATTTTATAGAGAAATGAATATAAAGGTTTCCGTACTTTTTAATTACTATCTGATTTTCTGTGCTAAAACCTTCCGTGAATTTGCGCTTGCGTCAGGTCTGCTTTGATTTCATGTAACCAGGGATGATAGGAGAGTTAAAGATTTGGTAATTTTAATCTTTTATCTGGATTCACTTAGCCTTTTGTGGGTGTGGATTCCCTTCTCCTCCCTTTCTTAACGGATCTTGGGTAAAAACATGAAACCTGGAAAGAATTCGGAAAGGAACAAGCAAGCCTGAAATTGAAAACTTCGTGGAACTGAAAACTTCGTATCAAATTTATAATACATAATTTATATTCATTTATAGTACATAATTTATAATAAAACATAAAGCAAAGTTCATCAAGTAGTATGTGACTTGGGCCGTGGTAGCCTAGTGGTTAGCACGTCAGACTTCCACCTGGAAGGTCGCGCGTTCGATACCCACTGAAGACCACCATGTATACTTGGGGATATGTGCATGTAAAATCCGTAGACCCTATTTGTAGCCTATTTGTAGCCTATCACTAAAATCGTTTGCAAGTGCTAAGCATTGTTTACGAAAGCGAACAGTCAATCCGAAGTGCTCAGAATTTGTTATTAAATAGAATATAATTTGATGGCTGAACTCTTTGCACCCGCAATAGCTTCAATAATTTACTTTGATAAATTCCGCATTTTATGAAGTTTTCACTTAAACGTTTCGATTTCCCCCTCCCCCCAAACCTCAACAAGAGAATTCTAAAAAGTCTCGCCGCGTTTTTAGTTTTATTGTTGCAATATTTTGATTATAAAATAATTAAATGAAAAACATGTTTTAAAGTTAAATTTAAATCCTACTAAATTGAAAGCGGGACAAAAGTTCATTATTAGGCTATATAAACTGTTACATGAGAGAATTTAAATCATACGATTCAAGCATAGGAGAAATAAGGATTATCAGAATGCTTCTCAGTCAACAAAAAGCAAAAAGAATCGAAATAATACATCAAAAGTATTTAAATATTGCCAAGATAAATAAAAGTCCGTTTCCTGGTAGAACATAATCTATTATTTGCAGTGCTTCCTATTTGCAGTAAATTTTGAACGATTAAATTACAAATAATTCTTAACAATTTGACTTTAAAATATGCGAAAAATATAAGGATGCGCTTCAACTAGTTGTACGTGAAATGAGTTGCTGATAATTAGATAATTCTACTTAAATCTCAAGTGAGTATCAAACCTCATTATTGCTGCATTAATTACTACAAGTATCTGCAACCATTTTGCATGAAAGAAAGATCCTTCTTCAGTTTTTCCCACAACAGGGAAATCACAAAATGGAGACACTTTTTAATGAAACTAATGAACTTAATCTGTTGTAATGCAAGTGACGAATATACTATGGATTAATGAAACATTATCATTATCTTCCCTCTGTCATTAAATTAAAAATAATTCATTTTTATTCGAGTAGCAAATAGAACGGTGAAATAGTTGTTATACATTTGTGATAATGGGTAGGGAATTAATTTTATGGTTTTATTGATGGGGGGGGGGGGCTAAATTACCACCTGGCGAGCATTATTTATTGGCGAAATCAATTTCATCAGATACAAAAGGGTTTAAGCAGATATGCTTGAAAGATAAATGAAGCGTAAACGGGAAAACGACCTAAGTCACATACTACTTGATGAACTTTGCTTTATGTTTTATTCATTCATTTTATAACATAAACGTTAATTTCAACTATACGAGCCTACCTTCCCGTAACACCTAAATTCAAATTTATAATACATAATTTATACTCATTTATAGTACATAATTTATAATAAAACATAAAGCAAAGTTCATCAAGTAGTATGTGACTTGGGCCGTGGTAGCCTAGTGGTTAGCACGTCGGACTTCCACCTGGAAGGTCGCGCGTTCGATACCCACTGAAGACCACCATGTATACTTGGGGATATGTGCATGTAAAATCCGTAGACCCCACTACCTCTCCCCGTGCGTAAGCAATCCTAAGGCCTCGGCTAACAGGTAGGGGTCTGGTGGAGAAAAGTAGTGTGTGACTTAGGTCGTTTTTCCAGTGGACCCTTCAAGTGCAAATGCTGATAATTTGGAAAATATTAGTTTTTTATATCAGGATATTGTTACGTGGTTTTAAGTAAGATTAGGAATTTGCTTCACCAGTTTCAGTATGCACGTTTTCGAAGCCTATTTTTAAGTTGCAAATTGACTACTTATGTTATTATTTTCTAACAATAACTATTGAAACAAAAATTATATTTTAATGGTCACATATTATGTATGGAAGCAATAACGCAATTTATTATATTAATGATTTTTTAAGTAGTACGTCATGTGTTTTGTGAGGAAAATATTTCCTGCGTAATAGTAAGTAGTTCTATAGTCTCGTATTTTAAAGTCTCATAAATTAAAGGTGTTCCTCACGATTACTAGTTATGAACTGTCAAATGCAATTGCCAACGTTAAGTTCAGACTATACTTTTTTTTTAAGTTTAATTTTGAAACATAGGTAATTTTCCAGCTCCTTGGTCATCCAAGCATTACTAATTGACCTTATAATAGAAGATTCTGTTGTTTTTTTAAATTCAAGTAATAACTCGAATTGGGTCTAAAATGAGTTAAATTGTCTCTAAAAATACTATGTAACTACAGAGCTTTTTACAGAACAAAATTCCTTTTTTTTTTCTTTTTACATGGTTTTATTTAACTTGACTTGTGCCGGAATTTTGTAAGGCGGTTTTCGACAACTATTACTGCATAAATTATGTTCAAATTTTGCACACAAGCTTATCTTCGATGACAATACAATAATCCATCCATTTTATAATTTATTATAACGTTAATTAGGAAGAAAAATAATCTGAGGAAATTATCAGAATTATCATTTGTTATTTGGCAACAATAGTTTTGTTTGGATAATGCAACGATGTTTTGAATTTAAATAAAACCATGTAACTTAAAAACTTTTTGGCGATTTAATATTATTTAAATTTTTATTTTTACTGTTTTCAGAGTTCTAGTGGCAAATAAAGAGGTTTTAAAAGTTTTTCTTGGAATTTCCATAAATTTTCAGTTTTCGACTTAACTGGTTCTGTCACTTGCCTACTAAAAAAAATAATAAATGAATAGAAATGTTCTGAGGTTATTAGTAGTTGAAAAATTGTATTTTTACGAATTCTTTATTTATCTGTCATTTGACTGTTGACAATTTCATTTGAACCCTCAATTTATGTTTTTTGTTACAAAGGGGGGGGGGGGACCATTCTGTGTTTCGCAGGTTATTCCTCTTGGCAAATACATTTACCACTCATTTTGGTAAATTCTTTGGAATTACGGAACGTGACTGGAATAGGTCTAAAAAGTAGGACATCACTCTGGTTTGTGTTTCGATCACTGTTATGCCATTTAATAAAACTCTAAGGTTATTAGTAGTTGAAAAATTGTATTTTTACGAATTCTTTATTTATCTGTCATTTGACTGTTGACAATTTCATTTGAACCCTCAATTTATGTTTTTTGTTACAAAGGGGGGGGGGGGACCATTCTGTGTTTCGCAGGTTATTCCTCTTGGCAGATACATTTACCACTCATTTTGGTAAATTCTTTGGAATTACGGAACGTGACTGGAATAGCTCTAAAAAGTAGGACATCACTCTGGTTTGTGTTTCGATCACTGTTATGCCATTTAATAAAACTCTAAGGTTATTAGTAGTTGAAAAATTGTATTTTTACGAATTCTTTATTTATCTGTCATTTGACTGTTGACAATTTCATTTGAATCCTCAATTTATGTTTTTTGTTACAAAGGGGGGGGGGGGACCATTCTGTGTTTCGCAGGTTATTCCTCTTGGCAGATACATTTACCACTCATTTTGGTAAATTCTTTGGAATTACGGAACGTGACTGGAATAGCTCTAAAAAGTAGGACATCACTCTGGTTTGTGTTTCGATCACTGTTATGCCATTTAATAAAACTCTAAGGTTATTAGTAGTTGAAAAATTGTATTTTTACGAATTCTTTATTTATCTGTCATTTGACTGTTGACAATTTCATTTGAACCCTCAATTTATGTTTTTTGTTAAAAAGGGGGGGGGGGGGGGACCATTCTGTGTTTCGCAGGTTATTCCTCTTGGCAGATACATTTACCACTCATTTTGGTAAATTCTTTGGAATTACGGAACGTGACTGGAATAGCTCTAAAAAGTAGGACATCACTCTGGTTTGTGTTTCGATCACTGTTATGCCATTTAATAAAACTCTAAGGTTATTAGTAGTTGAAAAATTGTATTTTTACGAATTCTTTATTTATCTGTCATTTGACTGTTGACAATTTCATTTGAATCCTCAATTTATGTTTTTTGTTACAAAGGGGGGGGGGGGACCATTCTGTGTTTCGCAGG
Organism: Octonoba sinensis; assembly: GCA_038502835.1. Taxonomy (NCBI): domain Eukaryota; kingdom Metazoa; phylum Arthropoda; class Arachnida; order Araneae; family Uloboridae; genus Octonoba; species Octonoba sinensis. The sequence continues at coordinate 210,385,630 of CM076598.1, read as the reverse complement.
TTATTCCTCTTGGCAGATACATTTACCACTCATTTTGGTAAATTCTTTGGAATTACGGAACGTGACTGGAATAGGTCTAAAAAGTAGGACATCACTCTGGTTTGTGTTTCGATCACTGTTATGCCATTTAATAAAACTCTAAGGTTATTAGTAGTTGAAAAATTGTATTTTTACGAATTCTTTATTTATCTGTCATTTGACTGTTGACAATTTCATTTGAATCCTCAATTTATGTTTTTTGTTACAAAGGGGGGGGGGACCATTCTGTGTTTCGCAGGTTATTCCTCTTGGCAGATACATTTACCACTCATTTTGGTAAATTCTTTGGAATTACGGAACGTGACTGGAATAGCTCTAAAAAGTAGGACATCACTCTGGTTTGTGTTTCGATCACTGTTATGCCATTTAATAAAACTCTAAGGTTATTAGTAGTTGAAAAATTGTATTTTTACGAATTCTTTATTTATCTGTCATTTGACTGTTGACAATTTCATTTGAATCCTCAATTTATGCTTTTTGTTACAAAGGGGGGGGGGGACCATTCTGTGTTTCGCAGGTTATTCCTCTTGGTAGATACATTTACCACTCATTTTGGTAAATTCTTTGGAATTACGGGACGTGACTGGAATAGCTCTAAAAAGTAGGACATCACTCTGATTTGTGTTTCGATCACTGTTATGCCATTTAATAAAACTCTCTTAATATCAAACACAATTTCATTCTTAACCAAGCAAACAATCAGCCTGACTTTCGTCCCTATCACATTAACGTATCAGCCTGACTTTCGTCCCTATGACATTAACGTCGCTATCGTTCTTGACCAGTCACGTCGCAAAATCACATTCGATCCTCCAATCAGGTATCAAATTCGTCACGTGACTTGTTGAAAACGAAGGCGACGCTAATTGGAGGTGTATGAGAATCAGGTTGAAGGTAGCAATAAATACTCGCAGTATTGCGGAAATTTCCTTTAAAAAAATCTCAGCAGCGCGCATGTATACATTAACTCATGGACTAAATATTGAAATTTGTTTGGGTAGCGAGAAGAGTTAATTAAAGTGAATTCCAAGGTTTTCAACACGATGTTAAATTAAAACACGTCATCAGCTAAAAAAGCAGAAGACTCACGAAATAACGAATATAATCTTATATATAAGCCGCTTAAGTGTCTGTTTGTCACCGATTGTCTGTTTGTCACCCATTATTCCGAATTTCTTACTCCGAGAAAACTGCATCGTGCTGCCATCTACATAATTGTTTCTATAATGAAAACGTTTTTTTATGAAAGAGAACTTAAGGCGAGCTTCTACAAAATATAAGTTCGCCAAAAGCTTAGCGAATTTATAGCAATGTAATCGAATTTAATTTAATCCTTCTTTCTTTGCTTTAGTTTATTTATCGTCTGCGCTTTTTGTATATATTAAAGTGGCAGCGCTCTTTTTACCAGTTTCGTTAAAACTATTGTTTTGACGATGATTGTGTTGGATATAAATAAATATTTTTCACAAACAATTTGATTATATAGTAAATAATATTTTTATTTTACATATTAGTATAACTTAGATGTTTTTCTTCGGTAAGAATATTTTTCCGAAATTATTATATGTTTTTTATTTATTCATTAAACTTTACTGTTCTACCTGATAAATATCTCTTTGATTTGATGTGCATTTCCGGCTACTGGGAGAATTGTATATTTATAATATCCAGAACAGCGGTCATTTAGTATGACCGCCGGGCTTACTAGTATGAATAAACGCTAATAATCGGCAGTTTTTAATGTTTTTCATTAGTTATGCAACTTAAAATAAAAGTAAAATTCTGATATGGAGTAATATCTTATTTTTAATAATTGTTCGATTAAAACATTTCACTTGATTTTGAACATTGAAAGAACATAAAAAGAAACGCAGATGGTTTCATGAAATTAATACATTCATTGACCGATTCCTTAATTGCCAGTAATAAGTAGTATCGATTTTTAGTGTTCGTATTTTATCTTCTCTCTGATCATTAGAATGAAAATTATGATGGATAGTCATATTACCTTTTTAATTTAATTGGATAATTTAATGGAACATACGTTATCGTAGATTAGAGTAAAAACTTTAGAAATTAGTTTCTGTGGTTTTAATTGGTGTTTAATTTCTTAGTCTGAAGCAGTTTTAATGATGGTACGATGTTCACGAAATAGGAAGAGTTCTGAAGTAAGTCACGACACGGAGAAAATACAAAATGAATCTTCTGTTAAGGTTTAACTTATTTTTGTTCACTAAATCTCCTATTAATGCAATCTAATTAATGTTCGTATTTACACAAAAAATTGGAAACCAATGATAATCGAGCAATGCTCCTGCAAAGAACAATTAAATTGTAAAGGAATAGAAATCCCTTTTTTTATCATGCGTCGTCCAAGTAAAAGTTAGGGCGCTTTTCCATTGACCGACACGATAACGACAAAACGGACCCGATTGTCATTGGACGATATCGGGTTAAGTAAAATACATGTTACGAAGCTAAGCGCGTTCTTTGCCCGATCCGATAACGATTGTGTCGTTTCCAACAGAACGATATCGTTTATCGGAATATAATGTCGTTGAGCTAGTACGTCTCATAAAATCGCTCCGTTAAAGCACTTTGGCTCAAATTGGTATTTGTGTGTGTTTGCAGAAATATAATTAATTTAAAGAATGTGTCAACAGTAAAATTTGCCGTTGACGCTCTTTGTGAATTGGTATTGGTAGAAGCAAAGCTATTCTTATAGAATAAAAAAAGGAAAAAGAAAAAGAGCTTTATAAAAACATAAATAGAACACGATTGCTCATGGGAGGAAATTTTTAAGTTTTTGGATGACGAGGCTTCTAACTGAACAATCAAAAGAATAAAATAGTTTAAAATGCTCTACTTATATTTATGAATATCGTTTGATGAATCTGAATTTTGTTATATTTTCATAAAAATGATTTTTTTAAAAATATATAAAAATGAGCGTGATTTCATTTTTTGATTAGCTTTAAAGTGCCCCCATCGACCATGCTTGTCAGCTCTTCTTTTTTTCCCTCCAAATATCTTCCAAGGCAAAATTATTTATGTGGTAAAATTTCAGCAAGTTTAGTCTATCCCAATGCTTTAAGCAGAAATTCGAATTTCTTAGATATTAGTTTTTGCCCACGGTGAAACATTTCATATTTTTGGATGTAGCTGGTTTTTAAACTAGACGACCCATATACATTTGTATATATAATTATAAGGGAACCCCGATGAGGGTAAATTACTCGTTCAAGCCTACTTGTTTACACCTGGCAACCTTTTTTTCTGCCTGGAAAAAGGTAGTTCACCTTACTTTAGCGTCTTATTTAGATCATTTACTCTTAATTGGTGCGGTTTTTTTTTTTTTTTTTGGAAACTATGTGAGGGGTAATTATTGAGAAAAATTCAATTAAATACTATTTAATTAAAAATAGTTATGCAAGGTTGTTGGACGGCAACCCTAGCACGTTTTGCTTCATTACACATAAACTTGTATAAAATATAAATTTTATTAGGAACCTCGATGATGGAGAATCAACCTAAATCTGATCTTAGACAATAAGAAAGGAAAACAATACATATATAAAGTGCCCAGATTTAAATTTAAGCAAGGTTGAATGTATAATTACCCTAATTAATAAACTTGCTTTACTTCAATAGAACTTTCCAAGATTTTAAATTACATTATTAACATAAATCAACGACATTTCAATTCCCTTTAGCATTATGATGGAAAATCTCTGCACTTTTCCCCACTTGCAATTTCGCTTTTAGTCGTAACTACTGCCTACTTTAATAGCTGAAAATTAATTTCGAGTACTCATTACCTTAAAGTTGGCATTCAATTTGTTTCAGTCTTAAGAAAAATGTGAGGTAATTTCAGTAAGAACACTTTATGTATTACATCCATTATCTTTTGCGTGTGGTAATATTCCCGGGAATATCCCAGGTACTCTTGTGCCGCTTTTGTGTTTTCGTTCATCAGCAACATCAACAAATGATATTCTAATTCTCTGTGAGTGGGCTTCACCTTCAGAAGGATAATTTGATTTGAAATTAACTTGGAATTGCAAGTTTAAGCAATGGAAGATGTGTTTGTCTATTTTTTTTAATTTTGCTTCAGTGTTTTCATACCCAAAATTATTTTTCGGATTACACTTGTTTGCCCGTGATATACGCTAGCACCGATTTGGTTCCGTTAATGTCATTACTTTAAGAGGCATTTACTTTTGTGCCTGCACGTTCTTGTTTAAGTTTTCACTTAATTTGCTTATTTTGTTAATGGGACTGTTTTAATATTAATTATTTCTTACTGAGGGAACTAGCACAAAACACGAAGTTGAATGTGAAAAAAATACAAATTAGCATAAATTTAAATTTTAAAATAATGATCGTCCGAAATAGGATTCCAAAAGGCGCAATTTAATACTATTCTTAGCACTATGCTGTACAGTTCTATTCAAAAATTTCTTTTCGCTGTAAATATAGTTAACAAAAGTCTAGTCAATTATGTTTGTTCTGGACAAAGGATTAAATGATTTGATTTGAGTAAATAAGTGTAAGGGAAACTAATTTTTCTCTTTAACCCTTTCACTACCATTCAGTCTACCGCGTTGGACATATATGTCGAGTGGGTAGTCAAAGGGTTTATAAGGCACTACAATGGTTATTGGCTTTTTGCAATCTAAAAAATGCTTCTATTTATTCTTTCTTCTTACTAAACACTTCCACACTAAATTTTACGCATTCCTTATGAAAAGCATTGCACTCATTAATGTCTTAAGTGTAATCATTTTTGTGATCACATGCAACTTCTTCCGTAGTCCATTTTTCTACTGGTTTTCTTAAGATTTTACTAAAGCTCAAAGTGATTTTAGGCATATGTGTTAATTTTTACTTATTACATTGTTCCGTGTATTTTTTTTTTTTTTTTTGACTATTGGATATATTTTTGTCATTGCTTAAAATTTGAAAATACAGTGGAACCTCGCTATCCGTACACAATTCGTTCCAGGAGGCAGATCGAATGGCGATGTGTACGAATGGTGAATTATTTTTTCACATAAGATACAATGTAAATTGGATTAATCTGTTCCAGATCCACAGATGGTTGCTTATTTGAACCTATGAAAAGCAAATCAACAGTACTGTAACATGAAATTATAGATAAATAAATTTAACTGCACGTTGCTTGTACTAAGGTAAGCTGATGGCATAAATGGAATGTTGTGAGGAGGAAGATAAATGGTTGGAAGAGGAGTCCCTTTCTATAAAAACATCAGGTAACATCCCTTCAGGTGTTTTCTCCCTTTCTACTGTTCTTTCTTTTTTTCTGTTTTTTTGCACTAGAAGAATCTTGTGTCTCTTTCTCTAAAAAACTGTCCAATTTTGTCTGCCTTTGACGATTGTTCAGAATTTTTCTAAAATGGCCAATAACATTGTCGTTTAACAAGTTAATTCTGTTGACCACAGCAATGTTGGGATGCCATTTTTAAACCACTCTCTGTGCTTTCTCGCAGGGGCTCTTTAATTTTTGCAAAGGAAATGCTTTATTTTCTACTTTCCTCCTCTGAAGAAGAAAGTTCTTCAACCACTTCCTCTTGCTGCCCCCTTAGAAAGTTAAAATTGTCAGTAAAATCTCAAAAAGTATTAAAATTTAGAAGAAATCCAAAACGCCAAACAAATTATTGCCAGACGAGTTCAAAATGAGCATAATGTCTCGATTTTTTTACTTAAAAAAAAGCCAAACTGGCAATCCAGCTGTCCCCTGGCACCGTACGAATCGCGGGACAACTGCGAATGGCGAGTTGAATTTTACTTGAACATTTTGGACGAAGAGCGGGGTTCTACTGTACATAAGTCCGTCACTTACTTCAAAAATGCATCACATGAAATAATTTTCTAACACTGCCATTCCCCCTTTTTTTTTTTTGCACCCTCTTAACTTTACCTACTACTTCGAGCAAATTTGAATTTTATTTAACTCAAAAATAATACTTTTGTAATGGATAACATTTTTTTAGGCATAAGAATAAGGAAATATATGGTTTTAAAGATAATTTTTAAACGGATACCACATTTCATTAAATTTCTGATTTAACACGTTCACGCCGGGGCAAATATCTACGTTTTTCCGCGTGAGGCGGGACTGTCTTGTATCCTTACGCTTCGTGAAGGCCTTCGAATTTTTATGTATAATGTTGAGAAAAATTAAAATAAACTTATTCTTTAACTTCTTTTCTGAAAACAAGTGACTCACCTGTGATAAACGCCGCCCCACGGAACAGACAAGCGTGAACCGATGGTGGGTCACGCCGCCCCACGGAGCAGTCAAGTGTGACCCACCGGTGGGTCACACCGATGTGAACGTGTTAAGACAAGACATACGCACTTCTGCAAGCATTTTAATCGCCTCTCCCCCCGTATGTACGACATTTTTCCTCATTATGAAACTCCCCCCCCCCCCCCTAGCCTAAAATTATTTCTTATGAGCACTCTTTAAAAGGAAAAGAGACAAATTACAACAATTTTAAGTATGTTTTTGAGTCAAAAGTATACAAATAAAATCACTTTCCCCTATACGCATTCAGAATTTAAATCTGAAAAGAGAATATACTCAAGTCTTATGATCGCGGTAAAAATAAAGAAAGAGAAGCACATTTAAAAAATGAAATTTACCAACAATGTTCAATAGAAGCGCGACAGCATGTAACAAAAATATGTTTTTAATCCTCTAATCATTTTACGCAAGAACAGGGAAATAATGAAAAGTATTTTGTTGTTTCATGATTGTAATAAAGAATACGATTTTTAATAACGCCGATATAAATATAAAAATTTTCCGCTTGAGGAAAATGCTTTGTTGATGTGCTTAAAAAAAGAGATTAAATCAAGGTTTTTGTTTTACTTATACAAAAAGGTAGAAGAAATTTTCATTTCATTGCATGAGTGAAAAAAAGAACTTTTTTAGAAATATGTAGTTTTCTTTGTATTTCATTAGGTATACATGGTTGTTATATACACATATAGTATGAGGGTTGACTTGTTATTTTTATAACTTGTTAACTTGGATAATAGAACAATAAGGAACATAGGACTATTTTCTAAACCTTTAAGGAGACTCCTGAAAGAAATTAAAGTACTTAAAACTAATTTATTACTTTACGTAATATAGAGAAATCCTCATTAACATCAATACTGAAATATTTTTTTAAAAAATCAAACTTTATTTGTTTTACGTTGATAAATAATATTTAGTTTATCTTCAAAGCGAAATATTATAAGAATAGCAATTCAAGCGTTATGATTTTTCGTCATTGTCAAAGTAGCTAATTTTAAAAAGTCAATTTTATGTCTATGTAAATTTAATCTCTCCCCTAATAATGTGTTCAAATAATAACTTCACACCTGATATTAGTTTAGCATTCAATCTAGAACATTTGCTGATAATTCTAAATCTTACAACCGTACCACTAACAGTATTGATAGAATCAAAATACAAAACGCCATGTAATTAAATGAGTTTAATCAGCATTAACAAAAACTGCTAATTGCACATAAGAACAGATAAAGACTTATCACTTAATTAGCTTAAGTTTCATTGCACTCATTAAGGTGAAAATAAAACATGTTGTACAAATTAAATCATATGGAAGATTAGAGACCATTAATTGACTCGAAGTCGTTTTAATATCGTTTAATGATGAAACGCAAAAGATGATTAGCACTTTAGACTGCTCTCAATAGAATTTGTAAGACACATACAACAAGCAACGATGCTTGGTCAATTGAAGTTCTTTTAATTGCAAGTATTTGCGTAATGGTCCTCCATTTTGGGACTTTTTCTATGAACCGATGAGCTATAAGGAAAGTAATATAAGTTTCTTAAAGTTGTAAAATTAGTATGTCTTGTACTTTTCGACCAGAAGTTAAAACCAAAATACAAATGTGTATTGAAGCATACTTTTTTTCTTTTATTTCATGAAATAACTATACAAGATCTTCGCAAATGGCCCCACTTGAAGTGCGCATCAGCATTACCTTTAAAGATTTGTTACGTTGTTCTATTATGCTGGACTTAAATGTGTTAGAAGTGTCATATAACCTTCCAACAAAAGTTTCATATAACCTTTCAACACAACTTTCATGTAACTATCCGACATAAGTTTCATGTAACTTTCAAACACAAGTTTCATGTAACCTTCCAACACAAGTTTCATGTAACCTTCCAACACAAGTTTCATGTAACCTTCCAACACAAGTTTCATGTAACCTTCCAACACAAGTTTCATGTAACCTTCCAACACAAGTTTCATGTAACCTTCCAACACAAGTTTCATGTAACCTTCCAACACAAGTTTCATGTAACCTTCCAACACAAGTTTCATGTAACCTTCCAACACAAGTTTCATGTAACCTTCCAACACAAGTTTCATGTAACCTTCCAACACAAGTTTCATGTAACCTTCACAATGTCTTACAAGTTTCATGTAACCTTCCAACACAAGTTTCATGTAACCTTCCAACACAAGTTTCATGTAACCTTCCAACACAAGTTTCATGTAACCTTCCAACACAAGTTTCATGTAACCTTCCAACACAAGTTTCATGTAACCTTCCAACACAAGTTTCATGTAACCTTCCAACACAAGTTTCATGTAACCTACCAACACAAGTTTCATGTAACCTTCCAACACAAGTTTCATGTAACCTTCCAACACAAGTTTCATGTAACCTTCCAACACAAGTTTCATGTAACCTTCCAACACAAGTTTCATGTAACCTTCCAACACAAGTTTCATGTAACCTTCCAACACAAGTTTCATGTAACCTTCCAACACAAGTTTCATGTAACCTTCCAACACAAGTTTCATGTAACCTTCCAACACAAGTTTCATGTAACCTTCCAACACAAGTTTCATGTAACCTTCCAACACAAGTTTCATGTAACCTTCCAACACAAGTTTCATGTAACCTTCCAACACAAGTTTCATGTAACCTTCCAACACAAGTTTCATGTAACCTTCCAACACAAGTTTCATGTAACCTTCCAACACAAGTTTCATGTAACCTTCCAACACAAGTTTCATGTAACCTTCCAACACAAGTTTCATGTAACCTTCCAACACAAGTTTCATGTAACCTTCCAACACAAGTTTCATGTAACCTTCCAACACAAGTTTCATGTAACCTTCCAACACAAGTTTCATGTAACCTTCCAACACAAGTTTCATGTAACCTTCCAACACAAGTTTCATGTAACCTTCCAACACAAGTTTCATGTAACCTTCCAACACAAGTTTCATGTAACCTTCCAACACAAGTTTCATGTAACCTTCCAACACAAGTTTCATGTAACCTTCCAACACAAGTTTCATGTAACCTTCCAACACAAGTTTCATGTAACCTTCCAACACAAGTTTCATGTAACCTTCCAACACAAGTTTCATGTAACCTTCCAACACAAGTTTCATGTAACCTTCCAACACAAGTTTCATGTAACCTTCTAATACTTCACCTTTAGCTGGAAACGGCAATGGTGTATTCATGCCAAGTTCAACATCGACAAACACCGTCCACAAAACTTTTCATGGCTCTTCATTGGTTCTACATAATATGCCTACATACAATGCACCCTAAGGATGCTTTCACACCAAAGGCGGCAAAGACAAAAAACATGTCTTTTTTCATCTGCGCATGCGCAGAGCATATTTTTGCCTTCAAAAATGTGCTTTGCACTTGCGCAGATGGGAAAAGGCAGGAATATTGACTTGGTCGCCTTTGCTGTGAAAGCACGCTGGGGTGCCTTCACACCAACTGTAACAAACGATATACGACGGAAAAGAAACATTCAGCGCGCATTATTTATTTACCTTCAACAGTGCTTGGTAGCTACAAGATATGCCAGCAATCTATATTCCAAAATCTGTAATTTTAAACTTAAACGATGCTGGAAAAAAGCACTTCACAATCATAATTGTCTCGACAGCCCGTTGTGGGCCTTGGCATTCTTCAAAAGATTCAGCCAGACTGTTCTCCTCATGGCCGTGAATCTCCAGTTTTTGATCTTAATTACTCTAAAATCAGCATCTAAACCCAGCAGTAAAAAAGCACTTAAAATACACAAATTCTAATTGTATGTATTTTATATTTCATTTGGAAATTCCTGTCTCCCTCTTTCTCCGTCGTCAAGAGAATTTGAGAAATAAAAGTACCTTCGTAATGAGCCATCTGTCACTGTTTTGTCCTGGAGTGTCATTTCTTGCTCGTCCAAATGCATGAATGATTTTAGAACGTAAACGAACTTATCCGGCAAATAAATTTTGAAAACAAGCAATTTTTGAAACTCATTATGAACCCTATTAAACGCGTTATAGCAAGCTCTTTTATTTATAGTTTATTTTTTTAGTTATTTAATTTGTTCTTGTTTGCAACGACTCTCGGAAATACCAACTAAAAATGGACTTTCAATCAAGTAACATAAACAAAGTACAGTTTTGTATTTAGTAATACTTTGCCTAGATTTTTGGAATGAATAATTTGCTTCCTAGTGTCGTTTGCGCTATCTTCTGCACTTCGGGGCGTCTAAACTTCATATTTCTTTGCAAATTCACTTTTTACATCAATTTTTCCCATCACTTACGATTAGAAACGTTAAGCATATTTTCATTTTAATGAAATTAAATGCGCTGCATCAACTAAAATACTTTCTGTAATCAAATTAATTATTTCTATCTTCCTGAACAACGAATGACTTCGCAGTTTCCAAACCTGATTTGCAGTAATATTCATTTAATGCTTTAAGATAACGGACGTTTGGAAATTTTTCTCAGTTTGGCTCAATAAACTTTAAGAAACTTAATTAAAGGAAGTTAAAACAACGAAACATTACCTGTCAAAAAACTGAAGCGAGGAAGGAAGCTATAAACTCGGAAGTTTGGTGATGGGAAATTTGCTAAAATCTTTCTTACATATTTATCTTAGAAATAAATAACGACTGCAGTTATTTTACATGAATATTTTAATTTTTGCAAATGTAATAAACAATGTTACGGTAAGATATCAAAAAAAATTATTTTTAACATTAATTGCACTGATGTTATTTTGAAAATAATATTATTTTTTGAAAATGTCAAAATTTTGAGCTACACCCACGACTTCCTACGATTATTATCTATTTTTGAGAGCCATTCACTGACAGCTTTTTGAATTTACAATTGATGTGTACGATATATGTTGAAGAATTATGAATTCATCATGGTAGTTCTTGCACAAAGCCATAATTTAAAGTTGCATGTGATATTTTGTTCACCATGTTTTACATGCTTGTACTAATAACCAAGGAAATAAGATTTTGAATAGAGATTAATCATGTATAACATTTGTAAATAAAAAGAAAAGAATATGTTTTAAAAAATATCTCTCTCCTGTTGAAAGCGAATGCTTCAAAATTTATAAGAACTATGCATTTAAAAATTTAGTAAATTGCAATATTGCAACTATGCAATAATAAGCGGTTTCCACAAAAATAGGGAGGTGCACTTATGTGAAAACTACGAGTTGGAGAGAGGGATGGAACTGAGTGTAAAGGTACTTTAACACCAAAGGCGACAAAGACAAAATTCCTGTCTTTTCTCATTTGCGCACGCGCAGTGCACATTTTTGAAGGCAAAAATATGCTCTATGCTTGCGTAGAGGAGAACAGTCAGGAATATTGTCGTTGTCGCATTCAGTGTGAAAGCACCCTAAGTGAGCAATTCAATTCGATAGCTGACAATTATATGTCTATTGTCCCTCAGTCATCATCAACAGCATGGAAAACTATTCACAAAAGTTCCTAAAAGTAATTTTGGTGTATTTTTATATTTCTGCATTTCTATTTAATCAGTAAAAACCTTAGATTTTTCATAACAGATTACTAAAATATTCTTATAATGGAAATATTTTCACACAGACAGCAAATGACAGGGAATCTTAAAAATCTCTCGTCTGTCTGTGTTATTTGCATAACTTGTTTAATGGCTTATACTACTATAAGGAATCACTTTTGAAGAAATTACTGATTTTATTGTTATTTTTTAAGCAGAATTCCGGCTTAACGGAGGATTCTTTATGAAAGTGTCTTTTCATATTTATATATCTATATATATATATGTTACGGCGAATGTCCGAAATTGGAGAATATCGAGTCTCCAGTCTGATAGATGGTGAATGTCGACATTCAGCGGTGATTGTCGATATTTTCCAATTTCGGACATTCACCGTAACATATATATATATATATATATATATATATATAAACAAAGGCTTTCTGGCATAATTTTTTTGTTACAATGAAAACATTGCTGGTAAAATTAATTGAATGAAATTGCAAATAAATTTGAGCATTAGACTAGTTTTACGTAAATCGTGAGCAATTTACCCAGCACTTATTTCATGCTCATTAGTATACAATATTAGAAAACTATTAGTGGAAGAACTTGCATTCATGTGTCATTATTGACACATAAATTCAATATTTTAATAAAAGCGTTTTCAGTTACATGCAATTTGTTAATTCATATGCATGATGTAACTGCTTCGGGCACGAAGTGCTTGATCATGCTAAAATTATTCCAGATCAATGATTAATTTGTTTGGCATCGCTATGAATTTTGTAAAATCCGATAGTTAATATAACTCGCAGTGACAACTGAGTTGGACTGGTCGCTGCATCAGTTTGGGATTAAACGCAATCAATACTGGACAGTTTTCTGGTTAATCAAAAATTTAAAACCCTGAGCGAAAATGCTTCTAACACTTCACATCGCTGAGTGAGATCATTAAGTTTGTTTTCAAACTAATTGATTGCATAAATTTTCAACTGGAAGTGTAAGTTTTTTTTCTAATGACTTTAAATGCAGAAAATAATTAGAATTATGGAAAAATATCTTATGTGATATTGTTGTATGATATATTCATATAAAGAGTGGGAAAAGACACAAGTGTTTCTAATAATCGTCAATACATATGTAAGTGCATTTATATGTGAAAATTATTCCAAAAAGTCTTTTACTTAAAGATTGTAAACGAATTTAGAATAAAAATTTCTGTGAGAAAGAAAAGAGGGGAGGGGCCTCTATGAGGTCTGTAATTTTTTTTTCTCAGAGCCGCACCTGCACTGTAAAAAATTCTAGCTCAACCTTTCACCAAAAAAATGATGAAATTTAGCTGAAACCAACATTTGGTGTTAAGTTTTACCATCATAATGGTGTAGTTTCACCATGAATGTTAAACTGAGACCATTATAATGGTGTAGTTTCACCATGAATGTTAAACTAGGGACCATTATAACGGTGCAGTTTCACCATTTTTTTTAACTAGGAACCATTATGGACTAACTTATTAAACTAGGAACCATTAATTGTAGTTTCACCATGAATGTTAAAATAGGAACCATTATAATGGTTTAGTTTCGCTATGAATGTAAAACTAGGAACAATTATAATGGTGTAGTTTCACAATGAATGTTAATGTTAAACTAGGAACCATTATAATGGTGTAGTTTCACCATGAATGCTAATGTTAAACTAGGAACCATTATAATGGTGTAGTTTCACCATGAATGTTAAACTAGGAACCATTATGGACTAACTTATTAAACTAGGAACCATTAATTGTAGTTTCACCATGAATGTTAAACTAGGAACCATTATAATGGTGTAGTTTCACCATGAATGTTAAACTAGGAACCATTATAATGGTGTAGTTTCACCATGAATGTTAAAATAGGAACCATTATAATGGTGTAGTTTCACCATGAATGTTAAAATAGGAACCATTATAATGGTGTAGTTTCACCATGAATGTTAAACTAGGAACCATTATAATGGTGTAGTTTCACCATGGATATTAAACTGGGAACCATTACAATGGTGTAGTTTTAGCATGAATGTTGAACTAAGAACCACTTTAATGCATCAACTTTAGCACCAAATGTTGGTTTCGGTTAAATTTCACGATTTTTTTTTTTTTTTTTTGAGAAAGGTTGAACTAGAATTTTTTACAGTGTGAAGTTGGTTGGAATCTGCTCGCGTTTCTTAAGTTTAATAACGCATATGCGTTATTGTCTTCTCTTCTTTAGAGGTTTATGGATTTGGTTTCATCAGTTTCAGTTAGAATTTCTGATGTATTGTACATTGGAACCGTTTATAACTTTATTGTTAATTATCGGTAACAAGAAGTTGAAAAATATTTTCTTCCTTATTGTGGCAGAAAAATGGAAATTTGAATAATTATTTGCTTTGAACCCGTAGCAGTAGAATACAAAAGTTGTTTAAGAATTGAAATGGTGGGCATAATGCAAGTTTTTTATAATATGTTCACAAAGAATACGATTGCAGAAAATAATTATTCCTCTACTTGAGGAAAGTAGAAGCTTTTAAAAGATTGCCTTGCGAAAAATGTATTTAAATTTTTCAACACTTACTGCGCTTATTCGACAAACGTGTTATGTGTTCGACAAACAGGAAGTATAAAAATCTTGTTTATTTATATACTTATTCTGTGAGCAACTAGGTTAATGCAAGGACTTCGAAACTCAATTATTTTTTTAGATTAGTATTTGAAGTTCTTGAAGAGGTAATATTTAATACGGGAAAATATTGCGTGAGACAGCTGTCTTTATCTGCTGCTTTAATTTTAATAGACGAGTATTCATTTTTTCCGCTATAAAATTTGCAGCTTGAGTTTAAAGAATGATACCACTTAAGTTGCTAAAAGCTTATGATTTCTTGTAACGAAAATTTCTTTGAAAATAGGTATAATTTCCATACCTCATGTTTTTATCACACTCCATTTATGTACATAATCTCGATCCATGCGCAAGAAGAATATAGAACTGAAGTACACAGAGTTCGAGACTATGTTGTTTCGAGATACACACAATAGTTCGATGTACTAAGATATATGTGCACGTGTTGTGGTTATGTGTGGCGTCTGTTGTAATGTTGCTATTAAATAATTATGTCTATATTTCGATCTCTCTACTAAATAATATCTAAATACACCACAATAGGATAAGAATAAATGATATGAGATATTTTTTTAGAGTTTATTATTCGGCATGGAAAATGTCTGAAAGTTGAATGGATTTTGTGCGTGTTTGTACATAGACTGTATTTCCATGTATACACCTCTCAGAAATGGAACTCTCACTTTCGAGGATTCTTCAATCGTTAAGAAAATTTCTTCATTTGCAGCGATCCTTCCCTCCACGATCCACGTGACTTAAAAAAGTTTCTGCCCAAATTTCGTCATTTTGTCGAAAGGTTTATTCGGAGCATTTTACACGAAGCCATTTCGTCAAATACGACGAAAGTTTCGTGAGGTTTGAGCATGCGAGAGTGTACTAAGTTTCCAGGCGAGGTAAAAAAAAGTCTGACGACTAAATTGATGAAGAACTGCTGCGAAGAAAATATTTATTTCCTTTCGAATATCTCGAACTCGGTGTACTTCACTTCTATTCTTCTTGCGCATGGGTCGAGAGTATGTACATAAATGGAGTGTGATAGAAACATGGGGGGTAGGGATATTATGGAAAATATTTATTTCCTTTCTCGATCCTCAACCTATTTCTGTGTGCATGCATATATGAACGAATTATATATATGAATTATTCTTACATAACCGTCAAGCAGTGAATTTAAAATCGTAACGTGTGATTAATTCAGTTCGAAACGCCAATTTCCCTCTAGCAAACTGGTAACATTATTACCTGCGCTAAGTAGTTCTATTATTTAAGCATACAAGATGTTTACGCGTGTAATTCAGCTCGTAACACTAAATTTCCCCTAGCAATGTCTATTAAATCGAATAGCTACAGTTATAACAACGCAAGATAGTGCGCTAACTTCCATGTCTACTCGCATTCTAGCTTTGAAGCAGAAAAATTAAAAAAAATCTTCACATTTATATTATTTCCTCAACAGCACATAGGTTTCAACCATTGTGTAAATCGCAAAAATCATCTATAATTATTTTTATGTGGGTATATCACAACTGTCTTTTTAGAATTAAAAAATTCGACCAAAATTGCGACTTATGCTCGAGTAAACACAAGAGTAAGCATGTGAAGACATAACGCAGGAGAAAATTTAAAGCTCCTTTTGAATTTTACATTAACAGTTACATAATGTTGTTAAACCGAATGTTCATACTGTTTAACGACGCAAGATAGGTGCACTAGTTAAGTATGCTACTTATAATTTATCGCTAAGTATTTAAATTTTTTTTTCGAAGCTGCCATATTGCATTTAATAAATCTAATAACGACTCAAGAGGTAGTTCGACTCATGCAAGATAGAGCACAGCAAATAATTTCAACGCGTAGCATTAAATTACATTTTGTAGATTCACCCTATTCTTAATAAATCGAATTTGTACATTATTAAGGACTGGAGTTAGTTATGCCTGCTAATATAGTGCAATATATAATTCAACACGAGGAAAACTAACTTTATTCGTGCTCTTAGGTAATGTTTTTAATACATAGATTGATTGACGGTTAAAAGAACGCCGTCAAATGTTGCATTTTCTTGAATTTTAAAGACAAAATACAAGTGCAAAAGAAAGAAAATAAAAATTTGTTATTTTGATTCATGTGAGCTGTCTTGCGAATATCAGAACATATCGTCAACTATAGCCTATATTAAGCAACTCTAAAATGTCGGAAAACAAATGAAAAACTTAGTCACATTGTTTGGCGCAGACATTTAGTGATTTTTGCTGAATACTTTTAACACTGCTCGTTACCTAATGTATTACGAAAATATGAAATGAATTTGATTTTTTAAGTAAAAATGTTTCCATTTTCTTGCAGGGAGGAACACCAAGTAGTTTGAGAAATTATGACCTGCAGCAAACGGCAATAGTACAGGTATTCCTATCATGTATAAAATTGTCTTTTATTTAGAGATATTTTTTTATTTATTTAGAATATTATCAAAAAAATTCCATATAATAGTTTCAAAGGAGAGATTTATTTTTTCACTAAATGTTCGTGGCTACGCTGAGCATAGTTTGAAAAACAGATGGTAGTATTTTTGTTTTATCTTTATTTTTTTTAAGTTGTACGTGGTAGACGTTCTGTCTATGCATTAATTATTATGCTATTAGGTTTGAACTAGAATATTTTTCAATGCAGTGACCACCGGTTAGTGTGATTATTTATTGTTCCATCTTAATGTGATTCTAATAAGTGGATAAACAGGGAAACGAACAAGCTTTTTTGGGAGATATTTCTGATAAATCACAAGAGTTGTACCGTTACAGAAGATTACTGATATCCTTTTTGATAAAAGTCATTGTGAAAAGACTAGCTTTATTTTCTTCCTTTAGTACATTATCCATCGTTTTGATTCTGGTAAGTGGAGAAATTATATCTATTTTATTACTTCTTTTTTTTCTGATATTTTGAGTTTTCCATCAAATAATAAATGGAAAACTTGGCCTCGTGTTCTGCACAACTGGTTTTGCATTTTCATTGCATTTCTCGAAAAATCACTTGCCAAAGTCTTATGAAATTGAAGAAATATTTTTTTATGTAAACACAAGCCTTTTCTCGGAGGATCTTGTTGTCTGCGTACATAAAATTAATTAATGTACATACAGTGGTTCCAGAAAAAGTGGTCCCAAAAAGAGAAGTACAAACCTTGAGAGACGGTAGATAAAATGTCAAAGAGTGACTGAATATGACTTGGAACCTCGGTCAATAGTATTGTTGATTAGTGCACTAGAAGGGAGCTTTCTGATTCCTGTCGTGCCTCATGCTGTAAACTATGCGAATCCGCTCTAACATTATGAACTGCACCCTTCTACCATTCCACTTCTACGAACTATGTTCAACAAATGTTTTCCCACGAACAATTGTGCTGTATCCTTTCTGATCTTATGTGAATGATACAACAAACCTATGACGTACCTCTCATGGGCTGACGCTCCTCCCATTTCTGACATATTCTGCCTTTTCTAAACTCTTTATGTACCGCATTAAGTTGCCTGCTTCAAACAGTGCATTAGCAGCTAAAAATATCGGTAAACATTTACTATTTAAACCGATATCCAGTTTGCTAGCTATTTCATGGTAAATAAGTGAATAAAGTATTACAACTGAAAAATCCCATTTAGTTCTTACTGCAATTTTACGTCCTGTGTGCGATTTCATTTTTCGAACTTCGAAGTATCGTCGGTGCAGAAAAAGTTGCATGAGTTCGTACTTCTATTTATCAAACCTATATATGTACATATAGATGTATGTATAGACCCTCAAGTAACGTTAATGAAAATCTAATTTTTTAAAGATCTGTTTTCACTCAGTGCCGTAAAAACCGTAGGTGCAACCGGGGCCCAGGAGATAGGGTGCCCATCCTCCCTTCCCATCCATCCATTATTTCTAGACTAATGATTTGTGTACGGGAGGGAGGGGGCCTTAAAATCATCACTCGCACCGGGGCCTCCAACAGCATGGTTACGGCACTGTTTTCACTGCACCTAAAATTATAACACTACATGCGATCAAACTCGTTGAAATGATGTTTGTTTCATAAATCACAGTTCTATAACTTGTCAAATAGAAAAAAACTTAGGCTAATTGAAAAAGCATATTCTTTTACTTAGTCCTTACTTTAAATTTGTTTTTGCTTTATTACGTATTCAATAGCACTTCATTTTAATCAATCCATTTACATTTTTCTTTCATTATAACTTGCTACCCCATGAAGCATTATAAAACTGCACAATATAAACAATAAAATATTAAAAAAAACAAGTTCTTATCCATATTCAAATAATTATTTACACAAAGTTTTCCAAAACTGCAATCCTGACATTCAACTCATTCAGCGAAAACTTTTGAGATCATTTCAAAACCAATTATAGTTGCATCCGTTCAATTTCCAGAAGCACTTAATTTCAGTAACGATGTTCAAAAATATATATCTGAAAAAGACCCTTTAGCAATGGACACTTTGACGGGTGTTTCATTTTGTTTTATCACGAATCAATTACACGAAAATGTCAGCATGAATATGCTTATTAAAATGTGATTTTGTCGCTATCTATCATTTTCAGTTAAGGAAAAATGAAATGGGAGCCAATTATCCACTTACGCATGAGCTTTGTTGTTTTCATTTCGATTGCTGTCCTTTAAAAACTTCAAGATTAATCTGAATCACTCTTCTTGAAAGTTATTTGAAAATGACAATAGATGTGATCGTTAATGCTGATGTAAGTAATATTATAAAATATTTCTTATTCCACGAAGATAAACTCTGATATGAACTTCCGTTATATTTCTTGCAGTCAAATTGAGAGGAGAGTTTCGAAAAAACTAACTAGTTTAATCTTTTTTCGAAACTAAATTTTAGGATAATGCTACCCAATAAAGAATGTAAGGGAATTTTCAAAATGAGTAAAAGAAACATTAAAGGGCGCAAATAAAAGGATAAAATGGCAGACCGGTTTCAAAGCAATCAGTCCCCTTCGTCAGTACCGAGAGTAAAAAAAAAAATACTAGTGTGACGGAGGAGGCTGTCCTTCGAGCTGGTCTGCCTTTTTATGCTTTTATTTGCTTTCTTTAATGTTGCTTTTACTCATTTTGAATATATGCGCCAAGTGAATGTCTCGCATTTTATAAGGGAATATTATCTCCTGTTTGTTGTTTCTTATCCCCATTTCATAAGAAAGCCTACACCAGGTCCAGAAGATCATGTCCCATTAGCTGATCCATGGCTAAGGGTGATATCCAGCTTCACATGAGCGAGGAACCACTAGGGCGGAAGACTCATTAAACCTAATTTATTTGGTCTCTTAATTTTTGAACCAGTTCCCAGATGAGAGACCGTCACCTGAGGTTGGCATACCCAGAGGTACTTAATGCAAACTGCAGCCATACCGTCTATAGCATCGTGGCCTTCACGGACTATCCCCCTGCAGAAGGGGATGCGACTGCAGCGCTGTCCTCCTCGAACCTCCCACAAACTCTCTGACAAACTGACAACCAGCACCAGCCATAAGGGGCTGGGCTGGCAGAGCTTTGCCTACCTGCTTTACCGACCTGGGGATCGTTTCACTTGAAGGACATTGGAGCCACAACGGATTTAACGTACACCAGCTTCTTTTAGCGTACACGGTCCCAGCAACCAGCGGCGATAGGTTGTCACCCTCCCAAACACTGACCTCAGTCAATGTTGCTTCACTTTCGGTGCTCTGTGGGAACCGAACTTCTACCGACTGGTACACTGCGAGACATATTCTCTCTTTCTTAATTTTTCTCATGGATCTTCAAATTTGTATTTTCTGTGCAACATGTAATTTAATTTCCCGAAGAGGTAATGGCCCTACCTTCTCGTGTGCAGCTTAGTTTAAAGACGTTTTGGAGATGATTTTCTGCTTTAAAACAATGTTTGAAACAGAATGAGCATGTTGCGCAACGTTTTTGCATTAATGGACTACTAGTTTAACGAAATATGGTCGAAATGACAAATTTTCGTTCCAAAAACTGGTTTCATAGTCTCCAAACTCTTCATTAACTGTATTTGCTATTTTGTGGTACAAAAAACAACCTCTCTAGTTTTCTATTCTAGCAAAGAGCTATTTATTATAATTTTGAAGCTTAAAAAGTATCTGGAATGCAAAATATTAAATACTAATGTCGAAACTATTTTAAAAAGCTGTATAAATTTCTGCTCTTCCGCACATTTTTCGAAAAATCTGAAATTTTGGAAGTAGCCTATCATCAACAAAATATCTTAAAACATAATCTCAAATCTTTGTGATTTTACGATCGCAATATAACATTAATGGCAAAGCATTTTAGTTTAGAACCATATTGTACTTTTAATGAGTTGTTGGAGTTTTGTTACTTTCATGACCATTGATCCTTTTTTTAATTTCATGTATAGTTCAGAATGATTTAGTGCTTAAATTATTATTTAATTTTGTGTTATGTCTACTTAAAAAATACAATTACTTAAAATAATAATTAAAATAATAATTTATCTTTGTGCTAAGTAAACTATAATTATTATAGTATAATTAATGCTGTCAAATTTTTGCCGTACGATAATTCTGTCGCTTTACACAGTTTTCATTATCCCAGTATAATCCTAACCTTCAACGTATAATGTACTGTTCATGTAATACAATAAGCTTAGTAAGATTAGTTTTTTTTTCTTCTTGTATATACTCTCGACAAAATAAAGAGACACAATTGAAAGAATTAAGAAAACTTTATAAAAATATAAAACAGCAAAAAAAAAATATCAGATTTAGATTCAAAAAAATAGAAGAAGCTTTTTTAAAGTCAAGGCAAAATCATCTAATGTTTTTTATCACCTTAAAGAATATTTTGTTATAAAACTAAGTCTTAATTGGGACCTGGCGTCGTCTGTTAGTGTTTTTTCTTATGTCATTATTTTCTACTTACTAAAATTTTTGCCTTCTTTAAAACGGTCTTATATTAATTAATGGGATGTGTGTAAAGAAATTAATTTTCCCATTTTAGTACAATTTTTATGTTTTCCAAAACATACAATTATATTGGCTTTTTCGGCTTTGAGATGTTTCTCTGGAGAATTATTTCAAAAGTTCAATGTTCTAAGCTCATTTAATAAAACTTCACCATCATTCCCAGTACAGAGAGATGTTCCTTTTAACAAAAAATAATTAATTAATTATTTTTTATATGTTTTTATGCGTCTGATATAAACATTAATCGAGATGTTTTGTATATGATAAACATTGCAAGGTGTAGATTAGTTGCATAAAATAGTGCAAATTACTTTTATAATTTGAATATGTGTGTTGTTTTATGTATATTAAAGAAGAGCAGTTTGTTTGTTTTTCTGATTTTCAATATACCCTAGCGTAGAAATGTTATGTATTGATAAGAAAACTACGAACAAAACATTTGAGGGAAATTAAATGGAATGTTCTGGTTTCTCATGGGTCTCAAAAATTTGCATTTGGGCAAAATTTCAAAAGTTTTGCTATTTTATTCTGCTCCTTTTTTTGCGGAACCGGAATATATTATTTTATTTTTTTCATTAAAAGGTATGGTTTACATACCAACACACAACTTTTAACTCTAGGGCCTATAAAAAAATTAAAAATAAAAACTCTTCTTCAGTCCCTAAAATTTTTATTTGATTTACTTCAATTTTTTCCACGTCATTCGTTCTCTTTCCAATACACAACATTCCCATTTCAGGACGTTTTAAAACTAAACTTAAAAAAGCACCTTTAGTGTCCACCCTAATGAGAATTATTTAACAATTAAATTACGTTATTAATCATTATGTATTCAGCGTGTTGAAACTTTAATAGAACAAATGGTCGGCGTTTTGGTAAAAGTCGATAAACCCCAAAAAAAAAAAATTAAGAAAAAGAAGAAAGGGAAATGACAGACTACTGTAGTGCGTTTAGAATTGCAATTTAGTTGCTTCAAGATATGAGCGAATTAAAGAATTTAAAAGTTACACAAATAAATTTCCTGTTTCAGTTAGGGTCTGTAAAATGATTATTACTATTTTCACACAGATTTGTAAGTTTAAATTGTCAATATCCCAAAACTAGAGTTATGAACTTACTTTTATAATTTTTATTTATCCCACGATGTGTTAGAGCAATTTATGGATCATAATTATATTTAAGCACAAATCACTACACGATGAACACTCAGAACACAAGCAGCGAAGCTCTAGGACAAACTTCTCAACCAACACAATAAATACGCTTTACTTTGCGGTCATCACTTGTGCCGTGTTTCAGCGAGGACATGGTCAGGAATTTATTTACGAAGTAAAATCCGGTGATTGCACCCCCTCCCTTTATAGGCGGGCCCAAAATTTGAGTTCATTAATAATTTCCTGTTCGTCCTTTTTTTGTTTTTGTTATTTTTGTGAATTTGGATTTCATTTTACCGCAAATTGCTTAATACACTATCTTGAAATTTCGTGTGGTTCATTTATTTTATTTATTTAATTCCCAATGATAGCTTAATTTGCTTCCTATGAAATATGTTTAGTTCCAAATCATGTGTTAGACACCTCGAAGGTTAGACCTCGTCGCAGTTTCTTCATTTAAAACGGTTAAAATAACTATTAAGAAACTTGGCGAATGTTCCAAATTGTTCTCTCTTAGACAGCCATAAACGTTTAGAAGGATTTTTATGATGTTATTAAATATTCTGTGGCTAGGAAAATCCGCAAAATAATATTAGTTGCAAAAATTATACGTCGAAAATTAGGACTTAGTGTGGAGAAAAAAGTTGAAGAGTTTTCTCTTAGTTAACCTATTTTGTATTTTAAAAAGAAAAATCCACAGCCTTATCCTAACCACTACTGGTCAAAATCTTTCGCTCAAAATGATGGATGTGTGCACAAATTAGAAAAGTTCGAAAGTTAGGATATATTTTTAAAAGTAATTAAGGAACTAACAAAATAATTAAAAAAACTGATAATACTTTAATTTTTTATGTACACACAAGACACAAATTACACACAATTTTGAACGAATGCATTTCTGAATAAACCATGAAAAAAATGCTTATTGAAATCAGTTCTTTCTGAAATATTCAGAGGTAAAAATTTTCTTTTACTTTCTTTTGAGATTTTGGTTCAATGTTTTCTGTATAACTTCTTTCACCGGAACTATTTTACTTTTGGAAACACAGAATTGTTAGAAACTTGCTTTCGAATCAAAAGAAAGTTGACACCTAATTTCGAGCGTTATATTGGAATAAATTATTCAGTTATGGTTGTTACTATGTATTTTATTTATAAATTTCATATATTTCACTTGAGTACATGATGGCATGACTGTATTTTTATTCATTTGTTTTCTAATGAAAAAAAAAAGTTTTGAAACATTCTATTATACAGCCAATTTAGGGAAAATTAAATTTCATTATAAAAACATTTGTAATGTATTATTAATAATTATACATTATGTATATAATATTATGTATTTTATTTGCATTTATTAACAATAGCATTTTGATTTTATATGCTTTCCAAATAATTTAAATAAATTTGCATTTCAAGCCATTATTTCTAAAAGAAATGAATAAATATTTTAACGCACCTTATTACTTAATATTTTTTTACGAATATTTCCATTCATTGATTGAACCAGAGCTTAATTTTCAACAGAAAAAGCGCAACAGCCTTATCACTCTTCAGAACTGAAGTTTATAATACGCAAATAGTCGGAAATTAGTCCGAATTTCATGTAATATGTAAAATTTGTTAAGAAAAAAAGTATTGGAGTTAATCTTCTGTGAGCTCCCATGCAAATTAAGCCCTTTTTAAAACAAATTTTCATTATTCTCATACGAAAGGAAAAGCTCATAAAATCATATTTTGAAAGCTAACATCTCCCTTTTAATTCCTGATACATAACACAAATAAAATGATGCATGTTTTGTAAACATACTTCATAAAATGTAACATTGCATCAGAAAGCAAGTTACGTAAGTCTTCGCACATTCGCGCAGACACTACATAAACAACACGCGAATGTCATAAATTTTATTGACATCAGCTGCAGTATCAAACAAACGCAACAGGTATTAAAAACATGAAGTTCTTGTTACCTTTTAAATGTAGAGTTTACTTTTGGACAGTGCTATGCTGGATGATTTCATCAAAAAAAGCAGCAGGAATCTTTGTTTTGAATAGTTATGTATAACTTTAGGAAAGTCATACAAAGGAATTATCAGAGAGTCGTAGAACAATGTGAATTTTTCTAAACAAATGAATTTTTCATGCGGCTAAAAGCGAATCAAATTAATATTTTTACATTTCTGCGATCGATTCATTTTTCGATGATTTTTTTAATTTATTGGGTTGTACTAAATTTTAATTTACGCATTAAAACACTGTACACTCCTTCTGTTAGCACTTCAAATTTAATTTAACCTCTTAACGCATTTGCCCGTGTCTGAGACGGGCTAAAGTTACCGAAAAGTTTGCCAGTGCGTTATTTTATTTCTAATACCCGTATGAGATCCGTTCAGACTTTGTTTTTACAATCATTTTTCTCTATGTAACTTTTACCCCACCCCCCATAACTAGGCTTGCCATATTTTTGGTTAGTGAAACCGGGACACATTAATATAGGATTAGCACACCGGGGGGTCTGGGGGTGTGGAATACCCCCAGTAGCGGGAGGGGTCTGGGGACATTTTTAAAAAATTAAAAGCAAAATGGTGAGTTTTAAGCCTTTTTTAAAGCCTCGCAAGTAACAGGAGTGGAGAATCTGGAACCTTAAATTGTTAGTCTACCCACCTTTTAAAAATAAAAAAGGAATTTTTGCTACTTAATAAAAAGTTTTTTTTTTCCTTTTTAATGAAAATTTTTTCTGGTCTACCAACTGGAAAGAAACGTTAGTAAAATAAAGTTTAAAATACTTCATAAAATTGTTTAATTGAACAATTAATTACTAAGTCTTATTTTTTTAAATTACAACTTTTCGTCTAACAACAAAAACCATTTCAAAAAAACAATTTTGTCAAACAAAAAAAAGCAATTAATAAGTTAACAATGTTATTCTTTGTTTTCAACCCACTCATGTTTCTGACTTGAATGTACTTTTTTTCAAGATGTCTTTCTTAAGCTTGACTTTTTCATAAAAGTCAGAGCACAGAAAACGCCAACGCCAAAGTTTATTTTACATACAATCAATGCTCTTGCAGTGGACTCCCTCATTAATGCTCTGTCATCTTAAAGATTCTTAATGTCTTCATAAAAGATTCTTAAAAACATAAATTTATTACTTTTTACCTCTTACAGCATTTCCGGGACATTGATAAAACTGAGCTGGACACCGGGACAAGAGCAAAATATCGGGACGGTCCCTTTCAAACCGGGACGTATGGCAAGCTTACCTATAACCTGAAATTGCAAAGAATAACTTACACTATGCTAGTTTTTCAGGAAAAAAACTCGTGTTTTAAGGGATTGAAAAAAGTTACTTCTGGGATTTTTGACACTTTCCTGAAAGTGATCACGAAGTGTCTTCTGTTGAAAATTGGGTCACTCTGAAATCAATGCGGTTAAGTCCAGAAAAAAATAATATTAATGCTTTTGTTACTTTCATTTTGGAAATTTGTGGTTTAATGATTTGACCGGAAAACCGAACAAAGATAATATTACGTATTTTTATGTTATGCTGTAGTAACTAATAACATTAATTGACATAATTTACGAAAATCCAAAAAACACAAGAATGGACTTAACTTCAACGACCTTTGAGCAGCTCAATTCCATACTCAGAAATACATTGAGTTTTTGAAACTAAAATCTAATTTCATTTCATATAAATAAATAAATCATAAATTAATTAAGGAAACCTTAATGTATGATTTCGTTATAGTTTCATGTTTATTAATAATAAAAAATATTTGATATCGACTGTATAGTGTTTCGTAGAGCTCATTTAAAAAGTAAGCTCATGAATTGACTGCTTTATCTATGTCTAAATAGGCAAAGACAAAACAGTTTTAGGCAAACTCTGCATTTTTTTCCCTCTGTTTATAGACCGTTGTTTTTACTTTTTTTTGCTTAGTAGATATTGATGAGTTTTAGTGTTTATCAATTAAAAAAAATTTTACATTTTTCCCCCTCCTACTTTCGACGTAGATTCGAAACTTTTTTTTTAGAAGTCTGTATTCGTCATACTTTCATACTACTCTGTACATTTTACAATCTAGAATATTTGTACAATACTCAATGCATTTTTTACTATTTATAATTTATAAGAGAATAGCAAAATAAAATTGAACTTGAAAAATTTAACGAATTATGATCGAACCACTGGGAGAACTAGAGTATTTTTAAATACATAAAAATGACATGTCAAACTCGTTCTCCAGCTAATAGACTCAAATAATCCATTATAATGTTTTTTCACCTCTAACGCCTGTATTTAAATATTAATTTAGTCTAAATTTAAATATTTTCAAATTTATGTAATATATACTCGATTTTTATCAAACCAATATTATATTTTGTACTTTACGTTGCCTCTTGTGTGTGATAAAATATTCTAAAGACATTCTGAAAATTCTGGAAAACTCTCGCAATAAAAATGTTAATGATATTTGTCTAATTTTGAGGTTTTTTTCATACTTTTTGCTTTTCACACCCAATAATTTTTATAAACAAAACTTTCGCTTAAAATCTAATCCATTTTTATTATTTCATTCATTCACCATGGCACGCAATGTAAATTGAGGTAAATAGGACTGTAGTGCCATCTTTCGGATTGCGCCGTAATGATAACTAAAATAGCATTAAAATGCGTATTTAAACGAGTACTAATACTATTAAATTGAAGTTATGTAGGTTGCTAATAGCCTAAAAACTTACTGAAATTTCTTAATAAAGTTAAATGGATATCAAATCTCATATTGATACAGTAAATATAATTACCGTCGTGAAATTAAATAAAATTCCAATTTCAAATATATATTTTACACGACGATTTTAATTAGTTGCATCTGTTCATATTTAAGCAGTTTGAACTGCAAAAGTACATGTATACAAACCTCCTGACATGTAAACAAACCCTGAGAGACTATGTGAATAACAAAGTAAAATTTTATAAAGTTTTAATTTTCCAAGATATAGGTAAAATTACAACAAAATTGCACCTTATCATCAAAATCCTATATCCGTGCCTTTATATTTTTTATCTTAGCAAAAGTAAACAAATAAATATTGTAATGACTAGGCGGTGAACTTCTTAAAAGGGGTTTCTTATAATACTCTCACCCAAATTTGGCATACATAAGTGGTCAACTTAGACAGGTGGCCAACTTATAGAAGGTGATGTAGAGGGTGAATTGCAAATTCCGTTCTTGACAAAAGTGGTCATCTTAGGCAGGTGGTCAACTTTACAGATTTTACTCTATCTAAACAAAAAATGAATCTAATTTGATAACTTATAGATTTTGCTGGAAACCTTCATTCTTCGTTATTCCGTAATAGAATTTAATAGTTCATTATTGTCAAGAAACAATAAGCGATCCATATTTGCGAAATTCCATTGCACCCAAATTTTACATTATCCATGAATGAGGTATAACTTTCATCAAATATTAAGAATTTTTATTCTCTACAGAGAAATTTTTCATGCTGGAAAAACATTTAAAAACTAAGATTTTTCTATATTTGTATCTACAGGGTGGGTCAGAAGTAATGACCCGGTTTTGAAGGGTTATTTAAAAAAAAACTAATACAGTTTGAGACTTAAAACTTTTTTTAATTTTGATCTGTATATAATCCCATTTTTTCCATTAAGTTTTGGATACCATTTCACCAAGATGGTGGCCTTCAACAGCAATACGCTGATGCAGTCTATTTCTGAAGTTTTGAGAAACTTTCTACACATATTAAGGGGTGAAGCGGCGAATATTTCCTCGATATTCCGGTCGTTCAGCTCTACTAAAGTCTGGGGTGATGTTTTCAAACTTTCTTCTTTAAATAATCCTACAGAAAAAAGCTTCCGCTAGGGACCGCAACATTACGCGGAATATTGAAACGCGCACGAAAAGCTCGAGCTCTCTGCGTGGAAGAATAGGCTGCATCAGTGCATTGCCGCTAAAGGGCACCCTCTTGCTGAAGTGGTATTCAAAACTTAATGTTAAAAAATGGGATTATGTACAGATCAAAATATAAAACGGTTTAAGTCTCAAGCTGTATTAGTTTTTTTTTTAAACCCTACAAAACCGGGTCATTACTTTTGACCCACCCTGTATTTTCTTGAACACTGATGAAGCAGTCAAATTTTCTACTTATGCACAAGTGCATGTGACGAAATGTTGCGTCATTTGAATGTAGAGATTATTACAAACCACTACTCAAAGAGTTATTCATGCATGAGGAAGTAGAAAGTTCCATTTATAGAAAAGAATGGAGCTTGAGTAAGAGAGTATTATTTTAATCGCTTTTCGTCTTATCCTTCAGAAAATAATTAGAACTCAGGCAAAATACGCAATATTACAAACGGTCGAAACATTATCATCAAGGTCGAACGCATTATTTTACGCAGACAGTTTCTAAAGTAATAAACCGAGTTAAAAGTACGTTAAAATTTGTTATGTAGCTCTTGAAATCAGGAAATCCATTCACATTAAAAGGTTATGCAAAAGGCAAGTATTAATTAATGGCTGTTTTCCGTAAGATAGATTTATAAAATCATACAAATGTTGTAGTTGACCGATTAATAGGTTATTTTCATCAACTTAAATGATATTGTTTTCTTTGTCACTAATCTTAAGACGTATTTTCACTCATGTTAACAACAACACAACAAGAATTTTAACCATATGGCTAAGTTAAGATCACATTTTACAACAACAAATTCTCATTTTTGCTTCAATGAGTAAATAAATATACGTGAATTACAGTTTTGAAAAACATACCATTAAAATATAAATACATTACCAATGCTGTGAGCTATTTTTATTATGGTGTGCAATCCTTTACTTTAAAAGCTGTTAAAAACACTACGATTTCTCTAAACCAGTTGAATATTCGTCTTATGTAAAAGTCTAACTTTGCTCTTTGTTCACTATCATTTTGTATTAATATAAATATGTGATTCATTTCTATACATTACCTTAGGGTCAGCACATCATTTTACATCATAACGTTTTATAAATTAATTTATTTAGACATAAATTTATTTTCTAAAAAAGGAAAAATTCTTTACTGTTATCGAAATGCTTCAATGCCAAATGACCAGAAAAGGGATTGCAAAAAACGTTAAAAAAAAGTATTAAGGAAACTTTTTTTTGAAATACTTCGTTTAAAATTTAATCAAAAATGAGGCAGTGTTTCTCCATTTCGAAGAAAAATGATTATTTTTTTAAAATATCTTAAGGTTATCAGCGAGTCAAAAAATAGTAATTTATTTTGAAGAGTATCAATTGCAGCACCAAGTTTGCTATCATTTAAAATTCTGCACATACGGTGAATTTATTCAAGAATTTTTTAATGCAATGTAGCGATTCCCAAGTCGTCCTTTGCAAACATATCCTTAACCATTCCTTTACAAAAGATTCTGGTTTATTTTGTAGCAGTTTTTATGTCTGAGTTCATAAGCAATCATGCTAGAAGTCTCAGATGTTCGCATGCCTTTTTAAACATTTATGAGAATCAACTCTACTCGTGTTATAAATCGACGTTCATGGCATGTATGACTATTTTAAACATAAATTATGGATTTTTCCGGTCCTCCTATATTCTTAACATCTTTTTTGTCTCCGCTGTTTTGCATCCTCTCAGATCTTTACGTTTCTATTCTAGGAAAGATCATTTCGTCATAAAAAGCAAATGCTTAGAAACTGCATACAAATGGGAATAAATTTTCAGATTCATATGCATGCTTTGCTTTATGCGGTTTAGTTTTGATAACACTGATGAGTGTTACATTCTTTCCAGACAGTTTTTCATTCGGGACTTTCAAGTTTGTTGCATTTTTTATTTGTGAAACACTTAGGTCTGGAAAATAACAAAAATAAGCAGAAATTTAGGAAAATTAAAATCTTTCTGCAAGATTTTAGAATTTTATATTTTTTTGTCAATTTCACAAATAGAATCAATATGTATGAGGAAAAACATGATAAAATACATTTTAAAAAGAGTCATTTAACAATAGGAAACGTATATAAACTTCAATCATAAATATATTTAGCGCCAGTGTTATCCGAATATGCTCAGAAAGTTTTTTTTTCCTTTTCGATTTGTAATTTTTACGGCAAAATGTAGCTCAGAGATATTTGGTTTCTTTCGAAATTGAATATTCAGAAAATTTCATGTTATTCTTCTGTTGCGTTCTCCGGTTTTTAAGTATTAATAATAAGTTAAATGTTAATAATAAAGCGGGTTGCGAATCAGCGTCACAATCTGATTTATAGCGCATTGTTTCTTTTAATTATTATTATTATTAAGGCCATACTGCATAAATGTTTTTATACTTAGAAAAAAGTGCATATCAAAGCTGTTGAAACTATTAATATAAAACATAAAACTTGTTTCCCTACCAAGTAAGATTCTATATTTTAAATCATAAAATACTCTCAAAATTATATTTTTTATGCAAAGCAGCTAAACACACAAGTATCATGACTCCATTCCAAAAGCAATGTATTAGAATTATATCTGTATGATCCAATAAAAATATAGCTAGTTTTATTGAAAGGTGAAAATAATAGAGAATTTACGCACTTGCTTAGAACAAATATTACTCACTCCGCTTGTTACATACATTACAAATTAAATGTCGTTATACTAAATACATAATTTAACCGTCTGAGTCAGATAATTCAGTGCGCTCATGCTATAATTATCATGTCTGAATTTTAACTGAATGAGTCAGTTAGCGAGATAAATGGTTTTACCTTCAGATAGCCTGCGAAGGAGCTATAATTATTTCAAGCAGATACTATAAAGTCATGAAATAGATATTGCAACACGCAAAATGTCCAAAACACTTTTACGCTAAAAAAATTTTTATAGCAGGGATAACAAGTTCATACATATTTCAATAGAATGTTTGATAGTATGCAAGGGCGAATTAAGAAGTTTGGGAGCCCCTGGCAATCAAAAAATGTTGGCCAGGTTTTTGCGCCAGCCAATTTTTCCCTCATCTCATTGCCCTGAATAGTAATTTTTGGAGCTTCAGAGGGAAACTAAAATTTAATTTAAAAAAATTAAAAAGTACAACTAAAAATTTCATACTTAAAACGTTTTGAAAATGTCCAGGAATTTTCGAGATTGAATTCATTGGATTGAAATATGACATTTCTGACCTTATTTAAACTACGTTATATAATCTGCATAGAATATAATCTGCCAAAATGCCCTCCTAAGCAAGAGGCCCTTTTGTTTTATTTTATTTTTTTTGTTACCGTGTGTTTTATTACTTTTTGCTTCTTCTGTAATTCTATATTTAAGTTTGTTTTGAAATCGTAACAATTTCATTTACCTCGTAGTACAAGAAATACATCTTTAACACAACATAATATTTTGTTTAATATGATTATTTGGTTTCTTGCTTCGTCTGAGCTCAACGAGAACGTGGTCTATAACTATTTCACTTATTCTATCTTCTTGTAAAACCGATTTCGTTTCAGAGCACCCTACAGGTTGGAAAACACAGTCGTAAATGAGTTGGTTTTCGCAAAAGAACAACGTAATTTGTGGCTAAAAAGCAATTTCGATCCTGTTTTTGTTGTTACTAATCCCCCTGGCATAGGAAATCCTAACACCAGGTCCAGAAGATCAATAATCCACTGGCTTTGGGTGATATGCAGCTTCATTTTAGAGCGAGGAACCACGAGGGCTGAAGACTGACTTGACCTCAAATTTTGTGGTCTCCTTATCTTGAACCAGATCCCAGATGAGAGATCGTTACCTGGGGTTAGCATCCCCAGAGGTATCGTTTGACTTGGAGAACTTTGGAGCCACGATCTATTTAACGTGCAGCAGCTCCCTTTAGCGTACACTGCCCACAGGGACCAGCCGCGAGAGGTTGTCACCCTCCCAAACACTGACCTAAGTCGACTGGTCCACTGCGGGACTCCTTTTGATCCTTCTTTCTTTATACCGGTGTTTTCTTATTTCTGAGTGAAATGCTAAAGAATATTGTGATGAATTCTGAAAAATTTTTCTCTAAAATTTGTGGTCTTACCTACCTAATGCTTTATTTCATTTTATAATGAAATATTTTATTTGTAACCAAAATCTCTTCTAGGGAACAAAGAACATGTATGGCGGACATGCCCTTCCATAGACAATTCAGTATTTTATTAACTTAAAGCCTCCTTGCGGACTTTATACGAACGTGCTACTGAAAATAACGAGCCAAGAAACAGTTTAGTTATGTTTTCCTCACAGATGGCTCAAAATGTAATACAATTGTAAGAGGTATTTAAAAAGTAGTAATACAATCTCATAAAATAAAATTAATCAAAGTTAAGTTCTTAGCTTTTTCTTCTGATGTTTGATATAGAAAAAGCTTTTTATTGCTCCCACCTTCAGCAAATTATTAAAATAAACAAAGTCA
Source organism: Octonoba sinensis (assembly GCA_038502835.1). NCBI lineage: Eukaryota > Metazoa > Arthropoda > Arachnida > Araneae > Uloboridae > Octonoba > Octonoba sinensis. Next base: position 210,352,489 of record CM076598.1, on the reverse strand, counting down.
ACTATTTCACCGAAATAAAATTCAAAACAAAATTTTTACATCACATCACAGAATAAAGAAATGAAACCAAAGTTATGATAACAGGATTAGTCAGTTACTATGTAACTTTGTTGTGCTTTTTTTTTTTTTTGTGTGTGTGTGTGTGTGTTTTTAAAGGAAGAACGGGTAACTGTATGTAATAAGCAAGGGTCGTAAACAATGAACACGGTGATAAATCATGACCGTCTCTTACCACTTCGGAAATTAATCAAAAGCCAGAGGAGAAATGATAAATTCGGAGAGGAGTGAAGATTTTTATTTTGAAGAACTGTTTTTAAAAAGAAACATTGATACAAACTGACATTCGTATTGAATAATGACATTTTGTTACTAAGAGCTTATTTTTGTAGCTTACAAGCAAAAACAGTGATACTGAAATGTCATAGCGATGAATTGCAATCTACTAAAGCGTCATGATGTTTTTTTTTTTTTTTTTTTTTTTTTTTTGCCTCAAAACGTCTATTTCTACTTGTGTGATTTCTTTTTGGTAGTGCATTTATCTTTGTTAGTGCTAATATTATTCTCTTTGGGTGTCATTTATAAAGCAACTTTTCTAAATCTGGAATAGATCTTTTTGGAAGCCTGTATTTTCTCCTATAAAACAAATCTGAATATTTCTCATACATATCGCTTAGCTTTAAATAATTTACTCTGTGGTGTTAAGCTTAGTTTTAAATAATTTGTTCTGTGTTGCTAAGCTTAGTTTTAAATAATTTATTCTGTGGAGTTAAGCTTAGTTTTAACATTTATTCTGTGATGTTCACTCACATGTATATAAAAATAATATGGGTAAAAATGTTTTAAGTTACGTGGTTTTCTTTAAAGGAAAAAACTAACAAATTTTGCCATGATTTGAGTAATTTAAAATTCAAAACGTCGTTGTATTATCCAAATATTCCAAACAAAGCTATTGTTGCCATTCGACAAATAATAATTCTGATAATTTCCTAAGAGCCAAAATTATTATTTTTTTCCTAGTTAACGTTATAATAAATTATAAAATAGATGGAATATTGTATTGTCATCGGTAGATAAGCTTATGTGCAAATTTTGAAGATAATTTATGCAGTAATGGTGGTCGAAAACCGTGTAACAAACTTCCGCGACAAATCAAGATAAATAAAACCGTGTAAAAAGAAGAAGAAAGTAAGAACGCTCAAGGCAAGTAAGCGAAGAAGTAACTAAGTGGGGAAAAATACAGCTACTAATGAATAGATGAGTAAAAAACAAAAAGGAAAATGTAGTTAATATTAAAAAAAGAAAATAGAGTGATTAAACGCACAGGAAAGTAATCCGTCTGCGTACGATTGAATAAAATGCAAAAATTTAGGATTCATATTGAGAAAAAAGAATACATTTTCCAAAATACTTCAATGAAAGAGAAATGTTGGCAATTTACCGTACTCGAGAACCATATTTGACATTGCACCTTTTAAATAAGGAAAGAAAGAAATGTGGGAATACTCGTCATAAATATGAGGGAATTCTTTCTCGTTGATATTCATGACAACGAAAATCGTTAGATATATATGACAATCTGAATATGCAAAACATGTTCAGGGCAAACTTACAAGAAGATCTTTATGTATGTCAAAATTCAGAATTTTGAACAAACCTTTCCAGTTTTTTTTTTTTTTTGCTCAACTGACAATATAAGAATTTGGGAATTTCGCATTTTAATTGTCTCGCTGTATCTTTTGGGTTCACTAATTCTGGATACTCATTGTAGTTATTTCGTAGAATAAATATACTATGACGCGAGAAACGAAACGCCAAAAAAAATCTGTACCTGAGGAGCCACAGTATTTCAAGTCCATATAGCAGCAATGTTAAAGCTAATCTTTTAAAAAAGCAAATAAATATTTCATATTCTTTGTTTTTTTTATTTTTCTTGAAACTGGCTTAAATAATAAGGTATATAGCTGGCAATATTTTCCCAAAGCTGTTGTTGAAACTTCTCAAAAGCTAAAAAACCTATTTGTATAGCAGAAGGGACTACCTGCTCTATGAAACGGATATTCTGGTGTTCCATAAGGAATGCTTTACCTTTTAGCACACCATCTCCAAAAAATAGTAAAGGCCCGCCCGGAAGTGTATCTCTGTATACCTTACTATCTAATAGCGCCACATGGGTGGAACGTACGATCTGACTTGATTGATCAGCTATAAGGGTAGTTTTTGCGATGAAGTTAAAAAATAAACATTTTTGTGTACTATAATACTAGACTTTTCTATGTTCACCTTAAAATAAATATGTCCAATGAGAGCTTTAAAAATTTAGAACCCTCATGTAGGAAATTCCTCAATTTGCTTTTTTGAAACTCCTCAATTTGCGGTCAAGGGGCCGCACGTGGTCCGCTGAGTTATTTCTCGAGTCCGCTGAGATCATATAATGATATCTTACAAAAAATCAAATAATTCGGTATATTTATGTAAAATACACACATAAGTATAATTTACATCAAAGTATAACATTTATTGTCTTTTTAAAAGAATTAAATTACAGTAAACTTAAATGTTTACAATTACCCTAAAGTCTAAAATGTACGGGGTAAACACCTAAGTTACACCTGAGAAATAACAGAGAGGAAAAAATTCACAATTAAATGGCTTTAGCAACATTCCATATGACAAATAAAAATGGTGGAGTTCCCTTACGTCGCGTTTGTACATGTGCTGGGGAGTTAAATGTTAGATCAGTAAACTTTGTTAAACAACTTTTTTCTCCATGTAAAAAATTTTCCACAGTTGCTTGGAAACATACGGGACTCTTTCAATATCTTTCCTATGCTGCTAAGTCATCACTCCCCCTTCAATTTAGTTTTCAAGAACACCACAAGTGTAGTTACAAAGTTTTTTTTACATTTACCCCATGTTTACAATTACTCCAACTGACCCTATTACTTCTGAAAATTGTTCAGCAGTAATCGCCAAGTATAGATTTAGCCCGCTTAGTAGCGTTGCTCTATCACAGATATTTTCTGAATCTTGATATATCCTTATACTGAGTAAAACATTAATTTGACCTCAACAAGTTGTAATAACAGTGATATTGCAGTATCAATTACATTATATCGTGGTTCTCATGTTTCTCAGAAAAAAGAGCCATACCAGCTGTTTCATAGTAGTTCGTGTTCAGCACATTGAATTCATTAAGAATTAGTTACTTTTGCCTCAGGTGCATAAATCCCGTTAAAATTTGTTGCCCAGTGAATTGCCATTATTGTAGCCGATGAGCGATATGTTACCATTGGCGTAAAATCCGTTATTTTATAAAATATATAGCTAGGGATTTCATGAAATTAGTTATATATTCTGCTTAACTAGGTAATAGTTTATGAAATAACTAATTGATTCGTAGTAATGAATGATGCATTTTACCGGGAATATATACATAACATTAATTTCGGTTGAAATTATGTTGTAAGTTGAAGAACATGTTACAGAAAAAGGGACAAGATACTCAAAAAAATTGTAATACACTATTCTTAATTTTATTAAATAGTTTACCCTTAAGGTTTGCAATATTTTAATTTATTAGCAGTTCTTGGACGAGAATTAGGCTATAAGGGAAAGATCATATCGCACTGTCGAAGTATTTCTTGAGAAGTTTAATTTTCTTTCTTTTGTTAATACTTTGAATATTGTCTGTAACTGAATTTTTATTTTATTATTAAAGAAATTTATTCTGATTTGTTCCTCTGCATTTCACACTTCTGTTCGTCATGGAGGTAGACGCACTCATCTGAGGTATTTCTGGTAAGTGGAATGAAAAAACATTAAAATATCCGGCTTCTGAAGTCAATTTTTGCTTTTTATTAATACCCCCCCCCCCTTCTTTATCCGTTTCTCAACTTATATTCAGAAGACGTAGAGTCATAATAGGTGATAAAAAGAAAGCAATAATATTCTCATGGTAATACTGATAATACGACCAAGTTGATGCTTTTCAAGCTCAATAATTCCCAAACATCTTCTCAAAAAAAAAAAAGAAAAAAAAAGCTGGTGTTCGATTAGAATCATACCCCTGAAAATGATCGTAAATAAGGGTTGACGTCTTTGACATCTCTTTCTCTTCTCTGGGATCGATTTTTGTGGCAGGCGTTGATTCCACAAAGCAAAAAATTAAGACCCGATTTCATTTGTCCTCTCCTGATAAGCTCTTACTTTTTTTTTATCCGGACAAATAAGATTTCAAATCTCACGCTAGATGAATTGTTGGAAATATCAGCCATTATATTTGAGTAATGATTTTATTTTTATTATTATTATGCTGAAAGGTTTCGACACCGGATATGGATTTATGTCATTGTACATTGATATTTTTATTATTTGGACGTTTTCATTAAATATTGGGACAAAAACATGTTTCAAAGTTTTAGTTCAAAGTGCACTCTCAAAAATAGAATCCTCATTTTCGACGATTCTTCAATCTTCCAGAAAATTTCGTCATTTATAACGATTCTTTTCTCGCGCGATCACGTGCCTTAAAAAAGTTACTACACAAATTTCGGCAATTTGACGAAAGGTTTATCCGGAGTATTTTTCACAAAGCCATTTCGTCAAATACGACGAAAGTTTCGGGAGACTTGAGCATGCGTTTCTGAGACTGTGTATTTATTGAAATTTGAGTCGAAAACTCTTGCAAACATTTTTTACACTGAATAGTAATGACACTTTTTTTTTCTTTTTTTAAATAATTTAATACACATAAAAGGCAAACACTTTTACTTGCATCAATAGTTATTGCCTTTTATGTAGTATTCATATAAAGTAGCAAATTGATATGCAACAGCTGAAGATAGGGAAAATTCGCATTTGATTATCAATAAACTGTGATTTTCTTCCGATATGTATTAGGGCTTAACGTACCTGAAAGTATCGTTTCTTAACCTTTTTAGGGTTGCGACCACTTTAAAAAACAAAAATATACATTAACCCCTTAACGCATTGGCCCGTGTCTGACACGGGCGAAAGTTACTGCCAAATTTGCTTAATAGCGTTGCTCTATCACAGATATTTTCTGAATCTTGATATATCCTTATACTGAGTAAAACATTAATTTGACCTCAACAAGTTGTAATAACAGTGATATTGCAGTATCAATTACATTATATCGTGGTTCTCATGTTTCTCAGAAAAAAGAGCCGTACCAGCTGTTTCATAGTAGTTCGTGTTCAGCACATTGAATTCATTAAGAATTAGTTACTTTTGCCTCAGGTGCATAAATCCCGTTAAAATTTGTTGCCCAGTGAATTGCCATTATTGTAGCCGATGAGAGATATGTTACCATTGGCGTAAAATCCGTTATTTTATAAAATATATAGCTAGGGATTTCATGAAATTAGTTATATATTCTGCTTAACTAGGTAATAGTTTATGAAATAACTAATTGATTCGTAGTAATGAATGATGCATTTTACCGGGAATATATACATAACATTAATTTCGGTTGAAATTATGTTGTAAGTTGAAGAACATGTTACAGAAAAAGGGACAAGATACTCAAAAAAATTGTAATACACTATTCTTAATTTTATTAATAGTTTACCCTTAAGGTTTGCAATATTTTAATTTATTAGCAGTTCTTGGACGAGAATTAGGCTCCAAGGGAAAGATCATATCGCACTGTCGAAGTATTTCTTGAGAAGTTTAATTTTCTTTCTTTTGTTAATACTTTGAATATTGTCTGTAACTGAATTTTTATTTTATTATTAAAGAAATTTATTCTGATTTGTTCCTCTGCATTTCACACTTCTGTTCGTCATGGAGGTAGACGCACTCATCTGAGGTATTTCTGGTAAGTGGAATGAAAAAACATTAAAATATCCGGCTTCTGAAGTCAATTTTTGCTTTTTATTAATACCCCCCCCCTTCTTTATCCGTTTCTCAACTTATATTCAGAAGACGTAGAGTCATAATAGGTGATAAAAAGAAAGCAATAATATTCTCATGGTAATACTGATAATACGACCAAGTTGATGCTTTTCAAGCTCAATAATTCCCAATCATCTTCTCAAAAAAAAAAAAGAAAAAAAAAGCTGGTGTTCGATTAGAATCATACCCCTGAAAATGATCGTAAATAAGGGTTGACGTCTTTGACATCTCTTTCTCTTCTCTGGGATCGATTTTTGTGGCAGGCGTTGATTCCACAAAGCAAAAAATTAAGACCCGATTTCATTTGTCCTCTCCTGATAAGCTCTTACTTTTTTTTTTATCCGGACAAATAAGATTTCAAATCTCACGCTAGATGAATTGTTGGAAATATCAGCCATTATATTTGAGTAATGATTTTATTTTTATTATTATTATGCTGAAAGGTTTCGACACCGGATATGGATTTATGTCATTGTACATTGATATTTTTATTATTTGGACGTTTTCATTAAATATTGGGACAAAAACATGTTTCAAAGTTTTAGTTCAAAGTGCACTCTCAAAAATAGAATCCTCATTTTCGACGATTCTTCAATCTTCCAGAAAATTTCGTCATTTATAACGATTCTTTTCTCGCGCGATCACGTGCCTTAAAAAAGTTACTACACAAATTGACGGCAATTTGACGAAAGGTTTATCCGGAGTATTTTTCACAAAGCCATTTCGTCAAATACGACGAAAGTTTCGGGAGACTTGAGCATGCGTTTCTGAGACTGTGTATTTATTGAAATTTGAGTCGAAAACTCTTGCAGACATTTTTTACACTGAATAGTAATGACACTTTTTTTTTCTTTTTTTAAATAATTTAATACACATAAAAGGCAAACACTTTTACTTGCATCAATAGTTATTGCCTTTTATGTAGTATTCATATAAAGTAGCAAATTGATATGCAACAGCTGAAGATAGGGAAAATTCGCATTTGATTATCAATAAACTGTGATTTTCTTCCGATATGTATTAGGGCTTAACGTACCTGAAAGTATCGTTTCTTAACCTTTTTAGGGTTGCGACCACTTTAAAAAACAAAAATATACATTAACCCCTTAACGCATTGGCCCGTGTCTGACACGGGCGAAAGTTACTGCCAAATTTGCACGTGCCCGTGTCTGACACGGGCTATCGTGTATCTCGTTACTTTATTTCTAATGCCCGTCTGAGATCCGTTTGCACTTTCTTTGTATAATATTTTATATAACTTTTACCCCACCCCCTGCTCTCTAGACACCCCTACACCTGAAATTGCCAAAAACAATTTATACCATACTGATAGACTCCTTTTCTCCTAAAAAAAACCTCGATCATTTTTTACCAGTTTTTTCCGAAAAAATCTTGTGCTTCAAGGGGTTAAAGGCTTACGATACCTTTGATACAAATATCTTATTTATACGATACCCGAATTTGGTGACTCTTGGTTGAAATTTTAAGGTGCTTCATTTAATAAAAAGAGGTCAATTTTGCATTCAAATTGCAACCTTCCATATACCTGAACCCCATGATGATAAAAGATGAATATAAATTATTATAGGAAAAAATATTCATATTTCAAGTATAAATCAAAAGATCTGTTAACAGAGTGCTCTGTAAAAATCATTCTGTTACAGGAAAAATACGTGATGACAAGGATATTTCTTGGTATTTAAATTTTGTTCGCACAAGTTTTTATTGTGCCGCCCATGTCGTATGATTATTTGGCATATTAAAGATCCCTTGAGTTTCCGTTTGGCATGGATACGCTCCATGCCAAACGGAAACTCAAGGCTAAAACGCTAACTCAAGGCTCGGCTAAATTAAATTCCTAGTGTAGTATGCATCAACGAGATCTCAGGTGCCGCCATCTAGTGGAAATTGAGCGTCAAAAAATTGCGGCAATGTACCACACTCATTGTGGTGCCGCTGAAAGAGTTGGTACCAATCTCTGGGGAGGCACTAGGTCTGCAATGGGCGTGGCGTGTATGCCATTTAAGTTTGGTACAGTGTTTACTGTAGAAAAGAAATATGAGTTTTAAAGTCACAATTAATTGCTTTTAACTGTTAATCGCTGATGTCACAAGCAAGCATTAAGAAAACGCTTCTTCATGTAAAAATAACAATATGCCTGTTACTGATTGTTGTTCACATGTTCACACTTCAAATCATCGTCTTCGAAATATTTCTATGTTACTATTTAAATTATCAAAAATAGTGAAACGAAATTTTTATCGTCTATCGCGGAAAGTCGAGAATGAAATTTTTTATCAGCCATGTTATATTATGAAACCAAAATCAGAAATTCCAAATGTGAATAATAAATTACTTATTATTTATTTATGTATCAAACTCTATCAAATATTCAATTCAGACATTAATTGTTCTTTTTTTTTTTTTTTTTCGTTTTGGCTGGTGCAGTTTATAATGAAGCTTAATATAACATAATATCAACAAATATGCTTCTACAATAACAAAAATATTTTCTGCCTTAAAGGACGATTCATTCCGAGTCTGCTTTTGTTTTGTTCTATGCGTGACATCTTGAACTGATGTCACGCACTGATTTTGTTTCTTCAGCTTATTTTCTCCCAGCAGGTTGTAAATATGACGTAATCTGCTTCTTTACTCTCTTCCTTCCTTTCAATGAGATTCTTATTGCGTGACTTTGTCACACTTCCATTACATGTTTCCAGTCTCTTTGTGCCCTGAAAGATTTCTCACATTCTGTCATCTGTTAATAAACTTCATTACTGTCAAGAAAGGCGAAGGGAAAACATTTGTTTTTTGTTGGCAATCCCTTAAATTTTGTTCATTTTGGTAACACATAAAATCTTTTTACTCTCAGGTATATATGTAAAATTTTTGGAAATAATTGTTTGGAGAATATTTGGGAATTTTTTCCTAAAACTTAGCAACAGTAACAAAATCACGTAATACATTTTAGAAGGGATTAACCGCTTCCCTCTCGCTTCCGTGAAAATGACGCGCTGAGGTTCCACCTTCTATTTCTCGCTCCCGTGATATTTCCGGGCTGGAGTGTTTAAAATTTCAAGCTAAAAACACATCAAAAATTAGAAATGAAAATATATATTGTTCATACACATATTTTTATATAATTGTTTGGAGACTATTTGGGAATTTTTTCCTAAAACTTAGCAACAGTAACAAAATCGCATAATACATTTTAGAAGGGATTAACCGCTTCCCTCTCGCTTCCGTGAAAATGACGCGCTGAGGTTCCGCCTTCTATTTCTCGCTCCCGTGATATTTCCGGGCTGGAGTGTTTAAAATTTCAAGCTAAAAACACATCAAAAATTAGAAATGAAAATATATATTGTTCATACACATATTTTTATATAATTTTCAGGTATAAAAAAATAGGCACTTTTATGACCGTTTTCTTGAAAATTACCCGTTTGTTAAGGGGTTAAGTAGCTCTAAAATGGGAAAAGTACCTTGCATTACATGTTAAAGTACAGGCATTGGTGAAAATGTATTACACTAGTAAAATTGCTGTTTTTTAAATCCCATTCTAGCGGAAGTACTTATATTTTAAACAGTCAAACTAAACATGTACATTTTTTGTTGATTACTGTTGAAAAACTTTTAGAAACTTTATTCAAGAACAAAATAGTCATAATTATTCCCTACATGCACAGTACTGTGTTATTATAAGGTGAGTAAACACAAAAATAATTTTATACTCTTGTTTCGACCATGACGAATGAATATTATTTCATGATATCACTTATATTTATAATTTTTTTCATTCAGTTTTAAGAAGAAAAAAATTATTATTCTCGATTATTCTCCAAATTTCAATTTCAGAAAAAAATTCTCGACTCAAATTTTTACGTGCTCATGGATCACAATCACTTTTCAATCCCACTATCTTTTTCCACTAAATTTCTGCCATTTTGTTGGCTCTTTACTTTTAATAATATTATTTCAGATTCTATTGTTTCAGTATTCGCTTGCATTTATGAATCATCATTGATGCAACGTCAATTTTTGAAAGGGCATCGCAATCATATTTTTTTCTTTCTTATTGAGCAGTGCTTTCAAACTGGTTATCGAACATTTTTTGCTCAAAATGCGGAAAAGGTCATTCTTGTCAAATTTGACAAGATGAATAGAAAATGTAAAAACTCTTTCAGTTGAAACAAGGTACTTGTACATAACCTGACTTGCAGCCTTTAATGTCAAACGCGTTATATCGTTTTTCTAAAAGAGGGCATCTTTCTCCAGGGCATTGTATAAAATATTCGTTCTGTCTATGGATCTACAATCTTGCCAATAAGAAACGTATCATTAACAACAGCTGATAGTTTTCTTAATAGATGATAGCCCTTCTGAAATACTGAAAGTTTTGGAAAGTCGGGGAATTTCCAACAGTTCTATACTACTGAAACAAAACATAATTTGTAATCAGAAGAGTATTTATTTATTTACAATGGTTTTCGTCTTTTATTTTCTAAAACACTAAATGTGTTTTGTAAATTCTAATCACTAACGCAATATTCTGTTGCATTATGTACATCAAAATGTATAATATGTTTGAAGGAAATACAAAAAGCGATGCAAATATTTAGCCTCATATAAACCAGCATGAAACCTTACTTTTGCTCTTGAACGAGAAAAATTGCTCCAAATAAATGTTCCAACTATCACTGCAATTTTCTTATGTAAAAAATGTAATGAACTTCACTCCTTAAGTTAGAGCTTTCATAACCTTTTTATGACGTATGGACTCAATGAACAGTTTTAGATACACTGAGACAGTAAATCACTCAAATTCCTTTAACCCCATGTAGTCAGTCCCCCAGAAGTATACATAAATATTAATTTTCAAAATCAGTTTGCAAATTTCGGACAAACTTCATTAGAAAGCGGTTTAAGTGTCTTTGACATCACCTAATTCACCAGAAATATGTGCAAATACTGTCTTTTAAGTTCAAATCGCAAGTTTCATAAGCAGCAACGTATTTTCAGAATCGTTGCAAGTTGTACCTGAAGGCTGTTTCTTCATAAAACTTTTAAAAGTACGGATATCAATAAAAAAAAGACATTGGACGAATAACGATGTGAATTAAAAGTTGAAAACAGGTAAATACTCTAATCCTTTAGCTGACATTTACCGCGGGTTATTAGACATTGTATTTTGCATTTCAACTATAAAATTTAATCTGGAACCGTAAAGTAAGTTTACTGCAGTGAAAGTGTGCTCGAATCGAATATGCGCATATACTTAGTATTTGGTACATTCGGGGGGCAAAAACGAAGCACTTTCGTATTTGGATACTATTTACACTAGAGACACATGAAATATGTCATTTTATCAGGGATAATGTACTCTATAAAGGTCTACAATTAAAATTTTGTTAAGAGGTCGTCTTCATATTAAAATTAATATGAACTTTACAATGTTCAGCGACGACCCTCCTTTAAATGACATATTTGTATAAATCATCAAAATTTAACTTTGTATATCAGTTTTTGTGTAATTCTGCCTACCGGTTTCTTCAGATAAAATTGAGAAAAACACGTCTTGTAATGTTTAAATGTTTTCCGATATTTTTGCATATAATATCTAAACTACCATGGGTATGGCAAAGACTTTTTTACAAGATAATATGGGCTAACACAAAAATAAAAATGTGATTTTCATGGTCAAAAATTTTAATTTTTTTTTTTTTTTTTTTTGAATAATGAAATTATTTTTTGAAAAAATTATGATCTGAAACTTATATTTTGATGAAAAATTAATCTAGATGAGCTTTTATAAGGATATCGAAAAGTTTTTATGCTACACTTAAAAATTCATTTTACTACCTGTTAAGGGACCGTGTAGCTCCAACTAAAAATATAGCAAACTGAAATGAAGCAATTGGTGAAATAATGTAGAAAATCTTTGTGCCCCAAATCCAAAGATAAAATGCAACCCTCGAAACACGTTTATTTTGAAAATAATGTGAAAAATTATTTCACTTTGTGCCGCTAGATTTATTTTCGTTGCTTGATAAACATTGACTTTAAAAGTACTTCAATGCACTGGCGGTCCCTAAAACGCCTTTCCTAATTATCTTCTGCTCTAATGAACAGAACACAACCAAATTTGGTATACAGACTACTTTGAGAACGCTGAACTAATTTCCGTTGTCAAATAAAGGGGATTCCATTTGAAAATTTAAAGTTAGTATTCATTTAAATATGAATACTGCCCCTTATTGAAATTTTATTTCAATAACTTAAAAGAAGACATTGATACCTTGCTTAAGTCTCTAGAGCGTATGATGGCCGAGTAATTTCGAGTGTTCGTTATCCCCCAATCCCCTCCTCCCACTGTACATAGCGATTTCCAAAATAGCTTTTAATAACTGTAGTATATAATGGTGTAATAATAGTGATGTTGCTTTGATAACCATACTGGAAATCTGGAGCTATAGAGTATATATAAAACGTCGGATATATATGGATGTTCAATAATTCATAAGATAATTAAAATGTAAACACATCTATGACACTCAGGCATGGAACAACTCTACATTTTCCTTACATTATTCGACAAAATGGTGCGCCAGCATTTGTAGTTCTCTGAATGACAATTTCACAGAAAAATGGATTGGGTCAGTTAAAAATTTGGAGGTCAGTTGTCCCGAAATTCCTTCACTATCCTTATCACCTTATATAACGCCGCTGCAGTTCTTTCTTTGAGGATTTGTATAGGGCTGTTTACGTGAACGCTGTAAGCTTTAAGAAAATGTTGAATACTGATACCTGAAGACCAGGATTACGACCACCATAATCGCTGTTGATACCGACATGTTTACCAGTGTCGTTAAAACGACTACAGTCCTGGTATTATTCGTGTGATCGATAAACGAGGCACAAATGGATGTTCATTCATAAAACTGTTTAAATGTACCTAACTGTTAATGTTATGAATTAAATTCAACCTTAATTATTTTAGGAGTTATTAAACAGCAAAATGTGTTTAACCTTTGGCAGTCACCATGTACTTAGTTAAGAACTTCAAAACAGATTATTTGGCTTACGTTGATTGGGCAACATTCTTTAAAATTGAAAGATTTGTTTTAAGATTAATTTATTTCCCAAAGCGCTTGCAATGCAACACTCTTCGTGTTTAATTTATGCTCTCAAAAGCGAACTATTAAATTCTATTTTTATCTCGTCCGAACTCCTTTCCTCACTACAGATATAATAAAATGAGTTGAAGGAAGTTATGAAAAAAATGAGATTCCTTCCTCTTTTTCACAATCTGTGGTCTGTCGCGTCCTTGAGATGGATTTTATTCTTCAGGTGCGGTTGAATTCATCGATCTTGTTCTTTCAATCTGAGAAAGTTCTCAAGCTTTCGAAAGAAAAGCAGTCTCCAAACACGGATGCTTTCTTTCTCCGTTGTTCCCATGCAAGAACAATAACAAATATCCCAGATATCTCAGCTGAAGCTTCCAAGATGAAAAAAGAAATTGAAGTGAAGTAACATTTTATGCATCTGGTAAAAATTCTATTCTAACATTGATCGAAAAAGATTCAATAGAACAGAAATATTGATTATTTAGGTTACGGTTTGGATTTTGAATACGCCTTTATTCATTTAAAACTTGAAATTAGATTGTATACAGCGAGTTTTTGTTAAATTTTCTCATTTCTGTCCTCGCGACTTCTATAGAAAATTAATAATAATGCTAATAAAGTGTGCATTTAAGGAAATTTAATGCGTAAATGAACATTTTATATTTGGGATAAATCATGGAAGATTTGGTTAGTTCTATTCGCAATTACTCCTAGTGCATTTTCTGGTTAATATGCAGATCAAGCTTTTCACGTTGATAGTAGGAGAAATCTGTATACCCAGTGGCATATATCTTCAAAAAAGAGCCTCTGTCCTGTTTGAAAGTTCTAAATTGATGTACACACATTTTCATGCTAATTATCATTCCGTTGATATAAAAAACAATAGATTCTGTCTAATATATATATATATATATATATATGTTTCAATTTCACAAATGGCCTTAGGCGCCCCATCATTGTACCTAGGATTAGTAGCTGGTGTATACCTATGGCCATTTACTGAAGGGCAATTCATTCTGTACTGAATGGAAAACAAACATTCACTTTTAAATTTTATAATATAAACGTCAGGTTTATTTGTAGTAACTATTTTTCTTCAATGGTGATAAATTATTAGTGAATTTTAGGATATTTTCTTAATTATTCAACACTCTAATTTGAAAATTTTATTACAAAAAGGAGCAGCATACGTTGTCGCTCCGAAGCACCAACCGATAGTGATTTGGGCAATTTTATTCTTATCTTACATAAACATTTTTCTGATAGAGAAAACTTATTTGAATACTTTTTTTTCTATTTTTATTTTAATTTCGAGGATTCAACAATGAACATTTCCTATTTAATTTTTTTGAGTTTTCTTAAGCGTTTTAACCTGTTGCTCTGATAGCCCAAACTACTGCACATTGCATGTAACGACAAGGTGTAATTAATTTCATATGATGACAGACATAACAAGACACACAAGTTTTGTTTAGTTTCAGGCACAAAATTTTAAAATAACTTTATAGGGTTTTGGAGCGCTTTCCTATGTTTGCTGCAAAAATAGTGGAAGCTTTCCAGTCTAGGAAATAAATTTTTTATTAATTATATTAAAACCTCTCTTGAGAGCCATGTCCAATTTTTGTTATGTATGTCATGGGATGTTTTTGCATAATTCAAAGTATTTATTTCATAGACTGAAATTCTGCTACTAATTTAAACGTAGGAATGTTTAAGCACACATAGGAACATTAAGCGTAGGAATGTTTAAGAGCAGATGTTTAAGCACACTAATATTTATTAAGTTATTTTAGTATTTAGTACCCGAAATGAAACAAAGGATATGTGATAGGAATGAAAAAAGACATATTATGCGACATGCAAAATACTGTACTGCAGCCCAAATAAAAGACATACTACAGACCAAACTAGATCTTGCCTTAGCTATGATACACTTTATAGTTTAGATTTTGACCGCTTTATCATATCAAGATTTCACTACGCATCAAAAAAGTAATAATTAAGAATTAGTAAATTACTCGTTAAAAAAATGGTTAAAAAGTTGGATGTTTAATTAAAATATCGTAGAGACTTGGAATTACATTTTTAGTAATGATTAAACTTTGTGCAAAGTAATAGAAATAAAATTTCACGTTAAATTAAAGCACAAATGAGCATTAAAACGCAAAATGCGTTTAATGCGTTTAATTAAAACGCGTTTTAATGCTCATTTGTGCTTTAATTTAACGTGAAATTTTATTTCTATTACATTTTTAGTTTCATAAATATTAAATAATAATAATAATAATTAAAATCTCATGCATAGGTTAACACAATAATTATCTTTAAAAAATAATAATATCAAAAAACGCTTTGCAGGAATCAAGTCCTTTGCAATTTTCAATGCAAAATATTTCTTCCCATTTAACTAACATCCAGCATTAAAAAGTAATAATAGTAATATCACAAAACTTGACTAAACCTAAACGGTTCTTGATAGCCAGAACCATTTTCCTCCATTTATTACGAAAACCTTTTCACTAAAGTAATGGCATAAATAATATCATTGCAATTCAAACCTGTAAAGTTGACCACCTGTAAACTGACCACTAAAGTGCTGCACCGCAAGTGGTCAACTTTCACAGGCTTTACTGTATATAATATATACATAATTTCATTTAGGAATGAACATTATTAAAGACCTGTCCACAGTGAAAAGTAACATATTTATGAGTTTTATTAATCAACTTCAAAAATTCTTGTCGGTAATTAGTTAAATAACTTATTTAGAATTTTTTTACACGATTCATGTTGTTTAATGCTCTCATCTCAGAATCTTCAATTTGATTATTTATGAATACTAACTAGAAATCTTTGTCGTATTAATTCTGTTCAATTTTTTGGCTACACTTGATTTCTGAAACCTTTTATTAATTAAATCATAATAAATAGGCCTATAATGCTTGCGTCTGAATAGTCATTCCGTTATTAATTCTGAACAGAATACATTTCATTAGAAACGACGTAGCTAAGATAAGAAAGGCATAAAATCAGATCGTTCAAAAAAGCAATTCATGTGAAGAGAACAGAACATGCGGAAATAAGAACAACACAGGTTCAGAGACTTTGGAATTCTCAATTTCCAAAGAAAATAAAATTCCATGTCACCTGATATTGTGTCATACTTCATCCAAATTCTGGCGACACTGCAAATAAATCCCTGCTCACACCCTGCATTGACTGGTTGGGCTCAAACGATTTTCTCTGAAACGTCTCCCCCCTTCCAATTTCGTGTCACGTTCTTTAGTGCTGTCGGGAAAAATTCTTGAAACCGTGGACGGAAGCGTTAAGTAGCTTTAGAACAAAAATAATAAACGGAAAAGGAAATTGAAAACATGGGAAAGGGATCCAATTGCTAAGGTTCTCTTAAATCGGAAATGGTTTGTTTGAAACCTAAGCATAAGCCTAGATTTAAAAGAATCTCTTGTTTTAAGTGCTCCTTTAGGAGTGTTTGTGGTAGAGATAAACAGGAAAACCATTTTCTGTGAAGTGGTTTTGATATTACTACTGTATTGGTGCCAGCAGTGGTAATTTTATCTCATTACAATTAAAACATATATGAGTTCTTCATGTTTTATGACAACACGGTTTTTGGATAAATTGTCCAATCGGGTCTTTCGCAACATGAGAAAAATACAATTAAAAAAATGGAGCATCTGTAGGCAGTGGTGCCGCAAACTACGTTTTAGGTGGAAATCGCAAAAATGGAGAAGCAGCTGGCTAGAGGCAAAAGTAAGGGGCTTTAGGTTGATCGCTAAATTTGAAAACCAAATTTTGGCGAGTTTAAAAACTGCAAATACGGGACAACTGGGGTGCATAAAGGAGGGGAAAGAGGGAGCAACAGGGTCCTCCAGCCCCAGGAGACATCGGATATCTGGTATGCGACCGGTTTTTAAATACCGGAATCTGATCCGGCCACTGCCCGAGAGATCCGGTTATCCGACTTGTTAATTTTGAAATTAAAATTTAATTAGCATAATTTGAAAAGTTATGCAAATTAAAAACTTATTACGTAGTTGGAAGCTATGGGATGTTCAAGAAATATAGAATGTACAAGTCTTAAACATTAGAGGTGGATATCCGATACGGACTCGTCACACAAGGGCACCGGATATTCGATATCAGGCAAAATCAATATCCTGCCAAAAATACCTGACTTTTGCCTTCCCGTATTGAAGTTCACCGGGACGCGGGATAGTTTCCGAAACTACAGGACTGTCCCGTAAAATCCGGGACGTTTGGCAACCCTGGTCGTGGTGTAAGTTTCGGAAAAGATTTTCTTGGAAATCAGGCTAAGCCTTTTCAAGGAACAAGTGCAAGCAATGATCAGTAAGAAAGATGAATCAATAAAATATTTGCAAAGCTAATAAAACTAAACTTTGTAGTACATTTCTGGAAACCATAGATAAAAGCTTGAACTTAAAAGAAAAATGTATTAGATATTTCTTGCTATACCACTGGATGACTACTATGACCACGCTACGCTGAGGCTGGTAGGACTAATATATCCACGCTGAGTTTTTTGCATCTTCTCAAGAATACGACTCTATATATTTCTCACCTTCAGTGCAAGAGGGCACAACCCAAAACCAGTTTCGTTCGCCGAAGAGGAATTTGAAAATTTTTACCACTTTTAAGTTCTAATTTTCTTTTTAATTAGCATTCAGCTGCGGTTAAGTAACATTTTCAATTGTTATAATCTTATGTGGCCAGGGGCGGACTGGCCCACCGGGACATCGGGACATGTCCCGGTGCGCCCTTTCACCTAGACGCCTCCACAAAAAAAAAAGAACTTGTCGATATTTCCCGGCCTAATGATTTAAAGTAAGAATAATAAAATGAAATAATCTGCTTTTAATCCGTGACGACAAAATCTTGATTTAAAAGAAAGGTAAACCCGACTTTCCCCCGCAAAACCCCATTTGTGAAGGCTTTAGGACATATAGCTACAGGGATACGTTTTGGTAAGGCTCGGGGAAGGGGTGAGGGGACAGTCGAGAATATAAGTGTTATGGTATATAGTTCTATGAGGATCCGCGAACACATCCTGAGGGTCGAGGCCGCCGTTTTGGAATATGGATTCCCTTCCCTGAGTAAAAGTTTGACTAGTCGCAGGGGTGCTCACCGGGAGGGGGGAGGTTAGGGCGCAAGCTGCGCCATTGAGATTTTTTTTGCTAGGGAGGTCGATTTTGGGGGGCTCCGTAGTTTTTTAGATGAGTACACGAACGCTCTGAAAGGGTGGACACCTCTACTAATCATAAGTAACGTATGAAAATAGATAAAACTAGTGTACCTGCACTGCATAGCGCTCGTTTTGTTTTGTAGGGTACTGCGAAGTATTGCTAAAGCTTCATATTGAACAAACTTCTAATTATTTTTGAAGTTTGTTGCAAAATTTCGTGTCGCCCTGTGAAGATTTTTCAGGTTATCGGTGCACAGTTTGGGAATCATTGCTCGTAAGTAACATTGAAAAACGTGAATGAAATTTTGTTGACCCCATTTCCTGCCTTTTAACATGTTTTATTTTGTGATGTTGGGCGGAGGTGGGGCCAGGGTAGGCGGAGCACGTACACAGTGTAGACGCGAACACAAGAGCTATATTCAAACTTAAAAAGGCATATGGGCGATGTTCAGCTAAAATAAACCACGGGGATGCGGTTACTACAGTAGAAAAAAATTCATTTATTTTTCAAAAAGTTATGTCTTAAATTTCAATAAACAAGTGACACGACACTTCATTGGTAATAACCAATAAAAAAACATTAAATGTAGAGAGATTTAAATGCATAAATAGGGATACAGTGGGGTCGATAAGGCGTTTCTACACTTTTTCTATTGGGTGGAACTCTGCTCCGGTACTTTATTTTGGGTTTTATTTGTTTTTATTTCATTTCAAATTCTGGATTTTGCTCCAAACCAGACTAATTTGACTCAGTTCAAATCTGATTTTAGCTTATTTTTATTTTAAGATTCTGTATCTAATTTGAATATAATTTAACTATTGTTTCGATTTTTATTTATTTATATTGATAACCATAAAATAACACATATTTTTTTATCGCAACTACCTTAAAAGTAAAGTTAATATATATATATATGTATATATATATATAGTATATTAATTTCATACAATTACGGTTACAGGATTCGGTGATTTAAATCGAGTGTTTTAAATCGGTACAATGGCTGGGACACCTTGAGCGAATGGAGTTAAACAGAGGCACTAAGAAGATTTTCAAGGGACAATACCAGGGCCAGAGGAAAAGAGGAAGGCCGGTTAAAAGATGGATAGACGAGGTGGAGGAAGACCTTAAAAATCTAAATATCCGAAACTGGAATGAAAAAGCGAAAAACAGAGTGCTTTTGAGGAAAATTGTTATGGAGGCCATGGTCCAACATGGGCTGCAATGCCAGGGAGTTAGTTAGTTTTAAATCGGTGATTTAAATCAAGTGTTTTAAATCAGTAATGTAAATCATTTTTAAAATATCATGATTTTTATCAAACATTTAAATTTGCCTGAAATTTTTTATTATTTTTTTTAAAATAAATTATACAAATTTTATATTTCACAAGAATCAATCGATATGATTATATTTATTAACACATAATTTTTAAAGTGTCATTTACGTAACTAATAGGCTAAACATTTATTTATTCATTACTAAAACTGTATTAACCAGTACTCTAAATAAACTGTTAAATAGAAACTTTAAAATGTTAGAAAAAAAAATTATCTAATATGTTGTCGTTGTCGTGTCCTTCCGCGTGGCGAGGAAGAATGGGTACGCTGCTGCTGAGTCTAACGGTGCCCTTGTAGACAGGAGTCCGATTTTCGCACCTTTGAAAGATCTCTTAATTTTTTGAACCCAGATGAGAGACCGTCACCTGGGATTGGCGCCTCCAGAGGTGTCGTTTCACTTGGAGGACATTGGAGCCACGACCTATTTAAAGTGCACCAGATGCCTTTAGCGTACACGGACCGCAGCAACCAGCCGCGAGAGGATGTCACCCTCCCAAACACTGACCTTAGTCAGTGTTGCTTAACTTTTGGTGTTCTGCGGGAACCGAGCTTCTACCGACTGGTCCACTGTCGGAATTATCTAATAGAATGTAAGAAATAGGTTTTTAAGGGTCAAAGTAGATTAGTTTTACTCTTACTCCTACTTTTAGTTTACATCAAAATATTAACTGCACATACATTGCCTGTTTCATATTTTAAATCCATTACAAACAGTAACTAAAAGTATCAAACTATAAATATTATTTTTACATTAGATTCCAATATAACATTTCAGTGACACTGTGTAAAGTCTGTCATTGTTAAATGGAAACCGATTGTTAGTTTTATTCTTTGAATAGTGCTTCTGAATAATAATAATAATATGAGAACATTGCTAATAAATAAGTAATATATAAAATAATATGCAGTACAAAGTAGCAATTTTGAGTTATTATTATTTAGAATTGGTTTCTTCGAAACGGTGTATGTTTTGATTTACGCGATACTCCTATGTACAAAGTACCCTTATGTAAATAATTTTTCTTCGAAAATCCGGCGGAAAATTACTTGTCAAATAAATTATTGTTAAAATTCTAAAAAACAAGAAATAACTTAATAATTAAGTATTTCATTAAGGTGCCTGATTCTTTGAACAAAATTGCTCCATTTTCGTTTTCTCAATGATGGTAAATGTGGTGCCTCTCTCCATGTGCCTAAAGATTAATTTTAACGGGCGTAGAAATTTTTAAAGAAAATAAACGAAAAATATTATACAAAAGTGCAGTTATTTTTTTTTTCTTTTCGGTGTAGATACCTCTGTTCTTGTATTAATTAACAATAATTTTAATTCCACCTATTTAAAAAAGGAAACGAACAAACATAAAAAGTAAGAGCAATCTTGTATTTTAATGTAATCCTGAAAAATTATTTTTGTATTTAACTTATCTGTTTATTACAAGTTATGTATTCATCCAATCAGTTAAGCCTAGATTAGAACAGTCGCCCTTGTTTTCCAGTTAAAACTAAATTTCAAATAAGACTGCAGCATAATCATTTCATGCAAAACAGGCTAAGTTATGCCATGAAGACTGATATTAGGAGTTCAAATTTTCCAAAGGAGGCATTAAAACCTCATGTGTCACGCAGATACCATCCTATATATATATATATATGTGTGTGTGTGCCCTTTGGTTTCCGCCCTTTGGTTAGTTGGTCCACCGCCCTTTTTGGGGTCCCAGTCCGTCCCTGTATGTGGCATTTTTGTTTTTAAATATATGGGAATTGTGCAATAACCATGAAGTTATCTCGTAATTCGAATTCAGTTATCATTTGAACTACCTAGAATACCTTAAAAAGTTGTTTAAATATAAACTAGCCATTAGTACATGAATCGGAGTCTGCTTCACATGACTCACTTACGCTCGCGGATTGCTTTAGCATATTCATAGGTATGCTTCGCAAGCCAAGGTAATAATTCTAGAAAAAGAGGAAAAAAATAATAATTTCTGAAAAGCGTCATTTAATTATGTCCATTAATTGATCTTTAATGAATTGTAATTGATTAAAGTACCTTAAATGATTTAAATGAACAATTTTGCATTCAGACGAATATTCTAAAAGAGATGATTTTGAAAAACAATATTAGAAAAAATATATAAAATTACGTCTATTATTTCATATTATTCAATGCGTTGTAATTGATTAGAGGTAAAACAACAAGAATGATTTAAGTATTCAATTTTGCTTTCAGATTTTAATTCTGAAAACAGAAAGAACATACGCTGGAAAATAATGTAAATGTAAAAAATAATTTAATTTTTGTATGTATTGCTTGATCTCTTTCTGTAAGTTGTAATTGAAATAAAATGACATATACACATATTTGTCCAAGAAAATAATTAGTACTGTCATCCTTATTCAACAGAAAACGAAGTAGTTGAAGTAGAAGTGTTTTTCACTCAAGTTACTTCCTGTTGCCACAAAGGAAAAGAACAGCTAAAAACTGCTAATGTCACATTATTAGCCGGACAAATTTCTTTTCCGTTTCTAATATATCTACGAAATGATCAATTTATTCCGCATAACTCTTTGATTTAGAAAACCATTCCCTCACAATATAGTTTGAAAATTGCACGTGTCTTTTCCGATAATGATACGCATTTTTATTGTAGGTTCGAGAACTCGCAGTTTGATCAGCTTACAGGTTAGAATACATTGCACTCCACCTACTTTGTGACACATAAAATGGCTTCAGCTGGAATTCGATTTGAAGTCACACTTACAAATTGCATCATTATGTGGATTGTGTTTTATGTTTTGCTGATAACTTTATTTATCCCGGAACTTCTCATAAACGTCACTTCTAAACCGATCGTACAAAATTACGTCAAAAGTGCGACTTTATAAAAAAAATAGAAACATAGATGAAAATAATGTCGCAAGAACTTGATGTATGTTTAATATTTCTTCAGAGCAAATTCTGCGAACAAATGAGACTCGTTTTGAATTGCTTTAAGTTATTGCATAAAATTGAAATGGTGCAGATTTTCATAACCGCATGTATGCTGTTTTCAGTTTTAAGAAATGTATTGATATTGATATACTGGGCTTCGATACTTGCTCTTGATGGAATAATATACAATTTTAAATGACAATTTTATTAATCCTTATGTTTTCCTACAGACTTTATGTATGCTGTATCTATTTAGATAATAATGATGTCGGCTACAGCAAAAAAAAAATCACTCTTCACAAAATTTGCTGTGTATAAAGAAACGCTTTCATTTTTTTAATTATTTTTTATTATAATTCACAACTTAATTATACTGTGATCATTGGTTGTTGCTCCTATTTGGTTATCATGTTTTTCTATGCACATTGGGAACATAAAAGGGTAGTTCGCACAAAACAGACAACATTTCAGTGTCAGAACATTTTTTTAAAAAAAGGTGTTAAAAATGTCTTTAATATTTCTCTCTTTTTTTTTTTTTTGTGTGATTGTTTATAGTCTATACAACAAGAAAAAAATAACAGTAGTGTAAATGTGCAACTGTTGTGAGGAGAAAAACAAATGTTTCCCAAATGCCTGTATACCATTTCTGGAGTACAATGTCTGGAAAATGATGCTCATACAAGGAACATGAAAGATTTGAAGTAATCTATTTGCATATGGGTATTTTACAGATACCATACTTTATAGCAGAATTATTTTTAACACTTTTTAATGCATGTAAAATGTTGTTAATAATTAAGATAAATCAATTTGGTAGTTTATAGAGTATTGTGATAAAAAAATACAAACTACAAATAAAAGCATAAACAATTAGTTATTGCAATAATTATAAGGATTTGAGTTCATAAGAGCTCATTTTTAATATAATTATATTTTAAATAAACATGAAGCATCATCTTGCTTTTTATATGACAGGACAATGTCGAAATAGTTGTTTTTAAGGGCTGGTATCTATTCCTCAAATTTCTTAAAACTCAAATTTTATGCATCATTAAGATAACCGTATAAAGTGTCCTGTATTGTAATGAGACATTTTTTATGCTCTTCTGCGGTTTTCTAGAGGCTCCAACAAACATAAACTCACTCTCAATAAACTTCATTTTTTAAGAAAAGCAATAATGGCAATCCACATATCTAACTACATGATTAAAAGTTCTTGCTGAGGATATATGAAGAAAATCTACTGTTTCTATCTATATGAGAAATATTGAATGAAATAGAATAGGATTTTAATTGGTTTCTAGGGTTTTTCTTCAAAATAATCCACAATGAGAGATATAAATTCAATATATTAACATTAATTTACGCTATTTACAGCTAATTGTACTACTTCGACTGAGAAACTGAGATTATCATAACAACTCTGACACACACAGTGCCCACTTGTCCACACAGGACCAGATCTTTCGCTCAACTGCTGGCTTGCGTTGTTTTTCGCCCGATGGCGCTACAGTCGATCTGGCATCACACATTGGTTCCTACAATTGTATATGCCAGGATAATGACGATTTTCCTGGTGACACGGGTTTTACAATTATTTTAAATATGAGATATTTATTCTAGTCTTTCAAATAATTGTTCATTGCCTAAAATACCTTTCTCTAATGTATATCTGATATAGACTTTCATTAAAAAAAATCCTACTTATTTACACCAGATCTTGAAAAAGCATGGTTAGTTCTGGTAAGGGATCATTCATAAATGATGTCACGCTTTGAGGGGGAGGGGTTTTGTGAAATTGTGACGGTGTGACGAGGGGAGAGGGTAACAAGAAGTGTGACATCATGCTTATGTAACATAGCGTGACATGTGACAAAGGGGGTAGGGGTCCGTTGAAGTGTGACATTTTGTGACAAAGGAGGGGAGGGGTCAAATATATGTGAAAAAAGCGTGACATCATTTATGAACGGTCCCTAACAAGCCAGGACAATGATTTTATTAGAGCAATTAACATTTTTTTAAAATATGATCCTTAAGAAGTTTTCCATTTTGTACTGCATTTATAGGTTGGTCGTGAGTACATCATAGTAAGAAAAATATTTTTAACAGTTATTGCTTCCATTTTTTAACTGATACATGGCAACAACATTTGTTTTGCCTGTTTTTTGAGAATGACCCAAATTATACTATTTTACCTAATCACATCGTGATGTACTCATACGTGGGATTAAGCACTGTTTTGAGAACTTTTCAACAAACATTTTTGGTAGAGCCTCCGGACTACCAAACCCTACTTGTGCGTCTGCTATATTACACTTATGACTTGGTTTGTCGTACTAATTATCTTTCTCCGTCCCACAAGTTTTTGAAGAGAAAAAGTAGGAGGGCGAATTTTCTTTTCAAAGAAATTGTCTTGTCAAAAAAGCCGCACACATTGTTTCATTAAATCAACCAGTTTAGCTGATTTATTTAATTGGACATTGTCGTAAATTTTTCTTCAATTGTTTTTCATGTTGAGCCAAAAAAAAAAAAGAAATTTATTGAAGGAACATCCAAAAATTATGTCATGTGTTATACTGTTGTATTTAGTTTTAGCAATGGAGGAAATAATTATATACTTCTTTATTTGTTTAATTAACTAGACCTTTTTATTGCATGAACTAGTTTGGGTTATTCTGTATTTAATCGATGAAGAAAGATTCTTGAAAAGTGCACCGCAACCGGGCAGAGTCGGTGACACACAGATAAGAATCCTGGGTTGGGCTAGCATCGGGTCCAGGGTCGTGCCACACTAGAAAAACCAATCTCTGTTAAAAGGTGGTAACGGAGCGTTATACAAGTTCTGCAGATCAGCACGCATACCGCCGTAGAAACTTGGCAGATAAGCCATGCGCGTTGGACGAAGCCGGAAAGTTCGTTTCACCATGATCTCTTATTTATCCATTATGTCTGGATTTTTAAGGTCTATGATTTCACTTCGCCCAACGCAGATTTCTTATAAAGGAAATTGAAGACAGGAAATGCACAATCCTATAAGAACAATGTGATCCTTTCGGAATCTTTGTCAAAGCTAGCTGTCGGATTTTTTTTTTGTTAATTACCAACAGGACCCGATCGTATATGCGGCCCGAGGAAAACCAATCTTTAGGTTCCCTGCATCCCATCGACATAAAATAAAAGCTTTCGAAAAGTACCTTTAACGAAATTCAGATTTGTACGTTTATCGTTTGTACACTTTTTTCTTGATATTTTGAAATACAGAATAAAATTATAAGCATTTATAATTATATAGAAATATGACAAGCCATTTTTGCGTGTTGTATAACATGAGTATCATGCATTTATTTTTAATATGATGTTGTTATTGCGCTCATGTTTAGTAAAGAGTTTTTTTTTTTTTTTTTTTTAAAGAATAAAAAATGAGTATGCGGACACTTGGTTCAATCTCATTCCCTGAAAACAGTTTTCAGATGTCAATATGTTATTTTATTTTATTTATTCGTGTAAATACTTTTTTAATCTATTATTTTTTCTAAATCCTTTCCGTCAATTCAACCCGAGAATTTTGGATGAAAAACCGGGAACAGTGGAAAAATTAGAAATTTTTTAAGGGAAAAACTGTTATATAATTTTACGCTCGATTGCTGTGCTTTTATAACAAAAAAAAAAAAAAAAAAAAGAGGAAAGAACGAGGGGGACAAGTAGTCTTTCAATCGGAGGGGGGGGGGGACGCTTGCAGGAATTCTTTGAAAATAAAAAAGAATCTAGGAGGTTATGTTCTGAAGTGACTTTGAGCGCGAATTAACTGTTGTTTAATAATGGAACTTTTTCGGAAAAAAATGTTGACTTAAAAATGCATTGTCATCAGGAAAACTGCTTGCGACGAAAAGAGAACTGAAAAAAGAGTCTGCGTACTGGGCGAACTTGGGAAAGGCAATCATCTTTTGCCGCCCTCCAAAAAAGGTGGTCCACCCCCACCGCCCCCCCCCCCTTAGTTACGCCACTGGGGGGAATAAATTTCGAGCCTCACAGTACATAAATACAAATACTAGTGCGTTTCAAAGCGGTAACCAATAGGGGTTCCAGGGGTCTAGACCCCTCCCCCCGCCCCGATACTAGAAGATGTTTTTTTTTTTAATTTTTAACCTGATTATATGGAGCAGTATCATGCTTTTCAAAAGGAGTTTAATTTGCATGTGAGCTCAGCTCCTGTACTTCTCCATTTTATAAGATATTTAACATTTTTTAGACTGAATATAGATTATTCTGAAGACAAGCTGATGTAATGAAAAATAATTTCGAATCTTATTCATTAAGATAAAGCATATCACAATCACATAAGGATGATATTTACATCACTCGTTTTAGTACCAAATCTTAAAAACTAAATCATTTGAGAACCATTAATATTGAAAAGAATATTAAAAAAATTATTTTGTCGGTTTGAAAATACATTCATACCAATGCACGGGAGAAACACGGAACACGGCATGAGAAAAAAAAATTGAGGGTTTAAGATTAAACTGGTGAACCTTCAAAACATATTTAAAATTTTTAAAAAATCAGTCAAGAATTTTTTTTTTCTTTTTCGAAAACTCCCAAAAAGATTTTTTTTTAATTCCCAATTTTAATTTAAGCTTCCTGGGAGAAAACCCGTTTTTTCCCATAGTGTTTTGCCTCCCTATATGATCTCTTTTTCTGAGGCCATTAATTTACTTAAATATACTACATCAGTCTGACTCTTATTTATTGGAATACCAGTGAAATAAGTGAAAAATGATCGACTTCAAAAAACTTTTCTGTTTGCTTCTCTCCTCCTTTAAAATCTTCCTATAAAGTAGTTGAAAAATTTCAGTAAATTTTATTTTATCAGTGAAATAAATTAAAACTACTAGAAAAATGCCTAGAAACGATAACGTAAGAAAAATGCTTCATCTGTAGCACAAACACAATTGTTTTATTCCTCAAATAGTTTTTTAAATAACAGAGATAAAAGTATCCATGAAAAACTGCAGAACAAGTAATTAGACGAAGCATTTTAAATTCAATTGGATATTGGATATGAACAGCTATTATGTTCTAATTTTTTGCTTCAGCTATCGGCAATTTTTTCACTTTGCCACTAGATGGCAGGAGTGCTTCTATAACATCTAGTTGAGCCTCGGATGATGCGTTTACTTTGTAATCGAAATCGTATTATTTTTGTTTATAAATAAAAGTCTGGGACTTCATGCGTGACTTTTCCGGGAGACAAAATAATTTGTCTATTTCACCGTGCAGGTAGTCACGTAATCACCATCGAAAATGGGATGTGGATTAGTACCATGGGCTTCTGTTTTATGTGAATTAATGACGCCGGATCCTTGTTATGCAAAAGCATTGGACATGCAGCGATGCTTGAAAGGTAAGTGATAATTGCCATTAATTTCTATATACGTGCACTTGTTCCTATTTATTCTCTGGATGTATACCAAAATAATGACGCAATATTCGTTCGTTCTTACCTAATTTTAGAGAAGTTGGAGTTTTCGCATTGCAACTACTAAATGGGCAATTTCATTATATTCTGAGATGCTACGTAGTTTAGTTACAAAAAGCTGGCTTGTGATTTCATTTGTTTGTAAATCTTCAAATTTATTTGTTGCTAAGCGTCGTATTAGCTCTTTCGCGTGTGTTTTGGGCAGTCAAAAAGGATTTCATGTGCGGGCAAGGGGAAATATTCTATTTAATTCGTTCAGATCAATCTAAAGGTAGAAAAATTCAGGAAATAACAAACCTCTTAAAATCGATTGTGCTCATGATTGCCCCCCAAGGAGAGCGTTTAAGTTGTCAAAACCCTCCCAATCAAAAGGGAAATTTTTTTTTTTTTTTTAATTGTATATATACTTTTTGCAGTTAAATAAATTTATGCTTGAGTAATTCAGAAATGTAAGACTGGCTTAATAATCTGACAGTGCTAAGTATTCAGGCCAAAATATTACTATTTCTCGTAAGAATGTCATAGAAGAATGTGTTGCCTCACATAAGAAAAATATCTAACAAAACAATAAAATAAAATAGCTTATTTCAGGCACCTAGAAACAAAGGGTTGTAAGTGACCAAAATGAAAATTTTGAGATATCTAGTGCAAATGATTAATTAAACACCCTTCTGTTTTGTGGGGAAGATATTTTAGTGGTAGCTTTGACAGATACTGCAAAAAAGCGTGTTTTAAAAAAATTACTAAATAAAAGCTGCATTCCGTTTGGTGGCAAAGGAATGCAAGTTCACTTACATCCGTTTGCCTCTAAATAAAATTATTTGATTTTTCAGTTACTTTAAATACGCAATGCAGACGATCTATTTACGAAACTTAAAGCGGAGAAGAAGAAAAAAAAATAGGAAAAGAATTCTGAATTGTTGAATAATAATAATAAAAACAAGGGTTAAATTGTCTGCAGATTTTATTTTTGTCTTGTTTTGTTCTTGACAATTTGTCTAATGGCAATGGTTTTTAGTTTGTTGATAAATATAATTATTCTAAATTTATATTATGCAGTTTTTAATAAAGTTTATATCACTAACAAACTATCTTTATTGCTGTGTAAATTAGAAAAATGAACAAGACCCGTTTTTCATTTAGTGGCAAAGGGGTGTAAGTAAAAAGAAGCTATTTTTTAAAAAAATCTTACGCCAAATCTAATTATCAGAAGCACTTTACACTTCTTCCTTAAACTAACAATACATATAGGACCCAAAAAAATATATTTATATGAAGAACCTCTAGAATTTAATACTGTCAGCTCCGCTTAATCGGGTAACCAATAAAGGAATACTCCGCTTATAAGAATAAAACCTTCCGGAACTGAATATTTCCCCATAGACGCAATGTTAAAGATCTTCATTCAATTGAATATTTCCCCCCAATAATCCTATAATATTGGTCTGCTTTTGAAATATTTTTGATAAAAGAGTTGATTAAATTTCAAAAATAAGTAAGAAAAATTTTTGAATTCTCAAGTTGATCTTTCAGCAATTCCTTACTTTTCATCATTTCAATTTGTACTTAAAAATATATAATAATGTATTTAATTGTTTAATTACTTTGTTCTTATTTATTTTATTTAAAAGAACTTTCAAACACTAACATTAATAACTTCTTTTAATTAGATATACTGATTTGTTATCACGTTTTGAGGCAATATTATCAGTTCTGTAAGGTAGAGAAAATTTCCCCGCATAATCGAATACCCCGCTTAATCGAATAAAATATGCTGGAACCAACGGTATTCCTTTAAGCAGGGCCCACAGTATAGGAATTAAACTTCGAACGAGTTTTACTCAAAATGATACTTTTG
This sequence comes from Octonoba sinensis, assembly GCA_038502835.1. Lineage (NCBI taxonomy): Eukaryota > Metazoa > Arthropoda > Arachnida > Araneae > Uloboridae > Octonoba > Octonoba sinensis. The sequence continues at coordinate 210,322,617 of CM076598.1, read as the reverse complement.
TCTTTTACCTCCCTTTGCTTCTCACTGCCTCATTTGTTTAATGCATTTTTATTTTCAGTAAATTCATGTTTAGTTTATTAGGGTTATTTCATCAAATAAATTGTAATACTAATGGAATAACTTATAAAAAAAGGGGAGAAATGAAAATATTTTTTTTTTTTTTCAAAAACTGAATTGTCTATAAATTAAATGGTTATTTAATACAAAAATAACATTTATAAAAAATGGAATTACCAGATCAAGATAAATCTCAACCTGTGAGCCATAGTATTTTAAGTCCATTTTTCGAGTTTTTGAGATGAAGCTAAAAAATAAATATTTTTATTACTGCAAGACTAGACTTTTCCCATGCAAACCTTAGAATAAAGATGTCTGATGGGAGTTTAAAAAACCCTCGTGTAGCTAGTGGCTTTGTCATCGGTACTCTGTATGTCCATTAAGTGTAAACTCCCAAGAACCGAGAAATGTACTTCAGATATTATTGAAACTATGGCTCTCGGGTACAGAAATTAATACTGCACGCTTTAGCTACTTTTAGAAATTATGGAAAATCTTACATACAAAAAAAAAAAGGCTAAATATATGAGGAACAAATGTTAGGTAATGATAAAATTTTACCCTGTAGCTTACCTCACTGTATTTACTTTATTTAATATAAAGTATAAAATGAAATTACGCTCGGTTAAAAGTGTACTTAGTTCATGCTTTGTATTATTGAATTAGATAAATAGGCTCAACAATTGTGACAGCATGCATTGTATTGAAAATAATTTATACAGGCCTAAATTAGGGTTAAAATATGCTTTATATAGGTCTAAATTTATTCAGGATGCCTGCCATAATGCTAAATTATCAATTTATATATTGAATGGGTTTTTCCTTTTTCTAATGAGGCAGCATTAGTCATAAACCTTTGTAGACCTAGTGCATTACCCAGAAACTGGCATTCGTTATTTCAAGTAGCACCATAATGGGCGGATGCTACTGCCATGTGAAAAATTTTGACTGAATAATTTTTCCACTGAAGGTGGCACCTGGGCGCTGACGATGCAAAACTGTAGAAATTTAATTTGACAAAGACTATTGGAGGCAAATGGATACTCGAAGGATCTTTAACGTACTGCATGATCATACAACATGAACACTTGAGTTTCTGCATCAAAGAAACTCCACCACCATCAGCTGGGGTTTGAACCTCGCAATCTTAGACATAAGAAGTCGGTATCAAACCACTACGCCACTGTGCCGGCATTTATATTGGATGCAATAAAATATTTCTCTTGGGATTTTTTTTAAATAATTTTATTATTACTTTTTTATTATTAATTTGAAAGCATGGTAACTGAAGCAATTTCTGTTCTGCTGCTTTAGTTACTACTGCAGTGTGGTTGCATCTGTTATCATTTGGACCCTTCACAAAATTTCCAATTAGTCAAAATGAACCTTTCACAAAATTTCCAATTAGTCAAAATGAACCTTTCACAAAATTCCAATAATCAAAATGAACCTTTCACAAAATTCCAATAATCAAAATGAACCTTTCACAAAATTCCAATAATCAAAATGAACCTTTCACAAAATTCCAATAATCAAAATGAACCTTTCACAAAATTCCAATAATCAAAATGAACCTTTCACAAAATTCCAATAATCAAAATGAACCTTTCACAAAATTCCAATAATCAAAATGAACCTTTCACAAAATTCCAATAATCAAAATGAACCTTTCACAAAATTCCAATAATAAAAATGAACCTTTCACAAAATTCCAATAATCAAAATGAACCTTTCACAAAATTCCAATAATCAAAATGAACCTTTCACAAAATTCCAATAATTAAAATGAACCTTTCACAAAATTCCAATAATCAAAATGAACCTTTCACAAAATTCCAATAAACAAAATGAACCTTTCACAAAATTCCAATAATCAAAATGAACCTTTCACAAAATTCCAATAATCAAAATGTACCCTTCACAAAATTCTATTAATCGAAATGGACCTTTCACAAAATTCCAATAATCAAAATGAACCTTTCACAAAATTCCAATAATCAAAATGTACCCATCACAAAATTCTATTAATCGAAATGGACCTTTCACAAAATTCCAATAACCAAAATGGACCCTTCACAAAATTCCAATAACCAAAATGGACCCTTCACAAAAATTCCAATAACCAAAATGGACCCTTCACAAAATTCCAAATTATCAAAATGGACCCTTGACAGAATTCCAACTATTTAAAACAGACCCTTCACAAAATTCTAATCAATCAAAACGCACTATTCACAAAATTCAGAGCTACCAAATCTTACTTTTCACTCAAACATTTATTAAATAGTTGGTGTGAATTATATCCTTTTATTCTTAAATATGTTTAAATTTTGAATTTTCACAAAATTATTTGATTTTTCACAAAATCTTTTTGAAATTCACAAATACAGGACCCTGTCAAGTATGCTGGATCAACCCCTGTTACTACTACTACTACATTAATTGTCAAAAAAAAATGTTCTTTGTAATACTAATTTTATATAAAGATTGTAAATATTAGATCATGTTGATATGTAACTTTAAAAAACTTAAAATTCTGAAAACCCTTAAAAATAGTAAATGATGCAACACCCCACATAGCAATGATTAAAGTTCCATTTAGACTCAATTTAACAGTATATAGTCTCGCATATTTTCTCAATGTGTTTATCAACATATCTTTATTGATTCACCAAAAAGACTTGTGTATGAACAAAATGTATTGAACAAATGTATGTCTAAAAAGTATTCATTTGGTGGTTTTCTCTCGCCAGGGGGACAGGAAAGCTTTAAATATAGTGTTTGAAAAAAAAAAAACATAAAGTAATATTTACTAAATTTTCATTTTATTTATTTATCTCACCCCCCCCCCCCCCCCCACTTCCCTCTTCAAATATGTCCATGTTTACATGGACTTCCCCTTCTTACAGGAAATAACTTTTATTTAATGGAAAATGGTGTGTTTTTGCTCATTACTTTTTTGTTAGTGATAAGGCAGAATATGCCTCTTCCAATGTTTGTAATTTCTTTTATAATAATTAAAAAGAAATATACCACTTAGCAAATTTTTATCCACAATTTTAATTTATTAAAGTGGTTTTCACAGAACATAAAATAATTTATTGTTTAAGAAATATGTATAATTCCGACTTGTGTGTTTGTGATGTTGCAGGAGCTACTTATTAGTTGTTCGGTAATATAGATAGTGCATAATTGATTAACAGCACCAGTGGCGTAGCTAGACCCAGATTTGGGGGGGGGGGGGGGAGTTGTGAGATGTGAGCTAATTTCATTGTTTTACAAGAAAAATGGGTTAAATTCTAGACAACCTTTACGATTTTAGAGGGGGTTTATCCCCAAAAGCACAGCGGAAATAAGGAATTACATCGCAGATTTTGGTTTTTTTTCTGTATGTGTGAGGGGAGTTAACTGTTTCATAAAAAGCCCTTGTATGTCCATGCAATTCTATCAAAACTTTCGATCCGAAATCCACACAAAATTACAGATTAATTATTGAAGCTTACAGTCTATTGTTGAGTAAAAATTTGTTGTGGTATTATCATTACAGATGTTAAAATTTATTTAATTAATTTTTATTTTGAGAATTATTTTTTCTATAAGATATATATGATAGAAAGATGTAGTTTCTAAAAATACTTTATCTTAGTCTTTTGTTTATATTCTAGCAGCATAATGTCTTTTATGGTAATTAAAGGTTTGAAAATTATTGTTATACCTTCCTTATAAAATAGATTGTTAGGTATTTCAATTTTTATTTCTATTGTTTCATAATTAATGTTTATAAAGTACTAAGTTGATTTTCTTATTTTTTAGCCAACCGATATAAGGAAGGCGTTTGTTTTGGTTCAATGGCAGTGATGGAAAAGTGCTGTTCCAGATGGAAGGAACGCTCTCCTTGTTGCTTGAATTATGAAAAAATGAGACCGCAAACACAGGTGCATTATGCATACAATGAAAAACACAATGATGCACATTTTATGCTCAGTGAACTTTTTCTTTCTCATTGATGCACGTCTTCATTTGTGACTTTACTTCTGTGATAGCATAGTAATTGTTTATAGGTTATTTATTTATGTTATTATATAAATATTTGGTAATCATGTTATTGTTGTGAAATATTTACTATGCATCTAAAACTGCTACTTGCTCATTTATGTTCCATTTTATACGAAATCAGTTTGTATTTTAATGTAGCTTCAGGTGAAATTTTAAATACCATGACATTTTTAATGCTGCATTAATTGTTAAACAAGTTTGTTTGAGAAAATTTATGTATTGAAAAGATTGCTTTGATTGATTTCAATCAGCCTTGAATAGGAGATTTGTTTATTGTTCACAATCTCCTCTAAACAATCAAATACTCAACATTATTACTGATGTAGCAATAAAAAATGAAGCCATTCTGTAAAAGCCTAATTATTCATTGAATACTAAATAGATTTCAAGTAGATGGTGTGTTTTTTTTTTTAATCCTTTGACAACTTCTTTGAATTGATTGTTAGTATCATTTGTTATGCGTGTTAGTGTAATATATTATTGCTTGTTAGTCCTAAAATTATTGTGATAAAAAACAATATTGAGTATTGTTGAGTATTTATATATACTCATGTTATTTCTGTTGCTAGTTTTATGTTTACCAATGAAGTTCAAATCATCTTAATATATTTAAGGAATCAATGTGCATTATTTCAAAGTATTATCATTTTCAATATAAGAATTGAATCTCACTTACTTCTCATTTTCATAATCATTTGAAGATGTAGTGAAGAAGGATACTTCTTAAATGTAATGTCAGGAATTTAAGCCCTCTAGTTTTGTTTCTTGTGCATTGAAATTTATAATAAGATTGTTTACTATACTTATACTAATACAAACTCAAAAGTGATTAGTGTGCACAGGCTCCAGGCTCAACTAGGCTGGTCCTAGCCTGTTTATCAATTCCTAATGAAGACCTTCTTAAATTATTTCTATGACTACAATCCTAGTCAAAAATTAATTTTTCCTTCCAGTTTCAAGATTAGCTGGAGTTTGAAAAGCTTAAAACAATATCTGATTCTGGCTTCTGTGAAGAAGAAAAGTAGTCCATCATCACTTTTTATTTTAATAAATTTAAACAGCTGAATCCCGTCCCCTCTAACTCTCCTATGCTTGAGATTATACATACCAACCCTTCTAGTTCTGGAATCAATCTAAATCCAAACAGCCACTTTTCTACCTAGTACCTTTCATTTGATTGCTTTCCAATAGGTATTTTTTTTTTAGATATAGAAACTGAAAATGAAACTCGTATTTCAAAGGTCTTATCAGACTTTTCTGTATAATGGTAAAATAACCTTGACTTATTTAAAAAATAAAATTATATCTACTTAGTAAGGTCAACCTTGACAATATTTGAAGGTGTATTCAGATTCAACTTTTATGTGATGTTGCTCCAAAGACTTAGTTAAATAAAATACTTAAAATATGAATATTTAGGTAGAAAAGGGTAACCCCCAATGCTTGGATGTATTATCTCTCTCTCTCTCTCTCACTCTATTCTTTTCACTTTTATAGAATATTATTTTTATTATGATTTAATAAATAACCCCTTATGTATTACGGTTTTACTTTTTGTGATATCAGTAAGGATATAGCTAAATATGCTAGCCATTTAATGTTAACCACTAGGGTTTTTTTTCTTTGATATCAGTATGGTTTACTGTAATTTACTTTGTCATATTCTTTATAGCTAATATTCGGCTATGATTTTTATTTAATTTGCTTTTCTGAGGCATTAGTTATACTTGTGCACGAATATTAATATCATTCCCCCCTCCCCCTCTATTGTTAACGTAAATTTGTAAAGGTTCTACAAAAAATACTGCATTAAATGTTATGTACATCATAAAGAAAATATCTTATAACTGAATAAGGGGAGGGGGGGGGGCATAATAGAAATGGGGATAAATTTGACTGTGTTTCCAAGTGTGTTTATAACAAAGCATTGCTTTTTATAATACACTCGAAACCTCAGACTGCTTCAAATTAAAAAAAATAACAATAAAATCTATTGCATAAAATTACCAATTGCTCACTAAATTATGCTAACAATTTCGAGTAAACTAGTTTTACTATTATCTTATTAGTGGGAATAATATTAAACTGTGAATGATAAAATTATCTTTATCAAAGCATAAAATATTTGCAATAATTTTATATTTTTTTCCCACCAAAGGTTGAATTGGTTCTACTATTATCCCCACTATCAAGTTAACCTTACCCAAAACATGTTATACTCTGTTTATCATAACACAAGTTAATAATACTCATGCTAAATTTATATCACTTATTTCTTTGCATTTTCTAAATTTTTGCATTAAATATTCAGTGTTCATGAAAATGTTCCTTTTTTTAGAAAGTGATCTAGTGAAATAAGTAGTTGTGCATATTTTTTAATTGTATAATATACATTTTTAATACTCTACAAGAACATCAGTATTCTTTACAATATTTATTCTTTAATTCAAGGTTACGGAGTCCTAATCAATGATCTGCTAGTCAACAGCTATCACTTTCATATGCTTTTTAGATAACACAGCAGCCATTTAATTTAAGATGGAAAGCTTGAAACAACCTATATAATAGAACTTTTTCATCTTTTAAAAAGCCAAAAATAAGAACCAACCTTTTACATTTGTATATATGTGCCCTAATTATACTACTAATAAAGGAAATAAATTAAGCCAAGAACATAACAAACCATTTTACGTACATAAATTCAATGGCGTAGCGAAGGGGAGGGGGCTGTAGCCCTTCTTGGGAAGAGCTAAAATTTACTGCACTGCAGAACAGTAATCAAACATTGTTTTTAAGTTAATAAATGAAATTAAATGCAAGATATTTATACATTAGAAGAGATCATGATATCTATGTATATATCTATATTGATCTTTGTCCATGTGTATATATATAATCTTTGAGTTCAATTTTCAAAATATTTTTCCTAGTACTGTCACTATCATGAAAGTGTTTGTTTTGATATGTTTTACTCAAAATAAAAGAAATAATAACTATATAAATATAAATCCTGTATACACATAAATATATATATATTTGATGAAATGTCACTACCATCCCTTGTCCTAATATACCATTATCAACTTCATAACATGTTTAAAATCTCATAAACGTACAATATGCATTTAAACTAACGAAAGTAAAAGAGGTTGCGGTTAAGCAAGCATAATAAATGCATTTATGCTCAGATATATTGTGAACTCATTACTAGAGAAGTATGAAATGTTTAATTTTACCATTTGTGTCTTATGTATATTTGTGGATGATTACATATGTCTGCAGATGTTTTATAAGTGGGAACCCCCTCCATGAGAAAGTTTCGCTACGCCTTTGGATGAATATCATGTATTTAATATACAATAGGAGTTTTTTAATTTAAGTTTCACTAAGAAGCACATGATGGGATCCAAAAAAAAAAGGTCAAAATTTAATTTTAAAATATTTATTAACAGTAGGAAGAAAATGCAAACAAGAACTAAGAGGCATGCTTATATAGACCACTTTTCCAGATCTATTTGTGTATCACCAAATGATTATGTAGAAAAGTTTTTGAAAATAATGTCTCTGAATTCGGGTTTGTATTTTTGTCTACTGTTAAAAAATATTTTTTATTAAATATAACTTTTTCCTTTTTTGGATCCATCGTCATAGCATAGTAGCAGCCATTGCATAAATTTGTATTCAACTTGGTATCTTTATCCTATATATAGCTTCATTGTACTAAGCATACTTTTAAAATCTAAATAAAGTGTGTTAATAATTACAATTTGGTTTTTAATATTCTTATTCATAATAATTTTTTTATCTCTTAGTCATAAGCAGTCTACAGGATAAAATTGTAATATTTGAATATTTCAAATAAGTTTGAATTTGTATACTAAAAACTTTTGTATACTTTATTCAAGCATTTCGTGAGTTTTTTCCATTGTTTGTTGTAGTTCTTAGTTTAGTAAATACTTATGCATTTTTCTGTACAAATATTATGGTACAATTCATGAATAAAAATGATTGAATACATTATTAATGACTCTCGAGTCCAAAATATATACACGTCATATTAATTATATGTGTTGATGTCTTAACGTATGAAACTGTAAGCATCAGAATATATAGGTTGGGCCTTTTAAGTCGAATATGAAACTAAACATCATACCATACCAGATGTTGAAGTACTTTCTTTCTAATATGCAATTAAAATAATTAAGATAGTGTTTATTGATTATATTACAAAATATGTTGTAGATGTATAGTTGCCTATTTCTACCAGGATTTAACTGTCTTAAAAGTAATGTGGATACTGTGCACAAAATTAGAAAACTGAATAACTTTTCTGATTTTATATTACACTTAAGAGATGGCTGCATAAGCAATTAACATTTAAAATCTTAGATGGATTTTGTCTATTTTTACAAAAAATTTGAAAAAATATATTATTCAGTTTATTGCAAATTCCAAAACAATTAAGATCTTTATTTTTCTATTGCCACCACTACATTTCTTGAAAGCAGAACAATTTGCCACTACCTACAAGTTTTTACTTGCAATGTTGCAAGATGACCTTGCAATGACCCTATGAAACAGCAGGGTTGCCCACCAGGGGGAGGAGGTCATGGCACAGACTATGCCATTGACATTTGGGGGGTTCCGTTGTTTTTAAGGGAGGGGTATGCACCCCTGGCAAAAGTACTGTGATAATTTGGTACTGCATAAAAATTGTGATGCATGTATGATGTTTTGCTTGTGTTAAGAAAATGTAGCGAATTAAAAAGTAAAACATATACAATTTTTTTTAATGTATACTGAGTGAAAGTTTTTAATTAATTTTTTGAAACATTTTTTATAAAATATAAATCACTTTGGAATCAACACGGATCATGACCCACTGCTGTAAGAGCAAGAGCTTGAATTTCATTTAAATTTGTTAATCTTTTAACATTTTTTGTACTCATTTTTGACAGGGTTGAACATCAATGTTGATTTGCTAGTTTTGTGATATAACCTTTTGAATCATATTGAAGCATTAGTTAAAAGTAAATGATACTAATTTTTGCAAATTCATTTGAATTGATATCTTCTGCTCTTAGCAGACATTATGAATTCCTGCAGTGTAATTGAAGGCAGTAGTCCATGCAGGCTCATTCCTGAACATAAAGTGAACCTTTTGTTTAATATTTTGTTATTAAAAATAATTATGGTGAAACCATGGGCTTCATACGGTTGTTCTCGTACAGCCTCGAAAATCCTAACTCGTCGAGAATTCGAACCTTCCGGATTATTAATTTTTCTGGATTTTAGAAATATTAATAATGAAATATAATGAATGAAAAAAAATTCTTGCCGATTTTTTTTTAAGTAAATGTTTCCCTAAATCACAATATTTTAAAACTTTAACTTTTTTTTTTTACGTTTTCAAATTTTTTTTTTTTCGAGTGTGAATAATTTGCGTTAGAATTGAAAGAACACACCGCCATGAGGAGAGGGAAAAACAATAAACGGCTCCATTTTTGCGAAAAATGTTATATTTTTTAAGCTAAAGACATCTTTTAATTATAAGTGTTTCAAATCACTCATATTCAGCTTTCACATGCTGAAAACTTTGTATTTTTAGCTCATTTTTATGTGCGATTCCACGTGCCGCAATTAATATAACCGTTTTGCTGCAATCGCACAGCAATCTTTTAACATCTGCTTCCAGTTTAAGTTAATTCTTATTATTTTATCAGTAGCTCACAATATAAAGTATATATTGAGCAAATATTTAATGCTATTTTTCCGTATAAATGTAATTTTTTTATAACATCGATCGGCCTGAAAACCATCTTTTTTTTTTTTTTTTTTTTTTTGTCCCCGTCTTTAATAGTTGCGGTTGTGAAACATTCTGAATTCTATTCTTGATGAGTCAAATATAAGTATGCTAAGCTAACTTAAAAGTGTGATTTATTTTTCCCTTCTTTCGGAAAATAGTTATTGATGCCTAAATAATTATTCTCATGGCTTGTTTTAATTAAACAATCATTAAGATCGTAAATTTCAACTTTCCCCTTTGCTTTAATCACAAAAAGAAGGAAATGTGACTGAATGCTTAATTATGTCGATTTGGAGTCCGTTATGCTGCGTCCAAAAATTTTAGTCTTTAATTCCATCGAAAATCATGAAGCATCATTGAAGGGCCGGCCGTCGAGGCATAGGGCTAAGGTGAGAATCGTAACATCACTGCCTGTACTGCAAAAAACTACTAAATTTGAAAACGCACGTAAACAACATTCCATTTGAATGTATCAAAGTGAATATTTCATTACTTATCGTTACTTTAGAAATAAGGAAAGTGAATATTTGTTATTTTTAAAACCAAAAAATTCAAGTCTGTTGCATGTCAAAAGGTTTGTCTCAAAAGTTTTATCTATTTGTCCAAAAAATTACTTTAATTATTAATTTTAATTGTTATTTATAAAGGAAACGTAATTTTGAGGAAGCTTATTATAATAATTATTATTATCTAATAAACAATTATCGTGACCTGCAAAGTATCACACGGAATAGAACAGCGCAAATCAGATTTATATAAATCACAGGTAGGAATAATATCCAGAGCGAGGAAGGGATGTTATACCTCCCTCCTACCTCTGCTAATTGTAGGCAAGTGCCTGTTCCGTTTGCCGATTTATAATTTTATTTATTTATAAAAAAAAATTTCTGAATCTAGGAGTTTACTTCCTTTCAATTTGTTTTCATTTAGTATATATATTCCTAAATTGCTATATTTTGACTAAAAAGGAAAGGAAAACAAGTTGCATAATGCCGTAACCTGGGAGCAATTGCAAGTTATGAAACGAGAAATACAATATAATTTGAAGGAAATGAAAAAGTTATTATTTTTTCTAGCCGCTAATTAAAAAATAAATAAATAAAAAATCATCACACAAGTGCTAGTCAAGTTTTTCTTTTCTTTTAAGCCAATCGGCATGGTAACAATTCAAATAGAGTCGTGAAGTTTACTAAATATCTAATCTGAAAATCGCTTTTGTTTTCCTCTCAAGTTTGTCAAACACTTCTAATATATTGAGATAATAAGATAAAAAATATCCAAAACTTTAAACATTGGACCGACGCCATATTTTCCCCATTTCAACTGCCTACTTCCTTGTTTGAATTTTAATTATTATTTTATTTAGTTATGTTTTTTTACTTTATTATTTTATAATGATTAATCCATTTGTCTGATTTATTTTGTATCATATTTTTTACGAGAAATTAAGACAACATTTATTATTCTATTTATTTATTTAACTGTTTTATATTTTTCGCTCTTTGTTCATAATTCAAATTAAAAAATATACTAAACATAAAAATAATAATAATATTAACCATAATAAAAAATGAAAATTCCCGAAAAGTTAAGAAACATTAAGAAATTATTAGATACTATCAAGAAAATGCATTTTTCTTTTAAAATATTTTACATGTAAAATAGTTTTGAATGTTTGCGTGATGTACTATTTTCAAATATTTTAAGCATATCAAGTTTTGCAACTTAATTTTTTTTATTTCGCACGGTCTGTTTGTTGGTGATGTTTTTATTACGGCAATTTGTGCTTTTGAAGCAATTTTTTTTTAATTAAATGCACTGCTTTGGTGCGATATGGATAGACTGCGAAAAAGAATTGATTTCCTTTTTGTATATTCTTCATGCATCATACAAAGTAATACAGAATAGAGAATATGTCATTTTAATAATTTTTCCTTTGTAAAAAATGTTATTTGTATAATTTTCTTCAATCATTTAACACTCTTACAATACCACTGATTAGGTGAAATGAAAACTGTATTTTTAAATTATGGTTAGTATTTCTAATGCCTTTAGTTCCTTAAAGTTCAATGTAGAAAATAAATATTATGGGTAGGTAATTAAATATTATATATGAATATGCATAAAACATATTTTTCAACGGCAACTGCAAACCTTCTCCCTTCTACTGTTATTCATTGTCTGCCCCTATAACTATTAATTTATTATTTCTCTGATTGTTTAATCCTTTTGTTGAAACAATATCTTTACCTCTATTCGGCTACTTATCGATTTTTTTTAAAAGACCCATGATTGGGACGTGCTGCCATCTGTACATTAATTTGTAAAACAGTTGCCAAATCTGTGAATCTTTAAAGAAATTAGAACAAACATACAATATACGAGAAATAAAGTAAAATCACGAAAAAAGAGAAACTGAGTGAAAAATCTTAATCTCTTGAATTATTTCAGTGATAAAATTTCCAATCGTTAATGTTTTAAATTATTTATTAATATTAATTTTACTATTAAATATACTTCATAAACGAAGTAATTTTAGTTATAGTAATATGTATATATTATATACATGTGCATGTATATATAAATAAAGAAAATATAAAGAATAACCGAACCATTTAACATTTAGTACTAGAAGTTCCGAATGATAGTTTTAAATGCCCTGACTTTTAACATCAAGTACAACAATGTCTATAACCAGTGAAACGAAAGTAAAACAGGCTCGTGACCTTTCCAGTGGTGGAGCAAACCTTTCCAGGGCCTAAGTGCTCGTATCGTCGAGTCGAGCAAAGGCTATATGCTCTATTTTACAGCAAAAATTAATACTTGCACCCACTTGTAAAATTAATTATATATATATTCCAATGGTGTAGTCGAGGAGAGACGCAGGCGTCCCTCTACCTTTCTATTTTAACACAAGCGTCCTCCCATATTTTTTAAATTTTAACATAAGCGTCCCCCCACTTTTGATTTCAATTACTTATCTTCGTACGCATAAGCGTCCCCGCAACTTTTTTTCAGGACTACACCACTGATATATTCCTCAAAACCTATTGGTAATAGCCGTGTTTCCCCCTTCTCCAAAACTAACATAAAGAAAAGTAATTTCAAAAAAATGAATTTTTGTCTGCACGGTGGCATTGTGATAAGGCGTGGGACTTGCACGCCGCAGGTCATGGGATGGAGCCTGGCAGTGTCGGTGTAATTCCAAGATGCAGAAAATTGCATGCGCCCATGTCGCACGATAATGCGGCATATAAAAGATTCCTTGAGTAGACATTTGGTTTGAATACTCTCGGCTAAATTAAATTCTTACGGCAATTTCACATCAACAGAGTCCGGTTGTTCACCTTTTCAGGTGAAGAAACTGGACGTCGAAATTCCGCTGAAGAGATGGTATTCGAGTCGACAGGGTGGCGTAGTGGTAAGACGCAGGTCTCGTATGAACAAGATCGCAGATTCAAACCTGGCCCAAGTCGGTGGATTTTCAAGATGCAGAAAATCGTCTGCGTCCATGTCGTATGATTATGCGGCATGTTAAAGATCCCTTGAGTATGTTTGGCATGGATACTCTCGGCCAAATTAAATTCCTAGTGCGGATTGCATCAACAAGAGCTCAGGTGCCCCATCTAGGGGAAACTAAGCGTCAAAAAAACAAAAACAAAAATTGCGGCAATGGTACCACACTCATTGCGGTGCCGCTGAAAGAGTTGGCACCAATATCTGGGGACGCACTAGGTCTGCAATGGTTGATGATCAATACTGCAGCCCCATCAGAAAGAAAAAAAAAGATGGTATTCGAGGAACAAACTAGCAATTAGGGGGCAGAAGCCAACAACTGCCCATTAGAAATAAACAAATAAATTTTTTAAGCTCGTTTTCCCTTTCACTACAATTCGTAACATACGCATATGTGAATACAAAAATGTATATAAGTTTTTGTGTTTTAAACCCCAATTACTATTTGAGGGCGGGTTTCAACTGAATTTCACTTAAGTGACCGTGGGACCTGCTAATGAATAACTGAAGGGAATCAAAATTCTGCTCAAAAGTAGGATCAGCTGATACGAAGCTCCTTTTCCAGCCAGGTGGAGTCGTGAGAAATTTTATTGGGAGGGGAACTTAATTGTACCACGCACACACATATATATAAATTGGGGGGATCGTTAAAATATAAATTTGGTATTTTAACAGATCTCACCCGTCACTCCCTACATCTTTTAATTTTGTGTTAATAAAAAACTGGGTAATTTTTCGGAAAAAATGCTTGTAATTGACAGGTGCCGCAACGAGGCTGAAAGTGAAATGCATTCGTAAATTGTGAGGTTTTCATACTAAAATGCTTATTCGTATTACTTTATCTTTAAAACAATTACCTAGAAGTAAAAACTTGCTAAAATAAAGTATATGGCAGTAGCTTGCAACAAATAAAAACGTAGTTGGCTTGAATTAAATTTAATTACAAAACATAGGTTAATAATGCCTGAGTAAAAACTTCTTGAGGAGTATGAATCCCCCTGCCTAACACTAACAAAAACACAAAATCTGCGTGTTTTCCCCTCCTTTCCCATATATAATTAGTTGCAGAGTCGTAGTATAAATGCGACTTTTGTCGCGAAATTCCGCTCTTGAAAAATAACTTGACTCTTTTGTCTTTTTTCTAATTACAAGTTTCTAGAATCAATTTGTCAACATGAGAAATTGAAGAGAATGTATTCCACCCTCTTGTAAGCAAAAACCTTGAAGGTAGTTTGTCTCTTTCACGCTGCGCAATTCATCGCCTTTCGTTAATCAAAACTTCAAAAGAAATTGACAGCTAATCCTTTTCCATATTCAGAGATGTCTCGTAATTCAACGCCTACTTATTCAAAAATGTATGCTTAATGGAAGAGTGTAATATATCCGTCGTTTTCTTTTGACCAAAACAGTCGACCGTGGAGATAATCCTCATCTAGAAAGTTGCAAAGTGTGCGGGAGACTTTTAAGGAATTCCTTGCGGTTTTACAGGAATGCCCTTGATGTTAGCAATTTTGTCTTAAAGCCATTCAATACAATTTAATTTTAAGATTTAAAAGAAAGCTTGGCGACAGCACAATTCTGATTCCAAATCTTTGGGACCTTCACCAGTTTCTGTTGATATAAGCAACAAACATAAACATATAGTGCTGTAATATGCAAACACTTTGTTTCTGTTGGAAGACTTAATTATAGTCTTTGAGAATCTATGTAAAATAAACTTCCCTTTTCCTTTCCCGGAAAGAACACAACAGCTATTCGCGTTATTCACGAAAATGCAATAAAATTTAAAAAAAAAAATCATCATTTTTAACTGATACTAATAATACTTACCTAAAAGAAAAGGGATAGTTTTATATTTAAAAATTTATACATATTTATATATTACGTTATAAAATACAAAAAAGTTTATTGTTTTTAAAGTCTTGATAATGAAGAAAGAATAAGCAATCTATGGACTACGTATTTAGGTTAATCTTGAAACATGGAAAAATTACTACAATAGGGTTATAGGCAGTTGGAATAGTTTAACGGAAGCGACTGTTACTAGCAGTGAGGTAAAAACTTTTAAGAAAGCTCTTGATGTTCATTGGGAATTGTTAAATTAACTAGGACCAGCCTAGCTGTGCCCTGTGCCTGTTGCTGGTCGTCACTTTTGTATTTGTATGATTTTGTATCAGTCTAGTTTAGAGATGGCGAAACTATGGCGTGCGTGCACGCTACAGTAATTTCAGTAGCACATGCACAGCTGAATGTTAAATACTTTTAATCACCCACATACACTGAAAACAACCTTAAAAAAAAAAAAAAAAACATACAAACAAAGAGAGAAGTTAAAGAGAAAGAAAAGAAAAAAAGGAGGGGGGGGGGGGGAATTGGCTAACTAATCGAAAAAGGATCACCATCCCTGGTTTTTAATGAATTACTCGACAGCAGAAAATGCCTTCTCAGCTTCAGTTGATGTTGTGGAAGGACTGTTTACAGAAGCTTCATCTACTTTTACAATATTTGATGATATATTTACTGTTGTGTCAAATAACAGCAATTCTTGTTTAAGTATCTTGCTCAAGCTTGAACTCTTGCTCGTTTTCGAAACTTCGTCTAGTTTTATAATATTTTATGATCGATTTACTGTTGAGTTAAATAAGAGCAATTCACGTTTAATTATCTAACTCAAGCTTGAACTTTTGCTCCTTGAACAATGTAGGGAGACTTTTGTTTTTGAGGGGACTGTGATTTCTAATTTTCGTTCAACATTGAAGATTTCTTATTCAAAGCTTTCGTGCTCTTCTTCTGTCTGCAAAGATTTGGCACTTGAACTTCCTCGCCTAAAGAACATAGTCACAATACGAGAGTGGTCTAGATTCTGGTTTTGAAAGGGGCTATTATTTAACTATAAAAATGCAAATTTTTTAACTATGAAAGGGGTGTCTCTGGAGTAGGGATGCTTCATGCCTGCTAAAAATTAGACCGGTAGGGGGAGGGGTCTGGTTTACGGTGTCCTCTTGAAGAAAATTTTAGTACTAAAAAGCAGGGAATAGAAACAAAAACGTGTTTGATTTGCTCCGCTCCAAATTTTCAATATTTACTCCAACTGCGCTCCTGTTCGGAACAGTTTTAATAGGAATCACACTATTTGTTTATTTAATTTATTACTCTTATTTATGTTTAGTTTCTAATTTATTGTTTTTATTCATTTTTATCTTAATTGTACCCTAGTGCTAACTTTTTTATTTAGCAGTAAAGATGTGGTTTATATTTAGTCATTCTCGTCTTTGATTCCTTTGAATAAAATTACGGATGAAAAAAATATCAGTCATTGTTTTGTAGTTGTTGACTCAAAACTAACTTTAATGCGGAAAAAGTCCTTTAGAAAATTTTATGAAGGTCTGATAAAATAATACCGGAGCAATGGAGCACGACGCATTTCTACGCTCCGGCTTTGCTCCTGCTCCACACAGATTCTGCTAAAAATAACTAATGGCTATTTTTATAGGTTTTCTTTCCCTTTCTTTCCCTTTTTTTTTTTGCTCAAATATCTTTAATTTTTTTTTTCATTAGCTCAAACGAAAAGGAAAGCGATTTCTATGGCACTTAATTTCTAATGGGCTGCTGTTGGTTTCTGCCAATTGCAGACCTAGTGCGTTCCCGAGAGATTAGTGCCATCTCTTTCAGTGGCACCCCAATGAGTGTGGTACCGCATGATAATTTTGTCTTCCTGTTTCTCCACCTGAAAAGGCGACCACAGGGACTCTGTTGATGCGAAATTGCATTAGGAATTCAATTTAGCCGGGAGCATAAAAGCCAAATATCTACTCAAGGGATCTTTTACATGCTACACAATCATACGACATGGGCGCAGACGATTTTCTGCATCTTGAAAATCCACTGACACTGCCGGGGTCGATCCTCAGACCTGGGGCGTACGAGCTCCGCGCCTTACCACGACACCATCATGCCGGTGCAGAAGAAGAAACATTTTCCTCTCCATCGCATCCCAGAATCTTTCCTTCCTCTTATTAAAAATATTTTGTCGACGGCTCTTAAACTATGTTGTTTAATTCGTTAACTGTCTGGAACCACAAAAGGTGATTGCCAAAATGGCTTGTGTAAATTAAGATTTTTTCTTTTTTATCTATTCCGAATGTTCTGCCCCCACTCCCTAAAAAAAGTTCTTCCAGAAAGAAAAATCCTCGGACAACCAGGGAAAATCTCACAAGTATTTCTGTCACAAGTTTGAAATTTTGCATTAGACATCAAAACGATTTAAGCTATAGAAGTACGTTATATAAATAATATTTAAACTAAAATAATAATTTATAATAATAATACAAATAATACATAAATCGCGCCCTTTTAAGTAGTAAAAGAGTCTGTTCAAAATTTGAAAATGAAATTATTCGATTTGTTTTGTCTGTGTTTTCCATGCCTTTTTATCTGTGAATCTACGGTGGGATACAGGTGAAAATCTTCGCCCCATTCACTGGAGCAACAGTTCCCAAACAGTATAAAATGCAACAGTGTAAAACGTTATAAATGTAAACAACAGTGTAAAATGTTATAAATGTTAACCGTCACGTTAGTATACGTAAAAAAATGATAGCGAAAAATGAATTTCGTTGTAATCAAAACTACGTCGTTAATGGAACAACTTAACACCTTGAAGCACGAGTTTTTTCGGAAAAACTGGTAAAAAATGATCCGTATTTTTTGACAGAAAAGGAATATATAGGAACAGTATGAATTGTTTTTGGCAATTTCAGTTGTAGGTGGTGACTGGAGAGCGGAGGGTGCGGTAAAAGTATATAAAAGAAATATACAAGCAAAGTGCAAACGGATCTCAAACGGGTATCTCTAGTAATAATAAAGCAGCAAGTATGTGTGTGTGTGTGTGTCTGTGTGTCTGTCTGTCTGTGTCCGGCGTAGGGCCCAGACCGTCCAGCGGATTTTCATGAAATTTGGCACGAAATTAGTTTGGAACATGGGGGTGTGCACCTAGGAGGGTTTTTTCTGAAATTCGGATTTGTTCTTCTTTTATTCCAATTTATAGCCGAGAGTTTCATACAGTAGTCATTTTCTATGGGCAGGAATTATCTCATCGCTTCGAGCTTGCTACCGTTGAAAAAGCACGTAAAAAACTACCCCGGAAGGAGTTTCGCTGTATGTGCGAAAATTCGAAGCCTCTAAATTACCCAGAAAAGAAGTTATAAGCAATTTTCTCTGCAGTTCGAAATTATTTTTTCACGGTAATTAACTTTAATTTTAATTGTTACCATGCCGACTGACTATTAATCCTTTTTTCTTTTAACGAATTAAAATTTATTGCTTGCGGTTTTTAGCATTTTGAGGAGCAGCCGATTTTTAATTTATTTATTTCTTTTTTTGTATTTTGATTATTATTTTTTTAATTTATTTCCTGCGGCTCACAGGCGGTTGATAGTTTTATTTTGATTTCCTTATTTTGACATGTATTTTGCGGGACCATTTTCCATACTGCACAGGGGTTTTTGAAAGAAATGTTATTCTTTATAGCGATTTTTGTTATTCCGGCTTATTATTACTATTTATACTTTCATTATTTTTTTTCGCCTGTGAATTAGCACATATGTTATTTTCCTAATTGAGCTCGGATGAAAGGTTTATTCCGCTTTCAAAGCTTTGCTTGCTGCTGCTGTTTGTTTCTGCAAGCTACAAAATTTCGTTTGTCTGTTTTAGCCGTTTCCAGACGCTATGTTTTGAACAACTTTTTGTATCCGCAGTTCAACACGTTGCAGATAAAACGTTGCGTACAGATTGGAAAAGTGCGCAGTTTTGAGTCCGGTGCGAAGACTGTATAATAGCAGCGATAACTGAGCTGGAATGCATAGATGTCTTTGAACTGTGCAGACAAATCGGCACATGTAGACGGTAGCACTCTTTTCCGATTCATTTTGTTTCTCAGTTTTAATACGTCAGGCGACAATGGCTGACTTTCGGCAATGTTCTCGGGAGTTTCTCACAGAATTTATTGCATTATGCGAAAGTTTCCCATGCATTTGTCGTGTCAAATCCAAGGAGTATAGTGACAGCGATAAAAAGGGGGAGGTTTATGAGAGTTTAGTGAAAACATTCAAAGAAATTGATGCAATCGCGAACAGAGAAAGAGTTATAAACATAATTAACTCTTTGAGAAATGTTTACCGTAAAGGATTGGCAAAAGTTAATAAATCGATTCGATCTGGGGCCGGAGACAGAAGAGAAGAGAGCATTTTACTTCTGCAGAATAAAAAGTCTGCAGTTGTCGAACCACCAGAACAGGCAACAAAAAAATATTTATTTTATGTAATCATTTGACCACTTTGAACGCCGGGTACTTCTGAGACGTTCCAGTCTTTTTTTTTTTAACATGACACCATGCCAAAATTGACCAGAGTAGTACCTCCTTCATGCACAAACCCTCCTTCCATCGCACAAAACTGAGTGAAATATACAGATATCTCTGCACCATGTAGACGCATAAAAAACTGCAATGTTTTCATTCAGTATTAAGACTGCGCAGACATAAGGTTGTACAAAACGTAGCGTCTGGACCCGGTATAATTTATTATAATAGTCCTTTTTGTGTGGGTATTTGAACTAAACAAACAAAATGCGCTTTCTTTTAAATATTTTCTTTTTTGTTTTGTTTCGTTTCTTTCTTTCCTTTTTCCTTTTTTATTATGCGTGCTTTGTAAAAAAAAAAATGCTTAAATGTATAGGATCTCTGGCTGATTGCCGTGGGCAGCTAATTTTTAATTATGTGGAATGCTATACATTTTAATAAAATAACATTATTTACACCTAAAAAAGTTATCACTATATACACAATGGCAAACCGACTGGTCTTTTCATTTTTCAACACGGGCATAGCCGTGCGGGTACCGCTAGTTAGAAATAAAATAACGCGAGATACAAGATCGACCCGTGTGAGACACGGGCATGTGCAAATTTGCCGGTAACCTTCTCCCATGTCAGACACGGGCAAATGCGTTAAAGGGACCAAAACAACTTTTTAAAATATTTTTATATACTTAAATGTGGAAGTCTTCTGAATGAAAATATTTTAATGTTAATTTCCTGAATCGTTAAAAGATGTTATATAGTTTTATCTCGACCAATGATTATGTGAAAGTAAATTGGCTACGTTTCTGCGGAAAAATTCTAAATATGATGTTAGAGTACATTTCTTATTTAATTGCCATCTTAACCGTGCGTATTTCATGGCAGAGGCAGATAATTATTTATTGTTGTAAGCGAACAAAGTAAGGTGGAAATAGAGTTAAAATTATTCATAATTGCTAAAAGCAAGACATTTCACTGATATGTTTATTGGTTATACTCGTGATTTAGGAGAACAGAATGAACTACATAATGATTTTGGAATGTCATTTCAGCGTGATAAAACGTTTTACAAAAACAGTTGTTCTCTTGGAACAGCTGTCTGAGGCAAATTTAAATCATTTTTCAGATTGTTTGGAGTTTCTTCACTATATCGTCGACTTCACTATAATCGCTACCCTTTTGTAAAAACTAATTTTGTCCCCATACTTTTCGGGGCACATTTTCCCACATATTAAACAGTTCTGTGAATATAAATGTATAGTTATGATTAACAATACAGTAGAAGCCCGAAATAACGCGGTCCGATATACCGCGAATTCGGATTTAACGCGGGGATAAATGTATGTCCCAAGAAAAAAAAGGATCAATTTTGGGATAAATTTTGCGTTTAAATTTTATTGAAACTTGATACAATGACTGGATATAAATTGACAACAGCGAAGTAATTTCAGAGGTCATAACAGATCAGGATATCATTGGTGTTGTAACGCATAAAAATTGCTGTGAGCAAGATGATAATGATGAAATGGAAACTGATATGGTAATGAAAGACGATGCACCAGATGTTAATAAAATCATTTCACAGTTAACGAAGGTGATTTTGTGGATGGAGATACAAGACGATTCAGGTAGTGCTCAAAAAGACCATCTTGCTAGTGTGACACAATATACCAGAAAGAAATAAAACGCCTCAGTTTTCCAAACTACGCTTACGGATTTTTTTAAGATAGTGTAAGATTGAGTTTGTGTTCAATGAAGGGACTATTAAAGTTAATTACATTTCGAAAAGCAGGTAAGTGCTTTCGTCATTTTGTATCACTGTCGGTCACTACTTTGACACCATTCCGATATATCTCGGTTCAGCTATAACGCGGGTGTGAAACATGTCTCCCAACAACCGCGTTATATCGGGCTTCTACATAGCGTAAAAGGCAAAATTTAGGATTAGTTTTAAATATTTAGTTTTAACATTTTTGAGCAAAATATTTTCCCCACCTCAACATCATATAGGTAAGATTTTCAGCTATTTCTCTGATATTTAAATGCTCACGTCTTCAATAAACTTATTGAGTCTCAGTTAATTGGTACGTTAATTGGGTACGATACAGGGAATATGTCGGTATTTTGCATTTTGGAATCTGGGAACCTTAGTATTAGATATCTACTAGCTCAAGATTTAATTAAGTAAATTTAAAAAAAAATGACTTTTACCACGTTCGCTCAATAGCTATAAAAGTTCAATTACACACAGTTCTGAGGAGGGAGACATAAAATTTGTGCATGTCATTTGAGACTTTGAATGACTTCATAATAGGAGAAAAAATCGAAGTGATGGAAAAGATAAAAAGACACTTTATGAATCATTTTACGTAAAAGAACCATTATTTACATTTCAACATGATTTGCGTATTTAGGCATTGCAACATTTTAATACGCTTGGGTTATCAAGCCTTCAACCATTAGGAGAGACATTTTCCTTTTACAACTTCAATTCCCACAAGCGCATGAATTTCGATTCCTCGTATAAGTACCGAGTTATACGCGATTTAAAGTTTTATAAAAATAAAAAAGTTCCTCCCTTTCCTGTTTCCAGTCTATTGATTATAAAATATACCTCACATTGCGCACTTATATCACTGTGAAATCTTTTAGTCAGTTGGCAAAATATTTTTCTTTCAAGCTCGTACTGAATGAAAAATTGCTTGAAAGCGATGCTGACGCCCGGAGTAAAAGCAAGATAAAAATATAAGGCGAAGGACCAAAATACAAGTAAAAAAGAGACGGTTTAAAGCAATAAAAATAGTGTTTTTAGTAGACTTGACAGCTTTTTCTATCCTACCGCGAATGAAGAAAAATACATAAAAGAAGAAGATGGAAGAATGTGCGAGGTAAAAACTATATTTTATTAATCGTCCTTGCTGAGATTAGCGATACATTTTCTTTCGAAATGTGTGGCTACTTCGAAAATGGCTATTTATCTGATTTTGATTGAAATTCAATTGCCATCGTGTCATCTTTTGTTGGAATTGTTAAGCGCATTATGTAATAAATAAAGTTTCTTTCCAACCTTTGTATAACCACACTTGATTAATTACTTACATTGATAAATAGATGTTACTGTAAAATTTAACATCTGTAATTACCTGAATGGCGCCTAGAAATGCATCATTTTTTTCCTGTTACAGTAAAACCTGTAAAGTTGACCACCTTTGTAAGTTGGCCACCTGTCTAAGTTAACCACTTTTGTCAGGAACGGAATTAACCCTATATTATTTAATGTAGGGAAACATCTGTAACTTGACCACCTAAGTTGACCATCTGTCTATATTGATCACTTATGTCGCCAAATTTGGGTGGAAGTATTGTAATAAACCCTTTGTAAGTTGACCGCCTAATTATTACTATATTTATTTGTTTATCTATTTCTGCAAAGAAAAAATAAAACTTAAATAATAAATTATTCTGGATATTTTTGATGCCATTATGTTAGACCAGTATTTGTCTGGATGGATGAAACATCAATATAAAGTTTGCCTAAACCTCTGTGTAAGTTAACCATACGGGAAAACTACGGTTCCTTCTTTTGTTCTTTAAATAAGTTTCTGTTTTTCTTCTAATTGATCCAGCCATTTTGAAAAATTAGTAATATATTTTTCAAGAATCTTTTCCAGGAAATAAGTAAAATAATATATTTATTTTTATTTTAACCAAGTGCCTTAATTTTAAAGTTATATAGGATACATTGTAAGTCATTTATATTGAATGTATCTAATGATATTTTAGATAATTGTGAAAAATAGCTAATTATTAATTTTAAAGTAACGTTAATACTTAAAGTTATATTTTAATTAGTCACAAATGAATAAATGCATAGTGTAAGAAATGACAAAAAAAATAAAGAAATAAATAAATAAATCCCCACCCTCTATAAGTTGACCACCTGTCTAAGTTGACCACTAAGGTGCTGCACCGCAAGTGGTCAAGTTACACAGGTTTCACTGTATATACTGTTAGTAATATTATTTAAAATGGAATTATTAATAAAAAGTTGTAATAATTAACGGATTTTAACCTTCAGATTAAGTGGCAGACTTAATCTTCCCCGTAGAGCGATGGCGCAACCCCTTAAAACCTACGGAACACCCCCAAATCGACCAAACATAGGCCAAGCCACTAAAAACTTCAATGAAGCATTGTGCGCCATGGACACCCCCCCCCCCCCCCCCGTGGCTGATGGGCACTTTTCGTACATCAACCTTAAGAAAAGCAGAAATTCTCGCATGCAAAAGCGAAATTACTTGAGCGAAAAATCTATCCCCAATACTTAGAGATTATTCTACTCTATTTGTGTTTAGGTAAAAGTCTTTTCAGCTTATCTTTGTTGAAGAATGCAATTTTTTGCTATCCGATTTTCGCATTGAAATTTAGAGAAGACGAATTTACGAAACGTGGTCAAATTTATTTTGTGTTAAAACAAATATGAAACGTAAATATAAGAATAAAAAGTAAAAAAAAAAAAAAAAAAAACTTCTAAAAATTACATGTTTGTGATAATTTGTTCTCTTATTTGCGTTCATTTTCTGTACAATTTGTCGGTCACTAAGTTGATTTCCCATTTGGTTCAGACAATAAATTGTTGATGTTAAACACGTGAAACGCCTTTCATTATTCAAAAATTCCATTATTCGTAAAAACCTTAAAAATATTTTTTTACCTTTAATACAACAAAACTATGGTTAGATAATAAATGAATTAACTCTTGACACGTGACATATGACAGTTTTCGAATCCAAAGCGAAATAATGAAGTATTTTACGTATAGCGCGATGAAAACATAAGTCATAGGTTATCAACCTTTTTTTGCCCACCGCCCACTTTGAGAATATTTTTTTTCTAAAGAGCCCCCCCCCCCCTCCCCTTTTTTTTCTTTTACTTGAGAATCTGAAATAGCTACTCCCAGGAATATATTTTTAAATGTGTAATATTATAAATTTTATTCGTATATAACCCTAATATGACCCTATCCTATTTGTGTTTTCAAGTAAGACTATTTTAATGAGAGCAACCAAAATGCACGCTTAATTATATTGAAAAGTATTTTTATTAAAATTTTCAGACATCGAATTCGTAACTTGACTAATGAGAAGGTTGAATTTGATGCATTTGAATTAGTTTGGTAATATCAGGCTCGATTTTACCTAAAAACAATCGTAAGTCGCCGCGTTCAGTAATATGGGGCCCGATTTCTCTTTTTGGTTACCTATGTTGCTATAGCACTATAGCCACGTTCAGCTAAATATGAAGATGGGAATGCTATCAGATATCGTTGAACAATCAACCATAAAACTAATACTTTTGTTTGTATATATAATCAGCGCGTTTAGTCTATTTTAGACAATATTTAATTAATCTGACCACGCCCCTCCGTGTCATCTCACCGCCCTCTAGTTTTCTCTAGGCATAAGTTATTCAAAGATGATGATCTACCAAATTTTGATAGATATGCGCATTAATTTTCGTTGAGAGATGTTTTAGAAATAAAGACAAAATGCTCAATCCATTCAGAAAACAACTTCTGTATTTTATCTGCTGCAATATATTGTATGTTTTAATTGATGCCTAGCGTCAATGTTAGTGATTTTGAAAGTAAGCAATATTGTCCCCTTGTGGGAAGTAGAACTATTCAATGGTTGTTCGATTGCGAATGAATAGAAGTAGATAAGATGCAAGGGAAAGGAATAACCGACTATTACATTTCTGCATTTCGAAATAATATTATTATTCCTGCAAATAGTGATGTTATGTGGCCAATAAAATGTTTTAACTTAGTTTAAATTATAAAAGTAATTTATATTATCATAATCTCAGGGCTATTTTTTTTTTTTGCAGAGATTTTTTTACATAAATGAAGGGTCCACTAGAAAAACGACCTAAGTCACATACTACTTGATGAACTTTGCTTTATGTGTTATTATAAATTATGTATTATAAATGAATATAAATTATGTATCACAAATATATGTATTTTGAATTTGGGTGTTACGGAAAATCAGGCTCGTATAGTTAAAATTAACATTTATGCTATAAAATAATTGAATAAAACATTCAATTGAATAAAACAACAATTTCAAAAAATAGTTATGACTTGGGTCGTTTTTCCAGTGGACCCTTCAAATGTAGTATATACAGGGTGGGGCGGAAGTAATGTCCCGCTTTTGAGAGGGTATTAAAAAAACTAATACAATTTGAAACTTAAAAATTTATATATTTGGATCTGTATATAATCCCATTTTTCCTACATTACGTTTTATTACCACTTCAGCAAGGTGGTGGCCTTCAGCAGCAATACACTGATGCAGTCTATTCTTCCACGCAGAGAGCTCTTCGTGTGCATTTCAATATTCTGCGTTATGTTACGGGCCTTAGCTGAAGCCTTTTTCTGTGGGGTTATTTGAAGGCGAAACTTTGGAAACATCGCTCCCATACTTTAGAAGAGCTGAAAAATCGAGGGAATATTCGCCATACCCCTTGAAAAGTTTTCCAACACCTCAGAAATAGACTGAATCAGTGTATTTCTGCTAAAGGCCGCCACATTGCTGAAATGGTAATGGTAATTTAATGAAAAAAAATGGGATTAGTAATCAAAAACGCA
The DNA here is from genome assembly GCA_038502835.1 of Octonoba sinensis. Taxonomy (NCBI): domain Eukaryota; kingdom Metazoa; phylum Arthropoda; class Arachnida; order Araneae; family Uloboridae; genus Octonoba; species Octonoba sinensis. The sequence goes on along the minus strand of CM076598.1, from coordinate 210,296,173 downwards.
ATCAACAAAAAAATATTAACACTTAAGCCTCCATTGCAAACATGACGTTAAGAGTATGGTAGTACAAAGTTATTTTCAATGCGGTTCTGCTATAATCGCCAATTTATTGACGTTATAACCGGTGTGTCGCTAAAAGCGGTGCCGTTGGTGCTACTATAAACGATTTCATTTGTGTTTAGATGATTGGAATCTGAAATTTTTCGTGCTTTAGCAAACAACACGAACGTTAAGGTCTTTAATTGTAAGCGTCTACGAGAATATAAAACTACGTAATGTGCTGCTCCCCTTAAAATTTAGTAGGCGTGGGATGCACGTTAAGTTTACTGAAACTAAATAAAATTTTATACATGTTCATTTGTACCTAAAGCGCATCTTTTCTGCTTCGTGCTGATCAAAAAAAAAAAAAAAAAAATCACTGTACCCTAGTGTACAACTAAATCTGTCAATATGTTGTAAAAAGCATTATGTAATTGCAGCTGTTTGTAAATTTGAAACCGGAAGAAAACGATAATGCATTTCTTTGGGATCCAAAAAGGCACATAAATTAGTGAAGGGTTATACTGTGCCAAATGTGGTACACATATTTCATTTCAATAATACTGCAAAGCAATACTTTAGGTTGCACGAATAAATGGCATTCAGTGAGTATGCTATCAAAAAAAAAAAAAAAAAAGGTTAAATAGTTGGTACAAGTGAACTAATAATATGTTTTTAGAAGTTCTTTACGATCTGTGTTAAAACGAACCAGGTTAATAGAACTTTAAACTAAAACCCGGTTAAATTCTATTTTAAATACAGATTATCAATTAGATACATATACAATGAAACCTTTATAAGTTGACCACTTACGGTGCAGCACTTTAGTGGTCAACTTATAGAGGGGGATGTAGGGGGTGAAGGGCTAATTCCGTTCCCGACAAAAGTTCTCTACTCCATCCCTCTCCTCTGTTAGCACGAGGCCTTAGGGTTGTGCTCCCCCGGGGCACGGGGAAGTGACGTCCGACGAATGCTCATTACCGCTCCGAGATAGGTTTGCTGGGCGCCAGCCCAGCCTAACTAACTCTTGCTGTGTGGATCTGACCCTTCTTGATACCCCTATGCTTAAAGAGTATCATTAGAGGGTTGTGGTTCCCGTCTTTGACAAAAGTGGTCAACTTAGACAGGCGCTCAACTTTACAGGTTTTACTGTAATTATTTTTTTTGTCCCGTGTTATATTGTAGCGTTGAGAGTTGAAATGAATTCGTGAAAATTTGAACAAGGCGGGCTATATAAAATTTGACTTTCATGTGGCAGTATATTTTACCCTCGTCCTCGTCTTCGTAGCCAAATGCTGTGCTGTTGAATCACGTATCCATTTTTTTATGCATTTATACTTATGAAGTCGATTTCATTTTTGCACGTTCAACGTGCCGAATTAAAAATTGGGTAGGTTGAAATCGCATAAATTCGATTTTTTTTTTTCAGTTCGTGACTATGTGAACTAAAAGTCTTATTTCCCTTAACATTCTCAAGCTTAGATCGAGAATGTTTCATGATATCTGCTATTTAATAAATATATGTTTGTATACTAAATATACAAATTCCTGTACATAGCACATCAATGACAAAATGGTTTTAATTTTTATTTAATTTAAGTGATTTAATTTAAGTGAATTGATATTTTGCAAGACTCCTTGAAAATAGTTATGTAAGTAAAAGTTGCCTGAAAAAATAGATAAATTTAAAAACTCTTTTCAAGATACACTAATATTGATTTTTGTGTCAATAAAATTCTACTGTTTTTTTATTTATTTCTTTTAATTATTCTATTTCTAAAAATTGAATTTCCTTGTTTCTGAAAAGCTTCTTCTTATGTCATAATCTCTGAAAACATTATTATTTGATATGATTTCGCGAAAGTAAGAGCCTGTTTTTATATACGCAGTCACTAGGGCACGAAATATCAGCTCGAAACTTTCTTTGTGACTTCAATGAAACAAAGCACAGAGAGAGGAGGAAAGCGGTTCTATTTGCTTTTGGGGTGTTGAGACGAAACTGAAGGAAACGGAGCACTTGTTTGAAAACATATACGATGTCCTATTTTTGCGGTCTCTTACGAAACTGATTTCATTAACGTAGGTCCTTCCTTCTACTTCTTTAGAGCTACTTGTGTTGCGACTCTAAATTAAAATACGAAAAAAGTAATAAACTGACGTATGCGAGCTAATGACATCAGGGTTTTCGCAAGTAATTACAGTAAAACCTGTAAAGTTGACCACTTTTGTCAGGAACGGAATTAGCCCTTCACCCTTATACCTCACCCTCTATAAGTTGACCACCCGTCTAAGCTGACCATTTGCGGTGCAGCACTTTCGTGGTCAACTTAGACAGGTGGTCAACTTATAGAGGGTGAAGGGATAATTCCGTTCCTGACAAAAGTGGTCAACTTAGACAGGTGGTCAACTTACAAAGTAGGTCAACTTAGACAGGTGGTCAACTTACAAAGTAGGTCAACTTAGACAGGTGGTCAACTTACAAAGGAGGTCAACTTTACAGGTTTTACTGTACTGTGATTTTGTGCTTTACATTTTTGAAAAAGGAAAATTCTACCACAAGTACTCCTGCTACACATAATTTAGATTAAAATAACCATTTGTACTGAGTAAATATTAATATTAGTACAGTCAATCAGGGTATCTTTGATCCACAATTTATCTATTTTTAGTTGCCCCGCTCAGATTTTAATAGAATTATTGTATTTAGTAGCATAAAACTAAAAAAGAACTCTTAATGTATATCTTAGTCACCACAAATTAAGAAATAATAATTAAAAAACAGTTTAAAACAAATAATTAACCTGCTTCAAAGCGACCCTTCCATTTAGGTTAACGTCGAACCACCTTAGATAAGTGATTTTAAAAAGAATTACTTTAATAAAAGTATTATAGCTGCGCCACTTTGAACCAGAAAAATAAAATTTACAAATGTTTAAAAAAATTTATTTCACAACATCGCACGATTTCTATAATTTTTGATAGTGCCTAGAACAGCTCCAAGAATTTCAACATCTTCAAGAGTTTCAGCAACTTCACATCTTCAGTGAAAAATAGCTTCAAAGCAGTGACTTCAAATGAGTACTTAGTACAATTATTTAGTACAGTATTGCAAACGCATTTCGTAAAATTAAGAGTAGAAAACTTATTTTATAACCTATCCAGCTGGGTGCAGCACTGGACTTCTAGCTTTTTTTTTAAAGTCTCATATACTAAAATATATGACGTGGCGCAAAGTTAACCCCATGGTCCAAAGTTACCCTGAATGACTGTAATATAAGTTTTGATTAATAAATTGTTACATGAAGTCGAAGGTAACCTGAGAAAGTTTCATCTGTATTTATCTTATTCACAGGTAACAAACTGATATGTTTGTAACATATCAGTTAGAAAGAGCAAACCCTCAATTTGGCCAGGGTTGAGAAATGGATAGAATTGGTATTTTGTAGGAGATTGAAATATGAGTCTTGTTTCCCTCAAATATAATGTACAGTCGGGGGAAAAAACAACACTCAAAATTACTCGGCCATCGAGCCAAGGCCGTAGCCAGAATTTTTTTTCGGGGGGGGGGGGCGTCGCCCCCCCCCCCTCTGGATACGGTCTTGCATCGAGCGCTCTAGTAACACTAGTAAGGTGTCAATCGTCATCCATTAATGTCTTTTTTTAAGTACCACGAAGTCCATGATACGCAAGAAAAATCCTATGAATTTGGTAAATCGAGGATTATTCAATACCGCTTAAACATAGAAACAATCTATTTCTTTAAAGATATCATACCCCAGAATGACCTTTAGCATTAAAATCTATTGTATAATTTTGGCTTCTTAGACCAATGAATTGACTTTTAAGAAAGTAAAACTTACTGTTCTTATTATATTCATTAAAGAATAAACATTTTCTAGTTACGTGGATAAAACTAGAACTAAACCAAACAATAAGAATGTCAAACTTGGAGAATTTTTGTGTTACATTATTTAATTTCCTACAATATTCCCAGTGAATTACTATCCGGACAGAATAAAGAATAATTCAAACAAGATGTTCGTTAAATTATGTTTCACTAAATCAAAGTTGCTTAATACTAAACTTTCTGACCTGATTACTGGACTGTTCAAACTACAACACCAAAGTCACTAGGAACTACATATAATTGCAATAAAAAACAGTTTTATATTATTTCGGAAAAATTGGTTTTGGGTCAAAATTATAAAATAAACATAAAATTCAATTAAAATCAAATTACAGAATCGAGTAGAAATAACAGGAGCCACAGTAACCCACATAAAAAGGATATTAGCATTAATGATAGCCACAAAAGGAAAGGAATAATTAGCGCCTGTGCCGCTTCATTTATACCAATGTTTAATAAGTCCATCAAGGTTCTAACATCAAAAGCATGATTTTGAGCTTAATGAATGGAATTAGGATGTCTTTTAGGGTAAACCAATTGTTAGATTTTCCTACCAATTCCGTTTAATCGTTTGAAGAATGGTAACGAAATTGGATTTCTAAATCATGTTGTTTTTGTTTTTACGAAAAGAGAGGCTGAGTTTAATTTTTGTTTGAAGAATTAAAAGTCTTCGGAAGCAATGAGGGGGGGGGGGGGGTCTTTTAGAAAGGAAAAAGACTCAGACATGGTTTTCAACATAATAGCAAATAAGAGCAAAATTTTCTTAGAAGCAAGACATTAAGAGGAAACATATTTGACCCATTTAGTAAATTGCTCGGATTTTGTTTCTGTCGTGAGATTGAAAATTATTTTCTTTTGAATTCTTAATAAGAGTGCTTTCAAATACTGTATTTCTTGTAACACAAATTAACTTTTCAAATGCTTTTGTTAGTTTCTTAAAAGTTTTTGTTATGTGTTTAAGTTTATCATTCATAAAATGCGTTGCAAAATTCTAATTATGTTTTTAAAAATATGTAACTAAAATCTTATCTGTAAAATTGTAAATATGTGTTTCATATGGCTTTATTGGAGTCTAATCCATTTATATTTGGCCACTCGCCAGATAACAATTAAAAACATTAATTATAAAATTCCACATTAAAAGGCAATAGAAGACACATATATAAAACACTAAAAGCTAAAAAGTAAAAGACATTAACATTTTAACATTGGCAAAAATACATTAAAAGATTTACATTAAAAGCTTAAAACTGTAAATAGAATCTAAAATTTTTTTAATACTATAAGACTAAAATTCTGAAGGGGAAGCAACCGTGTGTTCAGGCCATAAGGCTCCTGCCCATCCAATACAGTAGGAAAATATCTTTTCTTTGTTGTAGTATTGGGTCAAGATTTGGACAGACAAGCAGATGTTGTTTATTCATAATGTCTGTTTTACAGATAAGGCATAGGTTATTAAAATTGTAAATATCTCTGAGTGATTTCGGACAACGTAGTGACTGAATGTCACATGGATAATGGGACAACAAGTAGGGATACAAGTAGGATGGATACAAGTAGGAGGATTGTACTTAGAGGTAGTGCGTAGTGAGGATTTCTGCCCTTTTTAAATGTAACCATCACCGTACAATATAAATTTACTTTTAAAAAATCTGCATAGACTGTTGTTAGTCTAAAATAAATCATATACATAACATATCAGAGCTATGTAATATGCAATGATTTTAAAAATATGATTTTGATTATAACAAATAAATTTTCAGCAATAAATATTAATGAATAACACACATATTTAATACATTTGTTGCTCATATTCTGTATCACTATATATATGTGACGACAGAGCTTTTCCCGCTTTTTTTAATGTCATTGTTTCTTACTAAAGCCATTCGAGAACTATTTAAAGTCCACTTTGTCAAAAAAGCATCAAGTTTTACTAAAGGATAATATGAGGCATCTAGAAGCAAAGGGATGTAAGTGACAAAATTGAAACTTTGTAGATAAACAATGTAAATGGTGGGGAAAGCACTATTATATATTGTGGCAAGAGATGTTAGGGGTGGAAGCAACTGGTGGATAGCCCCCAACATGTTTAGAATTAAAAAATAGCATTAAATATCCCATAACATCCAAACTTTGAACGCGTTTTTCTCGGAACCGTTTTTTGGTGACTTACATCCCTTTGCTTCTTACTGTGTCATATAATAACAACATAATATAATAACTTTTCTGATGTATAATTTTAAAGTGTTGGAAAATAATCATCTATCATGATATCAAAATATATCTTGTGGAACTAATAAGAACTACGCGTACAAGAATTGCACAGCTGCAGTCAAAACTAATATGAGAGCTAACGACTTCACTGTCGGCATCAATAAAGGATCAGTTCTAACACGAAGTTCTGGCACTTGGACGCTTCTGCGCATGGCAGACAAGGACGAATCCATTCAAGTTTTAGGGAAGTTTGTTTTGCAGGTGTGTTTATTTGCACGCGAATCTTAAAGCTGGGTTCAGACGCTACGTTTTGCACAACCTTTTGTCTGCGCAGTTCAACACGTTGCAGATAAAACGTTGCGTGTAAATTGGAAAACTGCGCAGTTTTGAGTCCGGAGCGAAGACTGCACAGTTGCAGCGATAACTGACCTAGAGAGCATAGATATCCTTGAACTGTGCAGACAAATCGGCACATGTAGACGGTAGCACTCTTTTCCGATTCATTTTGTTTCTCAGTTTTAATACGTCAGGCGACAATGGCTGACTTTCGGCAATGTTCTCGGGAGTTTCTCACAGAATTTATTGCATTATGCGAAAGTTTCCCATGCATTTGTCGTGTCAAATCCAAGGAGTATCGTGACAGCGATAAAAAGGGGGAGGTTTATGAGAGTTTAGTGAAAAAATTCAAAGAAATTGATGCAATCGCGAACAGAGAAAGAGTTATAAACATAATTAACTCTTTGAGAAATGTTTACCGTAAAGGATTGGCAAAAGTTAATAAATCGATTCGATCTGGGGCCGGAGACAGAAGAGAAGAGAGCATTTTACTTCTGCAGAATAAAAAGTCTGCAGTTGTCGAACCACCAGAACAGGCAACAAAAAAATATTTATTTTATGTAAGCATTTGACCACTTTGAACGCCTTGTACTTCTGAGACGTTTCAATCTTTTTTTTTTAAACTGACACCATGCAAAAATTGACCAGAGTAGTACCTCCTCCATGACGATATCACACAAAACTGAGTGAAATATACAGATATCTCTGCACCACGTAGACGCATAAAAAACTGCAACGTTTTCATTCCGTCTTCAGACTGCGCAGACAAAAGGTTGTGCAAAACGTAGCGTCTGGACCCGGCTTAACGTTTGCTGAAAGCAACCAAATTTATAAATTGGCATATAGCATCAAATTGGAAGAAGTCAAGCATGCTGAACGAAACAAAACGAGAGCAGCATGCGGCACGTTCCTTATGTCAGCAGTTTCTTCATTGAACATGAATGGATTCTTCTTGGCACTCTGCCAGTCAGACGTCTTTTTTTGCCGGTAGAACTGTAATTAATTTCCGTGCTTGTAAACCGTGGTCCATCCGCGATAGACCAAACTCAAATTTTATTAGTCAAATTAAAACCTTTAAAAAATGCAAATACTGGTCTACTCATTCAAAACTTTTCACCAAAATTACCTGCGAAAGAGCTAATTTTTTTATGTTGAGATATTTATTTTTGCTTTTTCAAATTACATTGTTTTCAGATATGCACATTAAGGTATTAATTTGGGCAGCATTAAAATTTTTTGATTACTTCCAAATTCAAATTTCTACGCGCACCGACTTCCTCAAATCTTTAAAGAAAACTTCTAACTCCAATTATTATAGAATAGATTTTGCATCTTTGGATTGAGTGGAATTCTTTCAGCGCTAACATTCCTTGAAGTAAAAGTCGATAAATCTTTGCTCTGGAATTCTTTCTTTCGCAGCTCTTCCTTCTTTAGTAAAATATATTTCATTCATAATTCTACGGAAAATGACGTATGATTTTTTTTTAACTTCATTTTTGAAATGACACTTGTTGTCAACCTTTTTGCTTCCCAGATGATAGACTGTTAATCAATATTTTGGAAGAAAGCTTTTTTTTAGGCTTTCATAAGAACGAACTGCACGACATGAAAATAACTGAAGAGTAAAAAAAAAAAAAGATTACATAACAGTACCTAATGCTGGAAAAAAAAAATCTTTTCCTTGGAATCTGGATCTGGATTCTAGTGTTCTCTTTGAACTGAACTATAATTTTACCTGAATCTAAAGAATTAGTACTAGAAAAAATAAATATGTTTTTGGATGTTTTTGTCATATGTTCTCATAGTTTCAATTTACTCTTCATTGATTTTAGAAAAGGTAACGTAGAATATTATTGTGAAACAGCATTGTAGTAGTGTAGGAACGTCAAAAGATTGGGAATCACTCGAACAGAAAAAAACACGGTGAACAGTCCGTTCAGTGACTTTTTATTAACAAAATAGTGAAGCATATTTTACACTGCTAGAACGAAGCACCTTGCGGATCTTCACGAGATACCTTGTTCATTTAACTCATTGTGTGCGGGACACGCACTAGTACGTTTTCTGACGATTAATACTTGAGCGCGTGACACGTACTAGTACGGGTTGGTGTAACGGCATGGTTTCTCTGTATCGCTTTTAGAGAAAGCAGTATTAGGCTGGTGAACACATGGAACCCCCGAGCCCGGCACAATTCCGCCGCGAAATGTACCCACACACATTGTGTTAAAATGGTTCTTCACGAGATACCTTGTACATTTAAAAATTAACTCTGGGACTGCCCACCCGCAGTGTGATTAAAAATACATAATTCAGTCTGCTTGAAATTTTGTACTTGATCAAACAAAATATGGTTTTCGGCTCATTTACGATTTAATTGTATGAACGAATCCGACAAAGTAATGAAAATTAATGAAAATAATTGTATTTAATGAAAATAATTTTAATTGTATGAACTAATCCGACAAAGTAATGAAAATTAATGAAAATAATACAGATGCACCGTATTTTATTTTGTTCAGAAGAAATCTTTTTTCACCTGACGAAATGTGATATATGGCTCGTTATTAATTTCTCTCATGAACAAATGACTTTGGATAAATGTAATAATATTTCTAAAAGTAACAGATTACAGATATACCGCCGTTTGGAAGCTTTATGGAGATGTCTTTCACCAAAAATTTTTATCATTTCCGTGAGAAAACATTTATCATATCTTTTAACCGACTAGTAACTGAAATTCATTAATCGTTCCTTTTATTTCAGTTTCTTTAAAGTGGAGATTTTATAAAAACTATATGGCTTTAAGTTAAAAATTTTGCAAGTGAATTTTCGGAATGTTTGTCTGAAGCGGAAATATTGGCAACGTATATGCTTTGCTAATATTTCCACTCAAAAAATTAAATATTTTTTTAGAAGAAATGAACGGAAAAAAAAATTCTGAATTGCTTCTTTCTCAGAAGTAGTACTTAAAAATATATCATTAATTTTTACTTGTTCGTATACACAGTCAGACTAATATTAAGTGAATCTTAGGAAAAACATTGCTTTCTGAGGGTGAGCATCCCCATCCCAAATATGGTTGCAAGTTTTATCTGCAGACAATAAATGACAATATAAGCCCTACATTCCGCAACTCTTGCATTGCTATCCAATTTTCGTAGAATTTCAATTTTTCTTTTCTTCAGAATTTCAATGGAATTTTGTAAAGTATTGTTTCTGAACAGAAAATGCCTGAAAAGGTTCTCATGAGAAAAATGCTCCCTAAATCCGAGTTATGCTTATAACAAACTGGGTTTTTAACATAAAAACAACCGAGTTCGACTGCAGTTGATAAGAGAGGAAAATGTGCAGAGCAGTATTTGATTTTATGAAAAATTCCAAATGGCAACATTCAGCTGCTGAAAAAAATGACTGAGGTGTTGAATTTAGTTCCAAAACTGCCTTGACAACATTTATTTCCAAATAAAACAAAAAATAGTTTGTTATCGCGAGCTGTAATTAAATTTTACTGTTAAGTAGGGGAAATCATAACGGAATTTCGTTCTCAAACCACAATGGGAATCTCCTTTAATTTAAAAAAGATGTAGTATTGAAGTTAACTTTTTCAGATACTCTAAAAATTTATACAACAATGTGTACAATATTTATATGACTGAAGATGATGCAGTCTGATAACAAAATGTCTGTATGGAGAGACAGAAAAAGAGGTGGACTTTACGCAAATGCTCTCAAGCATGCAAAAGAGAAAACATGTTTCATTCTCTCTTTGAACCCGTATTCATTGGTATTTTCTTTTGGATACGATTTGTTTGGTAAAATATTAAAAGACAAAGACGAAAGCCAGAGAGTCGTGGTCTCGTCTGCTGTGGGAAGAACCGTAGTCTACATTCCTTTTCTTTCCTTCCTTTCTTAATTGTTTTAATCGCTGCAGCTAATGTTCTATTCCCGCCTCTTTGTTTCGTAGAAAGATTCAATTTAAAGTTAACGCTTTTTTTCCTTTAAAAATTAAATTTTCTTTTTTGGAAATTACACGTTGAAAATCATTAAATAATCAATCCCATGCCGATTTTTAATTTGTCTTCAGGAATAATAGCACTTTTCGTCTGAACTTATACCGGTCTGGCGCTCGGTGGTCCGTTTATAAGGGGTAGAGTTTTTTTTCCTTGATATTGTTTATGTATTTGGAAATCTGTAACCATAAGGCTTTATTGATAAAGTGTACGGCGAAGTGAAGAAAACTAAGTTATGATTAAAAATAATAAATACGTTTTATTTATTATTTCTTTGCCATACACTTTATCAATAAAGCCTTACGGTTACAGGTATTCCCTCACAAAAAATATAATCCTTTCAAAAATGTTCTTCCCCTTTAGAGCTTGACTTTTGGGAAGCTTATCATATTAACAGGAATAGTTCTAATTTGGTTAATGATTCTTCCTCAACTCCTTATTTTTCACAGGTCTGGCATAAGTTTCTTTAATTTGTTGTTCTTTCTTGGTTTTCTTGTTCTTTTCCTTTTTCGTTTATTTTTCTCCTTCCTCCATCCCCTCCCCCTCCTTTACATGTGTACTTTGTTCTGCATTTTGTTTTGGTATTTTCTGTACTTATTTTTATTTTAATTTTATTCTTTGTATTTTATTTTATTATTTTTGCAATTTTCATGTATTCTCACATTTTTATGCTTGCTGTTGTCTTTTTTGCTTTATTTTTATTGATATTCCTTTTTACTTCCTGTACTTTCAACTGGATTCGTTTGTTGCTCTCTTACAGGTGTCTTCCTGCTACTTCTACTTCCACTTCATGCTGCCTTTATTCTCATTGGTTTACAGATAATTCTTAGGCTATAAGCTTTGTTTTTGTTGTTTTGTCTGCTTCATTTGGATGTTTTGCATCTAGAAGCTCCCTGTCGCATTGAAAAAGGGATTACAAGCAATCCCGAAACATATGTCTGTATTTTATTGCTCATTTGTGCTTTAAATTAACGTGTAATTATATTTTTATTATTTTTATTACACTCAACTTTATTTTTATTTTTTTTTTAACCGTTTCTCCTTTTTTCTTCGGTGTTTTATATTTTTTGTTCGATTTTTAACTGTGACCAGATATTTGAAAGAAAATTGTTAATGCGTTGCAAGCAAATGTATTTAACATCTATATTATGAAATTTCAGTATGAAATATATCCGTTTTCGTGAATGGGAGCGGGGACCAAGTGACTGTCGGCCCTTGGTCTAGATCGCAAATATCGTTCTTAATCAGAGGGTGCCTTCATCTATCATGTTTTCACTGGCCCAAATCGCCCTTCTACCCTTTGGTGCTCGAAAAAACGGAAGATGCAGCTTTTCTGCCCTTAATAGGGTAGTTTTCAAAACTCTGGCTCGGTTGATCCGAGTGTATTATGTCAAAAACAACAATTTATTGTAATATTTACTTGTAAAATGCTCTTACTTTTTAAATATAAATATCAACTCTTAGTATAATTTCATTAGAGTTTTTAGATCTTTAATCAGATTTTATTTTTATTCATTTACTTATATTATGTGGCTTTTTCGTTTGTTTCCCTTTCTATGTTTTGTGTGAAGTACAGGGCGATAAAATGCTTGTATTATTGAGAGTAGCATATATTACCTTTGTAGAAGTATGCATTTACAGAAATAAATACTTAAATGACAAATAGTTTTTGTTTAAAATCCCCTACTTTCTTCGCAAGTGCTTATACAAATAAGTAAAAGTTTCTCTTTCTTTTTCATTTTTAACGAAAATACTTGTATACGACCATATTTAACTTTTAAGCATCGAAGTTAGCCTTTGCGATAAATCCTTAGTTATGTTTTCGTGTGATACAATTATAGATAAAAGTGCATTTTCGCAGCAATGAGTGATCTAATAATATATTTAGGAAGCTAGACAATAAAACATTCTCCTTTAATAAAAATTTGCAGACCGGTATTTTCAGAAAACACATTTACCGATAACATTTGGTAAAAATAATTACAACACATGAAAATTTTACCGCATTTCTATCCAAAGTACCACTTAGAACTCAAATTGGAATAATTTTAGCTTAAGTATAGCTAAAATATGAACCAGGTTTCAAAGTAAATCAAGAAAACTAAAATTAAATAAGAGGCAACTTGTAGTCCGATGCGTTACATTATAATTCAAAACTCGTAACGCTTGCGGTGCGACATCGGGCCCTTGACCCATGCAAAAGCGCGACGCCGCCTACTCGACGTAAAGACGCCTTCCAAATAGTAACACGCAGGCTGTCTCCACTTATGGCTTTATGCATTCCTTGTTAAGTCATGGGCTGTTTGATTACACATATATCTCTGAAGGCGAGAAAGACATACACGTTTTGGAAGCAACTTTGATTAATGGAGTGTCTTTCTTCTCATTAGCATCCTCGAAATTAGTGGATGATCAGCTCGCTATTATTAATTACCGCAAATTTGAATCTTATTTTCCTGAACCTCCCTGTGGAATGTTCTATAGTTACAGTATTAATGATTTTAAAGAAAAAATAGACGTACAGTAAACGTGCAGAAATAGTGTTTGGGAGCTGTATGCGTGAAAATTAAATTTTTTGGAGGTAACTTTAATCTGGGGAGACGAATAAACAGGCATTTGGTTTTTCATCAGTTGGGTTCATTAACCCTCTAAATATCCACGGACGTGAGAATTACCTAGTTTGTTATCAGTTTTTTGGAGGTAACTTTAATCTGGGGAGACGAATAAACAGGCATTTAGTTTTTCATCAGTTGGGTTCATTAACCCTCTAAATATCCACGGACGTGAGAATTACCTAGTTTGTGATTAACAGTCTCACAATTTTTGTTATTGTGATGCACGTTGTGCTTTCCAAACCGAAATTGCATCTTTCTTCTACGTGTTTAACCTCTTAACTGGTTTGCCCGTACGGCGTACGGGCTGCCCATAGTTGGCGTCAACTGGTTTACCCGTACGGCGTACGGGCTACCCAAAATTGGCGTCAACTGGTTTGCCCGTACGGCGTACGGCCTACCCAAAGTTGACGTCAACTGGTTTGCCCGTACGCTGTACGGGCAAACCAGTACGGGCAGATAAAAAAAATGCTTAAATTCATTATTTATGAAGTTTTAAAAAAAAATTATTTCATTTTCCTTTTATGCCAAGTTAGGGCTTTAATTATATGCAATAAAAAATATGCTTTTTTAGGAACACTTGCGGTAAAAAAATTGACCAGTTAAAGGGATAATCATACGAAAATGTCTCATTACCAATCTTTAAATTACAGCATGATTACTTTTTTTTACGCAGTTATTAATTACCATTGCCTCGATTTTTTAAAATTTAAGTTATTTAATTTAAATCTACACCCTGAGTTAGCTAAGAAGTTGCTATTCTATTATTTTGCTAAAAAATAAAATAAACGTTCAGCCCACGTGTGATAATCATCTTAGTAGAGTTACGTGATTAGTATGCGTGAAAAATCAATTGTATTGATGGAAGACTTAAATCCAAGAACACGCATATTAAACGGCATTTGGTTATTCATAAGTTCAGTTCATTAGCCTTCTAACGATCCGTGGACATTGGATCACCTTGACCAAAATGTAATTTAACGGACTTAAACGTAACATTTTGTCATGCAACTGAAGTTATGTTTTGAGAAATATACTTTCCGACTGATTGTTAACTGATAACAATTAAATATCATTTTCACATTAATTTGAAATAAATTTTTGAAACATATTTGAACGATGACTGCCGCGTCATGCGCATTCGTGTTGCAGCAAAAGCTCTGATCGGGCTGCGTTACTCCAATACGAGTGACAGCAAAAGTTCTTGGGACGCGTCTCTCGTATTCGGGTGACGCTTTTCCGACAACTTACAAAGGATCTTCGAAATATTTGGACAGATATTGTACCGGGTGTAATAAAACTGCTGAATTTCTATGAAAATTGTTTAGTAAAAAAATATTTGGATTGTAATGTAAAACATTATCGCGCTATGTGCAAAGCTGAAGTTGGCAGGACAATTTGGACAAAAACTTGTTGTTTTCTTCATATTCCCTTGATCGGTCTGTTTCACATCTTTTATTTGACCGCTCACATGCTCACGTAAAGAGTTTTCAAGAATCACTTTTCTAAACGGCGAATTTATGTGGACTTCGTTGAACATAAGGCTTGGTTATATTTTCAGGCAGTCGGAAAAAAAAATTTGCAGCTATCAATTTTCTAAATCTTCTAATGTTTATTTCATTTATTGTAATTTCGGGGTTGTGATTCTGGTGAGAGTGTTTACTGGTTGAAAATCCCAGCAGAAGTGTTACGCGTGGCCTGTTGGAAATTTCGTTGCAAACACGCACATCAGTCAACGGGTTAATAGAAACGTAATTTCAGATAAATTCAGATTTTGAAATAAATTTTGGAAAAAAAATCTTGATTTTTATGTAAGGTCTACGCGATAAAATACTGTACTAAGTAAAGCTTCGTATAAATGTATATTTATGCATTTGCATATTTACTGTTCTTATGGAGGAAAAAATTTAAAAGTTATGGACTGAATCATGCATGTTAGTTTTATTTCAGCAACTGATGAAGCAAATCTGAAGGCAGGGTTGCCAAAAGTCCCGGATTTTACGGGACAGTCCTGCATTTTGAGAAATTGTCCCGCGTTACGAAGAAATTCAATACGGAAAGTCTAATATCCTGTATTCTTGCCAGGATTATAGGTTTTGCCGGGTATCGGATTTCTGGTGACCCGTAGGTAACGGATGCATACCAGATATCCGGCTCCGACGCTTGAAACCTGTAAACTCCATACATTTTTTAAACATCCCACAGCTTCCAGACGCGTAGCAAGTTTTTAATTTGCAGGTACAGTAAAACCTGTAAAGTTGACCACTTTTGTCAGGAACGGCGTTAGCCCTTCACCCTCTACCTCACCCTCTAAAAGTTGACTGCTAAGGCGCTGCACCTCAAGTGGTCAAATTACACAGTCTTCACTGTATTTTCAAAACGGGTAATTAATGAAATTAAAGAAAAATTGACATGCTGGATAACCAAATTTTTCATCAGTTTATTCTGGAAATTTTAAAAATCCTTTGGGTACTGAAAAGCAGGCACCTCCTGGCGGTTACCAAGCCCGCCGCCCCCACCCCCTCTCTGAACTCCTGCTATCCCGTATTTGCAGTATTTAACCCTTATTCTCATAAAGTAGCATATATGCTACCTGGGGTTTTCCCCTACTTTCTATTTAAAAAGTGACGTCAGCGCGTATGTTGCTTTGTTATTTGCTAGCCCTTATTATTATTAAGTGGCATATATGCTACTTTATGAGAATAAGGGTTAAAGTCCTCCTTTTTCGTCTTTCTGTCTGTCTGTCTCTTATACAGACAATTTGTTATCACACTGCATCATCTTCAGTTATATAAATATTGTATAAATTGTTGTATAAAATTTTAGAGTATCTGAAAAAGTTAACTTCAATACTACATCTTTTTGAAATTAAACGGGATTCTCATTGTGGTTTGAGAACGAAATTCCGTTATGATTTCACCTTCTTATCATTTAAATAAAATTACAGCTCGCGATAATTTGGCAACTCTGGTTGTAAGTGAAAAAATAAATTATAGATTTAGGTACCCCATAAAACAACAACAACAAAAAAAAAAGAGTAAGTCGAATCATATACTTTTCAGCTATAGAGAAAAATTGACATGAATGACAGCTCATTGGAATAGATCATTTGTACAATGTTGATGCCTCCAAAAAATAAACACATGTGTAATCCAAACATAAGATATAAGGTTTCTCAAAACGTAAAAAGCTCTTATTTCAACTAATAAATCAGAAACTGAGCATAAAACTGTCGATATGTTAGACATGTTATATACTCATGCTAACAGAAAGGTCTTATATAATTGAAACTGTGATTAGATAAAATTTTCTTCTTCAGAGAAGATAGAATAAGCTTCGAACTGGGCACATTGGGGTGCCACATGAAGAGATAAGGGGCACCGCGAGGCGTTGAAACCTTGTTGCTGAGCAAAAAATGAAATAAACACTAATTGTTTCTGCTAAAGTTTCAGGAATTTCAAGCATGAGAAACAACCATTATTTTCATGTGTTTATATTTTACTTTTATTATTTATATTTTTGTTCCGGATCGTACGAATATACAACTATGATATATATCTCTTGGTACCGTGGGAAATGTCTAATTCTTACAAGATCTCACGACTTTTAAAAAAATGGGATCCGCTGGCATAAGAGATGTTTTCGAATTCAGTTTTTAGACAAAATAAAATATTAAAAAATATGTAAAAATTTAGCATGTAAATGGCAAAAATAAAAATGTAACATTTATGTATTTACATTTATTGACAAAGCAATAGTTTCAAGAAAAGCAATTAGACGAGCGAAAAACAAAATATTTAGTCATTTTCAATAGGTTTACAAATAACTTATTACCAATATGATGTGAAGTAAAAATTGATGGTGAATTAGATTATAAAAATCTTATTTTTTAAGCTATTTGATACGAAAATCATCGTGATACTTAGAAATACGTTGCTCAAATTAATGCTAAACTATAAATTTATATGTAAAAAAAAATGTTTACAGTTCTAAAAACAAAAAAATACTGTCCGCATATGAGACATATCGAGTTTTTTTTCCTAGTCTAGCAAATTCATGCTTGACTATTAAAAAAAAAGTTCACAAAGGCATAAAAAGGGGGAAAATATTCACATGACTTCACTTCAGTTCATGACTTCACTTCAAACGATCGCTTTTAAAATGAAACGTAACCTCTCGTTTTGAATTAAGAAAAAGAAAATATCACTTTGTAACTTAAAATAATTGCCTCTTATGATCAAATCTTAGGCGGCTGGCCAAAAGAGAATGATACAGATGTTTCTAGTTTTTGATTTATCTTCAAGAAGAAAATAACGAATAATGTGTCTCGACTTAAAGTTGGCAACTTATAACGCAAGAGAAACTGATTTCCAAGTCAATGGCATGATGCTCTTATTTTACAACCGAGATTTTTAATCCAGTGTAAAAATGTTAAAGTTGTTTTGTAAATGGTATTTATTCTCTTCTCGAATAAAGAGTAAACACTTTTTCTCCAGGTCTGGTCACATGCATTTCTTTTTTTATTTATTTATTTTTTTTTTTTGTAGGAAATCCTATGCGTCTAGTAATTTTGCTCGATTTAATAGTCAATTTACAAGAACTATTATGATTATCATATTTTTCTGTTCTTCTCATTTAAATCTGTGATCATCAAGATGTTTTTCTCAACGATCTCTTGCTTAGGGTGCTTAAACACCAAAGAAGACAGAGACAATATTACTGTCTTTTCTCATCTGCGCAAGTGTAGCGCAGATTTTAGAAGGCAAAAACATGCTCTGCCTTGCGTAGATGAGAAAAGGCAGGAATATTGTCTTTATCGCCTTTGGTGTCAAAACACTTATATGCTGAACATGAAGCACTTTTCATTAAAATTTTGTAAGCAAAATAGCGTCATACTTCAAGTGCCAACAGCTATAAAATGTAAAATATCAGTTAAAATAGTTTTATTTTAGCATTTAAAACTTTTTCTATTCTCCAGATAGACATCACCGAAAGCCTCTTTCTTTGGAATTTTTCCTTAACACCCTGCTTAAGTGTATATGTTACGGTGAATGTCCGAAATCAGAAAATGTCGACAATCACCGGTGAATGTCGACATATACCAAATACAGAATATCGACAATCACCGGTGAATGTCGACATACACCAAATACAGAATGTTGACAATCACTGGGGAATTTCAACATTTACCATCCAACAGACTGGAGAATGTCGACAATCTCCAATTTTGGACATTCTCTGTAACATATATGCATTTATATGTTTAACAGACTAAGTATTTGGATCATGAAAAGAAACATGTTTTTCTTTTTCCTGAGCAACCTGTTTAGTGTATATATAGTAATTGAATTGTTTACTTCGAAAAGGTAACAACTCTGAAAAACAAAATTCTTTTCAGGAGATAGAAAAAAAAGGCATATGAAAAGTTGGAAAACTTAACGGGTCTGACTTTTACTATTTATTTTAGTAGGTAATAGCAATGCAGTATTGGTAAATTAAAACGATTTTTGATTAATTATGCCATAAAAATTAATAAACTAATGCTTAGAGTAATTTATTTTTCAAAATGGGGATGTTATCTTTTCGAAATAAACGACTCACTTAACAGACTAAGTGTTTGTATCATATAAAAGACTATCAACATACATAAAAACAATGAAACCTATCTTTAAAAATATCTGCAAATCTTTAGAAATGTCCGCTTTATTTTTTGAAATATCAGCACGTATTAGAGGAAACATTATCATTGGAAAGCAAACCAGTATGTACCGCCAATGTGCATCATATTTTACAATCAAATGTAATGAAAGTCTGCTTTCATTTCACAGTAAATCATTAATTTTTCGTAACATTCATTATTTAGTTAAGGAAAATGGCTTTTTTTAAAAAATATAAATAGTCAAAGAGAGGCTGATGGGAATTTGGAGTTCAATGTTCGACGATTTAGAACAACTTTTAGTTTTTTTACTTTTGATTCATTGTGTTCTTACTTTATTTTATTCTCATGCAGTTTCCTTTTGTACTCTTGTATTTCAATGAGTTATTATTTCCGTATTTGATGGCTTACAAGGAAATTTTGAATATTTAGAAGACAAATTCATTTTTTTTTTGTATTGTTCGAGCTCTGTACAACAATTCGTCATTTAGGAGGTCATTTCTCCCTCCTTATTCACATATCTAATGCACGTCTCAGATGACACATTTCTTACAGATATTTTTAAAATTTTAACATTGTTAGATATGTTTAAAACTTGCAAAGTTAGATGTTTCAAAGCTCATTTTATGATGCGTTCTTTGCTAGCGCCTTAAATTATGAAAATGTCAGTTTTTTTTGAAGCACAGTACCTATAAGTCAAATAATTTCATATTTCTATATAAATTAAAAGTTTTCCTCTTTGTGTAATTTTTACGACGCGTGAAAGACAAAAAAACACTATAATAAGGTCAAATACAAGACTCGAATACAAAGTTAAATTTTACATGAGTGAATAGAGTCTATAATTTGTGTAAAAGTTTTTTATACAAAAGTACAGAAATTGCACACACTTTAAAAAAAAAGTTTAAAACGTAATGATAATTGAACTGTTTATTTTTAAGAAAGTTTTTTATTCGTGTATTTATTAAGTAGCTTTTGGTTTTTATTTTTGCACGATTTACATTTCGAAATCCAGAACAAGTAATAAAATTGAACCGAGCTCAAATGTGACCAATGTTCCCTGCCGTCAAATATTTAAAAATAGTCCCACCTATTTATTTTGCCATAATTGCTTATATTCTTATTTTCTTTCAATATTTCCCAACGTGCTTTTTACTACTCAGCAATTTTAGTACAATCACGAAAACATGTACCCAAATTCAGTAACGAAAGCAGTGCAGCTTCTGAAATTTAGATTTTTTTACATATAAGTAAAAATAATCGCTTTTATTTGCTTTATGAAATTTGTATTTGTATAAATAGAACTTCACCACGGACTCCACCTTTAACTGTGTAACTTTCTCAAAAGAAAAGAGCTTTTCTAAGGGATGTTTTTGTGAAGTATGTATACTATCCTTCAATTCTATTCCGGCACTGAAAATTTCACGCAATGTGAAAACTGTGTCATTTTTCTTTTCTACATATTTATTCATCTCACTGCCAAATAAAATGCATCATACCGTGTTGAATTCTTTTAGTATTACAAAACTATTCTTCTACCTTCATTTATTTATTTTTTGAACATGTACGAAGGGTGTGAATGTACCCCCTTTTTTTAACTTTTGTTTCCTGCACCGATATATTTATTATTATTTATACACATATCCCTTAGTTGGATTTATTAAACATTAGTTATGTTGTACTTCAATTTACCAATATATATTTATTTAAAATTGTTTTGTGAACGCGGTTTTGTATAGGCGCACCAAAAATAAAATTTTTGCGCACAAGCACCTCTCACTACTGGTGCACTTGGAGTGCTTTTTTTTACATTTGAATGGTGCCAATTGCTGCACATCAAGCACCGATTATGAGATGCATTCTTTAACATTTGAATAATTTTCTAGATACCCATTTTGTTTTCGAGAATTTCATGTTGGGTTTACAAAGCGAAAAATCTGTTGAAAAGAGAAAACAGCGTGCGGTTTTTTACGTGGGGAAGGTTATTTCATAAAATGTTTTATAAATTTTTTGCAAAAAAATTAGCATGCAAATATTTTTAATTCTCACGATGATTATTGAATAAATGATCCAAAAATATATATGCTAGGTTTGAAGAGAAACAACAATTGCTTCGTGAAAGAATGTCTCTCGTGAAGGGAATAACTTTTATGTTAAGAAGTAGAAGTCACGAACCCTAGTCTTTTAACTTAAAATATTTTAAGCGGTATGAAATAACTTTTATAATAACAAGTAGAAGTCACTAACCTTAGTCTTTTAACTTAAAATATTTGTAAGCAGTAGTTTTTGTTGCTCATGAATACTTTCATAGTTCAGTTTATTCTGATAGTTACCATTGTTTTGATCATTAACGAGCTTGCTAATTATCATTATTCCTCTTTGTCTTTTCTTAAACAAAAGAAGGAGCAGTCAAAACAATTCAAATGGAAAATTTGTAAAACAAAACTGAGCATTAAAATATTCCTTTGTTTATATTTCTAAGGCCTGTTTTCGAAATCTAAGGGAAAAGATATACAATGGAGTAACGGGATGCCACTATTGTTTGAATAACTAATTTAAAATTTCCTGTCAAAACCTTATTTACGAATACTGAATTCTTTTCGCAGTGTAAAGAAAAAATCACTAATGCGTCATCTAATATTTACATCTTATATTATTAGAATTCATTTTTGCACAAAGTAGTTTTGATAAACCAAATAATTACTGCCCGTCGTATGATGAGATGAATAGATTGTTTAAATATTAATACACACTATTATTTTAAACAAGCTATATACAGTTGAAATTTCTTGATACGAGCACGGTTAAATCGAAATCACGGCTAAAACGACCACTTTGTTCATTACGTTCTGTTTACTTAGTTATTTATACTAAATATCTCACGCATATTACGAAGGCTAAAATACAAATTTCGGCTAAGACGAACAAAATGTCTGACATATTCACGGACAATTTTCTCGATTGCATATAATAATTTTTTTCACAAATTGTTGGTTATTTTGAGTCATTGTAAACAACCAAGTACGTATTTCGAATCATACGTTGAATCTTTTGGGGTAGAGAATAAAGCTCATGCACGTGTTGGCTTCCGGACAGGTCAATCTGCTCAGGAATCAAACCCTCTATCTTCGAATCATTCGAAATAGTAATTATTTTAAAAATATAAACGTTCATTTCTAATAATTTTTACACAATTTTAATTATTCATGGTTATTACGAATAACGGCTAATGCGAACAAATTTTGGCATTTCGTATTAAGCGAGTTCAACTGTATATGCTTTGCTATCTGGCTTAAATATATGTAAGTGTTTCTCAAAAAATAAGACTGTATATTTTGTGAAAAACTGCTAAGGAAACTGAAAGCAAACTGCTTTAACTTGAGAAAAAATGTAAAAAATTAAAGAAAATGACTGATTTGTTTATTTGAAATATGTATTGATAAGTTGATGATTAGATGAAATTTATTTATTTTCTCGAATTAAAAACGAATATCAGGATTTTTTTGAATTTTAATGAAATAAGGGACCGTTCATAAATGATGTCACGCTTTTTTACGATATATTTGACCCCCCCTCCCCCTTTGTCACAAAATGTCACACTTCAACGGACCCCCCTCCTCCCTTTGTCACATGTCACGCTATGTTGCATAAACCTGATGTCACACTTCTTGTTATTCCCTCCCCTCACCTTGTCACACTTTGTCACAATTTCACCCCCTCGAAGCGTGACATCATTTATGAATGCCCCTGAAACAGTTAAAAGAGCCTTGAATTACTCGTAGAAATTTGTACACACAATCACCCAGCTTGTGTGAAAACGTGAAATTTCTTTCTTTCTTTTCTGCTTTTATTTATTTCTTTTAATTACAATAATAATTATAATGCAGATTTAAAACCGAAATAAAATGAATAATTTGAATGTTTTTTTTTCTTTTTGAAATGTGCTGCGTACTAATGTAAATAACAAAGAAAATATTGGAGCGTAAAGACAATTCGGAAATTGTCTGCAGTTTTTCAATCCCAGCTTTAAAAAAATAAATTTGCAAAAATACGAGACGCTAGGGAATACACAATCTAACATTCGACCGACAGGCTCTCGAAGTAAATAGAGCGCTATCTTTACCGCAGCGACGACATCGAAAGATGAACGCTTATACGATCTCGTTACGATATCTCTTCTCAATGAAACAGTAGTGATAAAAGTGAGTGAACAAAAAGAGGGGGAAAGTCAAGCCCTTAGCCGGGGAGAGAGCGCCTCCCCTTACCGTTAGGAATTTGACTATGTTTCGCCCAAAAATAAAAAAGATTTGCGCACAGAAAAGGAATGGTGATTAATTTAGCACACAATTTGGTACAACAATTATTTTCCAATTCATAATTTTTTATACATCAGGCTTCAAAGTTACAATTTTTTTCCGAAAACTGCATTATATTTTCCTCACCTGTGAGTCTCAACTGTGAGCATCTTATGCATCAGAAAACATCATGGTATGTTGTGTTTCTAATATATTTTAGTATTTATCGTACAGAAATAAAATACCATTTCCTGATTTAAGAACATGTAATATCTATGTTACAGCACACGATCAACACAACTTTAATTTTTAAAATTAACTGGCTTCAAAAATGCAGGAGAACAAAATCCAATCGTTTCTTCCCCCGAAAGTTCTGTGTGTCACCGAAAATAGTAAATCATCGAAAATGCGTGGGAGATTATTAAAAATAAAATGTAAGGATACTTTTTAACTATTAAATGTCTAGCATTTAGTGTTCGATTGTTCTGATGGTACTGCTTTTAATTCATTAGGGATCATTCATAAATGATGTCACGCTTCGAGGGGGGAGGGGGTTCGTGAAATTGTGACAAAGTGTGACAGGGGGTGGGGAGGGGGTAGCAAGAAGTGTGACGTCCCTGCTTATGCAACATAGCGTGACATGCGACAAAGAGGGGAGGGGGGTCAAATATGTGGGGAAAAAAGCGTGGCATCGTCTATGAAAGGTTCCTTAGGGAAGGAGTTTCAAAAGGCTGATAGAGCCGTAAAAAAGAATCGGAAAAAATAAGTTGAGACTATTTTTCACGAATGTTGTCTTTAGAGGAAAATAAACTATTTACTATTCTATACATATGTTAAATAAACATATCATTTTTAATTCACTAATACTATCTAAGATGGGTCTTTTTAAGCACAAGGCATAACGTTGAAGAAATTTTAGGATGATCGTAGAAATAACATGAAGCGATTCTTCATACTGTATTTCATTTAGACATAATGATTTATTTCAGCCTCCTATACGAAACACTAGCTCCTCTAATGATCTACCAAGCTGCTATTACAAAGGAATATGAAAAGATCTCGTGATTCATGTGAATTCTTTTAAGTTAAAAAACATAAATACAAAAAAAAAAAAAAAAAAAAAAAAAGCACACAGACAGAGATCACAATCGGCTTCCTTTCTTTTATTGTTACATGACGCATTTGCTTCGCTGAACAAAACGTTTTAACTCTTTGTTTTTTACCCTCAAAGATAACCTGCCCGGAAATACCTTTTTTTTTAACCTGTGGTTTGCCCAAGACGTCGTGATACTTTCGGCATAAATGTTTAAGTTTTGGAAGCGTATCTAAGCTAATAACAAAGAAAAAAAAGGAGATCTCGAAGATGGTAATGGTTTTGTTTGTAATTCAGACAAAAAATAAGGATGGATTCCGCGTGCTGGGGTGGTTTAACTTGTGCAGTGGTGTGAATACAGTGCAAGTGAAGGTTTTCCTAGAACGGCATCTTTTCTGGTGGAAAGTGAATTTTCGATTACGCCCGTGATATAATGAACAAAATGAAATTTTAAAAAAATGAAAGGGAGGCGGCATTGTAAATTTAATTTTGTCGCTACAAAACAATTGAATTTGTTCTGTATTATTAAGTCTACCGCTGAGAAACAAACGTTTGCAGACAGTTTTAATGTATGTTATTGTGTCTTTCTCATTTTCGCACTCTCCTTCTCAAACTGGTGTTTATATTGTTGTAAATTAGTAGTTGTATGTTATTGTTAGGGTTGCAGGTTTGTCGCGCCGCGAATTCCCGCGATGATTTTGGCGATTTTTAAAACTTTTTCCTATACTCCGCGAATTTTTCTTATTTTTTTAATTGTTGAGTCGTGAAATGTCTGATTTTTTCAAAATTTTAGAAACCAAGAATAAATCTGAGCACCCTAAGCCTAAAATAAAAACGCTCTAAACTTGTGCCAAGAAAAAATTCAAAATTGCCTTTTGAAAGCAGTAACAATAATATTTTTTGATCCTAGTCAATACAAATATTTAAATATTTTTAACGAAGTTCATAATTCTTCCATTTTTAATAATAGCCTTATATTTGAGGATGAAGAATAACTTTCATTGCATATACGCTGTATTTTGTGAATGCCCCCGGTAATCGGGATCCATTCTTTCAAGTACCACCACTGTCGATGGATGCCATTACTACTCTGAGAATTTCGACGCTCAGTTTCCCCTAGATGGCGACACCTGAGCTCTGATGCAAATTTCACTAGGAATTTAATTTAGCCGAGAGCATCCAAGCCAAATGTCTACTCAAGGGATCTTTTTTTTTTCTTTCTTTCTTCTTTCTAATGGGGCTGCAGTATCGGTCATCAACCATTGCAGACATAGTGCGTCCCCAGATATTGGTACCAACTCTTTCAGCGGCACCACAATGAGTGCCATTGCCGCAATTTTTTGACGCTTATTTTCCCCTAAATGGGGCACCTGAGCTCTCGTTGATGCAATCTGCACTAGGAATTTAATTTAGCCGAGAGTATCCATGCCAAACGGATACTCAAGGGATCTTTAACATGCCGCATAATCATACGACATGGACGCAGACGATTTTCTGCATCTTGAAAATCCACCGACTGAGGCCAGGTTTGAACCTGCGATCTTGGGCATACGAGACCTGCGTCTTACCACTACGCCACCCTGTCGACACTCAAGGGACCTTTACATGCCGCATAATCATACGACATGGGCGCAGGCGATTTCCTGCATCTTGAAAATCCACCGACTTGGTCCAGGTTTGAACCTGCGATCTTGGGAGTACGAGGCATGTGCCTTACCGCTACACCACCCTGTCGACTGAACTGCAGCCACCCTGTAGACTGAAACGTTGTAAATAAAAAATATTTTACCTTTCTCTTTGCGCTCTGTGGCTGTGTCTGTTTGAAAATGCATTTTGAAATTTGAGGTTTCTCTATGCTTAAGAGAGCATAATCAATTTCGTTTGCCATCTTTAAAGAAATGCCCAATACGAAGTGAAATAATACTTAAGGGAACTAGAACGCGCGTGCGCAGTACGAAATAGCTGAGAGGGGGGAACCTGTTTATTTAAATGAAGCAATTTTGATATAAATGTTTCATGTAATAAAAAAATAGCTATAATAAATTTATTACTGAGATAATTGTTTTTTTAAAGTAACATATGCATGGTCTAATGAATGCTGACCACGGCCATACTGACTGAACCTTTTCGGTTATCTCAGACTACCCCCCAGTATGAGGGGGTGCGACCGTGGCGTTGTCCTCCTTCGCACTTCCCACAAACTCTCTGACAAACTGACAAACCAACACCGGCCATAAAGGGCTGGGCTGGCAGAGCTTTGCCGACCTGCTTTACCGACCCGGGGCCATAGTCATGCTTCAAAGCAAGCCTTACGTCACCTGGATCGGATAACATATGCATGGTGTATACGAAAGCGCCAATTTTATATCCTTTCCGACATAATTGCTTTGTTTTGCTGTTTATTTAACAATAAACATAAATAAATAAACGCTCTTGAGGAAAATAGTTTGTACCTGGAGCGTCAGTTAATAGCCTTTCTTTACATGCAAAATGTTGTTACATTATTATTTAAGCTATGCGGCATACAAAAGAACTATCCCTTCGGGGCAAGACTAAAATAAGAAAACCGAATGCAGGGAGAGAGTTGCTTTTCAGATTTACATTGTGTTTCAGTTAATAAAATATAGATTCTCCTCAATTTATGATAAATTTCCGAAAGCTCCGGATAAATTATTCCCAGGAGATTCTCATGAATTTTATCGCAAAATTTTGTTACAGTGTAGGTTGATCTGGAGACATACACAATGCTGAAATAAAGAAAAAAAAATATGTGATATAATGTTTTCAGTGTTAACTAACTGCATTCATAAGAAAATTAACCAATAATATTCCGAATGTCAATTTATTGTCTGATCTTCCAATCATAACAAAATTATTGCTAAGTTAGTGAAATATAATATTTGAACTATTTCATTCTTTTCTTGAACATGAGAATATTTCACATATGATACGGGAATCTGAAGTTATCAAACATAATAAAATAAGTTGACTTGTTGTAATACAAATGTTAATGTGCACTTAGTATAAAAAGAAAACGATCGAGATATTCAAGACTTCAAGACACCTTCTGCAGGATCGTCATTTAGGGGGAGTCAAGGGGGGTTAATAGTTCCCCCCGGCTTGGGAAATTTATGTATTTGTTTGTGTGTAACGGAATATACATTGAGTGTGTACTCTTTGGCCCCCTCTCCCGGAAAATTCTGAAATGACGAACTTGACCTCTTGCTGCAGGAAACTGAACTTCGCATTTCTGTGTGAAAATGCAAGATTAAGTAATCCAATATGTAAGGCTAAACACAAAACCTGTTTACGTTCAAGACTCAGATAACACTGAATTATATGCAACAAATGTCAGCGAAACGCAGGAAACCAAGGGCCAAGACACTTAAGAAAAAAATAAATCTCTAAATACAAACCAAGATTCGCGCAACTTCTTTCCTCGGAATGCCAATGTTTTGATCTTTGAAACCGTCGTGCACCCCTCGCAGCTTCTCTTATCAGCAAACTGCCCCTGACGTATATTAGCCTTTCAACGACATCCTTAAATCTTTTAGCACCTTGGAGGGAATGTTGGCTGCTGTCTTGGGGAATTGCTGCTTTATGGTGTTGATGAAAGTGTTCCTGGTGATAATGGTTGAGTTCAACTGCGACTCGGTGATATCTCTTTTCTGAGGGGACTTCTGCTTAGGAGGAATATTTTACAAGCACTCCGGTCTTTCAGTCTTCAAACGACTCACTCTTAATGTCAGCAGTTTTGATGACACCTTTCCTGCACGTATTTTTGTTTATTTGCATTCAAATGACTGGTACATTCATGTTACAGTCAGTAATGATGGCAGTAGTAGTAGCAGTTTTCAGAAAACAATGACAAAAAGGACTAGCATTTTTGTTCTTTCATTCATGGGAGAAACCACAAGAACTTCTTAGGGTCAACAACTTTCCAGAATTCTTGGCCTTGAACCATGATATCTTCGCAAATGGCAGTTCTTTATTAAAAAAATAAATCAATTATTTTCTTTAATTAATTCATTAATGATAATTATATACATGGGGACAATATTAAAAGTAGCTAATGATGATAAATTACGATTAGGTATACCAATTTTTTAAAGTATATACAGTAGCGCCTCATTATATCGCGCTTTTCGGGGGACAGCAAAAATGCGCGGTATAACCGTTGCCGTTAGAAGTAACTCAAAACGTACCTGAGCATAGTGTGAAAGCGATGTCAATGAAAAAGGCAACCTATTTCTTTTTAGAAAAGTCCTTTATCTATCACTCTCCCTGTCTTGGTTAAGGGGATTTCATAATTTGGATTTGTTCAGCCAAGTGCGAATCCTCTGTACTAAAGATATACAGAAAGGGGTGTATTTCTTTTCCTTGGGCAGTAGACATCTGTTTCTTTCATTCAAAGGGCGTTAGGATCAACACAAAAAGAACAAGTAAAACGTCAACTGGTTTGAGTAGAATCATTCTGCATAAAATTTTTGAAGACATAGAAAAAGCGCGATCTATCCGAATGAGGTGCGATATAACGAGGTATTATTGTATTGCAAAGAATGATTGAACATCTTAAATGACACAATTCAAAACCTCATTTGCCGAGACGCCGATCTAGTAATAAAATAAACCGCTTGAGTAAAATGCAATGTAGTACCACGATAATATAATCGATGTGAAAAACAGAACCCCGTAGTGAAATATGTTACGTAATTTATTTAAACTCGGCGAAGTCCTTACTACTCTTCTCTACATCCCAAATATAAGGATTATAGCAATCTTTTCTTTCTCAGAGCCTTATATTCTTTTCTAAGTGTCATACAAGAGCATTAAATTAAGGCATGAATATAGATCAATGGGAGAAGATGCTGTAATTGCGTGTATGTTCATTGTCCGAGAAAAGACTGAGAAGCAATAACTTGGGCAAAGAGCTACTTTGGTGAAAATTTACTTATCTGTAAATAAGGAAAAAACAAGCGGTTGCGGAGAATGAAAAGACTAGGGAATGATGTATGAGGCAACCCTCCTTTTTATTCAGGACATAAAATACGAATTCTTCGGCAGCAATCGATGCGTCGCTCGTGTGTTGACTGTATTGTGGAGGATGAAATCCCCGCTTGTCATCAGAACCCTTATTTGCAGTAAAAGTTTGGGCCTACTCCTGTCGGGGTTAGAAGTTATTTTCTTATAAATTTCCTCACGTGCAATATTGTATGTATGTACACATATATTATCATACTTGTCTATTTATTGTTGTAATAAATTAGGAGAGTTTTCTCAAAACTTCAGAATAAAGTGGAGAATGGTGAATGTCATTCTCTGATTAGAAAAAAACATATCCCCATTTGTTAAATACTTATAGCTAAGAAAGATGTGCTTCTGATCTAGTTTTAAATTCTAAATTTACTAGTCATGACTATTAAAGTCTAAAAAACTAATTATTCTCATTAAACTCAGTTTAGTCATTAAAATTGGCGAAATATTGCTGAAATTTAGTAAAAATCGATTCAAATTCGTTAGATTTCTAGAACTAGAACTTCAGTAAAATTGAAAAAATATAAAAAAAAAGAAAAGAAAAAAAAAATAGAAAATATATAAGATTAATTTTTACCCTATTATTAATAATTCTTCTTATATATTTTCCTTCACAACATTTAACATACTATTCATAGAATAATTGAAAAGGTTATTCTTTGAAAAAAAAAGTAGCTTCTTTTAGATGAAATATTTAACGCAATCAAAATCAATATAGCAAATAATTTCCTTAATGAGATATTTGCATTCGCGCTGTCTTTAATAGACGTGAGATTTTTTTAACTATGTTTCAATTTGCTTTCTTGGGTATGTTTGATAAATTAATTTTTTTTTCCATTATGCTTTCGCATGATTAATACTGGTTGCGTATTAAAAAAAACTGATTTTAACATGCTATATCCTCACCCAAATATACCCTCTCCAAATAATGATTCCTACAGTAGTTTGTTTTGCCCTCTAGTATTTCCAGGAAACCCTATTTCCAATGGAAAGAATTTCTATGCGCATTTTTACTGAACATATTATTCATTTAATGAAATCTATTTAAAAGGTGTGCTATAGTATTTATTTGAATTTTTGGATTTAAAACTGCACATACGTATAGCCTCTACCCACTGTTTTTTTTTTAAATCAGTAAACATTTACAAATCCAAAAATTAATTGCATATTTCACGCATTATGTACGTGAAGGAGAAAAAATGACATACATGCTTAAAACACGAGTTTTCTTGAAGCTTAAATAAGTAAAAGGCCAAAATTACAATGAATGCTACTAAGCGTTATTCCTTAGTATTCCTACAAAATTACCGCACAGTGCTGTCTACAATATCGTTTGCTTTGCCACATGCATGCTATGCACAAATGCCATTTTGTATACATGTATGTAGGGTTGTGTAGATTATAGAAGAACGACAACCGTCATGTGAACATTTTTAGACAGTACATCGTTTCTGCTAATAGATGAAATTTAATAATAGTACTAAACCTGCCAAATGACCAATTTTGAGACTTTAACCAAAATTGTTAAATTCTAGGTTAAGGCTTAATTTCTAACCTAAAATTTCTACTTAAATTTTATATTAAGGCTTAAATTCTAAGCTAAGAAGCTGTATATTATAGAAAACGTAGTGCAATTAGGTCAAAAGAAATGCAAGCAAGCATAGAATTAAACAATTTTAATTAAAGACTCGCTCTTTATTTGACCGCTCTGATAGGTTTAGTATTGATTTCCGCTTTTGTTGTCAGATTAAAAATAATAATTTCTTGGCCACTTTTATCTATTAATATATATATGTTACCGTTAAAGTATGAAATCCGTTATTTTATAGAATATATAGTTATTCCATGAAATAACTGATCGTGTCCGTTAAAGTGTAAAACACTCTTGTATTTCATGGTTTAACTAGTTATTACATAGAATAACGATCTGCAGCCCGTTAAAGTGTAAAATAATCTACATCATATATCTCGCACGACAAAAACATTTACCTTCCACCCCTACTGCATTTCGTGTAAAACCCAGTGTGTCAACAAAAAATGTTTTTGTTTTAGAAATAATGTTCTTTGTAATTCCTTGTGTCATTTTAGTAATCCTTGTTGTAACAAATGATTTTATGGTACGTTTCCATAAATACCATTTATCCGCTGCATAAATTAGATAAATTGCTTCTTTTTCATTTTAATTGTCTATCAGTTTATTTTACACTTTAACTGTCTCTCGTTAGTTAATTTATAGAATACCTAGTTATTTCATAGAATAACTAGTTAAAGTGTCAAATTGATAACATATTACACACTTTAACGGACACGATCAGTTATTTCATGGAATAACTAGGTATTCTATGAAATAACTGCATTATATACTTTAACGGTAACATATACATACGCGCTCGTTTATAGCGAAGTCGTCTATAGCGAATTTACGTTCACAACGTAATAATTTAATTTCCCCCTTGTTTTACCGCGTACAACTCGTTATGTTTTATTACAAAATTACGGTAATAACGAAATTTTTATTGGATCCCTTCGATTTCGTTATAAACGTGTGCGACTGTATATTATTTTAATACTTATCTGTTTATTTATTTATTAAATTTCTGGAACACTCCTTGTCATTTTAAGTTTGTTTGACATTTCTAAAACATCTGTTTCGGAACTTATTTAATCTTCAAATATTTGCTCACTCTGAATATAGTAAATGGAAAACTGGAGAGACTGAATTTTCTGTATTGGAATAAGTAACGAAATTATTCCGCAACATTTCAACTTATTTCTCTGCTGGGTTTTTATATATGCCATTACATAAGAACAATAGAAGGGATACGTTATGCTAATATTTAATTGTCTCTTTCAAGCTCAGCTTACCATGGCGAGGGGGGGGGGGTGTCAGGATGTTTAAGCTATCCAATTTTTGCGTCTAGGTGTTTCCACCGCTGCAGTGACAATAAATTAACACGGCCATTTTTCTCAAAATAAGTGATGATTTCAATATACAAAGATCTTGAATAGTTTGGCACGCTCAATCTTGACATTCATTCCTAAGGGATCGATGGTATAAGAGCAAAGTTCAGTTAACGAGGAGTTTAAGCTAGAAATAACCATTCGGCCTCCATAAGTGTCATTTGATATCCCAAGCCCAAAGGTTATAGAAAAGAAGATTAATAAGACACTAGGCATGGGTAGACTTAAAATTTGAAAGAATATCCCCATAGTCTATGGAAATTATCTATAGTTACTGCTGTGCTTTAATAGTCTATAGAGAGAAAACGCTTTTGGAGCCTAAGAAAATTGCTTGCGCAATGAATGATCATGCCTGTAATCAATGGTTGGTTGGTGTCGTATCCTCAATTGAATCATAGCACATCGTGTGCTTGAATAGTCTTTGCTATCTCTATCCTGTAATCAATGAAAATTTTCTATTAAGCCATACAGATTTATACAGTCATAACAGTTTAAACAGAATATCTATAGATATATTGCATGAATTTCCTATAGAGCTTTTAGAAAGTCTTTATAGACCCTACAGAGCAGTACTCCTAAATGCTGTGGCATGTTACTCTGTCAAGTAAGCATCTCTTTGTGTGCCAAAGTGCAATACTTGAACGTCATTAATCTGTAAATTGAAGCTATAATTTAATATAGTTCACGTTCAAAAGGATTTAATTCGAAATCCTTTCCCACTTAATTTCAAATATTCTGCAGAAGCATTGATTGTCCTTTCAGATTCGAGAGGAATGTCTTGAATTGAATATGGTTCGACGCTAAAATTAAAGTCCCATTTAATGAATTCTGCATTCTGTACAGTTGTGAAGAATGAACATCTTTGTATTTACGACAAGGCTCTTGAACATCTGATCTCATTTTCCAGAGGTTATTTATACCAGCAAAGGTTTTATATCCTTGATTATAAGAGGATCTCGACCAAAAACTTTCTACTTCTCTTATGAAAAGCAAATGGAATATAAAGCTATTAGATTCAGTACAGAGACATTTAGATTCAATTATATTGAAAATATAAATAATATTTCAGATATATATATATATATATATATATATATATATATATATTACAAGTGTAACATCTGTAAGTGCATAGAATAAAATCATAAATTAAATAAAATTACTATATTTCTTTTATTTTTATTCGAGGTATGCCGTGAAATGCCAAGATATGTTTATGATTGCTGATATTGCAAAAAAGTTGCGACCACCTATATACAATGTGCACAAATTATTTACCTAAAATGGTGAATGGTGTTAAATAAATTTAAGATCACCTCCCCCCAAGAAAAATCCAGAGTGTACCTTTGGTTTAAACGGGTTATATGTCTCTTGAAGAAATACATATTGCTGCGAAAGCAAAAATACTGTAATTAAATTAAAGAATTTCGTAAACGGTTATATATTTTTCATTTACAGTAACTTTTATAATTGTTTTCAGCTATACGTGCCATAATGGCTAATAAATTTAAAATGATTAGATGAAATAGGAGAACTCCTGGCACAAACATATTTTATTTATAAGTCATGGAACTCTTTGTTTGAATCACACAACCTTAACTCCACTGTCAGAAATAAAAGGCCAAAATCATATATTATAAAAGAAGATCAATAGAGAAAGAATTACTAACCGAGATCTATTTCTGACTATACATAAGACTTACAAAGAATTTCAACTCCTCCTGAAATTTCTCAACTGCACTAAATCTTGCGAGATTAGATTCGAATCAAGAATGTACGGTCAACAAATTACAAAATCAATACTGGGAAAAATGAAGGACTCGGATGAAGACTTGTTAAAAGCTTAGGTTTTGTGTGAAGGGCATTTCGTGATGAAACGGCACTTTTACCTCACATCAGGAAAGTAACGTCGTGTACAAATCTACACTTCTTCAAAGTGGAAAAGCATGTCTTCGGTCGATAGCTTTCCGAGTCATTTATAATTTACAGCGAGTCAAGTATGAATTTTAAGTAGCTTCTTTGCTTTCGCAAAATCTGTTCATTAGCATATAAAACGCATATCACCCGAATCTTCGGACCTTTCTCCGACGGGGTGTGGGGATATTCTGTCTCAGTTGAAGCATAAAGCAACTGTCTTGCGATGTGAAAGGGAAAATGTGTAACACGTTTTATCGGTTTAAAATCATTTATGTTAATGATATCATTACGAGTAGAAGTTCTATAAGTTAGGAAAGAAATACTTATCATAATTTATGAGTGTTTTAATTATATCATTTTGAAATTTTCCTTTGTATGGGAAATTTATGTAACGTCTTCCGGCACTCAATAAACATTTTTTTAAATTTACGCATTTAAGTGACTTTTTGCCGGTACACTTGTAATGAACGCAGTCAACAAAAACTGCTACTAATTTAATGCCTTACTGTAATTATTCATCAGGAAAACTATTACTACTAGCTTTATTTTATGAAGCTTACTTACGTAAGATACTTAAAAAAGCTAACTTATGTATAAAAGATACTTAAAAAAGCTAACTTATGTATAAAAGTTACTTAAAAAAGCTAACTTATGTATAAAGTATAATTAGAAACGCTAACTTATATATAAAAGATACCGCAATTTTGTATTACAGTAAATGGAGGGGTCCTGGAGAGCACTAGGCCCAGGAGTCGCGTTTGAGTTAATCAGGCATTGCTTATACCAAATTATTCATTAGTATGATGACATTAAAATACATACTAGACGTTAATTTAATGCCC
Source organism: Octonoba sinensis (assembly GCA_038502835.1). Taxonomy (NCBI): domain Eukaryota; kingdom Metazoa; phylum Arthropoda; class Arachnida; order Araneae; family Uloboridae; genus Octonoba; species Octonoba sinensis. The sequence continues at coordinate 210,261,254 of CM076598.1, read as the reverse complement.
TGCATATTTTATAAGTATTCGTGTGTTCAAGTCATTCCAATGAATATCTTATGCAAATCAATAAACACACCTAATATGAGCTTACGAACAACGCACGAAGTCTTCAAGCTTCTATGATACGCAAAAATTCAGAGGATAACAGTATCCAATGCAGTAGTTTCGAGTGGGGGAAGGGGAAACAGGCATACAGTAAAACCCCGTTAAAACGCGGGTGTCGGGGGACGTGTTTGGCACCCGCGTTATAACATAACCGCGTAGAACCATATTACGAAATAATACTCTTTTTCTTTGCATCATTTTTAACTTTATCAATCACTCGTAACTTTTCTTATACAGTATATTTTCTTATTTACAACGGGTAAATAAGGTATAACCTTTAAATGATTATGGTCGTTTAAACGTCGGGGGACATGATAGTCACCGGTATATCCGATTCCGCGGTATACTATAACAGGGTTTTACTGTATTAGCATGCTAGGATGCTAAAAGCAAGGGTTCTGGGGTTTAAGAGCTGCACTGCTGAATGAGTAAATTGCTTACTATCGTGAGCAGCACCACCTATGTATCATAACACTTCACTTGTGCGAATATTAAATTTCCGTTTTTTTTCCCCATATTTTTCATCATTTAGTAGAGGGAAATTTCACGTAACTCTTTTCCCCCCAACCATTTAGCAATTGTAAGAAATTATTATTTACAATTTTACAAAAAGGTATGAAAACACATAAGGACTTTTCATTTACGCGCTGAGAAAATTTTCGTGCTTCACCTGCTTCAAAAGACTGCTTGTTTAAGCGAAACATTGCTTCAAAATGAGGGATGTACTCCTCGTAACGTAACATAACCCTAAAAGAACCATTTACCAAAACAAGTTTACTAGCACTGATTTTTTTCTTCATTCTTTCCGAAGTTAATGTTTTTTGCGCTTTTGCTGCTTGAAGAAACTTGCTCGTGGATAGCGAAAACAAAAGCTTTTCTTACTGAGTCCCCCAGGCTGTAAAATATCTCCTAAGACCATTAAATAAGATGGACCGCATAATATATTTATTTATTGGCAAATATTTCCCAGATAAGACGGAGTTCTGCACAATAAAAATATCGACGACCTACAATTATGGGTTTTCTATTTTAGGATTCAGAGTTGGAGTTGTACGGCTACGGGAAAGGTGATAATGCTTATATTTCTTAATTTATGTGAATTTTTTTTATCAAGTTTTACCTCAATAAACCTTTTAAAACATCTTTTCTGAGATTAATAACGGATGGGCTTTGGGGAAATTTTATACATGAATATTCCTTTCTGGGTCAATTAAATTTTGTTTTACACCTTTAACGCACACGCTGAAGATAATTTAAAAAAAAAAAGATACCTCAAGGCTCTCTGTGGAATATTGGAGTGGGCCTCAACTGTGCTGCTTAAATCAATCTACTAGTAGATATTTGCTTACATATATTCAAATAGTTATCATAAAAAAGTAAAACTTTTGTTATTTTTATGCATGACTTAATTATTGAGATTTTGATATTCTTTACTAGTAACTATTATAACATTTACAAACAAAACTATCTCAGCCAATCTAATTTGCATGAAACCTACAAACGACGCTTCCATTGCTTTCCTTTAAAATTTTATGCGCGAAATGTATGTAAATTTTGTGTGCGGTAGTAAAATTTGATACGATTTCGGAATTTCAGAGCATATGTTTAAAAATTACAATTGTATAATAATCACCATTGGTTTTGATCTTATTGTGCCCCATGACATAATAATCGCATATATTTTTTTTTTAAATTAGGGAAGAATATTTACTATTTGTTTAATGACGTGCATGGACAATACGCAAGTGAATGTTCACAAACAATTGGGGGCCTCAGCGACCGAGCGGGCTTAGAACCAGTTTCCGCTGCCTGCCTGCGCACAGTGAAAGAGGCGTATGTTCGATTCCCACTTTCCCCTAGGTGTATTTCCTTCTTTGTATTGTAATATTCTATTGTCCTGTCTTGTTCTATCCGACATATTGGATGAGAGTTTGAGGCATATCCTTGAGAATAGCAAATAAACTCGAAGATAAATGTGACCTTCAATGGTCGTTTACAAACAAACAAATCGTGTGGTACACGTGCTCAAAATATAGAAAATGGTTCTAAAGAAAATTTAAATGTAGAATAGTATATATACATTGAATGGGATCCATTTCAGACAGAAGATTAGAAATAAAAGAAGAAACTAAAAGATCTTAAAAAGGCCCTCTAGGCTGTTTATGGAAGATAACGTAAATATATTGCGGTAATCTAAATTGAATAACAATATTTTTAAAAAGTTAGAATTGCTAAAACGAAGGAAAAGAAAATATTTATCATTTACAACACACTTACAATAATGTATTTATCAAGTTGTTATCGTTATCCATTTCGTACACAAACGGTATTGGTAGAAACTACCCTTCCTACTTTTTTATTTGTTACATTTTTTCCCGATTGTTTTTGGATTATTCCGCTTTCGTTCAATGGCTCGTTCGTTTTTACTTCACACATCATTTCAGGTCACATTTGTTCATTTTTACAAGTGATTTTAAAATTCTCGAAAGAAAAGATAAAGTTCCTTGGTCAGAATTCATAATTTGGCAACGTCCAGGAACCTTAACACTCTGTTTTCAGTTTGTCCCGAAGTTGAACGTGGTGTTCGTGTTTTTCAATGGGTGTGCTGTTGTTCTTTTAATGTTACTGTGTAAGATTTCCTTGAATATTTTGTAGACTGTGAATTCGTAACTTCGTTTAGTGTATTGTGCATGTGATTATATTTTAAACTGATGTTGAAAATGGCATCAAGTCATTTAAATGAAGTGCTTGTTATTCAGAGGTATGGAGAAAATCTCATATTATTCTATAACATACTAATTTTATTTTATGCACGTATTTATGTATTACTAATTATTGTTAATAATCATATAAAGGGTTACAAAAACTGCTTAAAGGGGGGTGGGGTTTATTTAAGCTACGGTGACAACGTATGTATAAAGACATTTTGTTTTATAAAGATTACTTTTCTTGACTTGAGGAACAATCCATCTTGTTTACCTTTTTCATGCAAATATAATCATAATTATAGTTAGTATTTGTGATGAAAACAGGACATTTGATGACTCGATTGGTTTGAATATTTCGGAATTTTAAAATAAAGATACGCGTAATTTTTACTGAACATTAAAGTTTCATGTAGAAATATGTGACTATTGCAGACAAATATAATTGAAAGGCAGAGGTAACATTAAAATTTGAAGTGTTGGAATTCCATGAGTATTGAATTGAAGTACATTTATTTTCCAGTTCGTGTGCTTAGTCTCGGGACTCGCTTATGAACTGTCGTCCAATATGACAGATAGCACAAGACAATACATGAAAGATTTTATTACATCACAAAGGGAGGAAATAATGGAAATACACCCAAGGCAAGGTGGGAATCGAACCCACCACCTCGTTACTGCGCGCAAGCAGCGGGCGGAAACTGGTACTAAGACGGTTTGGCCACCGAGGCCCCTCCATGAGTATTTTCGAGTATTCTGAGCACACAAAATATTTATGTTTTTGTGCGCTGTGCTGTGAATATTTTACTAATTAACATTTAAAATATACGAAAAGCAGAAATGAAGTATGCTTTGAAACTTCGTGTTAGTTGTATTTGTTTTTTTTTTTCTTCGTTATATCTCGGGGCAGGAATACTGGTTAATTGAAGTACATTTATTTTCCAGTTCGTGTGCTTAGTCTCGGGACTCGCTTATGAACTGTCGTCCAATATGACAGATAGCACACGACAATACATGAAAGATTTTATTACATCACAAAGAGAGAGGAAATAATGGAAATACACCCAGGGCAAGGTGGGAATCGAACCCACGACCTCGTTACTGCGCGCAAGCAGTGGGCGGAAACTGGCACTAAGACGGCTTGGCCACCGAGGCCCCTCCATGAGTATTTTCGAGTATTCTGAGCACACAAAATATTTATGTTTTTGTGCGCTGTGCTGTGAATATTTTACTAATTAACATTTAAAATATACGAAAAGCAGAAATGAAGTATGCTTTGAAACTTCGTGTTAGTTGTATTTGTTTTTTTTTTTTCTTCGTTATATCTCGGGGCAGGGATACTGGTTAATTGAAGTACATTTATTTTCCAGTTCGTGTGCTTAGTCTCGGGACTCGCTTATGAACTGTCGTCCAATATGACAGATAGCACACGACAATACATGAAAGATTTTATTACATCACAAAGAGAGAGGAAATAATGGAAATACACCCAGGGCAAGGTGGGAATCGAACCCACGACCTCGTTACTGCGCGCAAGCAGTGGGCGGAAACTGGCACTAAGACCGCTCGGCCACCGAGGCCCCAGGGATACTGGTGTTAATGTAAATTAAAGAAGCAAAACAAAAAATAATGCGTTGCAAATCGCGTATTTGCAATTAATGAGTTTGTATAATTGCTTTGTGGTAATGAAAAATTTTCAGAAATAGTTATGCTCAAAATTTTAATTGTCAGAAATGGATGATATGTGATTCTTTCTTTCACTGAGTGAATGATGCCTTAATATATAAGCGCTTAAGACCCAGAAATAATCCAAATGCTTATTGATAAATGAAATGTGAAGGCTATCGAGTTTAAATCTAATAAAATACATCTTAACTATATTTGCTTAAATTTGTTTTGTTTCCTGATATTAATGGGGGTGTGGGGCTACTTGCAATATATATTAACACATTGTATGTGGGCAATGTACTTTAGCGTTTTCCGCAACCTGTCACTGGAGCGCGGGTGGCGTCAAAATAAGTATTCATCAAAAAACCCCGCAGCACGCTTTGTTCCGCTGCGAAGTATACCCGTACGCTAAGTATTAAAAGAATGGTGAAAAGTAGCATCTATTTTTTTTACTGTAATAAATTAGTTCGTATAAATGTTTTGCAATATGGCAAATTTTTAAGAACTATTCATGTTCAAAATTTTGTGTTTGCAGAAACGTGAATTATACGCGCTATTCCTATTTCATTTAAGGAATATTGCCTTACTTTATAACAGATTAAGGCCTATCAATAATAAAAATGCTTACTGCAAAACGAAAATGGCTATCAATTTCATGTCTCATAAAATACTATGCCTCTCAGTGCGATTTTAGTTGGTTCGATTTGTGTGCTGCTTCAGTTGGCTCGCTTTGCGTGTTTTACTGTAATAAATTATAGTGTAATAATTTTTTTTTCACGTTAAGAAAGCACAAATAAGCATTAAAATGCAGACATATGCTTTGGGATTGCTTGGAATACAATTCTCAATGTGATAGGGAGCTTCTAGATGCAAAAACATACAAAACAATCCCGAAACATGTTTACATTTTAATGCTTATTTGAGCTTTCTTAACGTGAGAAATTTTTTTATTAGTTTACTTAGCACAAAGTTAATTTTTTATTTTATGTAATAAATTAGTTCGTATAAATGCTTTGCAATATTGAGAATTTTTTAGAAATATTAATGCTTAAAATTTGTGTTTGCTGAACCGTGTATCATATGCGCTAATCCTATTTCATTTAATGAGTATTGTCTTAATATATAACAGTTTAAGGCCCTCTCAATAATAAAAAATTTTTACTTCAAAACGGATATCAAATTCATGTCTCATAAATTACTATGCCTCTCAATGCTATTTCAGTTTGCTCGCTTTGCGTGTTTTACTGTAATAAATTAGTTCGTATAAATGCTTTGCAATATTGCAAATTTTAAGGAAACATTAATGCTTAAAATTTGTGTTTGCAGAACCGTGTATCATACGCGCTAATCCTATTTAATTTCATGAGTATTGCCTTAATATATACCAATTTAATTAAAGGCCATTTTCATTTAAGGCCAACCATTGTATTTAAGGCCTCAATAATAAAAGTGACTACTTCAACACGAAAACGGTTATCAAATTCATGGCTCATAAAATACTGTGCCTCTCAATGCAATTTCAGTTGGCTCGCTTTGCGTGCTGTGTGACATCAAGTAAGGCTTTAGAGTAATCCTTACTCTTCACCATTAAGCTCCTCTCACGAAAGCACTGTTTCACTCATTAATACATGAAAAAAAATGATTTATAGAAATGTTTTAAGTCGTCCTAATTTGTGCACAACAGGGGTGATTGCCACCATTAGCACTTACACTAATCAGGTTATATAAGTACGAATAATTCAACGTAAGGCACATTTTACAACATTGATTATTATGGCAAAGTTATTGTAAAAGGTATCTCATGGCATTGCAACAGAGATCTTCTTTTAACTTATGTTATTTTAACTGGTTTATTACCAGTATTCTGTTTCGTAATGGAAATACTTTTCAAATAAAATCAAGAATTGCGTAATGGTCGATGGCGCCTCATTTCGTAAGCAAATTTCATTAAAAAGAAATTTTGCTCTAAACATTCGCTCCAAGAATTATTTTGCAAAACTTTATGGATTTCTATAACATGCCAGTGATCTATTTATATATTATTATTTTATTACATTTGCTTATTATTTTTATTTATTTATTTTTTTACGTAAAAACAAACATTACTGTACTTTAGCTTTGTGTGTTGAATTCAACATAGAATCCCTTTGGGAACTTCTATCTTGCCTATTAGAATAACATTCAGGGTGCGTATAGTTTTTTAAAAATTTGCATGGAATTTTTCACGAGTTTACATGTTTCTTTTTCAAAATTTAACATGTCGATCAAGGGTCAAGCTTGAAATTTCTTCATTACTAACCAATGCTCACCAATCCATCAAAGTGCGGAAAACATTGGCTTCCAGGGGCGCAACTACGGGGTTATCCCCCTAGCCATATTGTCAATCCTAATACAGTTTACTAACATTTTTTCTGGTTAACACATTACTTTATTAAGCAAAATAATTCTTTAAAAAAGAATGAATAATATAATAGTGTATGATAGCATAAATGTTATTACGCGTGATCACAGAGTGAATTTATTTTTTCAAGGTTTGTCTCAGCACTACAAAATATTTTGTACTAAACAGGATAAGAGAGCGGAATGCTACCTGATAGGAGTAGTGTACGTCGCGTTTATAAACTAGAAGATCCGGACCTGTAAGCAGATGACATGTTTCTGTAGCCTTGGCATGATTTTACTTCAAGGGAGAAGTATTCTTTCCATCGACAAAAAATTCAGATTTTTTTTTAAACCAGTGCAATACCTAATACATGGTCAAACTTTGAATTTCGGAAATTTATTATGTATTTCTTAGTATCACTGCAGGTTGTGTTGGACTCAAAAAAAAAAAAAAAAACACATAATTTCAGTCTTGGTTTAAGCGGGCTTTTGGGTTACCGCAGTTCGGTTTATAGGGACCCTACTCTATATTAATATGCGTGTATGTAAAGAATATTTCGACCCACCCCCTTGAAAAAAAATCTTGTTGCGCCAATACGCTTCTCACAAATAAATTCTCTTTTTGCGCCACTGCTCTTCTCACAAATAAAAAAATGTTGTTGCACCAATATTCTCACAAAAAGAAAAAAAAAGTCTTGTGACACTCACAAATGTAACTAGTAGTGAAGTGAATAACGTTGTGTTATTTTTCAGTAATATTTATCTTTCAGTAGGGAAGACAGGAAAATGAGCAAATTATATTAAAGTACCTCATAAATAACAAGTAATTTTCTCCACATATAAAAGTATTACGGAAAATCCAAAAAAAAGAAAAAAAACTCAAAAGTATTGAGTAATTTTTCGGATGAGCAATAACCTCACTCAGAGCGCGATCCTCAAGCAACAGCTTCAAAATAACCTCCTTTCTACGTCAACATGACTTCATATCCACAAAAATCTGCCACAGGGAAAGTTTGACACAAACGTGACATAATTTCTGACGCAGTCTCATGACTCCAGAATAAGGCTATAAATCATCCGCCCATATTCCCAGTAGGCATATGAAAAAATACTTGCACTCCAAACTGTAGCAATCCATCCCTTAATCTATATTGATCCTAACACGTTTTTCCCGGTATACGTCCACCTTTTAGGATGCGAAGAAATTTTAACAACAAGAACTCTCATTCCGGTAGTATGTCTCTGGGTGAAATTGCAATTGTTCTAGCTCTAGTTTCCATATTTTTATGAAGACGAAAAAGGAAAGTTTTCTATGCGTGGGTTGTGTACTGATGTAACCTTAACCACTTAGCGCACTTGCCCGTGTCTGACACGGGCGATCTTGTATCTCGCGTGATTTTATTTCTAATGCCCGTGGGATCCGCTTGTATTTTGTTTGAAATTTTTTATATATAACCCCCCCGCTCTCTAGTCACCCCCTACAACTGAAATTGCCAAAAGCAATTTATACTATACCTATATATTCATTTTCTGTCAGAAAAAAATCTCTATCATTTTTTACCAGTTTTTCCGAAAAAGCTCGCGGCTTAGCGGGTTAAAGGAGGTTTAAAAAGAATAATCAAAGGAAAAAAACAGCTTTAAGAAAAATTATAAAATTGTTCCTTGTATCGACGATATGTTCCGGGGGAGGGGCAACCGAAATACTTTTAAGAAATTTTACTAAAGGTGAAAATTTTTCCAATTCAAAATTTCGCTTAACTTCGCTCGCTAACGAAAGAAAAAAAAAACATAAGCAATAATTTTGATTCGTCGGAATAAGCAAATGATGAGATTCCTCCTAAAAGAATCCTTGTCTAGTTTATTAAAGCTTTATAATTCAAATTGCATTTTGAGTTATGCCTTTCTTGCTTCAAACATGCAAGATGTTAACTTTCATTATGTGGTATCAAACTGCTTTTTTCGTGTGTCTTAGTTGAAAAATTTCGATTATGTAATATTTTTTGGCTTTGCAGTAGTTAACATTGATTGCATGTATGGCAAAAGAAATATCTGTGATATTTAAATAATAATACAAGAAAAATTAAGACAAAAATTTTGATTAGGACAAGATTTTAATCAAAACCATTTCATGAGATTTTCAAAAGTATTGAAAACAAAAACTGTATATCTAACCTTAGTCATCCCCTTTAGTAATTTTTGTAAGTCATCTAATTGCATTATTTTAATGAACCAGACTGAAAAATGCCAATTACCATGTTTCTAACCAAAATGATTTTCTTCATGCGTAAAAATTTCATTGCAACAGGGTATTCCTCCTAAAATAGTTCTTTAGTAACTTACTTAGCTCACGTGGGGAACTTTTTTTTTCCAGCTGCATAATAATTTGTCTTTTTCTTTCTGGGAAAGAAAAGACAAAAAGTTTTATGAAGCTGAAAAAGAGTCAGAACAGAAAAACAGACTCAAAAATAAAGTTTTTGTTACTTTTAAACATGTGCACTCGTGAATTTGCATCATACATTGCGTAGAATATTGCATCATACATTGCGTAGAATATTGCAAAACCATGAAAAAAAATCATTATTCTTAATTACTATGTGATTTCGCATGTGCAAAAAAATTCTACCATTAATTTATTTTCACCGTTTAAATATTTCCCACTGATAAAAGTAATTTAACTTTGTGCAAGTAAACTAATAAAAATATTTGCATTCTATTGCTCATTTGTGCTATAAATTAACGTGAAATTATATTTTTATTACAATTTCCCACTGATGTTTTTCTTCTGGATTTTATCTCTAAAACGAATAACAAAAGTCACTAAAGGTGGGTAACTCACCACTGCTCCGGAATACGGAAAAAAAACTCAACTGAACCTTTCCTATTTGCTTTTAAGAAAAAGTTGCATCAGCCATGCTTTTGTCTTCGTATAATAAATTGTTTATATTTTTTTAATGAAAATTAAAAATACTTAGGAAATAGAAAAGTTTTAGAATTGGAGAAAAGAGTCCGATCACTTACAAAATAAGAACGAGCGCTCATTTTTTGAGTCGTTCACATTACAGTTGTCGTTAATTGCGCTCAAAATGCTTTTGTTTTAGTCTTAACCTTGTAATGCTCTTTTTTTTATCGTCGTGATTCCCAACTTCGACTTGAGGCGAAGTTGGGAATCAGAGGGTTAAATTTAAACTTAGTTAAATACAGTTTTCAACGAAAGTAGGCCGAACCATAGCTGTTTTAAAGTGTCTTTTAATACTGAAAACGAGCGGTTTACTACGCCGAACATTAGCGATTATACTTGCGACCTTCAAAATTGTCTTTCTCATTACACTTCAATTAAAACCCAGTTAACAACAGGCAATGAAAACCAATATACAACTACGGAATAAAGAAATATATACTACTCATTCTAGTATAGTTTATGCTACACATTTATTGGAAGTACCGCATGACAGCTATTCTTTTTGTTTTTGTGCATGAGTTAAATCCTAGTTAATTGCAATTGGCAACGAAAGAAAAGCAAACGATGGCTGTTTGAAAGTGTACTTTCAGAGGTAAAAGAACGATTTACTTCTTATTCTTGCCTCGTTTATACCACATCTGGGGCTGAAGGGAAAGTGCCATTCAAAATCTTTCCTTATTTGTGTTCATGAATTAAAACCTAGTTCATTCCGATTGGTAAAAAGAAAAGTTAATTGTATCCCGAAACATGTATGCGCAGTTTTCATTGCATATTGGTGTTTTACTACATTGGCATGTTTAGTAAAGGTAACAATTTTTGCAAACGATTGTTGTTTGTTGCTATAAAATGTAATATTAATTATTTTATAGTGCATATTAAAGTTGTCGCGAAATACCAACTGTAACCAATTATTTTGTTTTTATTTTCGCTTAAAATATAATAAATCGAAATTTGGGGGGGGGGGGGGAGCTGCTATACAATGTCTATATAACATCAAACAATTTTTGTTAATTTTTTTTGAGGTCACTCTCTTAGAGTGATATAGCTAATTTGAGTTTTGTAATTGAAAGATATCTTCTATGTTTTACAAAAATCGGTGATCAAATAGTTTTGAATGTTTTAGGTCTATTTGTGTCTTTGAAAATGCATACAAAAAATGTTAGAATTCAGTCATATTTCATCTTGAACGGTCTGTTGTCAGTAAGTGTTTGAAATTTTCTAAAACATTGATATTAAATAAAGACATCGAACTCAATTCAAATATGACTGTTATTGGATTGCGGTAAACATGAACCGTTTATAAAACCATCTTTAGTTTTCTCTTTAATTGCATCGTAATTTATACACTTTTCATGAGAATTTGTCTAAAAATCCGACTATTATGATTATATAAAATATTATTTCTGTTTTTTTTTAAATATATTTTTCGTGTTCTTTTCTTGGGTACACTTTTTAAAAAAACCCTGAATTTTCAGAGTGTTTTTTGACCGATTTTAACGGAAGATTTCCGTAGTGCTTCAGTACATGGTTTTCCCTTCCAAAAACCGGAAATACCCGTCCTGATAATACGAGAACGGAACTTTTCCGTTTTACGGTTGCTGTATTTTCACAACCTGATTTGGACTAACGGAAAAAAAAAGAAATGGAACTTCTGTCAAATCCCGGGAAAATATTATCAGAAACGGAATGTTTCCGGCAACTCTGCTGCCGTACTTTTTCCGTTATTTTCAGGAGATTTTTTTAGTGTAATAGATGAACCAATTGGGCTCAGTTACCTTAGAGTTTCTTTTTAATTCTTAATTCCAGGTGATGATCGAACGATTTTTCTCGCATCCTCCTATAATATCGAATGATGTTTGACATTCTTGCTCATTGTGAACAACAGATTGATTGATAATAGGTTCTTTATTTAATGGTATAGCATTAATATGACATGCTGGAAACAGATTTCTCGTCTTTGAAGATTATTTGGTTCTTACGAAAGTTTAAAAACTATGAAGAGGGTTAAACAAAGTATTTTATGCGATATTTTCCCATCTTTTGCAATATTAATTTCACTATTACATAATCAAGTGAAAAATGTGACTTGGAATTTGCTGTTGGTGGAAGACGGAACATATTTTTAGTTTTTATCCAAAATATCACCATTGACTTTCCACAGAATAGTTTCGATTAATTATTATGAAGCAAATGTAAAATATGAGGGAAATCTAAGTTCTTAAATGGTTATTTTTAAAATATTGTTTTTTCGGGCATGTATACTAAGCGTTAAACAGTTATATTTATCATTTGTTTCTCGCAGTTCTTGTTACTGATGTATTTGCTTCACAGCCAGCCGAGGATATTTTTGATTTAGTTTTTTTTTTATAGTTTATAATACTTTTAAGCTATTCTCTGAGGGCCATGGTAGCCTAGTGGTTAGGATGTCAAGCTTCGGATCGGAGGATCTCGGGTTCGATACCCGAGCCGCTGAAGACCCACCAAGTAGACTTGGGATATGTGCATGTATAATCCGTGGACCCTAAAGTTCCGAGGGTACCGGAGGGTGGAAATTTTCCGTTCCCTTCACTTTTAGGTCAAAAAGGAGGGTGGCGTATTTTTGGTGGCGCCATCTGGTGTCATCTAAGTACATAATGATCCAAGTCGTACTTCCACCGTTGTGGTGCTCATCTATAAACGGAAGGCGCTCCTTACTGCTTTAATTTCTAGTCTCTCTGCGAAGGGGCGATTGGATATCCAAGTGGCATTAGAAACGACAGCTATGCTCTGAATCGTCATAACACAAGATCTATTCCTAAATTTATTGAGGAGTATATTATCATCTTCCTAAATTTATTGAGGAGTATATTATCATTTTCCTAAATTTATTGAGGAGTATATTATCATCTTCCTAAATTTATTGAGGAGTATATTATCATTTTCCTAAATTTATTGAGGAGTATATTATCATCTTCCTAAATTTATTGAGGAGTATATTATCATCTTCCTAAATTTATTGAGGAGTATATTATCATTTTCCTAAATTTATTGAGGAGTATATTATCATTTTCCTAAATTTATTGAGGAGTATATTATCATTTTCCTAAACTTATTGAAAAAGTAAAACAAAAGAAAGTCTCAAAGCTTGAAAAACTATCGTGACATTAATACCGAAAATGAGTTTGTGTCATTATCATGTACATACATAAGTTGATCAGAACATATCTGCATTATTCAAACGTAGTCCATAAAAACTTATGGAACGCCTAAAATAAAAGGAAAGAAGATAGATAAAAACGGTAAAGGAAGTTTCGATTAAAAAATGGTGAATGAAAACAAACATGTTTCATGAAGAAAATATATCATTAAACTTAAAATACTAATGTTTTTCTTTGCAAATAGCAAAGATACTCAAAAATGAAGATACTCAAAAAGCTACTTTTGAACGTAATTTTATGTACCACTTATATTTCATCGTTTTTCACTTTCTTTTTTCCGTGTGGCAGTGATGGATAGTTGTAATTTTCGGAAATATTTCACAAAACTTATTTTTTCAGTAAAGAATATATGGGTAAAGAAAACAAAGTACTTTCATCTACGAAAATAGAAAAATGGTTCAGAGTGGGAAATAATGAAATTTTTAGTGTAACATAAATTACAAAATAAACGGCACAAAAATGAGTTATTTTCATGGCATCCATTTCATTATTACGTTTAGACGCTTTAATCATTTTTCTTACCTAAACATAAATTACACTTAAAAGCATTAACTTTTATTAAAAATTATTGATAAAACACCTGCACGTAGTTTTGCTGTCATATTATTGTTAGGATCATATGGTAAATGTATTGTATGTATGGTGCGTATATGATGAACGTAAATATATGAAGTATCTCAACAGAAATTTCATTTTTGAACAAAAAAAAAAAACATTAATACGTTTAATATCTTCTTTATTAACCGATTTCACAAAGGAAGGAGGTTATGCATTCATACTGTATGTATGCCCGCTTTTTTTTTGTTCGTTTGCCCACTCATTTCTCACCGGATCAACCAATTTTCATGATTTTTTTAATCAATCGAGGGTGGTTTTCCATAGGTCCCGTACTTTTGTTTGACCATATTCGATTATTAGAAAAAAACGTTATGGGGGCAGAAATGTGGTCATTTTTGTTTTTAGTTTTTTCCATCCATAACTTTTTACTAAATGGACCGATTTTGATGATTTAATCTTTCAGCAATAGAGGCTCGTCTAACTTAAATAAAGCACATCAATTCGACTACATTTGTTTTTTTTTTAGAGAAAACATTGAGTGAAAAATAACTATTGTTATATTTTAATTGGAAATGCTTGGATTGATTCTTTGTTGGGCAAATAGTTAATAAACAGGAAACTGATTGTTAAAAAAGGGTTCGATGCCATTAAGCTGCAATATTAAAAGCAATTACTCGTATAACAAGAGTTTGACTGGAAGCATCTCTGAAGAAAAAATTAAATCCAATCAGTTTTTTTGCTCTAGTTTCCTTTTAAAATCGATTTCAAAAAGAAATTTATCATACAAACGGTGAGTTTTTAGTGCCATTCCCTCAAAGAGATAAGAAGAAAAAGATAAATTCCTAATTACATTTGTTATTAGTTTATAAACATAAAATGTAGCGTTGTTAAGCCTTATTTAGGAAATCTTAACACTTTACCGACCAGTAGCGGTTCGTGCATACTATGCCCTTTCACCGCCCGCTCAGCCGCAGATCGTCCTAACCAAATCTAACAGAAAGATCAAAAGTCGATTAATCGACGACCGGTCGGTAAGCGCTGGGGACAAACGTCGAATAATCAACGGCCGGTCGGTATGCGCTGAGAACAAAACGTCGATTAATCGACGGGCAGTCGGTATGTGCTGAGAACAAAACGTCGATTAATCGATGGCCGGTCGGTATGCGCTGAGAACAAAACGTCGATTAATCGACGGGCAGTCGGTAAAGTGTTAAAGAAAATCAGTGTAAGGCAAGGTACTTCTAAACCTTTGTAAATATCTTAGATCAGCGGTTCCCAAACTGTGGTACGTGAAACCTCTCCAGGTGGTTCGCGTGCAGGCAAAAAAAAAAAAAAGAAAAAAGAGAAGATATTAAAACACAAAAACTGAGGATTGAAGATTGAATTTGCCCAATTCGAGTTGGGAGAATGTTGGCTCAAAATTTAAAAATGAATTCCCGTTATTGTCAAGAAAAGCGTTGCTGTTTTTAACTCAGTTCACAACCACTCATCTTTGTGAAACGGCTTTTACCAATATGATATTTATGAAAAATAAATATAGAAGCACGTTAAATGTCGACCCAAATTTGAGGTTAAAACTAACTTCTACGGAAAGAGATATCACCTCGCTTGTTGCCATGCAGCAGCAACTTTCTCATAAATTCTATTTTTTCATTTTTTACATGGTAGGTATTTTGTACTTAAAGACGTATTTCCAATGCTGTTTTAGAAGATGTATTAAAATTATATTTTATATATTTCATTATTTTACTTTATACATACAGCTTTATTTTAATAAACTCTTTTCTCTGCATTAACTATAAAAAATGGTGTGATTGTCGTCGTAGCTTAGTCGTCGTAGTATTTTTCTATAATAAATTAATGTTCTATTATATATAATAAAGTTACATTAGCAGTGGTACGCAAATGGGTTACAAGAAAAATGGTGGTACTCGAAAAAAAAAAGGATTGGGAACCGCTGTCTTAGATGCACAAAAACTTTGCATCTTTATATTTTAAATGTGCAGAAAAGTCGAAAAGAATCACCTAAAACTGGAACTCTAAAAGTTTTTTCTTCCATTACCAGTTCTATGTTCCATTAGAATGCGATTTTGGTCTTTGAATTTCTTCTGTTATTTTTTCTTGGCCGAGCTCTTCTGTTTACTTAAGAAATGAAAAGAAACCAAAACAATTAAGATGAAACGTGGCAATTTTCTTTTGCGTTCACATTCCGATTAGAATCGATAAATCCCGTGGAAACTATTTGGTTGAAGGCCTCCTCTAAGGTGGAAACTGGAAGAGTTTGGATGAGGGAACTTTTAACAGTTTTTCATTTAAGAAAAAAGCTTTTTTTAAACGTGTTTGTAAAAAGTTTTTAAATTCATGGGAGTATTTTGTGATGGTTTATATCATGGATTTTTTTTAGTCGGTTCAAACGCTTTAGGAGCTCCTTTGTGTATGAACTGCAACTAAATGATTCAAATTTTAGAAGAAAGAGACCATCTCATTATTTTTTAAAAAAATAATTTTGCTATTGAACTAAAACGACTAACACAAGAATCAACTAGTTAGGCAACTATCTCTCATCCTTGATTTTCTTTATTGCTTTAGATTGCACATATGTTTTCGACAAACTATTTTTTCAAAAAAAAAAAAAATAAATAAACAAAATGTTAGAAGACAATGATTTTTCCTGACTAGTTATGCAAATTTTAGACGAAAGGGTCTGTCTTATTTATTTGACAAAAAGAATATAAAACTGTTGAGCTAAAAAAATAAATACAAGAAATATTTTTCGGCCAGTTTCTCAAAACCACACTTTTCAAACTTGAGACAGTAATCTTGTTATTGAGCTAAAACGACTAACACCAGAATCAACTAGTTAGGCAGCTATCTCTCATCCGTGATTTTCTTTATTGCTTTAGATTGCACCTATATGTTTTCGACAAAACTATTTTTTCAAAAAAAAAAATAAATAAATAAAATGTTAGAAGACAATGATTTTTCCTGAGCCTAGTTATGCAAATTTTAGACGAAAGGAACCATCTCATTACTATGAAAAAAAGAATCCAAAATTGTTGAGCTAAAAAAGTAAATACAAGAAATATTGGAAATAAAATTTCACGTTAAATTAAAGCACAAATGAGCATTAAAACGCAGACATATGTTTCGGGATTGCTTGGAATCCCTTTTTCAATGCGACAGGGAGCCTCTAGATGCAAAACATCCAAATTTCTATTACTTTGCACAAAGTTAAATTATTACTACAAGAAATATTGTTGGGCAAATTTCTCAAAACCACCATTTTCTTAATTTCTTTACATTGCTCAACACAGGTGAAAAGGTGAGGGGGGGGGGGGGAAGGAGACGTGGATTTTTGTCCATGTATATATGTATATGTTACCGGTAAAGTATGAAACGCCGGCATTCTATAGAATGTGTAAGCCTTGTATATAATGTCTAGGCATTGTGTATAATGTCGGACATTTTTAGGCAAGGTATGAAATATGAGAAGTATTACATACTTTCCCTAGGCATTGTATATAATACCTAGGCATTCTATAGAATGACAAATGCTATTTTGGCAAAGTATGAAAATCGTCCTGATGAGGATATTATGTAAATGATGTGCATTTCTCAAAAATAAAAATGTTATTATGAAAAAATAATGAGAGTGCAATAGAAAAAAATGGTTTTTCTGTTTTCCCCTGGTTCCTTCTTAGTAGTCATTTTGGCTTTTTGTATATCATTTATTAACTTCTGGTCAGTAATTTCGGTTAAGAAACCCTATGTTTTTCAGCGTTAACTCTCATTTTGCACTTACGGACCGAGTTCTTAACGAGTCAGAGATGTATTTTATACTTTGCCGGTTTTCGCATTTGGCATTCAAAACAGTACCTAGGAAATGCGTGATATATAAATCGTTTCATACATTGCCGGCTAGTTTTGGGCATTATATAAAATGCCGGATTACACACTTTGCTGGTAACATATATATATTTTAATTGTAAATGATGTAAGTTTAAGACGAAGAAATTATCTTGTGTTATCAAAAAATTGTAACACCAAAATCAACATTTTGCAAAAAACATTCTCTCGACTAACCTCTTCCTTGCAATTACCGATACATTGCTCAGAAAGTCTTATCATTCCGGATAATTTTTCAGATGAAAGCTTAGCAATGCAAACTTGAGACAAAAAAGGGACGTGTTCTGCAAACGTTCTGCCAATCAACCTTCATATGCGTAACTTTCTCCTCAATTAAATTAGTTTGCTCATATTCAATACGGTTTCAAAGCGAAATAGACTATTTTTATTATTGCTTTTAAGTTGCTTAGAATTTATAAGTGTATTAAAGTTGATTTATGTGTTATCCTACTAAGTTTCAGTCAATGAATCATTCATTAAATCCTCTGTTGGTCTGAATCTTTTATCACGTTCACCAAAATATGCAAACCAGCTGTATGCGTAATGTTACAAACGCGTATTTGGTAACATGATTCTCAGAATAGACTTAGACTAAACGGAGAGCGTAATGCCAAGTAACGTTCAGGTTCATGAGCTTTTTAAATGTTTTCTGAAACTATAGAGACATTTAACGGATTAATCAGGAGAGCAATGGAAAAACTTTAAAAAGTGGTCGCTCCCCCATTCTGTTTCGTTTTGTAAAAAATCAACATTGGTGGCGTTGACATGGGATGTTCAAAAAAACTGCTTGCTTTCCGAAGAAACAGAAATATTCAAGTTTATGAAACTTCAAATTTGGGACTATGATGACATAATTCAACCTTATTTGTAAAGTTGAAATTATTTTAGTGTTTTTATCAATGAGCACAATATGGAAAACTGGCTTTAGTCAGGTTTTATGTCGTCTAAAAATATTTAGGACTTCCTGCGTACTTCCTATCCCATTCCAACGTCTCATTTTATACAAGGATACAGGTATGTGCACATTCACGAAAACAATAAATATTTTCAAAATTTTAACGTAAAAAAATAACCACAAAACAGTTGACGTTTTAGTGAGGAAGTATAATTATGCCGAAACTGCGATGCTTTTCTCCCTTTTGGCGTCTTTTACTATAGGAAGTTAAAAAGTCAAATGCGATTATTCTTCGAAGATATATTTGCGTAAAGTTCATAATTAAATCATCTTAAAAATTTCTCAAGCATGCAGATAATCATTAAAGTTATTTATGTTGTGAAGTCAAAGAAGATGGAAATCAGTTACTAACTTCCCGCGTCGTCCAGTTTGGGTTCAGTAACCTCAATTTAAGTTTCAAGATAATTTAGCAATAAATAACCTATTGAGCAGTTTCAATAGAAAACTAAACAATGGCAGATTGTGTCGTTCTACTTAAGAAATTCGTTGCCGTAAAATTCTGAACATATGGAATATCATTTGTGATAATAATTAATGCCTATTATTTCAAAATATGACAACTTGGTGGAAAAATGGGACTCGCATAATCCCCAGTAACTCACCACTGACTACAACCTACATTTAACCCTTTAACTACGGGTAACGTCAATAGACGATCTGGGGAAACTTATCTGTGCTACGGGTAACGTCAATAAGCGATTTGGCGAAACTTTCCTGTAGTACGGGTAACGTCAATAAGCGATTTGATTGACGTCAATTGACGTAATTTGCTTTTTTTATTGGTTAGCTAATAACAGCATTTGCTTTGGCGAAACTTTATGTAAGAAACTCATGACATATACATAGAAATAGATGTACCGCCATTTATGCATTTTTTGGATACTTTTTTTCTTTTGGCGTTCTGACAGATTTGTGAATATATTCCGGTAGTTAAAGGGTTAAAAAAAAGTAAGTTGATTTTCGAAGCTAGTTTTGTTGCTTCTTTTATTTTCCTGAAAATTATAAAACTGAAATGGGGGTACATGATGCTTGCGATAGAGTGTAAGAGGTTTCAAAGTAGTATTTTTTTTCTTTTGATGATCTGACATATTAACGCACTAAAGGAACTTTGAAACAATTTTGAAAAGCGATATAAATCTTCATCCATCAATCAAACGCTCTTGAACATTATGCGCATATCGTAATACTGAGGCAGCCTATACGTAAATCAAAGGTAAAAAAGGCTCTTCTAACCAGATAGGTTCTA
Organism: Octonoba sinensis; assembly: GCA_038502835.1. Lineage (NCBI taxonomy): Eukaryota > Metazoa > Arthropoda > Arachnida > Araneae > Uloboridae > Octonoba > Octonoba sinensis. The sequence goes on along the minus strand of CM076598.1, from coordinate 210,241,579 downwards.
CCACATCAACCAAAGCAAGCCGGTTGGCAGAGTTCCAAGAAGAATCCATTCATGTTCAAGGGAGGAACTGCTGGTGTAAAGAATGTGCCTTTATCTTCTCGTTCTAGTTCCTTTAGCATACTTGATTTCTTGCGAACTGATGCTGTATGCCAGTTTATAAATTTAGCTACTTTCAACGAACAGAGAAGTAAACCTTCTGATTCGCGAACTAATTGAACGCACCTGCAAGACAAACTTCCCTAAAACTCGAATGGATTCGTTCTTTTCTGCCATGCGCAGAAGTGTCCAACTATTAAAATTCCGTGGTTGAACTGTACACTGATTTGCAGGTGAAGTCTTAACAATTGCATGCAGCTGAAGTCTTAGAATTAACACGTTGACTGCCGACACGCTGACTGCCAGCGATGTTTGTAGTTTGTGGATCTCCAGACGATAGTTTAATTTAATTAAAACATATTGTACAAAGTATTTTATGAAGTAAAAAATTACTAACTTTCTATAAATGTATTGAAAAATGAAGAAAGAGTCAGCAACAACAAGACAACTTGTATTTCGGTCTCAACAAGTTCACCTACTACGAGTTATCGTCAACGTGGTTGAACTGTACACTGATTTCCAGATGAAGTCTTAACAGTTACATGCAGTTAAAGTCTTAGAATTAGCACGCTGACTGCCAGCGCTGTTTGTAGTTTGTGGATCTCCAGACGATAGTTTAATTTAATTAAAACATATTGTACAAAGTATTTTATGAAGTAAAAAATTACTAACTTTCTATAAATGTATTGAAAAATGAAGAAAAAGTCAGCAACAACAAGACAACTTGTATTTCGGTCTCAACAAGTTCACCTACTACGAGTTATCGTCAACGTGTTAAGTATAGTAAAATGATATATGTAGGATAAATTAATTTTAGAGTTTAATATCTAATTAAGTGATTTGTAGAAGCGTTTTACTGCGTACTTATGCGATATTTTTATAACTATCAAAACTTTTATGTTCTTTTAATTTTTTACCCTATTGTTTCTTTAGGGGACCCAGGCAACCCCGATCTGAAATGATTGATTTTTGGGTATTATTTGGTGTTATGATTTTTAAACTAGTGCTGAAAGCCATTTAATCGGATCGCTCTCAGTGTTATACGGTATACTGGTACTTTTGCAGCGTAAGATATAGTAATGCATTAGTTTGAAACATATCTTTTGATCTCCTGCAATTTTTCCTTGCATGAAAGACCAGCTATGCTTCATGTAAATTTATATCCAATTTTAAATTAGTATCACTGAACAATGCTTTGCGGAAGTATTTTCAAAATGCATTTTCTGAAAAATGCCTCGTTGCACGTAAACTTCGTTTCACTTTGAATTTTATAAAACGTGTTTTTCTCATCTTAAGAAATATTTATTTTGAACTAAAACTTCATTCCAAAGGAAATGTTCCAACCATTTACATTCTCCAAAACAGAAAAGGCAGTTTTTTTTTACTTTCTTATTCTGGTATCTTATTTTCAAATCCATTTTCGTCTTTCAAAAAAGATCTGAAATGAAACGAATTCCATATGGTATTTTACTACAGCTGTGTGTGTGAACTTCAGAAAATGTTTCTTGCTGCTTTCGTTATTTAGTGCATTAAACTTATTGAATCAGTTTTTCAGTAACTAAACTGTTAATAAAACACATTTAGTAAATTTCCTTAAATAGATATATTTATGAAATACTTATTAATTACCATTCCTCTAGCTCTGCATTTCGCCACTGAAGAAAAACTCCTGGCATTTTGATTCATGAAAAAAATCTATCAATGAACTATGGTAATTTCAGAAAGTCTTATTTCTATATCGTTAAGTATAGCTGTTACGCAGATGTAAAAAAACTTCGGTCAGCGTTTTGTAAAAATGGGGCTCACTTCTCTTGTGTCTGTTGCGCTAACATGAATACGAACGGCATTATTTCCTTTACTTACACAAAAATAGACTTTTGATGGAAAATCAATATTTTTGTCTACTTTCTAACAAAATCTGTACCCAAACTGGTAAATAATTAATTACTCAGGATCTAACCATTCAAACAATCTTTAACATTAAAATAATAAATAAACTTTGTGCACAAGTGAACTGTAAAAAAAAATAGCTCGTAATTTAAGCACGAAATATATGTCGTCATTAAAATGACGACATATGTTTCGCGATTGCTTGGAATCCCTTTTTCAATGCTATAGTGGAGCTTCTAGATGCAAAAACATCAAAATGAAGGGCTTCATTTATATGCTTTTGCATCTAGAAGCTTCACGATTGCATTAAACAAGGGATTCCAAGCATTCTCGAAAAATATGTCGGCATTATAATGCTCATTTCTTCTTTAATTACGTGCAATTATTTTTTAGTTTAAATCTCAACATTTTACTTTTGCTAGCCTGAAATAAAAATGCTATGTGTAAGTAACGTATAAATTGCGTACACATTTCTTATGAGAATTTGAATGTGGCAAAACTATCCTACACTGTTTAAAATAGTTATTAAAATGCTTTAGTCTTAGATAGTTGGAAGAGAGGTGCTCTAAGGAGAAAAGGGCTACGGGATTTCAGGGGAGCACACCCCTTCTCCCGAGACACACGTTCAGAAAGATATTTGGACAGTTTCAATCAGACAAATTTATTTTTCACTACAACAAGTAAAATAAAGGCAACACAATGTAGGTTTTAAGATTTTTATTTTCTGCGCCACATTATCTTAAAAAAATTAAGCAGTAAACATAACAAAGGCTGCGGTTTAACACAATAAAAAAAGAAACATTTTGTAATCGCTAATTGCAAAGCTCACACTTCTGACTAAAAAGTTCTTTTGGCCTCACAAACCATACAAAGTGCACAAATACAAATCTTTCGCAGCCCGAAGAAAAAAAAAAGAGACATATATAGTTTAGAAACAAAATATCATAATCACATTCCTCTTGATTTACAATTTTCCTTAAAAAATGCATCACATGAGGCACTGCAACACAAAATACTCAGACAATTCATTTCCAATAATCACTAAGGCAAAGGCGAGTCGCGGAATTTCTCAATTTATTTTGCTCATGTTGAACAACTTCGGAAGACGCACGCTGCGGAGGAAGTGGTATGATCCCTTAGCGAGAGTCCAGCTCTCTGTGATAGGTTTTATTAAAATCTAGGAAGTTGTGAAAATCTAGGAACTGAAAATTTTTTGGTTGACGAATCTGGAGATAATAGTTGTGTTGGAAATGTTGTGGTCGACAAAGCCGCATCCGTTGTTTTGTAAAGAGGGGAATCTCACTTCATGCCAAAAACAACTTTAAAATGAAAAATTTTCGTTGTTGGACGAATGCAGTTTATTACTTTAAGAAGAAATGGTTTAGTATGACAGAAAATTAAAAATGTGGTTGGTGTGCGAACCGCACACCAACCACATTTTTAATTTTTAACCACATTGTCATTTTGACTATTTGAGCTTTCAAATACACCAATGACAATACATTTAAATAATGAAGGGATAAACATTTAAATTTGAAACCTTCATATAACGTTAAATAGCGATAACTTTAAATACTATATTTAATAAAATAGATGTTAAATTTATTTTGGGAATGTTACTAAGGGAAACTGATTTGTCAAAATTCATTTTTGCGTTTTAGGGAGTTAGAGGGTTCCGTAAAATGTGCCGATTTTTTGTACCTCCACCTTTTAACGATGGGGGACATAACTTCATTACGAATAATTCTTCAAATTGGCAGCACATTTTTTTTTCAGATTAAATGCAATTACTGTGCGATAGATTCCAGACGTCGATGGTTTTCAGTTACCTAACCTACAATAAGAATAGTACATTACAGATACAGTAGACTTAGCGTTTCTGATTGCTCGTGTTACAAAAGAAAATGTTTTCCAGTTTACCGAGAAACTAGTTAATCTGATCGCAACTACTCATTTAAGATTGCTGAGTTTCAATTCTCTAAAAAATGAAATTCGGCTACCATTTTTGGATTAACTATATTGTTCCTATTCAGAGCTAAAGCTCGTGCGGTCATTGATGAGGACTGCAGATCAAAGATGCCTCGCTTTTATTACATGCCTCTGTTGCACAGAGGAATTGCATGTAATGGGGAATATAGGAGCTATATTATAAAATATAGAGGCTTCCGTTAAGTGCTGCTGTTTTGCAGAAATATAAAAAACTACTTCTAAATCTAACAATGCTGTACTGCAATCACACTGTTAAAAAAAATTGCGTAAAATTTACGGTTGTGAACCGGCTGCTGGGTTGGTTGCGCAAAACCGTATAAGTTAGGAAGTAAAGCGGTAGAAGCGACGGTTTTTTTTTTGTACCGTATGGGAATAACTTGAAGATAAAAAACAGTTGCGACTACATATTTACTTCGTAATGTTTACGGTTTTGCGCAACAAACCCAGCTGCCGGTTTAAAACCGTAAGTTTTATGGGAGTTTTTTACAGTGCAGTTTCGTGCAGTTGGCTACTTCAATACGTTTGTAAAGAAAGAATATTTGCTTTCTACTTTAAAAAATGAATATAGGTACGGTTTCAGAAATTTTTATTTAATACTAGAAGTGTAAGCTAGAAAATGAGATTAAGCCTAATACATGTATACTAAAATAGTTATAGTTTTCATGAGGCGTTCTTTTATTTATTCGCTCTATCGGTTTCTGTGCAGGTGGAACGCTATTCCAAATAATAATATGGTTAGGATAACATTTTTTAAATATATTAACATGTGTGCAAGATGAGTATGACCGTAAAAGTTCTTTTACAAGTACTCCTCTTTTGTTTGAGTACTTATTCAGGAAAGAATGAGAGGCGGAGGAGCAAACGAGTAGCATCCTGCTGAGTATTGCTTTTTTTAAGTTCATCTTTATGGAACAATCGCTGAAGGCGTATAGAAGAAGGGAGGATAAGTCTAAGTAGCCTATAAGGATCTTGGTTGTTTATGTTTTGTGGGTAAGAAAATATACGCGTTTAGCTCTCATTGAAATATATTTTTATATGAATATTGCTTTTTATTTATTATTAAGTATATCTATACATATATTTTATAGTACTCCACAGATTACCACACGCTATTCCGGTCATGGGCTTTGGTACATTGCTCCATACTTCAGAATGCCAACATATTTTACAATATTTTACGTAAGATATAAAATTTATTCAATATCCACTAGTAAAAAAATATTTCATGCAATTTCAATCTTAGTTGAATCCAAACATTTATTGCAACAGTGAATCATGCCTGAGTTTGTTATTTACAGTTGAAATTTAAATATATTATACTCTGTGGTTCATTAGTTAACTTTGAATTATTCTTATGGTATAACACTATATGTTAATTTCTTTTTGAGTAAGCAACATTAATATATTTGTAAGAAGTTCAACAAAGAAGATAAATTTTTGCTGTTACTTAATAAACTTTACTTAAATTTATTCTTCAAAATTTTTACCCATGAAAAATTTCAACGTTTACAAATAGATTTATGTCCTCGAGGTTTATTATAAAAAATAACTTTCTTATGGTCATTTTTAATTCATAAAACAAAGTACGACATGCGATCAAAATAGATGCTTTCGAAATTCTCCCATACATTGCACGTAACAAAGAAATACAAAAATGCTATGCAGCAGAAGCACTGAGTTGTATATAATACTTGGAGTGACATCTGAGCAGTCCGGTTTGAAGTATCGTCTGGCAGAACCGGATAACACTTTAGCGCAATGAGAGAAAAAAAAGCTCCGCTAACAGTAATGAGTTCACCATTATTTATATGCTTTTTACGCTTTATTTTGAGTACTAAAACACTCTTGCCGTGCATTAAATAAAAGCTTTACATAAAATAGATTTTAAAAGACTAATTTGTTTTACATTTGATGAGTAGTACTTCAGGGGGGAAAATATATCCATACACGGTCATGCTGCAGCAAGAAAAACATTCTAAAATAATGTGAAATGTTTTATCAGTGAAATTTTTATTTTTGATTTTACATCCCAACGGTTTAAACATGCAAAACATGATTTTCCCATGTTTTTCTTCAACAAATAATAATTTGAAAATTATTTTTTTTATTACCTCGTCGTCTATAGAGGTTTTCCGTCTCATTTAATTTAGTTTCGAATCGAAAGGGTTCTTCCGCTTGACCACTATGACACATGTCAATCCAGATAGTATATAGAACTCCACGAGCAGAAGATACGTTTTATGGTGTATTGAGGTAATTTTGCTATTAAACTTTATATTCTGAAAACACCGAGTTCAAGAACTTCTAAGTATGTGCAAAATTTCATTTGTTACAAATGTCTATATAGAAGTTTATATTAAAAATAATTATAACGAACATATAAAAAGTGCATATAAAAAAACAGAGAAAACAATTAACAAGGCTTTGCTTTTGATCTTGAATAGTGAGGGAAAGAAATAACAAAAATAAATTGATAACATGTTTTGATTCAAAGACCTAGAGAAATCCTTTACCATCCTAACAAGTATCTTTATTTTATAGAAATCTAACAAGTACTTTTGTATCTTGAAGGTTTTTTAAACGCTGATGGCTAGAAGCAAAGTAGTTTATGTACACGGTATAAAACAAAACGATACAAATGTTTAAAAAAATAAATAAAACATGACTACAAACAAACTTGGAATTGTCATGAAGCTACTGAAATTTTTCAACATCATCCCATCCTCGAATCAGACCAATCGTGTTTTAATTACTTTTTGCAAAACATTACTTATTGGGTGGATATTAAATGCATCAGATGTATTTTAATATATTTTAACTTATGCTTGAACGCATGTCGCATTTTGTCTATAATGATTGCTGAACTTGTATATTATTAATGGTCCTTCATATCGTCACCTCAATGGTAAACAACACTAACTACCCAATCAGGAGTAGAGCGAAACTATTTTTGTGTGACATATTTTGTTGACACCTCTGAAACTGATGAATGAATGAATGTTTGCGTGCTTTTTTACCTAATGTCAATCTCAGTTCCCAATATCAGACATAAAATGCTTAATCTTGCAAGTACGAAGAACTATCTAGAAACCAATATTATTGCAGACAGTGTTATTTGATATTAAGGTGACAATAAATGAAGGAACATTGTGCAAATATATTATCATGTATGTAACTTTATATATATTTATCATTTATAACGGTAATCTTAAATTCTTTCATCAAACCTCGCTGTTTCTCTCAGGAAGCAGTGGGGAGGGGATACGGCCTTGTTATCTCTACAGCGTACGTCTTCCGGTAATTAACATGTTTTACAACAAACAAGAGATCACAAAAATATGCTCTTTATCACACCGCAGCCGCAGGTCAAAAGCTGTGGAGGAAGACAATGAAAATGGAGGTTCATCACCTATATGAAGACTTTGTTCGAAAATAGAGTAAGGCTAGAATTATTGCGAATGGAATAGGTTCAAAAGCAACTGCTTGCAAGAGAGTGTGTCGACTCCTATTGAACCGTGAAATAATCACCCCTCTGATGGACAATATTATGACAGCGTATAACACAACAAATAAGCTCAGAAAGGTTGAATGCGACGAAGAAATAAATAGAAATGTAGCAGAATAAGGGGGGAATTATAGGAAACAAATGGATCACAACCTTGCTTTGTGTAACTGACTTTTCTCCACCGAAATATCACCTTAGAAGCGGAATTCCGCCAATAATATATTTATAATTATAAAAGATCAATCTAAGGGCGACAAGATGACACACATATACAAATTTTTGCGTCGATCGAGATCAAGTAAATTTTAACTGGTCTCTACCAACAGCAATTTTGCATTATCACAATAACTGCTAGTTTACATTCTTCTTCATCTCCCGGAAATGCTTATAGACTAAAAATGTTGACATAAAACAAAAATGCCCTATGGATGATAAACAAAAAATGGCACTCTTTAACTTAAAAAAAAAAGTTGAAGATGATGTGATGACACGCGTGCAAGGAATTAATTTGATACTGCTTCACGGCTACTAGATTCGATTACAAGATTCGTTCCGTAATAATCCGAGACCTAGACCAACAACATATTTTCCGCAACAGACAACAAAGCCTAACAATATTTTCAACATGACAATAAACACTGTGCACCGATTTTTATCAGTAAAAAGGCTATATTTGAAAATAGAAATATCAGCATAAATTTTTTCAGGGTTCAAATTTCAACCAATGGCAGTCAGAAGCACCAATGGAATAGCAGCCATGACTTTGAGAACTCAGAATGAGATAATTGTTTGAGTTGAAAGCCAGTTGAAAGTTGAAGCCTTTATAGAGATACTGCAACCTTGTCTTGATCTACGTCGGCAATCGCTTTCCTGGTGTTCTGGTTTATTGTTGCCATGAGATTATCCGAAATAGATCCTTAACCACTTTGTTTAGTTAAAAAGGGAGCAAAAATTGCTAGCTACGGAAAGCAAGGAACGAACCGTTGGCACACAGTTATGCGGTGCTATTGGAAATGTGCGCATTATCGAGTTGCAGTCTCGTGAAAGTATTGCTAAAACATGTGTTCTTCATTGCCTTCTTAAGAGATGAAAGAAGAAGATAACAAGGGCGACGATGGAGAAACTGTGTCTATGGCCACTGGCTACAGGAGCATTTCCTTCTCCGCTATCAAAATGAAGATCCGTTTTATCTCCTAAAAAAAAAGAAAATATCAATAAATCAAAAATCATTCCGCATTGGTGAAATCATTATTATGAAGGATTCGTTAGTGCTAATAATAATGAAATTCTTAAAAAAATATGCAAAGTCGTGATAGTTTTAAACACGTTCTTTCACATATAAATGTAAAGTTCATATAATAATTGGACAGCTTTTTAGAACGAGTTGCAGTCTCGTGGGACTTAAACTGCCATTAATGCCTGATTCACAAGCATGTAATATTTTTTCTCATTCGAGGGCATATCCAGCTTTTAGTTTCGGAGGGGCTTATGAGAAAGATCATTCCTCATCGTTCCTCTCTGAAGCAAACTTCGTGTTCCAGGCTCTCCCAGGAAAATTTAGAGAAATTTGAAGCCTAAAAAGCGCAGTTTCAAATTTTCTTTCGTCACGTTAAGGTTCACGACCACTATGACCTTCTCCCTATATTGATACTAAGAACAGATATCCTTAGATCTGCACTTAGTATCATACTGCATTTTGCCAATTGTAATTAGAATTGTCTAAATGTTTAGTAAACTTTAATGCGACTCAGATCATAGACTGCAGATAAAATTAGACTGAGCGACCGAGTTACATTTACGCTGCCAACATAGAACAAGTTTCATATCACGTGACCATTCCACGAGTATTAAAATATATTCGTAAGTAATGTGGTACATATGCACATTTTAGTTTTAGCAATTAGTACTGTTTTCTACGTGTAAAAAACTTTTACTGCCTTGCAAATTTAATCTTTACTTTATCAATTCAGATTTTTGTGAGGCAAATTTTACTCAAAGCTGCCCAACACAACCACTCTCGCCGCCTGTAATTTTCTCAAACAAGAGTTTATATAAACACGAGGGTCTCATTACAGAGAGGTACCTTATCTCAAAAAATATAGGTCAATGTCCGAGTACAGATCTTGTTCTAGTATTTGTATGTTACTACGAAACACGCAAACTAGTAATAACTGAATCCACAGTGGTAATCTTTCTATTCGTCCGGGTTAACAATTTAAAACTGATGAGTTTCAATCACGCGAACTCGGAAGTAGATCTAAGTGAGTGCAACTTCAACTTATTTGAATTCGTGATTACTTTTTGTACGTTATTTCAATAAAGGTATTGAATTAATTTTTATAAGGGATTAAACTTTTATATTTTGCTTGGTTACCGACTCACTAGACATATGCTAACTATACATGGTTAAACTCCTAGTTAAAACTATCGGTGAATATTAAATTAGGAAAACCGTTTAACGCGTTTAACGTAGTTTATGTTGATTCTTATCATTTTTCAGAAAATTTCAGGAAAAATATCTTATGCTTGAGCTATTTAATGGGTATAAATCAGTGGCACAGAAATTTTGGTTGTAGTTGTAGATGTCGTTTCATATAAGCGTTTTAAATAACTTAATTTTGTTGAAGGAAAAGCACAGGATAGAGTAATATCCAACTACACAAGCCTACAAAAATACTTACACGGACACGTAAATATTGACTTTGTAAAGTTAATTTGCTTGATTCGTCTTTGATCAATATCGTAAAAAAGCAAATGAGAAAAAATAGCGTTACGTGTAAAAATCTCTCTCTATAAAAGAATGACGTATTGTTCTGGAAGTTTTCTCCAGTGGGAAAATCTGCTCTAACTAATTAAAAATGTAGTTTATGAAATATTCAGTTACATTGCATTCAAAAGAATGAGACATTTTCTTTCCTTTTCTTTTGCTCTCTCTCTCTCTCTTTGTTGCTAGAAAAAATGTCGGCTATCCAAGACTCGCACAAACTAAAATTTTCACGGAGCTAATTTTCCTACAAACTATTTTTTTTCCTTCAACATCATACTAAAACAGAAAATTCCAAAAATATAAATGTGTACATTGGTAAATGCGAGAGTAAAACGAGAAAATTCAATTTACATTATTAAAATTATATTTAAGGCAATATCCAGTTGAATTTAAATACTGATATTTAATAACGAACCAATATAGAACACATTAGTACATAGTACATTAAGATATGAAACGAAAAAAATGACTGATCTGCTTTTTCTATTTCAATTTTGTTTTATTTATTTGAAAACTATCGATAATTAGGACATTGTAGCATAAATAAAAAGTAAAAAACTAACGCAGATCTGAAATCGGGACGAAATAAACATTTAAACTACTAACATTGCAGGAAACAATTCGTCTGTTCTCATTCCGCAGGAAATGACTATAAATAAATCTTCAATTACCGTAACTAATAAAATTCATTGCGGTGAAACTGGTTAAATATTTCTGTTAGAATAGTTTCTAAATTAATTTCCGTAAAGAACCCTTTCAGACGCAATGTTTGCATTTCGGTCACAGCTGAATCTAGCTAGCAGTTCGCAGAATTAAAATTTCAGTATTTTCCTTACAGACGCAACAAATTGATAATTCGTAGAATTTTCCCATCGCAATGTTTATTTTATTATGTGGCTAAATTAATTTAGAAACGGTGTTTAACAAATTAACGCTCAATTGTATCATGCCCGATTGTTTTTCCTTTGGTGCCGCCTACCGTGAAGAAGAGCAAATGTTCTCCTAAAAAAGCGGGATATCTTCAGAGGGGGAATTGTTGTGCAGTTTTTCTTTTTTATTACTATTATTATTATTTTAGATCTTACTTTAGTGCAATAAGAAGACCGTCGAGATAGAAACTATAGGATAGCGATATAAGTATTAGTATAGCAATGTCAGTATTATTACAGAAACTGGTCTAGAAACCTTTCTAAATACTACGAATTATCCTAAGCTGTGAGCTGTGACATCACTAATAGATGCATTTTCCTTGCATAACCTGTACTATTTTTTGATTTCTAATTTGAAGAACCAATTAAAACTCCTGCATTTTACATAAGCCACTTGAATTTTTTACGTCAAAATTAAGAATTCTAATTTAGAAATAGTACATTCCTTTTCAAGAAAATAAGTAAAAAAAATAATTTTGGGACGTGTGTCTCCATTACTATCATCTGTCGTCTTGTACGAGCTCAAACAAAAAGCACTCAAACATTTTGAGTGTGAATGAACGTTTTGTTTCTCCATTTAGGCGTCGTGCCGTAAGAACTATGATTATAAATACAATCCAAGTGGAACTGAAAGGAATTCAACATGGATATGTTTTTAAAGATACTTTTAACCCTAGTTTAGAAATATCTTTGGATTTCATGCCAACTCTGCCTAATAATTTTTACGCTAAAATATTAGGAGTTCAAAATAAAATTCTATTTTGAACTCCTCAACAATTGCTGTGGACGCACATATTCAATTAGACCTCATCAATCGCAATTAAAATTAACATCTTGCTAATTCTTAAATTGATATCAATTAAATCTCAAATTCCATCATCGCAAAAGAGTTATAACCTGCATCAGGTACTTCTATCAATCACTGATCATTTATCGGTCATGAACTAAAACAATCTAATTTCCTTGGCACCTCTGAAGCTGAAACCATTCATTAATTAGCATTTAGGAGTTTTATTAATTAATGTCGCAGCGTCTAATTATAACAATATTTTATCGCCTCTTCCGAGAATTCCTACCACCTGCTCTCCAGCAGGATTCGTTAGCTTGCAAACCCCTTCGTATCCCCTCCTTTGATAGTTACTGCAAACCCGTTCCGTTCGGTGTTTCGTCTGAGTCTAAACGTGCGAAGGTGGCACCGACCTTTCTGGAAGTCCCCACTGCCGGATGCACCTGCGTAGTCCTCATCGTCTGTGAAGGCACTGCCGCTGCCACTGCCTTCCAGCATCACGGAGGAATCCGATTGAGGGACTGACGTCACCCGACTACTAAGAACCTGCAAAAAATGCGAGAAGAAATGAATATTTCTGAAGCCCTCTCTAGGGTAAAGGAACAATCTGTGTTACACATATATATGGGAAGGACCAGTTGCCAAATCGATCGAATCCACTTTTTAAAATATCCCTTTCTGAAGCTGTAGAAGGGTTTTACTGACATGTAGTAAGTGAAAGGAAGAATATGGAAGTTTTGGTTAATCATATTTCTAACCATGGACAGCAATAAATAAAATGCGAGTGCCCTATTATTTCTTTGAAACACTATCTTCTTCGTCATTTTTCTGAAGTTATGTGGATTTAATCGATTTAACAACTCAGCCATTCATCCACATGACACAATACGCATTCAGAATTTTGCTTTGCGTGTGTGTAAGGGGGCGGTCCAAGATCAGGATTAGGGATACAGCGAATATTGTTTTTGTTGGACATCGGCTATCCGGTGTTCCCTATGTGACTAATCCGTACCGGATGACCACCTCCTGGTGTTTGAAACTTATAAATTCTACAGATAATTTAAAACATCTTAAAGCTAAGAAATCAATCATAAGATTTTAATTTACATTTTTCAAAACCAGCTAATTGACTAAATTTTAAATCGTTTGAGAGGGATTTTCAAGTCTGCATCTCCTCTCCGGATGTCCTGCCAAACATCAATCTTGACATGCTGGATAACCAGATCTTTAGTGCAGTGATATTATAGGATTCAGGACATTTAAATATCTGTGGGATACTGGATATTCGATGCCCTCTTGGGAGGACCGGTCCTGTACGTTCCTTCACATCGGTATGCCTCTGCAAATATCTACGAGGACGGATTTTTTTTTTAAAAGATAAAGCTTACAAAGTTAATTGGAAAAAGACTTATCAACATTAAACAGAAAATACAAAAAGGAATTAAGATAAATATTTCTAGATAACTTTTTCACATAATGACTAAATCTATTTAGGCATTTTTCTGAAAGCAAGACCATTCTGTTCTACCCCGGCTTGGAAAAACCACGTCTCTGCCGATTGAGCCGGTTCTTCGGACTTCCCACTCACACTTTTGCAACAGTTCTTCAGTTTAGAGAAGTGAGAAGTCAATTAGCACAGGTCCACTTGGCCCCTAGTGACTAGTGGTTCCTTTTCAAAATCTGAAGGAACACATATTTGGAACTGTGTTGCCTTTGGTCAGTAATGTGAAAATAGCTACCGGCAACGCGCTCAATGGTCCGGGACGTGTTTTTCCGATCAGGGGTTAAATAAGTTGGTCCTGCTTTGAGATGCCCAAATAGATTTGATGATTATGTGGAAAAATGGTCTACAAGTGCGATTATTAGTTCTTGTCTGTATCTTCTTTCTATATGGGAAAAACTTTTTTTAATTCAATTTGTAACTTTTTCTTTCAAGCACGTCAATGAAAGACTATTTTCTATAAGTTCTGCAGCAAAGGCAATTTACACTTGCTTTAGGCGTGGCATGGATTAAATAGGCCTACAAAAGTACAAAATTAACTTTTTTCACGCGTTTTAACTTTTAATAATTGATTCCTATGTACTTTTTATAACTGATTCTGAAAATGACCTTCCCCTCCCAATCACGTAACATGCACGTAATCATAAGCAACCAATTATACTGGGGTGTCAGTGATGATGTTTGAAGTCAACTTCCAACAAATGCCGCATTATTTCAACGCCTCAAATTGATGTTTACAATGATCATGAACCACTAATAGCCAGCGTGACCTTTTGGCAGATCGCAACGTGATTGGTGATTTATCAGCACAGTGTAATTCACTTCGCAATCAGATAATCGACTTTGTGAGTCATAAAAGTTTCAACAGCATGCATTCAGAAGATATACATTGTATATATTAATCTAGAGATTGATGTTTTCCCTTCTGTGCGTAATAAAAAACTGATACTATATAGCAAATACAAAATATTTCATTAGATCAAATATGTGTTCCTGATTTTAAAAAAGCAGAGATGTTTAAACAAAGTTCACTCAATTTATTTTTCAAGTTCACTCAAAGCATGAAAACTGACTCGACTCCTTAAACCCCTTTTCTTCGTATTTGGTACACGACAACCTAGTATTTTAAATTCTCAAAAAAAATGTTCAAACACTTCAAGGTTTCAAGCATTAAAACTTACTTGTTTTACATGATGCAGCTTGTCCGATAAAGTTTTGATAGTGACGTCACGGGCAGCAGGAGGCTTCATTTCTGGGTTATATTTTTGTGCGGAAATTCCAATTCCAGCTATAGTTTTAGTGTATCTATATAAATAAAAAAGACTTTTCAATTTCTGATCATTTCACACAATGAAAATAATGTATATATAATCTTATTGCATTCTCAATAAAATTCGAATGGATAAAATGTTTAATAGTTAAATGTTTAAAACGTTCGCTTTAAACATTATCGTCCGGACAGATATGCAAATACTGTTGTTGAAATGTCCAATAGTGTTTTTTTCTTGCACCGGCAGTGACGTCATACTTTGTTTTTCGTATTTTTCTCGAAAACTATGGATCTTAGGGTAACGCTTCTTTGGGGAGTTTTTATGCACTCCCAACGAGGAATCTAGCTCTGCAGAGTTTATGCGGTCGTTTTGGAACACTCTGTATATACAACTCTGTCTTCTAGATTTATTCACTAAATACACTGTTAAAAATTTCCGTAAGGAAATAGTAGAATAACCATTTATTTAATTGTTATTTTACCATATTTAATTACAACAGTTGAATAACCATTAAAAAGATGGTACTCAAAACGCTGATTGTGAAAAAAAAATGTTTAATCTCTTTATCCTAAAGAAAGTTTAACTAACCGTAATTTTCAAACGCTCAATAAGAATCGGGCGTCCGCCATCTCGGTTGCGAAACCTTACCGGTTGTACGTTGTTGTTAAAATATGAATAAAGATTTATCAGTTCAAATCTGCATGCGTATATAAAAAAAGAAGAAAAAGCGGCTTAAGCAGTGGTTACTAAATAGGAACACATACACACGTAAATCAAAAATTGGAGGCATCGGATTCCCGAACTGTTTGCGAATGAGCGAACCCATCATTTGAGCTGCTGAAGCTTGTTTGTATGTCAATTTTTGCAGCAAATAAAATGATTTTCTTCAAAATACCGTAAATTTAGACCAAAAATGGCTTTGGATCCAATCAAAAACTGAAATCTCAATTTTAAAGCAGTTTGACTGTTGGAAAAGAAGATTTATTGATAAATAAACGGCCGCTTTACGTGGTGTAGATGGCCGAATGGCTAGAGCGCGAGGCTGGTATACCATACACCCAGGTTCGATTCCCGCACGCTTAGTTTACGGTTTCTACGCTTCGAAGGTTCTACGCCTCGAAATTGCTCAAAAACGGTAAAAAATTTGTTTCGTAGCCATTTTTAAATGGTTATAAAACCGTAAACTTTTGTACTTACGGCTTTTTAACCAAGCTGATTGGAAATGGTTTAGGTTCCGTAAAGATAGAAAAATGTTCCAAACCGTAAATTTAACGGTGAATTAGATGGACAGACTGCTGCCGTTTATTTAACCGTAATTTCATGATGAAATATCTAACAGTGTACATGTGCTTCATCACACAAAACGATTTGGCCCGCAGTGCGGAATTCCGCCCGGGTTGACTATTCCTATTTATCCTGGTTTGCCAACCTATTATTTTTGAGGATACTAGTTGTCAAAATGTACTAGTTTGGGTCGATAAAATGAGGCATGCTTGGGAACTATACAGTGGGAGTTCCGCGTTAGTTTAGTCAGTTCTCAAAATTGTCTTTTCGAAATGTTATACGCTCTAAATAATTTTCGTAAATGTGTCTATACTCGGACTGTTTACTTGAAATTAGAACAACAGCATAAAGTGCATTTTCAGGCATTTGTTTTCATTTGTAATGTTGTGCATGAGTTGGCAAATAATTACTTTCTAAATAAGTTTAGGGCAATATTGTGACAAGGTAAACGTTGGTGGATTCTTCTTAAAATTGTTTAATTTATAGCTTGTGTTTTAATAATATTTCGTCGGCGTTCTAGTAAAAGCAACTAAGTCCACTCCAGTGTTGAAATGTTCTCAATTTAAACTTTCGAATGTTTATGAACAATAGTAAAAATCATTTTACGAGACCGTCATACGGCAATAGGTTATTTATTTAACTGTATTTGAAACTGTGTTATTGGTTTATGTCATGAAGTAATTAATAGTAAATTTCAGTTTATTGCAAAAGTCCGGAGTTTTTTCCTTTCTCTGTTTTGCTTTTTATTATTTATTTATTTTACTTAGTCAGTTTTCTCAGAATGCGATAATATGTAATATAGCTTTGCAAATATTATTTTATGTAACCAGCAAATTTGTTTTTTAATTGGATAAACTTTTTTGGTTTACTTAATCAAGTTTATATGTACTCGATTAGTAAACAGTGGCATTGGCTTCGTTGGATCAAAAACCATTCCCTTCATTGGTTAGGTTCCATTGATTGCTCTGATGTATACTGCCATTGATTTATTAACCGGTCCCATAGCAAAGTAAAAAATACATTACATTCTAAAAAGCAGAAATGGTAACTCTTTTATTACTATTATTATTATTTATTTACGAGCATTTACTGTCTTGAGTGAAAAAAGATGCAGATTGTATTCCAACAGTTGTCTTTTTTAACACGCAAAGTTTAACAAAGCGTGAAATACAAAAGCTTGTTTGCAGAATGTTTCTTTGTAATGCAAATCAATGTATTTGCAAAACAGGGGCAATTTTTGGAGCAACCGACAATCATGAAATGGTGAGAAAAGGAAACAGAATTTGACTAGTTAGCTTTCCAGCTTTTGTGCGACCCAAACTACAACGTTACCGTTAATGACATTTTAGAAATGTGAAGACTAAATAAAAGCTCCGTTGCCTCGGATTGTATTTCAAAGTCATTTGTTACAAAACTTCGTGAACAATGAACTGAATTTGCTATTGTGAAGAAATAAATGCCGTGTTTCAATACTTTAGAGGAATTGTTATCGCGGAGTGTTTTGTGCAACGAAAACATATTGCTAAAAATACATAATAAAAGGTTTCGCACAGCCAAGAACTAGACTGTGTGGTACCGATTCAACAAGGAAATATAAAGATTTAATGTGCGAACTATACAATCCAACAAAAGAGATTAAGTGCCTTGTAATGAATCCTAAATCATATAAGTACGCGTAAAGCATCAAAAGATACATTTATAGTGTAGCTCTGACATGAAGACACCTGACCTTGAGAATTATCATTTTTTCTTCATATTGTTATTATTATTGTAGAGCCAACAGATTCGTTGTACTTCGTTGTTGAGACAAACCTCTATTTTAAAGAATAGGGTAGGTTAATCTTCTGCCATCGGAAGTATTCTTCTTAAAGCCAAATATTAGCTAGAAGCAGAGCATCGATTATCCGAAAGAAACAGGGACTGTAGACATCAAATGATGTTTTGACTAATTGATCATTTATGTAAGAAATTGTATTAGGAAATTGTACGAAAAATTTTATAATAGCTAAACGAAACAACGGAACAGTCATAAGGAAAACCAAAGCGCATGTATTTTGTATCATCACATGTTGTCTTACAAAAATCACAGAAAATTGATTAGCTCAATTTGATAAGGCGCTCGCAGAATTTGAAACATGGAGGACTAATTTTGCCAATTCTGCTTGAAGCACTTCTGATGTTTCAGCTATTCGGTATTCGGATGATCAATGCTTTAAAATTTAACAACTCAATACGATAAAACAACAAATGAAATAATTTTTTACGCCTTTTAAGTAGACAAACTAGCTTATAGACTAGTCCATAGCAGGAAAAATTACAGGAATAGTCCATCTGAGACTATGTCTACTATGTTTTTTAAACTGCTTTCTATTTTCCGATAATTTTCAATGTAATGATTTACAGATATGGGAAGATGATACCCATTATGAATGGGAAGTGGCATTTACCTGTTTTGCCTACGAACGTATAGATAGACAAGTGACTTTTCTCTATTTACAAATTTAAAACTTAAAAAAGTTTAATTAGATGAAAGAGTTATTTTCTGGTACACTAGTCGTCGATTTATCTCTGAAAAAAGATTAATGGACTTTTTGAAATTTTATCATCAACATTATCGTAAAACAATTAATACATCCCTCAGATGTGAATTCTCTTAACGGGTCTCGAAGCAATCCATTACTGATAAAAAAAATGTTTTTTTTTGTAAGTATTAGTTTAATGATTGTAGAACAAACCCAATGTAAGTCTATAGTAATTGTAAAATAAGGTTCACAATGTCTGGATAAGTTGGAGTTCACTGAAGTTGTGGTTTTATTTAGCGCGTTCTAATTTCAACTTATTTCCAAACCAATTCCGACTCATCATGCCTGATCTACTGAAAAAAAAATTAGATACATGCAATAGAATAATGAGAGAAAAAATAAATTTTAGCAGTTAGATGAAATGATATATATGTTTGAAATATGTCCCTCATGTTTGAGCACACTATGTTAACTCTAGTAGATTCCTTACAAAATTGAAATCATACTCCCAAAATATACTCATAAAATATTTCAGTTTAAGTCGGGTTATTTATGATCCCTTAGAAACAATTCAATAATTATATTCCATTTAAATCGGACGCTTTAAATTTACATATGGCTCTTGATTATACTTAGAAGAACATTAAAGAGGAAGACATTAAGTTTATTGGAAATACTAATGGAAAAGTACTTAAGTGATTGTTATATGTAAATGGCAGGAAACGAAATAGGAAAAATGGATTTTTTTCTTTTTTTACCCTCTTAACATTATCAAATGTTTTGATATTGTTGGCTCAGAAAAGAAAGCTAGTTATTTGTTTAGATTTTGTTTCACTAAGAAATACATAGTTATTTATTTTAGTTTCGCTTTATTACGGCAATACTATACACAAATGTATATGTCATTTTTATAGTATGAATTTAAATTTTAAGTATTACACAATAGGTAGGTTACTTTATGCAGTTATACGTAGGTTACTTTAAGGAGTTATACATAGGTTACTTATACGGTAGGTTACTTTTTTCAGTGTCATTCGATTATACCAGAATTTTATTCTGCCTTTTCGAGCTTGCAAATGAATTTATCCTTGTGATATGAAATTAATGCTTTTTAAATCTCTCATACGTTTGTAGATGCCAATTGTTTAGCAGCATTTTATTACAAACCAATAAAAATGAAAATTATGCTGTAAGAAATAAAAGCTGACGAAGTGGTGTCGCACCAATTTTCATTGTCTGCAAACACGAATCGTGACGCATGATATTTTAACCTTTTTTAAACGTTCTGTCGAATTTAGCACAAAATCTTTCCCTTTGGATGCACACATAAGAAACTTGTACACATGAAAATTTATTTACACTCACACATGTGGCTCTAAATTTAAAACTTTCTTACGCCGTTTTTTCGTCACGCAATGTATGTGTGCATATAATATTGTTACTATACTATAGTGTATTATGAGGTATGTTTTCCTGTTTTACTTTCGAAGTCGGTACTCAGTTTTCCTTAAACTTTGATGTTGTGTTAAGACTTGAGTTAACATTCAAAATATAAATCACTAGTTTTTCGTTCGCTTGAAAATTTTGATGTGTATGTGTGAGAACTGATGGACAGATCTAAACGTGATCAATGTAGGCGAACATTATAAAAAGCGTCCTTTTGGGAGCTGCATTCATGGGCAGCATAAGTCCTAAACAAAATAAAACGGCATTGAGGTATCCGAACACGTTGAAATGGTCATTTTTGACCAAATTTCACAAATTTTTTTTTTAATTTTATTGGATTAATCACTTCTTTAGCTTTCCAAAACTGGTTCGTTTTTGTCTCTACGCTAATTAGAAGTCGAGATACCGGTCATTAAAGCAAGATCGGAAAACCGGAAATGAAGTTTGAAAAGACCGGAAGTGAGTATTTAAAGGGCCGGGAATCTGTCAAAACAAAGTTGAGGTCAGAGTTTATTTATAAATATGACTTTAGTAATTTAATAGCAATTAATTTTTATGATAAAAACAGTTTGTAATCATTAAATAATTGTGTGGCAACATAAAATTACTTGACATATTGGCAACAATAGTTTGTTTACATCGTGTTTTCTCATCGCCCTGAAAGTTGTTATTGTTTAGTTTCGCTCTTACTGTTTAGCTGCTTATATTTAATTGTTTAACTATTCATACGTCATAGTTAAAGCTCTTTATTTAGATTTCATATAAATTTCTAAAATGGGGAGTAAAAAGAATCGGAACTATGCTCGTAAAAAAAAAGTTTCGAGGGAATCAATACAGCAATTCAGTTTCAAAAAATATGAGGATAATGGAACTGCACCGACAGTGAATGAAACAAAATTAAATTCTGATTCTTCACAAACGGCTATTCCTGACGCATCAGAGAAAAATGTTATATTCAACTTGCAAATATTGAATGACGTTTTTTCATATTTATGCTGTCCCATCTGTTTACAAAGTAATTTAAATCTGATGGAGGAATCTGTGTTTGGGCTAGCTACCAACATGACACTTACTGTGATTTTATGAAGTCATTCTGCACAAGTGCAAAAATTAACAAAGGGCATACTATTAACACTGCATTTGTGTTTGCTTTACGAATAATAGGTAGAGGTTATTCTGCTGCAACAAAACTATGCTCTGCTCTTGATTTAAATGCCCCTTCAAAAACAGCGTTCAGATCCATTGACCAGAAATTGGGATCTGCTGCTTCTGATGTTGCCTGTGAAGTTATGAATAAAGCCGCTACTGAAATTATAGAAGAAAAAGGTGGAATTAGGGAAGAAGAAGGTGACACTGTTAAGTGCGGTGTGTCTGTTGATGGCAGTTGGCAACGAAGAGGTTATTCTTCGCTAAATGGATGTGTAACTGCCATATCCATTGATAGTGGCAAAGTACTTGACATTGAGATAATGTCAAAAATGTGCAGACTTTGTGAGAATAGAAAATTTAAAAAGCCGTCTCATAATTGTGAAAAGCACATAGGGTCATCTGGTTCGATGGAACCTATTGGAGCTTATAGAATTTTTGAACGATCTACAAAAGCACGACAATTGCATTATGAACATTTCTATGGTGATGGAGATTCAAAAGCTTATGATGCTGTGAAAGACATTTATGGAAAAAATACTGTCTCTAAGTATGAATGCATAGGGCACATTCAAAAGCGTGTGGGTACAAGGCTGCGAAATCTGAAAAAGAAACAGAAAGGTATCGGGGGAAAAGGAAAGCTGACAGATGCTTTTATTGACAAGCTACAAAACTATTACGGGATTGCAATAAGAAGCAATGCAAATAATTTAGAAGGGATGCAAAGTTCTGTGATTGCAGTGTTTTTCCACTGTTGCTCAAATGCAAAACAATCTTTTCATGGCCAAAGCCCCGCTGGATCTGACAGTTGGTGCAAATATCAACGAGCCATTGCCATGGGTAAAAAATATGAGGAAAAATCCAAAGGTCTTTCAAAGAACATCATGAATATTGTTAAACCTCATTATATGAAACTTTGCGACCAATCATTACTGAAAAAATGCCTCCATGGCAAAACCCAGAACGGAAACGAAAGTTTCAATGGCATTTTATGGAAGTTTGTTCCGAAGGAAGTGTTCGTCGAGAGCAAAACTTTGAAATTAGGAGCGTATCTAGCTGTGATTCAATTTAATGCAGGTTTTAAAGGGCTAATTGATGTTTTAAAAGCTACTGGCATTCAACTTGGTGCACATGGAGTTAAAGGTTTCCTTGCGATTGATGAAGAACGGGTGAGGGAATCGAGACGGCATTCTTTGCCAAATGTGAAAGTTTCTCGAAAAAAAAATAGACAAATAAAAAAAGGAAGAATAGCAAAATCTGAACAAGAAGAGGGCATTACTTATAAATGTGGGGAATTTTAATTTGTAAGTTGTAATTTAAAGAGTTACTTAGTAAATTAGTTTATTACTTAGCCAATGTGTTTGTCGCATGTATGGCATTTTTTAAATTATAATTCTTCCACGAAAAACCTAATTATTTCAACTTCATAAAAGTGAAAATGTGTGTTTTTTGTTTACATATTGCTTTTTAGGAGGTCTATCAAAAAGAAAAATCAATTGTGAATAATTCTGAAAATATATTATTGAATTGATGAATTGTGAGTATTTCTGTGTTGGCGAGTTTCATCACCAAGTACAAAAAAAGCCTAAATATTAAAAAATTAAATAAATAAAGTTCAAATGTGCTAAATATATGTAAAAGCAAAGCATGGGCTATTATTGTGTTGAATTTTATATTTGTATGGGCATAATATATGGTAAAAATATGCAAGTCTAAACTTAAAATGCATTTTTCTCAAAATGAGTTTTTACGTAAAATT
This sequence comes from Octonoba sinensis, assembly GCA_038502835.1. Lineage (NCBI taxonomy): Eukaryota > Metazoa > Arthropoda > Arachnida > Araneae > Uloboridae > Octonoba > Octonoba sinensis. The sequence goes on along the minus strand of CM076598.1, from coordinate 210,218,687 downwards.
TGTTCGTTTCAAAAATGATAACTCAAAATATACTCATCCTATTTTTATGAAACTTGGCACACTGTATCTCTATATTGGCTGCTAGGGCATATACCAAAATCTTAATCATAACTGCAATAGTTTGCTATTTATGGTCCGTCTATGAAGTATCGAAGTAGCAAATTTGCCAAAAATCTTACTATTAATGCTTCGATGAGCTCTAAAAAATTTTCTTTACAATATATCCTCAAAAGTGTTGGTATATGCCCTAGATGAGTGTCAGTAAGTTAATTTTGAGTTATTTTTGTTTTGTTAAATTCAAAAATATAATTTGTAGCATTTTTCAAAATTTTGGATTTTTCGTTTAAAATTTTACTAATAATTACAAGTTTTATAAAATTTTGCATGAATATTTTTTTAAATGTTAGTTAATTTCTGATTTTTACTGCAACTACATCGAAAAAAATAATAACAATGTTTCTAAACATAGTTTTTCTAAAAAAGTGCTCCGAACGTGTTCGGATACCTTGAGGCGTCAATGGCTTAAAAACCGGAACATTATGGAGCTATACAACTTTTTCTGGGAGGTGATGACGAAAATCAAACGCGTCTGCCCGCCACGTTTTAACATAATAAATCGAAATTTTATTTCATAGTCTATTTTTTTTTTTTGTCTATTTAAAATAAAGGCATGGAAATGTGTAAGAACAGAAAAATTTTTGGAGTTATTTTTATATTTAGCGCCTGAAATGGAACAAAAAATTTCTTTTCAAGCGTCTGTCACATGTGAAATTAACAAAACTTAAGTTTAGCCAGCTGTTAGAGTAAACTTTTTTGGATAACTTGCCAATGTTTTTTTTTTTATTAATACGCTTTGCTTAGAATTAAATCTTACGTGCGCTCAGGATAGCGATTAAAATGTCCTCCCCGGTAGTCTTTCCCTCTGCATGCTGGCATTTGATCAAGAAATTCTTGACATGAATAACAAGCGGCCTTGCGACACATTTGTGGCAAAGAATGTGGGAGATATGTATCACAAATGCCAAAGCGATAGGATAAAGTGTAAATATACTATGATAAATATTATTCATAAGCTTAGAAAATATTGCCGCTGTTATTGCGTGATAACATAAATCTCGTCCAACCTTGTTTTCATTACGTTTATGTCCAGTGGATGTTGACAGCTTTGAAAACTTTGTCTCCCCTTAAATGTTGACTAGTTAATCAAAGATGAAAATGGTGACATAGTATCTTTGCCTCGTGGCTACTTTATTATGTTTCGTGTTATTGAAAACAAATTGTGTGTGTCTTATATTATTGTTTAGTTATTCTTGCTTCACATGGTATTTTATTATTTAAAGGAGACAGGGAAAATTGATCAGGCACGAAAAATTAATTTGTGTAAAAACCCATTTTATAGTATGTAATTGTATCAGAAGTAGAAGTTTAATGTTTAAAAACTTAATTTTCAAATATATTTTCTAAATTTTATTAAAATAGTATGTCCAATATATGTTTTTAAACGCTTAAATATTATGTATAAATTGAAATTTCCGTTGTACACTTTTTTTTTCTCTTCAAACAAGTTTTAAATATACAGGTATATTATAATTTCCACTTCAGCTGTAGCAAATATATATAAACATGATTTTAAGAAGAACTTTTTGAGCATTTTAACTGACACATAATTGAACTTGAAAAAATGTAACAATTTGTTGTTTTAACTCTATTGTGATTTTAAAGAACATTTTCCAGGGTATAAATATTTTCTCGTTATACTAACAACAGCAAATATTGGTTTTGTCGTTCATCTTATGTAGAGAGTTTTTTTTACTGTTTCATGAGTGTTACAAAAATCTCGCTACATAATTTAAAACTCTTAATGAACCGACCATTACGTACTTTTTACAGCATTAGCTCAAATTTGTTTCATGAAACATGTTGACTCCATTTCTTTCTCTTTCAATTCTTCACACTCGTGCTCGTCGAAACACGCAAAAAAAAAAAAAAAAAAAAAAAAGAAACTCCTCTAACAAATACTACATAGCCATTGCACACTTTGAAATTTCACAACTGCTGCTTCCTTACAATTTTTTACCTCCATATCTAAGAGCTGAAAGTCATTCCTTTGGGCGATACAAGCAGATGCGGTTTGAAACCTGTTGTTCATATGGCATTTCCCAATAAGTGAATATCCCAAATTCCACATATTTTTTTATTTTGATAATTAATCAAAATCTTGCGATGAAATATTGTTGGGTAGTTCTATTAACTGTTTCACTATCTGTAATATTTTTGAATAATTTCCTGTCCCGGTGAGCAGTCAAAAAAACATCAACTGAGGGGTTTTTTTTTTTGTAACTTTCAGTATTCTACTTTGATTTTCGCCCTAAGAAGCGAAATATATTTCTTCAAATTGAACAGGATAGTATAACAGCCTACGTTTTTAAGTGTTGATTTCAAAGCAATATCTGTTTTTTAACACTTTGCTTCATTCAGATTGAAACAACATTACAAGAAAATTTCTCCCACACCTTTTTAGCCTACTTTCCCGTAAAAGTAAAAAAAATAATAATAAAGCATGAAAGAAGGCTTAATGTATCGTGAAAATATCGTTAGAAATCAAGAAAAGTCATAAATAAATTAAGTAATTAAATAAAGAAAAATAAAAAATTTGAAAGTAGGGTTTTGAGATGGGGAAAAAGTGTGTCTGTCGGTCTGTCCCCCCCCTAATAACTTTTGAACGAATTGTCCGATTCGAAAAATTCTTTTTGCATTCGAAAGATCTCGATGAGAACATCTAATTTCCACATTTTATTTTTTGATTTGAACAATTTTTTGTTCAATTTTGAACATTTCAAAAAAATTTAACATTAGCGCCTATGGGCGAAAATGAAGCAAATTATGTAAACTCTGGGTACAAGATCCAAGTTCCAATGAACAAGCTCACTGGAAGAAGTTCTTGGCGTGAAATATTGATTTGAACAATTTTTGTTCATTTTTGAACAGATCAAAAAAATTAACATAGTGCCTACGGGGAAATTTCAATCCTATATAAATCCTGATCTAACGGGCCGATTTGCTTGGAACAAACTTTATCGGAAAGCTCTTATGACGTAGAACATGTACAGATAAAAAGTTCCTCCAGAACTAACGAGCCTATTTTCTTATGAAATTTTTGATCGGGATTTTCAAGAATATTTTTGAATTAATGAAAGATTAAATGAATAAGCAAAATAATGAATGACTGAATAAATGAATGATTGAACGAATCTGTATTAACCGTTGAAAAAGGCATATTTGAAGCAATTAAGAACTAAAGCTAAACGAGAAAGAGAGAGAGATAGCTAGATTATAAATTTGAAGCTGGTGTATACGGGAAAGTAGGCTCGTATAGTTCTAGACGGAACTTCTTGTTTTTGTATGTGATCACACGACCTAATTTGCTCTTCTTAGAAATTACAGCTATCAATTTCACATGAGCTATTTTTTTTCTTCATATCAATTTAAGGAAACTATTTTTTTTATCATAAAGCAATATTTTCTTTTCTTCAAAACATTCTGTTATATCTTTAATTCTTAAAGTCTTATTTTTATTCAACACATTGCTTTTTAAAAAAATTTCCCATCCACATAACCCGATAACAGGTGGCTCCTTTTGCTTTTGAAAAAGTGCAAAGTCTACAGGTCTTCTTTTATGTTGATTATAGTATATTTCATATGTATTTCATTTTAGTTTAATTATTATAGTGAAATTACTTTAGTTAAATTACATCTAAATGACGAATACAAGGCGTTACACTATAAAATAAAATTTTCACAAATTTAGTAAAGCAGTACACACTAAATCTTAAGTTAAATTATTTTTACAATTATGACGTATTTGCGTGTTTTCATTTAACATAAATAGACCCACACTAAAAATACTTTCCATTCAAAAGAAAGAAACGTGGTTTGTTAATTTAGATAAAACAGACGGTATTTAGCAGTTTTATTTTTGATAGGTATAAGCCGATTTTCGTTGATTGCATATTTGTTTTGTTATTTTTACGTAATTTTTAATTATCCAGGAGTTTTGTCGGGAATATTTAAAAAAAAAAAAACATTTGCTTTACATCCTTCGCTTTGTGTATATATATATAAAAAAAAAAAAAAAAAGGGTACTGGCTCTTTCCTGTTAGACGCAGCTAGCAAAGTTTTAGAGTAAATAAAGGTATACAATATCTAAATCATTGTATTATTTATTTAAGAAAGGTGTAATATTTATTTATGTATGAAACGTAAGAAAGAAAACATAAAGGGACTGCAATGCAAATAGAAAATTTATCAAAATGTTATTGTAAAGACAATTTCTCATTGTTCTTGTCTCCGTAATATTACATCTAGGGACCCGTAGAGATCTTTGATCTTTAAAATATATAAGACAATATTTTCTCCTGCCTTGCTGGAAAATATTAAATTTTTTGAGTCAAGATTGAATATTTTGGATGTGTGTTGCGTCTTAAGGTTTTTTTTTCCCTGTTCATGACAAAAAAAAAAAAAAAAATCACGAAAATTAATCCGCAGTTTTTGATTGATAGTTTAATAAAAGATAAAAAGTTGCTTATTTTTCAGATGAACGATCTATTTTTCTCTATGTGGCTATTATTATTTTTTCAGCCTGCCTTTTATGCTGAGGAAAAAAATCTACTGTCCTAACCTTTCCCTATTCCTTCAGGTATATTAAGTGTTAAGTTTCATTTACCTGTTTTGCTTATTATAATTAATTATTGGTGGATAACAATAATTAATATTGTTAAATTATTCTTATCCACAATAATTTCAGAACGTCCAATTATTGTTATCCACAATAATTGAAACAGTTGAATGTATAGATATTAAAATAAAGACGCGTTACCGTAAACTGCTAATAATTCCATGCAATCGTAATTACATATAAGCTGTTAAATATTTGTTTCTTAAATTAGAATTCAAACTTGAAAAAAAAGAGAGCTTTTCATCTAAAAAGTTCTGCCGTTTTTTTTTTTTTTATTTTATTTTTTTTTTCTATATTTATAATTTTTCTTTTAAATTATCATTGGAGTTAAGTGTCAGAGTGACTGCCTATCCATAAATAGTAACGACACTGGGAAACCAGTCACGAAAAATAGAAAAAATATGAATGCCCCGGAATTCTTAAACTGAATCTCGCCTCGTTGCCGACTGGTGACTATTTTTAGAAAACAAAAGTAATTCATTCAAATGTCACTGAGGGATTATCACTTATTGACAGCATTGTTTTGTTGGGATGAAAAAAAAGTGATATTTATAAGTAGAAATGTAATTGCACAGTGCAATTTCGTTGAGTATAAACGTAAAACTTCATCGTGTTGGTTTACGAATACAACTAAATTCGTTCGCATTACTTTCAATAGAAAAACACATGATAAAAAAATATGTCTGTTATTCCGAAAAAATCTGGTTATTCGCTCAAAACGGCCCAGTAGGAAAAAATGACAAAATTAGATAAATGCTTTATCATAACTATGCTTTTAAAATACCTGACTTTAGTAACACTAGTAATAAATAGCTCTTTAAATTAAATGTCATATGTATTGATATCGACTAAAAATGTATAAGTATAATTGTGTATGATTCGACGATAGTTTAGCGAATACGCATAATTGTTTATGGATTCGACGATAGCTTAGCGAATACGTACAATTGTGTATGATTCGACGATAGCTTAGCGAACGACAAGTTTCAGCAGCCCAGAGCAGTTTCAAACGAAATACGCTAATGGCCTCCAGCATAATTACCTCTCAAATGATCTAGTGAGAGAAGATTTTTTTCAGCACTCTGGTCATGATGAGAATATAAATTGCAATAATCTGTTAAATATAGCCAAGATGTCTCCCCAACAAGGGACATCTCAAGCTGCCTCAATATAGAGATTAACCGTCGTATAATAATATTCTGCATTCATTCTATAAAAATGAGGATACATAATTTTGTGCCAGCGACATTTTAAGCTGACGATAGACTTGCGGCTTATTTTCGGTTGAACGCTTTGGAAGTTCGCTTAAGTTTTCGGAATTGGTTGCCCTGATCACTTTCTTGAAGTTGAGTTTATGGGTAAAGTTTCCTAATATAGGGTAGCTATTGATTTGCCTCATACAGCTTTTGCTTTTAGTTTTTAATTTCATGAATTGTGTTGAAACAATTTAAGTTCACTATTTGCAAGATAAATTAGATTACGTATGGCCAAAATGGCCTAGTTACGTATGCCGGAACTTTAAAAGCATTTTTTGATTACAAAAGGAATAAATAGTTTAATAGGTTTTCATATGAATAATGCAAAACGCATGTGCAAAAAACTTTTCAAACCAAATTTCAAATGTGGTAGTACTTGAAGTAATAATATCTGAAATATCCGTTTGATTGTCATTATTGCATTGGAAATCATACTTCATATGTGAGTTTTATAATCTCTATTTAAATTTAGTTGATGCACTTTTTTTATCATGTAAAAATTAAAAATGAAATTTTCCCCTTCAAATTACTCTTAATACGTACAAAATGTAAGTATTCAAATAAAATGCTGCAACTCGAGATATGTAGGCTTATTTTTCTAAGGCGAATATTTTGCTTCATTTATTGCAAGAGAACTTCTTGCATGCCAGACAAACGAGTTTTAAAACAATGGATTCACATGGACATCTGCATAGTTGGTTTCACGTAGCTTCAAAATTTTTACAACTATTCTTATACTTTAAATAATTATTAGTAAGCAAGTTCAACAACCGCTATGTTAATGGTCAGTTCTTTTTCATTACAAGGGGTTTCATTATATGAGGAAACATTGACTTTGAGTTCCACGAGCCATTAAAAGAACAAACATTGACTCTACTGACGCTCATCACTTTCTTTTATACAATCTATTTTTCTATGCAAGATGCTCGGGCGGCTAAAATGGGCCAATTCTTCGAAATTGAAAGTGATAAGTATGTTTTTTTGCTCAGTTGAACATTAAATGCTCAATGTTTTAGCATGCGAAAAATGTGGCAAAATATTCATAAGACTTGTTTAAAGTTTTTGAGTTCTTGCCAAATAATGGCTACACGTTTTGTAAATATAAATTACTTAACACTTTTATACCTAAGAGAATTTTTTTTATTTATTTGTAAAATGTTTTTGAAAGTTGGTGTCTAGATGCCTCCCTATCTATTTGCATAATATTGCCCTTTTAGTAAAATAGTTTTAAAAAATGATGTACTCGCTATGAGAGATAAGATAACTAAACACGTAAACATTTTTTTTTTCTTTTTATGTATAACTTCACCTTTTTATTTTTATTTTTTTGTAAATTCTTATTTACAGACACTGCATGGACACGCCAAATTGAACTGCAAAGAAGCTTCTAAATTTTTCACTAGTTTTATCCAAATGCATTTAAAAATTAAAACGTGTGTTCGCCAACACTGTTTAACTTCTTAAACCTCTTAAGCTTCTTCTTTAACTCCTTCAACAATTCTTAAGCTGATATAGCTTAGTAGAATGTGTAACTTTTAATTATACGGCACTCATAAAATATAAAACTCAGAAGAAATTATTAGTATTTCCTGTCTTATTGTCTACGTCCAAAACTATGCAAACAGGGGATGAAGTCTCCACCAAAAATTTTTCATGAATTCATTCATAGGCTCTTAAGTCCTTGGTTTGTAGTGGATAAAGATACCTGTAGGTCATATAACGCATTCATATACTCAAACCAGCAATTATAACGGATGACTCATCATTGCACAAACATGTATCATCGTCCAGTTCCGTTACTATGTCATGAATGGTGGGCGGAGTGTTTTTGTGGTTAAAAGAGTACTAAAAAAAGGCGATTTGAAAAAAAAAATGGCATGGGAGGCTCTCAATATTATTCTTAAAAGAATAAACCAAGCATCCCCCCTGAAAGAATGTTAACAGAATCTTCTTGAGTGATGTTGGAGGGAACGCAAACAATGGAAGTTCGTATCATCAGGATATCCATGCTTATAGTTCTGAATCATCGATGGTGATGGTAGAAAAAGCACTAGTTAAGGTCACCTGTTGGAGCTAGTCATCCTTTTTACAGTGTGGGTTGTGGACGAGATGTGGCAGGGACCTCACAAGCAAAAACAAAAAAAAGAAAGAAAACGAAAAGAAAACATTGGCAGAAGTTATCGACAAAATATATTATGCATTTTGCTGTGGGGAAGCAACAAGAATAATTACAGGCATCATGAAGTGTGTTTTCAGAGCGAAAAATTACACTTTTAATTTTTAAAAATTTTGTAATCTTTATCAAAGAATTAAGTGCATGGGAAGAAATGAAAGCAAAGCTCAGTAGTTCGGATTTCCCCTCAAAATAAGTGTAAAGCAGAGGAATTATTTCACATTCTAAAAACCAAGACATATGTGCAACAGAGAGATTTTCATATTTGTTATTTGATACTTTTTTCGCTTGATTAACCCTTCGCTTTCTTCATAGTAAAACCTTCGCCATAAATATTTGTTTTTACTGCCATTACGTCGACAAAATAAGTTCTAGTCATAGCAGTAAATTTCTAAATGAAATGTTCTATTCAATCAAAATAGCCAGTGAAATTATTGCATGCAAAAAAACTGAAGTATAAGTTATGAAACATTACATTTTAAATTTGTAATGAATACAATTAACCACAATGTAATTAATTTTTTATCGTTTTTTTAGTAGCGCAATTTATAAACGGTAAATTTGAAACTGTTCCTTAGGCCATAGTCCATCAGCTGTATACATTATTCCTCTAAATTTCTTTATTTAGTTCCATTTACCACTTTTATTTAAATGCAACTTTTCTTTTTCGTTTCGCATTTCTATCTTAAAACTATTATTTTATTTTTTGATGACTCATTAAAAAATTGTGGTTCAATTGTGCAAGGATGAAACTTCTAGCTTTCTTATAAACCGCTACATACTTTGGAATTTATTTTTATGGATATTTCCTTTGTGTTTTTCTTTAATGTTATATGCTTCAATCTTTTGTTATTATTATAATAACAAAAGTTATTTGTCTACTCTCGTTATTTGTCTGATAACACATTCGTAAGTATCGACAAAATATATACATATACATTAATGTGCTTACACCAAATATATATATATATATATATACATATATATCGTGGGGTCAGTACTAGAACTAGGTAACTACAATTCAGCTGTTTCGAGAAAAACGCAAATTAAAGTTTTGCTAAGATTTTGGAAGATTGTGGAGACTAAACTAAAAGTTATTTTACTACCATTTCTGGATTATATTTAATTAGAAGTATTTATGTCTCGTTTTGATAACAATTTTGTAAGAACTGACGAAAAACAGTCTCTGAAATTTAATGTATCCTAAAAAAAAAATCAGTTCTCTAGTTTTAGTCTACAACTAGTTAAAATGTCTACAACATATACCTAGTGGTAGTATGGTGTGGACCACACCTAATGGGATTTATCTGTGCACTTACCCAGATTTCGCCAAATTTGTAGTTACCTAGTTGTAGTACTCACCGCACGACATATACACACATTAATGTGCTTGCATCAACTGAACTTTAAACTAATTTGTGCGAGATCTCGGTTCTTGTTAGAGTTGAAAACAGCAAACTTACGATACTTTGTCTTGTCCTGGTTCTTAACTTTTGGGCTCTGAACACTAGGGAATGTTTCCGCCTCAGGAGACCACCTGATAAATATCCCGTCTAAGTTTGACCAAGAAAGGAAAAAAAAAAAAAGCAGCTCGTATTTTCGCCTACCTTATCTATTAGCTTTGACGGAAGTACGTTTGCTTAGTGAGCGAAAATGATAAATTAGGAAGAAAAGTTAACAGGAGATGCTTAAACTTAAGATCTGTTTTGAATCAATTAACTAAGCAATCAATCAAGGAAATGTGATAAATCGGCAAAAACATGTAAACCTTCTTCACCGTAATTAATCGAAGCTAAAGATAGTGAAACACAAAAGAGTTGAAACAAATAAAACAATTTCAGCCCTCTGCAACCTATGACTAAATGCATAGCTCGACTGTATGGAACAATTCGTATGTACGTACACTATAATTTAATCGTAAAGTACCGCCTTGAAAATGGCGCTACCGTATGTCATCAGCACGTCACTCAAAAGGGATAAATTTGATATATTGTACTTATTACGTTAATATGTTTTGCTTATTCAATTTATAATTCGATCTGCTTTCGACCATTCTGAATTTTATCATTAAGTACCGCTTCGAAGATCACGTTACATTACGTCATCAGCATATTGATTGAAATTCATTAAAATATGGTTGATTTCCTCTCTTCACTTCAACTGATAATTTGTTCCAGTTTCAAAATTGAAGTCTTATTCTGGCTTCGACTGATAAGAGTCTGCTTAAAAAATTACGGCATTTTTCCTTCCACAAAGCATTTACTGCAGCAGATTGCACAGGATTTGGGTGATATTGAAGTGAAAATGAAGTTATTTTTAAAGCGAATATATGGCAAGAAAATACGGTTAATTGGAAAAATTGAATTAATTAGAACAGATAAAAAGAGAATAATTTGGATAAAAAGATGCAAAATTAAAAAATAAAATAGAAATTCTCTGGAGAATATCATTTAAAAAAAATTAAAGATGAATTAACAGTTTTGATTGTTTGTACTTATTGAACATGCTAATAACTTAGACTGAAGCTTTTTTAATCTTCTCAAGCTTTAGGAACGCGTACTAACGACATCGAACTAGAACCAAACGTTTGGTCGTTTCAACGTACTATATAAACAGGATAGTTTACACTTTGAAATCTCGGAATTAAAACAGGGATGGAAGAACGCAAGAAATTCAATTACAACTAAAGAAGCTTTCGTTTTCTTGTACATCGTCATCCTTTCTGTGAGTGTTTTCAGACCTTTGTATTCTTATTATTTTACTTGTTCCATTTCATTATTCACAATTCAAAGAAAAACAAATTTTATCACTTGAAGAAAATTGTTAGTGATTACCTGAAAATGGTCTCAAATTCACTTTCTCAATTTATCAGTAGGGACATTTCATTCAATTATTAAATAACAAATAGAAAAATAAAAACATATTTCAACCCAACAGCTTTTACATGTTATCTAAAGTAAAATTTAAAAGCAGAAAACAAATTGGAACTCGTTTCATTCGATATGTAAAACGAAATATATTTGCATCAGATTTATTTATTGTTAATTCGAAATAGTAATAGTACGAAAAATTAGAAAAATATATTTAAAGTATGAAAATCATTTTTAACAGAAATAAAACTTTTTTTTTCATTTATAATACTTAGCATTAAACTAACTTCTTTAGAATTCTTTAAATTGAATCTCGCATTTTACGCATTTACGCATCAATGCTACAGTCTGCAGACATGTTTCATCATACCATTTTACCATTTTATAGAATAAAGGATGTACTCGGAATCTGCAATTTTTTTCGCATGTTTAGTGAAAGAATCGTATTTCCAGGCTGTCAATGTTTTTAAATAAAATATTTTGAAATTGGTTCGTGGAAGCTTATTTTATGTTAGGGACTATTCAAACAATATTTCAAATGATCGAATAAAAAATTCTTATATTCAGGTATGAGATTTAAAATTGCAAGATTTCTCTCTGATAAAATTTATTTAAACGAATTCCTCTAGAAATGGAAAAAAGAACAGGAATCATACGAGATTGAATTTTCTTCTCAGCGTTGAATTTCATTTATATTTTTTTAACTGTTTAGGTACAAAAATATTCAAATCAAAAATGAAATATGAGGATGATTTATCGAATAAAAAGTGTTTAATTCCTACAAAATTTAAGCAAAAAGTTAATGACAGACCATACCGAGTCTAACCGTCGCACATTCCACCACTCGAAAACCCACTTGTTTTTCTTTCTTTCTTTTTATTTTTTTTTTATTTTTTCTTGTTTTTATCATTGATTATGAGATAGTTTTACAACGTTAGTTTGAAATTTTTTGCTGGAAATGGAGCATACTTTTATGTATTTACAGTTTATTTCTTTCAATATTTTTTAACCAAATTTATATATTGCTTTTGATCATTTTCTTTATATATATATATATATATATATATATATATATATGCTACAAAATAGGTTAAAACTACGAGCAGAAACTTCATGTATGTACGAAATTCAAGTGCAATGGCAACATTTTATTTCTTAAAAAAAAGTGCTACTGTTGTTAACTAAAACACATTAATTTAACGAATGACCACTCAAAATAACTCACCTCAAGTAGTCAATATATATCTGTACTTGAGAGATAAAATATCTTAAGTCTATTTTTCTAGTTTTTGCGAGTTTACACTTAAAACGTTGAGCGCCATATCAGCCACCGGTGGCTGACGTTATAAATATGATGTAAAATTTTTAAAAAATACGCTGTTTTAAGCAAACACTAAAATTCTTTTTAAAATTTACTTAATTTTTTACTTTTTACAAGATTTTACACAATTTTGAACTTTCCGTTCATGCCGCATCGGTTATTAGTGACTGATACTAAAAGCGTGAACTGACTAGAATTTAATTATAAATTCGTGTGGCATTCAATTTGCTAATGGACATACTACCGTCGACAAAGACACAAGCTACACGAAGGTTCCGTACTTTAAAGCTCCCATCGGACATCTTTATTCTTAGTTTCGCACGGATAAGTCTAATATGATAGTACTGAAAATGTTTATTTTTTAACTTCATCGCAGAAACTCGAAAAACGGACTCATATTATAGCTCTCAGGTGCAGATATATAAATAATACTGTGAAATTCCCCTTTCTTCGATAATATAAGTACTGCGTATTTATAGCAAATGCAAAACAAACTCTTCAAGGCGTAGATAGCGCGTCTTCAACAATTTCTATTAACGTGCATTTTTAAATAATAATGTATGAACAGAGCGTAATTTGTGTTAGCCTTTGTTAATGATTGTTAACGGCTACGATCTACGATGTACCACAAAAGGTACATTGGCATTGAATGGACCTTCAGCAACCTCGTTCAGCTAACCATCCATTGGTACATTAACCTGTAATGATTTTAAAATACTTTTCAAACTATTTTCACTTAGTACTGATCATTTTAGCCGAACGATGATATAGTTAGGGTCATGTCTAGCATACATATTTAATACATCTCATCAAGTCTAGACACTACGTGTCTGCTCAGGCTTGGAACTTCCGTGACTAACTTTCATTGCTTGGAACTCTTTGCCTTCTACTCCACTTGCTTCAGGAAATGGGTAACTAAGTGCTGTTACGACCACAGATTGGAATTCTTAGTCGAACGAGATAGAGAAAAAAAAGTCTTCAGGGATAAGAATTTTAAGATGAAAAAAAAAGGGCGACTGTTTGAATCTATTAAGCTATTTTCTAACTTTAATTTATACAACGTAATGCAATCTATGGTTAAGAAACGTCTGGAATGCCTTTGGGGGCATTCCACAAGATGGGTCAATTTGAAAATGGCGTTCTTTTTTTCCCGGAACTCAACAAGGCGAAAACTGCTAAGAAATAAAAGTTCGTGGTGGAGATCTGCCAAATTCTTTTCAGAAACGAAGTTCTCCGTCTGGCATAAGCCCCCAGATGGTAAGTTGAATATTTAAAATAGATTGTGTTCAAATTAATTAACATATACCACTTACATCATTCTACTGCCTATTATAACAGCAAAAATTGAAGGATTAATTTAATTATTACAGAAATAATGTTTTCAAAATGCATTTATTTTTAATAATTTAACAACGTAATTTATATATATTACGTGATAACGCAATTAGAATATTTTAAAAGGATTAACCTATTAAGATGTAGAAAAAAAATCAGATACAGATCTTTAAATAATAAAATAATTCCATTATAAGTAATGAAAATAACTCCATTATAATTAACAAAGCATTTTAAAACGATATAAATGCGGCGCAGTGATATTTTTGTGATGTAATATTTAGATACGTTACTGTGTTTCTTTAGTAAAATAAAAGAAAAATACAGTGTAGGAATGTAAAATAAACGTAGAACAACGATTTGACGCAAATAATTAATGCTCGTGAAGCGGACGTATAAAGTAAATTTACAAAATCTAACGGATATGAAAACTAAAACTAATATACCGTAAGGTTTCGACGTCGTAGAAATGAGGTGCAAGAGTAGTTAAAAAAAAAAAGGAAGAAAGACGCTAAAATAAATGGAACGCTAAGATTTATCAAATAGTATTTCTGGAAAAGCAAAAAGAAGCTAATTAGATGAATAAAAATGAATGCATTGAAGTGTTTTGAATCGTGTAAAGGAGGGTTTTAAGAGAAAAGAAGAAATAAGAAGTTAAAATAAACAGAACGCTATAATTTTTTCGAGCAAAACACGAGCAAAGGCTGACTTATTACAATATAATTTATAGGTAAGTTTAAGTATACGTGATATCAATTTGAGCATTTTTAATCTCAGTTTTAAGTAGAAAAGTTTAAGCTCCCAGTTTTCTTAGGGATGTCTCTAATATTATTAACATGAAAAGTAGAAATTTCATTGTGTCTCTTGGGGTAAGCAGAAAATATTTTTCGCCTGATATGGTCATTCGTTGCTTCATTTTTAACAGTTTGTTAGTTTCTAAAAGTAGTGGCAACATATTACGTTAATGATAGTTTTCTTTTACGCAACTTCTTTTTTTTAACACGTTGAGTGCCAAGCGAATTTATAAGGAAATTCCAGTCAGGCTACGCTTTTAGTATCAGCCACCGGTAATCGATGCGGCTTAAACGGAAAGTTCTTCAGTAAAATCCTGTAACAAATAAAAATTAAGTACATTTTAAATATAATTTCAGAAATTGCTTAAAACAATGTAATTTTTTTAGTTTTTCATCATATTTGCAGTTAGCCACCAGTAGTTGACGCGGCATCAACGGGAAGTTCAATGTCAGCCACCGATGGCTGACATGGCGCTCAGCGTGTTAAATAACAATATAAGATAACGAGTGAAGGAGAA
The DNA here is from genome assembly GCA_038502835.1 of Octonoba sinensis. Taxonomy (NCBI): domain Eukaryota; kingdom Metazoa; phylum Arthropoda; class Arachnida; order Araneae; family Uloboridae; genus Octonoba; species Octonoba sinensis. Next base: position 210,203,685 of record CM076598.1, on the reverse strand, counting down.
AATAAAAGTTTAAATCAAATATAGTTTCGGGCAGTTGGAAAAGTACTTTTGTATTTTTTTACAAAATCGATATTATGATAAGAGTACAGCATGTCAAATTCAAAAGAATACAATGCCGTCACACATAAAGGCAAACAAAAGCTTCCAAAAGGTAGCCGAAACAAATCTTCGACGCTAGTCCCTCCCTGTTTAGAAAATCGCCACCTGATGCCGAATATTTATCACTTAAGCGTGACTCATTTATTTTACGAATCGTCTACCGCTACTTTTCATGCGGTCTCGTCTACAAACAAAGCCGCTTCACTACCGATCTTCTGAAAAATGGGGCATTTTCCACTTCTGAGGTTTTACCCACTATCCTACCGTTAATCGTTAAAAAAATTGCACCTCAGGCCATTAAGTTGTCATCCTTTCGAGAGCAATTCATTAACCATACGCTGCCGGAGGCAAGGAGATTCCTCAAATTCTGCAGATTGAGGGGGATTTCCTCCCTGCACATTCCGATTCTTTAACACATCCGAAAACTACCCTCCAACAAAACGGCCAACGCACACCCCACACGAGTCTTTGCAGCACAAGACACTTTGGCCACCATTTTTGGGACATGAAAAATCGATTAGTGCCGGTGCCCCAGAACAAACACGGCAATGATACAGTTTTTAAAAAAAATCGTAAAACAGGCGGAAGAGCTTGACTTTCAAGCATATGTTTCTGCAAAAAACTAAATGATATTGATTCGTTCATTCTCAAAGCATTTTACTTTGAAGGAAAATAAATCAGTGGGATTTGGAAATATTATTTCTACAAAATAGACGGAAAATACCTTCTATTTTTACATGGTTTTATTTAACTTGACTTGTCACGGAATTTTGTAAGGTGGTTTTCTAAAAATTTTACTGCATAAATTATCTCCAAATTTTGCACACAAGCTTATCTTCGATGACAATACAATAATCCATCCATTTTATAATTTATTATAACGTTAATTAGGAAAAAAAATTAATAATTTTGGCTTCGAGGAAATTATCAGCATTATCATTTGCCGTTTGGCAACAATAGTTTTGTTTGGATAATGCAACGATGTTTTGAATTTAAATAAAACCATGTAACTTAAAACATTTTTGGCGATTTAATATTTATTAAAGAAAATGTTTCAGTAGTAAATGAACTTCATTCCTAGGCTTCAGTAACATTTTTTCAATGAAAGAAAAGCGTGGAATATTAGTTTCTACTAATTAAAGAAATATTTTTATATTTTTCGACGAATATGTTTCGATAAAGAAATAAATGAGATTTATTCTTTAGTTTCTCAAACATTTTGGTCCTGAAAGAAAATATTCCTGGGGGATTTGGAAATACTTTCCACAAAATACATGGAAAACATTTTCTATTTTCAGATAATACCTTTCTATAGATAAGTAAATTCATTCCTTTGTTTGCGAACTAATATTTTCACATCGAAAAGCGTCCCTGTAACTTGAAAAATAATAGTTACTGTCAATTAAACCGAAAAAACTTTTCATAGTTTCAACAAATATATGCTTCGATTAAAGAAAATTTAAATTCTGTAGTTTGTTTCCCAAACATTTTTGAGAGATATGCAAACTATAACTCTTCAAAATAAACGGAATTTTTTATTTTGTCCTTTCTTTTCTGTTAAAAAATAAATGAAATTAATCTGTTAAATTGCGAATTAATACTTGCTGTGAAGGAAAACACTCGAGTCATTGGCTGTTATCAAATTTTTTTATCTGTATACATTAAAGTCATATCAGTACAAATAAAACACCAAAAAAAAATTCTTAATCCAATTTCATGAAGGCAAAAAATAGCTGCAAAAATCCTAAATTCAGAATATGGAATTTTTAGAATATGATCTCATAAAAATTCTAGAAATCTTTACTGTTTTCTATTTTCGTGAGAATTTTTTTTCAAGAAAGACTACTAGAACGTCGAAACCGTTCCCTTTTCAATCGGAAAATGTCCATAAACTCATAAAGGACATAAAACTTATAAAGGACATAGGCAGATTATATATTTAAAATATTCAATGATATATTTAAAATATTCAATATGTTTAAAATATATTCAATGATATATTTGAAATATATTCAATGATATATTTGAAATATATTCAATGATATATTTGAAATATATTCAATGATATATTTGAAATATATGCAATAATATATTTGAAATATATGCAATGATATATTTGAAATATATGCAATGATATATTTGAAATATATTCAATGATATATGTGAAATATATTCAATGATATATTTAAAATATTCAATGATATATTTAAAATATTCAATGACATATTTAAAATATTCAATGATATATTTAAAATATTCAATGATATATTTAAAATATTCAAAGTGTCCGATGATTTTACACACTGCTGCTAATTTCCTTTGGTGTTACACTTAAAACGCTTCCAAATTGTTAATGAAAACTGCAAAGTGAAGGACAGAATTATGAGATATTCATAAAATATTTTTCTACGTCTTCTATCGCTAAACATACACATATGAGAGCTTTCATCTTCCGTCCAACTAATACTTCTGTTTTCACTGAATTCCCCTTCTATGACCGTCCTTCAACTGCCAATCTATCGCACGCAACAATTCCTCAGCGAAAGGATTGGTGTCACTTTTCTTAGCCTTAAATTCGATTAGTTTCGTTTGTAATGTATCATATGCAGAATGATTATCCAAGGGTTGCTTATCATGGCATTAAACTCAACAAGAACCGGTTAAATAGTTAGCACGCATTCGATTTCCTTGGTCAGTTATAGCCTATGGTTTACAATTGCAGCATTTTAGTATGTTGATTATTGGCTTCGCAATAAGCAAAAATTGATGCATGGATTTGTGTTATATATCTTGTAAATTTATAACTATAGATATCAGGGATTTGGAGTGGGAGCTCGGAACAGCGCTCCTGCTCAAAATTGGAGCGGAGCAGAAGGAAATTTGTTGTGCTTCACTGCTATGGTTTTTTATTTTTTTTGACTCATTTTTAAGTTCCAGGTTCTTTTTTTTTTTTCCTTTCCATCGCTAGTTGCATATTGAGCACTTGAAAAGACTAGACAATTGTTCGTAGAGTTGCAGGGTATGTCTTTAAAGCATCTTCCTTTACAGGATTTTTTTTTTCAATTCCGCAGCACATTGTGCATGACCGCAGCAACTCAAAAAAGGGCTGCTCCGGTTCCCTAATATATATTGCGCTCGTTAAGATTTTCCCGTGTTATAGTACCGATTCCTTATTTCAAGCCAAGGGTTCAAAGCAGCTGTGAGTTAAAGAAAAAGTTAGCGAAGAAATCTTTGATGTTCTAAGAATGCATAAACAAAGACAGGTAATTTTTTTTAGTTAAAAAAAAGCATTGCCCAAATCGAGTTGGAAGGGCTCCGAAAATAAATTTTGCTTAAAGGTTAATTTGAGGTCCTCCGAGCCTTGTCTCTTAATAGTGACGATAACATGAGATAATAAAGAATAGAATTAGTTATTTATTTATATCTCATGTTATCGTAACTTGTTAAGATAAAGCCACGTCAATTAAGCACATTAAATAGGGGCATATCCTTTTACAAGGTCTATGGGCATATCATCGGCGTACGCACGGGGGTCACCAGAGGTAACAGGTGTATAATATGGACGTACGCAGGAGAGTACTCAGGAGTAACGGGGTTACGCGATTAGTTCAGAAAAAATTAAAATAATGTGCAGAAATGTGTACTATAATATGTTGCTTGTGATTTTTTATATGTTTGCAGTAGTAGTAATGTTTTTCAACAAATAAAAACACAAAAGTATTTACCCTAATACGGAACTAGCGAAAGTTTTGCCTTTTAGTTTTTCTAATTCCAATCCTCAGATAGCTTTAAAATGCTTCTGTTTCTTTCTGTTGAACTTTTTCCGTGGGGAGGATCTGGAACCCACATCTACGGGGAATACTAAGCCCTCATTTTTTGAGCGTAATCTAAGCCTCCCGCTTCGGTGCTAAATCTCTTCTCACGTACATCGTAAAATATTTGGAAGCTGCTCCGCGTCTTCAGAGCGAAAGTTCGCGCAAGTAGCTGCTAATGTATTCGGAGTTCATTAGTAGCCCATAGTTTCTACGCGGGAAAAGAAATTTATTCAATAGATGAGCATAAAAGATTTCGATTTTCTTTAATGTGCACGATCAGTTATCTTTCTACTTTAGTGCCCCACTTTTTTCGCGCTGAATTGAAATGTAGTTTCGTTTCAAAGATGGCGGTTGCATTAGTTCCCTCTTTAAAGGGTCCTAACCCCGCAAAGCAGACGCTGCCCACGGAGCTAAATCAATGAAAGTGATGTCATCCGTTGTTTGGACTTCCGCTACGAGGCCAGTCAGGCAACATTTTTTCCACCCTCCTCCGAGTCTAGACAAGGCCCGCCCGAAGAGCGCTGCCCCACGCACAACAGAAAGGTAGATTCCCACGTTTTTTTCCTCTTTTATTCTAGCCTACTTCCAATCAGCGCCCCTCAAATGGCCGACACAGACGCTCTATTACGCTGGCATGCGACCCCCTCTCGTTAAGGGAAGTGCTTTTAACCCGAAAAGCGGGATTCGCAACGGAATTCAACAATAAAAAAAAAATGATAACTTCAGAGATGGAGATGGGATAGTATTGCGCGTTTTTCTTCTTGAATTCCTCAAGGCAGAAAGGAGAACTAAAGGGTTTTTGTTCTCGGATCTTCCCAACCCACCGCATTCAACTAACTTTCGATGATTATAGTGAACCACAATAAACACTACGCATCCTCATTTTCACTGAATGTTCGATTCTTTTAGCTTATTTTTCCACGTCACTCTCTTGCTTTCATTCATATACTACTGTGTATATGCAGTGGCGTAGCGCAGGGATGGGAGGGGGAGGGTTTAGCCCCCCCCCCATAAAACATTAAAATTATATCTATACATATTTATGTACACTCTCAGAAGCGCATGCTCAAATCTCACGAAACTTTCGTCGTGTTTTGGGAAATGGTTCCGTGATAAATACTCCGAGTAAACCCGATCGTCAAATTGGCGAAATTTGTGTAGCAACTTTTTAAAGTCACGCGATCCCGCGATTAAAGAATCGTTGTAAATGACGAAATTTTCTTGACGATTCAAGAATCGTCGAAAATGAGAGTTCCATTTCTGAGAGTGTATGTTATAACTGAAAAAACACTGAGTTTTTTTTTTACTTCGCCTTATTCATGCGCAGTGTTTAGCAGGACAAAAGTATATGTTGAAGAAGAAATATTGTTTATTTCTCCCGAAATAAAATTTGGATTAAAGCTCTATTTTTACTACTGATATTTAATTTAATTCTTTAACTTTGTCTGCTAATATTTAGTATTTAAATTCACGTTATTTTTGGATAAATTTTACTAAAATAAAAAACACCCCATTGTACAAGATTACAAGGGTAATTTCATACAACAGCGGGAACATACAATACAACCATAAACATCGTAAAAGCCGGGAATTATTTGAACCGTAATGCTGTTTTGACCACTGCTAGCAATTTTTGCTCGCCGAAACTGTACAATAAAGTCACCAACTGTTACATTATCAAGCAGAGGTGCCAACGGGGGGGGGGGGGGGGGATCATGGCTCAAGTTAGTTGTGCTATCATAATTTGGGGGGTGGAGTTGATATAGATGTGTGGATGTCTGTTGAACCTTTATGGGAGATTTTTTTTCATGAAATGTTAGCTTTGTCATCAGTTGGGAGGATCGTTAAACCCCCGGCCCCGAAGGTATCGGGTGTCTGGTATCCGACTAATTTTTTAGTTAAAACTTAATTGATATTTTGAAGATATAGGTAAATTATATACTTACTACACATTTGGAAGATGTGGGGTGCTTGAATATATGTATAGAATTTAGTTTCGGACATCAGAGCCGGGTATCCAGTACAGATGCCGGACTAGGGAAACCGGACATCCAGTATCCGAAAAATCATTGCGATAATGAACTCGGAGGACGGGGAGAGGTCTGCGCAATTGAGTGGAGGGATGGGAATCCCTGTTATCAAGGACCAATTGAACTGAATAATGTCGAATTATAAACGATCTCCAAAGCGATCCTTCTCCATTGGAGTTAATCAAATTGTGCCTTGAGCGGCTCATTTACCAAAAGTGAAGCACTAGCCATTCCGAAAACTCACTCTTTTTTTTTTTTTTGAGAAAACTATCTTTTATCAAACTTATTCTTAATTATTTGTATAAAAAAAATCTCAGATAAAGTTTTCTGTACATTCAAAGCACGAGCTGTAAGTTTACATCTTTGTTGGCTGCTGGTTTTCGGTAGAAAGATGTTGATCACTTACCCTTAATCAGTAAATGTCAAAAACAGTAAGTAAATAATAAAACTTTTATGACTGAACGCGCAACGATCAACGAACTTACTCCGACGTGCTTACAGGAACTATTGCATGGCTTCGGCACCGACAAGACTCATCGATCTTGAAAACGTAACCTGAAAATCAGGTGTTCAGAATTGCCTTGTATGCCGTTACCCCGTTTTAGCCTCTCTATTTTATATATTTGAATACATGCCGACGTATCGACCGTTATCAATTATATAGCTTCATAAAGGTTTTTATTTTTTTTTTTTCAATCTTTAGATCTATACTGTTGATTCTCAGCTCTCTGCCTTTTTTTGTTCCTGAACGCTGCCGTAACTAAAGAAAAGTCAATACACGAAAACCAAGGGCAATAAGTAATTTAATTAATCCAATGTAAGTTCTGACAAACTTTGTGTGCTGCATACACCATTGGAATACAAAGTTTAGAAAAAAATGTATCTCAAGAGTCATTAGCGAGAAAATGATGAAAAAAGTTTTGAGGCTTTTAGAACATTTCTAGCTATTTTATTTCTTCTCTTTATTTATTTTCTACTATTATATTCATTCGAGTTAAATAAAATTTCAGTTAAAATTCTTCTGCTATTTTTAATCATTTAAGCTCGTGTCTTGATTCAGAAATATATTTATATTCTCGCTACAAGTTTTTGTTTTGTTACATTTCGTATATATTTGATAACAGTCCAAATGTTAAAAAAAAGTTCAACTAAACAATAAATCTTTATACTGAATTACCTCCTTTTTCCTCTAGAATTTCATAAATTCTTCTGTCTGCGTGACAGAAGCAAAAAAAAAAAAAAAACGCGAAAACACTGAATTTTTTTTACATTTTTTGAATACACTTCCGTTTTTATGCCCAACACCAATGAATAAAATGAAAAATGGACGAATTACTGTAAAACATAATTCATCTTTAAATTACTTAAACTAGTGTAAGTTTGCTATCCTTTATCTTAAAATATTACATCCGGGAAAATAATTAATTATACGGGAAAAATCTGACAAATATATTACTTCACTGGTTGAAGAAGGCCCATCCTTGTCATATATTCAGTGATGCAACTATAACTTATTTTTCTGGAGGATTTTAGTTCATATACTAAGTATATGTTTATAAATGTTCAGTGCTTCTTTAAAAGATTTTTCAAGAACTGTCTGATTAAACTTGGTCCGCTTGGGTTGAATATGCAAAGTACAGATTGGTTATGTATTTTACCAATTACTCAAACATATGTAGTGGGCTTTGAATTTGGCTTTTGTAAGGTCTTTACAAACTAGCACGAGCCTTTTTTCCCGTTTTTTTTTTTTTTTTTTTTGGATATGAATTTTTAAGGATATTTCTGGATGAACGAATGAATAAAAGAGCGAATGAATGATTGAATAAATAAGTGAATGAATGAGTGAATAAATAAGTGAATGAATGAGTGAATAAATAAGTGAATGAATGAATAAATGAGTGAATAAAAGAGATGAAGGAATGAATAAAAGAGTAAAGGGAATTAATAAAAGAGTGAATGGATGAATAAAAGAGTGAATGAATAAATAAAAGAGTGAATGAATAGATACATGTTATGAATTGATACGTTCTTTCTCGCCACGCGCGCGAACACGACAACAACAACAATAGATGAATGAATGAAGAAATATGTATTGGACCGTCCAAAAAAGGTATATTTGCAGTAATTAAGAACTAAAGGTAAATGGGGAAAAAGAGAGAGATAGATAATAAATTTTTACCTTGATGTATACGGGAAAGTAAGCTCGTATAGTTCTAGACGGAACTCCTTGTTCTATTTGGCAATCCTGAATGTGACTAATTGTTTAGATCAGTCCTGGTGAATAGGGGGTCATGAAAAAATTTCTAGTTGAGCTGGATAAACTGTAGGACTACATTCTTATTGAGCACTGACTTTTTTTTTATAAGTTTCTTACCTTAAAAAAAAACTATATATATATGAACAGCATTCTTCAGTGATAGAGTTGCACTTTGAAAATTATTTAATGCTATCCTTATGGATATAAGTTCTACAACATAACCTTATAAAGGGAAAGGCTCAAACTTTTCCTCGATTTCTTAGCATTCCGAAGTGAGTTTTTGTACGTATTACTTTCCAAGCGTTGTTTTCGTTTCCAATGGGTGCGTCTTGGTGCCTGACCATAAATGAAATGATGAAATAGCTGACTGTATAAGTACAGATGCATTTATCAAACTGTCAAAATTAAAAAAATATTTCAGACGCACTGCAGAATATAAGAATGGAATTTAGCATCGTTTAGAGCGCCCCGCATTTCACATTTTAGAGCCTCCAAAATTAATGTGTATTCTTCAAAAATAAAACACGTTTTTACACGGAAATATTTTAAAATCATTATTATGGTTAACTTTTTTGTTTGAAAAACAGTAACAAAAAATCTTACTTTAAATTTAACAAAAACAGGTGAACTAAGTACGAAAAGTAGACTATTTCATTTCTTTCCCGGAAAAAATTCATTTCACTTTCTTCCTCATCTCGTTAGACATCCAAGGAGTTATAATATAATTGGCTGCTGATGTTGATGTTGTTCTGCTACTCTGAGGAAGGCCAATTTGTTGTCTATCCACTTATTTTGACATCCAAACTATGTGAGCTTCCATACCAACGTACTACCAAAAAAAAAAAAAAAAAAAAACTAATTCTACAGATGCTTCGTAAGAGGTATGCACTGATGAGTCTAATTTAAGCACAAATGAAAGACTCGTTGGCGAAATATTTAGTGTTGGTTTACTTTTCCCCCTTCCAAACTCCACCATTTTATTTAGAAAGGAAAAGCTATTTGTGGTTTTTCAATAATAGTTATTTACCACAGACTCGACTTTTAAAAAGCCGGCAATTTTTTGATTAAGAACCGCGTTTCAGGGCACTGGAAAATTAAAAAAAGAAATTAAATTGGTAGTAGAGCTATAATCAAGTTTTGAGATAACCTAAAGTGATCCTTCAATGGATTGCGAGCTGTTATGGAATTTATGGGAAATGGAGGGGGGGGGGGGGGGTCTGTCCTTTTATCAGAAAAAGCAGCCATCCATCATGTTGGCTAATTGACCTAAATGCTTTCATTTTGAACCAGCTATACTTAAAGGCTATCGGCACTATTAATAAGGCATACGCCTTTCTTTTGACAATAACAATAAATGAAAATTGCATTTTTCTTTACGAAGGTAAAAACTGACCCGGCATTACGCTGAAAACTGACTTAAGCCGAATTTTTAAAAATGGTGAACCATTCAGAACTGCTTAAAACTGACCTAATGAAGTTCCATTTTTTCTTCGTTTTTTTTCCTTCGTCTAACTTTTAGTGAATACTAGTTAAACTACTTGATAACTTGTAAAACTAATTAACCCCGCTGAAAGGTTTGTTCTGGGAATAAAAATGTCTCATGCTAAAATTGTTTTCACAATCATTAAAGCATTCTGAAATTTAGAAAGTTAAAGAATATTTTTATAACATGAAAGCAACAAAAAAAAAAAAAACCGTTTCAACTATCAGCAGATAAATCAATGAGATTTCAAATCCAGTGTCAGACTCGTGATTGGCGATATTTGGCGATTTTTCCACAACACAATTGATGACTTTCCCATCGATAACCTCCGTAAAACTGTCTTTCCCGACTACGTTCTATGTACCGCAGGAATCGCAATCCAAAAATATCTCCCCCTTCATAAATGTTATTTCAATACCTTCTTTTATAGGTAATAAATAGATTAAGCAGAATTAAATTGCGAAATATTTATATTTAAACTATAATTTACATTAACATTTTCTTACCTAAAATATTGCCTTTAAGTCCTAATGAAATTTTGCAATATATTCTTGAGGGTACCAAAGAAAATCTGCAGTTCGCAATTTTATTCTTATACACGCTAACTGAAAATTCTTAGAAACGAAAATGTATTTCTGTATTTATATCTGACTAAAAACTGCTTTTAGCGAGTTCTAAATTAGCTGCTTTTTAAAATTGTAAGACGAAGAAACAATGTTGAAAGTTAGTAGCCCATCGCTGTAGTTTGTTAAATCTGTCACAGTAAAAAGTAATGCATTTTTGTAGCTAATTCTTTCTGAGTGCGGAATAAGACTCTTACAATCTTACGTTCCATTCAGTAAATAAGTAACGGCTTTGGAAATGACGTCATTGTTTTCAAATGTACGTCAATTCGTTTAGATCTGCAAGGGCAATGGTATCGCAAGCCCAAAAATGTCATTTTTGCTGCTAATTTATTAAATGAATATGAAAGAAAGCGGTTAGTTGAAGCAGAATGTCTTACATAATGTGTTCTGAATGCATAATCCATGACAATACTGTATATTCGGCAAATATGTGGCTTTTGTTTAATTTTAATGAAGTAACTAACGTATATAGACCGTAAAAAAAATCTGAAAATAACGAAAAAAGTACGGCAGCAGAGTTGCCGGAAATATTCCGTTTCTGATATTTTCCCGAGACGTGACAGAAGTTCCATTTCTTTTTGCTTCGTTAATCCAATTCTGGTTGTGAAAATACAGCAACCGTAAAACGGAAAAGTTCCGTTTTCGTATTTTCAGGGCGTGATATTTCCGTTTTTGGAAGGAAAAACCACGTATTTGAAGCTCTACGGAAATCTTCCGTTAAAATCAGTAAAAAAACAAACTGAAAATTCAGGTTTTTTTTAACTATACATAGCGTGTGTAAAATGAAAATGAATCATTAGTTTCTGGCCGATGTTTATTACTGAAAAATAAAACTGAACACCTTTTTTAAACTTTTGCTTCTAAGCGACCAACCGGATAAAGATCGTTGACAAACCGTAAGCCGGTTTGATCGAACTTTTGACCGTGTTACCGAAGGTGATGGCTTTTTCTTCTAAGACGTGCGAATTTTTGATCACCTATTACACGATTTGGTTTTTTGTGAGAAATATTAGATAAAAGAGAGAATAACGTTAATTATAAACGTCAAAGTACAGTTAACAGCATTTCTTAATCATTTTCTGAAAGAAAAGTCGGTAAAAAGAGTTTTTTATAACATGAAATATCTTTGCTTTTAATAGTGCCACTTCTTACGGTTTTTCTTTTTCGAATCTCGTCTTTCTCCCTTTTTTGTTGGTTTTCTTTCTGATGTCTGGGAGGATTTTTATGGATTGAGGTTAGAAAACCTCGAGGTACGTTTAATAAAATATTTCCTTGCGTTCTGTTCTGCAGTGAAAAAGAGGCAAAAATTAAAGTTTCCAAAGGCTAAGGTAATTACTGGTCATTCTTTTTCTTTTACTTTAATTTTTAATCTCTACTCTTCCGTTAAAACGTGGAAAAGCTTAAATAGCATTTAAGCACTAAAGGTGACTAAAATCACACCAATCGTGCATTGTAATATAGTAATGGTTCGTTACATCACCACCTGTTGGTAGACAAACGAAAAACGTGTCATAACTACACCAGAAAGTGATAAACCAAGCTCACTAACTCCTACCAATACGATAATGTTCAAGTGAAAAACAGCAGTTTACTTCCAAAACGTTTTAAAAACAATTTTCTAACCGAAATTTCAATTTAAGAAATATATTTACTTGGTTTTCTTACATGCTGCTTAAATACCATATTCATTATTTTCACTGTATATACGATAAATAAATTCATGTATCAGTTCACTATTTTTATTATTTCTAGATAACAAATTGTTATATCCGACTTTAAATAGTCATAAAAACTTGAAAACACACATCATAAAATGCTGTTTGTAAATAATAAATGGCCTTTAAAATAGAATTTCGCTTTTTTGAGAACGTTTTTTTTTTTTATTTTACTACAGTTGAAGCGCAAAATGTTAGTTTGTAGAAGCTTGAAAACCACGGAAATTGTTTTTTTTTTTGTTACAATTGTGTTCAATTATAGAGAGATCTGAAGGAGATTCAATTGATAATTATAACTATTGATAAAATATCATCAATGATTCGGTCTACAATCTTGGTTCAAAAGGCTTTTGCTTGTATTATTTTTCCAACATTCATTCATTTATTTTCAAAATTGCACCTAATTTTGTGTTTACACGCCACGTTCCTAAAGAATGTTGTACAAGACACAGAAAATGATCTCGCATTAGAACAATAAATAAAGATATAAAATATTTACAGCCTCAAAATTTAATGACGCTCACAAAATTTATGAATTCGTGTGAGCATAAATTTCACTATATAGATTCCTTCACTTAATAAATGCGAATAAGGTACTAGATTCGCATTAAATGCAAGCGCTTCAAAACTAGCGCAACAAGTGTAGGTTATGTACTGCTGGCTGTTATATGCAATCTCTGCGTGCTCCCTGCATGTAACACATAGAGAAAATAGAAATGATCTGTTTATGCCCCGAATAAAACTATTTTCTTAGTTTCGACAAAAAAAAAGTCAGATTGGATTGGACATCTCATGTTGAATCAAAAAGACTCGCTAAAAATAGAATGAAGTATTTTTTAAAAGTTGTTTTTATCAAATTTGTAAAAAAAAATTGTGCAGAAACATAATTTAATGAACACCTATTAGTATGTAAAATTACGCTGAGAATAATTCACGCAAAATGACTCGAAGCATATTCCTGGGAAAACCTCGTGCTCAATTTGTACTCCAAACATGAAGTATTGCTGGTCATCTTCCAGTTAAGCTTTTGAATTCGGTCTTCCGAATCAACTAAGTAAACAAATTAAGCTATTTAAAAGTGAAGGTCTCAAAAAAAAGCTTTTTCTGCATATCTCCCACCGCAATTATCTTTTTTTTTTTTTTTTTTTTGACATTCGAACTTAAAACACAGAAGTCAGTCCTTCTAGACTTCAGAAAATAAAAAGAAAAGCACTGTGTCTGCACCCTTCTGAAAGAAAAACGGCGCATCTTTTCGCAGGTTTTCCCGGAGTTCTTTTGTTTCGATCAGCAGGAAGGTCATTATGCGAACAAGGAAGTTTCTCTACATATATTACATTGTGTCTGGAAAGGAACTTACTCAGCAAGACCATCGCCGTTCCAGCACTGAAGCTCCCCTTTGCGGACAAGGTTGCTGTCACTGCACAGCCGATCCGCTAGGTTAGAGTAGAACTCTTTTGATTCGGCGACTTTGTGGATGAAGTTCTGCAGCATCATGTACAAACTCGTCTCTGACACGAGGTATCTTGTAGTCGGGGGTTCCACTTGGAGAGGGGTGACTGTTGGTGGAGCAACTTCGCGGGTAACTCTCCTGGGGTGGCCGCATTTCTGTTTCACCTTCAAAAGGGAAAAAAAGTATTTAATAATATATAACGCAGCTGTCAAAACAGCACTACAGATATTCCGGTAAAAGTACCGTTTTTAAATCCGTCATTTGGATTGGTTGCGCAAGACTGTAGAAGTAAACTTCCGTAAACAAAACAGTTTTTGAGCAAAAAATTGCACGTGTTGTTTAAATTGTTTTAACCGTTTTATGCAACCAATTAAAATGGCGGCTATATAAGGGAAGTTTTACGGGAATTATTTCAAGTGCACTTTTGCAAATTTCATGATACCGCACCGAGCTGGCATATACAGGATTTGTTTTTCCTGGGGGATGAAGGGAGTGTTGCTTGGGTAGGGTCCATTAGCCTCTTTCTCTTTTTCTAGATGTCGGGATTTCTGGGGATATTATCCCGATATCGTCCCTTCCCCCTGCAAACGCTCATGTCAGGCGTGTTGTAGTGGTGAGTGGATGCTCAGAAAAAAATCCCTAACAAACGAAGCTTTTGGAAACCCGAAATTATTTGATGTAATTAAAAATTGTTGTTAATTGTGAATTATAGAATGCATTTACTGCAATAACTGATGAATTTCTGAAAAACCTGAAATTCATTTTTCGACCACGAATTTGATTCAAACATCGTGATGTTTTTCTAACTGATGAACTTTTTAAAAAACAATAAATACATTTTTAAATACAACTTTTTAGTGCACGATGGCAGCACCGTACTTCTATAATATTTTGTATCTATTTATTTATTTTATATGTATAAATTTTACAAATTCAAAATATTTAAATGTTTCCCCAAATTTTTCTAGTGGTTTTAAAAAATTGCCGTCTATATTTAATACACTGCACGAAGCGTGGTAGTTGAGTTAGTAAAAGTTTCAAAGTAAATTTTGAAACATTAAATTCTAATTCACCATTTCTTTGTTTTTGCTGCAATTAAAATAAAAAATACTACAAAGCTTTTAGATTCATAATGTTGCTCGATTCATAGGCTTAGAAATTGAGCCACACTTCAGTTTTTAAGCTATAATTCACGATTCAAATTTTCTTTTGTGTATTTTTTTTCTCTTCATCATATATAATTTATTTATTTTTAATGGGAAAACTGAAAAATATTTATAAAAAATGTAATTTTTCTATTTTTCACTTTCTTGTTTGACATTCACATTTAATGTAATCGTGCATTATAGGAAAAGGTTTGTAACCGGTCACACTTTGATTTCTATATGAGGAAACTAATATTTTACACAATTCTTAAACTTTCAAAAAGATCATACATTTTTAACTAAAAAAAGAAAAAAATAATTATTTCATTAGGATTGTTTTACTTGCAGGGTGGTCCGTGAAATCATTAAAAGTTAATTTTCCGTTGGTTAGAGTAGAACTCTTTTGATTCGGCGACTTTGTGGATGAAGTTCTGCAGCATCATGTACAAACTCGTCTCTGACACGAGGTATCTTGTAGTCGTAGGAAATTTATTCACTTCGTGAATTCATTAAAATTTGTTTTTTTAAACTCTTAAATTAATTTTATATGGGTATTTTTACTACCCATTATTATGGTAAATTTAACGGGTATTGCGTCTGTGGTATCTCGCTCTGTACAAACTCGTTATCAATTCAGTGATAAGATATTAAGTATTATTTTGTAGAATGGAGACATAATTATCGACATCCCAATTTTCTACAGGATAAAATACATATCGATTAAATTTCTTGCACGCTGCGGAAAACACATTATCCTTTTAGTCTCACAAGCGATTTGTCTGTTTACATCTGTCTTTTTATTCTAGAATTTCAGACCATTTTTTGGCATTATTTACATGCCCCCCTAGCGTGTCCCTGAGCAACTACAAAAGGAGTGGAGGGGATTTTCAATACAAAAATAAACATAATATTATCATTATCAGTAATTTCGTAACTAAACAAAAAAATTCGTATTGTGTATTCGTCGTATTGTGTAAGTCTTTTACACAATACAACACTTTTACGTTTCTTGACGTTTTTAAATGTCAAAAAAAAAAGGAAAAATCTAGCGTTTTGTCCCCTTTATATTATGATTGACGGTAGTTCATACTTTGTCGTAGTAATGATTCCTGTCACGTTTTTAGATTATTGGAATTGCTGTGTGACATACTTTTCATTTATGAAATTTTGATTTTATTTTTTTCATTCTTATATATTAAATGTCAATTATGTTTACAAATCTCTTGTCCTTGAAAAAGACAATTTATTTCAGACTAATTTACTTAAATGAAACAATATTTGTCAAATATATGGTAAAAATGTATCTATATACTGCAAGACCTTCATTTTTCTACTTAATGTTTTTGAAGGCTACATCTCAGATTTTTTTCGAGATTATTAACAAATTCCTATTATTTTATAAAATTTTAAAAAACGGTTGCTGGTTTTAAATACTGTGTTACTTTTCGGAGAATGATCTAACAAGATTTGAATTTGCTAGTCAAGGTTCCGTACATACGTTACTTCTGCAGTTACTTTTTAAGAACTATTATTTTAACAATAAATCGCAATGACCAAAAAAAAGGAACTGAAACAACATTTAAAGCATACACTTTTGCCAACTGTGAAGGTTTTTAAAAAACGAAACAACTTTAATCTAAAATTAAAATCAATACAACATTCAGTATTTGATTTATTGTAGCCAATTAAATTAGATTTAAAAATCAGTATCTCAAGTTTAAAATGGAGACAGCATTCATCGCGTAGCATATTTTCACAATCGCATCAGTTAGTGGATCGAAAATCATTGGGTAAAATTAGAACCCAAAATGGAACATACTCTTATTGCGTTTCATTTGATATTATTTGATTTATAGTCACGAGAAGTTTTATAAATGGTTAATAAGGTTCCGTTTGTCTTTAGATTTTGTAGATGAAACTTAACTGGATGAACATTAGCTACAAATTCTGATTTTTTTCCTTTTTTACATTGAATGCTAATAAACTAGAACGTACCTTTAAAAACTACTGCAAATCTATGCTTTCGTGAAGTTATTTCTAAAAAAAAATAATAGTAAAAATAACTTCGCAATAAGGATGCTCTTAATCAGTACAGACCAGTCCATAAAAACGTTTTTTTTAAAGTTTACAATAATGTTTAAACTAAAGAAAATCGTTGTAAATACCATCTACTATTTCTATATTGGCTATTCCTTTTACAAGTGACCTAGTAGTTAAAGGAGAGACATCATGCCAACTGCAACCACCGTCTATGAAGTTTACCCACGGCAATGGTAATTAACGATAATATAAATGCATAAGTAATTTATATTATAATCAAGTATTAATATTAAGAAACGTATATTAGAGTTAAGTGCTAGTAAGTAAAATACTTAACTACATTAAAACTCTCCAGAGAATTGCAAATTTTATGGGCTTGGAAAAATGACCATCGAAATCAATTTATTCTCTTAAACTTTCTTGCTTTTATCTTAATCAAAAGATGCTTAAATGTCGAACCTCAAGTTTGTTTATAGCATTAATGAGATTAAATTCGTTAGAAAGCAAAAGCTGCAGTCTTGACACTAATAAAACTGACACTAATTCTTTGCAAATAACTGCCACTGCAAATAATGAAGCGGATAAAAGCATTGCTGCTCTAAATCTCCACATAATTCATCAAGTGAAAAGGATCATAACATGCCTGTTGATGAACGATGCGAGGTCCCACAAAGAAGGCCCTAGGAGCTTCAGAAAGGTGGAACGTCCTCTTACTAAATCTTTGAATTGGGAATTATTCTTCCTAATTAAGACGTCCCTTCAGACAACCCGACAAGATGCTCGACTGGATGAGAGAGAGGTATCCCACTTATCGAATGGAACAGTGAGGAGGGAGGGTCCCCGCATTCCAATCGTTCCACTTTAACAAGGCCAGACTGTTCAAGGTCACGATCCTCTTGATTCTACCATTCATAACTTTGTTGCTGTTTCTTCTCCTAAGGCTATTTTACCTGCCGTAGATAAAGACTGTGTTTCGAAACTTTTCAATTATAGATTCTAATTGTCCAGCATGCGATGCTGGATTTGCATACAGGGATGAATTGAACAAACAATGGATCGAAATTCCAAGCGCTTCTTAATAGCTGATGTTGCGTAATGTTTCAATAAATAATAGGCTGAAATTGAAAAATGGAGCCACCGAGCATTTTTCTATTTACGTTAATTTAAAAGAAAAATTACAGATCAAAGACCTGATCAAATAGTTTCAACTGCTGTATATTTATCTCTCTATATAATCAAGAAGCGGTTGAACCTCGATCGATCGCTTCTCACAAGACCATTCACTTGGAACAATATGTAGGAGGAAACGATGAATGCGGGTCAGTATAAAGCAGTACCGTACCGTTAATCCGTTAAAACATGACAATACATGCGGGACAACGGCAGATGCGGGAAATGGATCAGGGTTCTACTGTATAACTAAACACTTCATCTGCTTTTCTCCCTAAAATATAATATAAATATCTATACTGCAGCATAGTTTTCGAATAAAAAAATATTTTCAGAGTAAAATAAATCCTCAGGCCCGAAGCGTTTGTTCTGACAAAAATGAAAGTAGTAAGAAAGTGGAATATCAAGCAAACAGAAAACGTATAAAATAGACCAGTAAAAAAAATCGTGTGGAATATGTTATTGATTTATTTCTATGTTTTTGATTTAACTTTCGTACCGTCATAGACGAAAAATCTATTTGATGAAGTTTTGTTTTCAAATGTAAAAGAGGTGTAAATTGTCTAGCTCAATTCTTCAGAAAAATTTTTAACATAGGAAAATATTCTTCCTTCCAATGATAATTGTAATTTTAGTTAATGAATTGGTGAGATATTTCATCAAAAACATTAGGAACGTATTATTCAAGAACTGGAGAATCAGGGAAGACCGTTAGTCAGAAATACTTTTTCTTCCAGAAAAAAGTTATTCAAATGTTAATAATGCATAAGGAAAATAAAAGTACACTTATTGAATTGGAGGAATTACTTTAGCGTTTATCGTTATTTGAGGTAGTAGGAAACATACTGGTGTAGCTAATTTTTTTTTTGAAAATGTACTTAATTCAACAGATGGCACCATTAGTTTTTTCTTATTAAATACCGTAACGTTAAAACAGTAATGTAAAGTACTTTCTGAAAATATTAATCGCTTGACTTAAACCACTGTTTCTCACCACCTTATTCAAAAATGGCGCTTTGTTAAATTTTTTAAACTAGAAAAATTTAGGAACATTTTAAGGTAAAAAGTGATGTATTTATCTTAGTGAATATTACTCCTCAAATGACACGAGTTATTTGTATGGTATATTCAGACGAAATTCAAAATAAAAACATAAGAAACCTTAATGTTAGCCTCTTAATCAAAACCACTTGCATAAAAAAGATTTGTTCATTAAAAATCTCATGAGAACTAACTGAAAGGAAATAATTGAAAAAAATTATCTCGAAACGTGTCACAATCACACTCTAAATTAGAGCATCAAAGTTGCTTGGTAACGCGGTAAGTTTTATTTAAAAGCTCAAGTTTCTCACATGGAAAACGGAAAGTTTTTTTTTACCCACTTTATGACCTGTGCTTACGACATTCCTCACAAGAACGTGGCACGCCCTACTGCGAAACAAAACTTGAGTTCGTAATTTGCAACAAGCTGTTACTTTTTCTTCCTGCAGTAAGTTATGGGAAAAATGTTTTCGTTGTTAATTCTCCGTAACCAAGTTTAAGCTGTTCACTTCCCTACCTTACCATCTGTTCCTTTTCCCCCCTTTGCGAAAACGGTGATGGTAAAGAATAGCTGTTCTGACAGTTTGTTGACCTGCAAAAGAAGCTCTTGTTGGGTCTACAAGTGCTTTTATCTTTCCGCGGTAGCTTAAAATATTTGATAATTTGTTAAAATTGTATCCTCAAAAAATAAAAATAAATAAAATTTTTTTTTTTTAAAGTTACTTTTATGAAAATTAATTTCGATGTAGAATTTTAGCTATCCTCCGTTTTTTTAAAAAGAGATTTTAATCAAATTGGGAAAGTTTTTCACAGTTAGTTTCTAGCTGGATTTAACTGATTTTTTTACACAGTATTCGCAAACTTGCCACCAGCTCCGCGCGAAAGCAATTCTAACGCTTCGGACCATTCTAAGGCATAAGACCTGTCAAACTTTTTTAATTTATTGTTAACATATTTGGTTTTAACTTTGGATTTAAACGGCTTTTTGACAGATTTTAATTCTATATTTATTCATTTATTATTATAATTATTTGATAGAGTTTTCAGAAACCTAGTTTTTTTAAAAAGAAAATTTGTTGCATATGAATAAAAAAAGTATAATTGGCAATGCTAAACAACTAAAAATAATTTCGCCGATAAAAATGCTTTAAATTATATTACTTCTTATAAATAAATAAAAATAAACGACACAAAATAATGTTCACCAAAACTGATACTACTTGAAGTTGATGATTTAGCCATACTGTTGGACCGCAGCTCCCCAGTAATGTACAATTTGCGTTGTGTGTGCATTTCATGAATTAAATTAAGAATCGAATTCAAAGAGAATAACGAGAGTTTAAAAAAAAAACACACACACATTTTTACATAAGAAACAAGTCGAAATGTCGAAGGGCAGAGTGGGGAACAGACATGGCTGTGAGAAAGGCAATGGGGCAGCAAGAAAATGACGGGAAAGAAACGTCGATACTTTTTTATCAGGCTATCTCTGCATCTCAGACCGGGTGCTAAACTTTGCACGTGTTTAGAGGGACTGGCGGAGGAATGTGTGGGGCGCTATTTCACAGCTCCACATTACGAATTATAATTTCTATACATTCCAAAGGATATTCAAAATTAGGATGATTTATTACGGAAAATATTCATGTAAGTATAAATTATGAGCGCATAAACATACTCGGATCAAGAGAAATATTTTAACCAACTTTATTCTCCACTAATTTATGAACACACGAGCTTCAGTAAAGTAGAAATTTCCGCCCAAAGGATATTCAGCATTAGGATGATTTATTACGGAAAATATTTATGTAAGTATAAATTATGAACGCATAAACATATTCGGATCAAGAGAAATATTTTAACAAACTTTATTCTCCACTAATTTATGAACACACGAGCTTTAGTTACGTGGAAATTTCGACCTAAATGATGTCATAAATTAATTACAATCAATATTTAGATGGATAGCACATTCATTATTTAGTATAGAAACTGAATGCATGTGTGATAATCAATTTAATTGTTATTTCTTTCTTTAAAACCGCCTTTAACGGAACTATAAGTTGGAGGTTCCCATAACATTTCTCTCCAATAAGCAGGTTGCAGTTTAGAATTTTTATCTTCTTTTTGTTTCGCGCAATGTAACATAAATCATGATCATGTGTATTATGATGTAACTGTTTTATGTTTTAGACATTTGTTTGGCTTGTTTCCGAGTAAAATATCCCTGCTAACTAATCTCAACGTATTTTTACATGTGTCGAAAATCTACAACAATGATAGATATATTTAAATTTAGCAAACAATTGCCTCATAACAAAATATTCCTATCATGTAAGTATAAAACTGTTGGGTTACTATAAAAAGATGTCAGGTTCATTTTACTAAACCGTTTGATTTTTTATTCAGTAAATTATACCAGTTGATGATTTTAACTCAAGTACCTAAGAAAACTGTACATAAATATTTGTTTTTACTTTGTTACCAATTTATTTTTTAAATTTCGTAATTTTGTAATGCAGCTTTACATTTACTTCTCCTACGTTTATGCGCTGATAGTATTCCGTAATGTAGAAGATTATTTCGGAAAAGACCCCAGCCAAGCATTAAGAAAGCTTTCCAAATTGAAGTCTCAAAACAATAAAATCGGATTGGGAGCAGCCACTTTTTGGACTTCTAAATATTTGCATAGGCTTTGCTCCGTGCTCCGAATAATTTTAACATTGTCTTTTTATCTCTCATTTTTCAAAATTAATTCATTTTTATATGATAAATTAAAGCAAAAAAAAAAAAAACGGAGCAGAATTTTTTTTTTATCCAGCTCCGTCTGTTTTGAGAAAACTCTTGAAACTAAACGATTCTCTTCATATTTTAGTTGTGCTAGTCGGAGAAAAATAATTTTTATACTCGTGAAAAAAAATCCCTGTCGCTAATAATGATATTGACCAGAAAACCAAACTGGCCTCAGACATCAAATTGGCAACACACACCAAACTAAACGAATCTCTTCATATTTTAGTTGTGCTAGTCGGAGAAAAAAGAATTTTAGACTTGCTCGTGAAAAAATCCCCGTCACTAATAATGATCTTGACCAAAAAACAAACTTTGTGCTAAGTAAACTGTAATAAAAAATAATTTCATGTTAAAAAAGCACAAATTAGCATTAAAATATAGACCTATATTTCGGGATTGCTTGGAATTCCTTTTTCAATGCGACAGGGAGCTTCTAGATGCAAAACATCCAAATGAAGCTGATGTTTGGATGTTTTGCATCTAGAAGCTCCCTGTCGCATTGAAAAAGGGATTTCAAGCAATCCCGAAACATATGTCTGCATTTTAAGGCCAATTCGTGCTATCTTAACGTGAAATTATTTTTTATTACAGTAAACTTGCCTCACATTAAATTGGCACCACACACCAAACTAAAGGAATCTCTTCATATTTTAGTTGTGCTAGTCGGAGAAAAAATAATTTTAGAATTACTCTTGGAAAAAAATCACCGTCAAATGATTTAAACTTCGCGGATTAGAAAACGTGGGTAAACGATCTGAAACTGCTAGAACACGAAAAAAGAGAACCTTTCAGCTAATAATGATGGGGTGATGATCTTGACCGAAAAACAAACTGTCTCACACACCCAACTGGAAAGACACACACCAGGCTAAACGAAGCTCTTCATGGCTGAGGTACAGGATCTGGGGTGCAATGATGCTCAGCAAATTGAAGGAAAGGGAAGAAAGAAAGAACAGAAAAAAAAAAAAAAAACTTGACAATCCATCACGGCACTGTAATTTATATAGCCGCGATTACGATTCAGAAGCTGGAGCCCGACTAGTTGAAAAAGAGCTTGGCTGTTAAACAAAACACCGATTGTTATCGGAGTTGATAGGATTGGAATTCAACAAGATAAGGTAGTTGACGATTTACGTAGCAACAGCATATTTAAAAACGAGTTCTTCATTGTTAACGAGCGTTTATTTTTGTATTAAAAAGAAAGCGTTTCAATTAGCATGCGAGGCGTGGAGAAGGTTTTGGCTCTATTGATATGCAAAAGATGAAAAATAATTGTCCGTTTTGAAGGACGCTTGGCTCGCCATTTTTGAGATTGCGAACTGAATCAATATGTATGGTAAAGCTTTTAAGGACTTGTCATTATTTTTATTTTTAAAAGGTGTCATTATTGTGTTATTTGAAAAAAAAAATTCTAATTTCTGCGTATATATGTTCATTTAACAGCCATTTAATTCTGGAACGCATATACGACATCAAATTAATCGAAGATATTTTGATCATCATATCTTAAAATTAAAAAAAGTAAAAGTAACTTTCAGTTTGGGATGGAAACTAATGGATTTTTTTTTTCTTACGGTAAATCGATATACTTTTTTTTACTTATCTTAATTCCAATCTCTATATTTAATTGAGAAATACCTATTTTTTTCTTCTGAATGGGACAATAACGAATTAAGGTGGTATGGGGGGGAGGGGGAGCTTTTAACAGTTGTTTCAAAAACAGAAGAAATATTTTCTCAGCGCTCAGAAATTCACATATTCCAAAAGTAGTAAAATTGAATTCCGTAAATAAAATAAATATCTGGGGAAAAATACTAAAAATAGGGTCATATATGTAAAAATGCTTATAAAATTAAATTTTTATAGTCTTTTAATACTTATAGTTTTTTACTCGCAGTTATAGTTTTTTAATATGTTATTATTTTTTATTTATTTATTATAATTTTACCATAAAATCTCGCAATTTCCACATCAGACCACAATCGTTTTCAGGTCGTTTGTAGAAGTTGAAATAGTTTTAAATTACTTCTACTAATAACGTACAAATAATCCATTTATTTGAACATTCTAAAGTATAAGTTATCACGTTAACTACAGTTTTTGGTCTTTATAAAAGCTCAATTTAATAAGTTAATAATAAACCTAATTAATAAATTATTTAGAATTTCTAAGATGTCTGTTTTGTTTTTCAAATTCACACACACTCTCCCAAAATTTATTGAGCAGTAAACAAAACAATGCCAATATTATGAAACGGAAATTAAAAAACAGATTATTATAAAATATATAGATTAGTATTCAGCAGTGTAAAACAAAAAAGAGGTATAAAAATCAATGAAACTTGAAATTGCCTTTTAACACGCGAGGAAATTTAAAAAGTTGACGGTTTAACTAAGCATAAATGCAAAAAAAAAAAAGAAAAAAAACTTGTGAAAACGAATTATATATTTTTGATAAGAATAAATGTTAAATGTTAATTGAATAATGATTATTTTCTAAAACCTAACTATTCGTTGCTGCTTTTAAAATGCACTTATTATGATAGGCAAGTTTTCCGTTAAATACATCATATAAGAAACTATGGACGTCTGGTTTAATATTCTGGTTATTATTCTGGTTTAACTATATCTGGTATTTATTCTGGTTTAAACGACAGCTTTAACTGTTATCAAAAATTATATGAGAACGAGATTTCACTTTATAAAATGTCATCGGAATGCATTCTTCTTGAAGCATAGGCGTAACCAGGGGGGGGGGGGGTTTGGGGGTTCAAACCCCCCCCCCCCCTTTGGGTATTGACTTAGTGAGGACTGACTTGGAAGGCACATTTAGGCTCACAAAATTTCTGGCTACGGCCTTGCAAAGCACATTTTTTTTTTTCCCCTAAGAAAATTAAACCCATATGCACATGATTTTATTTCCTCTTTCTCTGAAGGTTTGTGATCATGACCAAAGTATGCAGCTCATAATAAAGAGGACTTTTCATCTGGTTATAATCAACCCCCTTATCACCTTGGGAGGGGGGGGGGGGTTTACAGCAAAAGGTGGCTTCAATCACCGCACAACACACACACACAAACAGTGATCCTTTCAATCACTCCAGATGGTTTTCTTTCCTTCTTGATGTCTTTTTACAGAAAGGCAGCAATTTAGGTATACAATCGCACACGTAATAAGTTTCGTGGAAAATATTCTCTACTATGATGGAGTTCTGTTTTCTGATAACCCGGCGCTGGGGTCTGCAAATGAAGGACCCCTGGCCAACAATTGTCCTAATGGGTTAAACCCTCAAGCCAGGAAGTGATGCTATGCTCATCAAGAAACTTAAAGAGCAATTTGTATGTATTTATGACTTCCTGTCCAAACACCCATTTTGGTAAAATCTGTTTTGTAGATGAGCCGATTGGAAAACTGATGAACTGTATTTGCATTGCATTCTCATTTACAGATGTTGTCTCATCTCTTATATTTTAAATGTTTTTTTTCTTATTATGGTCCATCACTGATTGCATTTTGCATTACGACTTTGGAAATCATCCGTTCAACGTTACCAATCTCACTGCTACGGTTTAATGCTGCATTTTAATTTACAATCAAGTATTATTTATATTTAAGCTAAATTTTTAGTTATTTTCGATACATAATAATGTTTGCACTGCAGCGATGGACACGTTCGTCATCCAAAAAGAAAAGAAAATTCAATTCAGACGCTTCCACTTCTGAGGTATGTTTTGCTACAAATTTAACAAAATTTTTAGAAATTTATTGTGGGGATGATCATTTTTGTAGGGGAATTTGGATTTTTTCCCCTAAAATTCCACTATTTCCCAGTTTTGATATTATGAATGCCTGGACATAGAAGATTGCTTAGCGCTGAATATTGAATTTTCTATTGCGTTTGAATTAAAAAATAAACTAATAGATCTAGTAATGAATGTTTAATGTTTTTGTGAATCAGGGCCGTATCCAGAAGGGAAGGGGGACCCACGGGCCGCCCCCCCCCCCAGAAATCTTTTGCAATGTATCATATATTCCTCCCTGAAACTTTGCTTAACATAAGTGTGTCGAAGTCTGGGCCCCCCGAAAAAAATTCTGGATACTGCCTTGGCTCCGGAGCAGGGGGAGCGAGTTAAGAATTAGGAAGGGCAGTGCATGCTTCAAAATCATACCCTTTATATATACATAGATATATATGATTAGAAATGATGTTAATAGGAATTTTTTTACATATATGATAGCTTTTTGATGTATATATAGTAGATGTATGTTTAGATCTTTGGTTAAGTTAGAGGAGTGGGTATTTGGGGCTTCTGCAACTGAAATTTTTGTAACTGGTCTTACATCTATAATGCTTAGGCTAACTCTGGAGGCAAGGCTTCGAGGGCTCTCCCCAGAAATTATTTTGAAATTTTCCTAGCAATGCAATTTCGGGATACTTTGGTGATGTTAGAGGAAACAGAAAGGAGTTTGGTTACTTCCCCCCCCCCCCCATTTTTTTCAAAATAAAGTCTTATGTCTTTCAAGTTACTTTTGGTGTGGCTCGTGATAGTGTTCAATGTCCTTTCCTGAAAGTGTTTCTGAAAGTAAAGTGCCTTAAAAGCGTAATTTCTCTTTTCTTTCTTTTTTTTTTAAACTTGTGATCTGAAGTTTTTTTTTTTTTTCCAGGGGGAGGGGGAGGAATTGACTTGCTCCGAGGGGGTAGCTCCCCCCCCCCCCGGGAGATGCCTGAAATAAACACGGAGTATATTTTTAGAGACAAGTATTTATGACTAATAAATTTTCAACTCTTTTACACTTCTTATTGGTGTTTGGTCTGTACATTTTTAGTGTGACCCCCCCCTTTCACCAACCCTAGTTACGCCTATGTCTTGAAGAGTTAGTTTCTATCAATAAACCAGTATCATTATCATGCAATAAAATAAGAAAACTCATTATGTAATGTATTTTTGACGGAGAGTTTGCTTCTTATAATAAATAAGTATTTCTATCATATTATAAAATACAGAAAATTATTAAGTATCCCCATGGAAAGTTTGTTTCTAATAATGCGTAAGTTTTATTACCATATTATAAAATAAGAAAAAATATGAATCACTAATTTCTTCGTCGATAGCTAGTTTTAATAATAACCAATTATTGCTACCATATTATCGAATCAGCAAAGTCATGAGGTAATGCATTCTTAATTAAGACTTTGCTTCTGGTAAAACATATGTTTATTTTATAATATTATATTATAACTTAACTCATGACGTTATATATTCTTCATGGTGAGTTTGTTTCTTGTAATAAATATGTCTTACAATAAATAAATAATTTTTACATAATAATTCTTCATGGACAAAAATATAAGTATCTCTCACATTACAAAGTAAAAAAAAAAAAAAAACATGTAGTAATATAGTAGCTATGATGAGTGTGTTTCTAAAGATATGCGTCTTATTTTTATTTAAAAAAGAACATTTCTGCGCGAAACATTTTTTCGCAAGAAAAAATACCACACAGGAATTATTTTACTACTTTACAAGCATCCAGTCGGAAACAACTTGTAGTCAATGGGCATCTATCTGTGTTATGATCTTAATACTGAATTTTGTGGCTGTAAATGGAAGTTGGATTACCTAATGAAAAAACTAGCGGTAGTAAAAATCTTTGTTTTGCGGGGGAGATTCTATCAAGGTTACGTACGTAGAACTCATGCATCGTTGACCAAGCATCACTTCGCTATCAAAAGGATGATTTTAGTTGATGGTTATGATTAAAGGTGATCTTGGTAAATTTTTCACCGCCTATTCCCGACGATAGATCTGAGGTACAGACAGACGTTTAAGAAATAAATGTTATTTTTTTAACAGTTACTGCTATTATTTCTTCACTGAATTATTCCTGCGTCTTCAGAAGTGCATTTTCAAAATCATCAAGGAAATGAATTATTTAATGCATTTTTTAGCTAAAAACGCACCAAATAGTCTGGTTTTCTTTTTCGAGCCTTTTGAGAAAAAAAAGTTCCTTTCTAGTTTTTGCGATAAAATTATTAGAATACAGGAAAAATAGCAAAGTTCCACATTTTAAAAATATCTTAAAATGCTTGAGTTTTATTATCGTTTTTCACATAATTTATTTCAAAACCACAAGAGTTTGAGTCCTAAACTAAAATCATAGATTGTGGTATCAAAACTATATGGAACTCTTAACACACCCCTGAACGAAAGATGAAATTTCGAACAAAATATCTGCGGAGAAAAATAAAATGGATAAAAATGTTTTAAATTATACGGTTTTATTTAAAAAAAATAACTAGTAGTTCCTTTTTTCGCCAGGATTTGAGTATTTTAAAATGCAAAACATCGTTGCATTATCCAAACATTCCAAATAAAGCTATCGCTGTCATTCGGCAAATAATAATTCTTATAATTTCCTCAGAGCCAATATTATTTTTCCCTAATTAACGTTATAATAAATTTTGAAATGAATGGAATATTGTTTGTCATCGGTGGGGAGGGGTGAGATAAGCTTGTGTGCTAAGTTTGAAGATAATTTATGCAGTAATAATGGTCGAAAACTGCGTCGCAAACTTCCGTGACAAATCAAGTTAAATAAAACCTTGTAAAAAAAGGATCCCTTACACTACGCCAACATATTTGTTTATGATTCACATGCTTCGAAATATCGAAAACATGCACATAAACTTTCAATACATTTTAAAATATCGATCTGATTAGTTATGTGGAAAGTAGTAAGGAAAGTGAACTGCATTTTAAGCAAGTTTTATAACAGGAAATATTTTTCTATTTCTTTTTAAAGAACTTTCATAATACGAATGTTGTGGAAGGACATAAGGTTCGACTGGTGCTAAATAACCATGACCTGTTTGCAGCGAGACACTTAACTTCTTTTTATTTACTTTTTTAATCCCGAAATGCGACTGGCGCTCAAGATTGAGTTATAGGACAAAAATGGCTGTACTTTAGCAGGGGTACTTTATAAAGCTTTTCCCTCCTTTTTAAAACAAAATTTTGGTGGTATTTCTTATGTTTTACATTTTTTTTTTTTTTTTGCAATTAAAATACTTGTAATTAAACTGAAAAGAATTGGTAGGTGTAAATGTTAATTAAAAAATTCCAAGTAGAGGTATCTTTTTTGCAAATTACATTTTCATAAGCAGAAACTTTATCCAAAGGAAAAAGTTAAAGTGCTGGAAACTGTAGGAAATGTTTTTAAAAAAGACAAAAAAAAAAAAGAAGAAATCGGGCTTAAATGGAACTTCTTAAAGTACCTCCTTTCACGGTATGGTTCATAAAAATGTTGGAACAAGATTGCAATTTAATTAGGAAAAACCTTTCTGTAAAATTACATTTCCGTCCTGAAGAAAGGAAAATTCGGAATTTTTGCGAAATTCCTTTAAAAATTCGACTTATCAGCAATTGTAGAATCCCTTCACGTTAATAAAAAATATAAAAATCCAAATTGTTAACATTACCTTACGAAAAAAAAAGAAGTTTTTAAGGATTCGTTTTTATTTTTGCCCGTTGCTTCGAATTTCAAATTGGATCTCTACAAGTGCATGATAGTATATATTGAATTGTTAGCTTTGTAGTGTTCGATATAAAATTATATTTATCGAGAAAGATATTTAAGTTCAAGCTAAACTGCGTATTTTACTTCCGGAACCTATTTTTAGCTCTTTTTTTTTAACTTAAAAGGATTATTACATTTTTGCATTACTGGAATGTAGTAATTTAAAATGATGTATGAGTATAGATGTAAATGAATGCTGGTACATATTATTCGTTTGCATAAATTTATTTTGATGTTATGCTGCTTTAAAAATTCGTTTAAAAGTTTAAGAAAGTTATTCAGCAACTGAAGTCCTTTACTCAACCTTATTTAGTCTGGCAAAATGACTAAGTTGATCATTAAAAGAAAACCATGTATAGATTTTATTTTAACCTATTCACATAACTAAATCGGTTATTTGAGAAGCGATATATGTGTCCTTTTCACCGGTTTTGCGTTGATAGTGAATTGTTTATAGACCCATCTTCCATAAAAAATGTTAGCAATTTTTCTTTCTTTCTAATGGGGCTGCGTATAGTCATTAACCATCGCAGACCTAGTGCGTATCCCGGTAATCGGCATCCATTTTTTCAAGTAGCACCACTGTCAGTGAATGTCATTGCCACTGAGAATTTGGACGCTCTAGTTTCCCCTACATGGCGGCACCTGAGCGCTCAATTGATGCGAATTGCACTAGGTATTTAATTTAGCCGAGAGTATCCACGTCAAACGGATACTCAAGGGATCTTTAGCACGCCGCACAATCATGCGACATGGGCACAGACGATTTTCTGCGTCTTGAAAATCCACCCAATGGGCCAGGTTCGAACCTGCGATCTTGGACATACGAGACCTGCCCCTTACCACTATGCCACCCTGTCGACAAAATGATAACAATTGAGTATTCTCTATATATTTTTCTTATTTTTTAACTTTTAAAATTTTAGTACTAAATAGGTTTTTGCGTTTTTCTCAATCTTTAAGATGTCACGTGTGTCGTTTGGGACCTAACAGACACAATTATCATTCATTCTACTAAATGAAAGTTAGTTCTTGAAACATCCCATTTATTTATCTTTTTTCTTAATACGTTTTTCAATTTTTAAAGTTATATTTTATGCAAGAATAACAAACTAACGCGCATATCGATGACGGTTATATAAAACGTACATTCTTGCAATGCATAAATATGTCAACAAACGTAACATCTATATAGGCTACAAAAATATTTTAAAAACTCTTCGAAAAAGCTGTTACTAAATTGTATACTTTGATTTTGCTCCTTCTAATAATTTTTTAAAACTGAAAAAAATCCTTTTCCATTATAAATTGTGTTTATTCTTTTTAAAAATCTATGCAATATAATTTCTTTATTCACCAAAAAATCTCTAGCTGTCACCAATCGATGAACTCCACAACGTCAGGCGCAGATTTCACTTTTTTACATGCCATGATAGTATATACCTCTTTAGGTTTTCCAGCACGTTGCGAAGAAACGGCTTATTCGTCCCGAGAGAGTTGCGTTAGAAAGATCGAAGGCGGAATTTGAATTTTTCTAGATATCCCCAATAAAAACAAATTCTACAAAGTTGAGAATATTCTATTAGTTTAAATTTGCTGTGTATAACAATGTTTTGCAAATTTTTACTGTCGCTAGAAATTTTTATCCATTTTTTTTTATCATCACTGAGGGCTCGTAAAAAATAGATTTATATTCATGTTCTCATATAGTACAAACCACTGAATTAATTCCTATTAGCGACTTTCTTCAGCAAAAACTTCTGAAACGATTCGTATGTTTAAGAGATTTTTTTTGGCAGTGCGAAATGTTTACAGGGTGTTTCCGAAGTTACGGTTGTACTACAAAGTACCACATCTTAAAAAAAATTACAAGACTTTTTATGTCTTTGCTTATTTATGTACATGGTACTTCGTTTAAATTCAGCATTTCTGAGGGTAAATCAGCAGACAGAATATTTTAATGGTTGAATAATTTTGTACGCGAATTTTAAACGAATAAAATACGCCATAAAACACATAAGCCAGGCCCCAACTTTCTCCCAGAAAACCTTTCAAAAATAACTGACACGTGCTCACTTCTCGACTTTGAAAATTGGCGTGTTTAGCAATCGAGGCTACTGAAAAATGCTTTCCAGGGGAAGAAGATGTCAATAGGAATTTTGTTGGCTGCTGTAATGACAAAGTCAAGGCTCTTGAGTAAATCGAAGCACTTTTCGGACGCTCTGACGCCTAATAATAATGGAATAATATTTTTTTATCTTGTAATCTTTCGGCTCTTAAATGTAAACATCCCTTATATGTTAGCTCTTCATTATGTTTCCATACAATAGATCTGTTCTATATTGTACGCATCAAATTTTGAAATTTTTTGATCCGTGCATAACTTTTGCCCCCCCCCCCCCCCTATCGAGTCAGATTTTCGTCCAAAAAAAGTGGGTGTATTCACGAGTAATCACGATAATTCCTATAATAATTGTAGCATCATGAAAGCTTAAACAATCAATACCATTTTTGCAACGAAAACAAATGTTTAACACTAGATTGACCAGGAAGTTTTGAACCATTTCTAAACTTTCATTTTACTCCAAGTTGCTAGTAATTACAACAAAACTTTTAGTCACATTCACTTGTCCTACATGGTGCAACTTTATAGTGCAACTTTCAATTTTATTGGAAAATACTAGTGCTTATGTAAATATAGTGCAACTTTATAGTGCAACTTTCAATTCTATTGGAAAATACTAGTGCTTATATACATATAGTTCAACTTTACAGTGCACCTTATAGTGCAACTTTCAATTGCATTGGAAAAGTCAATGTAATTGAAAGTTGCACTATAATTAGTAACAAATTATGCAAAATGAAAACTTCGAAACAGTCAAAATGCCTGGTCTGGGCAATATAGTGTTAAAGGAAATTAAAGGCTTTATACTTGATAAACATCGTCTATAGAAGATGAATTTTTAAATATTTTCAACTCGAAAATTAAAAAAAGATATCTGGATTTTTCTTTTTTAAACTAACAGCATTTTGAATGAGAAATTAATAGGTTTAAAACGGAGATCTACGTGATATTAATTGTATAGAAATGAATAACTACTATGCGAAAATCTATTACCTGTACATCTTTTCCCAATTTTTTTTCAAAGGTAAAGTCTATCAGTCTATAATTATTTATCCTTATGAAAAATTATTTTCTTAGAATCTTGGAATCATTAACAGGGTGAAGGCATGCAAGAATGCACAGTTTGAAACTAGCAGATAGAAAACTAATTAATAGTTTTAAAATATCTTCTTCACTTAACTAATGTCATAAACCTTTTATACTAATTAACTTTATAAAAAAATGTGCATGTTAATTAAGGCTAACGGAATGAAACTATTTCTCAGTGTGAAAACTTGACTTAAATTAAGGAGATGAAAAATTGCTCAAATGTGACAGAATTTTTTAACATCAGCCTAAGAACCAGTAGAGCGAAAATTGTAAACGATCTCGTCTTCCTTTAAGCTGATTTTTAGTACCGTAAGAAACTTAAGGGTGCTTAGGGTATATGTTTCTTTAACTAATTTTATGATGCATGTGCTTTTAGATAAAGCAAGCTGCCGAACTCGATTAAGCGAAAACTTGTTATCTGTAATCTTTTCGGTTTTTTCATTCCCATAATTTTGTAATTTTAACAATGAAATTTTATGAAATAATATCGTATGAATTTTTTTCACTTTTATTTTTCTTTCGTGTGGAACAAAATTTGATAATGTTGGTTTACATTTCTTCAACTTTTACTTAATCTGAACATTGACTAACCACAATCGGGGCAGGTTAACCCGTGCAACTAGTTGTTAATCCGATCATCTTAGCTAATCATAGTAATTAATATTTCCAATAAACAACGTCCTCCAAAAGGTACACTGATAGTGAAAACTAAGATTATTTTTTTTTATTCTGTTGAAAAGACGTGTCAACTAACTTGCCCAGGTCTATACTTTATATCGTAAATTTGCCTTATATCTATACTATAGAACTTTCCTGATTTTTTTTTTATTCGCTTCATCGAATTGTAGCCATTTTGAAAAATCATAGTAACTGAATTAGTACATGTACTGTAAATTTTCGTTGCAAGCGTTTTTTGGTACTTTATTTTTCATTTGTTGTATCAAATGGTAATAATTTTGCACAAAAAAAAAATTGCAACAAATCGCGACTTCTTTTTGCCTAACCGATGCATATATGCAATGTTTTAATTTCTCAGATATTCAGCCGTCTTCAATTTACTGATAATTAACCTGGAAACCAATCAATATACATGAATAGACAATATTTAACTATGACGAAAAACTGCGCAATGCCAATCTTTTGTGTCAATTTTCCGCATTTCATTTAGTCAATAAACAAATACATTACTGTCAAACTTGTATATAATTTACCCTTCAGAAAATAAGATATACTGCGGGATTAATTCAAATAGGCGGTCGTCATTGACTCGAGTGTTTTTCCAAGTAGCTACAAAAGCGTAATCCATCTAGTGGTGTGTAGTCCGTTATGCTTCTTTTACGCTTGAAGGAAATCAAAGCGAGTGCGTATCGTGTTAGTGTCATCACTCAGTCGTTCATCTTAAGATAGATAACCAAAGTCTGCCTACTCGTCACTTCGGGGTGGTGTAGGAAGGGCCAAGTTATCTCAAAAGATACCCGCCTTACCCGAGGAAAGTGCTATAATAGCTTATTGTTATTGCTTTTGTAAACACCGGCTTTGGTTTAGGCAATCGATTCTTTAGAAAAGCGTAAATCATCAAAGAATCCGTTTCTGTAGCCGAAATGATTCTAAGAAATAATTAAGTATTCGCGTGATGTTGTTTAATGATTAGGGTCATTAAGAAACAAAAGTTTAGTTTTTTAACCTTAGAAAATATGATGCATTTACCCAAAGTTACAGAACGAACGGTTTATGATTTATTTTAATGAGAACGATTAAAATACGAATTTATCAATGTGGAACAGCTTTTTAATTTGATTTTTGAAGATGAAGTTGTGATTTAACCTACCTATGTTTCTAAACTGAATATTAATTGAATGGTTTGATTAGAAAATTTTAATTAAGGATACTTTTCGAAACTAAAATAACTAATTTCGTTCATAATGTCTTTTCTTTTTGAAATCATTACCATGATAATGCTAATCTGTATATCAATATGTTTTTCTTTCTAAAATAATAACGCGTTCTCTTGAAAGTTTGTTTTACTCTTGCTTCATTTATATCGACCTTATAATAGTAAATAGCTTAGAATGCAACAATATACACATAGTTGTATTGGACAGCCGTGTAAATTATTTCGTTATGATATCTGAAAAATATTATTTGTTTTAAATATTAATCACATTTGCATATAAAAATACAAACACACGTATACAGACCGATGTGTATCACATTTTAATTTCTACGTACATGTGCAAAAAATTATCTTAATTATTTTCGGATTGATTTTTCGACTCTGTTTTCAGTCTTTACCGTTTCACATCCTTTTAGGACAAGAAACATGGCTTAAAGCATTTTGAGTTCAATCTTTGATGCTAACAAGACGGACGATTGAACGAATATTTTGGTATTTTTCTTCGTCAAAATCTTTCAATTAAATCACTTTCTGGCGGAAATAATTGATTAACAAGCTATGAATTCTTTTCATGCGTTTAGTAGCCATATTATGTCCATATACATTTTTGATTTGGACAATTTTTCGTTCAATTTTGAACAGTTCAAACAATCATACCATTAGCGAACGATGCAAATTATGTAAACTCTGGGCATAAGATCCAAGCTCCTTTGAACAAGCTTAGTGGAAGAAGCTCTCGTGTGAAATATTTTTTGATTCGAACAATTTTTGTTACATTTTGTACAGTTCAACAATGATAATAATAATGAAATAAAATAATAGCACTGTGGAATTTCAATCCTAATAAATAATTTACTAACAGATGGATTTGCTTGAAACAAACTTTATTGAAAAGATGTTATTACGTGGAACTTGCACAGTTCATCCAGAACTAAACGAGCCTATTTTTCCACGAAACTTTTGATCTGGATTGTTAAGGATATTTACGAATGAATAAGTGAATGAGTGACCGAATGAATACATGAATGAGTGAGTGAATGAGCGACTGAATGAATACGTGAATGAATGAATGAATGAATACGTGAATGAGTGAGTGAATGAATACGTGAATGAGTGAGTGAATGAATACGTGAGTGAATGAATGAGTGAATTAATGAATGAGTGAATGAATATGTATTAATCGTTGAAAAAGGTATGTTTGAAGTAATTAAAAATGAAAGCTAAATGAGAAAGATGGAGAGATAGCTAAATAATCAATTTGATGTTGATGTATAGGGGAAAGTAGGCTCGTGTAGTACTAGACGAAACTTCTTGTTTATTGTAGCGATAACACTCTCAGAAACGCATGCTCAAATCTCACGAAACTTTCGCCATATTTGACGAAGTGGCTTCGTGAAAGATGCTCCGAGTAAACATTTCGTCAAATTGGCGGAATTTGTGTAATAACTTTCTGAAGTCACGTGATAGCGCGAGGAAAGAATCGTTGTAAATGACGAAATTTTCTTCACGATTGAAGAATCGTCAAAAGTGAGAGCTCCATTTCTGAGAGTGAACGCAGCCCAGAAAGCTATATGATCGATAATGTGCAACAAAAAATAGTGTAACTTTAACAAATTTATATTATACATTACTTAAATTTTAGTTGAAAGTCATAACTAAATATTTTTGAGCAAATCAGACCTAATAAAAAATTAAACAATTAAATAACTGCAAAAATCATGTCTGCAAAATCAAAAGTTTTACTGCGTATACAGAGCATGAAACATTTTTAGAATTATTTACTAAATTTATGCTCAAATAAATTCTAAATGTGATCATATCCTCTGCGCCAGTATTTTCAGCGCAAATGTTTAATGAAAATTCAGTGCAAATGGAACTGATCAGTTTTTACTCTCGTATCCACGTACTTAAAGATCCATGCTGTCTGGAGACGAGTCATCTAAGTCAATAAAATCTGTAGCTAGCAAACATCTTCTTTTTCACTTCTCTAGAATACTTGTACGTGACTACATACTATAAATCTCAAGCGATATGGCGCTTTCATTTAGTGTGACAGAATTTTTATTAAATTTTGTCAAGCTTGTTTGCAACAAGATTCGAAATGTCGAAGCCAATCACAACGAATCCTGAAGTTTAATGTGAAATTCGATTACTTAGTTGAAATTAACAGTAATGGACTTGTAACCTGTTGAAAAGAAATACTGAAAGGTAAATATTGGATGGAAACCTTTTGGCTATTTTCCAAATCTCCTGACTCAACGATTTGCTCCTTAGAAAACGTT
Organism: Octonoba sinensis; assembly: GCA_038502835.1. NCBI lineage: Eukaryota > Metazoa > Arthropoda > Arachnida > Araneae > Uloboridae > Octonoba > Octonoba sinensis. The sequence goes on along the minus strand of CM076598.1, from coordinate 210,167,053 downwards.
AAAAAAAAAAACAAACGTCTTGGGATTTTAATTTTTTTAATAGTGCTGCTTATTTCTTTTGTTGAATGATTATTATCGTTTATTTAATGTAAATAATCAAATTACTTAACTTTATTACTGCAGTCGCGTGCTAATTTATTGACTTCAGTGCTTCAATATAATTGCAAATATTTTTATGCATAATAAAGCTCATTTAATTACAACAAGTTAATTTACTTTCTGCATAAAAACTATTTACTATTCAAAGAACACACTTTCGAAGGTATGTTTCCATAAGAATTATCAATAAAAGCTTCCGATAACAATCCTAAATTTGCTCTTGAGACAGACTTTTTGAAGGAATAATGTTTTTGCTTATTATTCTGCTAATGGGACTTCGCGGATAATATGTAATGCATTTTTCGATGGTTGAACGAACTTCCGAGTTTAATCAAGTACAAAAAAGTGGAAAATAATTAAAATTTAGATATTCGTGTTTAAAAAGACTTATTGGGATTTCATATTTCTTCCATTTATTTATTTATTTAACTTCGTCGTTGCTTATTTATTAATTTAATTTCGTTAAATAATTATTCATAAATCATGTGTACTATATTATCCCACTGTAAAAAAGCTGTCCCCAAAAAATGAAAAAAGAATGGTGAAATTTAGCTGCAAGAAACATTCAGAACTAAAGTTGAACCATCATAATGGTTCCATTAGCAACAAATATTGCTTGCAGCTAAATTTCACCATTTATTCCATTTTTTTGGTCAAACGTTGAACTAGAATTTTGCAGCGTAGTGTTGATTGCAAGCAACATACCTTTCGCTCGATGTTTTTGTAATGTCCCTTATAAATAATGAAAACATAATAAAACTGAAACACGTGTACTTTATTTCGTTACTGTTATTTCGAATCCAAAAGATCAAATAAATCCGAGCTGTTGAGTGATAGAGGTTTAAAGAGGATAAAAAACATATTCGATTAGAATAAATTGTGGCTACAGTCATGACTATGACGTCATATTGGAATTTTGTATGGATGTCTGAGATTTTTTTCTTTTTAAATTTCATCGCATAAGCTTGTCACCATACTAAACGTTAAATGTATACTAATTCACTCCAGCATGGATAAATGGAAAGAAATGTCATGTCCTTGCGCTGACATATTACGAAACATTGCAATGAAGCTTTTGCGGTTGTCGCATTTTAAACGTTGCCTGGATAACGAGTAACTAATGTGTTACGTAATTTTAGACCAATGGAGAGTACTGGCAATGTTTATTTTAACTCGCGCTTGTTTCTAAATTAGACACTTACTGTACATTTATTTAACACGACACAATCAAAAATGTAATTGGTTACATTACCGTAAATCTGTATTGCAGGGGTAATGGTGTAACTTTTTAATGTTATTTGAAATATTATATATATAAAGTGCCCTAAAACTGACACCCAAAAAGCGGTTCCTAACGCTGAAACCCTCAAATAAAAATACTTTTAAAGTATTACCGATTCCCTAAAATAATTTAAAAGGAGATTTTCTTTCTTTTTGAATGGTATCATTTCTTAAATCCCTTCACTTAAATCTCTGAAATTGGTAATACTTTAAATGTTTTTTTATTTGAGGGTGTCAGCTTTAGGAACCGTTTTTTGGGTTTCAGCTTTAGGGCACTTTACCTTATATATATGTTACGGTGCATGTCCGAAATTGGAGAATGTCGACAATCACCGGTCTGATAGATGGTGAATGTAGACATCCACCGGTGATTGTCGACATTCTCCGATTTCGGAGATTCACCATAACATATAAATATATATATATATATGTATATTCCAAATGTCATCAAACTTGGTAAGAGATTACAAGAAATAAAGGCATTTCGGTTTCAGCGAAAAAGAATCTTCAATACTCACCACCAACCTTGGAAATTCAGTATTGTTTAATGTAGTAAGACATCGGGTTAAAATGTTCCTAATTGCGTTCAAACGTGTTAAAAACAATGTTCAATGTTGCGTACATCATTTTCTTAAGCAAGTTTCTCTTTACTGCTCCCTCAACAGTAGTTCATAACAGGTTGTTAGTAAATCAAGAGGAAGTTAACAGGCATGACGTTGCAACGCATCTTTGAACTCCACCAAACTTGTTATCAGCATAATCGGTGGCTTTGAGAACAATTTTTAAAAGCTTCGAGAACAATTCAATGCGCTTTAAAACGGTGGCGGCAAGTTTTTTAAACTTTTTTTTCCTTTTTTTTTTTCCAGAGAATAAAATTCTGCTGACTTCCTCTGAGTTAGTACAAGGTTTGATAACATTTTGTCCAGTACTTTTCCGTTAACGAGCCTTTCAAAGTGGAGCTTTAATTATAAATACCCTGAATATTAAGAGGTGCATAAAATGTAAGAAAATGTTACTCATGCTGTAAGAGATAGTAATGCAAGTCTGAAGTTAATGGGAAATGTCTTCAGACTTATCTCAAGAAACAACAAGCATATGGGTGCTTTCACACCAAAGGCGACAAAGACAATATTCCTATCATTTCTCATCTGCGCAAGCGCAGAGCGTATTTTTGCTTTCGCACCAAAGGCGACAAAGACTGTATTTCTATCATTCCTCATCTGCGCAAGCGCAGAGCGTATTTTTGAAGCAAAAATCTGCTCTGCACTTGCGCAGATGAGAAATGATAGGAATATTGTCTTTGTCGCCTTTGGTGTGAAAGCACCCTAACCCAAAAATATGTTTGGTCCTTTAACTCCGGGTGAATGAATAATCAATATATTTTTTTTACAGTTAAAGAGTCAACATATATTGGTAAACATATAATGCAGTATAACTAAAGCATATTTTTTTGGAAATACGAATTTCTACATGACACTACATTAAAACGTTAGTCTAAAATGTTTAAAAAAATCTAGCTGTTTTTGTAATTTTTTTTCTAATGCTTACTATTGCACATGTATTAAAAATTGTAATTGTTTTGTCTAAATAACACAACCTAGATACGTAGAAATAAGTATCCATTGCATATTTTTATTAAAAGTTAAAACATTCTCTGTATTGAAATAAATATTTGTTATTTCTGTTATAAGTTACAAAATAAGTAAAACTATATCTTTGTAAATCATAGATTTTGTAAAATAAAAAGAAATTCATGGTATATTTCCTAGAAAGTCACATAAATTATCATTTTTATGAACCTTGAGCGTCACTAAAGTATTAAAAATGGAAATTATAATTTATGCCCAAGTAACTAAATAAAAAAAATTAAGTATTTAATCAGTTATTAGTGTGCAAATATTTGTTATAAAAGACAAAGGTGAATGTTATAAGCACGTTTTCTAATGGAATCTCAATGGTTTTACATAGTAAGTTATGAAGCACTTGCCCACCTTTATTCAGGCAGGATTACACAAACAAAATAACGATAATTAATATTTAATTATCATTTTCAGAGACAGTTTTTAAAAATGAGCAATTGATTTTACATTAAAGGTTTCATCAACCTTTTTTTCTATTTTTTCTTTTACCTTTTTTTATCTCACTGTAAACAATGTTGCGACTTGTATTGAAAAAACGTTTTAACTTTCCAAAACGTTGGTCTTCTAAAATTTTCCTAGCTTTGACCGAGTTTTTCCAGTCAAACATTTCGTTCTCCACTATCTTTCATCTTCCATCAAGAAATTAAAAAGTCACATCGACGATAATGTAAAAGTAATTAACACATTTCTATGGTTGATGTAGTTTTGTCGCAGTTTCCCTTAATGCAGGCAAAATTAGCACGCTTGAATTAATTATCTTCTTTGATTTTAAAGCGTAAATCTACCGAGTTATATTGTCCAAATATGTTGAAAGTTGGGGATAAAAACTGCAAAAATATTTCTAATAGTTGTATCCGATTTTTGATTGCCGTGAAAGATCTAGATTCTACATTTTCTTCCATATTCCATCAAACATCTACCAAGTGAATTTTTACTACATTAAAGGATCAAATGAGGCTCTTTAAGTTTTGCTAACTATCCATTTTTTTCCTCAGAGGAATAACACGTATTTGATTTCATTTGCGAATCAAAATCTACTTAGCCATATTAAACCTACCAGAGTGGTCTAAATAGGAAAAGTTGTTGTCAATGTCATTTTTAGAAATTCACTAAACAGCTTTGAGTTCTTTTATTATTGTTGATAACAGTTTTATAAGTTTTATCCTAAATATTTTAGTTGCTAAATAAAGAAAGTAACATCTTAACATTTATGAAGCTTTACGTTATGAAACTTAAAAATATAGAGCAATATTTATTCTTAATATTTGTACCTGCAGATAAAGTTTTTCCTCATTTTTTATTAAAGTATATCAATTTATAAATCAATTTTGAACATATGACTAAGAGTCTACTTAGCCATATTAAACCGACCTAAGCAAAGTAGTTAAACTCCAAGTTTCCATTTTACTTGAACTTATTGCTCGCCATTTAACAGGTCTGGTACTTTTTAGTGTTAAATGCAAATTTAAAAAACAACCTAAGCATTTTTTTTAAAATCATTTTTGTATCCAAGTTTTTCTTACAATATAGTTAAATTTCTTATGGTTTAAAATTATCCTCATGAATATTTCTTTCCTTGCATAAGCAAAGTTTTTGTTACAATAATATCGTAAGAAATGGTTTCCAGTTCAGTAATGTCTTTAAAAGAACCCTAAAAGTACTTAAGAGAAGATATTAACTGCATTTGATTACAGATTTCACTACCGAATTCATCTTGTTAAAGGGAATTATATAAAAGATTTCGTGATGGGCAGAAAATAAAACAAACTTCAATCAATTTTCTGAAAAACAATAAAAGCCACGAAGATATTAAGACAATTTTGAAATAGAAGCAAAGTTTGTTTTATAGTTCTGGGGAAAAAACAGTAAAAAAGATCCATATAGAGCTCGTGACAAAGTTTTACGCCTTTAACTGCTTTAGGTTCAAAGTTTCATCGATTAACTTTGCTCACATGAATGATTAATCTTCCAGAAAGGCTCCATTATTTTTAGTTTCTAATTTTAGCTTTCCGTGAAGTTACTTTTTGTGTTTCGGTTTGAAGCCTATTTGTGTGAACATTATTGGTGCTTTGTACCTTTGCACTTTTAAATTTTCTTCAACTGTGCGATTTGCAATATCTGTGTTTATTGAATGTGATGGTAAAACTTTTACGTAAATTCCTTTATTTTGAAAGATACATGTGTTAACTTATTTATTGTTTTGAAACTGGAAAATTCGTTTGCATTAAATGCGTGTAGAAAGTCAGTGATATTTATTTAACTAGCAATATCATTTTAGCTGAAACATTTAAATTAAAAGTATTATGAAAATAGCCTATCAGTGGAAATTTTTAATCATATCAGTTTAATTTTCAAAAATTTACCTATTCTGTTTGAAATATTCAGTGATGCCATTTTTCACGTTTGTGATTGAGAAAAATACCAAAAGTTTAGTATTTTCATTAGGAAAAAAAAAAGCTGGACCAATTTTTGTAGCTAAATGAAATAGAAAATCCGATACGCATTTAAGAAATTCCATGCGATCCAAGCAATTTATTCAAATCTAAAATAATAAACGTTAACAAAAGTGCATTTTTTGTCGTAATATAACATTAATTTAACTTGAAATGCATAATTCAATCTTTAAAAAATATAACCGAAAGTTTTCGTTTTATTTCATTTTAGCACCATTAGCTTTATTTATATTAAAACAATTTAGTTTAAAAAATGAGATTTTTTTATTTCCTACCTTCATCTTTTAAGAAAATTTCTAAAATAAACATTTTTGGGCATTAAAAAGCTTTTGTAAGGCTATTCTTTTGTAAGGCTAATTCTTAAATATCGAATATTTCTTCAAACTAGAGTACACGATTTTTAAAAGTATGAACTATAATATTGGAAGTAATACTAAAGAATTATCATATGACTAAGTTTATAAAAATATAAACAAGTAATATAAATACATTAATATGTCTATTTCTATTTGCATGGAATTCTAACATCAATTATATTAATGTAACAAAAATAAAACCATAAAAGTATGTTAAATACCTAATAATACTTCGCGTAGAAATTGATAATCTGGTTTAAATTGTATATTTTATGAAAATAATCTACATTGCATTTAAAACATCTTTTTTTTCTTAAATTTAACTTTTTGAGTTGAAACTTAGAGCATTTTATGTAGCTGTGTTGTATAGTTTTGGACTGGAGCTACATGAGGCGGCAGCAGTGTTTATTTAAATGAATGAATTAGATTGCATGTGATCAAGCAAATGTTTAGGTGAAATACTAATTTCCAATTTCATTTCTAATATCATATGAAAAAATTCGACTCGTTGAAATTGGGAGATAGCTGTATGGAAATTATAATATAATTTATGCTTAAAGGAATTAATTTTTCTGAATACAGTAAAATAATTGCATAGCAGTACGAGGCAGTTCAGTTTCTTGGTGTTTCACAAGAATATAAAATTCAACATTTCTGGTGTTTATTAAGAACTTTTAGCCAACTTTTTTTTGATAATGATGTCGCCGTTGCTGTGAAAATTAAAGGTGAAAATAGCAAAGCATTTCTTTTAATTTTTGAAAACTTAATATAAGGTATCCTAATAAATTTAGTAGCCCAATCTGTTAAATTCTTTAATCTATTATAATAGATTACTTTACGAGAAAATTATACATTTTAAATTAAAATGTTTTTCTGTTATGAGGTAAAAATGTTTAAAGTGAAGTTTTGATTAAATTTACCAGAAGAAATTAGAGTATTTTTTATTTAAACAATGCATTTTTTAAAAAGAAATATTCATGCATTATGTTTTTCTGATTGGATCGTGTTGTTCATAAATCTAATTAAGTAATTATTTTCATTACTTGGAATAAATTCCCCCTCCCCCCGTTTTATAGGGGAAACGAAAGTGCTACGATTAGACGCGAAGATCCGACTAAACAAATTACGTTAATTGCGGTACCTAATTAAAGTCCAAAACATTTTTCCCACACTAGCGAGCTAAATCACTTTTAGTTGAAAAGGACAGGTGCTCTAATTTTACTCGACCTTTCGAAGTATATTAGAAACAGAATTAGGTTAAAAACATGGATGCTTATCGTTATTGCGCTAGAAGCAAAATAAGATTACATACCCTTTTTGTAACTTCAACGGAGTTTTCCGAGACAAACATAACAGTTTCTGAAAGTTTTGTGTCCAACGTGCTGAGAACTTGTTCGATGTTGTAGATGCCCACCATTCCAGACGTCAATCTCTCCAAAGCACTAATATATTCACTCCACGAAGAATCTAGTTCTGAAACACTGGCCAAGCAGCCTCGAATTATATTGAGACACATGCCTGCACAGGGCTTAGCACTCAGTATACCCTGACATTGCGGACAATATGTAAGACGGACTAATGCTTTTCTGCAATCTGGTCCAAAATCCATATGTTCAGTGCTGTTGATGACTTCCACTCCGAGTTGAAGAGCTTCCAGAAAAGTCCTGGCTGCTTCAAAGGATCGAGTAATTTGAGTAGATATCTTCTCTGGTAAGTCTCCAAAAGGCTGGATTTCCATTTGGGCATTGCGTAAGCACTCTTTATAGTTGTCGCTGAAGTCTTTTGGATTGGCATTAATGGCATGTTGATAGGCTAGAGGAAACAAAGAATCAAAAAAGGAATTAACACGTTCTTCTAAGTCTACGTCTTGTCCGCTAAGGTACGCCAACATGTCAGCAAATAGTTGGCCAAGATGGACACGAGCTTGAGTTTCCAAGGACTTGTAGACATCGACAAATAAAGCATTGGTGCTGTTTTCAGCTATCTGTACCATTTGCAGAAATGTATCTGAAAGAAAAAAAATCTTCGTCAGTTAATGAACACAATTCAAAATATTAAAAAAATAATAAAAAATACAGTATTAATGCTCATGCCTAAAGCAGTAGTGAAATTTGAAGATAATAATCTGACCATTATAAGTATTGTAGTTGACCATCAGGTGGTACGCCATTTCAATTTTGTAGATTCTTACTTAAAATTTAAAAAAAAAAAACATTTAACCACGGCAAAAATTACAAATCCTAATTACTGTTGAAAAAAAAGCTTCCAATTTTTAAGCAAAAATAATGTATTCGAAAGAAATCGATCAAATTTATAGGTAATTTTTCTGGACGTCGGTCAATGGATTCTCATAAGAGGATTAGTTGTAATTGTCGAACAATTATGCGTATCTTGTTCCTTGCATTATAATTACCTATATTTCTTATGAAGAGTAATAGCGTAATAAAGCCTTTGTGCTTTATAATGCAAGCGAAATTGAATATATGTGTTTTTAAGTTACTAAGAAAATGCTTCTTCAGTTCGTGAACTATGCAGCGATGAAGATGTTTTCATTCATTCCTAAACCTGCGGATGAACTTTTACTGCAATTTATTCCCTGTTGTGACTGTTCTCATTGCTACAGCAAGATCAGGTGAAATCCTCTCTCAGTGACTGTCTTACTTAAAGCAGGTATTTTTATTTATTTTTTTTTAACGTAATCAGATTGGAAACAAAATACTTATAACTAAACGATGAGTTAATACTGATTATAGTTTAGACAGACCTTCTGACGTTACTTCAACTCAAACTTTAAATTTTATCTACTAAGATTAAGAAAGTTTATTATTTCTTAACATCATAAGTTACAATGCTATATGTATACATGGTAAAGAAACTCTTAGGTAAATTGTTAGAATCACATAACTTAATGCGCAAACAAAATTGGATAATAAAAATGTTCAAAACCGATTTAAATTTAGATGCTTTAATAAAGAATGAAGAAAAACTTGATCTGGATAAATATTGCTCTATATTTTTAAGTTTCATAACGTAAAGCTTCATAAATGAAGGGTCCACTGAGAAAACAACCTAAGTCACATAGTACTTGATTAACTTTGCTTTATGATTTATTCATTCATTTTATATCATAAATGTTAATTTTAACGAAACTATATATTAGATTATAAATTTGAATTTGGGTGTTACGGAAAAGTAGGCTTGTATAATTAAAATTAACATTTCTGTTATAAAATGAATGAATAAAACATAAAGCAAACTTCATCATGTAGTATGTAACTTAGGTCGTTTTTCCAGTGGACCCTTAAAATGTTAAGATGTTACTTTCTTTATTTAGTTACTAAAAGATTTAGGATAAAACTTATAAAACCGCTAGCAACAATAATAAAAAAATCAAATCAGTTTAGTTAATTTCTAAACATGACAATGACAACAACTTTTCCGATTTAGATAAAAACGCACTTCTCCAACGGTGAATATCATTAAGAATCAGTCTGCATTTACAACTGTGTGAGAAATTAACCCTACGTCGTTATCACACGGTTTGAATGTTTCAAAAACCACCACAAAAACCTAAGATCACAATATCGGAATGAGCATTATAAGCGCCAAACTGTACAAGGACTTCTACTGCAAAGACATGGGCGTAAAGGGAAAAAAAAGCTTATTCCTCGGGACGCGCAGGCTGACTCGATTGTACGGAGCATGAATGATTTAGCAAGCTGCTACATTTCACGCAACGTATAACAACTTGTCACGCGTTGCACGTTCACGATAATGGTAGTACTGTTTCAGTTTTTCGCGTCAGAAGGAGACAAGTGCTAAAGTTGAAAAATAAAATGCGGCGATGGCAGAAGGGATTAGAAATTGTTTTGGGGTCTTTTTCGGAAAGATCAAACGCCTTTTGCTTTGGAGGTATGAATTATATTTCCACCGTAAAACATTTTTTCAAGAAAAACACTTAAAATGTTTGATATATATTTTTAAAATATGTTTTTTGCATTATGTGCACAATTCAGGTTGTTATTCGTTCATGTTGTGAAGACATCCGTTAATTGATAATAAAAAAATCAAGGGCCGTATGGTTTGAATAGTTTGTGATAGTGTGAAACATTTCGTTGGATGAAAAAACCAGTGGGCTTTTTAAAGTCTTGCAGTAACCGATTACAAAGGTTAATTATAAAATAAATGCACTCATGCTTTAATTTAATTAAATAAGGATATTATACAAAAGAAAAGAAGAGTACACGTCCAAATCAACTAAACTAAAAAGACATAATATTGAGTGCCACATTTTTTTTTTGTTGTTGTCTTCAACTTCTTAGTAAACTAAATATTAATTTACAAAATACTTTAATGCTTTATAGAAATTTGAAAATATTTCAAAAATAAAGTCAAATAAAGGGCAATATTTCAAAACACATTTAACTTTAATTAGAATCATATGAACAATTGATGCTACAACTATAAAGGCTCGGAAATATTTTTTTCTGACGTGATCTATCAGGGAAAATCCTAAATTTTGAAAATTACTATCATTTAGTAAATAAATTTTCTTCAATAAATTGCCTTTAAAGTTTAAATTTATTTCTCCATAAATTTTAGTTTGATGCTCCTAGGCGTATTTTTTACTAAATAAAATAGATCCGAAGGCCTCCATTAGTCCCACTGAATTTTTCATCGTCGTTGTCATTATCATTCAGTACCTAAGTACGTTTTTTATTATTTTTTTTATTCATTTATTTATTACTAAAAGAAGAAGCTTGTGGTTGCCTCAGAACAGCTGCTGGAAATATATAGGAAATATTTAATTTTCGAGTGTATGGGTGTAATTATAGCTAAAATAATTTCTTGTGAGGTTTAATTTCAGGTTAAAAAAAAAAATTTTACTTACTCTTTCAACGTTGAATTAGATATATAGCATTTCAAAATTAAAAACAGTTCATTTCTGGACCGTGAGAACAATAGTAATTATCTCAGGCAACGAAAAAAACATTTAATGGAATCGCAATAGAAATTAGTGCTTTGCTCTTATTTTATTTTTTATGCAAAACCTAGAATACTATTTGCCAAAAAAAAAAATGCCTACCGTAATTTGATGAATCCCATTTCTTTTGTGTCGTTTCTGTAGTTTAATGCAATTAAAGTCATCAAATTAGTAATTTTTTTTCCAAAAAAAGCTCGTTTCACACCATTAAAAGTGAATAAGCAACAAGGGAGGTGTTCTTGCTTCCGTTGTTTTTGTGTTTAACAAATATTGGGAAATCGCGTGGCAATGTTTAGACCACCCAGAATAGAGTTGAATTTCAAAAATCAAATTTAAATGAGATTTTTGTTTAGAACGGTTGGAAAAAATCTTGGGGCATCGAAAGTTAATTATGTGAAATGAAAACAATGACAAATGCGATTTTACAAAGCAACTTTTTTCATTTCAAGCAAACATGTAAGTATATTCGCTATATCTTTGCACCTACACTTTTTTGAAATGAAGTCCCATGGGGCAATTCCTGGACAACAACTTACAGCGGTAATTCTTGACCACAGGGTCTCATTTTATATTACCTCATCTACAGAATTTTAAAAAAATTCTAAATATTCTCTAGACACTATGATTCGTAATTTATTACTTTTTTATGAGTTTACTTTTATCTATTTTGGGAGAAAGTTCTTTTTTTCGTTTTGAAGCTGCTTTTTTGTTAAACTTTAAAATAGCATCGGCCTTGGTTATCACATATTTTTACAAGGGTTATGCTCACAAATAAAGTTGCAAATACTATTTAACGAAGGTGGTTAAATTTTATTTTAATTTTTATTTATTTATTAACACATTATGAGCGGGTGACGTAGCACGCGCAACTGTGTTGCGTAGCGGGCTAAGTTGACTAAGTTAAAAAATGTTCTAAAAAAATACACCAATTCATACATTATATGAAACATTATTGATATACATTATATGAAACATGTGTCATATCTTCTAAAAGTTATTCAATTTTTATGTTAAAATAATTGGTAAAGACACATGAATATCCTTTACGGCAGTAATAAGCTTTTGAATACTGTTTACGTTGTAAAGCGAAACCCATTCCATCAAAGTCCAATTAGTCACGAGCAATGTTAGATTGCGATGCATCTAAAATAGTTTCAAATTATTCATGAATAGGTCATTGTAACAAAGCAGTGCTTGAAATACATTATAGCGCGTGCTAGATTCCCTGTTTACCTATAGGCATGTTGACAATGAGTATACCTGAAGGAATAATGGATAGGAGAAAAATTCTAGCCAGATTGCGAATCTTCTTTTGTTGAAGTTGATGTTAGTTTACTTTTCATTTCAAATTACTTCATACTTAGCATCCTTTTGTTTAAGAAACCGAAAAAAAAAGCGCATGTTTTTCACAGAAAGCATCAACACGAAGATACCATGTGATTACTGTCTTGTTTAAAAGCAAGTTCTGGGAACTATTTTGAACTGTGTTTTAAGGTCTTAAGTACACCGGCTTATTTCTTTTCTGTCAGCAGGAGTGGAAGTGGCATGGATATCACAGTTGTGCGTTTGAATAACAAGCAGCTAACAAGCCTAAACATTTACTCTGTAGACTATCGATAACAGGGAAGTCGGGCAGAAGGATTGGCGAGAATGTAGTTCAGAAAGCATCGTGGCTGGGAGCCAAGTTTGATCCAAGGCAGGGATTCGGAAGTATCCCGATATAGATTTCGCACTCAAACCCTGAATTTTCTACCCTTTCCAATTAGGATCATAGATGTTTAACAAAGCATTACGCAGCTTCATAAGCACAAAGTAGAACTTTTTTTTTCCTGTGCTGTCATTTTTTTTCCTTCCTGTTAGCCGAGTTCTGTTTACCGAAATAAAAAAGAAAATTAATTTTGACTTCATTTGAAAGTAAAAGAGGTTCGTTCTATTCTTAAATGTACTACGTTTGCACGATTTATATAGCTACTAATAAAAAAAACGATTAATTTTTCTGGAAAAAAAAGTCTTCATAATTCAGAGAACCCGCAAGCATTCCCCCCCCCTATCATTTATGCTGCTTATAATATTTCTCAATTTTCATTGCTATTTATTTTTTCAAATTATTTATTTACTCTTTTTTATCGTTTGAAAGCCAATTTAACAAAACAAGCTTCAGAGAAAAAAAAATCAACATCCCAGGTAAAATACGAATTGCAATCTAGTTCCGCATTTTGTACTCTTGTCCGGCATTTCCGCAAAATAAATATGTTTTTAACATAATTCAAAATAAGCTGTATTTATGATTTTCAAAGAAACGAAATAACTTTTTAAAATTTATTTTAACCTCATTTTTCCTCATAGAAATGGAATCGGTTTTTGAATATCAGACCAGATTTAACTGCATCTTTTTTATCTTCACTTCAGCCTTTCTTTAAATTTCATGTTTAGTTCAATTTTATATTTATCATCATAAAAACAGAAATTCTCTTAGATCGAGTTAAGTTGCATCACACATTTTGTCCCTAAACATTCAAATCTTTTAATTTCATTTTCCACTTAGAAGAAGCATTCTCTTTTAAATCCCACTGGGTCTTTTATAAACTTAAGAACATTTTAGCTAAAAGGTGAGAAAAATATGCACTTGAGACTCTTAAGCTCTTCCGAGACATTCCTTTAAATGTTAAAATGTATTTTCCTTTATCTTTTTTTAATTCGCGGTTTTATAGAAATTACCGAGCTATTAACGTTCAGTGATGCTTATTTATCATTTCTTTCGTTCTGAGACATTTTAACTTTGACAAGTTTTTCTGTAATGTCATCCTATGCTCTAAAATATTGATCAATAAGAAAATACAATGTGATTTTGAAATGTGGTATATATTCGTCGAACAAGCTCGCTTAAGCATTGTTTTTATAAATACTGCTCAGTTGAGTTCACTTTATGAGCCCTTGAAAAATTTCTGGTTAAAAACAAATTTATAAATGTTAACTGATTATTATTATTTTCTGTTTATACAAACAACATTTTACAATTTTTAGCATGTGCAAAACCTAATATTTCGTTGAAGGTTATGTTGTATGGATCAAGAAAATATAAAAACTGTAAAATAGTAAGGCATGGTTTAATTGAATCATTAGCAAAGTAATTTTCATTTCATTCTAAATGAGTCAATAAACCCGTTTAAAAACATGTTTGCTAATATTTCTATATGAACTGTATGATGACAATTTCTTTTGATACTGAGTAAAATAAATTTATTATGTATAAACTTTTACTTATATTATTTTTTTATACTTTCGATAAGTCTTTTTTTAAATTGGACGTTAATAAATTTTTTTAAGTATTTGAAAATAAAACATTCATTTATTGTCAAAGGGCAATAAAATAGGGAATTAAAAATGTTTCTCCTCTAGAAAGTAATCCGTTTTACGAGACATTTTATTGTAGCGGAAAATTAAAATTTTACTCTTGGATATTTTTATTACTTAGATAGAATTTTTACTGATAGTTATGCTTTTTCGAAAAAAGACGCGAAAATACTTAATTTTGTGTTTTTATGGGTTGTTCTTTCGTCAAAATAGAAATGAATTCCTGCGATTTCTTAACAGAAACTTATATTTTGAGAGGTTTATTCTTGAAATAATTGTTTTTAGAGCAATTCAGCATTTTATCTACCCTTCCATTTAACCAAGAATTCTCAAGTAAAAGTTTGTATACTAAAATATACAAATGTATCACTCTTTCATGAACATTTTATGTATTGAAAAGTTTGATTAATTTAGCCGTCCTGATTATGGATAAATTCAGTAAAAAATTGTAAATACATACATAATAGATGGTTCATAATTTTTATTGAATAGCTTTTATTTTTACTTATCGTATGCAATAACGTCTAATGATCCGGGCAATTAAACGTAACAAAAAGTATTTATTTTATCAAGATTTTAAAAATTACTTTTTATATATATCCCGCAGGACATCTGCGAGTTATAATTTCAACAATCAAACTTGAGAATGATCGCTAGATATAAACAAACTAAGGTGTTGCCATTCAAAAGAATCGAAAATTAACAATTGAGTTATGAATGGAAATATATCGTATAAAAGGAAAATCGTACAATTACTAATCTAGTACCAAACATATGAAATAAAGCTCTCATACGTAAATAAAACTCAGAGTTTAGAAGAAAATTGCAGCCAGACTTCTTGCTCTTGGAAGGAAAACTCAGTCCTTGAAAACACGCAGCAGTTTTATTTACAAATATACAATTGTACAAATGCTAAATCCTCCAACGATAGCATACATATCATAAAACACCTTAAAATCAACGGTAGTCACATATTTTCTTCTGGATACGAGTTCACAAGAGCAAAATCCAGTTCACAACACAAAGTCGTCGCAACACAATTCCACAATTCGCTGAACTTTGATCTAAAACTGCCTCAGAAACTGAAACTGACTAACTTATTTGCGAGAGCTCTCTTTCCTACACTCGACTAACAAGAATAATAAATGAAAGGGAAAATTCTAGTAAAACTAGAGTTATCTATAAGGTTCAAATATTCCCAAACTTTGTGAGAAATCGCCAAATTTGGCTTCAAAAATTAGTCGTTTAAAATGATTCCAATTTAGCAATATCTCGCCAAGGGGCAATTAAAACTTATACTAAATGGCAGTTCAGCAGGAAAGAAAAATTTCAAGTAAAAATCCAAAAACTAAGGGAGCGTTCATAAATGATGTCGCACTTTTTCCCCATATATTTTACCCCTTCCCCCCTTTGTCACAATATGTCGCGCTTCAACGGACCCTCCTCCCTCCCTTTGTCACATGTCACGCTATGTTGCATAAAGCATGATCTCACACTTCTTGTTACCCCCTCCCCTTGTCACACTTTGTCACAATTTCACGAACCCCCCCCCCCCCTCGAAGCGTGACATCATTTATGAATGATCCCTAAGCCATGTTTCAATGGAAATTAATAGAATCAATGCCATATTGAATTAAATTGAAACAAAAATAACACTTCATAATACAAAACATCAACAAGCAAAATTTTGAAATAATATAACCCATGTAAGTCATCTTTAAACACAAGCCTCTTAACTCAATACAGTACTGTTACTAAATCAATGCCTATAAGTCACATTACAGTACATTATCTAATCCATATTAGTCATCTTTAACCCAAACCCTCTTCATGGGCAAAGTGTAAATAAAGCACATCACGAAATTCCGAAGCATGCATCTTTAATCCATACCACAAAACATGTTAGTCTCAATTGAAAAGCCCAGTGCATCATTAAGATACAACCCAAATAATGAGATTTCATAAACGTGAATAATTATTTCTCGGGCGTTATTTTTTGTCAGAAATGTATTCAATCGTACATCTGCAATAAGAATCATTTTCCGATTAAAATATTAAAGGTATTTGTAGCCTGCATTGGTTCTGGAAACAGATTTATGGAAATAAAGAGCTGGGATTATTGATACTGATTATTCACGTAATGCAGTGATGTCATGACATCAGTCACTGATACGGAGGGCAAAATGAATGATTAAGATAAATTGAATGGCCCATCAATCATACTTAAGATAGAACAGAATGGCTTTAAACTTGTTCTAATGGTGATAGCAATTATGCAAATGCCATAAATTCTTACAAAGAGATCATTTTTTCGGAGTGTTTTTACATTGTAACATTATACAGGAATTATGACAATGCTTGGATAAAAATTATGTCCACGTCTTGAGCAGGCAAAAAGGTTGAAATAACGCTAAAAAGGGAACTAGCCAGATTTAGGTTTAGAGTAAATTCGTGATTCAGTTTTCTTTTGTTTTCTTTTTTTTTTAATTGCCATGATTCTCTAATATGTACACATGAAATATAAGATAGTTTTTATTTTTTAATGGCATTTTTTACTGTTTTTAAGCATGAGAACGTTAGCTCCTGTTTAACTATAAGATTAGTGTTCAAACTTTTAAATTCATTTTTTAAATCATGCGATACTCAATAAAAGAAGATAATATTTAAACACGCTAGTGAAGAGCATAATAATAAACTCTAAATAGCGTATATCAAAAATATTGATTATAATAAAGTACGTAACAATAACTAACACTACAATATCATGAAGAACTAAGAATATCACGAGACGTGAGGGGGAGAATGAAACCCGCATCGATTAGTACTCAATAAAAAGAGTTTAGCTGTTAATTTTAACCTTTTTCATAATCAAAATATTTTTTATTTTATTTTCTGTTTTTTGTTTATTTGTTTGAGTTTGAGCTGGAAAATAACTCTGGCAACATATGCGTTCTAGAATCCGTACCGAAAGTGGTGATTCTGTAACTTACGTACATTATTTCTTACGTACTCGTTTGAATCCGAATTATTTTTTATATAAACTAGCTGATATCCGGCAGAACATCTGCGATTTATAAGTTCAATAATCAAACTTGAGAATAATCGCTAGATATAAACAAACTAAGGTGTTGCCATTCAAAAGAATCGGAAGTTAACAATTGAGTTATGAATGGAAATATATCGTATCGTATCGCAAAATGTAATCGTAACTGGTCCACGTTAAGCGAAATATATATATAAATACTTGAGCACTGCTCACTCAAAGCCATTGGGAGCTGGAATGGTTTCTCGGTTGCTCATCTCATAGAATCTTTATTTCGAATTCGAGAACCAATGTTCAAATTGCCGATGCTAAAATCAGAACGCGACGTAATATAGCGGCACTTACTTGCTCCTAGAGTCGAGAATACTCGTATTTATTAGAGAATGAGATTTCCGTAGAGTATTCTCCTAATACTGAAATTTTTAGAATGTAGACTAATCTTTTTTCGTAAAGGTAAATGTAAAATTTCATAAAAGTTATTAATATTGTGAAATATCATTCTATTATCATTGAGAATAACATCATTTTTAGTTTATGTACCCCTTAAGGGGACTTGGCACCTTTCAAATGTAGAAAATCGATGAAAATACCGATTTTTCAATTTTTTGCTTAAAATGTTGTTTAACTCTCCTAGTATATCTGAGCGAAGTTTTGAAGCGGTACAACCTATAAAAATGTAGTTAAGAAGTACGAAAATTTAAATATTTCTGATGTTTTAGTAGGATTTTGTATTCTTTAAACTGCGTTTTCTCCGTCTGTGTTTTTTCGCAATACTGTAGTACTTAAAATGCTAAAAGTTCTACATATATTCATGTAGCAACTTTAAATTTTTTTGTGTGTTCAATATGATGTGCTTGATAAAATTCGGGATGGATTTTGCTATATATTTGCTAAAAAAATTTTAAAAATGAAAATGTAACAAAAGTCGCTTTTTTTTTCTGTGTTCTACCATCGATGTGACTAAAAACTTTTTTCTCAAAAATTAATTAATTAATAGCAAAACCCATACCTAAGATTGTAATCCATACTATGATAAGTACTTTTAAAAATTTGGTAAAAAAAAGTCACGAAATGAAGAGGAAGGAAATTTAAAATCGTTGAATTATATTTTAAAAATTAAATTTTAAAATTTTCTGTTAGTTGAATTTTGATTTTTCACATGAAAATCCTTTTGTTGAACAATAGCACTTCATAATATACAAATGAAGTAGGTAAAAGTTCTTAAATAAAAAAAAGTTGTCAAAAGGTGTCAAGTCCCCTTAAAGTGATAATTTCATTTACGAAAAGTTTCTCCCAATTGCGGAAAAGACTTTGAGCAAATGTTTTGTTTCAGTTGAGTAAACGCTTTTTAATGTGGCATAAATGAATAAATGTTTATCATTATTTTAAAACATATAAAAGAACTTTTTTTTAATGTCTTACAGAGGGAAAAACGTAAGTTGTTAGATTTTAATCAAAGTTTGTATTTATTTATTTTTTGAACTACTTTTAAAATATTTTTTACTACTTATTTAGTCCTACTCTTCAAACTATTGTGAAAAACAAATAGTAGCTAAACGCAAGTAGTTTTCTTTAAACTATAATTAGTTCTTTTGCAGCCAGACTTCTTGCTCTTGGAAGGAAAACTCAGTCCTTGAAAACACGCAGCAGTTTTATTTACAAATATACACTTGTACAAATGCTAAATCCTCCAACGATAGCATACATACCATAAAACACCTTAAAATCAACGGTAGTCACATATTTGCTTCTGGATACGAGTTCACAAGAGCAAAATCCAGTTCACAGCACAAAGTCGTCGCAACACAATTCCACAACTGGCTGAACTCTGACCTAAAACTGCCTCAGAAACTGACTAACTTACTCGCGAGAGCTCTCTTTCCTACACTCGACTAACAAGAAGAATAAATATAAAATTCTTCTGAAGATTTTTAATTGCACTTGAATTGTAGAGAAAATCTCATTTTTATTTTCTAAGAACAATTCATATTTTTAAATAGTTTTGGATACTCAAATTTGAGCAATTTTTAATATTTTTGTAAAAATAATGCGAAGATTATTTTTAATTGTTTGAATAGCTACTGCTTGCAGAAAAATCTTAAAAATAAGCTTTTTAAAGAAATAATACATTTTTAAGTTATTGCTTATTCTGTAAAATGTAATGTTTATTAAGAATTTTCTTCATTTTGAAGTTTTTCATTCGCATCTAAAATGTTAAATTTTGTGCTAGCAATGAAATTTTAAGAGAACATCTCCTTCATGAGATTTTATTGAAAATATTTTTTTAAAAGATTATTGTCGAGAATTTTACACCTCTATTTGCTCTTTTATTGAACATCTTACTCACATTCAAAGAGTGTAATGCTTAATATAAATACTTTAATAAAGTTTGAGAAGATATTCAAACTACAAAGTGGCAGATTAATTCCATTAATATTGCCAGTTAGCACTTTTATACATTTTTCTTGAAAATTTACAGAATCAAAGGAATTTTTAGCGTGTTGTTAGCTATGGGCTTGTATATCCTTTAAAAATAAATGTCGTTTCACCAGCACCCGAATGTTTTTAAAGGCACAAAAATTAATAACTTCATTACCAATCACTTCTCATATGGAAAAGTACTTTAACATTCTTCCTCTTTTTTTATGTGTATTTGTTACGGTGTATGTCCGAAATTGGAGAATGTCGACAATCACTGGTCTGATAGATGGTGAATGTCGACAGTCTCTACTTGGTGTATGTCGACATTCACCGATTTCGGAGATTCACCGTAACATAATCTTTTTTTTTTTTTCAAATTTAACAGCGTA
Organism: Octonoba sinensis; assembly: GCA_038502835.1. Classification (NCBI taxonomy): domain Eukaryota; kingdom Metazoa; phylum Arthropoda; class Arachnida; order Araneae; family Uloboridae; genus Octonoba; species Octonoba sinensis. Next base: position 210,147,033 of record CM076598.1, on the reverse strand, counting down.
ACTTGTGTTAAAAAGATATATTAAACTTAATTTACATCTTATTTCTACATAGCAATTTCACTTTTGTTACCAACAACCCGACATAATCGATCGATCGATCGACACTAAAAAATTCTAGTTCAACTTTTCACCAAAAAAGGAAAAACATTGAAATTTAGCTGCAACCAAAATTTGGTACTAAAGTTGAACCATTATATTAAAGGTTCCTAGTTTTATATTCATGGTGAAACTACACCATTATAATGGTTCAATTTCGTACCAAATGTTGGTTGCAGCTAAATTTTACCATTTTTTTAGTGAAAAGTTGAGCTAGAATTTTTTTTCAGGGTCATAACAATAAATAAATGACGCATAACTACTTTTTCTAATTTAAATTTATAACGTTTTTGTGAAGGGGGCACAGTACCTCAAAATTGCTCAAATTATCGATTTTGTTTTTATTACTTATATCGACAGATAAAACTTTTTTAAAGTCTCATGCGAAATTTCGAACCTATGTGAGCAAAACTTTAAAGCATATTCCGGTTTTTGTAAATGATTTTAGCTGTTTTTCTTCTGCATTTAAAATCTTTGAACGCATTTTTCTCTGCTTTGAATTTTTGACCAATGACGTGTAGTAAAATCCCTAAGGCTTTTTTTGTTTAATTTAAAGATACAGCTTTTAAACTTTATATGTGCATTCCACGAAGTATGTTTAACAAAAAATAGCATGGGTTTCACTCTGAATTTTGTAGATTTTATTTAATTGTTAAAATGGAAATTTCTATTTTTTTTTTTTGTAGTTTTTTTCCGAGTTTGTAACGAAAAAAAATTGTTAAAATTCAACTAAGTTCCTTTTTTTTTAATTTAAATTAATTGTTGATCACAATGAGGTTCTACTTTCAAATATCAGTTCTAATCATAATTGGAATTAAATGCATGTAATATTTTTTATTTGATTGTTAAACAAAAAATAATTTAGGTACGTGCTCTCTTAATTACATTCATATCCCATATGCATTACCACTTTATTGCCTGGGATAAAACGTAAATAAACTTCATAGAGGGTAAAGTAACGATAACATTTTAAATCTTAAACATGTGCTCTGACTGTTTAAACTGGCGCAAATTTTTAATCATTTGCTTTTAAGGAGAGCATAAAATTTCCCACGTTTATTGCATGTACTTAAAAAAAAATATTTTGGTGCGGAAAATAAGTTAACTACTTAATGAATAATTAATATATATCGAGGTAGAAAAAGTTTCAAATGTCAAAGCATGGAGATTATGTCATCGACATATTTATTCAAATTTATCGAGAAAAAAAACTAATTAATATTTAATGAGTTAAAAAAGATACTTAGACAGTAAAGGATGTTGGGCTCATTAATTAAAAAGAAATTTTACTATTATTTGCCGTAAATATAAGCGGTGAATAAAATCAAGATTATCAGCAACTATACAATAAGTTATATCTAATAATAAAAGTAGGGGTGTTTATCTAAATTATATTTCAAAGGAATTGTTCAGAAATATTGCTTTCTGAAAACCCCTTCTCATTCAAGGGAGTTTCTGAAAATAGCTTAATTTCTCAGTTTGTATTATTATCTGTATTTAGGAATCAGTCTTTGAACCAGTACATGTCGCACTCATATTTTTGCAGAATAATTTTAACAATCTCATATAGTTGTTCATAATCGTCGGTCTACCCAATAGTAAGGTACCCAATCATCCGCTTTTTGACGGTGGCATGCGTCCGCATACGTTTTTAGAAAATCTGAATTTTGTCCGAATTTTTTGAAGCATTTTAAGTTTTCCCATTGTGCCTTCCTGTTGGGTTATTAATTGTTAGCTGCGTAGTTACCTAAACTTGAGAGAAATTTCGGAATTTTTGAGTCAATTGTAATTTTTCGTTATTGCAACTACATTTTAATTATAAATGTTATTTTTTAAAATGCTGATAGCATATAAAGTAAAATTCAGATTCAATGTTTTATTAGTCTACTTAAAACTAAAGTGTAACTCAAACGTTTTACCGCACACAGTGTTTTTCAAACCTCACTGCTATTGTTATAGGTAACACACATGGGTTTTAATAATGTGCATGTAGAGTTTTCTTTAAGAATCAAAGTTAATAAACTACCGGATCCGAACACACATACGATTGCAGTTTCATGAAATAGTCATTTATTGACTACACGAGGGCTAATATCGATGTCTTCGTAGGGACATGTACTAAATGCCTTTGGCTATTGCTTTATTGTAAAGCGTTTCCAAAGTTTAATCTTCTATAAACCTGTCCACTTGCTATTCAATAATTTTGAAATTTTGGGTATTTTCTGTATTAAGGTTTCAAAAGAAAACAAAAAAAAAAAGGATAAAATAGCAGGAGCTATTTGTGGTTGGTTTGTGCTAGTTTACCTTTCCATTCATATTTACCCCATTTTTGCAAATAATGTTACTTACCACATTTTTGCAAATAATATTACTTACCACATTTCTGCAAAAAAATTTATTTACCATTTTTAATTCATTTTTGGCAAAAACGTCACTCTGTCCCATTTTTTTTGTGAATAACATCACTTTGTCTCATTTTTGCAAATAATGTCACTTATCCCTTTTTTTTTTGCAAATAATGTCACTTATACTTTTTTTTTTGCAAATAATGTCACTTATCCTTTTTTTTTTTGCAAATAATGTCACTTATCCTTTTTATTTGAAAATAATGTCACGTATCCCTTTTTTGCAAATAATGTCACTCATCCTTTTTTTTTGCAAATAATGTCACTTATCCCTTTTTTTTGCAAATAATGTCACGCAACTTATTTTCTAAAATATCATTTACCCCATTTTTGTGCATTGTCACTATGTCATCGATTCATTAAAAAATAAACTGATTATAAGGATATGCTGCCATGGTGCTTCAGAAGTTGATATTGTTACGGTGGATCGAAGTTGATGGAAAGAGCGAAGTACCGCATCACCTCCGATGGAGCGTGGTCTTAATTACCGATTAAAATATCTCATTTCCTCACGTCTGCTTAATTCATCGAGTCACCCAAGCCTTATAAAATCGTATAAACAAGTAGATTTCTATGGAGCCGCAGTCAATGACATTAGAGAGCGCGCCCTGAGGCTTCAAGGTTAATGTTTAGAAATGCCGATAAAACAGGTCCAGTCTACCTTCAGACTTGCCTCTGCATAATACAAAAACAAGGGTCACATGCTCATCGCATATGACGTACTCTCACCATCTCAAACCATGGGAAGATTTAGAGGGGATGATATGAGATATGCGAAAAGGTTATGAATTTAAGAAAAACGAATGCCACGAAAAACATCATCAAGAGGAAAAGTTTTGCATTTCATTACCAACTGCTCTGCGCTCTCAGAAAAGAAGTATGCTTGGAATACCACTAAAAAATGCAACTATTTTATCTCTTCATTTGAATTTTTTAGTGGTGTTCCAAGCATACTTCTTTTCTGAGAGCGCAAATCAATTGGTAATGAAATGCAAAACTTTTCCTCTCAATGACGTTTTTCGTGGCATTCGTTTTTCTCAAATTCATAACTTTTTCACATATCTCATCTCATCCCCTCTAAATCTTCTCATGGTTCAAAAATTCAAATGATGCGATATAATAGTTGCATTTTTAAAGAATAACATTATTAAGTGAAAATGGAGTGCGAAAGGAGGAAATGGTCTGATGTTTAATTAAAAGTGAGCTTCAAAATTGAAACTCTTGAATGTTGTTGAAATTCCTGTATTTTTCTGGACGACATAAGCTTTGTTTATTTAAATGATATCGTTTCTGAACTTCAGACACTATATATAGTGGGCATGGAATGCGATAGGAAGAAATGCTCTGATAATTAAAAGTGAACCACAATATCTTCAAAAGTGAAACTTTTGAATGTTGTTAGAAATTCTTGTATTTTTCTGGACGACTTTGATTTAGTTACAGGACATCATTTATGGACTTAGACACGATATTTAACGGAAATAATTTTAAAATATTGAGAAAAATATCTTAATAATAAACATTTTTTCTCTTGAGAAGCAATGATCACTCATTCTGAAAAAGCGTTTGGAATTCAAACACTAAACACCAATGATATATATAATATTTATTCAAAACATGTAAGCAAGGAATATGAAATATTTTTTTTAATAATTAAGTGAGTAGAATTTAAAGCATCTAAAAAGACTAATCACTTTTTTCATCCATTTAAAATGGTTCAAAATATCTCGCAGCAAATTAATCTATGAGGAATGAGGCTTGAAGCAACTGCTTAATTGATTGATGGAGTCCTTTAAAGCATAATTACCACTTGTTAGTGAAAATATAAATATTACGATCTTAAGTTGCATTTCAGTAACATTTAAATATATCCGCCACAAAAACTTAGAGGGAAAATGAACCAGATTTTAGAGATAAAACGCTTCTACGTCAATAATTCATACTGTGAAGTTGTGGACAATAATTAAGATGGTCAATAATTAAGATACTTAATGCACAATAACGAACTGTTAAAATAGGAATATCATGACCTGGAACTGGGTTTGAGAAACCAATGCTTCTAAAATTTGGGGACAGATTGAACCCGATTTTGGAGAAACGAAATGATTCTCAGTACAGTCATAAATTCCTAATTTTACGAATAACTAGTGAATTGCATATATTCTCGAGAATTGCTTTCAATACCTATTACAATTTTTAGTAGTCCTGTTTTCTTTTCGTCATGACCTTTCTCTAAATGCGTATCGTCTTTTTCAGAAACGAAGTACCATAAATTCGCGTAAGGTAAAAGTATGAAAAAGCAAAACAACTTGAACAAAAGGACTTGAACATACCAGCAGACCTATATTAGAATTCTCATTCACATAAAATTGCACCTAATGTGCATTATTACGGATCTACTTATAACACCGGTCGAAATTCAGGAAGAGATCCGTTTCTGAGCTACTATTAACATCAGTATTTCAATAAATTGTATTGTACATAACTCCTTTTTTTCTGTAAGTCTTACGAAATGGAATTCTAATTCAATTCAGTAAAGCATAACAGTAAAGGAAACGGCCTACAGCAGTGGTCCAGGAAAAGGGTAGGGGAGAGCGGAATGAAACGGTTCATTTTGATTTTTCTGACAAAAGCATATTTTTTTTTAAACATGAAAATATAGCCCATTTTCAAACTCAATTCGGAAGACCTTTTCTTTTTTATATTTATTAATTTAAAAAACAGGAAAAACACAAGTTTAATAATCGATGGTGTTTATTGTGGATTTCAGTGTCTGGCAAAAGTGGTTTTTGAAAACTACATTCCACCGTTTGGCTTTTTAGCTGTATAAAGGAAAATAATTCGCTCCACTTCAATCACGTTTTTTTTTAAATTAATTTTAATGCAGTTTTTTTAGATGTGATACGAAAAGAATTTATTGCAAAGCTAAAAGTAATAATGGCTTAGAATGAACGTCTTTTCGTCAATAACTCCCAAGGGTAAAAGTGGGGGTGGGGAGAAGAATGATACCGTTTTCCTACTCTCTCTGTAATAATTCAACAAGAATTCATGTTTCTGAGCTCATGTAGACGTTACGTAATAAAAAAATATATTTATATAATTAGCATTTTTACCTTCGTTAATTGAAATGCATATTAATATTTTACAAAAATAAAACTTGACACCTCATTTTTTCTTTGCCTTTTTTTGTGAAACTTTGTGCAAAATAGTATCACGAATTAAAAAATTTTTATTGGAATATCCCATAGGAAAGTTTTACTGCTTATGTACACACATGGTGCAAAAGGTACTTACAAAGTTTTGATAGGGTCGTTTCCATATTTCAATAAAATTAAATTACGAAATGTAATTATGTAGCTACAGTTTTATAGTATAAATATTTCCTTACGTTGAAAATATTCCAAATATACTCTTTGAAGAGAGACTTTTATCATTGGAGCAGGATTTGTTCGGGAGGTAATTTCAAGCACGAAATGCCGTCTGTTAAAATCGTGAATTAACCAAAGATAGAATTTTGCATTGCAGTTACCTTGAATAAGATATTGGAGAACTCTATTTATGTAAATAGAGAGAGTGGTTTCTTATATATTAATTTAAGACTTGACCCAATTTAGTTTAAAGTAGTTTTAAGTAAAAACTATAAACTCGGTAATATTTAATCTTCTTTGTAAAACATAATCTAGTTTAGGGGGGAATACTAGGTTGAAAACTTGCGAACACTATTGAAACATTACATTATTGAAAACTTACGCTTTAACCCTTATACCTGGGGTTTTCCCCTATTTTCTATTTGTTAACAAATAGAAAGTAGGGGAAAACCCCAGGCAGTATATATGCTACTTTATGAGAATAAGGGCTAGCAAATAACAATGCAACATACGCGCTGACGTCACTTAACAAATAGAAAGTAGGGGAAAACCCCAGGTAGCATATAGTGCTACTTTATGAGAATAAGGGTTATAGTTCAGAAATTCGCACCAATCTCACAGAAGAAGTCCTCATACTTGAATATATATGCATAATATATCGTCGGCTTTCAAGCAAAAGTCACAAAGTGAAATAAGAGTGATCGAGTTTATTTTTTGACAGAAAAGGAATATATGGGTATAGTAAAAATTGTTTTGGGCAATTTCAGTTGTAGGGGGTAACTAGAGAGGGGAGGTTGGGGTAAAAGTTATATAGAAAATTCTTTTATACAAAGTTCAAACGGGTCTCAGACGGGTATTAGAAATTAAAACGCGAGATACGAGATCACCCGTGTGAGACCCATGTGCAAATTTGCCGGCAACTTTCGCCCGTATCAGACACGGGCAAATGCGTTAAGTGGTTAAAAAAAGAAAATCAATCTTATTCTCGCACATTATCAAGATAAAAATGTAAAAAAATAACTATTGTGAGGAACTGCTAAACACGAGCGCATACATAGAAAGTAAAATGAATCTCTTGGGAGCATTTGAGTAACGTAATTTTCGACATATCTATTCTTCAAATTAGGGATCGCACATACATAGAAAGTTAAATAGATCTCTTGGGAGAATTGAGTAACATGTTTTGCGACGTATCCTTCAAATTAGGTATCGCACATACATAGAAAGTTAAATAAATCTCATGGGAGAATTGAGTAACGTGTTTTGCGATGTTATCTATTCTTCAAATTAGGGATCGCACATACATAGAAAGTTAAATAAATATCTTGGAAGCATTTGGAGTAACGTAATTTTCAACATATCTATTCTTCAAATTAGAGATCGCACATACATAGAAAGTTATATGCATATCTTGGGATAATTGAGTAACGTATTTTGCGACATATCTATTTTTCAAATTAGGGATCACAAATACATAGAAAGTGAAATAAATCTTCTGGGAGTATTGAGTAACTTTATTCGCGACGGATCTATTCGGATCGTGTAGTCGCCAGGGAAGCTTACGTTATATTTTTGATGATGAACTGTGCATATAACATATCGCCATATTGCAAATGGTTGTATCTCACTTTTCATTATCTCTCATAAGATCAAAAATAATGTGTTTTGAGCTAATTTTAGACGGATAATTTAAACATCACACATTTTTTAAAATCATATATAAAAATATGTGTCATCAAAACATACTCGTATATATGAACAATGAAGAACCCAAGTTAAAACGGCTCATTTCAGAATTTGAAGATAAGACTCTTGAAATCCCCAACGATATGCAAAAAACTTAATTTATATTTTTTTCCTTCACGTTATTATTTTTGATTGATGAAGGGAAAACATGCCATTACATATTTTCGATCTTAACATACCTTTTCGATTTCTAAAATATCATCTTAGAAAAAAACAAAGAATCCTCCAAGCTCAATTGTATATTGAATCATAAATCTTCATGAAATGCATGCCATACAAGAGAGATAAAAACGAAGAGTAACTTGCCTCTAGGCTAATGCACCTAATTATCATTCTTAAAATTGCGTTGAAATTTCAAGGAATTCCAAAAGTCTCATTAGTGTAGTCGATATTTTTAAGGATTAAAAACCTCAGAACTTTAAACCGACACCATGTTGAGTACTATGTAGAATGCAAAATACTATAAAAAAGTGAAACAAGCAGGGCTCAACTTGAAAATAAAGGAATAAACTAGAATTACCTTTGTCGTAAGTTCCGTAGAAAAATGCGAGTAGTTCACGCATCTACTTAAGAAAACGCCCCTTTCTGAAGTTGTTTTGAAATTGAAATTTATTTCCGAAACGCCTTTTGCATGAGATGACTGTCTATTATGCAGTTAACTCATAACTGTCCTTGACTACTTCTGAAATGATGCTTTAGGGGAGATTACAGCCCTTGATTAGGTAAATGCGGAATTTTCCTACTCGGAAAATGCAGCCATAAGGTAAATGATTGCCCTGATTGGATTAATGACCCCTTAAAAAGGGATTTTTAAGCAGACGAAGGGTGAAGGGGGAGAACAGGTTGCTGAAACCTTTTTTTTGCTATGAGCTGGGTGTGCAATGGAATGTCGTCCTGTCAAATGAGAAAAACAGCGGCCAAAACAAACAGAAAATTCACCTGTTCTTCAGGCGTCTAGCTTTTTTTCAATCCTTCTTCCTTAAATGGGCGCAAGACGTCGCAAATTCCTTCTTTTCCTTCCTTTAGCTTGAACAAAGATTACTAAAGGCTGCGAAATAACTCTACGGAGTATTGCTGAGGCTTTTCAAGCTCGAAGATTCTTGCCCATCTGATAAGAATATTTAGTACGCCAGTCACTCAGAAAGGTTAATGACGCAATTTAGACTCGACCAACTTCTGTAGATTTCTCGAAAAGTTATTAGATGGAAAAAAAAAAAGAGCTAGTTTTTCCACGATGTTGGAACAAAAAAGGCTGATAAGACCTAAGTGAAACATCAGAAAAATTAAGTCTTCGCACGTATACTGTTTTTTATTTTCTACTTTTTAAAGTTTTCAAAGAAATGAAATGCTATTAGGTTATACCTTCTTCCATCATTTTAAATTTCTACTTTTAATGCAAAAACCGGATGCAAAATAGCAATTGACATCTGTTGTTTCACTTTGCTGAGTGGAGATAGATTCACTAGAGAATAAAAATATCGCTCATTTCATCTTCTATGTCATGCCTCATGCGTGATGAAGTGAAGAAATCATGCAAGCTGAGAGTGCTTGCTTACTGGGGGAAATTGTGTTATTTTGCTGTCAGGGTGAATTGTAGGCCGTCAACCTATAGAAGTTAGTGTTCTAATGTTCTGGTGAATTTTCATTTGCTCTTCTATGTTTGGGGGATGTTTGCCGTTGTTCGAAAAACGAACCAGCCTGTATGGAACCCCCAACATTTGGTATGACAAGTTACACTAAGGACGCGGAAAAGGAGCTGTATAGGGATCAATCGATCATAGAATGTTGAACGTTGCATAGTGTGAGGGTGCTCCCGTTTTGTGTGCAAAATTTACTGATGGGTCACATTTCAATGAAATAAGCTGCAATTAAATAAAACTCACGAGGTTTCTCTCCACCTGTATCCCACGTGACACGACTACTTGCCTTAGACTTTATTGTTGCTTTACAATTACAAGACGTAGTACATGTTTCTTATCCCTTCAACGAAATTACTTACATTTAGACCACGTAGTTGTGACGCTTGGCAGAAAAGGAAGATTCCATTCGAGTTTCAGAGAAGTTTGTTTTGCAGGTGCGTTTATTACCACGCAAATCAGAACATTTGCTTCTCTGTTTGTTGAAAGCAGCTAAATTTTTAAACTGACAGATAGCAGCATTTCGGAAGAAACGCTTTTTTTTTTTTTTTTTTTAAACGAGCTAAAACGAGAACAGAATACAGTACATTCCTGATACCAGCAGCTTCTCCCTTGAATATGAATGGATTCCTCTTCACACTCTGCCAGTCAGAGACCTTATTCTTGCGGTAGCACTGTACGCATGTCTTTTATCCCTTGAACGGAATTACATGCATTCCTTGAACAAAATTAGTTTACAAACGAAAAAAAAAATAATTTTAAAGATGAACGAAATTATCATTTTTTCCAGCAAGTAAACCTTAATTGCAAAACCTGTAATTATTAAGTTTTTCTTATACTATATGAATAGCATTTAGCGATAAGAAAAAAGTCCTTGTTATCAATAGATAAAGTACGCAAAAGTGAATATTTCTTTCGATTCAGAGCTCCAAAGCCCTCACTCTCCAAAATCCGATTAACTACACCATAGTCTTAGAGAAAAAGTTTTGAAGATACTACATCCAACACCATCCATATATTTAATCTCTTTCCGTTCAGGTATGGTTTTGTCATTTCTATGAAAAGTAAAAACAATACCTTATTCTATGCTTTAGAAAATGTTCACTATATGAATAAATTTCAAAATCGCCTTTCTATTCGTACAAAAGCTTTCTCTTTCAGTTATATTTCTATTCGGCTGGTGAAATAATCTGATTGGTGCAAACGCGTTTTCGTCATAGAGCGCCGTTTTAACTTATGAAACGTTTCAATGCCCTCAACCAATTTACCGCGCACTGACATTCATCATATTTTCGACAAATATGATGATGATGCTTTACTGAAAGATAAAATGTAGTTATAACGGTGGGGGGGGGGGAGGCGTTGCAAATTGTTTAATTTGCATATTTTAATCTTTCACTTAAGAAGTCATTTTAATGACTACATAAGCATCAGTATTACGCAGCTAAAATAAAAATAGTTTTAAACTCATATTTAGTTAACAAAAATGCTGTGGCAATTCATCAAAGTGTGCAGCTTTTCTCCTCTTGAAAAGTTATTAACGTTTACAAGAACACTCTGAGTTTCCAACTGAATTTTGTAGAAACAAACATTTAAGTAAGAAGGAAGAAATTTAAAAACTTTAAAATCTAATTTCCTATAATTTCTAATCAAAGCATTCTAATAAGATTTTAAAAAGAATTATAATGAAAAATGTATTTCAATGTTACATAGAATACGGTTTAGCTTTAACATGGAATCATAAATCAATAAAACAAAACAGTACATAATTTTAAAATGCTAGTTTCTAAATATGAATTGAGCGTAATTAATTTTCCGATACAATAGTTAGACTTGAAATTCTAGTCAACATTTTAGGGCTATCATTCGGTTGCGTAAATCAAAATAATTGATATTTTCATTGAAAACGTTAACAATATCCTGAATCATACCAGTTATAAATTCCAATCTAAATAGCATATACTACAGATATTTAAAATACAGCTAAAATTAAATTTAAAATCCTAAGTTCCTTTGTTTTGAATGTATGAGACACGTGATTAAGAACATTTTAGGCAGCTGTAATACTTTGCTTATAATTTATTCACCATTGTTAGACACTGTCTTGAATTCGAGACACATAAATAACACAATTCCTTTTGACAGGACTCACAGGAATAAATAAGTACATTTCATAATCAATAAGTTACCAGATGTTAAACTGACAGTCGAAAAATTTAAAGTATCAAAATTATAGCACTGAATAAATATTTTTCATTTTTATTAAAAATAAAATAACACGAAGATTATCAGATGTCCCCATCACTAAAGTAAGTGGCTAATGTTCGAACGTGAGGTTTTAAATAATTAACTGAAACAAAAAAAATGTAACAAAATATGTAAATTCTTACGAAAACGCCAACTTTTAATCAACTCGCTACTAATAATTTTTTTTAATTATGTTGGCTAAATTTATGACTTGGTCTATGTTGACTCGAAGGTGAATTTACTTTTAGGTTTCGGTGATTTTAGTTCGGTTTGGCTTTCATATTGCGTTTCTAAAGCTCTAAACAACGTTTTTAAGCACATTTCTTTTTAATAAAAATAGTAATATACTTTAATTGTAATTAAAGTAATTGTACTTCTAATTTGTAATGTAAGTAAAAATTCGGAATTTCAATTAAGTAGCCTTAAATTTATCTATGTGATATTACTCAAAATAGCAAAACAGAGAGAACTTCCGTTTGCTTTGCATAAACTACATTTTGGTTAGTAATAGAAAATGCAAAACATAATTTATAGCTTCTTTTATTATAATTTTGACATTTTCCTTATGTTCATTATTTTATTTTGTAACTGAATTATCTCTTATTAAAGCCTGACAAGATTATCTCTGCGAAAGTATTTACAAACGATTTATGCACAATTTATTCTGATTTATATTCGTTGATAGCTTAAAAACTGAACTATGAGAAATAGAGAAAAAAAATTAATGTAATTTGAAGTTTCTAAATAACAACTCTTAATCTAAAAGTATTCAGCAATAATTTTACCTCTGAACTCCTCTTTTTATTTTATATCTAATGTTTTGCGTCTATACGAGTGAATAGAAACCCATAACTCATTTTATAATGTTCACTATTCGTTCATAATAATTAAAATGAGTTTTTGTGAAAATGAAAAAGCATTCGTGTAAGTTTAAAATATTTTAGTTTTTTGCTAACAAATGCATATATTCTTGCTATTCGTAGGCCATAAATAGTAGTTTTAAAAATATTACTTTGAGCCAAGGTGAGCCAATTAAACAAAAATCTTTTGGCGGAAAGAGATGCAATTTAGTTATTTAAAGAATAAGTGCATATTCTATAATTCCTTCTTCTGTCAACAGAAATTTAATGAATTATGTTTCTTTCATGCAATTGCGCATAGCATTTGAAGAGGAATTCGCTTCGCAATTAAAAAAAGAGAAAAAAGTTAAATCTCAAAATCTGTGGGAAGAAAATAGTCTCAACTCCCTTAGTAATAAAAGGACAAAGCGATTGTTGCCAAGGGCGACAAAGGAATGACGAATTTTGTGCCGCATACCTTAGTCTTTTAATTATATAGATTTTTGAAATAGCTCTTTGACAAATAAGTCGGGCGGAAAAAGTACGAAATAACAATAAAAAACTATTCACAAACTTAATACGCATATAATTCTGTCTTATATTCTCTCAGTCTACAGTACATTTTGGTACCGCTATAATAAACATTATTACACTTAGAGTGAAATAACGTAGTACACTAAAAAATGTGGTGTTATGTTGAACTATAAGATCGTGCAAATTTGCTGGCTACAAAGAATAGTGCTTAATTTTACTAGATTTTGGTGATCACGAGTATGTTGCACTAAAATATAGCAAAACTAAGCATCATTCTTCGTAACTAGCAGGTTTGACCCCCCCCCCCCCCCGTCCCCTTCTTTGTGAAACAGTTTTATTTTACAGTGTTAGTTGGGAACATTATTACCATTAACATTATGGGCGCGTGTTTCGGAGTAATATCCATTTCTGAGATTATATACTGACGAAGAAATTACATGTAACTCCGAATCACGTGGATGCAATTTCCATGAAATTTGTGCATTACTATTTTGATTTCTTCAACTTTCAGTTACAGTGCGTATCGAAATGATAGGTCCACCCGCATTTTTCAATGTTTCGACTGTTAATTGATAATAATTCCTTTTTATTTTTTTGGTACAGATAATTCAGCAATAATCGTTATAATTATCTAGAAAGCATTTTGTTAAAAATAAATAATTCTTTTTTATTTTATGAAAATTTTTATTTTGAAGCCGTTTCAAAAAGATAGGTCCGCCTTTATAAATCCTTGTACCAAAACGTTTTTTTCCATTAAATTTGCATAATCATCATAGTTAAGTCTTACTGCGGGACTACGCGGGCTGCCGTGGAAGTATTTAAATGGAGTTGAACACCACATTGCAATCAAACGAAATGGGTCGTCGTTGCAGTCTTTCGCTGGTTGAACAGGGGAAAATTGCCGCATTTAAGAAGTGTGGAAAATCGACTAGAGAAATAGCTAAACTTTTAAACAGATCTCATAATGTCGTAAACAATTTTTTGAGACTTAGAAGTGCTTATGGTAAGAAAAAATCACCTGGCTGGCTGTCAAAAGTGACACCCCGACAAAGAAGGACTATTGTAAAGGAGTTAAAATCAGGAAATACGAGCTTATCCCACTTTGGCCAGAAAACAAATTTCTCAAAATCAAAATCAACGGTCCATAGAATGATGAAGAAGTTCGGCAGTTTAGTTTACAGGAAGAGGAAAGCGGCTCCGAAATTGTCTAAAAATCACAAATAAAAGCGATTGAAATTCGCACAGGAAGTGATGTGCTGGAAAGAAAACTGGCATCGAGTGATATTCAGTGATGAAAAAAAATTAAATCTGGAAGGTCCAGATGGCTGACAATATTACTGGCATGATCTGCGTAACGATAGAGAGATATTCTCGAAGAGGCAAGCTGGTAGTGGTTCCGTTAGGGTGTGGGCCGGCTTCGGACGCGCAGGAAAAACTGATATAACATTTGTATACAATCGCTTGAATGCTGCAGGCTATCAACAGCTGCTCGAACAAAATTTTCTTCCACAAGCAGAGCACATTGGAGGGCCGTTTTACATGTTCCAACAGGACAATGCTCCTGTGCATACTGCAAAGTCCACTTTTGAGTGGTTCCTGGATAATGGTGTGCATATTATCGATTGGCCACCTTGCAACCCGGACCTGAATTCGGTAGAAAACATGTGGGCATACTCGCAAGAGCAGTATATGCAGGTGGAAAGCAGTACAACTGTACTACAGACTTAAAAAGATCTATTTCCTCCGAATGGGCAAAAATCGAGACCAGCTGTTTGCAAAAACTTGTAGAAACCATGCCGAATAGGATTTATGAGCTCATTTTGAAAAAAAGGTGAAAAAATTTCTTATTAATTGATTATTAATTTAATGTTTGGTTCAGTGGACCTATCTTTTTGAAACAGCAATTTCACAAATTTTTTGTTTCGTTTATCATTCCTATGATTTGTATATCATTTAAGCATTATTTTTTCATTGGTTGAACTAGAGTATATTATAAAATAGTACTTAATGCATAATACAAAAATTTTTTCCTAACATGAATTTCGTTTTTACTGATGGACCTATCATTTCGATACGCACTGTAGGTAAAAAGTAGTCATTTGCAGTTAGGTAAAAATTAGTCATTTGCAGTTAGGTAGAAAGTACTCATTTGCAGTTAGGTAACAATTATTTGCAGTTAGGTAGAAAGTAGTCATTTGCAGTTAGGTAAAAATTAGTCATTTGCAGTTAGGTAGAAAGTAGTCATTTGCAGTTAGGTAAAAATTAGTCATTTGCAGTTAGGTAAAAATTAGTCATTTGCAGTTAGGTAAAAAGTAGTCATTTGTAATTAGTTAAAAGTAATCAGTTTATTATCCGGTGGAAATTCATTCTACTTTTAAAACATTAGACTTTGCCTCAGTTCGCAATCCTACGCCGAAAGCTCACCATGTCTACCATAATACTTCATATTTAAACAACATAGGTCTTACCTCTGAATTTCGTAGCGCTTGTTGTAATAAGTGTTTTCAGATACGAGCCAGCTTCTTGCAATAAATTTTTAAAATCTCTCTTAACAGCTTCTTTGTATTGACTTTCCATGGATCTTGAACAGCATGTTTGTGTTGATGGGCAAATTTCTAAGCCATCACCTACAACATAAATAAAATTATATAGCACTTAATGAATGCATCATAATTACAATGGTAACATTGTCATTTCTAATATTTACTTTTCCGAAAAAAAAGTTTTTAACTTTGGTTGTTATTTGAGATATTTCTTTTACTTTCCTTCTTCATTACCAGAGAACTACGCATTGTTACATTGTTGCGCAACACTCTTGGTTTGTGAAACATTTATATATATAGTAACGATAGGGGAAAGTCTGCGTAGCTAATATTAAATCAGTCTAGTTCTGTCTACCCTAAACGCAGCTTAGCAATCTCTAAAATAATGTATATGCAAATTAAGCAATCTTGAATCGTCATGCATTCTTTTGGAATATCCTGCCTCTTATTGAAAAAACAGGAAGAAGTTTTTGCAGGCTAAATAGCAATGAATCCTTCAGCGTTTTAGTAAATCTGGTGTAAATTAACGCATCAGTCGTAAGCCTTTTTAAATATTATGTGTCGGGTGATGATGATTTTAAACGCAACTAAGCATTTTTTAAAAGTAGTGTAAACACAAATTAAACGTCATGCACTCTTTTGTTATATCCTGCCGCTTATTGAAAAAGATAAACGAATTCTTTGCAGGCTAAATGGCAATAAATCCTACAGAGAAATGGTAAAGCTGGTGTAAATTAACACATCAATCAAACCTGATGTATCTACTACACCAATAGAAATTCTGGCGGTTTTAATTTGAAAACACCACAAATTGGTACTGAAAATATTTCGTATGAAATAAATTATAAGCTTTCTGTGAACTAGCAGATTTTACACATGTTTAGGTATTGTGAAAGTTGTACGGGGCTTCCATGGAAAAGAGATAATTCGTGATTAATCGATAGCTCGATACAATTCACTACGCAAATAGTAATTTAAAATAGTAATGGAAAAATGTTTGCTTAAGAAGTCTAAAATACACAACAAATGCATAAAGCGCTTCAAAACTGCTGTAAACTGAAATATTCAATAAATTAGTTTCGTAAATAAACAGTTAAACGTTTATGTATTTTTACATTAATAAATTTGTGCACATAAAGTTTATAAAGTTTTACTTCCAGAAAATGCTCCAGTAATGCTACTTAGGTAAAATTTTAAGGTTTTAAAATCAGATCAGCAATAACGAGCTCTAATTTTCATTTTTGAAAAATATTTTCACAATAGTTGATGCTCGAGAAATTTCTTAATTAAAAACGTTATACTTTATTGTTCTCATGCATGACGTGGTATAAACGTCAGCTTTTTTTATTTCACGAAGACATTAAAATACTTCAACCATTAAATACATTTCTTTTTACGATGCTGTTACAAAAATATTTATTTAACGTATCATGTTTATAAGCGTGAAGTGAAAATGATGTTTAAGCTCATTTTAGCTGAAATTAGTTGGAAAATATTGCAAGGAAGTGTTTTTAAGATTTTAATTCAATTACACATAGTTAATGTTGTTAATTAGAGCTGTAAGTATTAGGAAACTGGATAATATCTGAGAGCAATTTGAAAGCTAACATAAATGCTGCCTATTTTCATAGCATTCTTTTTTTAGCTCACATTTGTCGATTAAATAAACGCTTGTCCGTTTATATTTCTAAAAGAATTTATTTATTGTTTTTTTTCTTCTTACAAAGCGCATTTCTTTATTTCTAAATAGACTCGGAATTTGCAGTTTTACTTTTGCTTTTTCATTTAATTAGAAAAATATAACGTACTTTTATTTAAAAATGCAGACGGCATATTTTTCTATATTTTAAAACATTATTTGTCAATTAATAAAAAAAACGTATTAAATAATAAGCAAATCAATCTAAAAAATTATAAAATGCAAAAATGTGTGCTTCAAAATCGTAGATTTTCATTAAATGTTTAAATTAATGAAAGGAGGTCATTTACGTTTTCATGCCTCCCAACATTACAAATTCTGAAGCTGCAACTACTGATGAAGTCCTAATGTCTTCGAATAATGCAGCATTTTTTGTATTAAACTACGCTTATACTGCTCTATTCTTAAGACCATTATTCAATATACAAGAGTTATTCTGAAGAAAAGGTTTTAGAAAAAACTTAATTTGAGAATTTAATAATATGAGTATTAACAAGAAAAAAAATCTTTACAAGCGTTAAAGAACCCCATATGTCTCTTCGTTATTTATTGCATAAATACGCAGCATAAATCCATCATTTATTTACACAGGTATTTAGGATAATATGTTGTATTTACAACGAATTTTTGGCTGTAAAAGCAAGCAAGCCCCAGGGAAAAAATCTTGTCAAGAAAAAACCACTATTTATTACATAAACGTTAAATACACATCCTGACCTTTTTTTGGAATGACCTAATAATTAGAACCGCATATTGGATGCAACATTTTTTTTTTTTTTCATTTTGAGAGAAAAAATTAACAAACCTGACAAAAAAAAAAATCTTTTCATGCATTAAAGCAAGATTTACTGTTTATTTAATTTTTTATTTACGCTGGTTTAGCAATTGGGTTTAAACGTTACAGCAAAGGTTTCCTTCATTGAAAAAAAAAGCAAAATGCATGAGAAATTGAAGCAAAGTATTAATTTTTTGAAGAGAGCTGAAAGTACTGGTATACTTAATTTTCCATAGTCCTACCATCTAGGTTGATCAACAGTTGACATTAATGCAAACTAAACAAATGCCTATATATCTTTGATCAAGTTTTAAATCAATCCTTTGGATATACTTTAAAAGCATCTTTAGACATTATTCTTGAGGTTAGTGAAAAAAATATTTTTTCAACAGGTGTCAATGCTTTTGAGAAATTAAGATAGTAATTAATAGTTATTTCCTGCTCAAAAAAATTAATTTTGGGAGCAGAGGAAGTTCTTAAGAATGCAATTTAAAGAAAGAATTCTTGTAAGAAATTTTATATCAAGCAGTGGGCGGCTACTGATGCTCACAAAATTAATATTTTTACACTAATGGGTCACAAAAGATGATACAAAATTGTATTTTAAATTTTCTTGCTAATATAAGCAGTAACTGTATAAGCACCATGCTTATTATGATACTTCGTTGTTATACATGAATTAAAAAATTGCATCATACTGAAATGAAATCTCAAGCATAGTGCTCAAATCACATCTTGTACTTTTCTAGTTCTGTGACAATAGTTTCATAACTACATGCTCAAAAATTACGTTTGAAAGAGAACTACATCCCGTTTATAAACTATTAATCTAAACAATATACAATCCAGTTCAAACAAAAGCAAATAAAATTCATACACACAGAAACGTCTGCAAGTTTAATCTCTGTGACGTAAATAGTTTTAGCAGTAAGATTAAAGAAGCATTATCGGTAAAAATGTAAAAGGATCCCAGTTTTAAGTCACTGGTAAAGAAAGCTCATTCTACGATTTCAGAAGTAGAGTCATTAATCTCTTGAAACTGTTCCAACTGAATCGTCAGTTACAAGCAAAAAGCTAATAATACAGCTGTTAATCCCGAAGATCCACCTATAACGATGTTATCATTCAACGAAACAGAAAGGATTAATAGATTTCTCAGAAGCTTTTTTCGTTAAACAATGTATTCTTTTTATAGTTTGTTTTAATTGCATTTTCCTTCATTAAAGCGCTAATTAAAATATGGTTTTAGGAAACCGTATTTGAGTAAACTTCTATTCTTTTTAACCAATCAGAGAAATGATGCTATTTGCACCTACGGGTTGCTTGGGTTTGGATATGAATCAAATCCGCAGTTTGAAATGGCGTCTTGAGTGGCAAAGATTTTTGCAACAAAGTTTACGCACTAGAATATTTCCTCGCATGTAAGTTTCAGCTGTATTTTAATAGATATAATAGGCTTCATGTTTACCTCTTGTATGTCAAAGCTGTTCTCACGCATACTTTTGAAACCTCCACACAGTTTATGGAAACACGACAATTATTTCTTGTTTTTCTCTGATAACACGCGCTTTTACAGTTGACAGGGTGTCTATAGATTTTCAGAAGTGAAATCTCGTGACTTTTAAGTGACCTATTCCGGGTTTTTTTCAGAACTGTTGTTCCGTCATACATCGGATATTGATTCTATCGGATATCCGGTGCCACTTGAATGACGATTAGGTACCGGATATCAGACTCTGACGTTTGAAACTTGTAAATTCTATGCATATTTTTGAACATCCCACAGATACCAAACGCGTAGTAAGTTTGTAACTCCCATGCATTTTCAAAACATATAAAGTTAATTTAAAAAATTAATTTTGACACACCAGATATTCCTTTTTTGCAGTGGCCCGATACGGTTCCGGATATTTAATACCTTTTGCATACTTGATAGCCGGTGCCTTTTGGAAGGGACAGCTTCAGTTGGACGGTACACCTTCGTGACTTTTGCGAAACGTTCTAGTTCGATTTCCAAATTCGTGACTTTTTCGGGACTTTCAATACCTTCAGACACTCTGGTTGAGAAACAAGTTGATTCAAGTCGATATTTCTTCGTCATGGTTGTAAGAAAACGAGTAAAAAAGAAAAGCGCACTTTTTCTGCCAGGCAAATACAGACCTGTAGGAACGAGAAAGTCCCACCCCAGTCACCTGAACCAATGAAGACGCTGCGCATAATTCGAAGTCACCTAATCCGAAAACCCGAGAGTTTTCCTTTTCTAATTATTGTGTAGTTTTTTTGCGGAAGGGGGAAGACGATGCTAGTTGTTAGAAACTGTCTAGCAGATGTGATTTTTCAGGATTTCACAGGTCTGAACTTGTTTCGTTTCAATAAATGCATTTTTTGGGGCTTTCTTTTCATTCTGCTTTTAACAATGCTCAACGATTTTGCAGACCTTCTCCCATGAAACTTACGCAATTGGTTTACCGTAAAGAAATATTCTTTCAGAAAAAATGGTTAAAATATTAAACTTCAAAAGCATAGTATTATTCGATTTGAAACATAGACTAGTACAAAATGTGTAAAAAAAATGAAAGTGCAGTTTTACTGTGAAGGTGTACTTTTACAGAAACTGACATTGCTATCATCTGTATTATCATAGGCGTGCGAACGGGGTTCACCAGGGACACCTTGTTACTATCACCAGGTCATAAAAATGAACGATGCGAAAAAATATTATTTTTGCGTTTTAAATTCACTAATTTCACACCTGAATAAAACGTAATTCTTTACGCTTAATTCTACGCGGTGGAGCATCTGAGAACTCCATATTCTGAGTGTAATAAAAAACGAAGTTACAGAATTTTATTTTGCTGTAGGGAATTTTTACTGTCACTAAAATAAATTGTTTAAATTTTTAATGAAAAAAAATATAATTTATTTACATATTTCTACGCAAATCCATGAAGCAACATTATATCGCCCTTCCCAATTCAACTTCATACTTGCATTGGATATTAAGAAACATATTTTATCTCTATGTCTTTTAAGTCCTCATGTATATTTATTCGTCATTCTAATCGACTTTTCTTCAAGCCATTTTTCAATCTTCTACAGTCTATTTTACTGTTTGAATTCATACATATATATTTTAATATTTTATATTTTCTAGTTTGTATGAGCTTTCAACTTACAAAGTACATAGTTAAAAACATTTTTAGTACATTTCATGTTTAAAAGATTTACGTATACTTGACCGTTTACATTAAATAATAAATCGAATATCACTTTTTGTCGCACTATTTATTTGAGTGATTTCATTCTTTTCATATTTCTTAAAATTGAAAATTATTTCAGCGGCGCTATTTTTTACCATTCTAAAAGTGACTGAAACTAAGAACTCGGTCAAAAATGTTGAACTTTCATTTTTAAAAATAAAAAAAAGTCATATTTGTTTCTCCTGATGGAATACAACGACAATGAAAAAATAGAATTGTGTTCTTTATGGTTTTGGAATTTTTTCTATTTCATATAAATTTTTATTTCCGGGTCTTGTTTTTCAGAATGGCTTTCTTTATATCCATAATGGTATTTTTCCCAAGAAACAGTTGTTGGTCGAAATTTTATAGTTCATACAACCCTATTACTCCAGGAAAAATTGTTTTGAAGAATAGAATTTATTGCAGAATCTTGTTTGACGCGTTGTACAAGAAGAATGAAATTGTCTAATTAAAATACCTAACTTTGTTGTGTAGAAAGTCAACGAAATTGAAATATTTGAAAATGTTAGTGATGGAGTTCTTAAACCAGTTTTAGGAAAATATATGACGTTTTATGAGAGAGTTTGTCAAATTTTATAGCTAATAATAACAAAGATGCTACAAGACATGTTTATCAGCAAACATATGTTCATAATCTAAGCAGTTAAATATGCCTAAAAAAACAAGTTAAAAACTGATATGCAATAACTGTAGCGTAATTAGTCAACTTTTTTAATAAACCTTTGCACATGCAAATAACCTTTGTAATGCTTGCTATTAAACATTAACAATTTCCTTTGCATGAAGGTCCAACCCAAGAAGTAGTTGGCGCTACCGAGCTCTGCCCATTAGCTAGCAAGAGAAATTCGACTGTCATGTTGCCATTTCAGGAAACATAATATCAGTACATAACTACTGAGCAGATATTGATTGTAATTTAATCCAGCTTTAGTTTCTGTTTTTTTTTTTTAATTGAGATAATAAAATGCTTTTCAAATTTTAAAACAGAGAATTATTCAACGAATTTTTGGAAACCAATGAAATTTTTTGCGATGCTTTTGAAACAGTTTATTTTTAATGGAAGGAAAACAAGACGTTCCGCCTAGAACTACACGAGTTTACTTTCCCGAGTACACAAATCAAATTATCTAGTTGGAAATCTAGCTATTTCTCTCTCGTTTAGTTTAAGTTCTTAATTATTTGAAATATACTTTTCAATGGTTATTTAAGATAATTAAGAACTTAAGCTTTATACATTTAATATCGAAGCATATTTTTTTTTCTAATGAAAAAGAAATACATGTTATGTAAACACCATATCAAATCCGTTGTCTTGCTCTCTTGCTGTATTTTAGTAATTTTGTATCTAACTCTCAATATTTTTAATAGGAGAGTTTTTAAAGCTAAACAGATTTTTTCCATATTTAGGAAAATGCAGAACTAAATTTCAGCAAAATATCTTTCCTGTGTAGAAAAAACACATTGCTAAAAAAATAATTAAAAAGACAAGACCAGTTCTTTAAAAATATTATTAAAATGCTCTAAATGTCTAGTTTTTTTTTTTTTTTTTTTTCTTGTTTAACCTCCAGAACTTTTTTTCTATATATTCCGGGACAAGAGAGAAAATTGCGATTTAAGTTACGCGCTGATTTTATTTTTTTATTTATTTATTATTTATATTTTTTATTAATTAACTTATTTATGATTTTTCTTCCTTTTTCAGGTGAAAGACTTGTTAACTATTGACATATATGGATATAAAAACTCAAACAGCTTTATTCCGCAACAATTTTTGAGCATGCCTTCACCCTTAGAATTATTTGTGCTATACATAAAACTTCATCGTTCATTATATATCCTAAAACATAGGCACAAAAAATGTGCACCAGTAAAACCATAGCCCAGGGACAACAAATGAAGGAATATATTCTCTCTAAAATGAATTAAAGAGAACACAACGCTATGAATGAGTAATTTGGAGGCAGCTAAATTAATTCATTAGCACTAATTACTTTCATTTGCTCGTTGCTCTGCTCTATTAAAATCATTTCGCCTTTAATCCCCGCAGATAAATATGTCATACACATGTACGTCCGATCTGAGAAGTAGTTGGGCTACCAATCGCTGCCGCTAGCTAGCAAAAGAAATTCGACAGCCTCGTTGCCATTTTAGGAAACATAATATTGATATAGAGCAGATATTGATTGGAATTAAAATTAAAGTTAAATAACTAAAAACTACATTTTCGAAATAATGTTTTTGGCTTAAGCAATTTTTCTTCCAGAATTTTCTAATGACTACGTATTTTCATGCAAATACCTTTCGATTTTCGGTAAAAAAAAAAAGAAATATTTTTCCGACTTTTCACGCTTAGAATGAATTTCGACACGAGAGGTACTCGAGGCGGCTCCATTAGCATATAAAAGCAAAAGAAATTCAACTGTCGCACAACTTCCGATATGGAATAGATATCGATTTTCTGTTGAAAATAAAAATACAGTTAAATTGGAAGGAACTAATTTTTTGAAATACGTTTGTGCGTTCAAACAATTTTCCTGTGTGTGTTGTGTTCCATTAAAGCATGCATTTTTCTCTAAATACATTTCCACCATTGTTTAGAATAAAACCCTCTTTTTTTTAACCTTTAATAATGTTCGATAAGAATACTTGCAGCGCCAATAGTCGCACCCCATAACAAAAAGAATTTCGGTCAAAAGAATTTCGAGATATTATCAGTTGCTTTAGGCGATATTATTTATTCATCTGTATTTATTTACTTGGTTTTTTTTTTCATTGCATTTTATTTTAATTTATTTATTTATTTATTTACTTTTGAAATAAAGTTAGATAACTACAGACTACTTTAAGTAGGAGTTATAGGCATAACTGAGTTTATTTTTCAAATGTTTTTTTCAATGAACATATGCATTTTTTAGAAATAAGTTTCATCTTTGTACGAAATAGATTTTTTGGTTATTTGTACAAACAGATTTCGTTTTGTTCAAATAAAAAATCAACACGAGCAGGACTCGAGATACCGATTGCATGTAAGGGCACAACGGAAGTATTTTTTCTTACACACTTTGTTTTTAATAAGCATCAATCACATGCAGGGCCTTAGTTACCAATAGGCCCGTGAGGCCCGGGCCTAGGGCCCCCACTTTGAGGGGGCCCCCTAATTTTGTTTTTTTTTTTTTTTTTTTTTGTAATTTAAAATTTTTAGAAAAATATTTAAAAATAGCATTTTTCAAAAACAAAACTGTTAGTGTTCTATTGCTTCACAGAAAGTTTGTATTATTAAATTATTTTAAAACCACAAGGAATTTTCACTTTGGGGGCCCCCAAATCCTGGTCTGACAATTTGAAATTTGAAAAAACAAAATCGATTTTGCACTTTGGGGGCCCCTATATTTTATTCAAACATTTTGTAATTTTAAAACAAAATCATTTTGCACATTGGGGGCTCCCAAATGTTAGTCTGAGTCTTTGATATTTGAAAAACAAATTAGTTTTTGTGCTTTGGGGGCCCCCAAATTTTGGTGTGACTGGAAAGTTTTACAAACACATACTGAATGTTATGTTTAAAAAAACTTTGTTGCGTGAGGGGCCCCCAAACATGAGTTGTGCCTATAATGATTCAAAATGTAAATCGGGCCCTGATCACATGAAACAGATGTCAATTTTTGTTTGAAAATACAACACTAAGTTAAAATTAGAACGAGCTATTTTTTTTGAAATGTATGTAAATGTCTTAATCGATTCAGCATCATAAGTTCTATAATGAATACCGTTCCTTTTTGTAAAATTACCTTTCGAGAGGCCATTGAAATACCCGATTACTGAGTCGTGCTTTTGAAATTGCTTATTCTTTGGGTGGTTGCTTTTGCTTTGGAAAATGTGGCAATCTGTAAGCACTGGGTGAGTAAAGTGGGTGAAGTACTACTGCTTTATCGCCGAACCTTGCCACCTTTTCGACTGAAATAAGAATGTAATTGCAAAATTTCTTATTCATAGAAATTTCTGTGAAATAGGAAGGTATAAATCTTTAAGGCGGTCTAAGAAATATTATGAATGTTGGAAAATTTGTTTAAGTAGGAAAAAATGTTTGGAAGTTTTCAAAAGTGAAATTTCGTGACTCTTTCCTGATATTTTCGGGACCGTTCGGTGATGCATTGGGTATTGATTCTGCCGGATATCCGATATCCAGTGTCCCTTGTATGACGCATATGTACCAAATATCCGGCTCTGATGTTTGAAACTTGGACTTTTTTTTAGACATTCAACAGTTTCCAAATACGTATTAAGTTTGTAATGCACAAATATTTTCAAAATGTTTTAATTAATTAAAATCTAAAAATCAAATTTGACATGCCGGATAACCGGGTATTTCGTGCAGTGGCCGGATCGGATTCCGGATATTTAAAAACCTGCTAGATACCGAATATCCGATGTTTTCTGGGGGGGGGGGGGACCGGTGTCGTTGTGCGAAAAGTTTCGTGAGCTATTCGTAATACACGTGAATATTTTGCGTTACTTTCGTGACCGATTTCCGAATTCATGACTTTCGGTACTTTTAGAACGGTACCTGAATTTAAGAGTGCTGAAAGACGACGGCATTTTTTACAGTACTAATACTTACTCACTAGAATATGAATGTAAAATAAGCAAACAATGAGATGCATAGAGCTGGACATTTTTATTTTTAAATAACTAAACTGCTCCACCTCTCTGGTGATAAAACAGTTTGCATCTGTAGAAAATGTTCTTTAAAACTATTAATTTAAAGTAACTAATATTAATTATTAGTTTGTAATTTTCTAGATACTATACAATATATAGTAGTATTTTGACATTAATGTGTATGTATATTCTGTACCCTTAAATTTCCTTTTAAATCCACTTTGTCTCCTTACATTCAATTTTGACCACGTATCTGCGTGTGCACATATGTTACTGTGAATGACCGAAATCGGAAAATGCCGACAATCACCAGTGAATGTCGACATTCTCCAATTTCGGACATTCGCCAAAAAATATATGTTACGGTGAATCTCCGAAATCGGAGAATGTCGACAATCACCGGCGGATGTCGACATACACCAAGTAGAGAATGACGACAATCACCGGTGGATGTCGACACTCACTATCTATCAGACCGGTGATTGTCGACATTCTCCAATTTCGGACATACGCCGTAACTTATATACATAACACACATCGTTCGTAATCTTTCGTGGTCCGCTTGCCCGAGACTACTGTAATCCTAAGCGGACCACCAGAAAATAAAACTTAGTGGTGAACGGAACTAGAGGTTGATCGCTGTAAATCGACAGTGGACCACATGTTCACTTGTTCATTCTTACTGGTTCGATAAACCAGTTACTTCTTTTTCGCACTGCACATATATGGCTTATCACAACTCGTAGTGACTTAAATGTACTGTCGGTACGCAAGTTTTCATGTTTTCTCTTAAATATCAAGTAAAACATATTATATCAATTGATAATGACAAAATTTCACTCGTTGATGTAAAATAATAGTTGATAAATCACGAGAAATAATAATGCTTTCATGTCCTCGATACCTATGAAAAATCTCGAAAAATCAATTATTTTTCAAAGTTAATTGGTAAATAACATCACATTTTCTAATATTTCATGTTTTCAGTAAATCATTCCTTTGCCGCAATCCAAGTATATCCAAAGAGTTTTTGGCAATAACATAGCTGCGAATAAATAAAAACGAATTTTTTCAAACTTGTTATAGCATTTTCTACTTAACACCCTGAAAGGTATCTTCCATGGAAGCCTTAGAGTCGAAAAAATCGCTGAGCAATTATTTTAATTAAGGATAAAGTCGATCTTTTTTACTTTTCTCTCCCCTGAGGGTTTTCGGCTCCGTAAAAATAATCTGCAGCACTGAAGCAAATGGTTTTCATAGAATAAAACGGAGAGAAATTTTTAAATCGAGACATGAAGAAAATAGCGTAGATTTTTCTGCTAATTAAATTTATTTGATAAAAAAACGCATTCAACCATATTTTATTAATAGATATTCATTGCTATGGGCGAAAATATTACATTACCTCTCTCAAAAGCTGTTCTATTGAAAGTCGATGCGTATAGTCCTGTGCATTAATATTACGTTGTCTACATTAATATTATACTCACATGATCGCAGTAAACCTCTAAACCAGGATTCAAATACTTTGTCATGGCAATTATCAACTGCTTGTCAATCTTTCATTTCAAGTTTCGTCGAAACAACAGAAAATGGACATAGATTATTTGTGAACTAAGTTGACCGCTTATATGCGTTTATACGATACACGATATTATGCTTCAACTACGGATCTTGACAATATTATACTTCAAGGTGCCCGTCAAACGAAAACCCGATTGCCTCATGATTTCTTGACAGACTGGCACAAAACCATGGTATTTTGAAGATGTCTTGTAATTTATGCAAGAGTTCTCGCCTTTTCCGCAATGGGAATTGTTGCCCGTTGTGTCCTATAATCGGGAAGGACCATTGGGATATTCGTTAATCATTATTTATCATTTGTAATGTGTTGCTATGAGAGTGGCTTTTAAATATACAGGAAACCTGTGTAAGTTGCTTGCGGTGCAGCACTTTATTGGTCAACTAACGGCCTTATTCACCAACTTTTCTCCACCAGACACCCGTACACCTCTTAGCCAAGGCCTTAGGTGCGCCGAAGCTGGAAGCTGGTGGCCGTCCTTGTTCACCAACTGATTTGAACCTCTGTCAGATACTCGAACTGTAGATTTGAGCGTTCTGATTGGTTGAGGAAGCCTTTGAATTGCAGTTCGAAGGTTCAAATCGGCTGGTGAATAAGGCCGTTAGACAGGTGGTCAACTTTTGAGGGTGAGGTAGAGGGTGAACTGCTAATTCCGTTCCTGACAAAGGTGGTCAACTTTACGGGCTTTACTGTATCTCATTGTTCAAGTAAAAATTCTATAAACAAAAAAGTTTCTGTAATGTACAGAAAATTATATCAATCAAAGAAAATGGGAGTTATCACACACACTTTTTTTTTAAAAATCTACACCGGCAAAAAGCAGAGATTGTCGTTAAAGTTACTTTTGAAATCAGGATTTCCGTAAATTTTTCATAACTTTCTCTACCAATAAAAATTAATCGTTTCAGGTACTACCAGCATACCCTAGCCGTCCATTTTTCCTCAGCATCCAACGTGAGATTCTTTTAAAATCCGCGACTTTAATCAACTCATCTATGTCTTTCTCTAACAATGCAATTCAACGATCTCACACACCTGCCCATCCTCCCTTCCATTTGACTGCCGAAGCGTAACGTAGTACAATTTACTTAAAGCGCTTATTTTTATCTATGTTTATTCAAGAATGCAACACTGTGTGTAAAGTAGTATCACTTCAATAGGCACGCCCAATTCGAGGATTCATTTGGTGCGGAAGTCCTAAACGTGACAAAACGGGAAAATGTTTTCGGGGCGTGAGTCAACATAGCAGTTGTTAACGCTTCATTCCATCAACTGATACTCTCCGGATGTAACTAAGATTTTACAAATGTTACGTTTTTGTCATATTTGATGACTTAGTGCCGTTGTGCAAGTTAAACTCAATTCTGTTCAGCTAGAAGGATTTGGAATTGTTTTTAGGAAGCCAGATTATTTTTGTTAAAAATTAAAGGATGTTTGGTGGGTGTTGACATTTTAGTGAAGAGGTACCAAGTTGTGTTTAGTGAAGAGGTACCAAGAGGGGTGCCGTCAATCTGTTGACGGCACCCCCACATTTTTGTTCAACTATTGGCAAACCATGCAGGGTTGAAAAATCGACATTCATTTTACATTGTTTTCGTCCTGCATGTGTACTGTAGATTGATTAAAATTAAAACCATCCACTAGAAAAAAGGGTGGTAAAGTCACAAGCACCAGTAATTGAAAAATGGTCAAAGCTTTCTGTAAAATGAATAAAAATAGTTGTTGGTTTTGTTTCCTTGATATTATTTTTACGACTTAAATAATAATAATAATAATCAAATTGCCCTTTTAAAAAATAAATACACACGGTAAATAGGATAGTTTAATAAAATGTGTTTTCTCGGAAATAATAGAAAACTAAATTTTCGGAGAAAATTGACGATTTAAAAAATTAGTAAAAAATACGGGTAGTATCCTAGAAATTTTGAGGAATTTATCATGCGCTTAAAAGGAACAGTAACACATATAATGGAATGTATGAATTAAAGCAGTTAACGAAGTACTGCGTAATTTCCAAGAAAATGTTCCTGTTCCCGCTATACTCAACGTACATTTCGAATATTCTTCTGTACCAATATTTCTTCAATCCTTACCATTTAAAGTGAGACGATGTATTTTAAATGTTTGCGATGAATAAAATCGGATGGAAAAATCAAGAATGAATTTTAAAAGTTTAAAATCTTGCATTAATATCTTATGAAAATATTTAACATTTTGGCAAATGTATGTCATTTTCCAGATTAGAAATTAAATTAAACGAAGAGGTCATTTATGCTTCGGTAAGCTCATTTCTCTCCTTGATGCACAGTTTAACATGGTAGGCATTAAGTACCCTGAAATTAGATCACATTTTCAAAGGGTCATTAAAATTAATGTATCATTTTTCCTCTCCTATTTAAATTACGTTCAACACCATTAATCATAATTACCATAAAACTGAACGATTCATAGAGCAGTTTTAGCCGAAATAAGTTTTTATTTTATGTATGTATTTCGTTTACGTATTTATCAACTTTTTAAATAACATAGGGACTGACTTTTTCGTTAATATGGTGTTTAATGGTTAAGTAAAATTTTATGGCATCGAATTTCAACACTAGAAAGACTGAAAATTGCCGTACACATCAGTAGTCAGAAGTGGCCACCCATCCGACTTTTTGACTGTAATTCTTCAAGATTTCTTCCTGAGTAATTCCACATGCTTGAAGTGTCTTCTTTAATGATTAAAATAAATACTGTGCGCGATTATACAACTATGTTACTTCTGCTCGTCAAATTGTAAAAAATATTTCTCTTTCAAAGAACAATCGCGACCGTTCGGCCATGTTTAGCATTTGTAGTTCAAACGGCTGTAAAAAGAGGAAGATAAAAGGAAAATTAGGCGGAATGGCACTTTGTCATGTTGTAGTGACAAAGGGAAACAGAAAAATTCTCTGTTTTTACTGTAAAATACATTAGGGACCACTCTGGATCCTCCCGTCTTTAAAGAATCAGATTCAATAGTTACGCTCCTATGAAGCTTATACATAAATAAATTAATAAGCACTAAAATAGGGACATTTATATATAAATAGGCAAAGACAAAACAGTTAATTACCTTTTTCTCCTCTGTTTGTCAACCGATTTTCTTACTTTTTTTAAAAATTGTTGCTATTGATGAGTTTTAGCGTTATCAATAACAAATTTTTAGAAATGTTTTTTCCTCCTACTTTCGATGTATAATCGAAGCTTATTTTTTTCTCCTACTTTCGACGTATATTCGAAGCTTTTTTTAGAAATCTTTATTCGTCATACTTCGTAAATCTACAATTTAAAACATTCGTACAATACTCAGTACATGTTTTACTGTTTATAATTCAAAGAAGAATAAATGTCAAGAACAAAAGAAGGACAAAATGTAATCCAGTAAATGACTGGCAAAGCAAAATAATACTAATCTTAAGGTGTCAGTTAATCCATTTTCAAATCGATGATAAGTCCGTCAGATTGTTTGTACAGTGCAAAGTCGAACAAAATAAAATAAGTTTGCAGCTACCAATGTTGTCTAATATGATATATTTGTGATAATTATAAGATAATAAGTGAGATGACACGATATTTTGCTTCGAATCCACGCTTTCTAACTTTGCTGATTTGTCTTATCGTTTTGAACTCTTGATTAAATTGAAAGTGAGTGTTTGTAATTCTAACTTATTCAACAATAATAGGGTGTTATGAAAATGTTTACTTAGATTTTCTTCACAGGAGTAGGAGTGCAGAAAGATAAAATCCATACGAAATAGATCGCTGAATAGAAATGAACAGTGTCATATCTGCAAAATGGACATTTTTCAAGAGAGGCGTTTGAACGTTTTACAATTTGTTTTATTTAATTGCCTTATATGTTTCAATGAATGTTATAATCGATTTTTCTCAGAAAATAATTATTGTTCTAGTTTTCTCTCACATGATGGATGTTAATGTCAAAAAAAATTAAAATAACTATAACAAGTAGTTATCACAGTATTGCAGCAAACAAATACAGTTGGCCTCTAGCTTTAATTTTTGAAAGCACAAAAATCTGAACATTTTGATATAAAAACAAAAAAAAAAAACGATTTTTTGCAGATATGACACTGTTTATTTCTATAAGCGATATGCTACAAATGTATTAAATTAACTAACTCAATGGTCCATCAGCTACACTGAGGAGAGATTTCAGTTGAAAAAGTTAAACAAAAAGAACTGTCGTCGAACAGAAAAACGAAAATGCCTAAAATTTGCTTAAACTTTTTTGAGGCTGAACTAGAAAAATTTAATGAATTATGAAAAGTTAGAAAGCTGTGTTCCATTCTGTTAGGTATTATTTGAATTATTGAACAACAAATAATGAGAAACACACGGACTCCTTCCATCTTCCTATACATATAAGCTGTCAAAACGTACATTAAATTTCATGTTATATTGTGTTATTTTTGTACTTAAGTTTATGCACTTAAACTTCTTTTAATAAAAAATAAACTATAATAGAGGATTTAAGTGGACAATTGCTTTTCTGAAAGTGTCATTTTAAAAGCATGCAATTTAGCAAGACGGGAAAAGATGGCTGCTCAGAATCCGGTTTAAGATACAAAGGTTGACGAAGTACTAGCAAATGACCCTTCGGAAAAATTATATTGAACAGGCTCATTATTTTGTTGCTGGTGTAATTATGATTTTTTTACTTACTATAGAATACATTAAATTACTAGAAATGGTATTGATGATAAAATTTTGTATTGAAATAATCCCGAAATAATTTAGCAATTTTCAAATGTTTGAATGTTAATTTTTTGATGTGCTGCTAAAACTTGAAATCTATGTTGATCTAGGTATTTTTTTCTGAGTTAAAATAAGTAAAAAAATTTATATCTTTGTTGGAATTGCTATATTAAGCAGATATTAGTTGTATTATATTTTTGAGTTTAACGGATTATAGAACATTGACTTTTTACAGGAATATATTAAGCAGATTATATAAATTGTTTCAATGTTATTCTTTTAAATTGAATATAGTGTTGTTTCTTCAAGTCCTTCTGTAGAGATACAATAAGCAGATATGAGATGTGTTCGTCTCGGTTCTTGATTTTAATTAGATTAAAAAGTTATTATATTTTTATAGGAATATCTTAAGCCATAATATGCTATATTCAACCAGAGTTTCACTTATTTAACGCAAGATAAAAGTTCTTCGGCTTTTTGTAAAGATATATTAAATACATGTAATTTTTGGTCTCCAAGATTCTTGAGTTTTATCGGAATGCAAAGTTTTCTTAGTAATATTACGTAACATGGGTTTCCTAAAAGTTTTATTACACTCTCAAGTTTAATCGGAATTAAAAGTTTCTAGCTATTATAGAGATGCATTCAGCAAATACCAGATATGTTTAGTTGAACTAAAATAAAAATGACTAGATTGTTTAGCATATGTTAGCACATTATAAATTATGTTTAACTAGATTCTTGTGTTGATACCGATTGTAAAATTATGTATATTTTTGCAGGGGTTGTTGAGCAGATGAACTTTTTACTTATAAAAGCCGTTGTTACAACCTTAGTAGAACGTAGGCCTCTTTCAGCATTTCTTCATTGGTGATCCATCACGACTTCACGATGTGTTACAAGTAAGTTTTCTTTAAATATTGTATACATTTTACCTACAAAGCGTAGGCAAAAACGGACACTTCATTTCGAGCATAATACCAAATCGTGTTGCAATAATAGTCAAAACAATTTTGAAGTACATTGAAGAGAGAGAAGTTACGTAAACTATAAATTTAAAAATGTTATAATATTTTAAAGATAATTAAGTGACATTACTTATTTTAAGTAAGTTTAGCGACCTTTATTTTTGGGGAAAGAAAATAACGGAATATGAAGGCCAGCTACATTCACAGCAAAAAGGAGAAACATTTGGATATACGTATATCACTCATTTGCTACATCGATGTTCTAACTCGAAAGTTAAGATGTTGAAGCAAACAATCGGTATATATACAATATTTGAATACAAGTGCAACAACTAGCAACAGGCTAAGGGCCCAGCTAGGCTGGTCATAGTCAATTAGGACCTAATATTCAGGCCCGTCATTTAAGGGGGTCAGGCGGGTCAATTGCGACCTCCATTAGCTTGGGAAATATAATGCATTTATGTTCATGCATCTTGTTTTTTTTTTTAATGCAATACATACCGAGTTTATACCCTTCCCCCTCCCTTGGAAAATTTTAAATGACTGCCCTGCTCATACTTTAGGCATCATCATTTCTAGAGTTCATTATATTACTTACCACATTTTAAAAGTGAGGTAAAAGTGCTAATATAGCACATTTTAAACTATACTTAACACACTGCGGATGCATCACGAGTTTATTTGTGTTTGGCACGCCATCTGTTACGGCCGGATCACGAAATAACTCGAGTATCTACACGCTGCTTTTATCAGCCATCTGCTGTGTTGTAACTACTTAATATGTTTTCTTGTTTACATCAGTTGCCATGTTCAACTCGATTGTCAACGTGTTTCGCTTATTTATTCTTTTTGCCGAAGGGGGAAGTATCCGGTCTTTAATATGTTAATTTAACGCTTAACCGTTTCAAGTTTCGTTTAACTTTGTCGCAATTAGGCGTGTATTTTTATATTGTTTCTTCGCAAAACAGTTTCATTACTCATTTTCTCATTTTACATCTCATAAAGAGAAAATTAGACGGATTGGGGAGACCGGGGCTAATTGTTGCAGTTTTTAGTTATTGATTTTTATTATTTTTTTGTTAAAGTTTTTGAACAAATTTAGATGCGCCCATGTATCAGGCTGTAAATGGTCAGTGATTCTGAGTTTGTATAGCATTGGTAGTGTATGCTTAGTAAGAGTCTAAAGTAAGAGAAAATATGCGAGTCCGTCGTGGGGCAGGTTGCCTATATTTATGGGGTGAGTTGGTGCACTCTTTTTAAAATGACAAATGAAACTCGAATAAGACAGGCAATTAAAAGAAGTCAATTTATTGTCATAAACAAGTTGAAGCAAAAGAGTTAACCTCGAGTAATGTAAATTCTGAATTTTTAAAGTATGTAAACTCGATTCATGGTGCCTTTTGAAAAATCTGCAAGAGTTTGTTTTCTCGGCTAATAGTTCTTTTCTTTCAAACCTCTTATCCCTCATACCTTTTTTATTTCTTATTTATTTATTCATTTATTGAGGCCTTCCCCGTTTCGCGTTTTGATTTGTTCTATAGTTGACAGATCTTCGGATCGTTCTTTCTATTGATATCATGCATGATCTTCGGAGTCCAGCCATCAAGTTCTGGATTATACAGACATAAAAATAATAAACAAAACCTTAACTTTCAGTTAAGTTTCTTCTACGAATAGATATCACAGCCAGAGTTAGTTATCACAAATACAAATTATTGTGTGTCGAGTGTTACGCTCGCCTCATGAGTCCATAACTTGCATTGCTCTTTTTTTTTTACAAAAAAAAGCTAAAGAAAGGTAAAGCACGCCAAAAGATTTTGAAATTTAAAAAACTGTATTGCAACAAAACTAAAGAAACTTATGAGGAATAATATGGAAGAAATACTAATATTGAAACTTATATTAATCTTTTGCACCATGAAAAACCTTTAAAGAAGCCTTTTTGTAATAATAACTAAATTCGCCCTTCATGTACAATTAGTGCGTAATTTTGTAAGAATAACGCGTTTCCTGAGATTCCGAAACGCATACCGGATATTGTTCTTGTAAAATATGATTGTTCTGTGAGGGGGAAAAAGCATGTGCACGTGTAATTAGCTAATGCACGCCAAAATATTTGCGATGAGGGTCTTTATTTTTCTCAATTAATCTACACAATTGTTTTGTCATGTATGCACTTGTGAAAGATTTTGCAAAAATTATATGGAATAATATGTGAAATATTTTACTGAAGACTGAAATACGTCACCCCCTTCACTAGGTTCATGGCTCCCCTATTCTCGTATTTTTTCCTGTTGCCCCCAGGGTTATATATGGCTCCTGTTGAGAAAACAGAGTCTAGATCAGGGTTATGGGGCTAAATGGTACGGTGCGCCAACTTGCTCCGTACACAGTGCTCCAACTAGCCTTATATTACGTTTCTTCACAAAATGGGAGACATTACCTCCTAATGTAAACAATCCTAATAAATCACACATGGTAGATAGAATTAATCAACACTTCGAAAAACTACACAAGTTAAACCGCAGTTATTATGATGAGTATTAAAAATTAGTAGATGAATGAAGTGACAAAAAATTACTTAGCAATGCGAAAGTGTCAAAACCGCCATAAATATCCAGTGGTGGTAGGCAAAGCTACCAAACTGCAATGGCAGTAAGAGAAACGAAGTAGAAAAAAAAAACCTTGTGACAGCTTCATTTATCCACAAACAGGCCAATTACCCCTGTAGCCAACTAGACCCGGTCTCCCCTATACAAGCGTATTTCTATTACAAAAAAAAAAGACATCGCTGTTTAAATAACAATGAAAAGATTTAGATCATTCAATGACAAAAACATCAACTATGAATGATCAAAGAAATACTAAAAACCGTGCTCTGTAAATTTTCGTGTTTTTTCTTCATTCAATTTACATATAGGGCATTACTGAATGTTTCAAAGAAAGAAAAAAAATGTTTGCACTATTTTTTTTTTTTTTTGGCTAAACTGAAACACCAAAACGATGAAACAGCGGAAAACAACAAAACAATAGTTATTCGAATACCATGAGTGCCGAGAAATGATAAATAATAATTACATTAAATCATAAAGAAATCCTCTCATGTTGCACATGAAGCCAAAATTTAATAAACAAATAACTCAAGATACATCATAAAGAACCATTGAAGCAGGATCTTTTAGATAATTTATTTTAACCGCCATTGTTATATGGTTTTATTTACATTATTTTTATCCCTGTATCACTCACACACTCCGATTTATTTGATTTTCTGCATTCGGTAACAAAAATGAATAAATAAATAAAATACACGCATTTGGGGCCGTTCATAAATAACGTCACGCTTTTTCCCCATATATTTGACCCCCTCCTCCCTTTGTCACAATATGTCACACTTCAGTGGAACCCCTCCCCCCCTTTGTCACGCGTCGCGCTATGTTGCATAATGCATGATGTCACACTTCTTGTTACCCCCCTCCCCTTGTCACGCTTTGTCACAATTTCATGAACCCCCCTCCCCCCCCCCTCGAAGCGTGACATCATTTATGAATGATCCCTTTCAGGATTTTACTTGTTTTTTTTTCCGAAATAAATACAGCACACGTATTTGAGGATTTGTTCACTTATTTATTTTTCATCATTAACAACTTCCCTCTCGTTCCCGTGAAAGTGACGGGCTGAGGTTTTGCCTTCTATTTCTCTGATGTTTTCGGGTGGAAGTATTTAAAATTTCAAAATAAAAAATCAAAAATTAAAAATGAATATATATATTCATACACATATTTTTATATAATTTTTATGGATAAAAAATAGTCACTTTTATGGCCGTTTTCTTGAAAATTACCCGACCGTTAAGGGATTAATGAATGAGAAAATTACAAGAACAGCAATCAAACGGCATGCTGTCTGCAGTCTGCACTATACACAGCAATTATATTCGGTTATTATTAATATGTGTCTTAATCCTTTAATGCATTTGCCCGTGTCTGGCCACGGTATTGTATTGCCGGAAGTTGCCGGCAAATTTGCACATGCCCGTGTCTATCACGGGCGATCTTGTATATCATGTTATTTTATTATTTTTAGTGCCCGTCTGAGATCCGTTTGCCCCTTGTTTGTATAATAATTTTTTAAATAATTTTTACCCCATTCCTCGCTCTCTCGTCACTCCCAACAACTGAAATTGACAAAAACTATTTAAACTATTCCTATATATTCATTTTCTGTCAAAAAAAAAAAAAAAACTCGATCATTTTTTAACAGTTTTTACGAAAAAAACTCGTGCTTCAAGGGGTTAACTCGTGTAAGCCATCAGAAATACTGTTAAAATTGTTTACATACTATTTTCTTTACACAAAAAAAGTTAATGTTAAATGACGTATAATTGCTTGTAGGAAAGTTAAAAAGATTTGTTCCTTTGCATTCGTCAAAATCTTTATGCAATATTTTTTTTTTTTTACTATTCAATTAAATTGTCATAAAAAAGCTCCTGAAAATTATTAGAATTTAAATTTTCGCCCTAACGTATAACCTAGATTGTAAAATAGAAGTTATAATTTCTGGCTAGGATAATGTGATTATAATTGTAATATGTATAACTATCCATAGTCATGTTTTCACTTCCACATAATTTGGTTCATTAAAGATTGAAATAATAAAAATGTAATAATAAAATAACAAGTAAGGTACATAAAAAATTCTATGTATTGCGAAATTTAAAAATAAAAATAAAATGATTATCTTTCAGAAATAAAGAACTAAAAACGCTTAATATTTGCATCAAGAATTTTGTATATTTAACTTCCCACACGTGTGGGAAACACAATTCTTGATATTTGTAGACGGTAAACATAAATTCATTGCCAGCAAACGAGACAATTTTATGCAATTTGCTTGAACACCGATTAAAGAATAAAATTAGTCAAAATGTCCGATCTATTCTGAGCTTTACCACTATCCGAATTTCCGGAGAGTGCGTAGAAATATCGAATCGGTTGGCATGAAGCCAAAAGTGCTCCGGTGTGATATTGCTAACAACTTAATGAATGTGATTTGTCTAATAGGTGGAGCATTTTTCGAGCATTCTGGGATCTCAATAGCAACTGAATTATTCCATTGAGGCGAAGTTCAAACGGGTTATCAACGTTTACTAAATAAACGAAACAGCTTAGCCGCCCTAATAAATTTGCCAATTAGACTTATAGCTAAGTTAAGGAGGAAGTATACGTCAAGCATATGCAAATTATGAGCTTGAGACGAGATATCGGCGTCTTACCACTACTTTTTTGGGAAAACTGGCTTACCAGACACACAAGAATTTTATTTATTTTTATTGCCGGTTGTGGGACACGAAAGGATTTCGCTATGCTTTTTGCACTTTGTTTTATGTTCTTTCCCCCCATATTAACGGTTTACTTTTTATTGCTCTTGAGAGTGTTACTATTTT
This sequence comes from Octonoba sinensis, assembly GCA_038502835.1. Lineage (NCBI taxonomy): Eukaryota > Metazoa > Arthropoda > Arachnida > Araneae > Uloboridae > Octonoba > Octonoba sinensis. Next base: position 210,108,486 of record CM076598.1, on the reverse strand, counting down.
TATAAATGTATAAAAAGCTTTCGTTTATTTTATTGCATTTTAAATGGGAAACACTAGCAGCGACTGAAATAATCTACAAGTAAAATAGCAAAACTGATGTTAAAAATTTTAGTGATTTTCCTTTTTACAGTGGTAGACGCAGTAAATTGTAACTTTATTTACTATTAACCCCTTGATATACTACTAAAATCACTCATAATTACGACAACGTTACAATAACTTTAACCCTTCAGATATCTCTAGAGAGCTCATTCATTTTTTATGTCATTGTAGAGTGTGACGCCAAAAAGGGATAGATACGCACTGTTTTGATATATTGGATTTTTTATATAAATATACTTAATTTTTGATCATGCGTTTCTTGTAGTAGATGTTTGCGTAGTCGCAAGTTTAGTATTAAACCAACCATGACGGTTTTTTTACTCCTCCTATAAAGTAAACTGTCATTACTACAGGATTTGTAAAAAAGGATCTATTTTACACGCACTTTCAGTTTCGGCTTTGGAAAAATATCGCTATACGTGACAAATAAATGTTCTATATTAAAATTCCCAAGGGAAAACTAATTGATATGCGACTACAATTTTTGACTGTAGTAATGCGACTACAATTTTTGACTGTAGTAATGCGACTACAATTTTTGACTGTAGTAATGCGACTACAATTTTTGACTATAGTAATGCGACTACAATTTTTGACTATAGTAATGCGACTACAATTTTTGACTATAGTAATGCGACTACAAGTTTTGACTATAGTAATGCGACTACAATTTTTGACTAGTAATGCGACTACAATTTTTGACTGTAGTAATGCGACTACAAATTTTAATCGTATTTATAACTGTTAATTTAAATATGTTTATGAATTATACGGTATTTTTATTTTGAAGACAATTTTTTTTCTTTACGGGATAACTTTAAGGAAAAAAAAAAAGAGTTTAAGACCTAGCAAAAATTTTAAGAATATATTTTTTCATAATAACAGTGTATATTTTTCATTGAAACGTGTCACAAAAATTCGTTAAGGTAAGAAGTTAAAATGTTATTATTCTACTCGGAGCAACTTGGACTATTATCACAATCATTAAAAGTTTTAACTTGATAGTTCCTATATTATTATATTTTCCAATACAACAATTACTCTCTTTAAGAGTAAAAAGCAATTCCATGTTGCAGATGACGGGTCTGATAAGTTACATCATTTTAACAACCTAAGCCTATAACTAAAGTAACTTTGCCTGCGTGTATTCTTTCAAATGATTTTTTTAATGAATACATGCAGGCTATGTTCTAACAATAGACGCAAAGTTTTTAATTTTTATATGAATAAATAAAATATAATTATACTGTTTTCACTTTTAAAGATGTTTTCACCGTTTCCGTTGCTACCGTAATTATGCAAAATATGTTAGTTTAAGAATCCGCCTTTCTTTCGTAATTAGTTTCCCGTATACATAACTTTCAACACGATGTAAGCGTTGTTCAATTCTTATTCTTCAGTTTAATGCGTCAACATGTAATTTACCTTTCAGACAGCCGTTTAAAGAAACAGCATTTTAACGCGGTGTTCTTTTTTTTTTTTTTTTTAACTATGATGATATGCCAGAAGAGTAATTATATTATTTAAGCAGATAAGATTTCGCTTTTACGAAATAGAATTTTTGAGCAGATTTTGAAAAGTTGGCTGGCTTTCTAATTTAAAACTGGTTTTGAGAAAGGTTTTTAAGTTCATGGAGTAGGTATTGAATTCAGGCCAAACTTATATTCTCCTCGTCAGTTAAGTCATTTGTCAACACGAATACTTAAAGAATTTAACGTGGGTTGTAAGAAATGTTGTTAATGAAGTGGCTTAGGAAGCGTTCTAATAATGTAATGTCTGTCTAGTTTATTTTGGTTTAATTCAAGAGATTAAAAGTTAACTTTAGAAGTCTTGTTTAAAATAAATCTATGTAAGGCTTTCAAATTTTAATATCTGGATGCATTTATTTGAATTTTAAAGTGAAATGAAGCTTGATATGCATTTTTGAAGTATATATGATATGTTTCATCATTAATTGGCGACCTTGTAGAGAAAATGAGTGGTCTGTTTTCTGTTATTTGACGAAGCAAATCAAAACAGGAGTTAAAAACAGACAATGCTCTTCACATAACAAAAACTATGGCGTTTTATATTTCTGTTTTATTTTTGTTTAATTCAAGAGATTAAAAGTTCACTTTAGAAATCTTGTTTAGGAAAATAAATATATATAACACTTTCAAATATAAATATCTGGATACAATTATCTGAGTTCTTAACTGAAATGAAGCTTGATATGCATTTTTCAAATTTATGACATTTTCATCATTAATTGGCGGCCTTTATAAAGAAAATGAGTGCTCTGTTTTCTATTGGCTAACAAAACAAGAGTTGAAAACAGACAGTGCTTTTCACATTACAAAAACTATGGCGTTTCATATTTCTGTATTTGGGAGGCAAAGGGCACTCACTATGTCACAAAAACCAAACTTTCCAGGAGTTGTGCTTAGTAGGGTTTTTTCATCATTATTTATTCACTGGATTGTTATCTATGTTTTTTTTTTTTTTTTTTTTTGAATGAAATGAAGCTTGATATGCATTTTTCAAAATTATATGACATTTTCATCATTAATTGGCGGCCATTATACAGAAAGTGAGTACTCTGTTTTCTATTGGCTGACGAAGCGAATAAAAAGAGGTGTTGGGAACAGACAGTGCTCTTCACATTGCAAAAACTATGGCGTTTCATATTTCTGCACTTGGAAGGTAAAGGGTACTATGTCACAAAAACAAAATTTTCCAGGATGTGTGATTAAGTGTGTTTAAGAGTTTTTTTTTTCGTCATTATTTATTTACTGGATTGTTATTTATGGGTTTTTTAAATAAAAAAACTGTTTATCTTAATCTTTGAACTTGGGCGTTTAACATTTTATGATTGCAGTTTTAACGTTTTATAATTCCAGTTTATAAAATTACTGATAAAAGGGAACCATGTCCATTTTCAAAATAGACATAGTGCTCTTTACCTCCCACCTACGGATTTAACTTTTAAGGGACCCGAGCTTTTTTGTAAGAAACGCAAACGTATAGTTGAAAGGTGTCATAAAATCGTTATTATGGTCTTGCACAGTTTTGCTGCGTATTCAAAAACAAAAAATAGTAATCGAGCTTCTAAATTGCTTTGTTTGCACGTAATTTCAGTAGATTTGCAGCAGAAAACGTGTTTTGATAATACGAAGACATGAATAGACAAAACAAGTTTACTAAAAATCGGCCTTTGACGTTCCATTTACAGATTGTTGTAAACATTCAAAATAGATTTACAACGAAAATGTATTTTTATAGTATGAAAGACTGAGTAGCGGGGGAAAAAAATCCTAGTCTTAGAATTTCTAAAAGCATATATTAGCTAACTGTTATAACAGGTTTGTGACAAAAACCGTATTTTAGTAATAACGAAACGTGAGTAAAGCGACACGGTTTTGTCAAAACTCGTCGAATTTCTTGAAATTACCTCTGTGTGCAAAAAGTTATTTGTTTAAATGTTTATTTTAGATTTATGATGGAAGACTTCAAAAATACTAGTTATAAGTAAAACAACATTATAAGTATAGTTATGAGTAGGTTATGAAACGTCTAAAATCACTGGTTTTTAAAGCGTATTTATATTTTATTGTTGATATAAAGTATAAACGTACGTAATAGATTTATGGCGAGATATATATATGTTAATAACGCAAAGCATGAGTTAAAGAAAAAATGCGTTACTAATGGGCGTTACTAAAATGCGTAAATAAAAATGGTCATATTAATTTTGATTCATTCATTGCAAATATACTCAATAACATTTTGATGTAAGAAGTTTGCTTTTTTTTTTAATTGGGAAACTACAAAGATGTACCTATATAAAACCGTTCACATGCCACCACGCACCAGTTATATAAACTAACTTTATGCCAGTGTTGTGCAAAGAATTTTTTTTTTTTCATTTTTGCGATGATTTTTTTCCCAGTATTGTCGCTGTTTAACAATAGATGTGCAGGTTTGTATTGTTTTATAAACAATTTTAAAACAAGCGTCATATTTTTTAATCCCTAAATAAAAAAATGTATTTAATTATAACAGCAAAGTTTCTTAAAAAACTACTGTATGAATGGATGTGTAAAAATAGGAGAAATGCAATAACAATTATTTCGAGACATACCTTGAACGGATGTATATGTACGGAAAAAATATATTATTCATTTTGTCACATAGGAAGACAGGGAAATTAATTTTTTGCATTTTCCTACTTGAAAATTAGTCTGATACTAATGCACAAATTTTAAAGTAACAAAATGAGCTTCTGTTTTTGAAAAAAGAAAGTAAAATAAAGGGCATTGGTGCTTGATCATACAAAAAGCTCTTAATTAGCGATTAATTAAAACTTATTGCAAGTATCGCAATTAAATTGAACATTGCTTCAAATGAAAATTATTTTGAAGAATTAAATATTTCCTTTACCTGTAATAGATTCAGAGACAATTACTCCTCACAATAAAGTCTCCAAACAACTAATCATAAACCAAACATACCTTTTTCTGAACAATCAAGATCAAAGAACCTATTTCAGACCTTCAGAACAAGTGCTTTTTACATTAACATAGTTTTTCAGTTCTGTTGAAATAAAAGCTTATAATACTCTATAGTCTATATAAACCCTTCCATAAAACTGCCATACTCAAATAATCTCACGATTTTTGGCAACTCGAGGCGAAGCACGCTTTGAATTAACGACTCGAAATTCTAAGCTAAGATGCTACTGCTCTTTTCGCCAAATCACGTAAATTCAACGTACTAAAATGATTTCTCAGTTCGTAATCACGAATCGGCAATGAAGCTCACGATCATTACTCATCAGTGAATAGTAGTACTATTTACTCCTTATCATAAAATAATTAAACTTATAAAGTTTTTTTTTTTTTTTTGTTTTCCTGTTCAGACTCCTATTTTAAGTTTCTGATACATGGTTTCATTCATCTGATATTTCCATTCTATTATCTCGTGAATTATTTTTTACATGATTTTGAATTAATATACACCGAATGGGCATATTATTGTGCGCTTAAAATGGATCCTCCTATTAATTTTATAAATTGAACATTAGTTTAGAAATTGAATATTGTTTTGGGAATTACATAGAAATTAATAGGGGAAAATTTTAAAAATACAGTATCATTTGCGAGAACAGTAAACTCAATAAGAACTGCCTAGTCCGATTGATAATTCTGTCCTTTAAAAAAGAATCAAAACAGCATCGGAGATATTCACAGGTGGTCTTCTTACGGAAGACGCAAGAGCAGCAGACGCTACCCGTATCCGTTGCCAGATATCCCTAACATTTCAGTCCCTTATTGGATGACCCCCTATGTAAGTTGACCACCTATCTAAGTTGACAACTTTTGTCAGGAACGCAATTAGCCCTTCACCAGCTATCTCACCCTCCATAAGTTGGCTAGGTGTCTAAGTTGACCACTTAAGTTGACCACAGCAAGCGGTCACTGTATTCTGTAACTATCCTTTTCCCTATGCAACTCTTACTAGAAATGACTATGTCCGCCTTTAGAACAAGTGCACCATCGGCTGATAAATACACTTTTCTCCTGAAAAATTGTTTCAGTGAACTGGATATCCATGAAAAGATACTTTCTTATACGATCAATAATCGACTCGAGTAATAGTCACAATATACGTTTTATATGAGATATTTTAAACAGCATTTTTATATTGAGAAACTTTCCAAAAAATACAGCGAGCATTTGTCTTTGAAAAACTTTGTTTTCCCCTTTTCTCCGATTTATCTCCTTTTCATTGTTTATTGGGTATTTTGCTTCATTTTCGATCACAAAATGATTCTATCAAATGTGAAATAAAATTCCTGTTTCAACGTAACATTTACTTTTTTTTACTGTGTGATAAAGTTAGTATTTTGCATTTCAAATTCATCAACGTCATCAAATTAAAAATAGAAAATCCAGTGCAATTAACTACTTTTTTTTAAAATTTCAACCTATTGAAACTTGAATTTGGCATTTTGGTATCATTCGATTAATGGTTGCAACTCAATAAAAATGTGCTCTAAACCACTGAAGTTTGAAAGAAGTTTTCTATGCTGCATGTTTTACTCAAACACGCACCCCTGAGCTTTATTTAATTATTTATTCTTAAAATTTTGAAATGGATTTAAAGGTTTCAAACTCCAATTTATTACCGCATCCCATGTTCAATTTGTTTCAGCATAAAAGTCACTACAGTCAGACATACGGTTACCCCTCGGGACTTTACAAATATGACCTTATAAGCGGGACGACCTTATAATCGATTCATACAGGTATGATATTTAATGAGCCGGGACTTTAGAATTCAAGTGATCTTATATACAGATTACCTTATATCGAGGTCTGATTGTATTAGTATAACTTTTGCTGCATAGGGTTTTTTTTTTTTTTTTTTGGAATTACACTTTTGCGTAAACGAGCACGAAAAATAAAAGGAGAATAACAAGGAAATATGTACTATTTCATAATTAAATGATAAGAAATTTATAGCAAGATAAGAATTTTACAAGTAAACATTAAAACAATCAACTCAAATTTTACAGAAAATAATGAAATATAAAGGTGTGTTCCAACTACAAAAATGTGATTCATATATTATAACATTTATTGTTACATAGAAATCAGAGCATAAAAGTATAAAACTAGGCTTCGAATGTTTTAAAGCATTTTTCTAATAAGTCCGATCAGTTCAACTTTCAATAATACCAAAACAGAAACTTCTACTTTAACCAATGCACAACAAAATAAATGAAGTACATAATCATACACACATCTAAAAGTCATACCTAATAACTTTTGCGTAAGTTCAACATTAAAATGTTTTCCTGCTTCCGATAATGCTTCTGAATGTTATCGAATCTCCGAAGAAAAATAATAGTAAAAATGAAATTACTCAGGCGTCAAAATGAAAGTCGAAATCACGAAACAAAATTTATTAAAACAAATATTTCATATTCAGTAATAATAAAAATAAACCCATTCGATCAAGTTTAAAAGTATGTAAGTATATATCGAGGATAAAAGTATGGAAAAGTTTAACTATACATCATAAATAGTTTTAAAATTTTGAAGGATATATATTTCATCTGTCGTGACTTTTGTGTAAATCTTAAGAAAAATATTGTGTCTGTAAAGTGTATCATTATATGATAGTTAATCAAACAATGATTTTTACAACAAAAGCAAACTTTGAATTGTAAAACGATTGGCTTTTGTCTAATTAAAATATCTCTTCTAGTTTGTAAAAGAAAGAGATAATATCCCTTCAGTATATTCTGTTAAATCACAACTCTTTAAGAAAATCAAAATATTTGCGCAAAAAATGTTCATAAAATATTCATTTCTTTTATTTTGTGCCAAAATTTATTTCATCTGTTATTTTCCTATCGACTAATGCTTATAAAAAAGCTTCAAAAAGACTTTAGGTAAGAAAGCAATTTATCTCAATGCGTTAAGTTCCTAGCATGAGTAAAATAAAATCTTTAAAAATATGTTTTTTAATTCAACAGAATGCTATTGAAAAGAATTGATTCATCGCACACAATGTATTTTTAAGTACCTCTCTACTTTCTCGAAATTTTATTATAAGTATATAGTTATTGAAATATAATCCTCAATATTTGCAATATTTATTCAAAGTTAAAATTAATACCGATAAGAAATATAAAACTGCGTTTTAAATTCTTACTCGACATATAAAAGAAAACTAATTGTGCGAAGAATTAATATTACAAAAAAAAAAAAAAATGTTGCAACGTTATTATCGTAAACAAATAAATTGCCAATAATTTTCTGGCAAACAAGTGGTTGTGAATATATGAGAAAATTGAAATATGTGTATACAATGTCAATTTTAAACAGTTCTGAAGAATCTCCAACAACTATCAGAACTAGTACACATAAATTTGATTTATCTCGAGCGTAATCCAAAATTCCATTCTTTAAATATATGTAGTAATTGCTAAAAATCGACTAAAAATATAATTATGACTTCAAGTTTTCCTTCTGAAACGAGCGAAGTGTGGATAAACCCATGCATACAAATTTTGTTAATATGTGTTCTAGACCACCTTAAGTAAAATATCTCAAAATCCAGAAGCACGAAAAACCAATGAAAATAAATCTATGGTCATGAGAATAAAATATTGAAGCAGCTGTGAAAATTCACTTAAAGCATCCCTCGGAGCTTGATGAGCAAACACGCTAATCTGAATGCTACCATTCCGAAAGCATTCAGCGCGTACTGAAACCGAATTGATTTCTCCCCCTATTCCCCCAACTCCGCGGAGCGTAAAATTACGCGCTTATCTGCGCTACTCCCGTTACCGTCAAAATTCAATTTTCCCCATTGAGGAAGCTAGTGTGCGCGCACGTGATATTATTCTCGCGAACACACTGCACACGGCACATTCAGTTTTCTCATCGATTTAGCTCTCGAGCGAGACGCAAAGTGCGAATGTAAAAAACAAAAAAATAAAAAAAAAAATAACTAAAAAAAAATAATAATACCTTTTGTCCAAGTATCCGGCACAATGTTCGCTTGGCCAATTCCTTTCGTGACAAATGCACGCCGGACATCCGAACAGTTTGTGCCGTTCTGTACGGCGGCAACCGTGCCGAGGAGGCACGCGAGTAGAAAGCTCTCTAAAGACATCCTCATCCTTCCTCTATAAGATGCACATACCATTCCCCCAGATCATTCGCACTAAGATATCACAACAGCAGCCGTTCAAGCACCCATCGCGTTCCACTATGCCACACTACGTACAGGGTTGCTACCGAGATGCGGATCTCGCCAAACCGATGCCAAAGGTTCCTCGCTTCGCCAAATGTAGTGAAACCATCTTTCGGTGAGCGCATACACTTCCACAGTTTCTCCTACGCGATCGCTGGAATGCTAGATAATAACCTTCCAAAAATGCTTCTTACATGTTTTTTCTCCTTTATTTGTCAACATTGATCCAATATGATTTTTTTTTATTCGATACAAATACTTGTTAAAAATCATTTTGAAATTATATTTTTTTTAAAAATAAACTTTGCTGTAATAATAGTTTTTAGGGTGGTGGAAAAGTTAAAACTAAGCAACCAAAAAATTTCGTTTTAAGATTAAATGTAATGTTATTTGCTGCGCTATCAAATAAACACTATTTAACATCTACGATAATTATTGTACTTTTTTTCACTAGATCCGTAAAAATAGTTCTCAACGGTTTTTTTAAAATTAATTTTATTAAAAGAAATAAGTATTCATCAAGATACGCATATTTCAGGTAGTTGCATCTAGAAATTTTGTATCTAAAAGTGTGCGATGGCGTTTCACTTGTATCGGAGGTAATGACAAAGTTGCGCAGAAGTATAGGTTAGAAAGAAAGTTCCTTGAGAAATCAAGAACAAACTGGCTAAATAACTAACAATAATTTTTTTAGAATATATTGTTTTGCTCGGTTTTGTTATTCATTTTTTCTATGAGATAAAAGATTAAAAAAGTTGAAAAATCAGAGCAGTGGTATTTCTCTTGCGTAACATAAGTCACTTTCAACGGTATTCGTTAGTAATTGTATAGCTTAGAAAGGACATTTTGTTGGTTCATTTTAAGGATAAATTTAGTAAACTTTCTCTAGTTTCAATTCCCCCATGTTTTGCGTATTTTTAACGGGCATGTTATGAGAGCATTTCTTTTTTATAATTGTATTTCACATTTGAAAAAGCTAAAAATAAGCTATTAAATTAGCATTTATTCCTGTGAAATGATCATAAATATTAGATCAATAACTAGTATTCGGCAATCAGTTGGTTATTTATAAATAACCATGTGTCTATTTACATTTCTTGTTAAGCAGTCAGCCATTTGTTTAAACGTCAAATTAAAAAATTCATTCATGAATTTAAATAAATGAAAAATTAGTAAAATACTAAAAAGGCCTATAAAACTTAAATCCAAAGGATAAATAAGTGAATAAGTTTTTTTTTTACAAAAAGTATTTTTAGAACTAAGCTCTACATTGTGATAGCCTTGAGTGTACTATTTTTTATCAACTCCAGAATGGAGCATCATAAACATGTTTACTTAAAACTGGGATTTTTTTTTTCTTTTTGGCGTCTGAGAATGCGGAGGTGAAATTTACTACAGCTTTAAAACGTTTCTTTCTGAAATTTAAATGTATAACACATGTTTTGTAATATGCACTCCGCTGAATTTGTGTTTCTTCTAAAGTCTCGGTTAACATCCAAGATCTCTTTTTTAAGCCGATTCACGCTCTGATCTTCTGTTTGTTGTCTGTATTCAAAACTGTATTATTATTTAAATATATGCCTTGTCTAGAAGATTATAATATCATTGCTTTTGAGGGAGGCTATACCGTGGGGAGGTTAGCGGTTTTAAGTAGGGATGTAACGAATATACGGCCACTATTCGGCCTAGCCGAATATACATTTCATCACCTAGCCGAATATTCGGCCTGGCCGAATACTGAGTAAGGTCAAATTCGGCCTGGCCGAATATTGTTGGACTATTCGGCCGAATAGTTCTGCTGCAGTAGAAATGTAAAAAATAAAGAAATTAATAAATTTCAAACATTTAATCTTGCATTATAATTATTGCAAAAGAATAAATTAGTATATGGTTTTAATAAATAAAAATAATTTAGAAAAAAAAGTATGTTTTTTAAACCTTGTTTTAGGCTTGACTGAGCAAAAACAGATTTTAAAGTTGTAATATTGTATTTTATATTTAGCATTTGCTCCCAAAAGCTGACAATTTAGTTAATTATGATGGAGAATATGATAAATTAATTTTGTTATTATTAACAAAGTGGAAGTCAGACTTTGTTTGGGTAGACTGATTTATTGTGAATATTGGGTATAAAAGAAATGTGAAAAGCCTAGAATATATCATGAATACTTAGATAGCATAAATTATTGGTGTTTTTTAAAATGAAAATATCATCCAGTTAAGTGTATTGAGTTTTAATAGATCTTTTAAAAATCGGTATGTAAAAAAACCTATAAAATAAAAATATTAACTTTTATAACTTTTAAAATGTCTTCATAAAACAGTGTTGACCAAGGTAAAGTTCACTGAGCAATAGTAGTTCTTTCATTTGAATTAAATAATTAGTAAAATAATGCTAATATTTACTACCGTAAAACCTGTCATTTCTATTCCACTTGTGGGTGTAGTTCTTAGTTTTATTACATTCAAAACAATAGAGAAAATAGATTAATTTTAAATAGTTTTAAATTCCTAACAAACAGAATTAAATCATACATCATAGATTGTGTATAATTGATGTTTGACTTTGTGAAAATTTTTAAATTTGACATACTTTCTATTACAACGATTTTCTAGAAATTTTAATATTCGGCCGCCGAATATTCGGTACTCGGCCTAAGACATTACCCGAATATTCGGCTTCGGCCTATTCGGCCTAGAAGAAATCGCAGAATATTCGGCTTCGGCCTGGAAGAAAAGGCCGAATATTCGGTATTCGGCTATTCGGCCAAATCACTATTCGTTACATCCCTAGTTTTAAGTAATTTGATTCAAAATATACTAGCATTTTTCACAGCAAATCATTAGAAAGATTTTTTTTCCTTCACTTTAAAGTCATACTATATTATCCAGTATAATTTACTACAACGAAATCTGTGTAGGTTGATCACTTCCGGTGCAGCATTTTAATGGGGTATCTTTTCCCTTGTATTTCAAAAAAAAAAAATGAAATCGCCGTTTTTTTTTTATGGTTTCCACAGTCATTTTGATTCCCCCTCTCATAACACAAACATGTAAAGTGCAGCTCTCAAGAAACAAAAATGTTTCTAACAAATGCTTTTTTATCGAATTGCCCTTTTCGTGCTTTTGACCAATTTTAGAGCAACTTTTTCGAAAGAACAGTTCTTATGTAACTGTTTTGGTATTCACAAAGGAAACGAAAACGTGTGTGTAATCAATCATTTGTGTTAAACTTATGTAGTAATTTAACCCCATTGGTGGAATTTACCGTTTCACCTGAAATCATTTCAAGCAAATGAAAAATTTAGTAATTAACGTGAAGCTTGTAGTAATGATTAATTTTAACTGTTTGACCTTTAAGAACTTTTTTTTTTTTTGCTTTCGGAAGCATAGGGATGAAGTTTTAGAAACATTTTTGAATGCACTTCTCTGCTGTCTAAATGTTTCTTTTTAAAATTACGGAGAGTATTGAAACTTTTTCGCGTAATATTTTGCACTACATTATCATTTAACAGAAAATGAGCACTATTGAATTAAAATAAACTGTTGCCTTACAGTACTCAGCTTTCTGAAAATCTGGCTCAGGATTTTCAAAAATATTATAAACAACAAAAGTCTTAAAATCAAAATTTAACCTGACTTGAAATTTTCAGCAGTGTAAATGTAAAGAAAAGTCATTTTCTCCCCTTCAATTTTCGCATTAACTATGGGTTTTTTTTTTTTTTTTTTTAAGACGATATAAATCATATTGATGCTTTAAATACATACATAACCAATTTATAGAACGTTCTATTTTCCTAATATTTCTTTGAAACCTTTTAGAATTAATGTTGTTAGTTCTTTTATATTTTATCCACCTTCGGCCCAAGTTGTACTTTAAAATCTGAGGCAATTTTAATCCTGGCGGGGTACAGCCTGAACTACAATTCTAATCTGCTGCATTGTTTGTAAATCAATTATGTACAATTATTAAATAAAATCGGAAAATTTATTCTCGCAGTAAGATGTTGATTCGTTAATCAGAGAAATAAATTAATTCCAAACCACTCCTAATATCACGAGATGCTTACAAGCGTCTTATTATAACTCAGACGGAAACTGTTTGAAATAACACTTCAAGTCAGCCATTTCAGAAAATAATGTGTCTGAGACGTGGAAAATCTATTTAGAATCTAAGGTAATCTAAGGAAGTTCTTCTCCCATTATATAGAAGTTTGGTGAGACCTCTTCAGTTTTGTTCTCCGAATCCGAAGAAGGAAATTAATTTGTTGGGAAAAATTCAAAGGAAGTCTACTAATTTCGTGAGTGGTCTCTCACATTTAGAATATAATGCCAGACTTAAAAGACTTAATGGTCATAGTCCCGATCAAAAGAAAGAAACTTTAAGTTTTTAAGGGTTGTTTTCAAAAATTATTTTTTAAAAACATCTTTTATATTTATTTTTTTTTTAATTTATTCTTTTATTAATTTTCTTTTTTAATTTATTTATTTATTAGTTTATCTATTTATTTATGGTGCTTAAAATTTTATAGATCAGAATTATTGTAATATAGTCATATGTCTTTTTGTGCATGTAGAACACACAAAAAAAAAATTAATATTAAATTCAATACGCATTACTTCTCGCGCTAAGCATTTCAAGCGGTGAATGAATTAAAAAAATATTTTTTTTAGACAAAACAGATTTTTTTGCGGAATGAAAAATATTAAAATATTTTTATGGTCGTAGAAAAAGTTTTGGTGTTACAAAGAAATGTATGGGGGATTGTGTATCATTTTACGAGTGTTTTAATTATTTATAATTTGCTTTTGTCGACTTTTTACAACCAATAGTGCATTTTTTCGCTTATGAAAGTCTTAACTACTTAATAGTAAGTTAAAAATTCAATTCTTTAGTTCTAAATTCATAAACAAAATTCTTATTTATGAACTGTGCTTCTCAGCATTATATAAAATTCGGTTTCTATCCAAAGCACGTTAAACTTAAATCACATAAATTTCCATATTACCGTAATTATCGGTAAATAGCCCGCATCGTTGTATAGTCCGCAGGAAGAAAATTTCATCCTATAAAAATCAAATTCGGTGTATTACCCGCACCGTTGTATAGCCCGCACCCAAATCAAAAACAATGAACAAATCTCTCTGAGGTACACTGTTTAAGGAAACAATTTTAAATTACAGCACACTTTTACAAAATTATATTGTAAAAAGTTTACATTTTACCATATTTTGTTTATACAAAGACCTCTGCTCTGGTCCTACTCTCCTATTGTGATTTAATTGGTGTGGAAGCAAAGGCTTGCATGCGGAAGTTAAGAAGGACGGGTGAAATTGAATCATCGTTTCGCAACCTATCATTTATTTCTTTCAATTTAACAATCAATTTAATTTTCTTTTTAACCGACTTCACAAAGGAAGGAGGTTATACATTTATATTGTATGTATGTCGTTTTTTTTTTTGTTTGTTTGTTTGTCCACTCATAACTTCTCATCGGATGAATCGATTTTCATGATTTTTTTTTCAATCGATCGAGTGTGGTTTCCCATAGGTCCCGTACCTTTGTTTGACCATATTCGATAATTAGAAAAAAAGTTATGGGCAGAAATAGGGTCATTTTTTGGTTTTTCATCCATAACTTTTGACTAAATCAACCGATTTTGATGACTTTTCCTTTAATAGATAGAGGGCCGTCTAACTCAAATATCGTATATCAATTTGACTACATTTGTTTTTTTAGAAAAAACGTTACGGGTGAAAAATAAGCATTTTTTTATTTTAATTGGAAAGGCTTGCCATGATTTTTCTTTGTTGGGAAAACTATTAATAAATATAAAAGTCATTGTTAAAAAAGAGTTGCTATTGAGCTATAATATTAAAAGCAATTATAGCAACAGTTTCACTGAAGGCTTCTCTGAGGCAAAAATTGAATCTGGTCAGTTTGTTTGCTAAAATCGACTTTTAAACGGAATTTATCATACAAATGGTTAGTTTTTAGTGCTATTCATTCAAAGAAGGTTTGCCCTTTGATGTGATTTTTTTTTTTTAATAAAGTATTTATATAAAAAATATTTACACTAAAAAGAATAAAATAAAATAATTTTTGAGAAAAAAATAGAACCGACTTCAAAGCAGAGCAACAATAAATTGCGCTAAAAAGTAAAAAATAAACTCATTCTTTAAACAACATCCTTGTGACTCTTAAACGAAGTTTTAGAAGTCGGTGCAAAATTAGGATAGATAAAATCTCTGCAATGATTGATCAATTGCAAGTATAAATGGCCCAGAATTAGCAACACTTCCAAGATGAAGTAAGACATGGGGACATGGTGTAATGGTAATTAGACTCCTAATTTTGCACCGACTTCTAAAACTTTAAGAGTCACATCGATGTTGTTTAAAGAATGAGTTTATTTTTTACTTTTTAGCGCAATTTATAGTTGCTCTGCTTTGAAGTCGGTTCTATTTTTTTCTCAAAAAGTATTTTATTATTAATAGCCATTATTTTTTAAATTCCGTGTAGTGCCCGCATCGTTATATTGCCCGCAGATAGTAAAAAAAGGAGTTTTTTCGTAGATAACCCGCGGGCTATACACAGATAATTACGGTACATATTATTTCCCGAATCGAGCGAGATTCAAAAAGCATTTATCAACTAAACACTAAAATTAAAATTTTGCTAAAAATTCCTCGCTGTTTTTTTTCCTTAAAATTGTTTGAAACATTATTTTCATTCATAAATTAATTTGACTTTTGAAAGTTAGTTTTTCATTTTTTTACGAACATTAATTGACTGGTATTCAAAACATAATTAGATGTTATTAATGCAGGCTAAAATAAACTATAAAAATGCGTATTATTTACTACAATTTTCAGCAATTACGATATTTAAAAACGACTACAGATTTAAAAAAGGTTTTTATGTTATTAAAAGAAATTTGAAAGCTTATTGAGAGAGGGAGAGAGATACATAACATTCATTAACAAATTTTTATGATTGTAAAAAATTCATATTTCCCAATACTGTGTCATAATACGTGTTAGGAATTATAACTCAAATGAGAACTTTTTATGTATTTCTTACGACAGCTTTCTGAAGTTCGTCAGATTTTAGAAAAATATTTTTATTAAATACTAGCGGTACCCGCACGGCTATGCCCGTGTTAAAAAAATGAAAAGACCAGTCGGTTTGGCATTGTGTATATAGTGATAACTTTTTTTGGTGTAAATTATGTTATTTTATTAAAATGTATAGCATTCCACATAATTAAAAATTAGCTGCCCACGGCAATCAGCCAGAGATGCTACACATTTAAGCATTTTTTTTTTCAAAACACGCACAATAAAAAAGGAAAAAGGAAAGAAAAAAAAACGAAACAAAATAAAAAAAAAATTGAAAGAAAACGCATTTTGTTTGTATAGTTCAAGTACCCACACGAAAAGGACGATTATAATAAATTATAAGAGTTTTAATTAATAAATTTTTAGTATAATTAATTTTTATCGATTATTTATTGACATTAAAGCCAGGTCCAGACGCTACGTTTTGTACAACCTTTTGTCCACGCAGTCTTAATACTGAATGAAAACGTTACTGTTTTTTATGCGTCTACATGGTGCAGAGATATCTGTATGTTTCCCTCAGTTTTGTGCGATGTCGTCATGAAGGAGGTACTACTCTGGTCAATTTTGGCATGGTGTTATACTAAAAAAAAGACTGGAACGTCTCAGAAGTACCCGGCGTTCAAAGTGGTCAAATGATTACATAAAATAAATATTTTTTGTTGCCTGTTCTGGTGGTTCGACAACTGAAATCTCTTTATTTTCATCCATGGTATTCCTAGACTGTCTTGGTGTCTCCTGATCATTTAAGAAATGTAACAAATTAAAATACCAGACAGATGGCTTGTAGATTTCGTCTCCAGCGCCAGATCGAATCGATTTATTAACTTTTGCCAATTCTTTACGGTAAACACTTCTCAAAGGATTAATTATTTACAACTATTTCTCTGTTAGCGGTTGCATCAATTTCTTTGAATTTTTCCACCAAACTCTTATAAGCGTCCCCCTTTTTATCCATGTCACTATACTCCTGGGATTTGACACGCCAAATGCATGGGAAACTTTCGCATAATGCAATAAATTTTGTGAGAAACTCCCGAGAACATTGCCGAAAGTCGGCCATTGTCGCCTGACGAGTTGAAACTGAGAAACAAAATGAATCGGAAAAGGGTGCTACCGTCTACGTGTGCCGATTTGTCTGCACTTTTCAAAGACATCTATGTTTTCTACCTCAGTTATCGCTGCAACTGTACAGTCTTCGTACCGGACTGAAAACTGCGCACTTTTCCAATCTATACGCAACGTTTTATCTGCAACGTGTTGAACTGCGGTGACAAAAAGTTGTGCAAAACGTAGCGTCTGGACCCGGCTTAAAACAGAAAGACGAAATTGTGTAGCTTGCAGAAACAAACAGCAGCAAGCAAAGCTTTGAAAGCGGAATAAACCTTTCATCCGAGCTCAAATAAGCAAATAACATATGTGCTAATTCACAGGCGAAAAAAAAAAAAAAAAATGAAAGTATAAATAGTAATAATAAGCTGGAATAACAAAAATCGCTATAAAGAATACATTTCTTTTAAAAACCCCAGTGCTGTAGTCAAAATGGTCCCGTAAAATACATGTCAAAATAAGGAAATCAAAATAAAACTATCAACCGCCTGTGAGCCGCAGGAAATAAATTTCAATTCGCTTAAAAAAATAATAATCAAAATCCAAAAAAAGAAATAAATTAATTAAAGATCGGCTGCTCCTCAAAATGCTAAAAACCGCAAGCAATAAATTTTAATTCATTAAAAGAAGAAAGGATTCATCGTCAGACGGCATGGTAACAAGTAAAATTAAAGCTAATTACCGTGAAAAAATAATTTCGAACTTCAGAGAAAAATGCTTATAACTTCTTTTCTAGGTAATTTAGAGGCTGCGAATTTTCGCACGCAGAACGAAACTCCTTCCGGGGTAGTTTTTTACGCTCTTTTCAACGGTATCAAGCTCGAAGCGATGCGATAATTCCTTCCTATAGAAAATGACTATTTTATGAAACTTTCGGCTATAAACTGGAATAAAAGAAGAACAAATTCGAATTTTAGAAAAAACTCTCCGAGGTGCACACCCCCATATTCCAAACTAATTTCGTGCCAAATTTCATGAAAATCCGCTCGACAGTTTGGGCCCTACGCCGGACACAGACAGACACACACACATACTTGCTGCTTTATTAGCCTACTTTCCCGTAAAAGTTAAAAAAAATAATAATAAAGCATGAAAGAAGGCTTAATGGTATCGTGAAAATATCGTTAAAAATCAAGAAAAGTCAAAAATAAGTGAAGTAATTAAATAAAGATTGAAAAATAAAAAATTTGAAAGTAGGGTATTGAGATGGGGAAAAAGTGTGTCTGTCGGTCTGTCTGTCTGTCGGTCTGTCCCCCTCCTAATAACTTTTGAACGAAATGTCCAATTCAAAAAATTCTTTTTGCATTCGAAAGATCTAGGCGAGGACATCTCATTTCTATATTTCACTTTTTGATTTGAACAATTTTTTGTTCAATTTTGAACAGTTCAAAAAATTTTAACATTAGCGCCTATGGACAAAATTGAAGCAAATTCTGTAAACTCTGGGCACAAGAGCCAAGTTCCTATTGCAAGCTTATTGAAAGGAGTTCTCGGTGTGAAATATTGATTTGAACAGTTTTTGTTCATTTTTGAACAGTTCAAAAAATTAACACAGAGCTTACGGGGAAATTTCAACCCTATATAAATCCTGATCTAACGGACCGATTTGCTTGGAACAAACTTTATCGGAAAGCTCTTATAACGTAGAACATGTAGAAATAGAAAGTTTATCCCGAACTTACGAGCCTATTTTGCTATGAAATTTTTTGATCGGGATTTTCAAGGATATTTCTCAGTGACTCAATGAGTGAAATAATGAATGAATGAATAAATGAAAGAGTGAAAGAATAAATAAATGAATGAGGAAAAGAATGAATGAATAAATTATTGAATAAATGAAAATATAAATAAATGAGTGAATAAATACATGAATGCGTAAATGAATGAATAAACACTTGAATGAGGTAACGAATGAATGAATAAATGCATGGCTGAATAAATGAAAGAATGAATGAGTGAGTGAATGAATATGTATTATCCGTTGAAAAAGGTATATTTTCAATAATTAGAACTAAAGATAAATAAGAAAGAGAGAGAAAGAGATAGCTAGATTATAAATTTGAATTTGGTGTATACGGGAAAGTAGGCTCGTATAGTTCTAGACGGAACTTCTTGTTATTAGTAGAGATAGAGATTTTTTACTGTTTTGAAAATAAACTGATAAGCTGTCGAAACATTACTTACATTCGTGCAAAAAGAAAAATATTTGTTGAGAATCATGTTTAGCGACGTTTTATGAAACGTTTATGTGATTGAATCGTAATTTTGTCAATAACATTCCATAGCAAAGAAATTTATCTATCGCATAACGTTTAGCATTTTACGTTTTTTTTTTTTTGCCAATTGATGCGGAACAAAATATATAAAAATGTTTAATAAGATACCCATATTTGTAGCACAACGTGTCTCACTGAATTTATGAATATCCATTTTCGTTATTGGAAAACAGCCTTTACCGTTTATTTCCATTACACAAACGTGAGTTTTCAAATGAAGCCAAATTGGCGAAAAGTACATCTTCCAGAACGCAAGTAGTGACGTCATACGCTACTTAATGGCTACCGTCGTCGCATTGCTCTGACGTCACGAGGCGCTTCGATTCATAAGAGAAAATCTAAAGGGGGAAAAATCCAGTTGCGGGATCTGATTTTTTCACCGTTCTGTCGCGGAAACAAATTTTTACGTTTCTGTGAATGAAAAATTTTAATCTAAATATTACAAACAGTAGAGTACTAAGATCTGGATTTAAAGCTTTTGAAATTGGCTGGTAAAATTTTATTGCTGCAGTAGTACATGTAGATGCATTATTATTGAACACGCTATGAGGTCACGCACCCTAAGCGCTTTGTTCGTTCATTGAGAAATTTGATATTATTGCAATGAGGAGAGTTAAAATGTTTCATCGCTATGACATTTTGGGTCGATAGAACGGTATTAAATATAATTTTATAAATATTTCATGAAAATCAACTTTTCCCAAAACGAGTGTTGCTGTAATTTTGATTACAGTAATTATAATTTTGCTGTGATAATATTAATTTGTAATTAAATATGTTCTTGAATACTGTTTTTTCGGATTTGCTAAAAGAATTGTAAAAGGGGAATTTTTCGATACAAAATTGAACTTTTTATATTTTACTCAGGGCAAGGCTGTATTAATGAAAGTATAGACAGCTCAATAATTACGACAGGAAAAACCCTTCAACGTAGGTGCTGACTATAGGACACAACAGACACATGCCTCCTTTGGAAATTTGTTTATAAATAGCATTATTTCTTTTTTTTTTTTTGATTGAAGAATTTTCTTCATTTCAATAAGACTACCAAGAAAAAAACAGAAAAATAGAAAGTTATTTTGTAGTAAACATAAATTTGAACAATGACTGCCATGGAAGAAAATATACATTTATTTTTTAAAGAAAAAGATGCGATAATCTCTTTGTATGTTAGCGTGGGTGGAAGAGGACATGTTTGCCTTCCTTCCTAAATTCGTTTCAAAGGTTATTTCTCTGTTGTCTTGAAGTCAGCTCAATATCAGATAAATGAACATGATAATCAATGAAGCGCTTAAATATAACAACATAACCGTCTATAACTCATAAACTCGGATTTATTTGATTTTTTGGACACACGGTAATAAAAAAATGAAATACTAATTTCATTTTTTTACTTTATTTATTTAATAATTTATTAATATTTATCATTATTTTTTGTATTTATTTTTTATTTATTTTTTACTCATCCATCATTCATATACTCGGATTTATTTTTATTTATTTTTTTTTTTTTTAGATTCGAGATAATAAGACAAAAATACAAATATTTCTGGATTAAAAATGGATCGTCTATTTCGAAAAGGTAACATCTCCGTTTCGCAAAAAGAGCAACTCTCAATATTAATTTATTAATTTTTAGGGTGTAATTAATCAAAAATCGTTTTAATTTACCGATATTGCATTGCTATTACCTGCTAAAATAAAATAGTAAAAGATCAGGCCCATAAAGGCTATCCAACTGTTCCTAAACCTTTTTTTTTTCCGTCTCCTGTAAAACATTTGTTTTTAAGAGTTGTTACCTTTTCGAAAAAAACGATTCAAATTGATTTATTATTTATATATTATTTACAAAAGCAGCAATCGAACAGTATATTTCTTACAGTTCTCTATGCTACAGAGGGTTAACTGGCGAAAATACTTGAAATTTTCCTTCCTTAAAACTCCTTACTTTAGAGTAAATAAATAAGTGAAAAAAAATCTTATTAAATATTCGTTGTATAGCATTAAATTCTATGACAATAACATTATTAAAAGTGCAAAATGGTGAAAGGTTATATTTTCCTAACATGTTACGATTCATATCAGCTCGATGAACAACGTATCAAATACCCCTGAAGATTTTTTTGCATATATCAGATTAGTGCAGTTGCTTTTGTTTTTCTTTCTATTTGTTAACCAACCAATACAATTTTTTTAACTTTATTTCTGTTAGTTTAAAACAAAATGAAATAAAATGTCAACCTTTGTGCTTCCAAATAAAAATAAAAATCAACCTAAATTTAGCACAAAAATTGCAGACACGTGTTTCAAGGTTACAAGGAATTGGTTGAAAAAGAGGTTAATTGTATCCTCGAAACACGTGTCTGCAACTTTTGAAAATTTTGTGCTTAATTTTACGTTGATTTTTATTTTTAATTTAAAACAATTTTCATCAAATAATCGCTACACCTATTTCTGCTACGCCAATTGTGCTTGTGCCCTCTCATGAAAAAAATCTACCTTTTTTTCTCTTGAAAACAAACAAAATTGAAGACTCTATTAAAAGATGCCCACTTATGGAGATGATCGGCCAACCAGACAGCCAATTAAGGATCCTATATCTCCGTCTTAGAAGAAGGTATTACATTATTTGGTGCGTCATCCGTTAGCAAACTATCATGTAACTTTCAATTAGAGGAGTACATAAAGCGGTTTGAGTGACAGATTCGATATGTCAAGTGCCTTCAAGAGCGTTAATGGCCCCTTGGAAACGCATAAGAATTTTTTTATGGTCTCCTATAAGGAAGCAAGAAGCAATTGCAAGCTGAAACTGGCCCGATGCAGCGCGGCTTTTACAACAATTGTATCATGCAAAAGATGTCGAAATGTCTGATTAAATCTGCTACGTCGAATACCTTTTATTATTAATTGCACTTGTTAAGAGTTTTCCTTCGAAAACGAAATTTATACCTATTTTGTAGCTGTTTATCTCAGTGCCTTATCTTATGCTACTTACAGTGGTTGAAATGGCCTAGTGATGAATTTCCCAACTTGTTAACATTATATTCATGTTTATTGTCGTAATATTTTTTAATAGGTAGAGGAGGGGGAAGAAATATCCCTACCCCAATATCTCCATACTCTTTTAAAAAATCGAAATCAACCAACAAAAAGATCGGTCTTTATCACCAATTTAAAAAGTTATCCTTACTGTCACTAAAAAAACTTGCCAATGCCACCAATTGGTTCATAAGGGTTATTTAAAATTACTTCTTCTTAACCCTACACTGCGCAGTGTGTCTTTTAAACAACACCTCTATTTTTTTTTAATTAGCTCTTGTTTTGTATTATTTTTAACAAGTGGCGCATTCTTTCGTTTTATTTTGTATGTAGCACCATCTTAGTCAACATAGTTCCCTTAGATCTTGTACATCGTAGGACATGTTAATTTTTTGAAGGAATAAAAATTGTGCAGTATAGGGTTAAGATTAAGATAAAAGATATTATCAATTGTTATCAGTTTGTCTCAATTGTAAGCAGTACATTCGTCTAAGAGTCACCTAAGCTTAGGAGGGGGTATTTGTGTTAATAAACCACCGTATTCGTTTCTTTTATAATTTGTGTCTCACAGTATAAGTTTTTCCTCGCAATTTAACGGTTTTAGTTTTAAGAATAAAAAAAAATTCATTTCCAATCAACAAGTTGACCTAGTGATGTTGATGGAAGTTTTTATCAAATATATTTTCATTACTAGAATTTTTATACTCCAATCATATTTAATAACTTCGTTGATTTGACACCAGTGATATTAAGAACAACTGAAGATCCCGTGCATCTATCAATATGTCTTTCCTCTAATGCAAGCTATTAATGTGTCTTGTTCTTATTTATTTGAGAAGAGTCGTTCCCTCCACAAATTGAAGTCTGCATTTTAGCAAATGGTAATCCAACTGTTGCCTCATTAGTGTCCTAACAAATTATCATTGCCTGACAGAGGTAAGATTATTGAAAATCATATTTCCAGAATCCAACGCTATGACAGGAAACAACCCTTCCGACGTAAGGGGGGGGGGATAATCCCCCCTGAAATGGTGAAGATTGCCTAGATTTTGACCAATTTTTCTGTAAAAAAATTAAATTAAATCACTTCTCCCAAGGAAGCCCCCTAAAATGGTGAAGATTGTGTATAATTTGACCAATTTTCCTGTAAAACAATGAAATTAGCTCACTTCTCCCGAAGACTAGCTACGCCACTGCTTTCCGAGATAAGAAACTAAACTGTCTCTGCTTAATGCGCACGCATTTGTATACGAGAAGCCCGCACTCAAAACTGATCCGATGAGATCATTTCCCGAGCTTCAGTTTGTAATAAGTTCCTTATTACTCAAAATCGGCAACTGTTTCAGCTCAAAACGGGCACTTAATGCAAACCACTAGAAGCAAATGGCTGAGCTCCCCTGACTGTCACAAATCTAAGCTGCATGAAGAGCTTTTTTTTTAGGAAACAAACTATTTTCAGCTTTTATTCCACAGATAGACTGGGATTTTTTGACTTGCTCAACTTACTCATGTGAGCCTAACGTAAACAACTGCGACATAATTTATGTCTTTGCACCCGCTCAAACCGTTTCAATGTCCTTGAACTTGGAGCACCGAGTTGGGGGAAGCTCTGCGTAAAGGGGATCATTGCAGAAAAGCTTTTTCTACTGGAATTGAGATTTCGTGAGAATGTTGTTTTTTGAGCGATTTTTATAATTATTACAACGTCTATTATCCAACCACTCCTTCTATCCATAACCCCCTTCTCTTAGATAATTCTTAAAATACATTATCTGTTTTTCCAAAAACGTGACATTTATCAAGAGATACCAGTATTTGGGCCGTGTATTCCTACTCCCGATTACAGCGTTAAAGAGCAAATTTCGTTAGCCACAAGTATAGTTCATAAGCCCCACGTATGAAAGAGTAATTAGAAATAAGGATTTAGCGAATAGCAAAAAATTTAAAAAAAAAAAAATGTGGATTTTAGTACTAAAATCATGATTAATTGCTAGTTTGTTAGGAGTTATTTTCTTGCCTATGAGTTAAAGAAAACAAAATCAAATAAAGGATTATACTCTCACAGGCACAGCGTATAAAAATTTTAGCTTTGAATTTTTTTTAAACAAAAATTAAAATCAAAATATGCTGGCGATTTTTTTTTTTTTTTTTTTTTGTATTTTCCTTTCAATAGTTTCTATCAACCATTTTATAAAAAAGTCTAAAAATACATTGTAAGTAAGTTTATGTTGGGAGGATCATGCTAGTTTTGCAGAAAAATTTGTCGTTTTAAATGGCATAATTTATGATGGAAGAGTTTTAATGGATCGTTTACTAGATTGTATTGGTAATAAAATACCAATTCCTTGAAAATAAATAATTAATATCGCCGCAATAATAATGACTACTAACATTTTTGTTTTCTTGGTCTTGAAACAGAAAAGAAATGATGCAAATAATAAAAAACAAAACATTTCAGAATCAATAAAAGATTGGTCAGTATATTATGCCCTAAAGTTCTCGTTTTTTTTGATTGATTCATAGCACTTCATTAAATAATTTCTCAAAAATCAGTGACAAATTTATGTAAAACGCTGGATTTTAGTCTTAAAACAATCAGATTTCATAAAGATACCACTGAATTTTTAAAGGTGGAATTTGAGGGATTTTTTTGGGGAGTAATACTTGCGGTGTAGATAGGCCCTTTCTTGATGAAGGCAAATGACTTATTATATGCAGGATCCTGAGCAAGTCATGTCAAAAAAACGAAATATTGAGCATATTTTTTCATTAGTTTATTTCGAATTAATAAAACTGTCAGTTTCTTCTAACAAGACTCTAGTTTTGGATTTGGTCATGATGCAACAGAGGTGTCAAATAAAATTAGACAACTCGACGTAATTTCTCTACATTTCAACGGAAATGAAACGATATGTATCCCTGCCACATTTCTAGAGAAAAAAAATAGTTCGGGAACTGTCTAATTTTTCTCATCTCTACCAATGGGCCAATGGCCTTGATATGAGGGGTTACGAGTCATTTTCCCATCCTCTTGTCGATGGTATCAATGAAAAAAGTAACAACTTTAGTTCAATAAAAAAATACTTTGATTTTAAAAAAACACGACTAATGTTTGTATAAAACAAAATACATTCAATAATTTTAGAAGTTATTTTGTGTGTGTGTGTACTGCAGTTTCTTACGAAACTTTTTATTTTCAAATAAATTGCAAGATTGCTTCTTAGTGGCACAATGCCCAAAATCAATGGATACTACTGCATAGGTCTTAGTCTGTAATAAATGTTTTGCAATTTATAACTATTACCGCTTGAGTACATTTCAACAGCTAAATTAGCTAAATGGATGATCAACCCTCAGTAAATCGAAGTTGAATACAGATTAGTCCTCCATGTGAAGCTTAATAAATTACTACGGCAACTATTTTCAAATCGGTAATTAGCGAATGTAATCGAAAATTACTTCCCGATCGTTGCGTGGAGAAACAGTCTTAAAATACTTATGTGAATTTAAGTATACTTTAAGCAGCGTTTGTTATCCCCTGAAAATGCATTTAAATGTGTTTAGTGAAAATAAGTAATTCCTTGACATTATATGTTTTAAACTTAACTGGCTATGTTACATCGTGTTGATGATTAAGCCGAGTGGGTCCAAAAAAAAAAACGCTTCGAAAATGTTTATAAACGTATTTGAATTATGTTTCCATTATGAATAATCTAAAACAGAAACGAAAAATAAATAGGAATAAATAAAAAAAAGACATTGTTTAAAATTAGTCAACGGTACTTTTCTTACGAAATAATTTGTAGGAAATTAGAGTCTCATTGAGTTACAGGAATAAGTAAATTTATTTAAAAATACAATAAAACCTGTAAAGTTGACCTTTGTAAGTTGACCACTTTTGTCAGGAACGGACCTCTAGTCCTTCAACCTCTATCTCACCCTCGTTGACCACCTGTCTAAGTTGACCACTAAAGAGCTGCACCGCAAGTGGTCAACTTACACAGGTTTCACTGTAGGGGAGAGTGTTGTACCTTGGGACACTTTTCACATTTTAATTTTTAACTTCAAAAATTAAAATTAGATTTAAAGTCTGAAGACACTATTTAAATGCACCAACATTCTCCTCTATAATATATTTTTTCAAATTCAAACAGTTTAAAAATAAAAAATGCCAGCCATTTTAAGTAGTAACTGAAAACTGTCCCAAGGTACAACACCCTGTTGTACCTTGGGACATACTTCGTGATTCATGCAACAGTCATATACATAACCAATTTTATACGAAAAATCAAAAACTTTATTTTTTAAAAGCACTAAATTAAGAATATACATTACTATAATGTGTAATTTACACAAATAATAAATTTGAAAGTTCAAAACCTAATTTGTAAATGCAGCATTTACAAATTAGATTCAAATTTCTGCATTTGATTAGAATATCTCTCTTTATACTAAAATATATCCAAATTATTAAGAACCATATGTATGTTGTACCTTGAGACATGTCCCAAGGTGCAACACGGTTTACTGTCCCAAGGTACAATCATCACATGGTTTAATTAAAATCAAAATGGTGGTCAATCAAAATGCAGTATCATCACTTTCTCATAGCCAAAACATTTTAAAATCTTCTGTTCAATATCCAATTAAAATTCAGTAGAAGAGTTTTACAAATGCTATTTCAGTAAATGAAATTAGAATGAGAAAGACATTTAGTTTTGAGTGATGAAATTTTCTTTCTCCCACCAAGTCATCAATTCAGTGCTTCTAGTGCTGCCTTTTACTGTGATGCTATCTGCTAGTTATGGTCACAATTAGAAATAAAAAAAAAATTAATGTTGCCAATAGGTTTTTAGAAATTGCCAATGTCCCAAGGTACAAGCGTCCCAAGGTACAACACTCTCCCCTATTAGGAAGTAACGTACTTAAAATGACGACGCTGAGCTTATTTTGCCACCAGATGAGATTACTGCAAGTTTTTTAAACACGTGTTGCTGTTAACACAAAATGGTCCGTAGTTAGCGACTGACCGCATATTAAAGAACTTGTAGCTATAGTATTGCATTATCCTGAGAATCTTTGAATTGCAGAAATCAAAATGAGCCCACTGGATGAAAAATACTAATCCTGCCAGAACGATTTGAATTTTATACAGTTACACCGGTTTACGATGCTAAAAGGAAAGAAACTTTTATCAAGAAAAATGCATAAAACTTCAAATGTGCTCTGATTAAATTATTTTTTAATGCTGAAATATTTTTCGTTCCAATTGATTGAAGAATGAGGACAAAATAGTCATGTTTGAGCAAAATATCTGACGTATAATTCAATAATCTGGATATACTAAGCGCAAATACACATGTACGTACATCGTTTGCGAAACATTGTGTTTTCCTCTGTGTAATTTTCTTCCCTTATTTATTTATTTATGTTTGTTTATTGATGTTGTGTTGACCAGTCCCCAACTCGTAAATAATTTGTAAAACAAGCCAAAAAGCTTTGAAGAAACTGATTATGATAAAACAAGTAACAATGAGCAGGTGAAAATTATTAAGTATGTTTAAAATTAGGATCTGAGGAGAACTTAACGCTCAACTTTAACAGCGGTGGAAATTTTCTTGAATAGCGTGATTTCAATAACAAAATCTAAAATTAATTTATTCGAGACTATTTTTCACAAGTGATATAATTTGGATTGTACCAGAAGATGTTTGTTTTACAAAAGAAAATAACCACGTACCCTCACTGACAACAACATTTTATTTTACAAAAGAAAATAGAATGTTGTCAGTGAAGGGACGTGGTTCTGTACGAACAGCTGCAATATCAGGTGATGAACTTATAATTTAGCATGCGAATTTATTTTCGTACTGAAGTCGACTGATATTTCTATGCCGTTAAATATTTACACATGAAATATATTTCTTTTTGTTTTTTTCTTTAGAAATAGCTTTCTTAGCTAAATAAAATGCTGTGTCCTGAATTTAGAAAATTCCTAATATTTTCCCCTGGTTATTCCATGACGCCTTTTTAGGCTACTTTCCCATAAAAGTAAAAGAAAAAGTATGAAAGAAGGCTTAAAATATCGTTAAAAATAAAGAAATGTCAAAAATCAGTGCAGTAAACAAAGATTGAAAAATAAGAATTTGAAAGCAGGGTGTTGAGATGGGGAAAATGTGTGTCTGTCGGTCTCCCCCCCCCCCCCCCGCCTCTCCCTATAACTTTTGTACAAATTGTCCGATTTGAAAGATTTTCTTTCTTTCTTTTTTCTTTTGCATTCGGAAAATCTCGGCGAGGACACACCTCATTTCCATATTTTATTGATTAATTTAAGCAATTTTTTGTTCAATTTTGAACAGTTCAAAAAAAAATTCGAAAACCAGTCTCTAAACACCGCTTATACTATAGGAACAAAGTGAAACTTTCAGCAAAATCAGTTAGGTAAATTTTGAATCTACAGAATTCACCGTATAAGGAAACTTAGTTTTATGTGTGTGTATATGTATATATATATATATATATATATGTATGTATACACACCAGTGTCGTCCCTAGCATGGATGTCGCAATCCCCCTCACCAAAAAAAAATTTGTTCTGTCGCATAACAAACTTGTAGATTTGTAGTTTATATTATTTTCAGTCGTTCAAAACAAAAAATTTCTTTTTATTTCATGTAACTTTCAGTAAACTACATTTATTTATTTATTTTCAGTTATGATACGTTGAAATAGCACCAGTAAAATTGCATACTCAAGTATTTATTTTTCAAGAACTCTATAACTTAATTTGGGCGTCGCCCCCTACACCCCCCCCCAATAGGGATCTATGTATATTGTGAAACAAAGCTTACAATTTCTTAACAATGTCTTTAAATCATTGCAATTGTCTGCATATTTAAAACTGTCATCAAGAAGCAAAAATTTCAAAATTCACAATAAATAATGTAATGAAGCAAACAAGATTCAATATTTTCCGTAATGGAACAGTCATAAACAAATAAATAGGAATAGCTCCTTCGCAATCCCCTTTTTTTTTCTACTTCGCCAGAGTTATTAGACCTGAAATGACCACCATTAGATGGAAGCTATCTCCCATGTTATTGCTTTTTCTTCTAATAATAAACCGTATGAAAATTCTTTCTTGACTCATTTCCAGTTGTTAGGCAATTCCCTCTAGAAAAATTTAGGCTAAAATAGGAAAAGTTACTCCTGAACGACATTTAACAAATCATTAAGTTACGTATTTCAGAGGAC
The DNA here is from genome assembly GCA_038502835.1 of Octonoba sinensis. Classification (NCBI taxonomy): domain Eukaryota; kingdom Metazoa; phylum Arthropoda; class Arachnida; order Araneae; family Uloboridae; genus Octonoba; species Octonoba sinensis. Next base: position 210,078,834 of record CM076598.1, on the reverse strand, counting down.
GTCTTCCGCAAATTGTTTTCGCTATGTTTTGAGTTTTTAAAATTAGATTTTCCCTGGAATTGGTTGATAGAGTTCTGCTTTAAATTCATTTAAGCGAAAGGGCATGAACGTACATCTGCCAATATTAAATGCTACCACAGTTTATGCAATCTCGTTGTTATGGAATTTAAAAAGAAGCCATTTTAACAACAAGAAGCGAAATGAGAATGACTCTGAAACGACATGAGCTTTTCGGAAATATTGTTCTTAAAATATTTTTAACGTAAAAGTGTGGACGTTTTGCTGAAAATAAATTTCCCGGGAGTTGAATTTTAAATATGTTTACGATACTGCGCATTTTCCTCAATCGAATTAGAAGTTAGTTTTTTTTTTAAGCATTTTTCAAAATTTGGTAAAAAGTAAGTTGTAGTTACTCGAGTGTATTGTGCTTTTGTTAAATTTTAAATAATAAAATTTGCAGATGGGAATATAAGTTTTCAATGCCATCTCAAGTTAACGATGCAAAAATTAATAAGCTTATCAATTAAATTAAGAAAGTGAAAAAGATTCCGTTGAAAAAAACAAAAGATTATAATTGTTCAACTACATAAACTCGGTTCTTAATTTGAACAACCTATTGTGATATTACCGTTTAACACTTTAATAAATGCGCAAGTACTACTTACATTTTTCACGATAATTTCAGTTAAATACGATCAGACAATGCGAAAATGTAGAGAAAAAGAACGCTTGAAGTTGAGTGAAGTCCAAGCAGTATTTGTAAATATACCCTCAATGAAACATGAAAGAACAAACAAGTTGGGAGTAAGTGAAACTGGAAAGGAATATTCCTTACTTTTATTTGTCTCTTAAAAATTCGTTTTTCTTTGTATTTATTTACTTATTATTATCTATGTGTTATTATCTATGGATTCATTTATTTTTCGAAAGTATTCATGCATTATGAGCGCCTAAATAAGCAAATGATTCACTCTTTTTATTTTTGTTACTTAATTATTAATTTCCTTAACTATATATCTTTCATTTGTTTATTTGCGCTTTCTTTATTTCTTCTATGAATACAAAATCGATATGTTTTATTAAAAACGCTTGAATTACTGCGTCGTCCATATTTTAGCTTATACGACACATTAATACGCATAATTCGTAATATAAAAATGAAAGGTTGCGTTTTTCAGTTCCAAATTACGCTGCATTTTTCGGTGAGCCAATTCCCCGGGATGAATTTAACTAAGTGGAGAAGATATTTATTTGAATTTAACGGTCACATATCAAAAATAAAATATTAAAATAATACAGGAGCTTGACTCTTCCAGGTACTTGGAAGGAAATGTTGCAGTGCTTGATACTTTCAAGGAAATGAATGTGACGGAATTAAAATGCAAATTTAGTTTATCGCCACCATCTAGGCATGCACCAAATAATTATTGGTTAAATGTCGGAATTCAAACCCGTTTCTTCATACATTGTACTTATCATACTCATCGTCCTGCCACACTTTCGGTACAAATATACGAGTATATATATATATGCAATATAAAAATATATATTATGTATGTTTTTTATTTATTCCAACGGGTTACTAACAATTTTGCAGACCTAGTGCATTCCCCGGCATCCATTCCTTCAGGTAGCACCACTATCGGCGGATGCTATTACCACTCTGAGAATTTTTACGCTCAGTCTTCCCTAGATTGCGGCACCTAAGCTCTCATTGATGCAGATTGCACTAGGAATTCAATTTATCCGAGAGAGCATTCAAGCCAAATGTCTACTCAAGGGATCTTTTACATACCGCATAATCATACGACATGGGCGCAGACGATTTTCTGAATATTGAAAATCCACCGACTTGGGCCAGCTTTGATCCTGCGAACTTGGGCGTACGAGGCCTGCGCCTTACCACTACGCCACTCTGTCGGCTAAATATATGTATGTGTACCCATAAAGCATTCAAAAATGTTAACACTATTTGCAGCTCAGAAATTTTCAAACAAAACAGTCTAAATCTACTCATTTTTGAGTCACTTATTATTGAATTGTAATGAATACAGCAGCAGTAAAATGGTACACCTGGAAAACAATCCAATCAAAACCAAATCAAATTTTAGAACTGATTAGACCAGGTTGTGCAAAATGATCTGAAGGAAAAAAAGATGACCTCTTACTGTGTGTAATGATTACGTAAATCTAGCAACTACTATTTTAAAAGATAACACACAATAATCTCGTTCAGCCTATCTTTGGAATTTAGAGCGAAACATTTAGCATTATTATAAAATTAACCCTCTCATGCATGCATTTATTTATTTGTGTTACAAACAAAAAATGCATATGCCGCAAACTAATTTAGCATCTCAGGATTGTTGCGTAATTACTTATTTTTAGAAATTTTGTCCTGTATAGTCAAAAATTCGTGTTCTTGTACCAAGACGTTTTATGCTTTTTTGCCATATTTATTCAATGTAATAATAAACATGACAAAATTGAATATTCAAACTTCATTTATAAGGAATAAGAAGCTGTAAAATAATAAAAAACTTCCCAGTAATGTAAAACACGCTTCAAAGTAACTAAAGAGAATTTGATTTAAAACTGAGATTTTCTCTTCTTTCTTAAATCCTCCATGGACTCCCAAATATATCTTACTCTTTTAACAATCTTGAATACCCTCTGAAACATTTTGTGGTTTCCAAGAACTGTTTGGAGTGTCTAGATGAGGACGATATGCAAATTGCAGCACAAAAACGAATCTGCATAAAAATTTGAAGCAAAAATGTATGTCACCTCATATGAGGCTTTCACGCATGAGAGGGTTAAATCCGTTTTTAATTTTGTTAATGAAAATTTTTTTTAAGGATGTACAAAATATTGGATGCAAAGTTTGGCGCGAAAGTTTCAACTCTTTCGTATGACAATAAAAACGGTAGTTGCTAAGACAGCAGAAAAAAAGGAAAATTAAATAAAACATTTTTTTGAAAAGAAACTGCTGGAACTTTACTGAACTAGAATGTGCAATTTTTATTGAAACTTCTTATTGCGACTTGGGACGGACTACTTTTAATATGCATTTAATTTGTAAAATCCGCACTGGAACAATTAACGTTTTAATAGCTTAGCTCTATATTATAATGCTTTTTAACACAGTAGCATATATACTTAACAATTTACAGAATTATTTCATTTATGATTTAATATTCAATTTTAAAATAAAATGACAATTTTCGAATATTGAAAAAGAAGCTCTGTTGTTTAGACTTATATTACTTTTTTCCACCAGACCCCTACCTGTTAGCCGAGGCCTTAGGATTGCTTACGCACGGGGAGAGGTAGTGGGGTCTACGGATTTTACATGCACATATCCCCAAGTATACATGGTGGTCTTCAGTGGGCATCGAACGCGCGACCTTCCATGTGGAAGTCCGACGTGCTAACCACTAGGCTACCACGGCCCTTTAGACTTATATTACTAGGGTTTATTTTTCATATTTAAATGCTGTTGTGCGTTAGCAATGAACTTTTTCATTTTAAACATTTATTCATTAAGTACTGAACTTAAAAACATTAATAATAATTTAACTTTGTGCAAGAATAGTTCTAATTTGGTTAATGATTCTTCCTCAACTCCTTATTTTTCACAGGTCTGGCATAAGTTCCTTTAATTTGTTGTTCTTTCTTGGTTTTCTTGTTAGTTTTCCTTTTTTTTTTTTTTTTTTTTGTGTCTATTTTTTCTCTCCCCCCCCCCCCCCCCTCCTTTACATGTGTAATTTGTTTTGCTTTTTGTTTTGGTATTTTCTGTACTTATTTTATTTCTATTTTTTTCTTTGTATTTTATTTTATAATTTTTGCAATTTTCATGTATTTTCACATTTTTATGCATGCTGTCGTCTTTTTTGCTTTGTTTTTATTGATATTCCTTTTTACTTCCTGTACTTTCAATGGATTCGTTTGTTACTCTCTTATTGGTACCTTCCCTGCTACTTCTACTTCCACTTCACACTGCCTTTATTCTCATTGGTTTACAGTTAATTCCTTGGCTATATAAGCTTTGTTTTTGTTGTTTTGTCTGCTTCATTTGGATGTTTTGCATCTAGAAGCTCCCTGTCGGATTGAAAAAGGGATTCCAAGCAATCCCGAAACATATGTCTGCGTTTTAATGCTCATTTGTGCTTTAAATTAACGTGAAATTTTATTTCTATTTTATTTCTGCTTAAAAACATTGTCAGAATAATCGCAGAGTATTGAGGGAAACATAACTAAATGTATTAGTTTCAAATGAGCTTTTCCGTTGTAAAAAAAATATTTCTTTTTTGATTATTTTCCCCCTTATTTTATTATTATTATCATATTATTATTCACTTTGCGAACTGAACCACTAATATGTTTGTTACAATAAATCAGCTTTTCCCAACCGGTGGTTCGCGTGCGGTGCGGAATGGGGGTTCGCGAAAATAACATTGCAATGGCGGAATTTTTTATCGCTAACGTAAAAGGAAAAACAAAATCATAAATTTACAGACTTATTATTAAGGAGTGCAAAATGATTTTTTTTTAATAAATTGTTTTCCAGATAATGCTGAAAAGTAGTGGATTGGCATAGGAAGCATGCATACAAAATTTGAAATGCGTTTCATTTCTACTTTTGCCTGGTTTCTAATTTAGATCGCAACCAAATTTGGTACAAAATTGGTACCGATAAATATTACTTTAAATGTTAGAATTTATTTTTCTCCTGCTATTTTTCACTTTTTCATCGCAAGCGTATCGGAAATGTGATAATTTACTACATAAAATGCAAAATTTTGCATTATTTTAGGCTAATTTTTCATTATACAGACCCTCAAGTGGAACCAGAAGGTATTTTTTCGTTTATTTTAAATTTTTAATCAAAAACAAATAATAAAAAAGGTAATATTGAAAAAATATATTTTTACCTATATTTTGGCTTTTATTTAAATTTAGGTGCTCTGCAATAATTATGTTTTCATTTTTTGTTATGACGGATTGTACAACATGGAAAATAAATGCGCCAGTAAATTTTATAGACTCGTCACCCGTTACTAACGGCTGCAGAAGAGGTTCGCCATTTTCTTTCGGATCTTTGAAGGGGTTCGCAAGGGAAAAAAGGTTGGGAAACACTGCAATAAATAAATAATTCGTCATATTCCGGTAAAATTCATTCCATGCTAAACATTGTTCATTATATTAACTTCAGCAGCAACAGGAAATTAAATTGCCCTAATAACTATTTGTGAAACAAAAAAACTGAAAAATTTCTCAGAGAAGTGGGTTAAACCGAGCCCACTCTTTAATGACCTGCAATTGTATAAACAACCAATCACGTCAGTAATATGATTTAAGTTCATTCATTAAAGAACAAATGTTCTCGCTTAGTTGGTCTTTGGCCAAGTAGGTCTGTTTTACAAATGAGAACATTAAATTAAGGGAAATAAATATAAAAAGCGTGAGAATTGTAAACGTGCTCAAAAAATAAGACTACGGGAAAAAGAAATAATTTGTATCCTTATTGACGCAAGTTAATATCCTTTACCAATTTAATTGGCTATTAACCACAAGAAACTAAACTTGGCCAGCAATTTCCAACAATTATAATGCTCTGTCCCAATAATGTTCTTTATTTATGGATTCTCTCCCGGTCAAACCACTCGCATGGGAAGAACGTTGTAGATTTGTTAATTTAAATTACATAGGGGAATGTAGGTTAAATTGAAATAGTGGGGCAAAAGTAAAAAAAGTAGTCTAATATTTACTGCTTGTCTGAAAATATTTTAAATATATTGGTGTTCATGCCTTTGATCTCAGACAGAAAATAGTTACCTCTGAAGATCAGGAAGTATAATAATACAAGCCATTTTAAAAATTGTATACTAATATTGGTAATATTTTGTAGTACGTTAAAAATGTTTTTGTTATTATAAAATGATTAAGTTCGTGTTATTAACACTTTAACTATTAATTATAAGGCATTCTAATGTTCAGTGTAGTATTTATTTTTTTAAAATTGTGTTTACTTTGATTTTAAATATTTGGTACAATTTGTCAAATACATGAGAGGCAAAGTGAAATAGCTTATTTCACTTTGCTCCAATGAGAGTGCTTGGTATCTCACCGGATTAAGGACTCAGACACAGGGGAGCATAACAAGTTTATTTGGTTTAGTATTTATATATTTTTTTCAATTTAATCATTAATGTGTGTATTCATTACTTTATTTACTCATTCATAATTATTGCTCATTTATTAATATTATATATTCGGTAAAACCCGTAAAGTTTACCCCCCTTTGTTAGTTGACCACTTTTGTCAGGAACGGAATGAGCCCTATATTATGTAACGTAGGGAAACCTTTGTAACTTGACCACCTGTTTATATTGGGCACTTATGTACACCAAATTTGGGTGGGAGTATTACAAAAAAAAACCTTTTGTATGTTGACCGCCAAATTATTACTACATTAATTTGTTTATCTATCTTTGCAAAGATTAAAAAAAACTAAGAGAAACGCTCCATTATGTTTTTTATGTTATAGTGTTAGACCAGTACTTGTCTGAATGAATGAAACATCAATATATAGTTTGCCTAAACCTCTTTGTAAGTTAACTATATTTGAAAACTACTATGAGCACTCTTTTAATCTTTAAATAAGTTTCTTCTTTTTCCGATATCTGATCTAGCCATTTAAAAAAAAGTATGTATTTTTATCAAATCTGTGCAATAAAATAAGTAACTTACATAATTAATAAGTTATTTAACTTTATTTCAACTAAGTACAGTAAAACCTGTAAATTTGACCACCTTTGTAAGTTGGCCACCTGTCTTAAGTTGACCACTTATGTCAGGAACGGAATTAGCCCTACATTATTTAATTTATTGAATCCTTTGTAACTGGACCACCTAAGTTGATCACCAGCCTATATTGACCACTTATGTTCGCCAAATTTGGGTGGAAATATTATGAAAAACCCTTTGTAAGTTGACCGCCTAATTATTACTACATTTAATTGTTTATCTCCTTTGTGAGTTGACCGCCTAATTATTACTATATTTAATTGTTTATCTCCTTTGTAAGTTGACCGCCTAATTATTACTACATTTAATTGTTTATCTCCTTTGTAAGTTGACCGCCTAATTATTACTACATTTAATTGTTTATCTCCTTTGTGAGTTGACCGCCTAATTACTATATTTAATTGTTTATCTCCTTTGTAAGTTGACCAACCATATGGGAAAACTACTATGAGCATTCTTTAAATAAGTTTCTTCTTTTTTCTTCTAACTGCGCAGTCATTTTGGAAAAGCTATGTATTTTTAGGAAACCCTGACTATCACATAAGTAATTTAATATTTAATAAGATAGTTATCCTTATTTTAACTAAGAATTTTGCCTTTAAAGTTGTATAGAATACATTGTAAGTCATTCAGGTTAAATTTATCTGAGGATATTTTAGATAATTCTGAAAAATAATAGCTAATTACTATTTTAGCCCTCTCATGCATGCATTCATTTATTTGTGTTATATAAAGAAAATTCATATGCTACAAACCAATTTAGTATCTCAGGCTTGTAGTGTACTAATTTATTTTGGAATATTTTGTCCTGTATAGTCAAAAATTTGAGTCCTTGCATGAAGACGTTTCATGCTTTCTTGTCATATTTATTCAATATAATAATAAACATGGCAAAACTGAATGTTCAAACTTAATTTATAAGGAATAAGAAGCAATAAAATAATACCAAACTTCCCAGTAATGTAATACGCGCTTCAAAATAAATAAATAGAATTTGATTGAAAACTGAGATTTTCTCATGATCCTTGAATCCTCTATGGACTTCTAAAGAGATCTGAATCTTTTGACTATCTTGAATACCCTATGAAACTTTTTGTGATCTCCAAGAACTTTTTGGAGTCTCCAGGTGAGGTCGACATGAAAATTGCAGCACAAAAGCGAATCTGCATAAAAATTTGAAGCAAAAATTTATGTCATTTCATATGAGGTTTACATGCATGAGAGGGTTAAAGTAACGTTAATACATGAAGCTATACTTTAATTAGTTATAAATTAGTAAATCCTTAGTGTAAGAAATGTCCAAAAAAAAAAATCTCCACTCTCTATAAGTTGACCACCTGTCTAAGTTGACCACTAAAGTGCTGCACCGTGAGTGGTCAACTTACGCAGGTTTCACTGTATATATATAATGTATATAATTCATGTATTTATTTATATATTTATTTATTAACTCATTTACAGACATTTTTCATTCATTCATATTCTCATTCGTTTATTCATTCAAAGAAAAAAATTTAACAATCAAAGATAAAAAATTTAAATATTTCACTTTGCCCCATTTTCTCCTACGTACACTGTTAGAAATTTCATCATGAAATTACGGTTAAATGACCGGCAGCAGTCTGTCCATCTAATTCACCGTTAAATTTACGGTTTGGAACATTTTTCTATCTTTACGGGACCTAACCATTTCCAATTAACTTGGTTAAATAGCCATAAATACAAAAGTTTTACGGTTTTATAACCATTTAAAAACGGGTTCAAAACAAAATTTTCACCGTTTTTGAACCATTTCGAGGCGTAGAATCTTTGAGGCGAAGAAACCAACGAAAGCTTGCAGGACTCGAACCAACAATGCGTAGCGGAAGTTTATTTATCAATAAATCTTCTTTTCCAATAGGCAAACGGCCTTAAAATTGAGATTTCAGTTTTTGATTGGATCCTAATTTATTTTTGGTCTAAATTTACTGTATATTGACGAAAATCATTTTATTTGCTGCAAAAATTAAAATACAAACAAGCTTCAGCAGCTCAAATTATGGGTTCACTCATTCGCAAACAGTTAGGGAATCCGATGTCTCCAATTTTTGATTTACGTGTGTATGTGTTTCTATTTAGTATCCACTACTTAAGCCACTTTTTTTTTCTTCTTTTTTTATATACACATGGAAATTTTAACTGATAAATCTTTATTTATATTTTACCAACAACGTACGACGGTACGATTCCACAACCAAGATGGACGCCCGATTACGGTTAGTTAAACCTTCTTTACGATAAACAGAGAATAAACGATTTTTTTCACAATCAGCGGTTTGAGTACCATCTTTTTAATGGTTATTCAACTGTTGTATTTAAATATGGTAAAATAACAATCAAATAAATGGTTATTTTACTATTTTCCTACGGAAATTTTTAACAGTGTAATTACATTTGTGCATCTTTAAATTAAAGCTTATAACAATCATTACTTTAGTTATATGAATGTCAATTTTCGTTAAAGAGATATTTTGACAGTGATCTCTCATGAACTTAAACTATAAGGTCTCGAATAATTCTGAACATAATATTATTATTTTTCTAAAAATATTTCAGACACGTCACAGCATTTGGAAAAAACTTAAGGTCTAAATTTAGCATGGATTGATCACGATTATTAATTAAGAGAAGCAGATTGTCTATACCTATTGATTATAATTGCTTTCTAAAATCTATAATTATTAAAAGTACTGAATTTTTAACTGTATTAATTGACAATGCATCCATATAAAAACTATTCAGGTTATAATATTAGAAACTTTATGACCACTTTTCAATACGCATAAAAATATTACTTTATTTTTATATAATCTTATTTATTTTTTTAATATAAAAACTTCTTTTTTAAAGAATTGGTTGAAAGTAGACCAATATGGATAACTTATTTTATATACTGTTTGCTTTGACGGAAATCCGCTTGTCGAAGCAGCTTTGACTGAAGATAGTTTTAAATCCTACTCCCTGTACTATCCCTTGTTCCCCTAGCATTTTAATCAATAGTTAACCATTATGGTTACCATATTTCTTCCAAAATATGGTTAAACCATCATATTTCCTTCCAATATCATGAATGAAACATTGCCCACATTTTTATTTTCGCAAAAAATAGGGCTCTATGCACTCTTAAGTAAATAACTACAACACGCAACCTGGATGAATTACTTCAATAATTACATCAAGTAACCTGGATGAATTACTTCAATAATTACATCAAGTAACCTGGATGAATTACTTCAACTTAAAGCTACCATGAACTGTAATTTCTTTCGTTGAACGAAGTGAAGTTCAACGATTTGCCCCAAGCGATCATTTGCTAGTGTGAATCACGAATTGCCTCAATCCCTTGCTCTTTCAAAAGAACATAAATAAATAAATACAAGCGCTTTTTTGTTGCTCATAAAAATTTAGTCAAGAAAACTTTCATTTGTCACTACTTATTTTTTATCACGTTTCAAAACGCTTCTTAACAATGCGACCACGTTTTGGATTCCATTGTTAATGCAATGCCTTCGGACGTGCTTCTCATAATGTAGGTTTCTCCCGTTTCTTGTTAATCCAACACTTTCTTGAAATGTAATAGGGAAAGAAAACATTGTGTCCTATAACAAGGGATTAAATTGATAGAGGAATCATTTACCACATTCTTTGGTCTCCAAAATCTCGGCATTATTCAGCAGAGTCCATTTAATGTTTCTTCAAGAAGCGAAAATTTTAAAACTGAATTGGAATGTAGTCTCTTTATAAAATGTTGGAATAAAATATGACATAGTTTTTCTTTAAAGATATAATTTCTTTACCTAGTTGCAGCACTGGAGAATATATGCCTAGAATTTTCCTTTACCTGACCTTCAAAGTGTATATACGCACGCAATGATTTTGCCCATTATGCTCGCAGACAGTAAAGATTTGTTTCTTAAATTATTAATGTATTTACCAATGATAAATTATGAATTAAATTCTTATCAAATATAATCCAATTATAATTGCTTTGTTTACACTATTTCTATACGTTTTAAGAAATAAAGTAAATTTTGGGTGATTAGGGTCAATTTTCCAATTATCTGAATCCACTGTCAAATCAGAATTCTTGTTATTGGGATAAAACGGTTAATTTTCAAGAATAGCTCAGATTCAAAATGACTTCTATTTGAAAAACTGAGTTCTTATTTTTTTAACAGCACTTTCACCAACTGATGCGAACCGCCGATTTGAGCGTTCTGATTGGTTCAGGAAGCCTTTGATTTGCAGTTCGAAGGTCTAAATCGGCTGGTGAAAATAAGGCCATTAGAAACCCGATTCTCATAATTGATCGGGTACAATCTTATTTTTGTGACCACTAAAAAAGGAAAGACGGAAGTTTAAACATCGGGGTTCGAACGCAGATTATCAAAATTGTTTCCTAATACTCTACCACCGTGCCAGCAGGACGTACAGTAAAGAGGGAAAAGTTGAATAACATAGCTTCCGAACGTACCAGCTTCGGGTGCTAAAGTACTTTCGTACAAAATTTGTTCATGTACCAATCAAGAAGAACGTTATTTAGCCATTCGCTCCTTCTATTTTCTTGTTTTTTCTGCCTCCGATCCAAATCCGACGAATTAAACATGTATTCCTACTCTGAAGAAACGAAGACTATTCATATATATAGCAAATAGTTCCTTAATTTTGATGCAAATAATGTTGTTCAGAAGAAGTAATCGTTAAAAAAAGCCCTGTATTAATTATGAACGTAAAAATGCTTGATAAATTTTCAGATTATTGCAGTAAAAATAAAATGTAACTAGCCCTTTCTGTAACTATAATTTCTAAGTAAGCATCGTTGCTTAAAGCTAAGAATGGCGCTCGTTTATTTTTAAGTCAAAATTACTTTTATAAAATTAGCTGGTATATTTTTTTTTATTTTTAAGCACATCATTTTAACAATGTGGTACAAAGAGCTTAACTCAAAAATGTTGACCACTATGCTCACAGTTAGTGAAGAGCCGTTTCTTAAACTATTACTAATGTTTAATGTGGTAATGTTAGGTTTTTACGTAGTACAATGAAATTACGAATTCTTTCTTTATTGTGTACGTTTTGAAATAACATCATTTAAAAAAATAACTCGCATCTTGGATGATCAGGACCAACTTTCTGCATAGTCTGCAAATGAGCTTAACGCATTTTTTGGCCATTATGCTCACAGATAAAATTGTTCAATAAAATTGTATTCAAATTTTATGAATTATGAATGTATATTAAGCATTATAAAATTATGTATCGCGTGATATGGATTTAGCTCGCATGTGCAGCAGTACACTTGGTGTACTACTGAGTTTCTCCTTTTTCTGCAGCGTGAGAGAATCGTATAAAAGTGTATTGACTTATTCATATTAAAACATCATCCAACTCGTTATTCTCCGTTAATATTTTCTCGTAATAAAAAAAAATGCTGGATGAAATTCATCGATCTATTATTTATTTATTTATTTATTTATACCTCATCAATCACCACCGTACCTACCCTGACGAGGGTTTAACCGGATGTGGTGATTTTTGAGAGGAAAGAACAGATAGAACAAGACAGCACAACAGATTTTAATATACAAAGAAGGAAATACAACCATGGCAAAGGTGGGACTCGAACCCACGCCTCTTTCTCTCCGCGCAGGGAGGCACCGGAGCCAGTCGATTTGACGGCTCAGCCACTGAGGCCCGTCGATCTATTATAAAGTTAATTTTTCCTATTGAGTAGCGGGTAAAGAATTTTAAGAACCGTTTAAAATTTCATGAAATTTACCCGATAATGTGTTCACGGGTTGTTTTAAAAAATTTATTCTGACAAAATCAGTTAGACGTAAAAAAACACTATAATAGAAAAACCAACAAATAAAACACATATATACTCGTTAAAATCATCAAATGTCGACTATTTAATATATATATATATTACTTCTCAATTTCTTTCGGTAAAATAGGTTTAAAATGCCTATAAACACTTTCTATAGTGATTTTACTTGAATAAAATGTTTCAATTCTTCAGCTTTTGGGATACTAGTAACTCCTTATAAACAGAAGATTAATTACATCCTCATTCTGAAGTTGGGAGGGGGAAAACCACTACGAAAATAACGTTATTTTTCCTTCCCTACAACTCTTACTACCGTAAGAAGATTGTGCACTTACATGAGAATAAGTCGTTTCTAATGCCACTTGGGTGTCTAAACTCCCTTTCACAAAGCTACCAGGAGTTAAGGCAGTAAGTTACCTCCCTCCGTTTGTAGATGAGCACCACAATGGTGGAAGTACGACTTGGCTCATGATATATTTGAATGACACCAGATGGCGAACCACAAATACGCCGCCTTCCTTTTTTGAACTAAGAGTGAAGGGAAGGGAAATTCTCCACCCTCCGGAACCTTCGGATCTCCCTCGAGACTTCAGGGTCCACGGATTTTACATGCACGTATCCCCAAGTGTATATGGTGGGTCTCGAACACCCAATCTTCCGGTTGGACGTCCGACATCTTAACCCTTATTCTCATAAAGTAGCATATATGCTACTTTATGAGAATAAGGGCTGGCAAATAAAAATGCAGCATACTCGCTGACGTCACTTAACAAATAGAAAGTAGGGGAAAACCCCAGGTAGCATATATGCTACTTTATGAGAATAAGGGCTGGCAAATAAAAACAATTCGCAGCATTAACTTTCCCCGGGCTATATGACGGTCCAAAACTCAATAGACTCACAAAAATAGAAAGTAGGGGAAAATTCCAGGTAGCATATATGCTACTTTATGAGAATATGGGTTTCCCACTACGCTACCATCGCGGCCTTCTGACGTTTCTCTGGAAGCTCAGAGTTCAACATAAGGTTTTAAATGTACGCATTTCTCATACACCGTTATTTCATACAGCAACCGTATTGTGCATGATAATGTCTATTATAATAATAATTTAACTTTGTGCAAGTAAACAGTAATAGAAATATAATTTCACGTTAAATTAAAGCACAAATGAGCATTAAAACGCAGACATATGTTTCGGGATTGCTTGGAATCCCTTTTTCAATGTGACAGGGAGCTTCTAGATGCAAAACATCCAAATGAAGCAGACAAAACAACAAAAACAAAGCTTATATAGCCTAAGAATTAACTGTAAACCAAAGAGAAGAAAGGCAGTGTGAAGTGGAAGTAGAAGTAGCATTGAAGGCACCAATAAGAGAGCAACAAACGAATGCACTTGAAAGTAAGAAGGAATATCAATAAAAACAAAGCAAAAAAGACAACAACATGCATAAAAATGTGAAAATACATGAAAACAGTTAATTCTTAGGCTATATAAGCTTTGTTTTTGTTGTTTTGTCTGCTTCATTTGGATGTTTTGCATCTAGAAGCTCCCTGTCGCATTGAAAAAGGGATTCCAAGCAATCCCGAAACATATGTCTGCATTTTAATGCTCATTTGTGCTTTAATTTAACGTGAAATTATATTTCTATTAATGTCTATTGTGTTTTTCTTTTTACCTTCGTAATTTCTTTCAAAAATCCTTTTTTTATGCGCGACAAGCTTTTCACGAGATGTTGCTATCTTATTTTTTCCACTATTATTCAAAGTTCCTAGCCTTCAAATTAGATTTATAAATACGTAATTTTAAGAAAAAAATCCAGACAAATATGTCTTCCAAATTTGCTCGGCAGAAATGTTAACCATTTTTCTCGAACCAATAGATGAAAAAAAAAACAAGTTCAAGAATCTAGCCATTTGTTTTAAAATGAGTTCTTCCCAGAAGCAAAGATTTTTTCCCTAACTTATCACGATTTTGAAAATCTTATTGCATCCATTCAAAGATTTAGAATATGTTGAACTTCTTATTGTGCATGTTTCGAAACTGAATTTAACTTGATTTATGCTTCTGGAGAACAAAAGTATGTTAAAAATGCTTCACGTATTGCATTTTCTAGTGGCTTTAAAAACAATAGTTTTGAAAGAGAACTATTATATATATATATATATATATATATAATTTATACGTCATGTAATATTAATGTTACTTTAAAATGAGTAGTTAGCTACTTTTCTCCCAATTATCTAAAATATCATTAGATAAATTTAATCTGAATGACTTACAATGTATCCTGTATAGCTTTAAAATTAAAGTACTTAGTTAAAATAAAGATAAATATCTTATTATGTAAATTACTTATTTGATGGTAAAGATTTCCTAAAAATGCATAATTTTTCAAAATGGCTGTATCAGATAGAAGAAAAAAGAAGAAACTTATTTAAGGAATAAAAGAGTGCTCATAGTAGTTTTCCAAAATGGTTATCTTGCGAAGAGCTTTAAGCAAACGTTATATTAATGTTCATCCATTCAGACAAATACTGGTCTATCATTATAGCATAAAAAATATCCTAGAGAAGTTATTAAAGTTTTTTTATCTTTGCAAAAATAGATAAATAAATATGGTAATAATTAAGCGGTCAACGTACAAAGGGTTTTTTATAATACTTATACCCAAAATTTGGCGTACATAAGTGGTCAACTTAGACAAGTGGCCAACTTACAAAGGTGGTCAACTTAAGAGGTTTTGCTGTGTATATATATTATTAGACCTCTTACTTACTGTTAGTCAAAACTCGTACTAATACATACATACATTATATCCTATACAGAAGAGTCCCGCTAATCTGAGCTCCACTTAATCCGAGGTAGCTTGAATATACACTCCCCCCCCCCCCCCATAACTCACCGTCACAATTAAGAAGTAGAATATTTGAAAGGTGGAATCATTAAGGGCATGTTTTTACCGGCGAATATTGTTAGCGTTATTCAACCTACGGATCAGGACATAATCACTGATCTTAAATTGAAGTATCGAAAAAGAGGGTGCTCACGCGTAAAACACGCGTGAGCACCCTCTTTTTTGAAGAAGACACTGCATCTTTGATTTAAAAAATCAAACGAAAACAATTAATGTCAAAATAATAATAAGGTCCCGTTTTATTTTTGAAAAGCTTGCGAGACAATGCACCAGGAAAGTTTCTGCTCAAAAACAAGCAACTTAAGGTTCATTTTTAACACGTTCACGCCGGGGCTGATTTTCATGTTTTTTCTTGTGAGGCGGTTCTCGAATTCATGCAGCGCTTCATCTCTGCGGAGCGCAAAGCAAAAGTTAAGTTTATAATACGTTATTAATTATAATTGTTATTAAAAAATAAATGTTTTTAATGAATATACGTTAAATTTTCATTATTTTAATTTTCAGCTATATGGAAGTTATTTATTTGATTTTTTTTGTTTTTTTTGTAAGTTCGATGCCGCGTTTTTCGACTTGGGGCCGCCTTATGTGCAAAGAAAGGCCGCGTCAACGGTAGGTCAACGACGGGGTCTCAAAGAAATCCTTTGAGACGCCGCAGTTTTTCGAACTTTCTTACTGAACAAAAAAAAATAATCCTAAAATATTTGGGGTTACGTACCGTCTAATGGCACAATTGAATGCGTACTACCAGTGGTACCCACTAGAGATGAGTTCGGGCTCACTTTTGCAGGCCCGAGCCCGCCCGAGCCCGAATATTTGAAGTCCGAGCCCGACCGAGTCCGAGTGATACTGTTCTGTGTCAAAGCCCGAGCCCGAAATGATTTTATAAAGTGTTGTTAATAGATGGGGTGCTACATCGATTAAATATAGGCTTTTTGTTACCATCGCAATTAGTTCTAATGATTTTTCTTTTAATTTCAACTAAAGAATACATATATTTTTAAACTATCATGAAATGCTCCAGTTCTGATTAAATTATGCTGAGCTCAAATGCATGAAAAATCTTCGGTTTGGAAGCATTTTCAGGAAGCTCTTGATTCGCAGTCGAATTTAAAACTGGAATATATTCAGTGCAACTATTGCAGTTAGGAGACCTAATAAGATGGGTCTCCAGTGTGGAGCAAACTGAAAATGAAAGGGGACACAAGACTGGCAAAAAACCATTAGTCCGGATTGTAGGTTGATGTATGAATATTTTACCATGAGCCCGAGCCCGAGAGTAACTTTACAATGTAGAGCCCGAGCCCGAGAGTAACTTTACAATGTAGAGCCCGAGCCCGTCTCATCTCTAGTACCCACCACCCGATGTGTCCACCAGACAGTTTAGGGCTCCCTACCGGTGGTACGCGCCGGCGTGAACGTGTTAAACATGAAATCATAAGGCAATGCTATTTAAAATTCATTTCTATAGTTACAAATATGTGTGCTCGTTATTTTTTCACTATGTGGTCTACTTTTAGTTGTGTATGTAAAATTGAAATTTTCTCCTTGATTTTATTAAGCAGTCAGCATAATCCTGGTTTTTAGTAAATCGAACTAGTGTCTGCCCCCTGATCAGATTGGATTATCGTTGCTCCACTGTATATAGGGGAGAGTGTTGTACCTTGGGACGCTTGTACCTTGGGACATTGGCAATTTCTAAAAATCTATTGGCAACATTAACATTTTTTTAAATTTCTAATTGTGACCTTAACCAGCAGATAGCAAGCATCACAGTAAAAGGCAGCATTAGAAGCACTGAATTGATGACTTGGTGAGAGAAAGAAAATTTTAGCACTCAAAAGTAAATATCTTTCTCATTCTAATTTCATTTACTGAAATAGCATTTGTAAAACTATTCTACTGAATTTTAATTGGATATTGAACAGAAGATTTTTAAATGTTTTGGTTATGAGAAAGTGATGATACTGCATTTTGATTGACCATCATTTTGATTTTAATTAAACCATGTGATGATTGTACCTTGGGACAGTAAACCTTGTTCTACCTTGGGACATGTCTCAAGGTACAACATACACATGGTTCTTAATAATTTGGATATATTTTAGTATAAAGAGAGATATTCTAATCAAATGCAGTCTTTTATATGTAGTTTTTTTATAACTGCAGTCAAATTAGGTTTTGAACTTCCAAATTTATTATTTGTGTAAATTACACATTACAGTAATGTATCTTCTTAATTTAGTGCTTTAAAAAAATAAAGTTTTTGATTTTTCGTATAAAATTGGTTATATATATGACTGTTGCATGAATCACGAAGTATGTCCCAAGGTACAACAGGGTGTTGTACCTTGGGACAGTTTTCAGTTACTACTTAAAATGGCGGGCATTTTTTTATTTTTAAACTGTTTGAATTTGAAAAAATATATTATAGAGGAGAATGTTGGTGTATTTAAATAGTGTCTTCAGACTTTAAATCTAATTTTAATTTTTGAAGTTAAAAACTAAAATGTGAAAATTGTCCCAAGGTACAACACTCTCCCCTATACAGTCCCTGGCCATCTGAATAGACACACTATAGAGTTTTCGTAATTTCATACTTAACACTCTGTCTGATGCAAAGCCTCGTTTTTTTACTTATTTGGTCATGTTTTAATATACAGTGTTGACCCTTTCCAGTAAAAATTCATTTGCATTTAGGGGGCCATCAACAAATTGAAAAAAGAGAAAAATGTTTTGGATGGTCCTGCATCATAAAAATCTGAGAATAAGCTATAAATTTTAGAAAATACTTTAATAGCCATGTACAATTAGTCGGTGCATTTTCGTAAAAATTGTACTTACACTCTCGAAGGTATTCGCATTCCTCCAATTTCTTTCACACGCTTTTTGGCTTTTCCGCGCCAAGTTTTTCACAATACGTTAAAAAACTTTTAGAAAACTTGATAGCATACAAGTTGAGCATTATACTGCAATTTGAAATACAAATGTTGCATATTTGATAAATTATGCACATTAAAAAAAAACTAATTTTAACTAAATAGCAAAAGATAGCAATTTTTAACTGAAATAATTTCAAACCAAAGGGTAAAGGGCAAATTACAAAAAAAAAATTATGTTGAATATCTTGAATGTTCAGTAAGATATCTACAATCTATTGAGGTGTATTTCGACATTTTTTGGAAAAGAGCTTTTTCGTAAGGGGATGTTCACAAATCTCGCAAGTGCTTGCAATTATTTAGTGCATTCATGCTCCGATTTGTCATAAAAATTGAGGATTTGTGAAGATTTCCTTACCATCCTTCCCAAGAACATGGATGGAGAGAATTTGCTTACAAAAATTCAGTATTTACCACAAATAAGGATCTGTTGGGACAGCGAATTTATTGCCGTTATAACCGATGTGTTGTTATAAACGAGTTCGACTGTAGTTACATAATTGCATATTGAAAATTTTTATTCTTTAAAAACTATTACAAAAAAATATGACATGGTGTTTTTTATTATAATAAAATATAGACAAAATTAGAATCGGTGTGACTTTTTTTTTCGAAAGGAATGCCCATTTAATAATGTTGAACAAATGCACGCGTGTAACACTTTGGTTTGCAAAGGGGGCTGAGGCAGCTGAGAAGTATTGCAATTCGCATAATATAGGGATTGATAGTAAGTAAAACAGAAGGTGTAAATGCTAGTAGGTTTCAGTTGGTGATGCGAAAAGTTTTTCTACTTTGTAACAGACTTCCCAAAGGAAGGAGGTTATACATTCGAACTATGTATGTCGTTTTGTTTGTTTGTTTGACCACTCATAGCTTCTCCCCGGATGAACCGGTTTTCATGATTTTTTTTTTTTTTTTTTTATCGATCGAGGATGGTTTCTTATAAATCCAATATCTTGCGTTTTTAAATTTATGGAAAAGGTAGCTCGAAGAAGAAAAGTTTCTCATAATTCTTGAGGACATGGGTAATAAGGTATTTCGGATAATTTATTCCAGAACCTCTTCAACCGACTTCACAAGGGAAGATTATACATTCATACTGTATGTATGTCTTTTTTTTTTTTTGTTTGTTTGTTCACTCATAACTTCTCACCGGATGAACCGATTTTCATGATTTTTCCTTTAATTGATCGAGGGTGGTTTCCCATAGATCCCGTACCTTTGTTTGACCATATTCAATAATAAGAAAAAAGTTATGGGCAGAAATGTGTGTTTTTTTTTTTTTTTTCATCCATAACAATTTACTAAATGAACTGATTTCGATGATTTTTTCTTTAATCGATAGAGGGTCGTCTAACTCAAATATCGCATATCAGTTGACTAAATTTGTTTTTTTTAGAAATAACGTTATGGGTGAAAAATCAGTATTTTTTATATTTTAATTGGAAAGGCTTGGCTTGATTTTTCTTTGTTGGGAAAATTGTTACTAAGCATGAAAATCATTGTTAAAAAATAATTTGTTGCCATTAATCTGTAATATTAAGAGCAATTATAAATACATGAAAATGCTCTTGTGAACTAGACTACAGAATTTAAGTAACAGTCAGGAAGATATATTAGGAGAATAGCTAAAAACTATTATATGACACGTCATTCAAAGAAATTGTATTTCTCGAGTTTGACTGAAGGCTTCTCTGAAGAAAAAATTAAATCCAATCAGTTTGCTTTAGTGACCTTTTAAAATCGATTTTAAAACGGAATTTGTCATACAAACGGTTAGTGTTTACTGCCTTTCCCTCAAGGAAGGTTTTCCCTTTGATATGTATTTTTTAAAAGTGGAATATTTATATAAAAAATGTATTTGCACTAAAAAGAATAAAATAAAGTAATTTTTGAAAAAAAGAAAAAAACGACTTCAAATTATAAATTGTACTAAAAAGGGAAAAATGAATTAATTCTTTAAACAACATCGATACGACTTTTAAACATAATTTTTGAAATCTGTGACAGTCTACTTATCCTTACACCATGCGTTATTTTATATTGAAACTGTTGCAAACTCTAGGCCATCTTTAGTTGTAATTGATTCATATTTACAAAAATAATCATGAATCAAAATCGAACATAATTGTGCACAGACTTCAAAAATTATGTTTAAAAGTCGTATCGATGTTGTTTAAAGAATTAATTTATTTTTCAATTTTTAGCGCAATTTATAAGTTGAGTCGGTTCTATTTTTTTTTTTTTTTTTTCAAAAATTATTTTTTTTTTTTACATATAGCATGTGTTAGATTCGTAATTAACATTACTTACGCTCAATGAAATATCTAAAGTACTGTATGGTTCAGACTTAAAATCAGTCTTCTTTGCGAGTCTTAACTTCCCACCACAAATAGGTCGTGGGAAATTATTCATTCTTAGAAAATGGTCTTGTTAACTAGCCTATAGATAAGTAACCGACAGGAAGGTATATTAGGAGGATAGCTCAAAGGTGTAATATGACACGCCATTAAAAGAAACGGTAGCTCCCGAGGAGGAGGGGTAGTTAATTACGAATCCGTGGCCGGCGTCTCCATCGGCACGGATTCGTCTGTTTTTAGTTTTGACAAAATTCGTGGTGCAATACAGCTCTTCCGGGAGGTTTAATGTCCTGTAGTCTAAACACCTCAGACAGACAGCGGTTACATTACTTTGTAAAAGCCGCAAAATAATTAGTGGTCGGAAGTAGTAAAAGAAACCATTTTTGGAAAACACTATTAGGCCCAAATCAGTGGTCGGTCTTTCAGCCTTTTTTTTTTTTTTTTTTCAAAAATAAACTCATTAGTGCTATTTAAAGCTCAGGGTATTTTTAAAGAGTTTAGTGACCTAACCAGGAATTAAATAAACAACGACAACAAAATTGGGGTTTCGAGACAAAAACGGTGTATTTTAAGACTTAAATTAATAAGCATTCAATTTTATTTTAACAGTATTTTTACTGATAGTGCTTGAGAGGATATTTATTAATTGAAAGTTTGATGCAAGATCTGTACATCAGTTCTAGACTAAGGTTAGTTCAAAAATGACGATTTTCAAGATATAAAATAATAGTTTGGTTGTACGAAAATTAACCAACAAGGAATAAAACATACATATATTTGTTTTAATGTTGACTATCATGTTTTGTAGCCTAAATCACATAGCAGTTTTGTTACTATGCTACGAAATCACTCTTTTCAGTTTTTTACGCTCTCGTATAAAGTAGTGATAATGTGACTTAGGTTAGTCTGGCCCTCAGATGCATATTTTTTTTTAAAACGTTTCGTACAATTTCAAAAGATAGTCTAACATGCATGTTTCTTGTCTTGGTTGTACGAAAATTAACCAACAAGGAATAAAACATACATATATTTTTTTTAATGTTGACTATCATGTTTTGTAACCTAAATCACATAGCAGTTTTGTTACTATGCTACGAAATCACTCTTTTCAGTTTTTTACGCTCTCGTATAAAGTAGTGATAATGTGACTTAGGTTAGTCTGGACCTCAGATGCATATTTTTTTAAAAAATTTGTCCCGATTTTGCATGTTTTTTTTACGAAAATTAACCAACAAGGAATAAAACATACATATATTTTTTAATGTTGACTATCATGTTTTGTAGCCTAAATCACATAGCAGTTTTGTTACTATGCTACGAAATCGCTCTTTCAGTTTTTTACGCTCTCGTATAAAGTAGTGATAATGTGACTTAGGTTAGTCTGGCCCTCAGATGCATATTTTTTTAAAACGTTTTGTACAATTTCAAAAGATAGTCTAACATGCATGTTTCTTGTCTTGGTTGTACGAAAATTAACCAACAAGGAATAAAACATACATATATTTTTTTTAATGTTGACTATCATGTTTTGTAGCCTAAATCACATAGCAGTTTTGTTACTATGCTACGAAATCACTCTTTTCAGTTTTTTACGCTCTCGTATAAAGTAGTGATAATGTGACTTAGGTTAGTCTGGCCCTCAGATGCATATTTTTTTAAAAAACGTTTTGTACAATTTCAAAGATAGTCTAACATGCATGTTTCTTGTCTTGGTTGTACGAAAATTAACCAACAAGGAATAAAACATACATATTTTTTTTTTAATGTTGACTATCATGTTTTGTAGCCTAAATCACATAGCAGTTTTGCTACTATGCTACGAAATCACTCTTTTCAGTTTTTTACGCTCTCGTATAAAGTAGTGATAATGTGACTTACGTTAGTCTGGCCCTCAAAGATGCATATTTTTTTTAAAAACGTAACAACAAACGACGTTTGTACAATTTTCAAAAGATAGTCTAACATGCATGTTTCTTAATGAATTATTTAATGCGGAAAGTTAGAAGAATCCTAAGCTGAATTGAGTGTATACTTTCGGAATATTAATACTAATTAAATATGTTCTGAATTTAAAATATTAAAGCTTGAAGGTTAGTAGTCCTGTAAACAAAAAAGTTTTAAAAGGAGAAATAATTACCTTTGAATAATAGATTAAAAAGAATCTTTATTTGAGAAATAAACACAAAAGAGTACACAACACTTCACACAAAACTTAACACAATACTTAACACAATACTTAACACAAAATTTAACAACACTTTACACAAAAGTGTAAAGACTTATGCAATGTGCCACATATGAATACCAAAACAAATACATCATGAAAATAACTGAATTAAAACACAAAAGAGTACACAACACTTCACACAAAACTTAACACAACACTTCACACAAAACTTAACACAACACTTAACCACACAAAACTTAACACAATACTTAACCACACAAAACTTAACACAATACTTAACACAAAACTTAACAACAAAAAACTTATGCAATGTGCCACATATGAATACCAAAACAAATACATCATGAAAATAACTGAATTAAAACACAAAAACCAGTAAAAACTTTTTAGTGATGAGTTCATACTATTAATTGCGACTGTGTCACTTACAGACAAATTGCCAAACACCTGTTTCAGCTTTATTATGATAATACATTTGTAGTCTTGTCAATTGAATTATTTTAGAGTGTGCTTACGAGTAAAAAAGAAAAATGGAATTGGAACCTTTTTTTTTTTTTTGGTTGACCAATGTCATTTCCTGTATCATACGTTACATATTTTTCAAAGCTTAATTTACATTATTCACATAAACAAACAGATCTCACTTAAACTACTAGGAATTATCTAATATATAATGATGCTTAAAATATAAAAAATCATATTATTAAGTGTCAAAATTTTGTTGTCAATTAATATTAATACCATATAAGATGCATTTACATTTCTATGTATACATCTGGTTGCATAAAAAATTTAGCTAGAATGCCACCGGTATCTTTTAAAATCAAGAACTTTCAAGAATATGAAAGTTAAAAAAATGAAGTAGCTCATGATTATAATTTTACAGTTTCAAATAGTTTTGAAAGTTTTTACCAAAATGAACCAATTGTTATTTTTTTATTAAAGGGTCCATTACTTCTTTTGAGGTGAAAGAACATTAAGTGATGAGCACACTATTGGTTAAGTAATTCAATTGACTTGTGAAATTCCAGTATCACTATTTTTTACAAATGAGATCATTCACCTAATTTTAAACGATAAAATATTCAGTGATATTTTTTAATAATATGAATTTTAAAACATCGTTTCATAGTTTTGATTTTTTCCATTTCATATTTATACTTTATAAATGATATATAAACTTTCTTTATAAAGATTTGTTTTTATTTTTATAACACAGCAAAACTCCTCTGTAGCGGACGCCAACGGGACAAAAATATTAGTCCGCAATAGAGAGATTTTCGCAAAAGAAGTTTTCTTTTAAATCTCAGTGCTTCGCTAGCGGGGAATTAAAAGCTGTCCGCCTAAGTGGGGTGTCCATTAGAAGGAGTTTTACTGTATTTATTTTTCTTGTATTTAATGTTTCAAAGACCAGTACTTCAATATGACACATATGAATACAAAAACAAAAAATGCATCATGAAAATAAATTGATAAAAATAGGAACTGGTAAAAAAAAATAAACGGGACATAAAAACAAGTTCCTATTCGTAACAAAGTAAAGCTTTTAAGAACACAAAAAAATAACCATATAAAATTAAACAAGCTGATATGGAAACAATAAACAAGTAATACAACTAAAACCTGATGTAAAAAACTTTCTCGTGATAAATTTTATAGTATCAATTGCAAACTGTGTCATTTCCAAACAAATTACCAAAAGCTTGTTTAAGCTGTGTTATATTAATAGATGTGTAGTCTTGTTCATTGATTTTTTTTTTCTGAGTGTGCTTTTAAGTAAAAAAGAAAAATGGAATTGGAGACTTTTTTTTTTCTTGGCTGTGCAAAGTCAATTCCTGAATCATAAGTTCAAATATTTTTCAAAGCTTAATTTACATTATTCATATAAACAAACAGATGTCTAATACTGGGAATTATCTATTATATATTGATACTTAAAATGTAAAAATTTTTATTGTTAAGTGTCGTCATGTTGTCAATTAACATTAATGACTTACATGATGCATTTATATTTCTATGTTACATTCTTCATGTTTCTATTCTTACATCCGGTTGCATGAAAAATTAAGCTTGAACGCCAGCGAGGATTTAAAAATCAAGTATTTTCATAAATATGTGGCTTAAAAAACTAAATAGCTCGCGATTTTTGATTTCGAGGTTTTAAAAATAAATGGGTTTTAAACAAGATTTTAATCGAGGTTTAACATTAACTACTTTCAAGAATATGTGGGTTAAAAAACTGAATAGCTCATGATTTTCGATTTCGAGTTTTAAAAAATAATTCGGTTTTAAACAGGATTTCAATCGAGGTTTAAAATCAAGTACTTTCAAGAATGTGTGGTTTAAAAAACTAAATAGCTCATGATTTTTTATTCCGAGGTTTAAAAAATAATTGGGTTTTAAACAAGATTTTAATCGAGGTTTAAAATCAAGTACTTTCAAAAATATATGGTTTAAAAAACTAAATAGCTCATGAATAGGCTCATTTTCATGAAAATGACCCATTTATTACTTTTATTAAAGGCTTCATTATTCCTCTTTATGTGAAAGAACACCAAGTTGGTAGCGGTGCGAGTCAACTAGCCACCTTTGCCCCTAACCAAAGGCCGCGCTCCTTGGCAAAGCGGTAAAGAACAAAGCTTTTAGCAGGAAGATCTCGGTTCGATCCCTGCCGCCGTCGCTGTCCTTTATCATCCCCCAACGAACACCCTACATATGTCACCGCGTGACGATAATTATCCTTACCAACAGGCGCCCACTCGGCTCTCAATACCTGATCGCGGATGCAAAACCACAGTCGGATGAACATTAGGAAAAGTGCCAAATTGAGTATAAAAAATTTCAAATTTTAAAGATTTTTTAAAAATTATTTTTATAGTAGTTTAATTACAAATTAGTAACAGGTTTTTTTTTAAAATTAATGGCAAGATCAAGAGAAAGAATTACCCCTATTTTTGAAAGGTTTAATTTCTGTACTGTTACAGATCTGACAATTGTTACAGCTTCTGCCGTTAACTTGCACAAAATATGCTGCCCATATTGTTTATATAAAATAATATAATGTAAAACAAATAAACATGTGTAGTAATCATTTATAAATGGTAATATTTTTAAATTTAAGCAAAAATCTAGATATTTTATAAAATTGTCACATTGAAAATTTCGATTCAAAAAGATTTCTATAAAGTGAAATTATTCCTATTTATAATAGATCAAGTGAGTGAGGTGATAATGTTTGAATAAAAACACTCATACCTTTAGCTAATATTGTTTATGTTTTTTAAATGCAAATTACGGGTGCGGCGCTTATTACCGAAAATACGGTAGTCATCTTTTTTTAGGTGGGAGGGGGATTTAGCACAAAATGGTTTAACAAATTACATATTTTTGAAAGCAATGTTGTGTTTTCAGAAGTCTTGACGATCAAAGGGGTTAGGACAAAGATAGATTTTTTTTAATGTATATTTACGTTTTATAAAAAATGAAAGTGAATTATTATTAATAAACATAAAAGTTAATTCCGCTGGTAGTTGTTTTTCTCGCGATGTTTTATAATGCACAGGGTTCTTTTTAAAGATCGCGATTCGTAACTGGGACACGTTACCGATCTGATTTTGAAGAAATATGAAGCTTCTTTTGCCATAAATTAAAGTAACAACTTGGAAATTTTGCCATGGATTGAATGTAAAATGAAGTTAACACTGTTAAAAAAAAAATCTTTGGTATTTAATAGAAAATGTTTCAGAAATTTCTCTGCGACACAAATTGTCATTTTTCCTAATATTCACCCAATCTCTCTCGCCAGAATATCTGGCATTGGCGCACCCATTAATCCCCTACTCGTTCATTGGAGGAGAAGTATGTAGAGGTGCGAGTCATCTTTGCACCTAGTAAGATGAGCCTCCTTCGGCAAAGGGGTAAAGAACAAAGCTACCACCAGAAAGATCTCTTTTCACTTTACTAATAAATGTGCAAATGGTTTTGCTTGGAAATAGGCATAGGCAACAATTTCACATTCCTCAACATTTTATGTTGAAAATTACATATTATAATTATATATTATAATTATATATTATTTATCATTTTTTTGCTTGAGTTCTTTCTGGGAGAGGTTTCACGCCAGAAGAAATAATCAGACATCCTAAAAAACTGACGAAAGATTTGGACGGATTTAACTCTAATTAAACGCCTTAGAGAACAACTCTGAGCCGCTTCAGTAGGGGAATATGGGGCAAAATGGTATAGTCAAGATAAGTTACATTATTCAAAATGAACAAATTGGAAAGTTATTTTGAAAACAACAGTACATAAAGAGAGAATTATATACTTTATAATAGGACTTGCATTGAAATATAATTTTTCATTTTAGGCGGTAAATTTTTACGTTAAAGTAAAAGTGGAAAATTATCACTTTACACCATATATAGGGCAATTTGTACGTTAAAGTAAAAGTTGCAAATTTCACTTTAAACCATGTATGGAGCAAAGTGAAAAATTGAAATTGTTTCCGAATGAAATGATTTTCCATGCGGTAATTAACCCTTTATATTCGTATGTCGCCGTACAGTAGTGCAAATAACATGTAACGATTTACTTTACGAGTACAGAGGGTTATAAATGCTTTTTGTTACACATGAATAGCTAAATGCATGAACTATTGATAAAACGAGCAAATGAATAAAGGAATTAATGATTATTTTTAAAAAATAATTAGTTAAATGAACGAATGCGAAAACTACTTAATAAATGAACAAATTAAGAGAGGAGTAATTGAATGCATGAATAAATGAACAACAAATTTAGTTACTTGATGAGTGATGTAGGGACAAACTGAAATTAAATATGTATTTAACTTTGTCCCGCATGCGGGTCATTCTCAAAAAATGTTACAAATTGCAGTCTTGCAATTCAATGTCCTTCAGATTTTTTTAAATTCACATTACAATATTCGTAATTGTTTTGTTAAAAAGAGTATATTTTTAAGATATGGTTTCATTAGATTCAAAATTTGAAAACATGAAAACAACTCAAAAAACATTTCTGTGAACTTCAATATGTAAGGAAATTCGTATTTATTTTACTAAGAATGTTTTTTCTTTTTTTTTTTTTTCAATTTTAGTGAGAAGCAACAGAGCGGACATTTTTCTATTTTTTAATTAGCAATAAAATTTATTTTTCTAAGAATGTTTTTTTTTTTTTCAATTTTAATGGGAGGTAACAGAGTGGACATGTTTCTCCTTTTTAATTAGCAATAAAATTAAGTTTAGGCATTTACCATGAGAAAACTGCACAAATTTTAATAAATTTTATTAATTTTCAATAGTTGAACTAAAAATAATTAAAGGTTGTAGGAAAAATGGATATATAGTTTTCAAAGTATTGAATGTTGGAATTGTAACTATTTTTGAGAGTGACCCATGCACATGATAAATTGTACTAAACATTTGAAATCAAAACAAGCCTACCGTAAAATAAATTAACACTTCACCAGGACATTAGATGGTCTTAAATTAATATTTAAAATAATAATAGGAGTTTTATCATCGTGTAATAGCAAAAAAAAATGACTCGACACAAAATACTGCCAGATGGGCATCAAATTTTGAAAATGGTTTGTATTTTCACACAGCTTGATTTGTAGAGTAAAATATTTTATAACTGAAATCTAATACATGTTACGTAGCCAGTGGCGTAACTATAGCGCGGCAGAGCTGACAAACGAGAATCCGCCAGGCAGCTTTAACGTGCAGATTTCTTTCCTAAAAAATGAAATATATATTTCAATTAAATAAGTGAAGCAAAAAACGTGTAATTGATTGGTTGCTATAACTAGTACAGATTCTCCTTTTCCGTAGTAGCAATCAAAATTACTAAATATTGACGTATTAATAATCATTTTTACAAAAATACTTTTAAAATATAATTACTAGTTTTCATTTTATAAACCTAGTCTTAAAAATTCTTTGCAACACTGTGTATATAAATGTAGGTTAATTACTATTCATTAATTATGAATAATAATTCCATATCGTTTCAATTTTTAACAGTCTACAGTTAAGAAGGGAATCACAACTCCTCCAATGACACTCTTCAAGCATAGAGGTATCAAGGAGGGTCAGGTCCACACAGCAAAGTAGTAAGGCTGGGTTGACGCCCAGCTAATCTATATCCGGTCGGCCACGAGCTACCGTCGAACTTTACTTACCCGTACCCGGGGGAGGGCAGCCCTAAGGCCACGTGCTAACTGGGTAGGGGGGTGAAGTAGAAAAGTCTACTGTTAAGATACGAATGAAAATACTGCGTACATAACAAATTCTTGTTATCTATATTTTATTACAAAAACTTTTAAACTTCTATAAAGAAACTGCCATTGAACAAATGAGGGGAAAATACCTTTACGTTTCTGCAAAACTACTCGTACTGGACGCTTGGATCCTTTTTTCCGTATCAATCTTGATTTTCCGCCGTTTTTACAGCAATAGCAAATCCATACATCCATTTTCTTGATCTAAGAAAATTAACAAAACGTTTTGTCCGAAATCAGAATCTAGTAATACGAGATCACTCATAAAGGATGTCACGCTTCGAGGGGGGGAGGAAATTGTGACAAAGTGTGACAAGGGGTGGGGGGGGTAACAAGAAGTGTGACATCATGCATTATGAAACATAGCGTGACATGTGGCAAAGCGGGGAGGAGGGGCCGCTGAACTGTAACATATTGTGACAAAGGGGGAAGGGGGGTCAAATGTATGGGAAAAAAGCGTGAATGGCCCCTACAGTATTATGAACGTCCCCTACAGTAAATCTTTAGCATAATCTAGGAAGTTTGATGCAGGTAGAACATTCTTTGTAACTGTTACTTTGCTTTTAAATTAGGGACAAAAATTGTGCCTATCGGAATTCCGAGGAGAGTTTTACATACATTTTAGTTTTGTTTTAACAAGGCATTTACTTACAAGAACTGGAAGTCGATATTTTTTATCACCCAGAAAAATTTCTTATTTAACCCATAAACATAAAATCAAAGAAACAAAAGCCTAATCATTGATTGTAAAAAAAATGTTTTTTATTGGGGAACATTAGACAGGTGCAGAATGCGTTGTTTATCCACATCACGTTCACATTCTGTAGTACAAATAACAATATTTTCCCTTTCAAACCTTTTAAAAACAGCAGTATAACTTGCATAACACTTAAGTCAGAATAAATTAGTTAATTAAATTACTTAAAATGCCAAAGAAAACCAGCAGAAAAAGATAAGCAATAGCAATAAAACTCTGCTTTCCCACTCGTTTTTCAAAACTAAAATTAAGGGGTTTTAAGGAAGTTTTAAAAGAATTAAGGAACTGAAAATGCATCTTAACACATATCTAATGCCAGATTGCTAATTAAATGTAAAAGTGTGACATAAATGCAATTACACAGCAAAAATTTATTATCATCTGAAGTGATGTGGGGCGAAGATTGGCAGAATCAAAAATTGGTGCAGTTATGGCGTAAATAGCCTTTTTTGACATAATATGGTGCTGGAAATACATTTTAGCTAAAATTGCGAAGGCAGGCACAATTGGTTAGAATAGGCTGGTAACTGGAAATTAAGGACTTTGAAATAAAATTAAGTACTTTTAAGGGCCTTTAGTTTATAAAATGAAAATTAAAGAGTTTTTAAGGACACCTTGAAAACATTCACAGCTTTAAAAATCTGAAAGCACAGTGAAAGCTTTAGTCAAAAATGAGAGAGTAAAGCATTATCTATTAATATTTTTAGAAATATATTAGCCCCTTTTTAAAGCTCAAGACCAAAAAATTTGGGGTCAGTGGCCATTAGGTTGGCGAGGGGAAAAAAAGCTTTTTTATTTATTTAATTTTTTCTTTGAAAAACGTATTGTTTGATTTAAACTGTTCTAAACTTTTAAACTTTTCTCAACTAAAAATATTGGTACTTTGCTTATTACATATCTAAATGACAGAATGAAAAATTTTGAAAATGCATGAAAAATAACATTAAGTCTTTACGAACCATATTAATATACAATGAGTATATCGCAGCTAATAATTTTTTAGCTGTTATAATCAAAAGTGCAATCGCTTCTTAGGATTTTATTTGTGTGCTGTTTCTTATGGGTTTATGGCTTAGTATATTTATTACTGTTTAACGTTTAATCTTTATACCCAAGTATACAAATTGATAATACTGCTTCATGCTTTGCTTGAAAGTTTAGCAAATAATTTCAAATATTTTTATTGGCGCAAAATCTTGAACATAAAAGTTTTAGTTCATGCTAAAACACATTTAATACAATGTATCTATTTATTTTTCAATCCCCACCTACCTTTTTTTCTTTTTTTTCAGCTAGAAAATTATTTATTTCGTAATTAAAAAGAGTCTAGGTTCTGAATTGAAAGAAATATTAACATATTGATTGTCACACAGTAAGCTAAAATAATTTTCAGAGCAATAAATCAAGAACATACCTCTTAAAAATCTTATAAAATCTTGAGGAGCAGCATGAAAAAATTACGAAAAATATTGAGTATAAAATAGATATACAAAGAAGCAAATAAAAAGAAAACTTACCTTTTCATATTCCTTTTTGGACGTCATGAAGTCCAAGCAGACTTTACAGTATGCTCTGAAAAAAATTGGGGCGCTTGCTAAATTTCAATCTTGGTCACTGATAAGTAACGAGTCATTTAAAATTAAAAATTCATAAAAAGTAAAAAATGAAGTCTTCTTTTTTTTTAATCGTGTCCATGGACAATTAAATGGCCTCGTGTGTCTTTACAACCGCCAGATCCAAGACATCTGTGCTGTATCATAAGGAGTAAATGAAGTCATAAAAGGGTAAATTAACAGAAAGAAAAAAAAATGAATTTGAAACTATAAAAATCATTCGAGAGTATATGAAAATCTTCGTAGTTACAGCCTTAATTCCTCACATGATTACTTTTTAATTTTATGAGTCTTTTTTGTGCATTTGAGAGTGCCTAAGATTTGAGAGTGTGAAAATATACCAAAATATGGTGATTATGGCTCTAGCGCATGCCAAGTACAAGAGAACGGGCTCGTTCCAAATAGGAGGGGGATTTTCAAACCTGATACATGACCGCGTCAAAAATTGACAGCAAAGTTAATCCAAGGCACAGGAGAATCACACTACTTACTAAGCCAAGGAAGTGTCCAAAGAAATCATCGCAACTTCAACGCATGCTGGAGAAATTTCAAACCTGATACATGACCACGTCAAACATGACAGCAAAGTTAATCCAAGGCACAGGAGAATCACACTACTTACCAAGCCAAGGAAGTGTTCATAAAAATCACAACAACATCTTTAACCCAACACTGCGCAACTTTGGTTTTCTTTGCAAAATATTTTTTTTATGTTTGCTTGTGCTAGTTATAAGTGGGAAAAATACTAAAATAATTCTTATTTAATTCGGAAAAGTAGAATTCGAGAAAAATTGACATGTTGTTTAAAAACAACACTGCACCTTTAGGGGTAACAATAATAATTTTTTTATATAATCATTTTAACAAATAAAACCAAATCAATAATAAATAGGCGTACATTATAATCATAAAAAAGCACTAAAATTATGAAACTTTATTAAAATAATTTATTTTATTATTATTTATAAATTTATAAAATTTATTAAGGTAAAAATTTGCAGATGTAACTAATAATTA
Organism: Octonoba sinensis; assembly: GCA_038502835.1. Classification (NCBI taxonomy): domain Eukaryota; kingdom Metazoa; phylum Arthropoda; class Arachnida; order Araneae; family Uloboridae; genus Octonoba; species Octonoba sinensis. The sequence continues at coordinate 210,046,064 of CM076598.1, read as the reverse complement.
TTAGTTACATGTGCAAATTTTTACTTTGATTACCAATAAAGTTTAATAATAATTTCACTAAAAGATTTTAAACAAGAAACCTAACATCTGTAGGGGTCTATGCGATAATGTTCGTTTCTTCTTTGGTAGAGCGTGAATTGATTTTTAACAAAATCCCTAAATAATAATTTAATCGACCACTTTAAGCTAATTTGTGAAACATTTAACAACTATCTTCTAAAAGATACTAAATGAAATAAAATAGAACAACCTGTGGCACCTGTTCTTGTTTTAAAACAACAAGTAAAAAAGGCGCTTTAATATATATTTTTCCCGAAATTTTTCGGACAACTTATATTTATTTTATTTTAAAACTATGTAAGCAATTAGAGACTATTTTTTAAAATGAAATTGTTGCTTAAAATTTGTTAAAAAAAATTAAGAAGTTACTGTTTTTTACGAAATTAAAATGCCTTACAATTTTGTGAAAAAAGATGTACCTTGAGTTCAGTTTACAAGATCTAGGGGAAACTTATTAACTAACATGATCACACATGCAAAATGAAACGAAAGAATGTGCCACATGTTAAAAATATTACAAAATAAAAGCTTAGTGAACGAAAAATGGAGGTGTTGTTTAAAAACAACACGGCGCAGTGTAGGGTTAACGCATGGTGGAGAATTATCTGACCCAAAGGAAAATACATTATCATGCAAAAAGTAATGCAGTGCAGTAGTGGGTGTAGTACTGTAGTGTAGTGCTGTGAATATGCTACAAAGCATCTTACTTTCAATGATGGAACATGCTTAAGTAGTTAATATCAGCTACACTGGTAACATGAAATTTCGCTCTTATGTTCCGCAAGCTGCATACTGCTGGCATTACAATCGAATACCCTTATATGTTACATTATTTGAGTATCGCAAGTATGGCTTTGATATCGCTTTTCATTTGCAATAGGTGCATTTTGAATGGTCAGCAATGTATATTAAATTTTTAACAGTGTATCTTCTAGCGTTCAACTGAATTTTAATGGAGGTAATGCATTTAAAAACTTCTACAAATGATAATAAATGCAACAAAACATAAATGAGATTTTCTGTCATTTGTGAGAAAGAGCTTTGCCATGTTTACTAGCAACAAAAAATATTGCCTGAAAATTTGTAACTTGATTTAATTTATTTATGTTCTTCTTTCTTTGTTTTAATTTATTTATGTTCTGCGCTTTTTATATGTATTAAAGTGGCAGCGCTCTTTTTTCCAGTTTCGTTAAAACTATTGTTTTGACGATGATTATGGTGGATATAAATAAATATTTTTCACAAATATTTGATTATATAGTATATAATAGTTTTATTTTACAGATTATTATAACTTAGATGTTTTTTCGGTACGAATACTTTTTTCCAAAATTATGATATGTTTATTATTTATTCATTAAACTTTACTGTTCTTACCTGATAAATATATCTTTGATTTGATGTGCATTTCCATTTTACTGGGAGAATATTGTATATTTGGAGGGGGTTTTTACCCCCATTTTACTGGGAATTGTATATTTATAATATCTACAGCAGCGGTCATTTCGTATGACCGCCGAACTTACTAGTTTATAACATAACAGTACTTTTACAAAGTACAATATATTGTTTACGCGTGACTAAGTACTTAAACAGAAATTGTTGTGTTTTAAAAACTGCATGGCTTAATTATTGTGAGAGCTTACATCATATTAAACACTCTTCTCAACCATGTGCTATACCTTTAGAAAGTGGAAAGAACTGTAAACGGAGGAAGATTCGTTTCAAAATAGCACATTAATCATTAAATTGTCTTTACAAGGCTTTCATAAGACTTTGAGAAAATATCAAATTCAATTGTTCGTATTCAATATTGAGTGATTCCTCTATTGCAAGTTACGAATAAGAAATACAAACGAATAAAAAATACAAGCTGTGTTGATAGATGTTTTTCCGATTCCCGAAGCATACAGCTTTTCTGTGGATACTTTTAAATTCTGAAACCGTACTGAGATTTTTGATTCGTATAAAATGTTCCACCAAAAAGGAAGAACAATAATTTATAAATTAAAAAATATTTTTTTTTCAAAGAATGTTAAAATTTTCTGATAAGTTGGATGTCCCAAACATTTTATATCTTTATAGATCGCTTCGTACTTTCTGAGTCTTGTTTGCTGTAAAAAATTCGGCATAAAATGTAATGTCCCAGCATTAATTAGCATACAATGATTGTTAATTGGCATACAATGCCTTACGAAGGCATGATTTTTTAAGTGTTATTGAAGTTATACATACCTTTGACACAGAGTGTTGCTACAAATAATTAATCTCCCTCCAAGAGCGCATATGGTGCAAAGTTTCTGAAATATTTGATTTTGTTAAGATAGAAATTAAAATAATCATAAGTTGAAACAATTAAATCAATCATTAGTAGAACCTTGATTACATATAAAGCATAGTTAAACATGAGTTTAAGTTCAAAATTATATACAGTAAAACCCTGATTTAGCACCCACCCGGTAAAGTATCAACCTAACTAAACAAATCTTCCACATAGAAACGTCAATGTAATACACCCGTTATATAAAACTCCAACTCGATATACCGCCAACAGATCCTAGGAAAAGAACTTTTCTGAATTTTATTCTCCTCGTGCGATTTTTTCTTCTTAATTTAAGTGGCTTTTTATCCCTCCCTCTTTGCTTTACTCCTTTAGAATTTGTGTACGTGGAATCATAAGGCATTATTTATACAACTATAGATACTGTTACTTGTGTCTAATAGCAGCAGCAGCGCTAAAACACAGGTATACATTAAATTTCGCAAATCAAATGTTTTTTTTTTCTTTCCAATTGGGCTGCGGTATTGGTTCTCAACCATTGCAGACCTAGTGCGTTCCCCAGTAATTGGTACCATCTCTTTCAGTGGCACCACAATGAGTGTGGTACCATCGCCGTATGAGAATTTTGATGTTCAGTTACCACTGGCGGTACCTGAGCTCTCATTGATGCAATATGCAGTAGGAATTTAATTTAGCCGAGAGTATCCATGCCAAACGGATACTCAAGGGATCTTTAACATGCCGCATAATCATATGACATGGACGCAGACGATTTTCTGCATCTTGAAAATCCACCGCCAGGTTTGAACCTGCGATCTTGGGCATACGAGACCTGCGTCTTACCACTACACCACCCTGTCGGCGCAAATCAAATGTAAACAAACCGAATTACTGTCGGATTTTCTTAGCCGAGACTTTCCTCGAATTTGCGCATGCGTCAATCTGCCTACTTCGTCGAAATAGGGGCGAGAGGATGAATAAAGATTAGAAAATGTTTAGTTTTTATGAAGAACTATAAACTCTCTGCGTGTTTTTTTCTCTCCTTTGTGTTAAAGATTCAAATTGTAAATAAAATATATTGTCATCGGGGAAAAAGCAAAAAGTGCCCATCTCAGCGTATCACCCCCTTTGTTGAATAGAATTTTCCCGATGGATATTCCCGGTTTTCGTAAACGAACAGTAACTGCGCAGGTGCGACCTGTCTCCTTTCATGGTTGAAAATTTATTTTTGCTGTCTTTTTCGCATTTAGCACCATCTGTTGAAGATATCGCTTTTTCCCCTTTTTTCTTTCTTTTTTTCTTCCTCTATCGAAGCTTTTCTTTTCTTTTTTGCATTAATTCTCTTTAGTTCATGCAGACAGTGACGCTTCAGAATATTTATTTATACCAGCGATTCTCAACCTGTGGGGCGCGCACCCCTACGGGGGCGCGAGCACACGAGTAGGGGGCGCGAGAATATCCAAGAGAAAAAGTTAGTTTAACCCTCTAATGCCCAAGTTTTTTATCGTCGTCCGCCGCATATTAACCGATCTCACTTAGTAATTGGCTTAGGGCCGTGGTAGCCCAGTGGTTAGCACGTCGGACTTCCGCCTGGAAGGTCGCGCGTTCGATACCCACTGAAGACCACCATCTATACTTGGGGATATGTGCATGTAAAATCCGTAGACCCTACTACCTCTCCCCGTGCGTAAGCAATCTTAAGGCCTCGGCTAACAGGTAGGGGTTTGGTGGAGAAAAAGTAGTTGGCTTAAACCACGCTTCCTACTGACTTTTTCAATGACATCATGGTCCCTAGATGGTTAAAACCTTAGAGCATGTATTAGTACTGGAGGGAACAAGTTCAATGCTTACGTTAAGAAAAGCTGAAGCCAAGATCTTAAATCACGTGACTCTACTTGCGCCAGTGCTTTCAAACTTTTTCAAGGAAACCAGTTTTCTTCCAAACTTCCCTGGTCAAAAGTCATCACATGACTTTAGATCCCCGCTTCAAGAATGCAGGACTACCTTCCCTCTACCTTTTATAAAACTCAAGAGGAAGAGAAGTAGAGTCAAGGGCAACCCCACTACAAGGTAGGATCGGTCGATATGCTCGTCCGCCTTCAGGCGGAGTCGGGAATTAGAGGGTTAAAAAATTGATTATCTGACTGAAAGGAACGCACACATTCACATAGAAAACAAAATACATTTCGACATATTTAATAACGTAATAAAGTGAAACAAGTTACTAAATTGAAACTTTCTCAATCAAAATATACTGAGGAAAAATAAATTTAATAATTATTAGTGACTTCCTTGGACCTGTCTTGCAAAGCAAAGTCTTTTGAAGGAAAGCTTTATATTAGAAATAGCCACTCTCAGTTGTTTCTATATTTAGCCGAGATCTATAGTTTGTCTTCACAGAATCCACAGCAGAAAATCTAGATTCACATAAGTAGGATGTTGAAAATGGTAATAGAATACGAAATGCTCTTGTTTTTAGTGCAGAAAAATCATAACCTCTACTCCTGCCCAAAATTCAAATAGTGATTTATTACTTAATTAATTTCATTACTAAAATTACTCGTTTTTACTCTTGTTTTTGGCAGTTTGGATTCTGTTTTTGATTTATTTTTAACAAAGTACTCAATATACATTATTGTTGTATACATTTTATGGTAAGTGGGGAGCGCGATGAAAATTATGATAAATTGGGCCGCGAATACTGAAAGATTGAGAAACGCTGATTTATACACATACAGGAAATGTGATTTATAGTTGAAAGTAATTCAAAAATAAAATTATTATCTCATTTTATCCTGAATTATTTATCCGTACATCCTTTTCCATTACAAATTGAAATACATTATTTTGTAAATTTAAAATATTTTTTTAACAAAAAAAAAAAAAAAAAGGCTTTTTTCTGCTCATTTATAAATTTTAAATAACTTCAGAATATAATTTTCAATTTGATATTGTATTATGAGCTATACTTAAAACTAACTGATAATATAAAATTCTGTGTTCAAAAGTGGGCTGGAGTGTTCAAAAGTGGCGCCCCAAAACATTAAAAAAATCCATTCCTCAATCCTGAACATCTATTTTTTTCTTATCTTACATACTAGATGATAGTATCAGACTATTTATAGTATACTTAGAGATTAAACATTTTTTTAAAAATGTTTTTCTTGAAAGGAATAGGCGCTTCTGTTGTTGTTCTCTTGAAAATTATCCGACCTTTAAGGGGTTAATCAATGAGAAATGAGAACTTAGACGGGAAATTAATTTTAATAACTAATAACAATACTTTAAAAAAAAAAAAAAACATTAATTAATAACAACCTTTTAAAAACAGAACATAAATCAATAACATTACTTTTTAAAAAATATACAATTTAAAGAACATACAACATAATATATAACTTCTAACAAAAATTGTTGAACTAACAATACTGCAGAATTAACTTACTCCTTCTTTCCCACGTTGTTGTCTACAGACTTCGTTAACATATCTTTTACACTTCAGGCATAAACCGCCAACAAACAAAGGATGTTGAGTAGTTATAGCAACTTTGTTTGTTTCACAGCAGCTAATACAAATGTCTACAAGAGAAGACAGATTCAATTTTTGTCAAATGGTTAAAGTGTTTAAGAATCTACTGAACCAAATGCAGGAAGATATAAAAATCAATTTCATTAGTTCATACGCTCTTGAAAATGAATTTCAATGTTTCTAAAACATTAAAAATCTTTTTTTATGAAAAAGATATTCATTTTAAAGCAATTTCATTGCAATTTCAGAGTTTTATTATTTTTTTTTGTACCTCTGATACTCTTCTCACTGCACCACTGGCAAATATCTCTCAAATGTGTCATCACTATCACAGCTGCTAAAATCTTACATGATTGTTCATATTCTGATGACTCAAAACTGTTATTTACCATATTTATGACCAAGGATACAACTTTCTCGCTCGAGGAAAGAAAAAAAATGCAATTGTATTTTTCCAAGCCTAGCAGCTTGCAACTTAGGGTGCTTTCACACCAAAGGCAAAAAACTTGTCTTTTCTCTCCTGCGCAACCGCAGACCATATTTCTGAAGGCAAAAATATGCCTTGCGCTTGCGCAGATGAGAAAAGACAATTTTTTTTCCCTCGTTGCCGCTTTTCGGCACATTTTTCAGTCGAAAAAATGCATCGTATAGGCTGGGAAATACAGCAGAATAGTCTTTCAGTAGGGAGAAATATTGAGGTTATGTTATAAAGTAGAAATCGGAGCTTCTACCTTCCCTTTAGATTTATAGGAAACATAAGCTCTGCCAAGCAATTAAATATACTAGAAAATATTTTGATTTTTTCTTCACCTGATAAAATGATACTTTACTGTTAAAAAAATCTCTTCACTGTTAAGAAAATAACGGAAAAAGTACGGCAGCAGAGTTTCCGGAAATATTCCGTTTCTGATAATATTTCCCCGAGATTTAACAGAAGTTCCATTTCTTTTTTCTCCGTTAACCCAAATCAGGTTGTGAAAATACAGCAACTGTAAAACGGAAAAGTTCCGTTCTCGTATTTTCAGGACGTGATACTATTTCCGTTTTTGGAAGGTAAAACCATGTATTGAAGCACTACGGAAATCTTCCGTTAAAATCAGTCAAAAAACACTCTGAAAATTCAGTTTTTTTTCTAACAGTGTTATATTTACTTATCTGTTTAATGGAATTATTCGAAATAAATAGTTATAAATAAATACTGACAAATTCTGAAGCAATTTTATATGGTCTGGCAGATTCCTAATTCTTTTGATTACAGTAAAAGCTCTCTCGGACTATTGGAATAGATGGTATTTTTTATTTCTTTCATAATATTCCATAAGTTTTTGTTTTTCGTCCAAAGTAACATTTTTTGGACTGCAAAGGAAAAAATAAATAAATAAATAAAACTTGGTGCTTAATAAAGAGAAAAAATAGGTAGCGCCATCTTTTTCTGCTGGAGAAATTGTTTTTAATTTTGAATCTAATGCACGTTTTCTACGACTTTTTGAGAAAATGTGAGTTTTTCTTTTTTGAACAGTATCGGATTTGGGGTGAGTACGATACTGTATTTAAAGATATGACATTAAAATACACCAACATAAATAAAAGACCTACTTGTTCATTTTAAATACAAAATTTAAAATTTTCAAAATGGAAATTACAAAATGTGAATGTATAGAGACTATACCTTCCAGTTTTCTTTTTCCCTCACGTACATCTTTAAGTACAGCATCTGGAAAAATAGAACAAGTCTGACGTACTCTGTTTTGAAACTAAAATAGGCTATGAAAAATTTCTTACATTATATATAGACTGCTTGTATGTGTGAAGGGATTTTAAACTCTCTCCCCCCCCCCCCACAATAATGCTATAAATATAAGATAAAAGCTGACAACTCACCACAATCAATTTCCTCGTTGTTATTATCTTGATTACCACCAGATTGAGCACGCTTCACCTTTTTCTTGAGGGAGTCTAAAACCGTCTCATAGACCCCCGGAATTGCTGAGGGACAAAAAAATTTTATTCAAACATTCATCAGTGCACACAGTAGTCAATATATAAGATAATTATATATATTACCATGTTGCACCACAAAATTAGCTGGTCTGTCTACTGGGAACCCAGAAAATGCCCATTCTAATGAATTACCTCGATTTGGACACGCTATATTCATGCCTATGCACATAATCTAAAACAGAACAATTTGAAAAATTTGTACTCACAAATTACATCAAATTATCTTTGAAATAATGCAATGATTGAAGACTGAAATACAATAAATACATATAATTAATAGATAGTTATAGGGAACACAAATGGATAGAAAAAAATAGTGCGTGGAGTCCCTCCGCGCGGAAGTAGTGAAACTTCGTAATGTGGAAATGAAAATAGGAAGGGGTAGAAATGGATTTTTAGTGAAATCATATTGTTTCTTTTAGACAAACTTTATTAACATTGCTTACAATTCACAATTGATAGCATCTTTTAATTATCACTTTCGAGTGGAAAAATATGCAGATCTATAACATTTACAATGGGATTATGATAGCTAAAGTAAGATACGAAATGTTGGAGTTCTATTTTTTCAATATTTCTTGCAAAAACTGCATCAATGGTAGTTCCCCCTCTGGTTGTAGGATAATTCCTACCTTTTATCATTTCCAATCCAAATTTGTCTTTAAGGAAGGTTAATAATGTTTCAGCTTCAGGTAACGAGAAATTCACATTAAAATCTCCTGCAAGGATCACAGGCGGCTCACAATAAGCAATTCCCTCCCCAGGAGCGTTGAACATTTAACGCAACAGTGCTTTCATACCCCCTCCATGGTAGCGTTAATCGTTTAACGCAACCTTGTTGGAAGTCTTAGAAGTTTCACTTCAATAAATGCAAGTTGTTGTTGTCGTGTCCTCGCGCGTGGCGAGGAAGAATGGGTACGCTGCTAATGAGTCTAACGGGACCCTTGCAGGCAGGAGTCCGATTTCCGCCCCTTTGAAAGGTCTCTTAATTTTTTGAACCAGCTCTCAGATGAGAGACCGTCGCCTGGGATTGATTGGCAGCCCCAGAGGTATCATTTCCCTTGGAGGACATTGGAGCCACGACCTATTTAACGTGCACCAGCTCCCTTTAGAGTACACGGAATAAATGCAAGTTGATAGTTATGTAACAATAGATATGATAGACAGATATAGATAAGTATGGGTATATAGGTATACATAGATAAATACAGATAAATAGTTGTGAATAATATAAAAAGGAAACTGCGTTCCTCTAATCTCCTGTGGCTTAGTATACTACGAGCATGCACCGAAGGCCCCAGTTGCCGTGAAAAGGGAAATGGCATAAAAAGTGAAATGCATATATCTAGCCAGACTCGCTAGCTAGTTTTTATTAAATATAAACAACGGTTCTAAAACTAAACCTTGTGTGAATGATCACTTCTAAGACCCATTCCGTGTTTCCCTCCCGTCAGTCATACATATGACATTTATCATTGTCGTCACTACCGGGGGGGGGGGGGTAATTGTAGGGGTGGTGACACACTAAACGGATTTAAGAGTTTATGAAAGATATATGTATTGCAACTGTGCCATTATATTTAAATGTATTTATTCTATTAGGAAGTACATCGTATTTCTGCCTAAAAATCACTACCATATTCTGCGTTTCCTTATTTTTTACTTTGTATTCATTTTATTATTTTTTTCTGTTTTTATTATTTAATATTTTTATTCATGTTTTTTTATAATGTTTATTATTTGTTCAGAATAAAACATTTGTTTTATAGGGGCGTGGGTGGGACGCCACAAATTACTGCACCGGGGGACACCCGTGCTAGGCAGGCCACTTCATTTATTATAAGTATTTTTATAAATGCATATAAGAGATTTCTTACATTATAAAAGAAACGTTAAAAAGTGAATAATTAAAAAAATGTTCAAATGTGTTACAACAGACAGTTTTGCAGGAAATCACAGAAAAACGAAAAGATAAATTTGGAGAAATGTTAATCATGGAAATAAAGATTCTTACCATAATTGCATCACAAATTGCGTCCAACATGGCTTTAGAAGGCCTGTCTGGAAAGTGGTCTGTGAAATGATCCTTAAAATGAACAATTCTTCGGATGTCACACTAAAATGTTTTTTAAAGGTAAGCATAGCACATAACAGCAATTATATAAGTGTATATACGAAAAATATTTTTGCTCAAAAGCATTTTCACCCGTGTACCAAATTTTTAAAAACAGTAATTATCAACAGAACAAACAAAATGATGAAATCATTTTGATACATTATACATAACTAATACTAACAATGGCACAAACATGCTCTGTGAGTTATTACATTATGTTATAGAGGGGGAAACGATGATAGACAAGTATACACATATAGTGAAACTTTTCTTAAGGGGGTATTCTAGTGTAGAGGCAGACTGGAGCATATACTCTCCTTATATATGTTGCTACTGTCCCGAGATTTTTGGAAGGATTTTCTGTTGCAACATACAATCGAAGGAATCTACTTGCAGTTGTTAGCCTTCTGGAATGTACTATTGGTCCAGGTTTGCGATTTGCCAAATCATCAGAACAGTTGCCTTCTGAAAAACGTAAAAAATATCCCCGAGGTACATTTGGTCTGTACTGAGCTTCATATCAGCACTTAAGTGAGGAAAATACTTGACAGCAATTTTTGAAAATGGTACCACGAGAAGTTATTCACATTTATGAAGTGCTTTTCCTATTTCCCTGTTAGTGCTTTTCGGCTGGACGTTTTACCGTCAATTTTCCGCAGAAGATGTCATAGTGGCAGTTCATTAATACGCAACAAGCAAATTAACCACTGTAATGGCCGACCAAGTTCTATCCCCAACAAACGAATAACCCCACCCTTTGTGCCAGTATTAATGTTTGTTCCATCACATTCGACAGCTAACAATAATTACCTAAAATAACAATAACAAGTTGTCTCGAAAGCAGGCATGGTGTCAACTATTACCATTAGAAGTTACAGCTTATATTACGATGAAAAAAAGCAAAATTTTTGTCCAAGAACTACTTTAAACACAATTTGAACTATTCACATAAACTGCGAAGAAACTGATTAATAAAATATACATAAAATTCTTTTACATGCAATTATCACAATTTAAAATTAACAGTTCAATGATCACTAAGAGCATATGAAGTGCATCGATTCATAACTAAAGACATGCTACTTTGACCTTGAGTTTTTATTTTTCTTAAAGGGAAAGCATATTGTTGAGTGTCTCCGTTACATTAACTATCGCCTTTACATGTCTGACGCACTGTCATGAGGACTTTCGTCTGACTGATTTTGACGCGGAAAATTGATTTGTTTTTCGAATTTTTGCACGAAAAACTAAGGAAATATTTAGACAATCTGAACACTGAAATATTTTGTTATTTAGAAGATAGCACAAAAAATATAATATAATTTTCTTATTATAACTGTTGACAAGAACGAAAGTCCACGTAATGTATTTGTTCCGTCAAACTTTGGTCAGGTTGGGGCGCATCTTAACTTTTCCAAACTAAATAAAATTTTACACACGTTCATTTGGACCTATAGGGCACCTTTTCCGCACCCTGCCGAATACAAAATCCAAAAAAGTTTTTTCACTCCACCCTAATGTTTATGCCGCTGACTGACGGTTTTACCACCGTTATTTATACAGCTGACGATTTTTTTTATTATTTATAAAGTATGAAAAATCAACTGTACAAATTTCATAAGGTATAAAATTACTTTATATTTCAACATTTTTAACATGGTTCGTATACGTGACTGACGTATAAACCCCTCTCTCCACTACAGCTGACGGTTATTTTTTAGTTAACAATAACCTCAGGAATCACCGTATAAATTTTGATACGGTATAAAATAACTCGTAGCGTAATTTTTTTAACAACTTTAACATGCTATCACCTTCGGCTCCACCGCGGGTGCGGCGACTGACGTATATTTTGTTGATTATTAAATCTCTAGCAACTACTTAAATTAAAAATTATTCGGTATAAAATTTCAAGAAAAAATTAACGCTACCTCCCCTACAAATAACAGCACTGTCCAGCGTGCCGAATTTGGGGTTCGGTACTGTGCATGGTACTGCAGTGGCGCAACGAGGGGGGAACAGACAGCCCATGCCCCCCATAATAATATATAATATAATTTAGTGCAGTCCTTTAAAACAAAAAAAGGTAAACAATATTTTATAAATAATAAATTAAGTTTTAAAAAATAAATAAATTGTACAATAACCCCGATTTAACAACTGTCAAAAAGGGAAAACATAACATTCGTCGAATCCAATACGAGACTCTTAAAACCTATCGCTAATAGGAGGAAATTGTTGAATCTAGTATCCTTAAATAGAAGTTGTACTGCACTAAAATAAAAACGAATTTGGAAATTGTTGAATCTAGTTTCCTTAAGTAGAAGTTATACTGCACTAAAATAAAAACGAATTTGGAAATTGTTGAATCTAGTTTCCTTAAATAGAAGTTATACTGCACTAAAATAAAAACGAATTTGGAAATTGTTGAATCTAGTATCCTTAAATATAAGTTGTACTGCACTAAAATAAAAACAAGGCAGAATGTGCTATAATAACTTACAGCTTTCAGAATAATACAGAATGCAAAAATTTTTAAATATTGTAGCTGATATATTGTTTTAATCGAAGTTTAAGCACATCGAATGCCATCTTCTGATGCGTCGGCAGTTTCAGATTTAACAAAAATATCAGTCTAACTGTCTGAGCCCCAAGCTAAGACCAAATGTTTTTAAAATGCTCAAATAAACCAACTTCAGAACTATTTAAGACACATGTAGCAAATAACATTACAGCTATTAACAGGAGTTCTAAAATGTGGTGACGACATTCAAACTGCAGCAACATATTTTGAAGAATACAAGCAATCTTTCAGATAAATGCATTGACTGATGTATTCGTTTTATTTGATGACTTTCGTCTTGATCATGCATAGTTTTAAACAACATCAATACATAATTCAAAAAATTGAATCAAACATGAATACAAAATAAAGAATAATAAAAATTATTACTGATAGATTGAAATCTAATGTTAACGAATCCAGCGTATGATAAATTCCATAAGTAGATACTAATTGCAAAAACTTTCTTGCGTCGACAAATTTTTAAAGAATGGTTCAACATCTAGATTTCTTTTAATTTTAAAAATATTTAAATTCTTTCTTTATCAAAAGAAACAAGATGAGAGGGTGCCTCATAAAAAAAATATAGATTCATAAAAAATTTCATATATTTTTTTGAAAATGAAGTGCTTCTTTATATGTATATAAGGAAAGGAGGAAAATAAGCTCAAGAATATATTATTTATTAATTTTTTAACAGGCGGCAGTATTGTACCCATTTTACGGAGTACGTTACAGTGAACACAAATAATTTTCTGAAGAACATTATTTTTGCTGTTGAGATAAAGCAGATGCTAGTACTTTTTGCTACATCTGTTTCATTTTTTTTAAATAATTGATCTTTAGGAGAAGCTGAAGAACTTTACTATGGGGTATGCCATTGAGTACTAAAGTCGAATTAAAAGTCTACTCTAAACAATGAAATATGTAAACCAAAATACCCGATAAGCTTTGTGATTTCCAATTGTGAACACCCATTTTATCATTCCCGATGAGTATCCGTCGTCTTTAACGCCAATATCATCTGGGTCTATGACCAATGCTGGCCACCATATATATTTGGTGGTTTTGCACCAGACTAGGTGGCCTTTGGCGAATGTATACATCATTCGCGCTTGTGATATTTCTTGAGGTTTTTAAAATTTCAACCTGAAAACATATAAAAAATTAAAAATGAATATATATATTGTTCATACACATATTTTTATATAATTTTCAGGGATAAAAAAATAGGCACTTTTATGACCGTTTTCTTGAAAATTAACAGATCGTTAAAGGGTTAACAATCTGAAAAAAAAAAAACTCAACTGAAAATTTCTACGATTTTATATTAAGCAAATACACGAACATGATAGATACGCCCTAGAAGAATACATTTAATAATAATTTGTGTAAAAAGAGATGCATCCATAGAAGAAAATAAAATTCGTTCTGGAATCTAAGAAAATCATTTAAAATAATTTAAAAAATCCATCAAAGGCTTTCTACACATGTTACTGCCTTCTTCAATTGCAAAATGATCTAAAATTTAAATTTTAAATAAATCCTTCTTTTTTTCGTTTTGTTAATGGGGAATTATGCGGCATTGCGTGAGAATTACCGAAAAAAGTTCAATTAAAATGATAAATAAAAGAAAGTGAGATTCGTAAACATAAAATGTATTTTCTTTCGTAAAATGTATAAATATAGTTTCTATATAGATACTTTCACTTAGAAATAGAGACAAATACTATATGTCTTCTGAAGATACAGTGCCCAAATATACCAAATTTGTACTAAATTCAATTAAACCGTTTTACCAAGAAGAAAACAAGCGTTTTAAAGCACATGATAACTGTAGTGTTATGTGCAAATCTCTTTGCTGCAATGTGTTATAATACAGGAAGAAAATTGCAGAAAATGGTACTACATGCAGTAATTTCTTTAACCTAAACTGGAACCAAAACTGAACAAAACGAGAGGTTAACATGGGCAAATTAAAATATTTATTTTTTAATAAATTAATTTAAAAACTACTAAAATATTAATATTTTATTAATTTTTGGGTGTGCCTATAATGATGGAATGTCCAGCACTTATAAGTCAAGTATCAATATTTTATTTATTTCGTTTCGTCTTTTTGTTTTTTGCATACTATGCAATGTTAGAAAATGGTTGGTAAGGTAGTATTCAAAAAGCGTAAAGGGGATTTTATGATGATAATTTAGAATATGGGGCAGGGATGTTTTGATATGGAGAGTTTTTTTTTTTTTTTTCACTAAAACGCGTTTTCCTCAAAAGGCGATTTTTGAAAGTTTGATGCACCTTTTCTCAGAAAGTATTACTCACATGTCCATAAAATTTATATGAAACATTTGTCATGTACCCTAGTATTTATTGAAATGAGCTTTTAGCAAAATCATGCATATATATTTTTTACAATTTTTTTTCCCGTCAAAACATTACGTTTTCTGAGTATGCGTCAAAAAACATTTTTTTTTAAACTTTAAATAAAAATTTTACAAAATACTCATTTCAGTGTAACAAAAACATAAAAGGTATGGTTAACCAGCAGAAAAAATGTTGAGAGTGTACTTCCAACAGATTTTCAGAAAAGGCACCCTGAAAAACACTTATTTAACATTATCCATATGGAGCATTCCGATACCCCTTAAGTTTTTATATTTATAAATACAACACAAATACAAAAGTGACAACCAGAAACAGGCACAGAGTCCAGCTAGGATGGTCCTAGTCAATGTAACAATCCTCAATGAACATCAAGAGCCTTCTTAAAAGTTTTTATCCCACAGTAAGTAACAGCCGCTTCCGATAAACTATTCCAACTGCCTATTGAAGTAGCAATTTTTCGCAATTTCAAGATTAGTCGGAGATTTTAAAAAGCTAAAAATAATGACCTCTGGTTGTACCTTCTGTGCACAAATGTAGCCTATCAACATTTTCCATTTAAATGAATTTAAGTAAATGAATCCTGTCTCATATCTCTCCTTTGCTCCAATAAGTAACTTCGATAAATACCTAGAAGACTAGGTCTTCGTCTCAACTCTAACTCTCTTCATGTAAATTGCTGAAATTTTAACCCCTTCCCTCTCGCTCCCGTGAAAATGACGGTCTGAGGCTTCGCCTTCTATTTCTCGCTCCCGTGAAAATGACGGTCTGAGGTTTCGCCTTCTATTTCTCGCTCCCGTGAAAATGACGGTCTGAGGTTTCACCTCCTATTTCTCACTCCCGTAAAAATGACGGGCTGAAGTGTTTAAAATTTCAAAATAAAAACAAATCAAAAACTAAAAATGAATATATACATTGTTCATACACATATTTTTATATAATTTTCAGGGATAAAAAAATAGGCACTTTTATGACCGTTAAGGAGTTAATTGGGCTTCATATATCTTATTGAAAATGACTTTATATTAAAAAACTGAAAGCTGGAATTCTCTTTGAAATGCTAATTAACTCATTGTTTTCAGAGAGTAAATTTTAAAAAAATTTCATGGGATCCTTTCCGATCCCTGATAGTCCCAAAGGCTGGTATAGTTGGAATGTGCAAGGGTCGAATTTCTACCTACACGTAAACCTGCCAATTCAGCACATTTTGTAAAATATAGTCCTGCTCTGTAGCTGCATTAGCATTTCCCTCAAATCTGCTAAACATCTCACAACTATCTCAGCAAACCCACCAACTCCCATTACCATTTTTAATTTCCTTCATTAAACATATAACTCTCATAGCTATCCAAATGTAATGTAAAAAGAAAAGCAATATAATCCACAATACTCCATATTTTAGATACTAAACTGAGTAAAAGCACAAATTACATATAAAAATGCAAATACATTTCAAACAATAACAGTAAACAACAAAACATGGTTATTCCCGAAGACTTACAAAATGTAAACAAACACCACATGATTAGGCTTAATTGAAAAAACCCCAAAAAAGCAAATAAAATGAATTTTAGTCCTTCAAAATTAAAACATACTAAATTGCATCGAATATACAAGTAACAAAACAGAAAATATCAAAAAATATGCAAAAGATCCTCAATTTGAGTAAGAGCAAAACCTTCAGCACTTAGTTCCCTAGTGGCCAAAAAATAAAAAAATGCAGTAAAGGCTCTCTATAACTAAGTTTTCCTAGGGCGAATTCCTCCCGAAATTTTAACCAGAACTTTAAATAACAATCCAAATATTATTCATATGATAATTGTATGTAATATTCTTGCAAGCAATTTTACAATCATTTAAAATGTGTTTCCTAAAATTAATTATTAAATATAAATACAAGTTTAATTAAATTTAAGAAAAACAGAAAATATCAAACCGAGTAAGTTATTTATATATACTTTTTATTAAATGTCTTGGGGAATATTTGTTTTTTTTTTTTTTTTTTTGCTGTTTCAGTTACGTAGAAATTTTATACTTAGAATATGCGAATGCTTAATTCGTATTAAATGTTAGTTCAAGACACCGTTAAACGAAGAACTCAACGAACAGAAACTTAGCATTATGAAGTAGCTATAAATACCTTAACCGTTCTAAACGAAAAGTAAATCTTTTTACTAGAGTAACGTTGGCAGCTTTAAGTTTCAGGCCACCCCTTTTTAAGTAAATACATATCTATTATTAAAAATTAAAAACAAATAGACGGTGGGTGCTTATTTACGCAATGCGAGAGCGCTTCGAGAGGAAATATCTGAACGAACTGGTTCAACTTTCTCTGATCCAGAAAGCGGCACATTTTTTTTTTCATTTGTTACAATTTTACTCTTTTGCCTTCTTTTACTGTATTATTAACGACACAAACAATATTGAACATTAATACTAAGCTATCCATTGGGGCTGCCACCTAATGCTTCACTTGCAATCATCTAATTAATAAAGTAATTATAATAATTATAAACAGTAAACTCCGGAGTATCCGGCCTAATGTGTCGGAAAGGAATTCCGGAATTACCAAAAACCCGGAGTTCTATGAACTCATTCTTTTGCCTCACTGCAGAAGACAAAGTTTTTATCGAAACTCACTATAGTACAATACGTATTTTCTTACTTCTTATTTATTAGTACAAAGCCGTCAATATCCTAAGCCACACGTAGAACGTGAACGCTGGTGATCACTGAAGTAGCTGTCGGTAAGGCTCGATACCGATAGTTTATCAATGTTTACATACTGCACTCATTCAACTATAAACAAAAAGGAGAGACGATCGGAGAAGAATCTCCGATCGCTTTCCCGCACGGCCTCGGTCACGCCACGAGAAGCTAGTTAGGCAAAAGACGCACTTTTTACCCATTGGAATACATATGCTTTTTAGGCGCGGTGATTGATTATCGATACAAAAAACGCTAAGACAAGTTTCAAAAGTGAACAATAATGTAAAAAAAAGCATTTTCCTAATAAATTTTAATGTTGGCTTCGGTATTAACTTCCAGAATTTTATCATCGAGTTTAATTCGGTGAGCAAAAGGTCAATAAATTAGCGCGCTGCAACGACTTGGTGCATATTTTTTAAACTGCGTCATTTCCATAAAATTCCGATCAAATTTGCTGTGCAGTCCCCCCCCCCCAGCCCTTTTTTAAAGACTACTATTGTACATTTCTTTATTAATATTTCTTCTTTATATATAAATATATACAGTTTGTACCATTAAGGGGGGGATGGTTCTCTTTTAATTACAAAAAATGGTTTACTAATAATCGATTCTTTCTGAAGAAATGTCTGAACTTCACACAAAATTATCGGAAAACGTATGCACAACGAAAATATAAATTATAAAATTAGATGAGCGCCTCCCAGTTTATCATATTTTTTCAAAACATAAGGACAGCTGCAAACGTTGAACTATGTATAACAGGGGTCAGGAGCGTAGCAATTTAAAAATCTAGGGGGGGGGGGGTCAAACAATTTCATTTCAAAATGCTCAAAGTTATTTCCAAGAAAACCAATTAACAATGAAAAGTAATAAGTATTCACTCATTATTATTAATATTAATTGCAAAAAATCACTAATAAATGAGTATTTTTATAGATCGTTAAAATAAATTCATAGTTTTCAGAAAATAACCGAAATCCTTACCGAAAAACTCACAGCGTTTAGCTGACTGCTTTTGTACTTCGCGACAAGATGTCTGTCTCTTCACTGACTGCACTGAGCTCCGTTCCCAGACTGAAGAAACCAAAAAAAAGAGCAAGTTGCAGCAAACACAAAACGCCACTATCGGCACGTCGCAAAGTGCCACAGGAAACACGGCCGATTTGCTCGTCCGAAGGAGGGGCATAGGATCTTAGCAGACTCCCACTATCGACGTACTTTGTTCCACATTTAATTATCATACATAAGCAGCGCGATTTTCGCACGCCTCGGTTTATCTCATAGATCTTAAGCTAGATTAAATGTTCCCCACTTTCCCTCTGAAAGTTCGTGCCAATTCTTCAAGATCTCTTGTTGACCATCAAGAAATCAAAGGATCCCGCTGTATCGAGGCAACTGGATTTTTTCCTTTTCGAAGAGATTTCGACTTTTACAACCAAATCGCAATCGTGCAAAGTAACATAACAAAAGCAATAAATGTATATATGGGGTGTCCCAAACGACCGCATAAACTCTGCACAGCTAGATTCTTCGTTGGGTTAAACATTATCGTCTGGACAGATATGCAAATACTGTTGTTGATATGTCCAATACAGTGTTTTTTCTTGCACCGGCAGTGACGTCATACTTTGTTTTTCGTATTTTTCTCGTAAAATATGGATTGTACAGGAACGCTTCTTTGGGCAGTTTTTATGTACTCCCAACGAGGAATCTAGCTGTGCAGAGTTTATGCGGTCGGTTTGGGACCCTGTATATAATATATAGAGAGAGAGAGAGTTTATCTTTACTACTTGATATTCGAGCCCAAAACATAATTAATCTTTTGCCATATCTAATATAAAATAGGAAAAAAAGCATTTCAATGTTACAATTTGAAGTAAAAATCTACAAAATAAACAAACCTTCAAAGTTTAAACAAATGTTAAAATTCAGAGAAATATTTACTTTGTACAAAGCATCTCGCAGTTTTAAATTCATAACTGTCGAATCTAAACATCTAATTAGTCTCCACGTTTAATTAATTAGTTTGCGTATATGTATTAAAAAGCATCACATGTAATTCTTTACGTTAAAACTTAAAGGCAACTTAAAGCTATTTTTGAAACCAAATCATTTGTTTTAACCACTGGTTCTCTTTGAAACCAGTGATTAGAAATATTTTATCCAGATAGCATTTTTTTAATGCATGTTACGGGAAAGTAGGATAAAAGGGAGAAATTTTTGCTCTTCCGTAACTTTCCGTTTGCTTTTCACTGAATGAATTATGTACAAGGAGAAATTTTGCTCTTCCGTAACTTTTCACTGAATGAATTATGTACAAGATAGTACAACTCAGGTCTCATACTTTCGTTTAACCATGTTAATTCGTTAGAGAAAAAAATTATGGGTGAAAAATCTTATTTTCCTGTAAATTTGCAGAGCTTTCCTAATTACACTGGTCAACACGTGTTTTTCCCCAAGAATGAATTTCACTTTTTCTGAAGTACTTTTGTACGAGAAATCTATATCTGCTATCAAAATTTTTCTATCACGTATAGTTTTGTAGTAATGAGGAAGGAAATGTTCTATTTTTACGTTTTTTCAGTGTTTTTCCGATCATGCAGCATCGTTTTTACTGAGGTAAAGTACACAAAAGATCTTGAATGTCAACCGTTAAATCAGTGGTCATTTTATTTTGCTGGAAAAAAATAAGTGAAGTGTCGCGAACAGCCTCTGCAGATCCCCGAACGGAAGTGCGTATCAAATTACTGCACTGGATGCGGGTCTCGGTAGGAATTTTGCGAGAATTGGGATATAAAGGCAAATAGGCAAAGGATTGATACTGTACGACACGTTTAATGAGCATAAGCTACTGATTTTTATCATAGAAGTCTTCTGTTTGTGTGTAAAAATGCCCCCTGAAAACATGGGAACTCTATAAGCGATGAATCATGGAGAGCGGCTCCATCAGGACATTTCAGTTATGGAAAAAGAGATATTAAAGGAAGTGGAGTACAATTATGTTAGCAGATTACTGCTGGAAGTTAAAAAGGGACATTCCTGAGGCAAAATATCCCAGAACATATCAAAATCGATCCTTTTACGTTAAATATAAAATTATTTGGTTTTTTTTAGTGGAAATGCTTTTAATGTAAAATTTACAATACCCGTAAAAAAGGGGGGGGGGAGATGCTAAAGACTTTATTGACTGATCTTAGAAGTGTTTTCTAACCAGAACGAAAATGAAAACCATTTTCCTTATCACTTAAGGGTTTTGCTTGTAAGGTACTGCAATAATTTAGGGTAAATGTTATTAATGTAAACTATTACAGCACATTGCACGGAAAATCCTTACGTGATAGAGCAAAATGGTTTTCATTTTCGAGTTCAGCGTAAAAAATACTTCTAAGATCAGTTAAGAAAGTATATAGGGGAGATATTTTATTTATTTTTTTAAATTTATTTATTTTTTTTTTTTGTAGACCAGTAAGATTTTATTTATTAAAACTCCCTCTTTTAAATAAATAAATAAAAGATTGATGAATACACAGTGTTTGAAAAAATAGTTGCCACGAAGAACAAATATTAACAATAATTATAATTAGGGATAATTTATTGAGGGATCCTTCAAAATATATGTAAAATTAATTTATTCTTAATGAAATAAACTAAAATACACACTTGCTGTTGACAATTAAAAAATATCAGTTTAGCTATTCAAAAGTAGTTAATGATGAAGTTAAGCAAACGACATTCACAATGATTTCACATGTTTTGTTCATCTCAAATTATCCGATAATTCGACAGAGTATGTTTTTTCTTTTCTTTTTTTTTTTTTTCTTGAATCAGTAAAAATTTGCCCCGTGAGGTGTCGTGCCATATCCCCATAAATATATTTGCAAAGACTAAAAAGGATAAAATTAAAATATTGTTAAAAAGTAAATAGATTATTAAATAAGAACCGACATTACACCAGAATTGAAGGGGAAAAAATAAAACTAACATTCATATGGTTGAAAATTACTCCGAAAATTAAAATATAAAATCTCTGAACAAATTCAATGCATAATGTAATTTAAACAAAATTTAGTTAAAGTCTACAAGAATTATGCAAAAAAATCGCATGTTAATGGAAATCAGTCAAGAGCATAAATTTATTTAGACTCCAAGTATGCAACAATTTCTTAAATTAAATATATTTTGCATATGCTACGCTATAAGAGCGTTGATGGTTAACACCGCCGTTGATAAGGGGAATGAGGTTTGGGAAAACCCCTCCCCCCTCCTGAAATGGTGAAAATTGTCTGGAATTTGTCCAATTTCTCTTGTAAAACAATGACATTAGCTCACTTCTCCGGAGGAAACCCCTTCCAAATCTGGGTCTAGCTACGCCATTGTTGGTTAATTAGTTTAAGACAATTATGCTATCTTTATGATTCTGAGCGGACCGAAAAACAAGATCTGTTTAAAAGTAGCATTGATGCTGTTCATAGAGTGAATTTATCATCGAGGAGTTCAGCATAATGTTATAATTTTCAATTATATCAATGGTAATTTTGTTTTCCCCTTAGTTTCCCCTCCCTCCATGCAAAATATGTTACTTCTTACAGTTTAAATTTAAGAGCGAAGAGAAATAAGTTATCGTCCGAATAATGTTAATTCTCTTAGAATTTTCACACATTATTTTTTGTGAATTAATTTCTTTATATAAATGTAACTACTTCTGACGCTTAATCCATTGACTCTGTATCGAACGTATGCGTTTTTAAATTTATGGAAAGCGTATCTCGGAGAAAAGTTTATCGTAATTCTTGCGGACGTGGGTAATAATGTATTTCGGATAATTTATTCCAGAACCTTTTTAACCGACTTCACAAAGGAAGAAGGTTATACATTCATACTGTATATATGTCGGTTTTTTTTTTTTTTTTTTTTGTCCATTCATAACTTCTCACCGGATGAACCACGATTAAAGGGTTGAATTTTTTTAGAGTACTGGTTTTAAATATAATGTATCCGCTTTAACATTTAGCGGAGACACCTTGGGAATAATTTATTCCCCATCTTTGGAATAAATTATATTTTAATCAAAAGGAGTTATGTAATGACTTTCTTTCATTTGTTTATAACTTTGAACAACCGAACATATGGATATTATTTTTACCCGACTGCGACACATCCAAAAGAAAGTGTTATGGTTTTAGCAGTCTATGTAGGTGTGTTTATATTTGTTTTTATTATGTATATATGTTTGCATTTACTTGTATTCTACCATAGCGCCTAACACGTTATGCCGACCACCCACCAGCGCGTGATGTCTGTCTTAAGCATGCCATCATCCAAAGTTACCAAAAAAAAAAAATGTTTTTGTTGCCATACTTAAGAACCTAAATTTTTTAGGTTGAAAATTGTTGCCTATACATAGAAAAATAACACTAAAAATATTGGTTTAAAAATTTCAATTTCAAGTTCCATTATTTTTGGGTTTTTTATAAAGGGACCTATTTTACTCCCATCCTCCCCTACTACATTAACTTATTTTTAATACAAGAAAGTTCAATTTTTAAAAAAATGTAAAAGAAGAAATTAGAAAAATTGTCAACCACTCGAAATTCCAATTGTCGTCTTGACAATGAACGTGTTAAGGTAATTAGCTCGTGGTATGATAAGTACTTTGCTGATGCGGATACGTGTTATGCTAAATCCAAAATCTTCATGTTAAAAAGACATACTTAATTAATAAAAATAAAACTTTATCCAATTGAAAATTGAAAGATCACTCCTCCACCTTTCCTCTTGGGACATGTATTTCAAAGTTTTGCTTCCAGGAGCTCTGAATTAGATGTTATCTACTTTCATATTGCAATGGAAATATATTTCCTTCTAATCCTAACATGGGCGTATCCAAGGGACATGTACCCAGAAAAAAAAATTACCGGATGCGAAAATTTATTTCTTTCAATTGTTTTCAAATCACGTGCCTCGCAATCTGAAGGTATCGAAAAGCGCTTTTCTAAAAATTATGTTTACCGCGCAGCTTTGAAGTTTGCATATCGCTTATAGAAATGAACAGTGTCATATCTGCAAAATAGATATTTTTCAAGAGAGGAGTTTGAACTTGTTACAATTTGTTTTCTTTAATTACCTTATTTGTTCCAATGATTATTATAATCTATTTTGTTCAGAAAATAGTTATTGTTCTAGTTTTCTCTCACATGATAGATGTTAATGATGTCAAAAAAATGAGAAATAACTATAAAAAGTAGTTATTACAGAATTGCACCAAAAAAATACAGTTGGCCTCTAGCCTTAATTTTTGAACATTTACTTGCGGCAGTATTCCCAATATAAAAAGCGCAAAAATCTGAACATTTTGATATAAAACCAAAAAAACCAAAAAAAAAAACGATTTTTTGCAGATGTGACACTGTTCATTTCTATAAGCGATATTTCCATAATGAACGGAAGAATATTTTTATCTTCTGTTCCAAACGTTCAGATTTGGTAACTTGTAATTTTTTTAATATCATTTAGATTATAGTGCTTTTGCATCAAAAATTAAAAAGGAAAAGTTTAAAATAAAAGAACAAGTTTAGAAAACTATAATGAGCTGTGATAGTTCATGACAGGATCGTGAAGAAAATGCATAAGTTATAAATATCAAAAATAATCTAGTAAGAACAAAATATTGCAGTGAATACGAATTAATCATTCTTGTCTATAAATACAGTGCTAGCCATCTGTGCTGCCATGCTACAGGTCCGGGGTTCGATTCCCGGGCTGGGAAGGGTCGACTCAGCCTTTCATCCCTTCAGTGGGGTCGATAAAATGAGGACCAAGCATGCTTGGGAACTAAACACTGGGGGCTCCGCGTCAGGCCGGAACTTCTGCTTCTGCACCCCGGGGCCCTCGGTCTTGAAAACTGGGATGGGCACAGTAGGCCAGGTCCCCAAAAGGGCTGGCGCACCACTGAGTTTTTATTTATAAATAAATCTTCAGTTTTTTTAATGTTCTTAAATGAATAATGCCTTGAAAAAATGAACTTTCTCATAAAAGCATTTTTGTTCATTTACATTATCATTTACGTCGACAGGGGCGCGTAGTGGTAAGCAGGTCTCGTATGCCCAAGAACGCAGGTTCAAACCCGGCCCAAGTCGGTGGATTTTCAAGATGTAGAAAATCGTCTGCGTCCATGTCGTATGATGATGCGGCATGTTAAAGATCCCTTGAGTATTTGTTTGGCTTGGATACTCTCGGCTAAATTAAAGTGCTAATGCAGATTGCATCAACGAGAGCTCAGGTGACCCATCTAGGGAAAACTAAGCGTCAAAAAATTGCGGCAATGGTACCACGCTCATTGCGGTGCCGCTGAAAGAGTTGGTACCAATATCTGGGAACGCACTAGGTCTGCAATGGTTGATGACCAATACTGCAGCCCCAGTAGAAAGAAAAAAAAAAAAAAAACATTATCATTTACGCATGAAAATATTCTAAACCATACTCAAGAGAAGAAAGTTCATAGGTATGAAAGGAAAATTTAATTTAAAAAATAATTTATGGGAAAAACCTTGAACCGACTTCAAATTGTAAATTGCTCTAAAAAGTGAAAAATATTTTTTTTTTTCGATACGACTTTATACATAATTTTTGAAGCCGACGCAAAATTATCTAATTTTCATTACGCCATGTGTTACTTTACAATAAAACTGTTGCAAACTCTGGACCATTTATATTTGATTTGTTCATAATTACAAAGGTAATCATAAATCAAAATCTATCCTAATTTTGCACCGTCTTCAAAACTTATGTTTAAAATAAGTATCAAAGTTGCCTAAAGAATCAATTTATTTTTCCCTTTTTGCGCAATTTATATTTTGAAGTCTGTTCTATTTTTCCAAAACTTATTTTATTTTATTCTTTTTTAGTGTAAATACATTTTTTATTTAAAAAAAAACATATCAGATGGCACACCTTCTTTGAGTGAATGGCACTAGTGTAATAAATAATCATTTGAATGATAAATTCCGTTTTGAAGTCGATTTCAAATATCACTAGAGCAAACAAACTAATTGGATTTATTGTTTGCTTCACAGATGCCTTTAGTCAAACTCTTGTTATAATTGCTTTAAACCAGGGGTCCCCAACCTTTTTGTACCTGTGAGCACATACCAGAATATCAGTCACATGGCGGGCACCATTTATTTTTTCAAGATAAATTTACAGTTGCTGTATGTGGACATACACCAACTGTAACCATGTGGACAATAATACACACTACATATAATGCACAAAAAAATAATTTTAAAAATTAATTTAACATATGAATATAATTAGTATTAATATTCTTGTGTAAAATAAATGATACCTAAATTGCTTGCAAAACATACAAAGTATAAAAACTATTTATAAAATGTATAAAATACTGTCAATGTGATCTTTGGCATTGCATTTCACTGGGGAGCGCTTCATAATTGGGAGAATATGAGGAAATTCCTGCTCGCAAGCAATCATCGTTGTGTTCATCTGTAAAGTCGTGGTCTATATTTTGATTTTATGTCATTCACTGTCGAAAACTATGATCCACACAAGTATGTAGAACGAAAAAACGACTTTCTTTTATATGCTGCTCTTTTTAAGAATGGAGATTTATTTCTGTCAACTATATTTCAGAATTTCTTATCTGATATAATAGTTTTGAGGATAAGGTCATTCTAAAGTCTAAAATTTCTATCTCCACTTCTTCTCGCCTTACTTGGAAAAACTCTGAAATGTATGTTGCTATTTCGGTTACGTTTATTTGGTCGGTAAAAGGGTTTACAAAAAATGTGACCATGGGCTCAATGATATTAAATTGTTGAATGCGCTTTTCAAATTAATCTTGAAACATTTGAGGGTTCATGACAAATGTTGATAAGTCAACATTTATTAATATAAGATAAATGACTTGGTAGGGGACACTTTTCTCCACCAGACCCCTACCTGTTAGCCAAGGCCTTAGGATTGCTTACGCACGGGGAGAGGTAGTGGGGTCTACGGATTTTACATGCACATATCCCCAAGTATACATGGTGGTCTTCAGTGGGTATCGAACGCGCGACCTTCCAGGTGGAAGTCCGACGTGCTAACCACTAGGCTACCACTCTAGTAGTGGACAATTAGATCTTCAAGCTCCTAAAATAAGCGAATGTAACATTAAACTTGAATGAAATTATCAGAACCTATAGCGAACGATTCTTAGTGCTGGTTAATAGAACTAAAGTTGGCGTGGAGCATCTATGCAAGTACAAGGATTATAATATTTAATAGCTGCTTCCACAACGGGCACATTTGCTGCTCTTTGTTAAAGCCGATCAATAAGAAGGTTAGGGATATGGGGAAAATATATGGGAAAAAAGCGTGACATCATTTATGAATGGTTCCTTAGTCATTTTTAAAAAATTTTCTTCAAGTTAACAGCATAAAATAGATGATATTAATTTCTGTCCACTACTAATGCAAATACGTGTCTTATAAATGTCCACTATAGATACAAATTAAGCGTTTAGTAAATTTGACGTAAAAATCCTATTTTTTTTATCAAATGACATTTTATAGGTAATTAATTTTCAGAGAAATAGTCTGCGAATAAGCTAAATATGCAAATATTGATGTAACTCCCTTGAAAAATTTCTGCCACGTAAAAGAGTACGAAAATTTTCTTAAATGTGTCCACCACCGGGTCATTTACCTTACTCTAGATTCTAACTGTTCTCTTTTAAAATGGAAAACTGAAATATTTTATCGTTGGGCACAAGCAGCGGGGGCACCTAGACCGATCGACGGGGGCGATGGTGCCCGCGGGCATAGGGTTGGGGACCCCCGCGTTAAATACTTTACCGACCGCTAACGCTTCCGAGTCCCGCAATACGAGGGGAATTTCTTCCAAGGAGAAAGGGAGAGTTGCTGCCGGTGGGAGGCACCGATGCAGCGCGGGCAAGAATTGACACGTTATAATCGTTCACTTAATTCTTCTGTTTCTAGTTTGCTTACCAAAAAACCATACTATACGTATTTTTTTTCTTTCTTTGAACAGAAGTATCCTCAAAGTAGGCTATACAGCTTCACTTGATTGTATTTCTGCAGTTTTTTTATCTTGTGATTTTGGTGAGCGAAAAAAAAGTCTTATTTTTTTAAATCTCGGTAAATATTCATAAGAAACAATTTCCTTATGTCTTAAATGGTAAAAGAAGATAATTTTGTTCACTTTATTTTAACACCCCCCCCCCCCCATTTTTATAGCGGAAATTCTATTGTGCATTCTTAATTCATATGATACTTATTCATTTAAAAAGTCTGTAAACTGATTTATATTTTAATGTAAAGCCCTATTCGTATTCCAAGCAGTATTAAAAAGTAAGAGTATAAATAACGCATTGTAAATAATTTTTATGGAGTTAATAAAAACAGGAATGGGTGATGGGTGCATAAAACAAATAATTAGACCGTTCAGTTGTCATAAATTAATTCATGGAAGTATAGTTATGAAATAAAATATATCATAATTTTATATAGTTCAGAACAGAATATGCTTTAATACCTAAATTTTAGTGTCTACTTATTAAATACCAATTAATAAAATTTTTATTATCTCTTCGAAGAAGAGAACTAAAAATTAAAGCACACTATAAAAGTAATTATGAGCTTTAACTCAAAGGTCACGGAAATCAAGAATGCGCTTTGAAGATTCTGTCACTAATAATTAATTTTAGTTTAACCCTTTATACCTTTGTATTAGTGCTTGTCTGACATAACAATAAAACAATACAATCATATTTTAATAAATTTTAATGAATAAAAATCTCACAGGATTTTATTACTGAGTATTTTTTGGAAATTAAAGATACTAAAAGGGGATACAAGCAATTTTTGTAGTATTAAGACTTACCGAAAAAGCAGGTACGAAAAAAAAAGTTACTTAATACACAACATTACAATAAATTAGTTCAATTCAATCAAGATCAAATTCTGTGATGCATCAATTTTTGAAGAATTGCGATCAATCAAACAATTTTCGTAATTCAGTTTGAGACATTAATTGTAATTACGTATAAGCTTCAATTTAAAAAGGTTACTCACTTTTATTTTATGTTCCTAAACAAATAACAAAGTAAATTTAAATCCTCGATTATTACTTCCAGCAAAAGCTTGGCAAGCGTTTCTGCCGCCAAACAAAAAAAGCAATATTTAAAACTATCGACTGTTTTTACCGAGGTATAATCAAGTGTTAATGAGAAAATGAATAAAGACATAGTGTTGAAATAAGCAAATTTTATAAAGATATTAAACAATAAATACGTGGAAACAATATGGATGCTTCAGTACCTGAACACAAAAATTTAGATTAAACAATAAATAAAACGGTAGAACGGTCCAGAAATAATTGAACATAGATATGTTTTAAACATTCATATAATGATAAATAATAGTAAAAGCGTGGTATCGTAAATGTATTTTTTCAAATTCATTGTATTTTTGGTAGTTTCAAGAACGCTCCGTGCTTTGCCTACGGAAGAAAAATCTCAATCGCCTGAGGGGTAGAAAAGAGGCTTCAACCGATGGGAGGAGGGTCGCGTATTGCGGGACTCTGAACGAAGTTCTACGGGGACTCTAGCTAGTGGTTCAACAGCATACGCGTCGGTGGTATCGCATGTGTCGCATACGCACGGCCGACCGGCCGCTCAGTCGTAGATTCTGCTGTGCGTTGCCGCGGAGCTACGCACTTAACGCAAGTGAGCAATGTAGCTCAATACTAATAATAAAATGCAGATGATATAGTAAATGGCAATTGTTTATCGCCTTGGCTACCGATTGATAGGCTTTTTTTAGGTAGCCCCGAGAAAAAAGCGATTAATAGGCTATCGGTCGGTAGGCGTTGGCGATAAAAAGCCGATTAATAGGCAATTGGTTGGTTAGCATCGGCAACAAAAAGTAGATTAATAGGCTGTCGGTCGGTAAAGTGTTAATATTACAGCATAATGGCAGCAAACTCTTTTTTTTTAACAAGAAATTTATATTTATTAATAGCTTTCCCACCAAAAAAAAAATAAGCCAAGCCTTCCAATTAAAATAAAAAATACTTATCTTTCACCCAAAAAGTTTTTTCTAAAAAAAAACAAATGTAGTCAAATTGATGTGCGATATCCGTGTTAGACGACCCTCTATCGATTGAAGAAAAAATCATCAAAAATCGGTTCATTTCGTCAAAAGTTATGGAGGAAAAAACAAAAAAGAAATGACTACATTTTTGCCCTTAACATTTTTTCTAATTATCGAAGTACTGTCAAACAAAGGTACGGGACCTATGAGAAACCACCCCCGATCGATTTTAAAAAAATCATGAAAATATGTTCATACGGTGAGAAGAAGTAGGTGGATAAACAAAGAAACTATACACATAGAGCATGAATGTATAACCTCCTTCTTTGTTAAAGAACCAATTGTGCTGATATGAGAAAACAAATTTCATGGTATTCTAAAAATATACGGAGTGTTCTTATTTTGTTAGCGATAAAATATTAAAATTGAAATTATCAAACTAAAGTTATTAATAATTCAGGTAATTAATAAAAATGCATTAAGAGCATATATAAACATCAAGTCCGTGGGGAACCTGGATTTTGGATATCCGGTGTGTTCTGTCTGACGGATCCGTACCGGATATCAGACTTGAAGTTAGAAACTTGAAAATTTTATGCGTAATTTTAAACATCATGAACTTTCAAATACGTTCTGAAAATTTTAATTTGCGCGTAATATCGACACATGCTAATAAATTAAATTTTACGAACCAAATTTATGGGTCGGATAACCGAACCTTTAGTACAGTGGTTGGTCAAATACACTGTAAGAAAATTCCGGAACGTAACGCGTAATTTCCAGCAACGTTCGGGGCTTTTACAGGTTTCTGTGAGTTTCCTGTTTAAAATAGGTTTCTTTGCGAAAAGGTTCCTGAATTCAGAAGTGGCAACGTCTCTGCTCTACGCTTTGTGTTTTGGCGGGTGCGCCATGACAGTTTAAACGTTCGAAGCAAGCACAGCACTACTCGTACGGCCGGTAAGTAGATTAATTTTCATTCTTGTAGTGATCTTTCATTTTGAGTTTTACCTAATTAACTGTCTGAAACGTTTTTATAACTGTTCTGCAATATTTTAACATTTGCTGTTTCTGTTATAGCAGCATTGTTTTTCCGACAAGGAACACGCATAAATAATTTTTAACAAAGATCGTTTCGCTTGGAACAGTAGAAAGATATTTTAAAGCTGTTATTGTAATTGGGACCTATTTAACGGGGAATGTTTAAATTATTCTGAATTTTAAAAGGCTTGTGTCAGAATGTAATTTTGTAAAACGTTGGATACCCTATTTCTGTATTTGTTTTTGTATGTAATGTCTCGTTATAACTATAAATCCAAAAATCACTCATTTTTTTATATATTGTATTACATTAGAAGGTAGTTTACGGAACCGCTGCATATTTAAGCATGTTATGTTTCTTTCAACAAGGCCACATTTAAAATAAGATATTAAAATGTTGTTCTTATGCAGGTAAATATACTTGTCTGATGGTTTGAAAGTTAAATATTCATCTAGTTATATTTTGTTAATATAGTTTAAATTATGTTTTCCAAGTTTTATTAGTTGCATCTGGCATATGTATATGATTGTGATGATTAATTATAACCAAAAAAAAAAATCTTATGACGCATACTTTTGTGTTGTATGCTATTTTATAAAATTTTATGCAACTTAAATGTTGCACATTAAGCATACTTTTTGAAAAATTTGCAATGCATTGAGCTGACACTTAATTATGTTTCAAATAGGTTAAATTTTTGCGAGACATTTATTTAGACCAAATGTCACAATAATGCGTAGTATGCGAATAAGAATTCGGAATTAGTATTATTTTAAATACAATTTAGGGACAGTAATAAATATTCAGCAGTAGTTAGTAAATACAATCTGTTTGTCTAGCTGTAAATCATCAAAAGCATTCAAAGTCACCTTCCTCATTAAAAACACTTAGGGATGTCTCGAGTAGCACTTTAGCCGAGTCGTACGAATACTCGACCCAGTACCGAATCCTGAGTAGTTGTGAATCAAAAAGTATATTGAAATAAAAACATACATTTTAACTACATATATATAAACTAATAAATAAACTAATGACAGAAAATAAATGTAAGCGTTCCAAAATAGAATTCTTTAAACATTATAATTCTTTCTAAAAATCCGCTTCAAAAATGATTTTTGGCTGTAGTAAAAATTCATTCAATAATGTAAAATGCCTCATAATCACCCCCCCCCCCCCCCACGGAAAAAAGTCTATTTTCATTGTATGTTTTCATTTATTTTCTTTTCATTTTTTGTAATTAATTATACAGTGATATTTCAGCGAATCGTTAAATCAAACATGTTGGGCGCTACTCGTGCAGCTTAAGATAGTACCAAACAAAATATGAAAATGGAAAAAATAGTCGAATTTGCATATGAAGTTTACCAATATATAAGCTGCGTAAAAATATTTTATATACTTGAGGTTTTTTTTTTGTTATTGCATATTACATACTTATATTACATATTATTGTACTAATCAGTTATAAATTTATCTACTATTGGTAATCTTAAAAAAAATTATGAGATTTTTACAACTACCCAGTGATGGCCGGTGGACGCTAGTTCGCACCCCTTTGGAATCGTGACGTCACGCCAGGGGGCGTGGAGCTCTGACGTCACTCTGTTTAAGCCGGCCGTTTTCGTTTTCTGCGTTGAGTGTGTGAGTATAGTTTTTGCTTCTAACAGATCTAAGGAAATTAACGTTCCAGATAAGAGGAGATTGCTCTCATTTATTATTGTTATTAAAGCAATATAATTTTTTTTCAATAAAAACTTTGTGTAATTTTTTTTTTACTACTGTTAATTTTTTTTTAAACTTTGTGTATTTTTTTTTTTTTTTTCAATAAAAATGTGTGTTTTTCAATAAAACACACATTTTGTTTTGAATGAAAATAAGGAATATTGGGAAATGTACGATTGTTTTTTTCAGTTAAATTTTCTGAGAAAATTTAAATCACCTCCAACTAATTTTAAAAAAAATATTGTGTGTAGCATATTTTAAGGGAATTGATGACAGAAATAATTTGCAAATACTTTTGATTTAGAATATGAGATTGTTCACTAAAACTTTGTCAAAACGCAACCAAACATTAAGTTGAAGTATGATTTAGATTTTTAAAAAAAATCATAT
Source organism: Octonoba sinensis (assembly GCA_038502835.1). Classification (NCBI taxonomy): domain Eukaryota; kingdom Metazoa; phylum Arthropoda; class Arachnida; order Araneae; family Uloboridae; genus Octonoba; species Octonoba sinensis. Next base: position 210,013,152 of record CM076598.1, on the reverse strand, counting down.
ACATTTGTTCATAATTCTTTATTTCTTTTTTATAGCATAAATCACAAACAAATTAAAATTTGAAATCACATTTGACAAATTTTAAGAAAAAAGAAAAACAAATTGGATTACTTGAACGCAAAAAAAAAAAAAAAACTAGGTACGAAATTCTCATAAATAAGAAACAAATTAAAATTAGCAATCACATTCGTCAAATTTGAAAACAAAACAAAAACAAATTGCATTAGCATCAAACAAGTTTGAATCTACAGCAAAATCTTTAGGAAAATAATTTGTGCTACATAAAAGTACCACATCATGTAATCATGCAACAGATACTTGCATACCAAGCTGACATTCAATCCTTGGAGACTTTCAAAAAAATTCAAGATTACTGAAAAAAATATGAAGGACACAATTTTTGAAGGATTACAAATTTTAAGGATCAAACTGAAGAATTAAAATTGCAACACACATACCATTTGAAAAAAAAAATCAATGGATCTCTAACAAACAAATCCAATTTTTTTAAAAATTGATAGTAAAAAAATCAAAAATAATGTACAAAGTATATAAAGCAAATTTGTGTGCACACTTTTTTTTTTGAACACTAGGGAAAACAATATTTACAAAAGCAATAATCAAACAATACAAAAACATCTTGTAGAAAGAAAAAAAATATATATCTACCAGAATACTCAAAGATGAAAAATATGCAGCATTAAAAATATAATTAATTAAACGTGACATTAAATCTAATAAAAACCTCCATTTTTTTCAGTTGTTTTTAACAACACCCATTAAAAGCTTGATTATACATTAAAATTCATAATATTTTGGATAAAAAAAATGTTGTAGTCATAATTTAAGGGGGGAAAAAGACATATTTTTTGAAATTCTTGCATACTTGAAATAAACTAAGAAATCTAGGTGAGAAAATCTTGACATTTCTTACAATAATAAATTGATGATTTTAAAATAAAAATTTGTTCATTAATTGCATCGCACTTTTCATGGAACCACTCTTTGCATTTTTTACATTGTGCCATGCGTTTTCCTTTGAAGTTTTCATCAGACTCAAAGAATGGTCTTCGGCAGAGGCAATAGAGAGTTATGGTAAATGTCGACACTTTTATCCTATCTACAGAATCGTTTGTTTCCTTAAAAGTCTGTGAAAACTCCCGACATCAAGCATGCTCTTAGGTGTCCTCGAAGTGATCTAGCACAATAGGTCAGATCCTCAGTATTCTGGTCGATTGTATTCAATCATATATATTTTTTTCTTTCTACAAGAGGTTTTTATATTGTTTGATTATTGCTTTTGTAAATATGGTTTTGCCTAGTGTTCAAAAAAAGAAAAAGTGTGCACACAAATTTGCTTTATATACTTTGTACATTATTTTTGATTTTTTTACTATCAATTTTTAAAAAAATTGGATTTGTTTGTTAGAGATCCATTGATTTTTTTTTTCAAATGGTATGTGTGTTGCAATTTTAATTCTTCAGTTTGATCCTTAAAATTTGTAATCCTTCAAAAATTGTGTCCTTCATATTTTTTTCAGTAATCTTGAATTTTTTTGAAAGTCTCCAAGGATTGAATGTCAGCTTGGTATGCAAGTATCTGTTGCATGATTACATGATGTGGTACTTTTATGTAGCACAAATTATTTTCCTAAAAAATTTTGCTGTAGATTCAAACTTGTTTGATGCTAATGCAATTTGTTTTTGTTTTGTTTTCAAATTTGACGAATGTGATTGCTAATTTTAATTTGTTTCTTATTTATGAGAATTTCGCACCTAGTTTTTTTGCGTTCAAGTAATCCAATTTGTTTTTCTTTTTTCTTAAAATTTGTCAAATGTGATTTCAAATTTTAATTTGTTTGTGATTTATGCTATAAAAAAGAAATAAAGAATTATGAACAAATGTATATGATTTTTTTTAAAAATCTAAATCATACTTCAACTTAATGTTTGGTTGCATTTTGACAAAGTTTTAGTTACCAATCTCATATTCTAAATCAAAAGCATTTGCAAATTATTTCTGTCATCAATTCCCTTAAAATATGCTACACACAATATTTTTTTTAAAATTAGTTGGAGGTGATTTAAATTTTCTCAGAAAATTTAACTGAAAAAAACAATCGTACATTTCCCAATATTCCTTATTTTCATTCAAAACAAAATTGTGTTTTTGCCTTTTTATTGAAAAAAAAAATACACAAAGTTTAAAAAAAAATTAACAGTAGTAAAAAAAAAATTACACAAAGTTTTTATTGAAAAAAAATTATATTGCTTTAATAACAATAATAAATGAGAGCAATCTCCTCTTATCTGGAACGTTAATTTCCTTAGATCTGTTAGAAGCAAAAACTATACTCACACACTCAACGCAGAAAACGAAAACGGCCGGCTTAAACAGAGTGACGTCAGAGCTCCACGCCCCCTGGCGTGACGTCACGATTCCAAAGGGGTGCGAACTAGCGTCCACCGTGATGGCCGAGTACTTGGTACACTACTAAAAAAAATCCTACAGCAAACAAAAGCTGTAAAGAATTCTCAGACTTTATTCGATTGGGGCAAAAAAACTAACTTATCTAATCAACAATAGAAAAATCCTATTAGGTATTGGTGTTTCAGATTTGAAGGGAAACACCATTTCTAGAGCTAAGTTGCTAGATACTGTAAACAATTCAGAAATCTACACTTACGCTGGCGAACAGTTACCAGCTGTACCAGTAATGTGTCAGCTTTTCATTTCATCAAACTTAGTATGCATCAACCAATTTTTGTGATATGAAGCTCTTGCCTCCATATTATTTAAAAAATTACTAATTATTTGTAGAAATGGCAAGATTATTCCAGGTATGGATTTTAACAAAACGAAACGCTGTGATGGCATCATCTGTAACCGTTTACATGGAAGATGGAACAGAAGTGGACGATTCTTTTCTTTACCAGCCAGGACTCTAGTTTATCTCCTCTCTGAAAATGATATGCTAAATATATTTTTGAGCATTTTATTGTGTTTATTAGTATATTTTTCCTTTAACTATAATGTATAAAGCTTTTCAAAATGCTCTGATTACACTAAGCTTGTTCTTTTGATGAAACTTCTTAAAGATATTTTGATTTGAAAGCTGACGCTTTTGTCAAAATATATTATATAAATTATATTATAATTTTAACAGCAATAGCATTTTATAGTATGTTTTGTTCTTGAAAAGTGCCTCGTGTGTATATCATGTTTCCTATTGGTTAAAATCATTTGCCACTTGCTCTTTGAGGACTAAAGTTAAAATGCAGCCCTTTTAATAGCAATTAAAACTGCACATATTTTTAATATCATACAATTGTAATTGTCTTAATGTAGTTTTTACTCTCAGAGAAGGGGAATAAGTGCATTGTGGCGTGCACAGTAACAGCATGAATAGTATATCCTTTTTTTTTTTCTTTTCTAGAGACCAGGGTTACAATCCGAATTTCCAAATATTCCAACCGTGCCAGATGTTCTTACACCAGAGGGGGTAGCCAGAGAGATGCTGTTACAAATTCTTTATTTTCATCCAGTGTTAGATGCATTGTGTTCATATCTGGATTATATTACTGCTGTAGTGTGAAATATTTGAAACCTATTTTTAAAATGCTTTACTTATATTGGCATCTTCGAAATAATTATTTGATTGAAATGAATCTGTAAAAAGCAATCATTCATAGCAAAAAACTTAAAATCATTTAAATTTCCCAAAAAAAAAAACTAAAGCAATCTTCTTCTAACTATATACATTATTTAACTGTGATTAAGTGTAAGTATGGTATGAAGATAAATCACTAAATCTCATTTGAAACACAATTATTACAAATTGCTTGATGTTTTTTAAAAATTGCATAGTATATACTTATTGCTCATGTAACTGTAATATTTTTCATTATTATTATGTAATTTTAGTTTAAAGGTACAAATCTAGTACATGATTTTTGTTTGAAACAGTTAAAATAGTTTCATTATTCGCAATAATCTATGAATTTCTACACATGTACTTTCAAACATATTAAAATATAAAGCAGTAACAATATTTTCAAGTTCTTTTATTGCATTTTGTTCTCATATTTAGTATTTTGAGCATTCCTTGAAAACGAGGAATGCTTTTCTGCAACTTTTCACTTTTTAAATTCTTCTTTGAATCAGATTGTTCTTGGGAAGGTTTGACTCTATCCTCTTACCAATGCCAGTTAACAATGCGTGTAGGAATATTGTTAATAATTTTCAGTTTTAAAATTTGATATAAAAGTCCCTTTTTTAAATTAGTTTTCCTTGGGGACAAGCTTATGGTCTGCGGTCTGCTGTACGACGAGTGCTGGCTTCAATGTTCAACTGTCATGGCGAATAATATCTGCTTTTCCTTCTACATTGGGATGAGCAAAATATTTAATAGTTTAACAATCAATACTGTTTCAGGTGGGAAATGAGTTCGGAATTAATATTACAATGCTTTCATTAATTTGATTTTTATCTTTTATTTATTTATTTCAAGCTTATATATTGTTACATAAGGGTAGGTGTTCATCTAATTATATAATTTATATTTTTAAACTGGGGGGGGGGGGGGTTGAGAGGCATAATTTTCCCGAAAATTTTGTGTTTAGAAAATGTTTTTGTACTGAGAATCAATTTATGTTCATACCATACTTCTAGTTAATCACAGTTAAATAATGTATATAGTTAGACCAAGTTTGCTTTAGTTTTTTGAGAAATTTAAATGATAGGAAGTTTTTTTGCTATGCATGATTGCATGCAAGCTGAAAAACTGTGGGATGGCCTGTCACATTTTATAGATATGCCTCTTTTTTATTATTTTGTCAAGCAGTTTCATATAAAAATCACATTTTTATGTTTACTTATATGTAGGTGATGTGTGAACTTAGAGATTAAAAATGTCATTTAAAAATGTTTGTATTTGTTGTTATTTATTTTTTGTCTAAATTTTTTTTTTTTTTTGCAGAACACATTATACTAAGATATTATTCTTGATCTTAACAAATAATAATTTTGATAACTTCAGTTTTTAATTTTTGTGCATTATATTAAACTATGGATATAAGGGTTATTTTATTTATAACATTTATGACTTGAGATTTCCTATGGTTGTACGAAATGTGGCAACAATTAAATATCACTTCAGTTGATTTAATTGATAATTTCCTGAAAGCTTAAAATTTTTATTTTTAACAAAATACTCTTGGAAAAAATTAAACTTAAAGTGGTCACAATTTTTTAAAAAATATTTTAAATTCTAAACTTGATATGTGCTATTTGCAGCTACTAATTTACAAAACAAATGTTTTCAATTTTGTCTCGACTTACACTAATAACCATGGAAATTCATCTTATTTCTTTTATACTTCATAAATGAATATTTTCCCTTAGAAATGGCCGAGAAGTGAAAAAAAATTGTTAATAAATCGCTTTTTAATTGTTGCAAGCTTTTTTCTTCTTTTTTTTAATACCTAAACGTCATAACTTTTTATGTTTTAACATGATTATTAATTATTCATATTGCTAACAATTAGAATAAAATTAAGTCCTATTATATTTACAAAGAAACTATGGACAAGTTTGATTTTAAAATTAGTATGTTTACAGGAAAAAGAGTTCTTAAAACAGGTAATAAATAGGCTTCAAAAAGTTCAGATATGTACTCTACTCATTGCAAGGTAAGTATCTTGATTTTTTAAACTACAAAGGTATTTTTAAGAATTCAAACAAGTTTCTAGAAATCCAATACTTATATCTGGAAACTACTTATATACTTGAGGGATGCTTCTGAGGTATCAATATTATTTTTGATGATATAGCTGAAAATTAAATATCTTAAAACTTTTGCTAAGTAATTGTAAGTTTCATGAATTTCAAAAGTTAACTTCACAATGAGTTAGCTTTTGAAATTCATGAAATGTACAAAAATTACTTACCAAAAATATTAAGATATTAAAATTGTTAGTTATATCATCAAAAATGATTCTGGGAACGGTACTGCCTTCTAGTGGGAAATTTTAGAATTCAGAAACATTCCAGGTTAATTCCAGGAAAGTTACTGGTTTTCTGTAGAAAGTTTTCCTAGTCATTCAGAAAGGTTCCTGGTTAATTCCAGGAAAGTTACTGGCTTTTTGTGGGAAGTTTTCCTAGTTATTCAGAAAGGTTCTGATTAATTCCAGGAAAGTTACTGCCTTTCTGTGGGAAGTTTTCCTAGTTATTCAGTAAGGTTCCTGGTTAATTCCAGGAAAGTTACTGGCTTTTTGTGGGAAGTTTTCTTAATTATTCAGAAAGGTTCCAGGTCGATCCCAGGAATGTTACTGTTAAAAAATAGGCACATGAGGTGCCTAGCATATTCCTAGTAACGTTCCTGATTTCTTTTTACAGTGTACTGGATGCTTAAAAATCGGACGGACCATTGCTTTAAGAGGATCGGTCTTCTTAGAAGGAAGCGGATACCCGGTATCCGACCAATTTTGAAACATCCATCCGATCCAGCAACTACACGGAAGATTGGTTATCCGGCTTGGGAAAGTTTATTTTTAAAATTCAAATTATTAGGATGTTTTGAAAATATATGATGTAATTTAAAAAACTTAATACGTATTTAGAAGCTGTGGCATACGTTTCAAAATATGTAAACAATTTGCAAGTTTCAAATATAAGAGGCGGATATCCGCAGTCTGACAAAATAAATATCTTGTGGATCCCTAATCCTGACAATGGTCTCCCCGCCCCAAAGCAAAATCCTGGTTGCTACTGTATGTCACTCTATAAGATTAAAAAAATAACAATAATAATTTGATAGCTTCATTATTATAACATTTTTAAATGCTTTTGCAGTGGTGTTGACAAATTAAATTTTAAAAATAAAGTTATATTTCGAAATGTGTCGACAGGGTGGCGTACTGGTAAGCCTCAGGCTTCGTACGCCCAAGATCGCAGGTTCAAACCTGGCCCAAGTCGGTGGATTTTCAAGGTGCAGAAAACAGTCTTCGACCATGTCGTATGATTATGCGGCAAGTTAGAGATCCCTTGAGTGTCCGTTTGGCATGGATACTCTCGGCTAAATTAAATTCCTAGTGCCGTTTGCATCAACGAGAGCTCAGGTGCCCCCATCTAGGGAAAACTGAGCGTCAAAAAAATTGCGGCAATGGTACCACACTTATTGTGGTGCCGCTGAAAGAGTCGGTACCAATCTCTGGGGACGCACTAGGTCTGCAATGGTTGAGGACCAATACTGCAGCCCCATTAGAAAGAATAGGAAAAAAAATATTTCGAAATGTCATTTTCCTTCCTGGCATGCCATCAACAATGTTTAATATAATTTCTAGCTTCAAAACCCACAATACATTTCTCTCTGCTTAATATCTTGTATCTTAAACTATGAAAACACAACTAAAATGCACGCACAATGAGTGCTTTCTAAAAATATTATTAAAATATAAGCTTTTATGACAATAAGCAGTATTAATGTGTAACTCAAAAATATATAATTTCTTTACCACCTATTGTTATTTCTCTATCACCTACGTGAAGGCGATGGCATTTAATATTTTAGGTTTCCTTTAAAATATGTTGGAATTGTTATTAGTCAGAAAAAGTTAAAAAATAAAACTCGGAGTCGACACTTTAAGCGACTCCGAGTAATTACCTCCAAAGTCCTTCGACTCTGACCCTCACAGCCCTGGATGTAACCGATATCTTTTTTTTTTTCGTCTTCTCTTTTTAAACGATGTATCGTATCGTCCATTCTCACCTATACGCTGACGAATAAAACTCTACATTTTGATGCGCAGACTAATCTTATTATTCTTATTTGGCTTTTAGTTCTTCTTTAGTTTTAGCGATTTAAAAATTATTTCCTACAGCAAACAATCGAGTTTTATTTTTATTTTATAGGATTTTTAAGCTCTTAGTACGGGGAATTATTTCGGGGTTCTGGGAATATGTTTTTGCTTTTAGTTCTTATTTGTTTTCAAACGATTTACACTATATTCCCTGCAGCAGATAGTTGTTTTTTTTTTTTTTGACTAATTAAGATTTTTAAGTTCTTTATATTTTCGCGGGGAGAGGTAAGGGATTTTTTCTGAGTATATATTCATTAGTCATGGACAACGCAGTTGCGGGAATACATTTTTTTTTTCATTAAATCTGAAAATTCGCAATTTTCTGGGGGAGGGTATCGCGAAAATACGTAAGAGAATACGTTTGATGGGTATATAGGCGTTTATCACACATAACGCCATAGCGGAACTACTTTATATTAATTAAATCAATCGTCTTCTGTAGTACATAAATGTACTTATTTCTTCCCCTTATAACACTAATTTTGATAAGAGGTGCATCTAAAATCTATTGATAGAACATCCACACTCTACCGGACTTCAAACCCGAGCCCCTTGGCACGGAGGCCCTCGGCTACGCCACTGGGTGGCTAAAATCCAGGGTTCGTGATTTTTTTTAAAAAGACCTTAAATATTTTGGATATTTATTATGATACATTCATAGAAACAATATGGCATGTTAATCAATATGCAAAAACATACTTTAAGCTATTTTCACAGCAATAAATATTTTTTAGTAATAATAATGATAAACAAATTTTAATACAAATGTGTGACTCAAATGAAACTTAAGCCTACCAGGAATAACAGTGCACTCAGAAGTACCGCGGAAATGAACAAATTTAATCTGAATTATTTTGCTATTAAAAGCTAAAAAAAGTAATAATTGTGTGTGATTAATTTTTACATTGAGTGTACTTTAATCATTTTTCTATTTTATAAATGAAAAAGCCTGAAATATTTTTACGAATTTAGTAAAATCATGTGCCCACACCATTACTAAAAACTGAAACTTTTTGTTTTAATCAAATATCTTTATTGAAAACATCTATGATAAAAAATGTTTTAGAAGGGAAAAAACCTTAAACTATTAGGGGACATGGATGAAACTTTAAGGATACATATTCTAAATTCTAAAAAGTTGTTGTCAAAAATCATTCTGAGTTATTTATTGTGTGGCATTTATTAAACTGATCTAAAATACTATTTTAAGATAAAAAAGCACAAAATGGTTCATGATTATTATGAATTCTAATTTGAATGATTGAATGAATTATGTTTTGCTGTTAAGATGCTTGTAGAATAAGAATAATATTGTAAAATTAAAAAAATAGTAATTAGTTCTAAATTTATGAAATATGTTATGCACACAGACAGATTGACCTAGGAAGTTTTCTTTGAAGCAGTGGTTATAATTGCAACACATTTCATTTTTACAACACTTTCTAACATTGTAAAATGAATGATTTTTTTTGAAAAAAAATCACTTGATTTAAATCAATGATTTTTTTTTTAAAAAACCACTTGATTTAAATCATGATTTAAATCAAGACGATTTAAATCAACGAACCCTGCTAAAATCGTTTTAAATTAACGTATATTGAATTCCCGTTCATTAAATTTAGTGTGATTAAAGACAGTAAAATAAAATGGATTATTTTGAGTTCCGGCTAAATCAATCTGAACAAATATACAGATTACAGATATACACCTACTAGTAAGCATGGCGGTCATACGAAATGACCGCTGTTCTAGATATTATAAACATTCAATTCTCCCAGTAACCGAAAATGCACATCAAACCAAAGAGACATTTATCAGGTAGAACAGTAAAGTTAATAAATAATAAATAGTAGTAAAATGAACATAACAAAGTAAATTGAATAAATAATAAACATATAATAATTTCGGAAAAAAATATTCTTACCGAAATAAAACATCTAAGTTATAATAATCTGTAAAATAAAAACATTATTTATTATATAATCAAATTGTTTGTGAAAAATATTTATTTATATCCAACATAATCATCGTCAAAACAATAGTTTTAATGAAACCCTGGAAAAAAGAGCGCTGCACTTTAATATATATAAAAAACGCAGACGATAAATAAATTAAAACAAAGAAAGAAGGATTAAATTAAATTCGTGCTTACATTATTTTTTAACGGAGATTGAAAATCTAGCGATGCCTCACTCAAAATGCTAGAGAAATGTTTTGATTATTGGTATATTTGACATGTGTTACAACAATGACAAATGCATTACAATTACGCAAGCAACCAATAAGCTATCGCCGACAGACACATAAGCCGCTTAAGATATTGGCGGCTTTCAATTTCTACAATTGAATTTAATCAGATAGAAATTAAACTGAACTAATTCTGATAAATTCCTTCAACTAATTAGTCGCTTGAAAATTTAGTTATATGATGCTCATCAATGATGCAGGGAGAAAAATTGAAAAATTATTTCACTTTACCCCATTCACTTTGCCCCGCATGCACTTGACAAATTGTACTAATCATTTGAAATCAAATAATCCCCTAACATAAAGTAAATTAACACTGTCCTGGACATCAGAAGGACTTAATTAATAATTAAAATATTATAGGAACTTTATGTACATAATCGTATAATAAAATATTTTGGATTTAACACAAAATATTACAATATGAATATCAAATTTTGAAAATAGCTGGTATAATAAATACCGTGATCTTTGAAGGCAGCCAACAACGGACGTTCGATGGCAGAGAGCAGGTTGTAGCGAATCTTGCACGGATGGAAAAAGGGGATGATGTGTAGAAACGGAATGGCTCCTCAATTAGCGGCACCCTTTCACCCCTCCCCCCCCCCCCCATTTGTCTTAGTGTGGCATTCGGATTCCATTGGTTAATGTCGGCCACGACTTTGGGACAGTGTGACAGATGGCAAAAAAGAAGATTTTTTGAAAGTAATTGGTGACTGTCTGGATCGGGTGGTTTCCCATGGGAATAGACGCAAAGTTATTTTGGATCTAGTTTTTTTTTTTTTTTTTTTTTATGTTGGAAGTTCTGTTCAGGGGTTGAATGGTGTGTAGGGGGTCATATTGGAGATAGTTATCACAATACTACTAAGTTTTGGACCAACTTCGATGCTTACAACGGTGAAAATTTCAGATTTGTACCTAACTTCGGGAATGTTTATTATATCGAACTTAGGCAGGGTATGAAAGAGGTTTTTTCTTCTGAGTTCGAGAATAGTGAAGCTGGTCTGCTTCAGTTGGAAGAATTTAAGGGGAAATTAGCGAAAGCGATGAGGGATCATGTTCCCTTTAGGAAAAAGGGGGGATTTTAAAAAAAATTGGCCTATGTCTTATGTGGTTCTCTAAGGAGGTGAAAGAAGCTCTCAATTATACGGAAGCCGCTTTTCAGCGATTTAAAGAGATTGGTTACCATGCTGAGAGGATTTTGTACTGTGAGGCTAGACGTACTTTCAAGTATTTGGCACAGAGTAAGAAAAGGGAATTGGAACAAAAGCTTGCAGATAACATCGAAAGGAATCTTAAGAAATTTTTTGCTTATGCTAATTCATTGCAAGTTCGTAATACTCAGGTAGACCCACCAGTGGATGAGAACGGGAACTTAATTCAAAATGGTGGGGATATTGCTGATATTCTAAAGGTTTAATCCGTGTCGATTCAGGCAGGGGGGTACCTTCATAGTCTCAGAAGTTTTTAAATTTCACATATGTCAAAATTTAGAACAAAGTGAGCTATAGGTATGTTTATGTTTTGCTCAAAATAATTCCTCGCCCGAGATACAGGCCGCCAAAGATGGCGTCTCTGGAGCAATTTCTCACTTTTAATTTTCGACAAAAACTTTCTAGTGCTCTATTTCCTGAACGATGCATGTTATTTTGATGCAGTTTTTTTTATTTGAAAGATATTTGGATTATGTTGATTATGATGATGTTTAAGATGAAAGGCTACATTTTAAAATATCTGTTCAGCGTGTTTTGCTGCAGCCTTCTGAAAACTTTTTAAAAAATATTTTTAATTTTTTTTTCTCAAAAAAGCCAATCTCAATTTAAAAATTTTTTTTTTACAGTTGCTTAATTCCATTGAGTACTACATTCCCTGAAAAGGAGAGCTTCCACTTTTGGCGTTCAACGGTTTTTTGAAACAATTTAAGATTTTGCCATATATTTTATCAGTTTTTTTTTATAACAGTCATATATAGGTCTCATTAAGTCAATATTATCCAAATTTAATTTTCTTTGACATGGAATTTAATTCTTAATAAATATTAGTGCATGAAAAAAATCATGATTTTATTTTAATTAAACCAGATTGATTATTATACCAATAAACATAACTTAAGATTGACATTCTGAATAAAATACAATGAATATAATATTTATTTGGGTGAAAATAAGAATTTTACATTGAAAAGTGTATATTTATGCTAAAAATTTAGAAAAATATATGCAATACACTGCACTTTCAGACCAATACGCATGTGTTGGAAAAATTAATTACTGCACATTCGCCAAGCCTTCAGCAAGTAATATAAATACATGTATACCAGTCATTAAAATAGTTGCTGTATATCATTTATTCATAATCACAAATAGATTAATAATTAAATTTATTTTTAAATAACATACACATAAGTACTTTCTTGATTCCATTTGACATTAAAGTAATTTGAGAAAGAAAACAAGTTTGGTTGTCTTTTCTACTCCTAAGTTAATTTTTGAGCTTGTGAGCAAATCCAAATGAAGTAAACTTTAGTTCAATTGCTGTTGAAATGAGCATATGAATAAATTTTTGGTTGTTTATTACCCATGAATTCTTTTACAGCAGTTAGTTTCTCACACTTAAATGTTGACATAGACTGCAATTTCTTTTCAAACTAAATTCCACAAAAAGGAAATGCACAAATTATGAACTTCAACTCATTGCTTCATAGTTCAGTGTTTTCTTCAGCAAAATTTAATTAGCTCTTAAACCTCTTATTTTATATTTTGGGGTTAGAAATGGCTAAAAAAAGAAAAAGAAAGGTGTCAATGCCTGCTCATATTTTTTAAAAAAAGGTATTGTATAGTTACTTTATCTTGCTGATTTAGGTTATTTTCTAGCTTTTCTGAATACTTGTAACAGCATCGGCTAATTTAGTTATCTTCTTCAAATTATTTAAAGCAGTTAAAATTGGTTTTAATTGATTAGGCAGATCCTCTACATTCTGTTCCATTGCCCCATTAGAAATATTTTGTTACTTATTTCTGTATTAAATTTCTACTTTCTTCTTTAAATACCTGCATAAAAATTAGACAACTCATAATGCTGACTCAAATTAGTAATAAATTCTTCAACATTCTTGTTTGATTTGATTTTTGTTAGAACTATTTAGTTAAATCAATGATTTTTTTGAAAAAGTCATCTGATTTAAATTATGTACAGCCTGATAAATACACCCCCTTCCAAAAGTTAAGCACGGAGCGGTAAAATGCGGTATGGGTCGTAACCCTTGTATGACCGGCTATGGGTTTTCGAACAACTGTTTGGTTGGTTTGGAATTTTTTCTAAAATCGTGAAATGACGGAATAATGAACGTCCAAAATCAGAACAATATTTATGATATGGGAGAACGGGGAGAGTCCGGACAATTTTTCTCGCGATTTTTTTTTCTAAGTTGCCAATGCAGCTAGAAATATTCAGAAAGCGTTTTCTTGTGACCTGAAGATTCAGCTTTATGTGAGATTTTTTTTAAAAATTACCTAGGACGCCCTGTATAGGGACGTATGAATTTTAGTGCAAAGAGGGAAAGTGCCCGCGGTCTCCTCAACATGGGGAGACCGCGGACACCGTGCGGGGAGACTCAGGACACATATGGGAAAGTGAAGATCAGTGTTTCAAGAAGTTGACACTCAAAGTACTTCTAGATGAACAATGAAAGCTGAGTATACAATAAAAGAAAATGACCAATGACACAATAATTAAATGTTTAATTAAAACGTTTTAAATAACATTGAGCACTAATTCAAGAAATTCTCCCCGGTCTCCCCTACTGGTCTCTTTCAATGACAGTCCGCCAGCGCTTAGAATCTTCCATTTGTCTTTTGGAAGCTATAGAAACATGTCTAAGTTAAAAACCAATCGGGAGAATGTTCTAAACACTTTTCATCAGCAGCAATTCCATGCTGCAACTCCTGTAACCCTTCACAGTACTGGCTTCTTATACGATTGCCTGTTTTGCATATTACTCGACGCGAAACTGTGATTAGCTGTCACCTAACATATTTACATACTTCTTCCTACTTTTGCAGCAAATTTCAGTTTCTTTAACTCACCGAAATTAACATTTTCCTCTCTGTGCTTAACTTTTGGAAGTGAGTGTATTAGAAACATATTTTCAAAAAGGAAAAAAGTGAAAGAAAAAAAAAAGAAAAAACACTAACATATTACAATAAAAAACATATTAAAGTTTACTATATATGGACCAAAACATACCATTTACCAAAATTATGTTATAGGTGAGTTGTCTAGTTTCAAAACCAGCTACATCCAAAAAATGAAATTTTTCGAAATGTTAGAGAATCAAGGTTTTTCTAGCTAAGAGCATTGGGATAGGCTTTTAACTTGCTGAAATTTTAACACAAAATTATTTTTTACTTGGAAGATATTTGGGAGAGAAAAAGTGGATGTATCTGGTTTTGAAAGTAGACGACTCAAGTTGTAGATAAAATAAATAGTGGTGTTTCGTGCATATGCTTTGTTTTTGTTAACTTCCTAATGAAAGAAAAGGAAGGAAAATGCAAAGTGATTTAATATTAAGTTGATTTTGTCCCTCCCTCCTTGTAGTAGTGTTCCTTTTTCTTTTTTCATAAGATTAATAGTAAGATATGGAAATAAAGATAAAAAACAATGTTTTACTGAAAAGCACATATATTAAAATTAACAACTAATAGATTTGAACTCTAGCTACAAAAAAATGAGAAAATGATACTTAAAAAATAAATGAACTCGATAAAAAATTTTAAAGTAGCGAGCAATAAGATTAGGCAATGTATGTCTGTCTGCAGGTAATTTTTTGTGGGAAGGGGGGAGATATGTTTCTAATAATTATTAAGAAAGTTAAATTTGGACAATTTTGACTTAATGAGACCAATATATGACTATGTTATAAAGAAAACTGATAAAATGTCAAAATCTTAAATTGTTTCTAAAAACCGTTGAACGCAAAAGTGGAAGCTGTCCTTTTCAGGGAATGTAGTACACAATGGTATTAATCAACTGTAAAAAAAAAATTTTTTTTTTTTTTTTTTTTTGAGATTGGCTTTTTTGAGAAAAAAATTAAAAATTCTTTTTTATTAATTTTAGAAGGCTGCAGCAAAAAAAACGTTGAACAGATAGTTTAAAATGTAGCCTCTCATCTTAAACAGAACCTAATTATCTTTCAAATAAAAAAACTGCATAAAAATATCTTGCCCCGTTCAGAAAATAGAGCACTTGAAAATTTTTGTCGAAAATCGCAAATGAGAAATTGCGCCAGAGGCGCCATTTTTGGCGGCTTAAAAGGCTCAATACAATAGAGCAGAGGAGAGTTAGAGGGGACATGATTCAGCTGATTACATTCATTAAAACGGGAAATGTTGACGGGCTAAGTTATGCACTGAAGGTAGAACCAGAGGCCATTGTTTTAAGCTTTTCAAATCTCAGGCTAATCTTGAAATTATGAAAAATTACTACTTAAATAGGGAGTTGGAATAGTTTACCGGAAGCGACTGTTAATTGCAGTGGGGTAAAAACTTTTAAGAAAGCTATTGATGTTCATTGGGGATTGTTAAATTGACTAGGACCAACCTAGCTAGGCCCGTGCCTGTTGCAGGTCTTCACATTTGTATTTGTATTTATCTGCAGCTCTTTTAACACTATGTGCTTGTGTTTTTTAGTAAAAATATTTACTTTGAGAGTTTTTTTTTTCTTTTTGTTAGATCTTAAATTGTGTGCCTGCTGTGCATTTAGGCTGTCGAATATAATTTCAAATATAATTCAACATAAAAGCATTGTAATTTGTTGCTTATTTTCAGTGAATATAAAAACCACTCTTTCTATTGTTTTCAATGAATAATAAAGAAAATTTACAAAATGAAAAGTTTTTGAGAAAGCAGAGAATATTAGACTGAATAAAACATAATCGAAGCAGTTAAATGGCCCCTTCGCTACGCCACTGATTTACATTTCAGCGTTGATTTCATTTATTGTTTCTGCACAAAGGTAACCTTTTTATTTCTATAATTGTACCTTTGACTGGTAGGGTTATTGGTAAGATGGTGGAAATAACAACGAACAACAGATCTTGCTACTGTCTCCAAGAGCTGAAATTAGTTTGGGTTTTCTTTTCTTCTTGACCTTATTTAAATTCATCATGTGCATTAGTAGTAAAACCATACGAGCATTCCATAGCAAATCTACCAATAAAATATCACTTTTACACCCTCAGTTTTTAATAACTTTTTTTAAAAATGGCAAAATGTGTGCTGTTATCCTTTATAACTTTCATTCATAACTTTATAAGAAATGAATTCTTGAAATTTCCTCATAGCGTACTTTAAAGCTGTTTTTTACAAACTTAAACATGGTACTGAGCGCAAAAAATAATCAATTTAAGTCTATATTTGCTGTAATTAACCTTAAGAAATTTTAAAATATAGGTGCATGTTAAGCCTGATACTATGCCAACTTTACCCCATCTTACTTAAACTACTGTAAAATAATACACAGACTAAATCTAGTTTCACGGTTAGTGACGAAATATTTTAGAGATTGTGTAAAGCTTCCTGCCCCGTCAATTAGATGCAAATTCTTTAAAACAAAATGTCAAAAAGAAGTTAAAAGACTTGTTTTAATATCAAAATAATGTATAAACAAACAAATTGACTTTTTTCACATAAAGAGTTGGCATTAAAATAATTTGGAGTAAAATTTAATTCTTAATTTTTAAAAGTTAAAATAAAAAATTTACCCACTCTTCCATTTCAAAACTATAGCTTTTTATTTGCCGTATGACCACTTTACCCCACCTGACCCTATACTTTCGTATTAAATAATTATACTTTTCAACACAAATTATACTAAATAAATTGTCAACGCATAAAATTTTTGTTTCGAAACATTTTTACAACTAAAGGTTTAACGATGAAATAAAAAAAGAAAAAAACAGTGGGTTGAAAAAAGTAAGCGAAAACTGTAAGAGTTCTTTTACAGGGATCTGGAGCAGCGACTTTTTTGAGTTGCTCCGCTCCGTCTTATAAATACTTGCTCTGGCTCTGCTCCGTCCTCCGAATAACTGCAATAGATTATTTACCTCTTTTTTCTTGGTTAATTAATTTTATATGTGATAAAAACTTAAAAAGTAAAAAAATAAAAAGACCAGTGAAGCGCAACAAACTTCTTTCCTCCTGCTCCGCTCCGTCCTCCGAATAATTGTAATAGATTATTTATCTCTTTTTTTTTTTTTTCATGGTTAACTAATTTTACATGTGAGAAAAATTTAAAAAGTAAAAACAAGGACCAGTGAAGCACAACGAACTTCTTTGCTCAGGCTCTGCACCGGTTACTAACAAAATCTCGTTACCCCGCTCCAAATCCCTGCTTTTAAACTCAAAATGCTTCAGTTAATGAAACTAATACTTAATTTTATGAAAAAAAACAAGAACCAGTGAAGCGCAACAAACCTCTTTGCTACAGCTTTTCATCGTCCTCCGAATAATTGTAATATAGAATATTTACCTCTTTTTTTTATCTTGTTCAATTAATTTTAAATGTGATAGAATTTTAAAAAGTAAAAAAATTACCCGTGAAGGGCTAAAAACTTCTTTGCTCCGGCTCCGCTCCGTCCTCCAAATAATTGTAATAGATTATTTACCTCTTTTTTTTTTCATGGTTAACTAATTTTATATGTGATAAAAATTTAAAAAGTAAAAAAAAAAAAAAAAAAACTACCGGTGAAGCACAACAAACTTCTTTGCTCCAGCTCCACTCCGTTCTACGAATAATTGTCATAGATTATTTACCTCTTTTTTTTTCTTGGTTAATTAATTTCATATGTGATAAAAATTTAAAAAGTTTAAAAAACGGACCAGTGAAGCGCAACAAACCTCTTTGCTACGGCTTCTCACCTTCCTCCGAATAATTGTAATATAGATTATTTACCTCTTTTTTTTCTTGGTCAATTAATTTTAGATGTGATAAAATTTTAAAAGTAAAAAAAGGACTCGTGAAGCGCTACAAACTTCTTTGCTCCGGCTCCGTTCTGTCCTCCGAATAATTGTAATAGATTATTTACCTCCTTTTTTTTTCTTGGTTAATTTATTTTATATCTGATAAAAATTTAAAAAGTAAAAAAAAGGACTAGTGAAGTGCAACAAACTTTTTTGCTCCAGCTCCGCTCCAGTTTCCAACAAAATTTCGTTACTCTGCTCCAAATCCCTGCTTTTAAGCTCAAAATTTTTTAGTAAATGAAATTAATAATTAATTTTTAAAAAAAAATTGATCAGTCTCTTTACAGTGACCTCGATTTAAGAATCCTGTATTATATAAAAAACATCGTTTAAATGTCAAGGCGCTGCAGGCAACTCACCTTTTCTGTGTAACGAACCAAAAATGATAGGCTCAATCAAAAGTTTCAATCAGTCCAACTTATTTAAGTCATGAAAACAAATATAAATATATATATATATATAAATATATATATATATATATATATATATGAGAGAAGATTTTTTGCAATTTGGAGCGTTATATGTTTCTTAGCAATTATTTCTTATAAAAGGTTAAAGGTCTGGAGTCTCATTTTACAACGACTATTTCATATAACGTGCTAAAATGACTTTGTAAATCTACCAACAAAACTGTTAAGAAGCTTTTGTTATGATTATTTCAAACAAAAACAAAAGATGATAAAAATAAATTAATATTTCTGGGATGAAAACATTCGACCCGATATTGTTTCCCAGGGGACTTGCAATTCTAAAGTCTGGAATTGGAAGTTGGTAGGAGCATGGCGTAGCGACTTCATATTTAACCCTCCGTTAGGCGCGAATCTGTCAGATGCATAAATAAAATAGTGATACAGGTAGCTAGGGGATAATTTTCGTATTACTTCAGTAACAATTCATTATTTTTGATAGTCAGGTAATATGCTAGTTTCAATAACAAATACTGCACCATATGCCAATATATTAAGCCGTGGTAGTCTAGTTGTTAGGACGTCGTCCTTCCACTTGGAAGGTCGCGTGTTCGATAGCCGCTGAAGAACCCCCTGTACAATTGGGGATACGTGTATGTAAAATCCGTGAACCACAGTACCCCCTACCTCGCCCCCGGATGCAGGGCAACCCTAACGCAGTGCTAACTGGGAAGGAGGTTGGAGAATAAAAGATCTACTGCGAAAAGTGTGTGAAAAACTAGACCTCCAGCTTACGCCATGTACGCGGCAGCCGTAATGGCTTCACATGACCAACATCATATTCAAACATTAATGCAATAAATTTATCTTTTAAATAAATCAAATTACATGTATATTAGACTTTTTTTTTTCATTTCAAATTCTCTGCCTCTAAGAAAAAACATTCATTATAACATACACGTGTGTACATTGGCGTACATGTACACACGGATTTTTAAGTACACTTGTACACAGGAGTGCCCACCCCTTTTGGGCAATGGCGCACACCTAAAAACTCCGCCTAACCACCGACCAAGCCACCCCCAAAAGCCCCTGAAACAAGCTCCATCCCTGCCCCCCCCCCCCCCCCAAAAAAAAAAAAAAGCAGTGACGCGACTTTCCGTATTGCGGTGCGTGCAGAGCCTTTGCCGATTTTCACCAAACTGGTGAAGATTCAGTTCAGAATGTGGCCACCCCCGAATGTAAACATTAGACGGAGAACAACACAGCAACCCCGCGAATCGCCGTCATTGTAGTTTCGTCTTCGTACGTCTGCTTAAATCTTTGAATTACTATTGCAAGGTTGCAATAATTCACACATACATTATTGCAATGTGTTTAACTTATTATTACAACAATATCATGGAGAAACAAATACATTGCAGTATGTATTTTATTACTATGATGTTGTTTTCAATACTTGAATGACTTATTTTTATTAAATATTGTTTCAAAAAATACATAAAAAGCATAAATCAGCATAGAAACTTTCTTACATTGTGCAAAATGTGTGTAAAATCTGACTGTATGCCATGAGAACTAAGACAGTTTGGAGTCGTTTTATTTTCATGCAACATTTTTTAGATTAGTACCAAAAGAATTAAATCTATTTATGCCTGTATAACTATTTTGTTTTTCAGTTAAAAGGTGAAAATTTATAGAAGAATAAACATGAGAACAGCTATTTCAGAATTGATGAAATAAATGAACTTCCAAAAACTTTGTTATTTTTCTTTGTCGTGATACTTTTTTTTATAAATCTATAATCCAGTTGATTTTTTCCACGTTCAATGTTCAAATGTGTTAAACTTCATATTTATTTGTTATTATTATTTCCGCACCCTATTTATCATTATAACGAAAACACAATGAAATCATCATTTTGTATGATAATAAAAGCATTTTGATATTTTTATTGAGTCGATCATATATTTAAAATACAAATAATACTAATCGACTCAACACTAAATAAGAAATAAAATGTTTGACCTAGTAAAAAAAACATTTGTTCAAAAACCAGCAAGAAATCACAAATCGTTGTACATATGTTATGCTGCGTTCAAAAGAAACTTATTTATGAACTCATAAAATATTGCGAGCTTCAAGATCCAAGTAATAAAATTTTTACGCATTCAAAATGTCGATGAAATGATTATAATAAAAAACCTATTGAATAATGGCAATAATAATTCATTTATTGAACTTACGGGTAGTTCCTGGCGTTAGTTTACTAATTTGAGCTTTGTTAAGAAGCATCCATTCAATATTCTATAATATACCCTGTGCCTAAAAATGCAAAAATTCCGAGAATTTTGAAGTAAGGGTAAAAACCCGGAAATTTTCGGGAATAAACTGGGAAATTTGGGAATATTGGAAATTTTAAGAGGAAAAAACGAACTTTTTTCAAATAATCATAAATTATTTACTCACTATAAAAATGTTTTCAGTGTTCAAATATTGTTACAGAACATACAACATTAACGCTAGATTATTTCTATTCTGGATATAACGTTATATTATTTCTATTCTAGCGTCAAGTATAACATTTTATAACAAACTTATACAATTGAGAAAATTAGAAAATTAACTTGTAAATTCAATAGGCCTTTTTGTTGCAATATATTTTGATTCTAAAAATATATTTGACTTGGCTACTTTGCAGAAAATAGGATTAACCTTCAAAACCTTTTTTCTTCTTTATTCCTTTCCTAGATTTAAAATTACTATCAGAAATAATACGTACATACATAACTTTTCCGTTTTAATCATAGCATTTTATTTCAACTTTGCCAACACATTTGGAGGGGTAATTTTTAATAAGAAATACTATTTAAAGCACTATACATTTCAATAATTTTTTTTTGTAAAGGTTGGTTTTTCATGTGTTATTTTGATTTTTATTGATGACTTAAACAAATATCAAGTTTTACAATGTAAATAAAAAATATTAACAACTTCCTTTTTTTCATTCTAACTGTAAAATTTTGTTACAGCAAATACTAACACAACAAAGTAAATATATTGTCTGTTTTAAAATGCTCTTACAATAATGTTCGGTAAAGTATTTATATTATTGCGAAAATTTCATAAAAAATTATGTGTTATTGATGTATTAAAATTATTTAAAGGAAAAAAAATCGAATGTTCCCAATTTTTGGGAAGTCTGAAATTTCTCGATTTTGCTTTAAATATCGATGAAAAACCCGTCCCCCCCCCCCCGGGAATAGACCAGGCGTTTTGAAAGCCGTGAAACGCTACCTGTGCCAGAATATGGCAAGCAAATTGAACATTCTTAAACTTCTACGCAACAGAAAAATCTGTACTAGGAAGTAATAATTGAATAATAATTTAACTAAATAACGTATTTTAGTAATCTTCACAACAACCACCAACAAAAAATGGTCAACTATATTTTTCTCAGTAACGATCGTACTATTCATATTCTCAAGCTGTTTCTACCGTACAATGTAGCGAAAGTTCGTATGTAAGAGATACAAGATCTGTTTTGTTATTAAATTTCAAATTTTATTTCTTTTTAAAATCTTGCTTAAAAAAACACCTCCTGCATAATTCATTATCTTTACTAACCATCCGAAACTTAAAGATAGAAAAGTACTTTGAATATGTTAATCTTACAATTAAGAAAACATAGTTCATAATTTGCTAACGCTATTCAGTTACATGCGAGCAGCCATGTTGTTTATATCACGTGATTTCCTTCTTCCGCCGTGGCTGCTAAGTATTGGCGAAATTTTTTTGGTGTTTAAGGGATCGAGCCAAAGGCTCTGCACGCACCGCAATACGGAACGTCGCAGCAGTGACGCAGTCTGCGCGATGACCCTCCATGGTGAGAGGCACCCCTGCAGTACACGCATGTACATATGCGCATACAGTGTACACATTTTTCCAAATGCACACAGTAGTGCACAAGTGTGTAAATGAACTTATTTCTGTACGGTGCCAAAACGCACAAGTACATATATGTACGATTGAATACGCACACACAGTGTACACTCATATATCTAATATATATATATATATATATATATACATAGCTCAAAAAGTTTTAAAAATGTAGCGAGATGATGTTTAAAAACTAAATTATTTTATTTTTTGAATTTATAAAGGAAACTTTAAAAGAATTTCATCATTATCTATTAAAGTTTACTTTTGAACGTGAGTTAAATCGATGTATTAAAAATATATCATTTAAAACATTATCTAACAATCACTAAAACTGAATATTGCGAATGAAATTGCGCACTGATTGGCTGTCATTTTGTCCCACCATCAACAATTATTTTCATTCAGAGAGTTATTCGTTGACTGGGCAGTGACCATATATGGTTCTCCTTCCTACTCATGTATGGCAACCTTTTCTCTTGGACGTTTTGCATACCTCTGCTATCCGCTATGATTAGATTAATCGCTTCGGTATTAATCAAAAATATTTTTCAAGATTATTAGTTTGGAGGCAAAAATGTTGTGATGTCAAGAAAGCAATAAGCAGCTAGTTCAACAACGTGGGTAACCTAAGCACGCCAGAGAACCCACATGACATCAAGAACACTAATGAAGCGGTTCCGATCCATGCAAAATCCAATCTCATCTATGCACTATATACTTGAACACTTTTTTATAGTGTTATTCTTTTAATGTTTTCGTACCGAATGCTGCGTAAAACCAAGCGGAATGATACTTAGAACGGTTTTTAATTCGCCTGTAGCGAGCGTTTACTTTTAACATGGGGGCCTCAGTGGCGGAGCTGCAGTGGCGTACATGGACTTAGGTGCGCCTCCCCGCAAGATTTAGAAGTGCGCCTTATCTTTGGCTTATTACAAAAGATTGAAACAAAAACACTACGGTGAAGCTATATTCGAGTATTTATAACCATTAATTTTATTTAAGATAATTAAAATCATATTTATCATTAAAAGGCGGATTTTCGAAAAAGTAATGAATTGAAACATTGCATGCACTTACCAGTTTGAAATGAAATTTATCTTAATAATACGAGAAAATAACACACTATCTCAAAGTACTAATATTTAAAATTTCGTTAAGGTTTTCGTTCTGTTATTTATTTATAAGGTGAAATAAGTAACAGTACTGATACAAGGGAAACTATTTGTTCTCAAAATTAGACACTGATTGGACAAGAAAATCAATGTTATATTAATCTGTGCTAATAGATTTCAATCTTCGTTTTTTGCAATTAAGACATTTTTGAACAAGTTCGTCGATGATTAAATTATGAATCCTGGCGCTTTTTATGCTTAAAACAGCCAAGACCGCTCAATCTTTCCTCTGTCATCTTACTTCTGAGGTAAAATTCGATTAGCTTATGCTTGCATATTGATCTATCTGATGATGCTGATGGTTACTGGTAAAGTAAGAAAGACATAAAAAACAATGCGAGACTTGTCTGGGAGACTTGGATGATAAAACATTGTTCTCGATCATTACTAAATGAGCAACTTCAGCTATATTTATTTGTCAAGTTTCTCTCTCCTATTTCACTTCCCAAAATGTTTCGCAAAATGATAATTTGTGATGCAATTGAGATTTGCTACATTGTTATGGTTCTTCTCGCAAAATTTAGTCACTGATTCCACAAGTTCTTTATTTGTGCACTCGAAAGCGTTAATAGATCTGTTAATGCTTTGGGAGTTAAAAAATTGAACATGGGCCCTGAGCCTGTTGGTGGTCGTCATTTTTGTATTTGTATTTTAACATTCAGTGTTAATATTTCGCCTCATAGAGTTTTGTATAATAATATGTGTCGTCGTAGCTCAGCTAGCAAAATAAATTGAAGAAAGATTGCATAAAGATTGTCAAAATCTTTACATGATACTCCCCATTCGATTGTCAGCGGATTGCCACAATATTTACGTCAATGTGTAGGCAAAAAAAGGTTGAAGTGAAAATATTGCATAAATCTTGTCCTGACAAAGTACATTGACACGTTAACCAGCCTGTAATAAATATCCTTACAAGGTAGTTTATGCCTGAAATATTGCATACACCTTGATATGATGACATTTATTGACAAGGCAACCCTTTATAAATATTTAGGCAATATATGTTGCTTTTTTGCAATATTGCATCCAACTTGTTATATTTTTGTCATGACAGTGTACATTGTCAAAACAATCCTTTATAAATATTTAGGCAAGGTATATTTAAGAGTTCCTTTTAAAGGTATAAATTAAATTATCATCTGAATTTGAATTTTAATGAAATGAAACTGAGGATACATTCAAGGGCGTAGCCAGGGGGCTGGGCAGGTAGGAGCCAATGCTCCTCCCTAGAACAGGGAAAGAGGGCCGCAAAGAAAGGGCAGTTGCCCCTCCCTTGATCAGGAAAGTTTGGCTCTTTACCTTGTATTCGTTGTGAATGCAAGATTTGCGCTCCACTATCTTGCTTTACAGAAATAAACTGAATGTTATTTTACCGAAACTAGACGAGGTGAGTAGACTAAGGCGATGCAAGTGACCCATTCACTCTCTTTCTCGGGCTTTCTCGCACTTCCCCGTCGAGAGCGTGGAGCGTACAAATAATCAAACACTCTACCCTGGATGATCATTCAATGACAAAGGTGTCATAAAACCATCCTTCAGCGCAGGAATGTTTAGTTTTCGAGATGAAAGGAGATAAGGATTCTCAAGGGTGGTGGTTCATCCCATGCGAGTGGCATTTTCTTCATATCTCCCTCTCTCATATATATTTCTTCTATCATTAGAAGCCAAACTATACAAACTACTTCTTCCCAGAAGTAGTGTTTGGCTTCTAATGCTGATAAAAATAGCACATAATAGAAACCTTTTCACCTCTTATGTATGCCTTTTCAGGCCGTTAATTCGAGAATTAGCGGAGTTATTTTCTAATAATCAATGGTTTGGTGCTGGCCTAGTTTTTGAACCGTTAAAGCTATGAGAATTGCGCCACCCTGCTAAAATTTCATATAAGCAGAAATTGGGTTTATTGTTTTCTTTGATTAAGTACAAAATTACACAGTCTTTAAATTGTATGTACAATATGAATATTAACATTTACAGGATGAACCGGAAAATACTTTACGATTTTTGATGATGGGTAGTCTAGAAAAGGTACTATTGATGGTACAAAATGCACATAAAAGAAGTGGAAGTTTTTAGGAGTTTCTTCATTTTCGGCAAATGCGTTAAAATTTCAGCCAAGAACTTTAACAAAATGTGTAAAAAAAATTTTTTTTTCTAGTTTTCGATGATGGATAGCGAGGAAAAGATGCAATTGGTGTCACCAAAGGCTCATAAAAAAATTGACCTGTGCAAGATAATACTTTTATTTGTCGTAAATACAGAAATTGTGAATATACAGCAAACTATAGTGTTTCATTATGTCAAAATTTATTACAACGTATAAAATACCCATCTTCGAAAATAGTTTTTTCTTTACAAATTTTGTTTAAAAAAGTGTAGTTTCCCGAAAATTCAACGCATTTGCAGCAATTTTTAAAATTGTCCTAAAAACTCCGACTTATTAATGCGCGCTTTGGGCTACCAATCACCAAGGGTACACCCCATAATCGAATATAAAAAAAGGTTTGTTTGGGCCTACCTTAATTCTTGAAATCTGTCAGCATTCTGATACCTGTGTGTGGCATTAATCAATTTAATTGGTATATTTTTCCGCTTTAATAATAGTGGTTTTCTTTTTTACGAAAGTTTTCCCTAAAGTTAGTATTCTATATGCATTCCCTAAAATGACATTTAATGAAATATCCTTTGAAATGTCTTAGTAAAAATTTTTAACTTATTAATTCACTGTTACAGCGTTATAAAAAACATAATTGTTTTGTTTTCCTAAAAATATTTAACTAGTATTTGTTTATTTCTAATTCCATAGATATTTGACTTGAGAATGATCTATATTAATTACCACGAAAGTTCCAGTGGTAATGTTTGGTCTGGTCAGTCAGTTCAGTAAATCTGTGATCTATTATTTTGGCAAACATTGTGAATAAAAATGCTTTTTCCTCGCACGGGTTGTAAAAACTTAAGAATCACGAAAAATGTGAAAGTTTATTCACTTAATTATTTTTTATTCTCAGTTTTTTTTTTTTAAATTTAATATGCTTTTTTAGGCTTATTTGAGCGTTATATATGATGGCCTGCTGTCATGATTTTTTGGTAACTGAGGTACAGAGAAGAATAAAATACAACCCCCCCCCCCTTAATTCTTATAATTTAACTACTACTTATGGATGGTGATCAACTGTTTCGCCCTTTTTGTATTACGAGTGATTTGCAGGATTTCCTTAAGTGCATTAGTTAAATTTTTTTTTCAGTAAATTAGGCCTTTCATTTCATTTTATTCCAAATATGCTAAAGGGATGACACTCCTCAAAAATGTGTCTAAATTTCATTCTTTTCTGAACCGTTTTAAAACATTTCAGACGTTT
Organism: Octonoba sinensis; assembly: GCA_038502835.1. Classification (NCBI taxonomy): domain Eukaryota; kingdom Metazoa; phylum Arthropoda; class Arachnida; order Araneae; family Uloboridae; genus Octonoba; species Octonoba sinensis. Next base: position 209,986,138 of record CM076598.1, on the reverse strand, counting down.
AATTATGCTTAAATTTATCATTTTTGCCCATTACCTCTTTCCTGCAAACGTATAAAGAACTAATAAACAAGAATGCGTTTTCCAATATCCAATGATTTCATTAATCTTAGTTCTCTCTCGCAAATTTAACTTTGAAAGAAAAACCTTTTTGAAAAAACATTCCTGCCCTTACATGGAGATTGTGAATAATTAGGTTGTAGCAAAATAGTTTCAACGCACATTAATGCATGTATTAGAAATGAGTCATCTAATTTCAAAACCAGCTACATCCAAAAATGAAATTTTTCACTGCGCAGAAAATTAATATCTAAGAAATTCGAATTTCTAGCTAAGAGCATTGGGATAGACTTTTAACTTGCTGAAATTTTAACACAAAAATAATTTTTCCTTGGAAGACATTTGGGGGAAAAAGAGAAGAGCTGACAAGCATGGTGGATAGGGGGAGGGGGATCTGGTTTTATAACTAACCGGCACATTTAAAATATTTTGGCATGATGTAGCTGCTTTAGAAACTTAAAATTTTAACACCATATGAAGATTACTCTAAACTATTAGAAAGTGTAAAAACGTTGAAATCGAAAAAAATGGATGTATCTGGGTTTGAATCTAGATGACTCAAATATTCTGTATCGTTTATTTTATTTTTAAAGAGTTTTAGTACTTATGACTGAATACAGGATAGTTATTTAAGTTTTTTAAAAAATTATTATCTATTTATTTTCTCTAGTTTATGTGTAAAATATGTTTTTACATAGATTCCCCCCCCCCCTTTTTTTTTCAAAATATGCATATTTTTGAGCCTGATGTTATTTATACATGTGTTGAGTAACGTTGCGGGAATACAGGGTACACCCTTGGATACATAATGATGTAAGAATGAAAAAAATTTAAATTCAAAAGGTTCATTCACACATTAATTATACTCTCTCCACAGCACATGGAAAGATTCTTAAAGTGGTTAACTGAATTGTATTGCATTTTTCTTTCTTCGTGGAACAATACAATGTTCCAAAAAAACAATACGTTGATCACTATATATAGTGTTCCAAGTGGGGAGGTAAATAATTCAATAAATTACCTACAGAATCATCCTATGTGTTGGGGGAGCATAATTAATGTGCATATAACAAAGGAAAATGGAATTAATGTGTGAAAATTGACCTTTTAAATTTAAATTCGTTTTCATTCTTACGACTTTATGAACATATTCAAAATCAGATGATATGATGCTTTTATTTATATCTCAAAAGGAACTCTAAAAGTAACATACCTTGCTTGAATATTTACAAAAAGCCCTGGAAATTTTCGCAAAATCATTATTATATTCTAAAGACTACTTAAGAACTGTGAAAATTCCTTACGCTTAACCCTAAAACGCAAACCACGAGCCACGGCGATGTCTCTTCTCTGTCGATACACTATGCGCAGTTACGATACAGTGGCTAGAATAGATAGTGTGCGGTTTGCCATTGTCCTCCAGCGCTTTTTCTGTACCCGAAAGTAAGCCTCCACTAAGCGCTCTATCCTCCACCAGCGAGGTAAGTTCGAGCCCGCCGGAAGGCGGCTTTTTTGGGGCCAGCTGCTGCGATTAAAGGCCCTGTGTAACCAAAAGTCTTTCCTTCAGCCGATTGTCATTCAGAAAGTGACACTGATGCACTAACATGAATTGATTGCTGTTAACTACTTTCAGATTAGTTTTTTCCCCAAGGAAGCAGGAAATGAAATAAATATCTCACTCATTCGAACTTTGAAATACGAACAACTTTCATTTTTTTATTCTATAAAATAAATAAATGAAAAGGATATTGTAACAAATGTCCATTTTTGGTTTTTGTAAATTTATGTGATACATCGGTTTAATTCTGACCACCTCAAAGAAAACAAGAATTTCTAAAGGGCAAAGTCTGTTGCAATGCTATAATAAATGTCTGTGGCTTTTTAAATCTGCATCCGAACAGAATAATTTGCTTTCGAAAGTATCGCTTTTTTTTTTTTTTTTTTGGCTCTCATATTGGTGAATTAAATGTGGGTTTGAACACATTCGCTATTTGAAAATATCTGTTCGCTAATACAGTAATAACAAATCTCATCGAACTTGGTGAAAATAAATTTTATTTCACAGTAATTTTGAGGTTGATTCGTTTGCCGTAAAAGTTTATCTGTTATGCGAAAAAAAATGCACAAAGTTTTGAAATATACTTTGTGGTTTTAAGTTACACCTAAAGTAATCGATTTTTAACGAAATTTAACTTAAAAGGTATTGCTAGTGATGTATAGTTCTTTTTGCGTCCCTCCTTACCTTTTCCGCAAGTTCTGTTTTTCCAATCAAAGGATTCATTGCCAAAAGTTCATGAACGCATTACTAATATAATTATGTATTATTGTTATTGAAACAAAAACCTTCACACTGCTTTTTCACATAAAGTCTGCTAAGCTGTTCACTTTCGTTTTTCTATTCGCCCATATGACAAACTGAAATTTTTACTTTTTTTTACTTACAGAAGTTACATTTATTTGATTTACTAAAACTTTCAAAGGCGGATTCATACATTTTAAGTTACACTGAGCACTTTTGGACACGTGTGAAATATATACGTATGGTATTTTTGTGTGTCTGTAAATTATAACCATTTTGTTGTGAGCACTGTAATTAAAAATATTTTTAAAAATGAACGAAATACGATACACACATAAACTATACGGGTAAGACGTGGTGGTGAAAAATTGGTAATAGCCACTAGCGTAGATGGGGGGATGCTCCCCCCAAATCGTGACTTATGGGAGGGTTTAGAGGGAGGGGCAGGGACGTAACTAGAGGGGGGCAGAAAGAGCGTAAGCCCCGCCAAATTGACTAAATGTGTGTGTTTACCTAAATACATATTAATTTTTGTTTATATAAGGGGGGAGGGGGCGGTAAATCCTGGTCTTGCCCCAGTTAGAAAATGATCTAGTTACGTCCCTGGGGAGGGGTGTAAAACCAAGAGTAGTAATAATCCCCGGAACCACCCCCCCCCCCTAAATAAGGGTCTGGCTAAACCAATGGCCGTTACTTATTTTGGGGTGGTACAAAGAACCGTATCTTGTATTTTTCCGAGGTGGGGCGAAACTGAAAAATGGCGCCCCCCTCCATCCTATTATTGTTGATATTTCATACAACTTTAATGCGTTGGCCCTTTTTTTAATAATATTTTTAACTTTGGGGTCACTGATAAACACATAAAACTTTCGTTTTAATTTTATAATGTTCCCACGACTTGTCCCTTTCTACTCAACATTAGGGGCTAGAACCATATGAAGGGAGCGGAGATATGAAATTCTGACGGTTGAGGGTCCGGGAGATTCTAACCCCCCCCCCCTCCCCCCGGGTAAAATTTTGAAAACTATATGCAAACTGATGCATTTTGAGGCTTTATAAGAGATGAATTTGGGACTACAAAAATATTTGGAAAACAAAAAGCATAACGTTTTAAAATTTTAACGCTCTTACACATAAGATGCAGAACAAAATTGGCATTTCTTTTTTTAATCCAGGGACAACCCCCCCCCCCCCCTTAGTAACGCCCATATTGAAGAGCCACGGGTCTGCCTTCTTAAACGACACATACAAACTCCTCTCCCTCCAAGGAAGCTTTGAAAATTTGTTTAATAAAACTATTGTATTGTTTGAGCATAGCAGCATGTATTGTTTGAGCAGTATTGGTCATCAACCATTGCAGACCTAGTGCGTCCCCAGAGATTGGTACCAACTTTTTCAGCGGCACCACAATGAGCGTGGTACCAATGCCGCAATTTTTTTGACGTTTAGTTTCCCCTAGATGGGGCACCTGAGCTCTCGTTGATGCAATCTGCACTAAGGATTTAATTTAGCCGAAAGTATCCATGCCAAACGGATACTCAAGGGATTTTTGACATGCCGCATAATCATACGACATGGACGCAGACGATTTTCTACATCTTGAAAATCCACCGGCTTGGGCCAGGTTTGAACCTGCGATCTTGGGCATACGAGACCTGCGTCTTACCACTACGCGACCCTGTCGACAAATACAATCGAGGTAAGACTTTCAATTATACTCTCTAAAATTCACATATTAAACAATATAAATTTTTTTAAAGTGTTAGTCAAAATCTAGCAAACAGTAATTTCTAAACTTTAAAGGATTATATGGGATAATATGTTCAAATTTTGTGTGGAATATACTATGAATTATAACCAGTCAAGAAAATTAAGTAGAGGCTTGTTGGAACGTAATTATAATAATATATTAAAATAATATGGTTGTTTGGCTTAAATTCCTCTGATAAAGATACCCTCCAGAGGGGTTGAGAGGGGAGCTTAGGGGTGTTTTTCAGTTTTTGAATAAAATTCTACACTTTGGCTGGAACTGCAACAGGTTATAAAAGATGTGACTCAAAAATTAAATCTTATATATGAAACAATATTGACGTTAACGAAGAAGAAATGTTATATTAAAATGAAATTCTGCTTGTCATAACAACAAGCAGAACAACTTGTTGTTCTAACAACCCCAAAGCAAAAAAGCTAACCTTTTTTGTTTTGGTTTAAGATTATTTTATTACATATTTGTTTCTATTTTGGTTTAGTATGTAACTGAAACTTGACCAACATTTTGTGTATCATAATGTGACAAAGGTACTCACCAGAGGGGGCGGGGGGATTTGGGGGGGGGGGTCAGTTTTTTTTAATAAAATTCTACATTTGTCTGCAACTACAAAAAGTTTTAAAAGATGTGACTCAAAAATTAAATTTTATATATGAAACAATATTGACGTTAAAGAAGAAGAAATGTTATATCAAAATGAAATTGTGCTTGTCATAACAACAAAATAAATTTTAAGCTAAGCTTTTTGCTTTGGTTCAAGATTTTTTTTATTATTTGTTTCTATTTTGGTTTAGTATGTACTGAAACTTGACCAACATTTTGTGTCTCATAATGTGACAAAGTTACCCACCAGAGGGGGGATTTGGGGGGGGGGGTCAGTTTTTTAATAAAATTCTACATTTGTCTGGAACTATAAAATGTTTTAAAAGATGTGACTCAAAAATTAAATTTTATATATGAAACAATATTGACGTTAAAGAAGAAGAAATGTTATATCAAAATGAAATTGTTCTTGTCATAACAACAAAATAAATTTAAAGCTAAGCTTTTTGCTTTGGTTCAAGATTTTTTTTATTATTTGTTTCTATTTTGGTTTTGTATGTAATTGAAACTTGACCAAAACTTTGTGCATCATAATGTGTTTTTAAATAAATGTAAATTTAAAAAAATAAATAAATATATATTTAAAAAATAAAAATATAACACAAAATTTTAAGCATGCAGTTCCTTTTAAAAATGACATTGCAAGTGTTTATTTTTTTAAAAAAATATATACATCAGATTGCAATGTGCTTTTTAAAAAACTTATGTGATAGTAATTATTGTTAATTTTTATTTATTTATTTTTGTTAAAATATAGTACATAGACATATAGCCTTTCTTTTTTTAGGTAATATGAGCATAATAATGTAATTATCTTCAACAGCTCATTCACACTATATTGGACTAAAAACCCTTGTCTTTAAAAAGTATAACAATATTCTCTTAACAAAATACATGGTTTTCATTTAAAACTGCTTCCGAAAACTAAATAAAAATATTTTTCATGCTTGTGTTCACCTAAACGACAGCCATCTATTTATTGCTCCAAATTCTTCTCTAGAACAGATGATTGAATATTTTTTTAAAAAATCCCATATTTTTTGCACCTCCTTTTTTTAGTACTGAAAAAAGTGCGAAAACTAAGGCGAGTAAATGATTCTTTAACGTTCGCTCTGCTAATCAGCTACCTCGCTATCGATGCTAACGCCACCTACTGGTGGCTTAGTTTCGTTTTCAACATTTTCCCGCCAAAGGACACACTAGGTATTCTAGCCACTGTAGTTACGACAAACGTCCCCTCAATCATCTCTGTTTAGTTCTCAGATGTCTTGTCAGTGACAATATTGTCTCAATATTGTATCAATATCAACTGTGCTTTTTTAACATTAATTGTGACAACAATGTATTTACAAGGTTGACAAGGCGATAAAACGATTGTGGCAATAAACTTTGGTAATTGGGATGGGTTCTGAACATACGTAGGGGGGGGGGGATTATACACACTTAAAAAAAGTCAATAGGCTTTTAAATCCGGAAAATGGGATTGAAAAGGCTACATAGACAACTATTCTGAAAAGACGTCTTTTGTAGATAGGAGTTTTTGTGGGAGTTCACAGGAGTAAAAAGTATCGTCCGCTGTGGTCTCATACACCCTCGAAATTTTGCTAGAAATAAAATTGCTCTTGTAATTTATATCGTCATTTTGCTTAAAATTTGTGGTTATAACGAGAATAAATCCATTTACTTTTATACTTAACAAAAAAAATCTTGGTGCCATTAAAATTTTTGTAAATGACAAAATTTATTTCCCTGTAACATTATTCAACAAATGTTAGACAAATCCGTTTTTTTAAATATATTTTTCTTGCAACTTTTATTTAATGCACGGGAGAGAATTTTCATACGAAAAATAAAACGCAATAATAAAAGCTAAATAATGGTGGATTCGTTTCGTTACTCCTAGCAGACGACACTTCAAAACGGACCTCCCAAGTGATCACTCCAGATATTATATAGAGCTCAATAGTTCGAAAGTAAACAAATAAATAATGTACATCGGTGCATGATGTAGTAGTTGATTTAAATTTTCTTATTGCAATTTTGAAAAGTTATTAGCTGCATGTTAAAATGTAATTCTCATGCGCAATATGACTTCAAATATGCTGCTTAACTAAATGGTAATTAGCGCAATATAATCACTTAAATGAAATATTTTGTATTGGAAGTGATACTTACAAAGTGGTAACGTTTCCATTTTAAATTTACAGGATCTAATTATAAAAGCAACGAAGATATCAGGAATAGAAAACTCTTTTGTAAATTCTGTAATATAGTAAAACCTCGTTACAACAATACAAAGGAGACATGATATAAACTCTATAAAGGGAAATGAGATTTCAGCATCGATGTATCGAAAGGGATTTTTAATTAAAACTATAATTAATTATTCAATTGATATGTTTTTGACAATTTCTGGGGATGTATTGGGGGGGGGGGGGGAGCTAAAACCATGCAGGTACAAATTCTTTTTTTTTTAATTATTACTGAAGACTTTTTGTTTTAATATTTCCTTGAAATGTTGCAATTTAGATTCTTTGCTGCAATAGTAAGCCCAAATACCTCCAAGTAATTATCTTACACCAACCATAAAGTATTCATTCATTTTCCATGCTTAAGGTGCTTTAAGTTTTGACTTTTTAACTTTTGATGTGAACAAAGTCACATACATAAAATTTGCTGGGCTGTAAGCAGACTTTTATAGGCATGAAATACGAAAAAAGTTGTCAGCAATGATCAATATTAGAAAGATTTTTCAAAGGTATAAAATTATCCCAACCTTGTTGCACTCATATTTACCATTTATTGTACTCAATATATCTAATGCATTTAACTCTTATACACTTTTATATCATTATCAAGTGTAATTTAAGTATCAAAACCTTTAAAATACTTTTTTATGTAACAAATTTAATCAATGGTCAATAATAAAAAAAAATCAACTTTAATCATTTTAAGTGCTATTTTTCTAATTTTCTAGCTGAATACGGTTTTTTAATACATTTTGACATGGGAGCACTGTTTGGCATCCTCCCTACCCCAAAAATGAAGTTAATGCATTTAAAATTATTTATATATAATAACAAGGTTGAGGATTCATTCTGAACTTAGAGTTCATTGCCATCACTGTGATAAGTAGCATGTAGCAGGTATGGTAAGGAAAATTTCTATCTTATGCTAGAATTCCATAAATAGGGCTCAAGCATAACCATGCAGAACATTATTTTTTTTTCAACAGTTATTTACATTGAAAGCCATGATATATAATTTTTGTAATTATCTCTCAAAGTTTAGCTCTAATTCTTAGGGACGGTAAGAACCACTAATAAAGCCACAGGGCTCGGGATGACACTTTCATTTGCTTTTTTTCTCCCCTACAAGAAAAAAAAGCAGCAGCCATTCTGTTTATACCTCAGTTTTAAAGTTGGAGTAAGCTAAATTAAATAGTGTGATGCTATTAGTGTCAATTCTGGAGAATATTAGTGGAAAGAATGGAAAAGAGCCAGAACTTTAGGGACAAAGCTTTAAAAAGATATATTTATATCGTAAAAAATTCATAACTTATGTTAACTCAAAATTTTTATGTTATGAATAATTAGTATTAATGGATAAAACTAACTGTCTTTAGTATTTATTCAATGAAATGATTATTAGAGCTTCACTGCAAAAATATTAATAGCAGGGAGAGGGAGACAGTAAGGAAAAGACGGTCAGGAACTTTAGCTACATTGGGAACTTCAAATTTGTGTAAAACTAAATTATTGCGCAAAAGTTAAATGGTGTAATAAATATCCTTTTATGACAAAAAAAGTTTAAAAATTTAAATAAAATAATAATCACTTAACTTACATTTTATTAAGTGAAATTATGTGAAAATAAAAGTGAAAATTATGGTAGAATACCTCATTTTATCTTTTAAAAGTTCTTTATACGAAACATAATTTGCATTAAAATGATCAAAATATCTTAATATTTTCGGAAAATTATTGTAAATACGCTACATAAAGTACAAGTAAGAATAACAAGAGTTCCATTTTGGATAAGTTTTTTTCCCTGGTTTTAGTACACATATGTAAACCAGACCTAAAGTGCATTAACAACAAATTTTAGTTTGTCATGCAAAATAGTAGTAAAAATAATAATACCTCAGAGAAAAAACATCCAAATAAATCTATGCTATGTCATAGAAGTTTGCTTCCAGTTAAATAAATACTACTTTTGCTTTTTTCTCTTTATAATCTATAAGCATTAAAAAAAAAAACCTAGTCAACATGAAGTATGAAGGGGAAAAAAGAGAAGAAATATAAGTATTTTTCAAAAAAAAAATGATGCATATACATTTGTTCTAAAATTATTTTAAAGTAATTTTTGATGTTAAATATATTGTTTCACTCGCTAAAGTTTTATTACGCATCACAAGATAAAAATTATAAATTTTCAAATTAAAATTGGCTACTGTAGTTAAATTTTTATAGAAATTTTGTTTCTATTATAGAATATGAGAAATAACTTATTGATTGCTTGTTATGACTTCTACTGCTGCATTATGCTCAATTTATATTTGAAGAATTGTTCGTAATAATTCATGCTGTATGTTCATTATTTACAACATAATAATTTTTAAACTAAATATTTTACACATTTTCAAAGGAATAAAACTTTAAATGTGTATTATTTTAATTAGTTAAAATCTACTCTTCGACATCTTTTCCGGAATATTCTAAATGAGACGGAAGATTTGTTTTTCCAATATCCTTTTTTGTTCATTTATATTCATTACAGTTTCTTTTAATAACAATATTTTTTGTCTTGTTCATCTTGCAAAATCTATTATGGTAATTCTCAAACTAGGACCTAATTGAAAATAAAAACAAAACCAGATTAGCAAAAGGAAGGAAGTAGGAAAAAGTCTAAAAACATATTCAAATACAACAAATCTTAACTATGAGTACGAAATTTATCAAAGGCTAAGCTTTACCATGATGGTTTGCTATGTAACTGCTTGTTATCAGCAGTGCACTCGGCGTTTCCATAATTTGAAGAAAAGTTTCCACAATTTTTTCTTAAAATGGGTTCTCAAACACTGCAAGGGCCAGCGTGAATTGGTCTCTATTATCACTGACAATTTAAAACACTCCAAGCAAGCGTGAATTGGTCTTTATTATCACTGACAATTTAAAACGCTCCAGGCAGACATACATAGTTTTCTTTTCAGAAGTTCCTCTGGTTTGGTAGGGGGATAACATAGTTGTATGTCTTCCAGAAATGTCTCCTCAGTAAAAGTACTGCAGCCATTAAAAGAAACTATTCTCATTACCTCAGAGTAGCAAACGATGTGAACGTTTTTTTTTTTTTTTTTGTCTTTAGAAGCATGACAACTATGATTATACGTCTTATAATTACATTTATTTTATGTCATTTATATAATATATGTTTGTACCCTTAAGATAAATTACAAGTAAAGTTTGTAGCAAATTTATGCATAAGCATGCCCACAGCTTTAGAAATAAAGGTACCAATGTGCCAGGAATTCAGATTACACCAAAAGGAAGGGGGTCCCCGGTGCTCCTCCACAAAAACTTTTGATGAATTAAGCAAACAAATTTATATTGGATCTGAGGTGTGGAATTAGTGAATCATAAAGCTAAAATGTTTACCAGTTTCATAGTAGTGTTCGCTATTATGGATGGGAGTTCCATTGTACCCTCTTGCGCACACCTAATAGTTTTATGTTTGCATTATAATCTACTGAGCAATATGTTTTCTATCTTTCAGTGACTACTTTTGATTTGCCACCCCCACCTCCTTCTACTACTGGTTACTATTCGTTAAAGTGCTGCTCTTTTTCTGATAGCCAAGATGATGGAGATCAGTTTAAATCGTGTAGACTATATTCAGGTAATATTCTATTCTTTTCTCTTTTGATAATTTCTCCATTTCCACATTGCCTTGCTTTTAACATTTTATCATGTCATCATAGGTTGGCGTAACTTCTCCAAAATCCACTAAACTCTTGCCACCCCATGAAGAAAAAGGATGCCAAAGAGTAAGAATTTAAACTGTTTTCAGCTTAAGCTAGTGGTATCTAAATTTTGTTGAGTTGAGGCACCTTTTTGGAATTAAGGTTTTTTTTTGTACTGTGTCCTTGATTAATCAACTGATAAATAATCAATAAAAACTGATTTTTAAAAAAAAATTACGTGGCCCTTATTCATGCTACAAGGACATCATGAAATATTGGAAAAGCTTCATAATTAATAAGCATCTAATTGTTTATGAAGTTATTTCAAAATTTGTGAACAAACACCCATTTGTGTGTGAAACACCAGTGTGAAGATTTCATAGCTCCTCTGGGTGCCAGGGCATACAGTTTGGGAATCACTGTCAGGGCCGGCCAGAGGGCGGGGCAGCCGCCCCGGGCCCCGCGCTTCTTCTAGGCCCCGCACAAAATCTTAATAAAAAAGAGAGAGAGCGGGGGAGAATTTTTATTATTAAAATTTCAGCTTTTCAAGTTCTTCTACATGGTTAGATAATAGATCAGATCTTATAGATCAATAAATTTTTGGAATGTGTCTAGATTCTATTGGTAGTAAATGAATGTTTTTAAAACAGGAATAGAAATTTCATTTCCAGTCGGTGTGTTATATGTAATATCTTAAGCCGATTGGACCGATTGCTCCCAAAAGGAGGCCCCCCGTGCTTAAGCTGCTTAAATTTTTCGGGGCGAAAAAATAAAAATAATAAAGTTAAATAAACACAAAAAATGAAAATTAAACAGCAAAAAAACCCTATGTAAGTTTAAGAAGGTTACAAGGCGTCTGTATGAGTACTTCAAAATATTCTTTCATCAAAATTTCTTCTTGGTCTTTTCATTCAAAAAATAAAAGTCGCTTAAAGTGCACATTCTGATTTTCTCATATTCCACTACAAAATGTATACTTTGATGAATTTGAAAATCGGCGTGTAGCTCGAAAACCAAGACAATTTCAGTATGAAGGAATTGATGACAAATCTTAGTCTTCTGAAGATAATTTTCGGATTAAGTTTTTCGTAGTATTAATCGATAATGCTATGACATCTTTCGAGAAGAGATTGAAAAATTTCCATGCCAATGAAGAAACATTTGACTTTCTATCAAAGATAGAACTTAAAAATTGTTGTCATATTGCTGGTCAGGCTTTAAAAGATGATATTAAGAGTGAACTTTCTTGACGAACTTGCCGTTGAGTTTTGCCAGTCAACTATTCAATATTGGAAACAGCACAGTTCTTATATAAAAATTATTTGTCACAACTTTATCGATTTTTTTTTCCTCTGCAATTAGAGTAATTTTAACGCAGTCAATGCCCGTAGCAACAGCTGTGAGATCTTTTTCAAAGTTAAAATTAATAAAAAATTATTTACGATATACTGTAGGCCACAGTGCCGGCTCTAGTGTGGGGCAAGCCGATGTCCGCGCCACAGGCGGCACTTCTGGGGGGGGGGGGGGGGAGCGGCAAATTCAACTGTGATGCAAAAAAAAAAGTAGAAGAAGACGAAAGAAAGGAACAGAAAAAATATTTGATAAAGAAAATTTAACTTTTGGAAGAGAATTAAAATCCTAGTTCGGCATTCCGATTTTATCATTTTGCTAACGATTAAAACCGATTAATGGACTTATTTATTTATAAACTGTATTGGAGGGGGGGGGGGAGGTTATGTGGCAATTTTGTAATGTAAAAATTTACAACTTTAAATTTTAAAAAGTCAAGGTTTCTTCCCCTTATAATAGTGAAATGCGTATAAATTATGCTATAATGAAATAATACCCGATAGTTTTCTTTTTACAAACTCTCAAAGCATTCTGTTGGGAAGAGGTGGGAGCTTGTATAGTGTTGTTTGAGAAGGCAAACACGTGGCTCTTCGATATGGACGTTACTAAGAAGGAGAAGAGGGGGGGGGGGGGGAGTCCAGCCCTGGATTAAAAATAAAAAAGCCAATCTTTTTCTGCATTTTTATGATTATTTTATGAGTAAAAGCGTTTAAATTTAAAAAGTTTTCATTTTTTTTTTCTTTCCCCTACAGTTTTTGAAGTCCCAAAAGCATCTCCTAAGGCCTCAAAATACACCAGATTGCATATAGTTTTCAAAATTTTCCCGGGGGAGAATCCCCCAGACCCCCTTTAACTGTCAGAATTACATAACTCTTGTTAAGGGGAGCTCTTCATATGGTTCGACCCCCCCCCCCCTTCCCCAAATGTTGAGCTGAAAGGGCCATACTGTGGGAACATTAACGAAAGTTCTATCTGTTTATCAGTAGCCGAAAGTGAAGAAAATCCTAAAAAATAAATAAAAAAAGGCCAGCGCCTAAAAGCTATATGAAATATTAACAATAATTGGATGGACGGGTGGGTGTGGGGGGCATTTTTAAGTTTTGCCCAGCCTTGGAAAACTCCAAGATCCGGTACTGGTGGGCCAAGGAAAGTTGACATCTTTGGCAATCTTAGCGATTGAATCAGAATTTTTAAAGAAGTTAAATTGTGATAAGGGTTGTATATGAATTTGCTTTAAGGCATTCAAGCAAGTAATTTTAGTAAAGGCATCTTTGTGCAGTTTTTTTTAATAATTCATCATTAATCTGTAATAATAAATTTTCCTTATGGAACGTGAATGCTTGTAATCAAAGTAAGATGTAAAATACTCAACAGAAATCAATATGTTATACAAGATAAAAATCGAAATTTGTACAAAAAATAAATAAATTTGTGGCTGCTAACTACTATTCCATTGGAACGTTTCAACTTAGTTTAACGCACGAACATATATATATATATATATATATATATATATATATATGTGCCCCGCAAATAATTCCACCCCGGGCCCCGCTTTTGGTTGGGCCGGCCCTGATCACTGTCTTGAGCATTAAAGAAAATGTAATAATTTCCATTGTTTGTGTGTGTTTTTTGTTGAAATTTAAATGAATGATTTGTTTATCTGGAATACTTGCACAGATGTTAACCTAAAGTACAGTATTAAATTATTTATCTGGAATGATCGTTTCATATCTGTTCTGGATAGCTGGTTGCTGATGGACGCTACTCCTAATGGTTGGACGTGCTCTATGTTAGTGATTCAAAATTATTTACAAGATTATTCTGCTTTAGAATCGGATGCAGTCAATTGATGTTGATGCATTTAAATTTTGATACAATCAATATTAAAGATTAATCAGAATATAAGAGGAGATAAAATTATAATTGTATTCCTTTGACGAAACTAAATAATTCTATTAAAAAAATCAAAACTTGTCCTGTATGCAAATGCTCAAATAATTAGACATTAAATAGAGAAGACAGCTTCTCAATTACATAAATTATCTAATGCTTAAATCCAACTGTTATACTTGGATGTTCATGTTCACTATTTTTTATTATTTTCATCATTGTGTAAGAGTACATTGTAGATAAAACTCGAATTTATTTGTTTTTTCATTTACTGCTAGTAGTGTATTTAGGATTTTTTCCCACAGGGAAAATTGCTTAGGACCCATATATTTAATCCTTTAATGGATTCTCCGAAATATCAGAATTTTAGAAGGAGACATATCCCAATATCCTCCATATACGCTCAGTTTTCTTGACGAAATATTATTACAGTAAACGCAAAGTATTTATCATTTTCTTTTTTATTTATGTAGGTTGCTGTAGCTGATCATTATGGTGTTGTGCAATGCTTTGGAACTAAAAAAAGTGAAATTCAAGTAAGACTACCTTGACTAAAAAAACCTTTTCCGTTTCTTCTGTAAAGATCTGTTAGAATATATTTATTTCTGCTAGTAATGTCACAATTAATTACTAATCGAAATTGATAATCTGAAGTTATTGAAATTTAAAGAATCAAAAGATTTTTATAAGTTTTACAATTTCTTTATAAATGTGTCTTTCTAATATACACATGCAGTACCGAACCCTAGATTTAAGATTCAGAAATTTGGAAGATCTTAACTTCCGCATATTTTTGGAATGTCCTGATTTCTTTTTTTTTTTAAGCTCCGAAAAAAATAATGAAGCTGTAAAATCAATAAATTCCCATTTAATTTTAATCCAAATAGAAGAAATCTTTCAAATATTTTTCTGATTTACAAGATCTAAGCTCGGGAAACTTCGATTGTACCAGAAAAGCCTATCATTAAACTGTGTTATAGATGTGAATTAAAAAAAAAACTGATCATAAATGGTACCCCATAACATTGCATTGTGTAAACAGCTGATGTTTTTGTTTGACTTCACTGTAAAATTTTTTATGGATGTGGTTATATTTTCTTCTTCATGTAATTGTGCACCATTCCTCTCCCTCTTACTGAATGAACGCTTTATTAATGCATTAATGCATAAACTACGGTTAAATGGCATCTAATATGCCTACAAGTTATATGGATTCACGTTTATTTAGTGGGTTTATATCTTTACAGCAAAATGGGGACCTGTCATGTGGGTATAGTTAGTTTTTGCTGAATCTTGTGTTGTACATTGGAGTGTTTGTTTTATCAAAATCCATGAATTATTTATATTGTTTTTTGTTTGGTTAAAAATGTTTCATATAAACACATTGGTTTAATCTTTGCCTTTTCAAAAAAAAAAAAAAAGGCCTATTATTCAGTTGTCTATTGATAAGTTCAAAAGACATTGTAATTTTGTGTTAAAAAGCTATATGTCAGCATTGATGCTTCCATGAATCCACTATTTTTGATTGTGTTAATCCATCCTCTTTGTTTATTTCAGAAATTCAGCAAAATCCAAAATCTGACAGTGCATGTCAAATTTGGAGTTTGGTACTGTTTATGAATATATATGTGTAGAAAAATCCTCAGTTGTTGGGGTACTGTAGATTGGATAACTATTCTGAATAACACAAACAAATTTTAAGAACTAAGTGATCTATATTTTTAGATATTTACATAAGTATTTACAACATTCATCTTGTAATTATCACAATTGTGTTTGGAACTACCTGTTCCAATAACAACCTGAACATACAGTATAGATTGTCCACACAGGACCAAACCTAGTATCCAATTAATTACTTCTTCTGCCATCTCGCCAGAATGTGCTAGGTTCTGATTTGTAAATATAGGGGTACATTTGCTCATACATATGTATCAAGTATGAAATGAAAGCTTAAATTGCTCAAAGAAACAACTCATGTTCAGGAATGAGTCTATTATTACTCAGAACTATTTTAACTAGAGTTCGCCCGGTGGTCGAAATTCCACTCTAATTCATTACATTTTAAAGTTCAGTCTCAATCGTTTAAATAACTTTCAGATACTATAGTATTTCTGATTGACAACAGTTTGTTTTATTTAAATATTTCAATTAGCAATAATCTTTCCTCAGTGCGATTGATTGACCACTGAGTTAGTTATTTAATTTAATGCATTTGTAATGCACACTATGCATTAATTTTATCTTTCAGCACTCATTCTCCTGTAAAGACAATATAAAAATTTTCATGCCACTTTATAATTATTGAATAAATCCAAACTCCTTAATATGTAACTTAATATGTCTCCTTGCATCCTAAGATTGAAGAGTTGAACAAATGCTTGCACTTAGCTAGAAATGTATTTCGTTCTTGAAAATTTAAATGGGATGAATCCAGGAATTTCTCAGTATATTGAAACATTTATATGGTACAGGCAGTGCCCAACCTAGCCTCCCTCCCCCTTATGGCCTGTATGTAAGTATATGTAAATATAGAGAATAGCTCTTTCAAGCTTAAGCAAATTAAATATCTTTGCTAGCGTTCGAAATCTGAAATTGTAATAACTAAATGGAATGCATAAAAGGAACAAAAATACAATACAAAAGTGCCTTGCCTTAAAGTGAGGAGAGAAACAATTTTGGGGCCTACGCCTCCTAGTTTGTTACAATCTGACACAGAAGTGTTTCATAGATTAATAGCAATTTTGACAAAAGGTTTCTCATGGAGAAAGGGGGGGGGGGGGTTCTATAGGAACCTTGCCAATATTTCCAAGCTGATTTTAATTTAGCATCTCATTTTTGACAAAAAAGTTGTCACCAATTTATGATATCAGTTCTGTTTCATTACTTTATTTTTTGTGGAAATTTTACCTTCATAGTGTCTAAGTTAGTTTGAATAAAGTATAACTTAAAGGAAAAAGAAAAAGAAATGGTTAGATGTAATAAAGTATAACTCTAAAGAAAAAGTTGCTTCTAAAGTTTTTTGCCATTAATAAATCCCAAATAAAAGTCACCTGAGCCCCCTGCCTCTTATTTTTGGAGTTCTGTCCATTTGATATTATTTGCCTTTTGAAACATTTCAGTTGCGCTCTAGATGGTGGATGGCGGAACAATCAAAGCAGTTGGTCTACATCTGTCCTGCCTTATTGTTTCATTATTTTTTTTTTATATTGCTGTTTTTTTCTTTTTCTTTTCTTTTTAAAACTAAAACAGAACCAGAGGATAAAAAGACTAAACTGTGGTGCTTTTCCAGAAAGCATGACATGATTAGAACTTTTTTAAGTAGAGCAAAGATACATAATAGTTCGGGGGAGGGTGGATCAGGCCTTAGAACATTCTGATTATTTGAATTCCCGATAGTAAAACTTTTACTGCATTTTTGTTCTCATTCATTCACATTTTTAATTACTTCATAATTAGTTAGTACCTTATATGCTTTTCAGACATTTTTTAAAACATTACCTGGTCCCAAAATTTTAAGATTGGAATTAGGAGGAGCTATTGGTACACTTAAAGATAAGATTTTTGTTGCTGCTGGTGGAGAAGTGAAAGGTTTTACTCGGAAAGGAAAGCAATTTCTTCGTTTTGATACAAATATGACTGAAGCAATCAAATCGATGTAAGTGATATTCATATGCTCCATATACACTTGATAAACTTCTTGGCAATGATTTATTGTATGGCTGCTAAAATTCTTTTATTTTTTTAATGTTCTCTTTTAGGCCAACAGAAGGCCGAATGATGTTTTGTGTTATTTGTTTACTATTTCTTCAATTTTTGTTTAATTATCAGTATCTTTCTTGCAGAATTAATTTTTTGGTATTTTAAATTTTGGGGCATAGATTGTTTAATAAAGAAAATTTGTTTTTAATTCAACCATATGGTGAATGTTTATCTTTTTTGTGAACTTTTTGAGGCTTTAGCTTATAGTGTATTCCGCTTAGTATGTTTTACTTAATATGATTTATTTACTTATTTATTGATTTTTGTGTCTGTCTAATCTAGTTCATATCAGATTTTAAATTCATATATTAGTTACATATATGGATACAGGATTTTTCTGTGGGGGGACAATTTCTGAATGTATTTATCTCGTTGTTGACGAATCTGAAAGCTCCCAACAGACATCACATTTCTTTCCTATTGGCAAAAATTTATGCAATGAAAATTGCATTTTCAACAGGATAATGATTTGATCCATATTTCAAATTCAATAATTCAGTTGTTCAGACTGATTACCTAATCAGCTTTAGTATTGCCATTTCTAAGTATATTTGAATCCTACAGAGTGTTTCTCGGCAGTCTTGATTAAGATTTTTTTTAATGCTAAACATTACTCTTGAGGAACTGAAATTGGTCATAGATAAATCTCAGTTTGAATTCATGTTTATAAAATGCCAGACATTGACACTCATGTCACGCCTTCTGGCTTTCCAATGTCCTTTAGTCCAATTCTAAAAAGATGAGTGCTGAGGCTATGTTCAGTTTGAACTCAAACATAGAAATGTACAAAATCAGATTTTTATGATGGAATACATAGTGTTTTGCTTTCTTAAATGTAATAGAGTAATAATAAATATAATTTATGACAAAATAAGAAATATAAATGAGAAATATATAGTACATACTTGCACAAAGTAAAATTTGAAAAATAAAATTCCTTATACTTTTGCAACACTATAAGATAATTTATAAATATGCATGTGAGTGTGGTACTTTTTCGCTTAATGAATCCTAAATTTATATAATGAAATGCATGTCCAAAATTTAAGGAAGTCAACAGCATTTAAGTAGCAGTTGCAGTAATTCTCTAGTTTTTTTTTAATTATTATTATTGTTTTCTTATGTGTTCAAAATTTTATTTTCAAATCGTATTAAATCAAATATTGTGTAAAATATTATTTTATTTCAATTATCAAAACAAGAATAATAATTTAAGCAAAAGTCAGAATTTTAAGCACAACAGTCATATATTAGGTACTAAAGACCAATTACCTGCAAGCAAAATTAAATTTTTATCATTTTTCAGCATTATTATTATTATTGCATATTTTCCAAGATATTGAACACTTATTGACTGGATATTTGTATTTCTGCTTAATTACAAAAATTTATCAGCATTTTTTAATGCTTAAGAAAGGAGCCTATGAAATTATATTTTTACTCTTTTCCCTGCAACATTTTGAGTTTGCTAAAATGTTGTGTAAACTATGTGTTTTGTGTGCAAGTTTTCTTAAGCTTCTATGTAAAATGTGGAAATTTCTTAGTCTTTTGTTTGTTTTTCTTTCTTGTAGAAAGTATTGTATTTGAAAAATTTCCCACTCAAATTTTAGCCTAAATTTCTACTTTAATCACCCATGAAAAAATTTTGACAATTCTTTTTTCCTTCTAGGCACATTAGTGGAAATGACCTCTTTGTCTGTGGAAACTTCATTTTTAATCACTACTATGAATGCCAAGATCAAAATTATTATTTATCCACTGATCACATCAATGACATTATATGCCTGGATATGGATAAAGTTGGAACTATTGTTCCAATTCTTGCATGCCAAGATAGAGTATTACGAGTTTTAAAAGTAAGTATGTTATTGGGTGCTAGACGTATCAGAAACTATTTTAGGATGTAATATGATTTCTTGACTATAATATAGCAATTATCTGTTATAAGAGCCTTGAAAATATTTATTCACTTTCTTTTACCTTATCATACAATATCATATCTTATAGGAATCAAGCTGCTTATATGAAGTAGAAGTTTCAGGACCGCCATCGTCATTATCTCTGTATCAAAATGATGGAGGTAAAATTTTAAATTTCAAAATATATTTAATTTCTCTTTTATATGAAATATTATTTACTAAATGCTTTGTATTGCAACATTTTCTGATTAATTTTAAATTAAAATTTATTGATATGGCAAATTTATAAAATCTTTTTAAGGTGAAAATGGTGAAGACCTTCTGTATGGGACAAATGATGGTAAAGTTGGACTTGTTTCGGTTGGAAGGTTAGAGCAAAATTTATTTATTTAGTAATATAAATTCATTATGATATCATAACCTTGCTCACTATCCAAATTATCTAAGTTGAATTCAGACTCTGTCAAATCATTAAGATTTGGTATCTCCAAAATTATAGCATTAACACCACAAGCTGGACACAATCTCTGAAGTTTGATGTGGAGACAAGCTCTTCATTAAGATAATTGTTTTCTGTCCCTTCACTATCAAATTCATTGTGTATGACAGGAATAACACTCATGTTTTGAAATTACATTTTTTAATAACTCTCTCCCTTGCTGAAAAAATCATGAAAGGTTTTGAGAAAGTTTGCAAACTATTCCTAACCCTGTATTGTAAATTAACAATAAAGAACTGTGGACACAGGATCAGTGAACTTCTGGAACAGTGTTCCAGAAGCTCACTAGCTGAGCTAATTTTAACTGAAATGTTTCCTAGTAGGATTTTTAGGGGGGGGGGGGAGTAGTAACTTATGATAGCGTTTGAAAACTATGGTTGTGTAGCTGCTTCATAAGCTTGCCGATCATTGTTCTAAACAATCTTATGCTCCCCAAATTGCAAGGCTTAACTTCACTTGTATATGTTTCAGGGGAAAAGTCTGCTTGCATATTTATTACTTTAAATGTACAATGTAGACCATATTGATCAAAAAACAAAATAATTTTGCATTTCAATAATCATATTCAAGGGCGTAACCAGGGGTGGGGGTTTGGGGGTTCAACCCCCCCCCCCCCATTGGGTATTTAGTTATTTATTCATTTTTTTCCTCAACTTGGTGGAAATCATGTCAAGTCAATCGGGTTGTGGGCTTGGAAAAATCCTTTTTTTTTTACTTCATGTGAACAACATAGGTGACAAGATGTGGAATTCCCCTCATCCCTTTCCTCGGGCAAAATCGTGGAGATGGACGTTGAAGGACAAGACCCTCGGGGCCAGGAGCACGGTACACCGCTAGTTCATATTCGTTGAGAAACTGAAACTAAAACGGAGAGTCACGTGATAAGGGGGGATGCATCTGTCAATCGTCATTTAGGGGTGTCAATCGTCTGCACTTGTAGCCAAAGTTGAACTGGAGTTTCTCGGAATTGGTGGAGGGGTTGCTATTGCTTTCGGCAACTAAGCTTCCGAGAAAATGGAGGGATGTGAGCTTGTTGGGGGGGGGGGGTTAAGACGCAACAAGATAGTCTTTTGTATCTATAGCCTTGAAAGAAAATCACAAAATAGTTACAGATGTGCAATGTCTTTCTTTTCTTTTTTACCAATGTACTGTGAGAGCCATGTGCTTCAGTTTCTGCAGTTGAAAAATTCAGATTCATGCATCACTCATTTAGTATCAAAATGCGTAGAATTTTCCTTCCCTAACTTACCTTTTCAGTTTAATAACAGTAATATTAAAGGATTATAAACATAATTTTAAGTGACTTCTGCTGACGTATATTATCAATATTCCTACAAAATCCCAATTAACGTACAATATGAAAGTACTTAATATATATATATATTATATATTTCTAATGATACTTTTATATTTATGTGTATATATTGTTTTTTACTCCTCTTTGCGCTATTGCACTGTAATTAGGTAAGTTTTAATATTTTCCTTCCGATCTTGAGTTAGCAAACAGAAACTTTCTAAATTGGTATTATTTTTGATATGGAAAGTCATTCAGCGGGAAGAAAACAAAAGCAAAACTTTTTAAAAGGGTTATTTTAACATTAGGGAGATGGGAATGAAACTGGTATTGAAATGAAAAACTTCTTGAAAAGGTTTTACTGTATTAAGATTTTAATGTGTACGTACTAATAATGAAAATGCATAAAAACTTTTTTTTACGAAAGCCCAGTCAAAATTTTTGTAAAATGGTATTTTGCTCGCATAGGCTTAACCAGGGGTTTGGGGGTTCATCCCCCCATTGGGTATTTAGTTATTTAGCAAAATTCTGGCTACACCTTGCAAAGCACATATCTATTTTTTCCCTAAGAAAAATAAACACATATGCATATGATTTTATTTCCTCTTTCTGAAGGGTTGTGATCATGACCAAAGTACATAGCTCATATTACAGCGGACTTTTCATTTGGTTATAATCAACCCCCTTATCACCTTTAGGAATTTTACAGCGCGAAAGGTGGCTTCAATCACCGTATCGCACACAGACAGACAACAGATATCCTTTCAATCACTCCAGAGGGTTTTCTTTCCTTCTTGATGTCTTTTTTACCCAAAGGCAGCAATTTGGGAACACAATCGCACAAGTTTCCTGGAAAATATTCTCCTCTGTGATGGAGGTTTGTTTTCTGATAAAATGGTGTTGTAGGCGCTGGGGTCTGAAAATGAAGGACCCCTAGCCAACAATTGTCCTAATGGGTTAAACCCTCAAGCCAGGAAGGGATGCTCACCAAGGAACTTAAGAAAACAGCAGTTTTTACTTATTCCTGTCCAAACACCCATTTTTGTAAAATTGTTTTTGTAGATGGGCCGATTGGAAAACTGATGAACTGTATTTGCACTGCATTCTCATTTACAGATGTTCTCTCATCTCTTATATTTTAATATAAGAGATTTAATATAAGAGACATATAAATGTTTTTTTTTCTTACGGTCCATCACTAATTGCATTACGACTCTGGAAATCATCCGTTCAACGTTTCCAAGCTCACTGCTACGGTTTAATGTTGCATTTTAATTTACAATCAAAGTATTATTTATATTTTAGCTAAATTTTTAATTATTTTTGATACATAATATTGTTCGCACTCCAGCGATGGAAACGTTCGTCATCCAAAAAGAAAATTTGATTCAGACGCTTCCACTTCTAAAGTATGTTTTGCTATAGATTTAACAAAAATTTTGGAAATTTATTGTAGGGATGAGCATTTTCGTAGGGAAATTCGGATTTTTTTTTCTCTAAAATTCCACAATTTCCCAGTTTTAATATTATGAATACCTGGACATAGAAGATTGCTTAGCGCTAAATATTGAATTTTCTATTGAATTTTAAATAAAAAATAAATTAATAGATCTAGTAATGAAAGTTTAATGTTTTTGTGAACCAAGGCCGTATCCAGAGTGTAAGGGGGACCCACATGCCTGCCCCGAAATCTTTTGCAATGTATCATATATTCCTCCCTGAAACTTTCCTAACATACTAACTAACATTCACTAACATAAGTTGTTGAAGTCTGGGCTCCCCCGAAAAAGATTTCTGGATACGGCCTTGGCTCCAGGGGAAGGGGGACATGTTAAGAAAGGGCAGCGTATTCAGCAAGGTATCCGGACAGGAGGTAGGTCCAAAACCATAGGCAAGGATTCGAGGGCTCTCGTTCCAGGAAACTTTTTGAAATCTTTCTAGTCAATGCAATTTCGGGATTCTTTGGTGATATTAGAGGAAACAGAAAGGAGTTTGGTTACTCTGCCCCCCGTAATTTTTTTCAAAATAGTGTCTTAATACCTTTTAGGTTACTTTTGGTGTTGCTCGTGATATTATTTGATGTCCTTTCCCCGAAAGTTCTTCTGAAAGTAAAGTGTCTTAAAAGCGTAATTCCTCTTTTCTTTCTTTTTTTAAAAACTGTGATCCAATTTTTTTCGCCGGGGGGGGGGGGGCGGAGTTGACTTGCTCCGAGGAGGTACCCCCCTATAGATGCCTGAAATAAACACGGAGTATATCTGTAATGACAAGTATTTATGACTAGTAAATTTTGAACTCTTTTGCACTGCTTATTGGTGTTTAGTCTGTACATTTTTAGGGTGACCCCCCCCCTTTCCCCAATCCTAGTTACGCCTATGATCATATTTGTGAAGAAAGTTTTAAAATTTGAATGGAAGCTTTTTTTGTTTGAATTGCATTCAGTAGGATAGCTTTTGAAACATCTAGGCATCCTAGATTTGGCTAGCTTTTTTCTCTTGTTATTAATGTCATATAAGACAGACATGACAAAACACAAATTTTTGCTTCATTTCAGGTACAAAATATTAAATTAATTTAATAAATTTTGGTGTGCTTACACAGCTTCATTCCCACTCACAGAATATTGGACGAATTTTAGTCAATGAGAAATTTGAATCTTTTTCTTTGCATTTTAACTTTTTTTAGCTTTCTAATAGCTTTAATTAGGCCTAGAGGCTAAGTGATAGTGTTCCGTGCTACCATGTCACCATTTTTTAAATGAAAAAGAGAAAAATTGTCCCATTACTTTTGGCTCTATAGTATATTTTTATTTAATTGAAAACTTTGTAAAAAGGTTCTTTCCTGATATTTTTATTTTTGTTTTTTCAGAACATCTTGCACTCACAAATGGGAAATACCAAATAATAAGAAAAATGGTGGTAAGTGAAAATTAATTTGGCGCAAAAAAAATTTAAAATATATTTTTTTAACTGTTTAAAGTTGTTTTCTGCCTTTTTAAAATTATATGCTTGTTATTACGAATAGCACCACTCTAATTGAATGATATGTTTCATCAAAATTTCTTGTCTTTAACTGTCAATCCATAAAAACATACAATATTGCATTATTAGTTATCCATATAAATCAGTATAAGAGCAAATACATACATACAAATAGAAATCTTTTAAATATCTGATTATTGTCTGAATCATTGAAATTTTTTTTTTATGTGGGTTGAATCACCTTACTTGCTGATGGAATGAAAAATATGCCTATTCCTTTCAGTTTATTGAAAAAGCAAGCTTAACTTAAATAAAGTATAAGCAAATAGCAATTTTTAGCAAAACAACATAATTTCTTTTCAGTGATGAACCTTAAATTTACAATTCATAGCATTTATTTCTTATCAAGTCATAGAGTTGAGTAACAACAACATTAAAATATCTTATGGATTTTGAACTGTACTAATTGGGGTTTTTTAATAACTAAATTACTTAAAACTTCTTCCCTAAACTTGATGGGAGTCTACGAGTCATGTAAGTCCCAAAAAAGTCAAATTTGAAAATTGGTCTTGAAAGTAACAAAAAAGTCATGAAAATTAGAAGCAGATCCTGAAAATGTTCTTACTCCTCATACTTTTTAAATTTCTCTAAGAATTTTTTTTTTTCACTGCAGGATTTGTTTCCCTTGAGATCTTAACTGTGCCTTTAAAAGTAAATGGGATCAAAGTTCAATGAAAGCAAGTGTAAACACCCCTTCCCCCTTTTTAAAATGCATGTTTCCGCTTTGAATATATCTTCATAGCACAAAAATGCCTCCATTAGCAATTCTTTAAAATGTGTAATGACTCAAATTCGTTCTCATGCCTTATTCTAGAATAAAATTCAGAATTATAATTTGAGTTTTTGAGGTAAGTACAAAAGTTTTGTAGAAAAACAGTACTAAAAGAAACTATTAAAATGTATTATTTTTAGAAATTGGAAGGTTTTGTATAAAATGAAAAATTGTTTGTATTATTTATCTTATAGAAACAGGAAAGTTAGTTTTAGTATACCTAAACTCAAGACCAAAGATGTTTTAGTTTTATATGTTTTTATGCAAACATCAATTCTATTTTCTGTGTAAGTTCATCTTAAAATTAAAATGAAACAAGTCTTAAAAATGAAGTTGGTATTACAAGTTTGATTTTGTTCGATTACCATCAATAAATATTTATGAAGGATTTTACTTGGGCAAATTCTTTTAGTGTCTAGGTATAAATAGACAACTGTCAAGTAAAAATCCTTGTCAGAATGAGACAATCAAAATAAAATTATCGATAATCTGTGTGCTCCAAGAAATAATTTTTAACTTGTTTAAACAGAAAGAAATATTAAAAAGAAAGGAAAAAAAAAAAAAAGAGTTAAAAATAGTCGGCTCCTCAAAATGCTAAAAATAGTTTTATTTAACAAATATATGCTTAGACAAAATTAAAATGATAAAAAAAAAAAATGACAAATCAAATAAAATAGCCCTTCATCAATCATCTGAAGAAAAGCGAAATTAAAGCTAACTAATGTAGAGCTACAGTGAGAAACGCTTATAACTTCCATTCTAGTTAATTTAGAAGCTTTCAGTGTAACATGAAGAGCAAATTCATTTCCAACTATATCTTTTGTTCTGTTTTAAGAAAGGAAATCTTGAAATAAACATATTAAATAAAACTGTTGCTTCAAGTATATTTTGTGATCAAGTTTTTTTCAAAAAAGCCAAGTGGGAAATGATATATCTGTTTCTCATTTGCAATGCAATAAATTAACTACTCGTTAGTTTAAAAAAGATAAAATAGTGAAATCTGTGGAGTGTATTTTACAGTTTTATACCAGTACAGAATAGGAACTGCATTTTATATTACTCTGACTATGTTGCCCAAAGTGTCTTGACTGTATTTGTGCATTTGTATTTTGCATACATGTGTATTTGTACATCTGTGTACTTGTGCGTACATGTGTATGTACATGGTCTAAAAATTGAAAAATTTTGTACAAGTTAAAGGGCATAATTGATAAGGACAGTAGTTTTAGAAGACCAGTATCAATGAGTTATTAGCAAAAGTCCTTCTAAATTTAAGTTAAATTTTCAAAATTTTAAAAATATGTTTTATAAACTTAATGTGCATTAATGGGGTTTATCATTAATTGAAATAAATTCTAAAATAGTCGTTATTTCCACCCCGTCTATCGGTAACCTCAAGAGCAATTTTCCCATCAGAAGTTTCCTAAAGTGTTTCCCAATTGCGTGGAAGGTTGCTCATAACAGCTATCATTTTCTAATCTGCACTTTCCTGTTGGGCATTTGCTCATTCGATTTTAATATTTTGTATTTCAAACACATAGGTTTCTGCCTTCAGAGCCGATTTGATGCAAGGTCACGAGAGGTCTCTGTGACCTCCCTCAAATTTCCCTTATTCGGCAAGTTCTGACTGAACATTCAGTAAATCTGAGCTTTTGTTGATTGACCGAGCATTTTGTTGATGCTCATTTTAATATGAAGATGACCCCCTTAACAAAATTCTAGTAACAAAAGTTTTATATTGTTCTTGATAGAATAACATATGTCATGTGTCTCTAATGTAAATAATGTTCAAATACGAAGGCGTGTTTCGTTTTCCCCCTCCCCCACTGTACAAAGTGCCAAGTAAGTACTATTCATATTTGAGTGTGACATTTCTTATTGTTTCTCTCCTGTTATATTTTGAATCTTGATTCATACTTTCTTTTATTTTATAACTTACTATATGTACTTCATTGTTTTAATTATATTTATTTTCATTTTCTGTATAATTATAATTTTTACAGGTGTTCTTTGCTTGGACAACTATGATATAACAGATGATGGTGTCAAAGATTTAATGATTGGCCGCAGTGATGGGCTCATTGAAGTTTATGGTTACGATGAAGCAGAAAATCCTGTCCCAAGATTTACTTATGTAAAAAAAATTAATTTTTACCTTTTCATGTAGTGATATTACAGTGGGAGGTGGTATGACTTGGAAATGCTTTTAACTTCAGCCACCTTGCCTCATAGAGCTCCCTGCAATTCAAAAATTATAAGATTTATTTGCTTTTAGTTTTGGCATCAAGTTATAGTATTTACCTTACATTGACAAAAAATGCTCTAGCCAACTTATTTTTCTACTTTAAGATGTATAGGCTTTCAATGTAACATTTTTCTTATAATTTTTGACCTTTTTAAATTAACTGTGGTGATGAATTTACTTTGTATATGCAAGTTAAATTTACTAAACTGCAATAATGTGATCTTTAAATATTGTAACATATAAAGTTTTTATTAGAACTATTTGTAAAGAGAAGTTTCTGACATATAAACTGATTTCTGGTGTACACATTCTGAATCGAAAAGAGCTGAATCGATACATGAATTTATTATTTCTTTGAAAAACAGAAGGAGTAAAAGAAACAAATAAAATTGAAAACCAGAAATCTGAAATTTAGTACAAACCAAAATCTCCGTTACCTAGACCTAATTGTAACTCATCAAACTCTGAGAATCATATTTGTTAAATATGTCTTTTCTGTCAGTTCATTATATATTTAGAAGAGCAAAAAAAAAAAAAAAAAAGAAGTTGTAGAAACTGAATTCTATTATGTAGTAGCTCTAGCATTGTAGCTGGCTAGATCAAGGTTGAGTAAACTTTTATTGCTTTCAAACCTGCTTTTATAACATCTACTGAGAAGAATATATTTGATTTCTTTTGTAATATTTTAATGACCATTTTTATATCTTTTTATTGTAAAATATATGCATGCTAAAAATAGTAATCTAAGTCATACAATTAATTTCATTATTTTTAGTTTAAAATCTATTTATATGTTTTTTCTGTTTAAAAACAAGAAAAATATATTTTTTCAATTTCCCCATAAATTAATCATTATATCATGGTATAACCACTCACCACAGTAGGTTGTTATTTTGTTAAATAATGGAATGCCTCTTTTAAGCAATTTCATAACTATTTACTTCACACTGGTTGATATTGTTTGATAGATCAAAGTTACAGTTAATGTAAATTATTTTAAAGGAAACCACTCTATTAATCCAACATTACACAAATGCATCTTTCTGTAGTATTTGCTACTGGTGTTCGGCAGTAGTTAACTAGAAGTAGTTAACTACTAGTGGCAACTACTAGTTAACTAGTAGTTAACTACTAGTTGTAACTACTTTTGTTTTGAACAAGTTAACTACTAGTTAAACTACTTTTTACCCAACTACTAGTTACAACTACGTTCAAAATTCCAACTACTTTCAAAAAAAAAAATCTATTTTTTGAAACAAATAACTTTTTAAACATTAAATTATTTACATTTTTAGCTTATGAATATTACTCACACAAATGTATTTCTTATGTTATATAATGAAAAAGTACTCATAAAAAATAATAATATTTATTGGAGTATTTATGCAAATTAGAAAAAGCTTTCTAATAATAGTCGATGAATGGCACAAGCACCAGCACATGTACAATGAAGTTTCATTTAAAGACCAAATCTTCATTATGGAGAAACTTTACCTCTACTCCAGCACCATGCATGCGTTTGGGATACCATAAAACACAAAACGAAAGAAAAAATACTGATTTTTAGGATTTCTTTTAGAAGAAAATACCGATTTTTATGATTTTCTTTTTAGAAAAAATACTGATTTTCATGATTTTTTTTTAGAAAAAACTGATTTTTATGATTCTTTTTTAGACAAAATATTGATTTTTATGATCTAAAAAAAAATTTATATCAGCTTCTTCTAAATTATTAAAATATAGATATTTTTTTATTTTAAATTTTAATATATTCTGGGTTCAAGAAATTCATTAGAATTTGAACTCACTATATGGTAGCCTTAATGCTTTTGGTCCTCTAGGGAAAGGTGGAATAGCTTAGTTAAAGTGTCAAAGAATGATATTTTATCAGAGAACATTAAGTTTTTGGGCATGCTGACTACAGAAAAAGCATAAACAGCATCTTTGGAAAGGATTTTTTCTACATTTGGAATAGTGCACTCAAAATTGAGAAACAGATTGCGCGATTGCGGGTTGATAAGGCATCAAAACTGGTATTCTTGATGAAACATCTAAATTGTAAAAATGATTAAGCTGTAGTAAACTTTTTATGTGATATTTGCCATCTATGTTTATATATTCAAGAAATTTGTATATATAGTAAAACCCCGTTATACCGCGCCTCAGTATATCGTGGAATCGGATATACCGCTGTGACTATCATGTCCCCCGACATTTAAACCACTCTTTATCCTTGCCATTTAAAGGTGATTCCTTATTTACGGCTGTAAATAAAGCCATCCCGAGCACACAAATATTCTAGCTAAAGAGCTCCCATCGATAGAGATAAGACAGCCTGTAGGTTTATAACCTATCGCTCGATAGACTGATTGAGATGTGTGCTTCTTGTACAGCAATTACAGTGAATAAAATGGCAGCAAACAAGAAAAGAAAAAAATATACTGTAGAAGAAGTTATGATTAATTGATAAAGTTAAAAATGATGCAACAAAAGCGAGTATTATTTCGTGAATATCGTTCCACGGTATATATTCACTATACCGCGGTTATGTTATAACGCGGGTGCCAAACATGGCCCCTGATACCCACGTTTTAATGAGGTTTTACAGTATTCAAGAAATTAGGGCCGTGGGTAGCCTAGTGGTTAGCACGTCGGACTTCCACCTAGAAGGTTGCGTGTTCGATACCCACTGAAGACCACCATGTATACTTGGGGATATGTGCATGTAAAATCCGTAGACCCCACTACCTCTCCCCGTGCGTAAGCAATCCTAAGGCCTCCGCTAACAGGTAGGGGGTCTGGTGGAGAAAATTATTCAAGAAATTATAATACATTTAGTCCAGAAATGTAAGCTTTCTCTTCTGTTTCTTGTTGTTCTCTGTTTATTAAGCATACATTTTTTAAATAATACAGTTAATTAATAATTAAATTTGAACTAGTAATAAATAATTATTTCAACTGAAATATCTTAACATTCTTTGAAGACGTAATTAATTGACTGAATTTGTTACTGTATTTGTATGGCATACCATATCTTGTTTTAAAAGATCCAAAAACTCTAATTTAAATTAAAAAAAATACTATTTTATAAATTTTTTTTAATAAAAAAAATACCAATCCTGCCTTCAACACAATTTAAAATAATATAATCTATATTCTAAAGCATGCGCGATACAAAGATATTTTGTTAATGAATGGGGGTTGGCCATAGAGGAAAAATTTTAAATTGATATTAAGGGTAAACCCCTTCATTTTACAAGAACTGCTGAAAAATTGTTATTTCTTAAAAATATAAATTATTAACTTTATTAAATAAGTACATATTAAAATAAAAGTTTAAATTGAGAGAAAAAGGTTTTGTCTTTATTCATATGCTCTTTATACATTAATTGTTAGTGTTATTTGGAAATAATCGTTGAATGTTTTACAGGAATTTCTTTAAAATTGTGTTAATGATGAAAAATAATATTGATTTGAATTATTAGGATTAAGTATTTAAGAACAAGCTTAAAAATGGGAATTCAAATTAACTACTTAACTACTTTTGGAGAACAGTTAACTACTAGTTACAACTAGTCTCAGAAAAATGAAGTTAACTACTAGTTGCAACTAGTTTTGTTTAGAGTAGTTAGTAGTTGGTAGTTAACTTCTTTTTGACGAGTAGTTGACGAACACTACTGGATACACACAAACCAACTTTTGTGTAGGAGATAAGACTGTATAAGAAGTTGCTTCTCCTGAAAATTTCATACTTAACTATACAATGCACTATTTGCTTATTTGCAACTTATAAAAGAAGAATATGTTTAATGCAACCACTATTCAAGATCTTTTTATATTTTTCTTGAGATAATTAATTTTATGTTGTTGCTTTTTAAAAATGAATACAAATTTCAAGGAATGTGCTGTTATATGGAGTTTTTAGACATTATCTTGTATGAAAACTACTTTCTCACCTATGTGGTATGCATCTACCATATTTTTCTATGAACATATCATCAAGAATGGTTAATACTGTCAAACCTCTTTTTGTATGGTCGTTTTTTATGCAAGTTGTTTTGTGCGATTTTCTTTTTTATTCTATTTTTTTGCATGATCTTTTGTATGCAATTTCTTAAAATGAGATTTGTTTTGTCCATTTTTTTTATATATGTGGTATATAAATGAGTGCCAATGATGTTGCCATTACTATAACACTGTTGTAATATTTTCTATCAATGCACATGTATATATACTGATACAATGTACATACTTATTGCCTCAGCCAATTTCAATGTATTACACCAGGTATACTTTAGCTCTGTCTACTTGAACTCTGAGAGCAAATAATTAAGCAATTTCAGTTGCTAAAAATGGGGGCCAATATATTTGCCTTGAAATAGCATGCTGCATGTAACAATTCTGAAAGGAGTTTGAAATCCCCCTCCCTGCTCCCCTCTCGCAAACACATACATACACACACACAAAAAATCTATCATGTTTACCTGGCTATCAGGAGGACATTTACAAGCAGATCATCGGTGGTGGTGCAAAAACTTGCCACTGACTTCACAGTAGCAAAAACTAAATCAACTCTACCATCTTCAAGTGACAGAAGCAATTTTGAATCAGTTCAGCAAAAAATGTGCATTTTGGACTATGGTGCGGTATCAGTAGTGAATTCTGTGCTTTTTGGAAATTATTCAATGTTTAAAATGAAAAATTAAATTTCTTCAAACTATTTTCATGGTAATTTAATTATTTAGTTTGTTTGGCTTTGGATTTCTTTTTTAGTTTGTTAGGCTTTGGATTTTTTTTTTAGTTTGTTAGCTTTCTCACTATTTCATAAATATTTGACATATTTTTTAAGCAAGACTTTTTGTATGCCATCCCTACCCACAGAATAAAAAAGATTTTTTGACATGTTATAAAAAATTAATTTTCATAGATAATTATGAAGTTTCTGAACTTTTTGTGCAATTTTTTTATGTGGCCCCTTCTACAGCACAAAAAGAGGTTTGGCTGCAATTGAAACTAGTTTAATGTTTAAAAAAAATATTTCTACTGATTTTGTTTTGTTTGAAATAGTTGGAGCATTTTAAATGTTTTATCCAAATTTGTTTACATTTGCCTTTATCATAAACTGATTCTTGTGTTATGAATAAGACTGATATTGTAACAAATTGAAATTGTTTTGCTCTATATAAAAATATTCATTTAGACAAGATACTGAATTTTAAAAAAAATATATTTTTTTTTTTAGAATTGCGGGGAAAGTGTTACATCTGTTCAAGGTGGTATTATTGGAACTGCTGGTTATGATGAATTATTAATCACAACATATACTGGTAATGTATATAACTTATTACAAGATATTGTTTTTATTATTTATTTCATATTTTTATTCTTTTGAACAGTAAGAAAATGAGCATGCAGCACATTTGCACCTTTAATTTCTTATAAAAATTGTCACAAAACTAACCTAAATTTTCTTTTTTTAGTGCATTCTTAAATTACTTTGTTTAAGTAAGCTTAATGAGGTATGTAACACCTTCACAAACTACTTCCCCTCTTTACACACAGAGGATGACTAAATATGTAAAATATTTAATTTTACTCCATGTCTTGTAGTATAAGTCCCTGTATTATTGTGTAGGGACTTCTTTGGATAGTTCAAGTTCTGCTTCAGGCTTTTTCAGTAATTTTCGTTGATACTTCATTTTTATTTCTTT
This sequence comes from Octonoba sinensis, assembly GCA_038502835.1. Taxonomy (NCBI): domain Eukaryota; kingdom Metazoa; phylum Arthropoda; class Arachnida; order Araneae; family Uloboridae; genus Octonoba; species Octonoba sinensis. Next base: position 209,952,969 of record CM076598.1, on the reverse strand, counting down.
GATGTTTCGATATCTCTTTCCCTTCTCTTCATTAATGGCATTCAGATATTCTAGAATCTTACCGAAATATGAATTCAGAAACAGGACTTTCAAACTTGTGGCAGTAAATTTTTATACTTCTTCAACATGTTAAGAACAACTGATCCTTCTTTTTGCCCAGAAATTTAGTTCTTTGCGCCCAGAAATTTAGTTCTTTGCACTAGTATGTCACCTTATAGGTGCCCCAAAACTATGTTATGCTTCATATATGCATCCCATATTTGATATAAAAGGAAAAAGAAGTAAAAGGTAACTTTGTGTAGAAAATATGAATGGCAAGATCAACTTTGACAAAGCTCAATTTTGTGTCTACATGTTTCATGCTTCTGATGCTACACAGCAGTCAAAAAAATTCTTCATGGCTGTTGCTTAGCAACAGAAACTTGTTCCTTTTTCTGCATTTCAAAATAGTGTGTTGTAAGTCTAAAACACAAGTGCGCAAACTGAAGTTTTAATAATAGTTTTATTATCAGCTTTTTATTAGTTACACGGAATAGTATTTCTGAAAAATTTATTGATTTTTTACAGAGTTCATTTAAAACAAGGCATACGACCCGAAATTCTATAAATTTTAGAAACTAATATCTTTGACCCAAAGTTATGCAGATACAAGAGAAGCCTAATTTAATTGTTAGTTAAAATATTTAGTATTTGAAATGATAGGTAACAAAATTTTACATATAGACTTATTGGCCGTTTATTAAAAAGTGTTTGAAAGTTTTTTTTAAGACCAGCTCTTAAAAGTACAAAAAGTTCAGTAACATACTTTTGAGAAATTTCATTTGTGTTTGCATCATTCTAGTATCTTTCCATGTTGAACTTCTTGAATTAATTAGTAGGCCCAGGAAAAGTTATGTTTTATAAGATATAATTTTTAATTATGGTAACAATGATAGGCAGCTTCTTTCCTATCAGCTAACTTTAAACATAAAATTTATTAATAAACTGATAAATAATACTACTGAATGTTATTTTCGCCCTTTTTTTGTTTTGATCATGCTGAGTTGTCTTTAATGATTTTAAGATAAAATAAATAAGTGTTGTATAAAGGTTGATATTGTTTTATAGTTTCAAGCAGTTGATGTCCAAATTTTCATTTGAAATCTCTTGTTGATTTGAGATTTTGTTTCAAAATATTCATTTACAAAATTAAAATCGGTGAAACTAAATTATTAAAATATTGAAAACATTTCGCAAGAAATCTTGAATTGTTAAGCTATATTTGATTTCTTATCACTATTATTTTTAAATGGGATAAGTTATGAAAGTTTCAATTTATGTTTCAAAAATTTTAGAATTTTCCATGTGTTCTTAAATATTTTATAAAGCAATTTTAATCAGCATTCTTACTCTAACACCTAGCAGTGTTGTTGAATACAGTGATTTGGAAAACTATTTAAAGCTGTTAACTTTTTAGGTTGGATTTTTGGACTGTCATCAGAACCTGCTGACAAACGATTAGATCCCAATTATCTTCTTATTTCTGAAGATGCTGCTCAAAAAATTTATAAACTTAGGTATTTTTAAAAATCTTTTATACATAACCATGGTGATAATTTCAATACATAAGATTTTTACTTATTTTCTTGAAAATTAAATACAGGTATGTAACATGAATGATACACTATTGAAATGCATTTAAAAGCGTATGTTGATTATTAGTTATGTAGTATCAGCTATTTATTGCATGCCATGATTTTACATTCTAACACTATATATTGATGTTGCATATGTAAAAAAATTAAGTTCATTATACATTCATAATGAATGTTATACAAACATGAAAAACATTCTGGAAGATAGATTTTTTTTTAATTTGCTATGCTGTTGTGGTATAATATGACTTTATTTTCATTATTCATAAATAAGAGAAATTTTACAAACTCATTGTATATTTATGGTAAAAGCTGCAGTTACTTAATTAAAAAAAACAATGTTCACAAAAACAGGGAACTGATAGCATAGAAGTTTGTTTTTGTGTATATATATGTGTGTGAAGTCGAGTCCATTTCATTTCTCCATTTGTTACTCTAACGAATTTGACTTTGTTGAAGTACAGTCCTTTATTTTTTAATAATGTTTCATTAAAATGCTTTCATTGTTTAACGTTTTAATTTAGCTAAAGAAGAAAAGTAATATCTTTCTTTAAAAATATCAAAATATTTTACAGCATTAATTTTCTTTTATTTTAAGAGAGTTGCTAGCTGATAATTAGTGGCAGAGATGAATGTTTTTATGTGCTTGCTAAAATTTTAGTCTTAAATGTATATCTATATTTTTTTTACATTAATCAAATTTCATAAATATTTATAAGACATTTTTTTCCAAAAATGAAACAAGAGTCAGCTAAAACAACCTTAAAGAAAAGAAGTGCACAATGCTTGACTTTTAAAAAAAGTAAAGTGATAACAGTCTTAATAAAATATAAAATTACATGTTCACTAAAAATTCGGGATTTCTTTTAGATTGAAGTAATGGATCATTTTATGACAAGAAACAATGATATGTAATTTTTTTTTTCTCGTTCAGATTTGGTGGTTGTGGAAATGATATTTCAGTAATACTTTCTTATTTATTTTAGTGAATACTCGATGAATTCTTGACTTTAATTCAAAAATGTTCATTTGTACATTGCAATAAATGCACAAAATAGAAACTTTCTTTATCAGCATAAATTTTTTTTGCATGAAATGCTTATTTGTCTCTTGATGCTTAGCATTTCAGTTCATGATTTTGTTACATTTGATTAATATATTCCAGGATGCTTTGGATTTTTACTACAGTTACATCCTGCACTTTTTATACTAATTTATCAGATGCTGTTAGAGACTCATGCACATAAAGTATGCTATTTTGCACTCTTTGTATTTTTTTCTTTGTTTTTGTTAACTGTCCACTCTGCACTAGCATTGAATATAAGTATTTTATGTATGTTTTGATGTGCTGTTAATTCGCTAAAATATCTAAATTTGGATGAAATCAAAAAATATATTAATGCTGTTTTTACTTTAGTGATTTTATTACAAAAATTCTTTAATTATAAAAGCAGTAATATTTTTCTTTTTCTTCTCTTATAGTTAAAAAATGAATAATACTAAATAACATGATAGGCAATCATTCTAACCTGATATACTGCCTTTATAGTGTTAAAGAATCATTACTTTAACTGGCATTTCTTGTGAATGTTTTTCCAATTACAGGTCAAATCTAGTAGATTTAAATTATTTGATAACCAGAGCAGGATTTAGCCTGGATGAGGCCCTAAGCTACTGGAGATAAGGAGCCCTTTATAAGTCTAGATTTTCAGGGACAGAGAGACAAATATGATTTTTAGATGCTAGAAACAGCATTTTTTAGGGATTTTCACTAAGCAACAAAATTCCAAAATTGAACATGGTTTAGTATTTTTAAGAGTTGCATCCCCTTCAGTTTTTTAAAACTGAAGTGCTAAAAACGCATTTTTTAGGCTATATTTAAAGACATTTGAGGAGGCCCAGAAGCTCTCTTCCACAATTCTTACCAAATTAAAATCCTAAGTATGAAATTTTAGCTATCTCTGGTGATATGAGGGGCTTTCCCTGGAAAATTTTGAAAATAACTAGGGATGCAATTTTAGTCTACTTTTGAATAGGTTGGGGGAAGGTGGTTCAGGAACTCTTCCCCCAAAATTTTAAGAAACGAAACTTTTAAATCGCAGTTTTGGAACATCTTTGATTGCATTAGAGGAGACGGAAGTTTGGGGGGACCACCAAACTTCTCATTTACCAGTGTAAATACTAGGTTATTGGTTTCCACTGTTTGTGGACCTCAGTGGAATAGGGGGGATTTGTTTCAGAAGTTAAATTTTAAGAAGTTAGAGTTTAAAGATTCATCTGCTGAAACTTTTGGAAACAAATACTAAAAGTGCAATTTCAGGCTATCTCTGTTCCTTGATGAAGTAGGGAATGGGAAATTCATAAGCTCTCCCCACAAATTTTTAAAAATTTAAGCTCTAAAAATGCAATTTTAGGCTATTTCTTGTGATGTTAGGGTAAGGAGGAGAGAATTTGGAAGCTCTCTCTCAGGAATTTTAGAAAAAAATACATTCAAAAGGGATACATTGTGAATGTCACCAGGAATAATATTTTTGAAGGATCAGCCTCAAGGGATATCACTCTTGATTCCTTGCCTGGTGGGATGCACAAAGTTCATAGAGAAATAGGGAGGTGTTAAGAAGTTGGTAACCCCTGGCAGCAAAGCAAATTGTGAGGCCCTTTAGTTAATATTGTTTTCGAAACTAAATTCTTATTTCCAATAAAAGTTCAAGATAAATAATTTAAAAATTGATTACATACCAAATTTAAAGAACTATCAGTTGCTACAGAATATAAAAAGCATCCTAATTTTTAGGCAATTTTTCTGAAAAATAGCATCTTAAAGATTTTTATATATCATTAGACTGCAATACCAAGCAAAAAAAATAGTTTTTAATTGGTTGTATAACCTAAATGAGTGAAAATGTTAGTACTTAAATATTTTTTTTAATGCCAAGAGGGATTTTGTTCTGCAGACAAATTCCTTATTGGGATAATGAGTTTGGAATCCACACATAGAGCTTAAGATAAGAGGTAGGTCACTGTTCAATTACTCAAATTAAAGCATGAACAAGTGGTAGAGCAACAGACCAAATTTTGGATACAAATTAATAAAACCGAAGGATGCCTTTGTTAACCAAGAATTACTGGTTTAAATGTAAAAATTAGTATCAAACACATCAACTGCATCCTACCAAACAGATCATGTTGGGTTTTACCAACTCAATCAGATATTCTGTATAAGGCCCCAGTCACAAAATTTTACTGGAGCCTACACACATGTCACATATTTCATTTTACCAACTGACACAAAGCAATATCAAATCAATGTGAGACACACAAGATTGTAAACACAAAATTTTATTGAATCCTTTCTTTATACACTGTACCAATGCAACAGATATATTCAGCGCTCGTTATATTGTCTGTATTAATAGTCACTAAAGGAAAACATGCATGTTATGTATTTTACAAATTAATACTTTTAAACTGGAATACAACTGGGAAAATTCATTTATTTATATATCTGCATAAAAAATTACATCATTCAACACATAGTAGGTACTGAATATTGTGTTCATTACACATAGTAGGAGAAAATAGTTGTATTCTTCCTGCATATTTTTGATGTTGACTTGAGAGTTCGAAAACTTTTTATGGAAAAATAAAATAAAAAATAATGATAATAATTTTACAAATATAATAAAAAGTCGTTTTATATTGGTGGCACACCTAGAAAAACAGCGCAACCTTCAAGTATTCTTAAAAACATTAATGTGTGGACCCAGCATTTGAATTGCTAATTTTTTTACCGAATTCCTAATCTGTAAAATTTACATTGAACATCATCTGTTTTGAGGCCCTCCTAGAATCCATAGAGTTTACAACATGGGAAATAAAAGGGATGGGGGGAGGTTGAAGCAGCAAAAAGCCTCTTTTTACCTGGGGGCCTCTGGTGGCCTCCAAGTCGGCCCACTGCTTTTAACTCACCCCTGTGGAGAAAGATGAAAGATTAAGCTTGTTTTCTAAAAAACTCATTCTACCTGGGGCATTTAAAAACCGACTACCATTTAAAAATTGAAAATCTTTATTGGGGAAACCGCACAGTTTTAAAAATTATATGCAGACATGTAATGATAAATTCAATGCTTGGCTGGGTAATCCTTAAAAAACTTTAAGGTTCGTGTTCTTAAAGACTCTTTAAAAGAAGAATTAACAAAATTTCTGGTAAACAATGCAGAGAAATTTTGACGGCTGGAGGCAACTGTTCCTGTTTATAGCAATAGTTGATGATGGTCAATGTATGGCAGGTCGAAAAATTTGAATTTCTTGAAATCTTTTAGTGGTGCTGCAGAAACATTACAATTTTTGACGCTTACAAAAAATACGAAATACTAAAACTATTGATATCTTATGTCGTCTCAATCAACCTTAAGCTTCAAATATTGGTTTGAAAATGCTTTATAAAAAACATTAAAGAGTTTTGCAGATTAGTTTCTGGAAGTGCTTAAAAGTTACAATGTTATAAAGAAAATAACTGTATATAATTTTTAAAATGTAGGTTAATATCTTTTGCCACCTCAAAGGGACTAAAACTTGTCAGATTTGCTTTTAACTCCCTTCTATTCACAGTCAATTACTGTGCAGAAGTGTGATGTAACTAACATTCAACAATGATAACTAATGTCCCTTTAGATACTCGAGTAGCATTTGACTTTAAACCATTTTGTTTTTAATAGAACAGCATCATTTCAATTTGCATGGTATCTTTGCAAGTGCATGCATATAACTTTATTAATCTCTTTAATAAATTAGTCATATGGTTTTCTATCACATTTATGTTTATTCATGTCTTACTGCTATGTTGTAAATGATGAAATCCTACTGTCGATGGTTTTATTCTAGCAAATGTTATTATGTCCTGTAATCTGGAGCACCTAAGGATTTTTTTGTATGAGCCAGCTCATGAGGACATAATAATGTGATGTGCTTATAATTAACGTAGTGTTGATTTCAAAGTTATTATAAACAAATAGCTATGCTGTCCACCAATTGCAGAAAAGGCTTTTGTAAAGATTGAAAAAGTCATGCAGAAAAAATGCAAGTAGTTTAGAAACAGTGGAGAATTCTGAAATTGTTACAAAAAAAATTTTTATGCATGAGTTTGTGAACGCTCAAGGTCTTTGAAATTTATTTGTCCGAAAGAAATAATGGTTTCTGTAAAGGACTAGGCATTCCTCATTGGCCAAAGAACTTTGGGCTGTTGATGTTTAAGAAACTAAATGTCTGAAGAAATTTTACACAAGATAGGAGCAGGATATTCATTCTGAAAAGCGTATATATACCTCTGCTTAATCTATTCCTTCATGAATGAAATGGAAAGTGAGGCAGAGGATTTCATGACAGTGGAGGGCAGAAGTAAGTCAAAAACTCACCAAAGATGTCTTATACTACATCTGCAAGCATATCTGTGCAGTGGCATACACATAGAGCACAGCTGCATTTAAAAGTAAACAATACAGCTCTTGTTTATGATGTGTTCAAAAGAAAGTTTTATGCAAGATTCTGCTTTAATATCAGATTTGGACGCCAACCTCATCATAGATGGAAGTAAAGTACTGATAGAGTAATAAAAGAACAAAGAATAACTTCAAAATTAAAGGAAATTGCTCCACTGTTTGGGTTTTTCATTTCAATGGACCTGATACGTAGTAATTCTAAAGAAGAATTACTAGTTCTGATAACTAGTAATTCTAAATTTCTGATAACTAGTAGTTCTAGAAGACTAGTAATTTTAAAGAAAAACTAGTAATTCTAAAGAAGAACCGAGGCTTCTTCTCAGAATCCTCAGAGCCTGGTTCCTCATACATGGTGCATGTTACATTTCATAATAAATAGGTCTAATCTGTAAATATCCATCAGCATTTACAAATATAAAATTGACATATTACTAGATAATTTTAGGTGAGACACTGCTTTGTTGTTGTCATGTCCTCGCATGTGGCGAGAAAGAATGGGTACGCTGCTCCTGAGTCGAATGGGGCCCTTATAGGCAGGAATCCGATTTCCGCCCCTTTGAAAGGTCTCTTAATTTTTTGAACCAGCTCCCAGATGAGAGACCGTCACCTGGAATTGGCACCCCCAAAGGTATTGTTTCACTTGGAGGACATGGGAGCCATGACCTATTTAAAGTGCACCAGCTCCCTTTAATGTACACGGCCCTACAGGAGCCAGTCGTGAGAGGTTGTCACTCTCCCAAACACTGACCTAAGTCGATGTTGCTTCACTTTCAGTGCTCTGCGAGAACCGAGCTTCTACCGACTGGTCCACTGCGGGACAAAACTACTTTATAAACAGAGAATGATCTTTTTTTAGCTTGTTACTCGTTACTTAAAGTGATCTTTTGTGAAGTTATTGACTACAAAAAGACAGGTGCTAAAAGCAACCAATCTTTTGTGCTGTTGAGAAGGCTTACAATTCTAAAATTCCATACAGCTGTTTTCTTTTTAAAGTCAAAACTTTTAACACTACTGCAAATGAGTCTACAGCACTTTGACTATTTAATATAATTTTTAAGCATTTTTAAACCATATTTGAAACGTAAGGCTGATTCAGGCAACATAAAATGTCAACTCTGAGTTTTATTTTTTTCAAACTTTATAGAGATTGAAATTTGCAACTTTTCTGCAAGCTAAACAGTTTTTAAATATATGCAAACTTTAAATAAAAGTCAAAGAATAAGAACTTTTTCTTACATAATTATTTATATTTTGCTTTTGAATATTTATTTTTATAATATATTCATGATTTTGATTCCTTACTATGCATATTTAAATCCATTTTCATTTGATTCTTGAAAAATTTTACATTGTCGTATATTTTTTTATTTTTAGCATTTATGTTGTAAATTATTAAAAATGAATTTTGCAACTTGACTAAGAAAGTTTGCAATTGTCAAAATGAGTGTATGTATAAACTATTCTTTTTTTTTTATTTTGTTTTAACATCAATGATTTTTTTTTTTTTTGTTATAAACCTTCCTTTACTTTTCAACATTTGTACTTTCTGAAACATTTTTTCTTTCTTTATTTATTTATCTTTAACAAAATCTAAATGTTAAATATTTTAAGTCTCTTTAGAAGCAAAATTGTACAATGTGTAATTTGATAACAATCAAAATATGAAGAAAAATATTTTTTAAAGAAATTTTTTTAATTGCATGCTGAATAGAAATGACTTTAAGGAAATTAATGTTTGTTTTTAATATAGTAGCTATGAGGTAATTGTGTCTAAATGTGGCATTTTCATAACCTTTTTATATGTATACATTAAAAATAGCATCCCTTCTCCCTGCATTACATTAGTCACTATGTAGGATTACTTAGAAAACTTATTTTTCACGATTATTATTTAAAGATAGCTATTTTATTCATAGTAATACAAAGCATAATAATGAATATGAAACAAAATAACTGCTGCAATAAAAATTTATCAAATTATAGCTATTTAATTTTAATTATTAAAATTATAGCTATTTAAAGATAGCTATTTATTAAAATAGCTATCTTTAAACAGCCAGCTTTTATATACACAAATAACTAAAGATATAGAGGTTATTTGTGCTGTTCAATTAACAACAGTGACACACATTCGAATCAAAGCATGTATATGTAAACTTTATATACTATAGTATAAATTATGTTTAGGTGTATTGAACTTTTAATTCAATTTTCCTTTGGATGCAAGAAGTATTATACTGTTGCTATCCATTCCTTAGTTGTAATATAGTCGTCATATTATTAAATAGGATACTTAACTTTATATAATGTTTTCAATTTGTGTTAGAAGAAGAAATTAAAACTCAGAATTGATCAGTTTTCTCAGAATTGATGCCAGTTGATTAATTCACCATTAGTAACTGATTGAGCTGATGCCTTCACTGCAATAATAGTGATTCATTAATTTTATTATGCATATTGAAAACTACTTTATTTTGTGAAGTATGAATGATTTTTTTTATCTGCTAATCTTTATTTTCACATGCAGCAGTTATTTCGTTTCATATGCATTATTATGCTTTGTATTACTTTGAATAAAAATGTCTTTAATAAAAGTCGTGAATGGATACAATTCATTTTTCTAAACATTTTTGTTTTATTTTATAAAGGGAATGTGATTAATGCTTATATTAAATAGACATTATATTTTTTGCAAAAATAATATTGATAATTATAAATAATATTGTTATTCAGTTTATAGTTTCTTATAAATTCTCAATAATACATTAAATGTTCATAATTTTTGTTACTTTTAAAATTAAGTAATTTGTTAAAGTTTACTCCTTGCAAAAACGCTTTAAATATGTGATTGGTTTTAAGTGACTTGACATTTGGTTTGGTAATAAATACTTTGTGTTTGTCCATATTTTAGGGAAGAGGTAGAAGAATTGCAACTACAGGTGCAAAAAGAAAGGGAGAATTATCAGCTAGCTGCACAGTCTGATATTGGTGGTGTTTCTGCTGTTCCATATTTTAGCATTAATGATATGTTTCAACTTAGCCATGAAGATGCATCATATCTGTTGTCTCTTGAAGTTCAAACTGCTATCGATAATGTTTTAATACAAGTATGTACTGAATTATATCATCTTTTATCTCTCCTGCCATCACCCTTCATTTTCAAAACTTTTCCAAAATTGTCTGTGCAAAAATAGCAAGACTCATAAGAGTCTGTCTTTTCAAAAGGATATCCCCCCCCCCCCTGTAATCCTGGGTGGGTGTGTTTCTTCTGCTTCATTAGCTTTAGATTGAGAGGCAATGCAAGGGTTCAAAAAAGTTAGTTCAAAAGGTTGTTTCTGGACTGCAGTTTCCAGACCAGTTGCTACCTATCAAGGGCCATGGTAGCCTAGTGGTGAGCACGTCGGACTTCCACCTGGAAGGTCGGGCGTTCGATACCCACTGAAGACCACCATGTATACTTGTTGATATGTGCATGTAAAATCCGTAGACCCCACTACCTCTCCCCATGCGTAAGCAATCCTAAGGCCTCGGCTAACAGGTAGGGGTCTGGTGGAGAAAAGTTGCTACCTATCACCAGCTATACTGCTTAATTTGAAACAAGGATGTATATTGTATCAGAATACATGAATGTTTTTCTTTTTTCTCCTAACTTATGAAGAAGTTTAGTCAACTAAAGTTTTACATATTTGCTTCCTAGTCGAAACAATAGCATGGATAAATTTCTAAATAATTGATAATATAGCAATAAAATGCTTTATGCACAATAAGTTATCTGTGTGTTTTAATTAAGTATAAAAGTGTTTGAAATCTTACTGTTTCTTTTGATATCTTTATTTTTTAAAGCACCTGATTAATGTAAGGTGTAAAAAAAAAAAACTTTATGTCAAAACATATAAAAATAATTATATTGTATATGATGATTATTATTTCCCCTCCTGCATTACTTAAAATTGTTTGAAACTTTTAACAGCAGAGTATATTGGTCAAAATAATTTGTTTCCATTCTTCAATAAGAATTCATGTCTTTGTTTTAATGAGTTTTTCTTGAAGCAATCTCAAAACCCAGTCTTCTTGCATAAGGTTTTAAGACATGTGACTCCAAACTGAAATCGTATGAAAATAATCATATGAAGCTAAGAAACAAAAATTGGTTTTACATATACTAACTTGCTCCCACACAAGTTAAAGAAACACAAAGAAAATTTATTAATTGGGAAACCAAAAACTTTCCTCACATTTTCGATTTTTTTTTTTTTTTTCTGTTTCAGTGTTAAAAAAATTGTGAGCATTTTAAAATATATTTTAAATTTCAAAAAGAAGTTGGTTTTAGAATTTTATCTATCAATTGTACTTTCATATTTAATAGTTTGGCAAGTTCAATGATATAAGCTAATTTCTCTCATTAATATTTGTTTTAAATAGTGAATCCACTGATAGTTCAGTTTATGTTACATTGTTAATACCATGATCTTGTCATATATATTTTAGATAAATTATAAAGAATTATTTATGGTGCTTTTGTTGAAAAAAAATTAAAGCCTATCTCAAATTTTGTGTATAATTCCGTGTTATTTCTATTGTACTTCAAAAATGAAAATTTGTCAAGTAAATTACTTTTGTTTACTTCACTGTATTTTATGCTCAATGTAAAACTACATTTTGAAAAGTTCTAAATATTGTTTTTTGCTCTTAAGAGTGACGTTCCAGTTGATCTTTTGGACAGTGAAAGAAATTCTGCTGTTGTTAGTTACAGTTCTTGTGATCCAGAGGTAGATATTTTTTGTTCAAATGTTTTTGCATAATTTTAAATAACATCAATGACTTACTCTTGTATAGTTACTTTTCAATTGTGCATATAATGAATGCAGACTTAATTATTTTTGTGTCAAATGAATCCCACTTCAACTTTCAGTTAAATGTATTCCATTATAATTTCAGAATTTGCAATTCTTGTTTAAAAAATTGCAAAAATTGTCCTTATCTGTATTACCAATCAATGCTAGAAATAATAATCTGGAAAAATTTCAAAGTCATCAATTAGAAGTTGCTACATTATCTGCAATATTAGTGGAGTTTCTCATGTTGATTTTTTGTATGATGTTTGATCAACTTTTCAATTTAACAATCACTTCTTGTCCTGTACATCATTCGGCTATCAATGATATTTATTTGTTATGAAATAAGTTTTATTATTTCTTATTGCCTTTAATTATCCCCTTAATGCATTTGCCCGTGTCTCACACGGGCGATCTTTTGTCTTGTGTTATTTTATTTTAAATGCCTGTTTGAGATGTGTTTACACTTTGTTTGTATAATAATGTTTCTATATAACTTTTTCCCCACTCTCTAGGCACCCCCTACAACTGAAATTGCCAAAAACAATTTATACTGCACCTATATATTAATTTTCTGTCAAAAAAAAACTCTATCATTTTTTACCAGTTTTCCCCCCCAAAAAAATCGGTGCTACAAGGGGTTCAACATAATAAATATGTTGATAGGCACATTATCCCCCAAAAGCAATGGTACACCCCCTTAAAAGCAATGGAAAAACCTATAAACAGGGTGCGTAGCGGTGCTTACAAGAGCTTATAATTGAAAATAAAATATAAGGGCCCTTATAAGTGCTTACTTTTCCTTAAGATGTTTATTTTGTGAAATAAATTACGAATGTTTCATTTTTTCCCCCTAGCAGAAATCGAACGCTAGTTTACTCATCGGAAGCAGAAAATGGCGTTCCTATTGTTAACCAGCTGCCCCAGATTGTCATTCTAGGGTGGGGAATCACGCTCCCAAAGTCCAAAATTCTGTTTATCTTCTGTTCCCTTTCAAATGATCTACGCAAAATCACGTGTCGGATCACGTGCATACTATTGGTCAGAGAATTGGGAAACAGATTAGAAGAGTCGGGCTAGTCAATGCCTCCCCCACATTCTTTTATGCTTTCTCTAGTATACGCAGTGCCTTGTTTCCAGAATCCAGATTGCATTGCCTAGCCTTTTACACCAATTATGTTTGTATTTATGTAAATCTGTTTACGATAAATGTTTCAAAAGTAGGGAAAAACAAAATGGGAAAGTGCGTGTTTAATAATGAATGGCTTTCGAAGGAACACTATTCCAGCTGGCTTAGAGCTTCTGAAAACAATCGCAAGGCGGTGTGTTCATGGTGCAAGACAGAAATCGACATAGCGAATATGGGAGAAACTGCTTTAAAGTGTCATATGAATCGTAAGTAAACTTTTTTGTATTTGTAATTAGTATCAAGAATGATTCTAATCCGAAAATTGCAAATTCATTCGGTTTTCCGAAAATTTTTCAATTAATTAATATTAAGATTAGTTTGATGGATGTTGGACCACCGCTTTTCAGCCAATCTCCCGATCTTCGTCTTTTAAATATATTTCTCCCAAATTTTGAAAAGTTCGTAATAATTTCCCAATGTTTTAAAATTAAGCTTAACGTTTTAATTTATGAGCAAAATTCTTGGCAACCAATATTATTGCTTCGCAACCACTCATAGCATATTTTACTGCGTGTGTGAGAAAAAGATTTTTATCCTCCGCCATCTATCATGCATTAATTAAAATTCTTATTTGCGAGTTTTTCTTTCAATAGCACCGTGAAATCTGCGGCAAATTTTTCATAAACTTTTAAAGGTCTAATATTTTCATTGAATTTTCTTAATTTCTACAAGGTATGAGTGAAAACGTGGAATGAAGCATGCTGACATCGAACACGTGCTTCACTGAAAATGAGCGTGCCGTGCGTTACTATCCTTAAATATTTGAATTGTTTTAAAAGTTAGAAATTGAGTTGACATTTGCTACCTTAAATAGTCGCCTAATTACACAATTTCTATTTTAAATTCCTAACGTGCACTTTTTTCAAAAATTTCATGTTCAGTTCAGAATTTTTTTTTCTTAGAATCACCTAATGTGAAATAAATTAAAGAATAAATATCGTCACCAGTCAGCTTTATATTTCCATTTTTATTATTTACTTACTGTTTATTTCCGTGTATAAGCCGAGAATTTTTGGAACTTTTTTGAAAGCTAAATCGTGGGGGTCGGCTTATATGTGGGTCCGATAATCTAAAAAAAGAATTGGTCTGTATATCGCGAAATATCGACTAATATAGAGCTCTAATTATGCAGTTTATGTCTCCTACATTAAGGAAATAATTAGCTTAAAATAAGGAGAGTTTTATTTAAAAGAATATACATATTTTACAGCTGGATTTTGTGAAATTGTTGAAACAAAATGGCGAAATTTGCTCCTGACTATAATAATTTACTCGCGACTTATCTGTGTATGAGTTTCTATTCCCGCTCATCCTTCTAATGTAAATGCAGAAAATAACTGAATTAAAACAATAAAAAAAAAGGAAAACAAACTGGCAAACGCATGGGCAAAATGAATGAATAAGGGAAAAAGCGATCTCTCGCTCTCCCCTGGTTGCCAAAGATCAATCTGTCGCCGTTGACGCCTAGCATCTCCCTTTCACAACGTCTTGATTGGAAAAGACGTGATCTGGGGCACCTCCTTGGCGAAATTTTCGCCCCCCTTTGGCAATTCTCTTTGAACTGTATTTTTTTTCTTCCAATTTTAACTCGGCTTATAAAAGAGTTTTGAATTTTTGGTACATTCTTGAAGGAATAATGTGTTCTCGGCTTATACACAGATCGGCTTATATTCGGAAATATACGGTAAGTGTTTTTTTTTTTCTTTGCAGAAAAAGAGTTTCTTGTGTTCATCCCCCCCCCCCCCCCAACGTTATTTTGGTGTCTAACGTTGTGATTAATTTTGATTGAAGATCAAAATATATATGATCTTTTAAAATTTAAACTTACTGTTAGTACTTGAATTGAATATTTATGGGAGTAAAATAAACTTCTTTTTTGGAAATTTGGACTCACACCAACATTAACAGGAGCTTTGTGCAAAGTTGATGTTTAAGATTTGGATCCTTTTACGTCGTGTAAATATTTTTTTGATTATTTTGTGACATTTGCTATCCTAAATCATCTTATTATATTTTTTTATTTATTAAATTGACATTGATTTTTTTCCCCCGAATTACTACTTAGTTTTTTTTTTAAAGAAAATAGTGTATTTTAGATAAATAAACCTCATAACCTTTTAATTTCATTTTTGGAATAAAAGGCTTTTCTTTCCTTTGTAGCCCTGCCCCTTCCCCCCACCCCACCCCCGCCGTTATTTTTCGTTTCGTCTCGCATTTTTTGCAAGTTAAAATTTTAGCCTATGTACTGTATTATTTTGAAAATTAGAATGGATTTTTAAATGTGTTTAGTACCTTCAATTTAGTTTTTATGGAGATGATTAAAACCTACTCTTTAACAATATTCCAACATTAAGCAGGTGCTATCCTAAAATTGTATGGCTACTGCGATTGAGATTAATCTTTTTGCTTCTTGTCTGTCAAAATTAACTTAATACATGGTGGAAACACAACCGGGAAATCAGGGAATTTTTATGTTCTGGAAAATATCAGGGGAAATTGTTTTCAATATCTAAACCAGCAAACATCCAAAGTTTCATTTGCGGAATTTCCTTTCGTTGCATGTGGTCCGCTCGACTGCCAATTTCCAATTGGTTAAAAGCGCCCTTTCTCCGATTAAGCAACAAAAAAGTCGCTTTTTTTGTCTGATTGCAATGTCTTATTAACTCATAAGACATTGCAATTTTGCACCAAATATGCGTGTCAGCGTTGATGCTTCCAAGAATCCGCCATTCTTGGTCTTATTCCAAAATTCGGCCCAACATCGCTTTTCAACGGGCCGAATTAGAAGTTCTGTACTCTGCATTATACTGCATGGCGCAAGGTGGCATAGAAAGCCTATGTCCCTTCTCCCGGGGGATGATTGAGAATTTTTTCAAAAATATTTTCTTTACTCAATAAAAATCAAGATGCATCTTGTGAAATTAATGTTATAAAATAGTGATGGGGGGGGGGGGGAGAATCTTCATTCTCTTTCTTACAAAAAACTTTTCCTTCAAAATTATGTTACTTAGAAAATTGTGTTATTTTCTCTTTTCTTTCACCTCCTCAAAAAAAGAAACAAAAAGAATTCCATAAAGTTCCTACAGTGTTTCCACCATGTAATAGTTACTCTGACATATTTACACTGCATTAAGTTGGCATTTTAAATTTTTTGCATTAATAATTTATTTACTTTCTCAAATTTGATTCCAATTACTACTACAGTTTAGTAAATACAGAACATATGTAGAAATACAAGGATTTAATTGAATTCTTTCTAATTTAATATTTTTCACTGTTAAAAAAAGGCTATATATAAAATAGTTTAGAAAGGCAATATTAAAAAAAAAAGAAACATGTAGGAAATTTTCTATAGTGTTTTCAGTAATGGAAATTGTCAAATTTAAATCACAGGAAAACAATTGTAATTATAATGTTACTTTTTATTTTATTTTTTAGGTGTCAAACATAAAAGCTTCTTAAATGGGAGAAACACAGCTGTTATAGGTGGAATAACAGGCTTCTTCTCAAATCTAATGCTGCTGCTATTGGAAAATCGCATGATGTTAGGGATGGACAGTCCAACACATCAACTGTAGCTTCTACGTCACGAATTACATTAGATGATGCTGTGGTGTGGAAACTTCAAAAGATGTTTTGAATGCTGAAATTTTATGGTGCATGAAGGTAGTAACTAGCCACTACTCCTACAAATCTAGTAATGATGCAAGCAGACTTTTTTCAAGCATGTTTCCGGACAGTGTTATTGTGAGAAACTTTTCTTGCAGTGAAAGAAAGATTTCTTATCTTTGCAATTTTGGACTAGCTCCCTACTTCCAGAATCTCATGTATGATAAGTTAAAAGAAATATCTCAGTTTACTTTATTGTTTGATGAAACATTAAATAAAACAAATCAGAAAAAACAACTGGATCTGTACATCAGATATTGGCAAGCTAATCAAAATAAAGTTATAACTCGCTTCCTAACTTCTGTATTCATGGGCCATGCAACAGCTGCCAATATTTTTGAAAGCTTTCAAATGGCAGTTAAAAAACTGTAAATTAAAAAATTGCTGCAAATAAGTATGGATGGCCCAGCAGTCAACTGGAAGTTTTATGACAGTCTCCAAGCTGAATTGAAAAAGGAATATAATGTTGAATGTATTTCAATAGGAAGTTGTGGACTGCACATTTTAAATAATGGATTTAGGAAAGGAGCATCTACATCAGGATGGGATATATCTTCCATTTTAGGTGCCTTATATCAATTATTTAAAGATTCTCCAGCATGAAGAGAGGATTTCATATCAATTAGTGAGCACAAGTCTCTGCCTTCCAAGTTTTGCAATCACAGGTGGCTCGAAAATGCACTGGTGTGTTCTCGTGCTTTGGAGATATGGCCTGATGTCAAATCCTATGTCAACCAAGTTGATACTGGAAAATTTGCCAAAATTACGTTTAATTCATATGAAACTGTTAGAGAGGCAACTAAGGATTAATTAATCCCTGTAAAATTCCTTTTTTTTTACTAGTGTGGCTGAATTAATTCAGCCATTCTTAAAATTATACCAAAGCGATGAACCACTGGCACCTTTTTTTGATTGTGATATACATAAACTGGTAAAACAACTGTTACAGCTTTTCAAAGTTGTAAAAGATAAGTTTATGGTGTAAATTGGATCTTCATTAAAATATTTGTGTAACTTCGATTTCTCTGAGAAACAGATCTGTAATGAAGTGCACAAGGTAAGTTTAGGGTTTAGAGGAGACAAACTTTTGCAAGAGTTATTACTTAAACAAGAAATAACAAATAAAGATCACTTCTCTCTGAAACGGGATGCACAAACTTTCGTTTTAAAACTACTCGAAAAACTCATGGAAAAATGCCCGGTGAATTACTCTTTAATAAGAAAGGCAGTTTGCATGGACCCTAAATACATGGCACAAAATAGCACAAAATCTTATGTTAAGATGAAGAATTTACTTCTGCATCTTTCTCAAAAGGGTCACATTGTAGAGAAAGAATGTGATAATATTTTTTTACTATATTCGGATTTCATGGAAAATGTTAAGTCTTCACTCACTGAATTTCAATCTTACGACCTAAGCAAAATGAGATTGGATACGTTTTTACATTCATTTATAAATGACAAATACTCAAAATTATGGGACGTATTTAAGATAATATTCATTCTTTCGCATGGCCAAGCCTCTGTTGAGTGCGGATTTAGTGTAAACAGAAAGGTTGAAGTAGAGAATTTAGGGGAAAATTCCTATGTTGCACAACGCATAGTTTGTGATTCAGTGAAGCATGCTGATGGGGTTCATAACATAATTATTACAAAAGAGATGAGGGTAGCAGCTTCATCAGCACATTCCAAGTACCGATTGTATTTAGAGGAGCAGAAAAAAAAAGAAATTGAAAGTAAAAAGAGAAAAGTGGAAGCGACAGATGAAATGATTTCATTAAAAGAAAAGAAAAGTCTTTTAGAAAAAGAAAGTAAAACCTTGGGAAAAAAAGCAAATGAACTTGCTCAAAAGGCTGAAAGCACAAAAAGCTTTGTCCTCCTGAATAAGTCAAATGAGTTATTAAAAACTGTATGCGAAAAACAAACTCGGCTAAGAGAGCTAGATTTGAGAGAAAAAAGACAGAAGAAGAATTAGCAATGAATCCTATGCCTTGCTGGGTATTCTTGCTAGTAATTTATAAACCAGATAATAATAAGTAGTAATCATGTACTTTTCTTGTTTTTAAGTACTTTACATAACTGCAATTTATTACTTTATTGTATGATTTTTATGAGTTTTTTAGCTGCATGCAATTAAAACGGGCTCTGTAAGCATTGCATCTGTTAAATAAAACTTATTTGTTTTCCATATGTAGTGTAAAGCCTCTCTTCTCATACTTTCTATGTTGGCTGCTATTTCTGTTAGAAGTATATAATTTTGTCAAGTCGCGTTTTTCTCTTGATTATGCAAGTAATGTTATATGTGTACTTAAACAGGTGCTTATTTTTTTCTGAAAATGTGCTTACAAAGTGCTTATAAGTGCTTACTTTTTGAACTAAAATGTGGCTACTCACCCTGTATAAAACATATACCACCTAAAACAACTTTCTGTAAAAGTTTATTGATTGGCACAATCTGTGCCACTGTTTGTAGATGTCCCAATGATCAAATGTGTACATGTTGTTGCACACACATGCTGCTGTATATTCCATTGAGAAAAATAAATGTACCATGAGGATAACATAAATGTCATTTGCACAAAAAATAATATTTTTATAACTTGCATAGAACTTCTCTGTTAAAAGTTACTACACATCTTTATCTTGAGTGGATGTTTGACAAATTGTGTCTTTGTAAGTGAATGGGTTAACAATGCATTACTTAATATTTTACAGCATTAATTAAGTCCATATGATGTAAGGGGATGTTTGGGAACAAAAATAATTTTTCTGAAGTATTTTAGAGTTTTGCTTTCCAAGTATTTTCATAGTCTGTTTTGAATTGTTTGTACTGATTTATTTTTAAAGAAAAGACTTTTTGTTAAGTATATCAATATATCTGTACCTGAGAGCCATAGTATCTTAAGTTTATTTTAGAATTTTTGCGAGTTAACACTTAATGGACATACAGAGTATCGACAACAAAACCACTAACTCCATAAGGGTTCCAAACTTTTAAAGCTCCCATCAGTCATCTTTATTCTATAGTTTGCATGGAAAAGCCTAGTCTTATAGTACTAAAAATGTTTATTTTTTAACTTCAATCCAAAAACTTGAAAAAACGTAAGATATGGTTAGGCTCTCAGGTGCAGAGATAGGTATATTGTCTCAAACCACTTTAAAATATATAAAACCGATATGTGAAATATATATGAAAGTTTGCTGCTTTTTAATAAATAAATGTTTCAACTTTTAACTGCACTTTTTCAGAATTTGCATAAATTTTCTGGTATGATGCATTGAAGAATTGTTTCTTTTTGTATATTTGTATTGTTTACTTTGTAGAGTGATGGCAACTTTTTGTTGGCAACATATCGTTGTCAAGCCAATACTACTCGCTTAGAGGTGAAAATACGCTCAATTGAAGGACAATATGGCTCACTGCAAGCATATATAACTCCTAGACTACAGCCAAAATGTTGTCAAATTCGAAAATATCTTATAAAGCCTTTGTCTTTGCATTGTCGAACTCATACATTTAATGAAAACAAGTATGATTTTTTGCTATTTTAAATTACAAATTTAGAGACTTATTAAAAATTGTCCCTTTAGCTTTTATTTTTTCTTATAATTTATTATTATTTACTGTAGCTTTTAATCTTTTCTAAAGTAATGTCAAAAATAAAATATAGTAAAGCATATTCATATCTCATGTCATTTTAAACTTTAGATAATATATATTGGCTCTGTATTTGAGTACTTTTAGTCCCATATAAAATAGTGAATGTTTTCTTAGAAATTTGAGGAATATTTAGCATTCTGAGTAACTAATAGCTATTTTCTCCTAAAATTTTCATAAGCTGTTTGAAATCATATAGCATAAATGGAAAAGGAATTTTATGAGGTTTCAATTTTTGTAAATATTTTTGTATTATATCAACTTATATATCAACAGAATAAAAATTCAAATTAGCAAAACATGCATTTTTTAGAAAAGTACTTTTTGAGTAGAGTAAAATGAAATTACATTGAACCACAGTATTTACCAAAAAGTAAAATGTTTTAAATTTTGATTTATCTTAATAGTAGATTTTGTTAAATTCTCTATATTCTGGTTATATTAGACATTCTAAATGTGTAAACTTATGCATAACTTGTTGAATACACTATGAAACAAAACATTTTTTTCTTGTAATAGCTTGAAAATAGTCTGATAACCATTTCTTTCAATCTATAGTCCCAACCGCACCAGAACTATTGCATTTAAGGGTATATATATATAATATTGGAATCCTTATGTCCCCATCTTACTTATTTGAATGATGAAAAAATTGCTGTGTCTTCTTTTTAAAAATATTTAATGAAGTATCAAACTTTAGAAGTTGGTGAAATCACTTGCCCTGTGTTTGACTTAGAAATAATGTGGAGGGGGGAAGGAATTAGAAAATTAGTTTAAATTAAAAATAAGATTTTCTCAACAGAAAAATTTTAAGGGAATCAGTTTGAAGTACTGAATATTTCACATACTAAAATTTTTAATTAGAGAGAATTCTTTACATATATGTGAAAAACAAGCTTTGAAATAAATTTGATGTGTAATTTTAGGCCTCTGAATACTTTAATGCTGAGAGGAGCCTTTACTTTAGCAGAAATTCATTCATGGATTGTTTTTTGTATGCCTGAAGTTCCAGAGAGAATGCCGCCTGGTGAATGTGCAACATTCTATTTTAAGTCGACTTTTCTTGATACTGTATTATATTGTTATTACAAGTAAGCTACTAATTTAGATTCCCACTTTTGTGAAACTATAATATATTATTGACTTTTGCAAACTATAATCCATTGACTTTTCCTTCCTTTTATGTTTTGTAGAAAAGGAGAATCCGTCTTTAAGTCTGACAATATTTCTACAATTTCTATTCTGAAAGATGTTTTAACTCGTGAAGCTACACGAAAAAAAATTAGTCTAGATATTTCATTTGGTAAGCTAATGACAAGCTATCTTTTAATTCCTGTAGGGGTTGTTCATAAATGATGTCACGCTTCGAGGGGGGGAGGGGGGTTCTAGAAATTGTGACAGTTTGTGACAAGGGGGAGGGAGGGGGTATTAGGAAGTGTGACATCACCCATTTTGGTTCAAGTAAAAGTATTTAACATTAGCAAATTAATTTTTTTTTCATTTTAAAATTTCCTTTGTATTCTTATTGATTTTATATCGATAACATTGATGCTGAATACGGTTTAAATTATCTTCTAGATAGAGGTTAAAAAGAAATCTTGGGTGTTTAGATTTTTAAGACAAAGTAGCGCGTTTCATTTTTACTGACTTCGAACAATCTTAAGAGAAAAAAATATCAACATAAAGCAGCTGAACCCAAACTAAGCATCATCTCAACTTTGGTTTCCTTTCATAACTATTTTGATAAAATCCACACGTATGCGCAAAAGTATCGAGACAGTACAATACCACCTAATTCTGTTTTTGCACAAACATTTTTACACGAGTTGACTCAATACCAATTTAAAGCAAATAGTATTATTTCATTTATTTTTTAAGCAAGTCGTTTTGATATAACACAAGCTGTCTAAATCAATTTCAAACTTTTCTTTTGCCTAAATTCTAAGATAAAAAAAAAATATTTATGGCGTAGTAGACATCCTTGCTTTTTTTCCTTGTGCATTACAGCTACCACACTCGACGAGGTTGCGTAACAGTCAAAAGCAGGGCTCGATAAATACTGAGCTCTGACTAGATATTCAGTGCTGGCGCCAAAAAACACAAGGATTATTCTGCAATTCTTTTAAATGAGCTGTCATCACTTGGATGATCTACTTGGTTAGTTGGGGGTTCACTTGGAAGCTGTTTACTGATGCCTGTTTTCTAAATGGATTTATTTAGATATCAAAATGTGCGAAGGGGGAGGGGTATATTCCGCTATCATCCCCCTCCCCCCCTCTCAATATTCACTTGGGAGCTGGCCCCTTACTCTTTTGCCTGTCGCCTAGATTTTTAGAGAATTTCTCAACTTTTGAGCTCGTGTGGATTTCGAGAAGCTTGATTTTTGTTTAGTCTATTAAAAAAATTTTATTGTTGGATTTGATTCCCCCAAGATAGTCTGGTGTTGTTTGTCTAATGGCTTGTGAAATACATGAAGGAGCAGGCCTGTCTGTGAGTTGGCGCTTGCACAAACAGAGACTATTCTTTCGAGAGCTAATTGCTAGTCTAAAATTTTGTACCTATGTTATATACAATACATAACATTATATATATTATAAATTATGTGAAGTATGAAATGAGAAGGCAGTTCAATTATGAAATGTCGTTTCGAGGTGGGGTTTTCTTATTTTGAAATTTAATCTCTTAAGAGTACTTTGTGTACATAAAATAACGATACAATTTTAAGAACAAACTAGATCAAGCTCTAAAATTCCATTGTTTTCAATTCTTCTTTTGTATTAATATTTTTTTTACTATTATATTATATGCAAATTGTTTTTATTTTATACCTTAATTTTATTTTACACAGATTAAATGGACAAATAATTATTATTCTTATGCTCATAAATGTCATAAAAGTTCAAAAATAAAATTGTAAATGTGATCTGTAACGTAGTGCTTTGGGTATATGCTTACGTAATATAGCCTGACATGTGACAAAGGGGGGGGGGAGGGGGGTCAAATATATTGAAAAAAAGTGTGACATCATTTATGAACGACCCCATACAACTATATAACTTTATTGAGACATTGACTTAGTTATTCAGAGCCAGTATTTGTTCAATATATCTTCAGAAATATTTATAGATTCGGCTATTAACAATATATGAAATACACTAAAAGCAATATAGTTTGAACTACACCTTTTCCCACTTTCAGACTCATTGATGCTATTGTTTTGTTTAACTGTTTGGTACATGTTTTAAGATCATAAAATTTTATAATATGGGCGCTAAAATGTTGTTGAGTAATGTTCTAAAGCCAGATCAGGTAGCAGTGACATTTTTTATCAATATAATTAGTTTTTGATTTTTTCTGTAAAAAGGACTAACTAATGAAACTCAAGTGTTTTCATTGAGTAAACTAACATCACTAGCATTTAATAATAAACATAAAATTTCTTTAATAGAAGATGGCGAAAAGCTTATTGATATGTGCAAGGTAATTCCAATCAATTAAGAAAGCAAAAAAAACTTTCATTTTCATCAATTTGAGGAAAATAATTCAAGTCAAACTTTTTTATTTGTTTAAAAATAACGTTTATAAAGAAATTTTGCTTTTGCATTTTTGCTTAACCTGCAAAACTGTGTTGGGCCTAACATGCCTGGGTGATTATATTGTTCGAGGCTGTTGTACCCAACATGTAATTTTATGGGTTAACCTTTGCAGTCTTATGCTCTCTACCCCTAAGCAATTATCTAGTGGTATATGTATATTTAGGCTGCTATGTGTGACGTATGAGTGCCAAGACTTAATTTTATTGTTCCCTGGCTACTGAAAACATGTATGTTTTTACTGGATTCAAAACTATTCTTTGAGTTTAATAATACTCTTCTGAAATTTTTCAGATATCAATGAAGAGAGTGTTCCTCATATGTTAAGATTTATTCATCCTAAACTTGAATACCAGTTACTTTTGGCTAAGAAGGTACAAGTGATTGATGCACTTAAGGTATTGTATTTTTTTATGAAAAATGTATTTTTATGTTTCTCAGTTTTCTTGTAGTTTGGTGAGTTGGTTTAGGTCATAGCTGTGATTCTTTCACACATAGTAAAAGAATGAATTGAATGTTAATGATAAACAACCTTTCTTGCCAATGTTTCAAAATCTATTTTGCAAAGATTTTTTGTTTTGCTTATTCAGTAACTTCTTGAAAATGAACAAAAATGTATCTTTGGCAGCAACTCCAAAAGTTCTCAAACCCAATTATATTAGTTTTTTTTTAATTTGATTGCATCTGATGCTGAAAAATGAAATTTGTCAAAATTCATTGAAGTTGAAAGTATTTGTTAAATTTAAAAGTAATCACAAAATCAAACACCAGTTCCACATATTAATTTTTAAGTATTTTTTTCTATGTTATAATTAAGTTTGCATAAAATTTTAAAAACATCAAAAATTAATATATTTTCTGTTTGCTTTGAATGCAATAGAATTCATAATTTCCCCCATAAGTCAAATGCAAATGAGATATTTTAATGTAAGCATTGGTATCAGTTAAATAAATACAGTTTTACCTTCTTTAAGGGACACCTCTAATTAAGGGACACTTTTTCTGGTCCCAGTCCCATTGAATAGGGACTGCAATGTATTTACCTCTAAATAAGGGACACTCTATTTAAGAGACATTCACAGAGAAAAATTTCCAAAATTCAAGTTATATTGATAAGAAAAAATTACTTGAAGCTGAAGTTCTCCTTTTTTCTAAAAATTAACTTCTGAAAGTTGGTACGAGTCCTAGAAGCATGAACAAACATGTGTATTTTAAAGTGCTTGCCAAAGCCTACTTGTAAAAGTTTTTCTCTCTTTTGTGCTTTGTAATACATGTGTGCTCAGCATTGACAGACAGTACCCAACTACCAACAAGTTTTTTATGCAAGGATGGGAAAGGGTACACTGAATGTAATTTATGCTGTATTGCCCAAACTACGTACTTTAAAACAAACCCATATAGTAGATTAATTCAAATAAATTTATGTGAGTTACAAACTTTGCCAATACAACATTTATGCTAAAATTTTAGTTTCTTAATGAAATTGAATTGAATCTCTTTTGAATTTCAATAATTTGGACTTATATTTTGTATGCATGAGATATTTTCAGAAATCACGCTTTAATAGTAACACATGTTTATTATTAAAAAGTTAAACTAAATTAATACACTATATGTGTATGCATCAATTTGTGAACCTGTGAGGAAAGGACACCTCTATTTAAGCAACGAAATTTCCCTTCCTCTTAGTGTCCCTTATTGAAAGATTTTACTGTATTCATTCAAGGGGGGGGGGGGGGAATAATACCATTATTAAGTGCACTTTTATCTTGCTCCAAATAGTTTTATCAAAACATTTTGATAAGTTAAAAAGTTTATATTTTATGGATTTAAATTATTATATATGTAAACATGAGAAGTTTTAGCGATCTATTATTATTAAAATTTAATGCATTTATGACCCCATAACTTATATTAGCTTATTCATGATATGCTCTAGGCTTTTCTTTTAGATTCCTTTCTTACCTAATATTCACTACAAACCAGTCTGTCCCCAAAGTATTTTCTCCCCTTTGCTAACAATAATAAAATAGAAATATGGTATTGTCCAAATATGCAATTCATAAAAAAATGCATGTAATATAATTTTGCCTAAAAAATTGATGTTTTTACATCATAATCCCCATTCATAACTTAACATTCCCATTCATTCATAACATTGTGTCCAATAACTGCATAAAAAATAAATTACCTTCTTGATGGAACATTTGCTTCCAAATCATTCTTATATACAGAAATTATATACAAATATATTCTTTTGCAATAATTAATGCAAATTAAAATGTTTAAAATTAAGTTTTCTTCATTTGCCTACATTGTTGCAATGGAACAAGTACTTGACTGAATAGTTTATCAATATTTGACCATTCCGAATATGATCTATTTGGCGAGAGGGCCAAATAGGCTGAATACAGAATAGTGGCCAAATATTCATTACATCCCTAATTTAAACTGAAAACGACTTGCAACAGGAACTTAAACAAATATCATTAAGCTTCCGCATTAAGAGATCTTTAGAGACCAAATATTAATACATTATTTGTGACATTTATAGCAAATGATGGCACAAAGTGCCGCTTGATCGAAGCTTCAGCTGCTGTACATATTGAGCTTCAACATTGAATGCACAATAAATGTATATAATATCATATTATACTCTGTATATTTTAATATTTTTAGTTTTTTACAACATTTTAAAATGCATATTTTTAAAAATTAATATGATCAATTGGAGTACTTTTGCTTTGCACTAGTAGTACTAGAAAAGCTGATATTTTAAATTTTTTATTGCAAATAAGTAAGCATCGTTTGGAAGATTGAAACATGTTCTGCAATTAAGTTGATTTTTATAATAACAAATACATGATCAAATGTTAAAATACAGAATAATCTAACCAGAAATTAGCTATTTATATTGTATCTCAATATTACAGTAGATTACTCATTCTTAATGTAAAATGTATAAATTGAGGGTGAATTTGTAAGAGTTATATGAATGCATTCTTTCTTACTAGTCTATTACTTAGTATTATATTTAATAGAACATTTATTATGTTTAATTTTGGAACTTTTTTATTTGATTGAAATTTAAATTAAAAATTAGGCATTTCCTTTAAAGTAACAAATTAAATCGAAGCTTTATACCTTTCACTTTTCCTTCATAATTTACATAAATGTTCATTTTGCATAACAGAAATTACAATATAGGTTTTTTTTTTTAGTATTTACTTTAAATAAATACTTAAAGAGCCAATGTTCTAATTTTATAAAGTATCTAATGACACTTTGTTTTTATGTTTTATGATTATAAATGTTTCAAAAATGTTTCCTTTAATATTTTATTAACTTCATTTAAAAACTATTAAAATTGTTCATATAATTATTATCTACATATAATGTAATGTAACATTTATTTCTAAGCAATTATTATTGCATGATATCTTGTTCAAAGGGTTCAATAGACACAAACCTTAAATTAAATATAAATTTATACTATGTTTTATTACAAGGTACAATTGTGTGTAGCTTAAAAGACAATATTTTACATAGTAATAATTGTAAAAAGAATATTTACAACATAAATTGTAATAGGCTGAATCGGCCAAATCACAGTTCATTATTTAGCCAGGTGTAAGCTTTGGCGAGGTGGCTGAAACTTTGGTCTTATCGAAGCTTCGTTCTATCTCTATTTATAACCTATCAGAGTCTAATATTTCAAGGTAAATTCATTTAAGTTTTGGTCACATTACGTTACTGAGTCATTCCATTTCAAATCAGGCAGCCAGGTCTAAAACTTGTCAAATGACCCTCACAGATTTTTTTTTAAAAATTACAGTAGCTACAACTAAGGGACATATGAAATATCCCAAAAGGATTAAGCAAAAAAGAAAAATATTTTTCTAGTTACAGCCTTTTAAAATTTGGAACAAAAAAGGCTGTTTCCAGAAAATCAGCAAAATACTCACTTTTAAAATGGCCTCTGTTTCAAAAGTTTTTAACCGATTCAAATAATTTTTTTTTCTATAAATAAGTAAGGGATGGTATTTTATTTAGATACTAATTTGAAAAATCTAGTTTTCTTCATTGATAAAGAAAACAAGTGTTTTTGAAGTGAAAAAAATCATTTTTACCGATTTTATGATTTTTTTTTTCTTATGAAAAAAATTTATTTTCGACAAAACAGAGGTGGCAATCCAAAGTGCTGTTATGGAAGTTTTGTATCAAATTTTATTGCAAGCCTGAGATGCATATTTTATTGCAAGCATGATTTTTTCAAAAATGGCCTTTTGTGCGTTTCTCAAAAAAGCCAGAAATTCAAACTTGTACTTATTTAATCACTTTAATATAACTTTTAATAATAAATATATATATATTTATTAATAAATATACCATATTGTTACACAATTACTACAGATAAATTGTACTTAACCTTCTTAGACTTTAAATAGCACCTTGCACAAAGTGTAACCTCCGTAATTTAATGCATGTTATTCTGTTCATTCAAATTGCAGTTTCAAATTCACACGCTTTACATCAAATACCATGTAACAGCAAACGTAAAATTTATTGTAGGAATACAATCAAAACATCATTGGCAATCCTGAAATACTGCTAAATAGTCAAAATCATTAAAATAGTAATGCTTACATGGGCCGCACGAACAAGCAAGAAGTGGGAAGCAGTTAGAAAACTAACAGCCTCTTAAACAAATGAAACTCAATGCATGATTTCTTAATAGGGAAATTTATTGAACGTGTGAATGACAATTATTAAATGGGACAAATTACGAATGTATCACCGATGGTTTAGGGACACTATCCAATAATTTGTACACAGATAATCTAGAAAAAATATTTCAATAGCCAGAAGAATCCGGTGAAATAAAACTAGACCAATATAAAGTAATGTTGAAAGTATGAAATATAACACCATCTGAACCCTCCTAGTCTTTGCATTTTTTTGGTAATAATGAGTAGATTATTCAAGAACTTGATTCTACTTATTTTGCTTTAAGTACATAACTACATATGTGTTTAAAACTATGTAAATAAGTGCTGTAACATATTTGATGCAAAGCGTGTGAGTTGGAAATTAGTAATTCGAATGAACAGAATAACATGCATTAAATCACGGTGGCTACACTTTGTGCAAGGTGCTATTTAAAGTCTAAGAAGGTTAAGTATAATTTATCTGTATTAATTGTGTAACAATATGGTATATTTATTAATAAATATTTATTAAATCTTATATTAAAGTGATTAAATAAGTTCAAGCTTGAATTTCTGGCTTTTTTGAGAAACGCAAAAAAGGCCATTTTTGAAAAAATCATATACAATATCTGGGGCAAAAATACACAATGTAACTTATAGCAGCTCATTAAGCATTTCAAGGGCAACAAATGAGCAGATTTTCAGATTTTTAAAAAATGGCTTTTTTGAGTAATCACACTTCAAAAATCGTAATTTTTGAACATTTTCAAATTTTAAACTTTAAATTCTGAGGGGATATGCATCTCAGGCTTGCAATAAAATTTGATACAAAACTTCCATAACAGCACTTTGGATTGCCACCTCTGTTTTGTCGAAAATAAATTTCTTTCATAAGAAAAAATAAATCATAAAATCGGTAAAAATGCGATTTTTTTTTTTCACTTCAAAAACACTTTTTTTCTTTATCGATGAAGCCAACTAGATTTCTAAAATAAGTGTCTAAATAAAATACCATCCCTTCATTATTTATAGAAAAAAAAATATTTGAATCGATTAAAAAATTTTGAAACATAGGCCATTTTAAAAGTGAGTGTTTTGCTGATTTTCTGGAAATGGCCTTTTTTGTTCCAAATTTTAAAAGGCTGTAACTAGAAAAATGTTTTTTTTTTTTTTTGCTTAATCCTTTTGGGATATTTCATGTGTCCCTTAGTTGTAACTACTGTAATTTTTTTTTTTTAAATCTGTGAGGGTCATGTGGCACCCTCTGCCTGATCTGAAATGGAATGGCTGTTCTCTTAATTATGTTTTACAATAGCTATACAATTATTCTATTACTAGTAATAGAAAAATATTTGGAACCAAACATTCCTTTTAAAGGTAAAGTTCTAAAATGCTGGTTTCTAAAATTGTTTGCATTGAAACAGGATTGCAACACCATTTAAAACTGATGATGCAATGTAAGTGTTCTACGGAACAAAATATTAAAATTTAGAGTACTCTATTAAGTTGACCTTATCCCCTAATATTTTTTTCCCTTTCTTTTATCATTCATGTTCATGAAACTACTTCAATTAGTAATTTTTAAGTTGGATAATGTAATGAACTACTATTTACAGTATATAGATAGGGGGAAAATCAAACATTTGATAAAACATGCTTTTATTAAATGTGTAAGATATCATTAAATATTAAAATACAATTCGTAACTCTTTAAATAAGTCTAGGTTTTTAATTAAAAATCATGTATTAAAAGACACCAAAAATCATACACTAAAAATGTTGCATGAAAGATAAATACTCCTCTATGGAAAGGCTAAAAACATTTACCTTTTTCTTTTTTTTTTTTCGAGATTCATTTTAAAGGGGAAAATTTAATTAAAAGCAAATCAATATTATGTCTGCTTGAAATGTTTCATTTTTAACTCATACTATTTCTGTGATTATGCATTTTCCTTTTGTAGTTTTTTTTCTTTCTTTTTTGCTGTTGTCTACCTTGTCATAATAATCTAACTTGGTTAATATTTAATTATGCAGACAGCTGTTATTCATATTCAGATAAAATAAAGTTGAAAAAATTTGAAACTGCATAGGTTTTCTTGAGTTCTAGGTTGAATCACTTGGAAGCACTGGCATGAAGTTTAACATATATCCAACTTTCTTCTATTTTATCATTCCTTATATTTCAAAAAAAAAAAAAAATCATTTTTTAAGCATTTGTATTTGTATGCTTCAATTTAAACAAAGTAATTACAGTAGAACCTCGATTTAACATCACCCGCATTTAACGTTTTCCTGTATTCAAAGTTTTTCCTCATTGAACCCAAATTTCTTGAATACTCTTAGTGTTACTTCCCGTACATTACGTTTCTGTATTCATTGCATTCCCACTTTTAACAATTTTACCAAAATAATGCAGATTTGTTTTATCTAATTTTCTATAATGTCTTAAACATTATTCATTTTGATACCAGACATGATTTAAACCATTTCTCATACCTCCTTTCCTTTGTTAACAAGAACTTTGTTTGAAAGCAGGTGGAAATGAAGGTTACTGATGCACAATTTTCTTTTTTTGTTGTTTTGTTGGAGGTCAATTGGACTGTCCTCACCCCACAGCCTCTAGTGCATTGGTTAGCCTCCCATCATCTTTTTTCATTATTCCTTTTGTTGAATATGCATGTGCTAACTCCATACTTTTCTTTTCTGATGGTGTTTCTTTAATGGAAAAGGAGGTTTTTGTTCCTGTTTTTTGTGTAGGTACCTTTATTCAATGTAAGTTTTTTTCTTGTCTTGTCCTAACCACAGTTAAAGGGAAGAAGAAAGGGACTGGGGCACATGCATCTGGAGCTGACGTGAAGTCCAATAGCATTTGGAATTCAATCTCATTTAGTACATGTTTACATTAATTTGCCTTTTTTAAGAAAAGGAGATATATAATTATGGCTTCTAAGCATTGTAAGTCATACTTATTATCTAAAAAATCTTCCATGATAGAAAAATCTCAAAAGTTTCATGGGACTAAAGTTGAGCGACATGAATCACAGGAGCAACAAAGGAGTTTACAAAGCCTCTCAGAGATTGAGAAGCCTTTTTTTGAAATCAAAACAAAATATATTGAAATTTTGGATGACCTCTGTATAATATTTTCTCGCCTATTACGTATTTTCACAGCAGTCTAGCAAAAAGCTTTAAATCAGAGTTCTATTGTACTTAAAAATATGACACTCAATTTCACTGTACATAGTACTGGATTTGATTTGTTAACACAAATTACATTGCAAAGTAGTGATACATGTTAACATTGCTGCAATTTTATACCTTTACTTGCTAATTTTAGGATTTGAAAGTTCATGAAAGTGATTTAAGCTTTTTAGCTCCTGAATATCAAGAAATCTTAGAGCATGCCGAGCAGTTGCAATTGGAATATAAAAGGCAACCTTGTCACCTTGAAAGATTGTTTGGTACGTTGACTTATTTTTATTTTGAACATTTCTGCTTAAATTGCATTTTTTTGCTTTAAATACAATCAATTCATTTTTGTTATCAATTACTATTCATTATCAAATAAATGAGCGAGCAAGTGAGTGCAATGTTTTGCTTCAAACCTTGCAATTATGGGGATGTTGCTTTATAATCTTTAAATTAAAAAATACCACGTAATGGTTTTCCCTGCACATTGCACAAGATGTGCATTTGCTTATGTTCTGCAGAACTATGTCCATGCAAGCATTTAATCTTTAAAAGATATTTAATCATAAAGTTTCAAATAGTTTAAAAAAAAGAGATCTCAGTTGTTTCTAGGATTCTTGTATTGCTGTCAATATTACTAAAGATATTCTTCAGAGAATATCATAAGCTGCATAAATAGTAATAACTTTTTTATTAACATCATGAAATTTTATGGCTCATTAGTATTTAGCATTAATGGCCTAGTCAGTAAATGTGCAGCTGATTAGTGATTATGTCATTAATGCTGTTTAGATGAAGGTTGCAGGTTCAATTCCCCCTACTCTCGAACCAATTTAATGCCTTATTAAATAATTTTTGTAATTGTAATTTATTCTCGCATATGTCAGTTATTTCTTATTGATCACATGCATACTATTATCTGTTTTTTTAGAGAAAGGTTATGGGTAGGGTTGCAAGTTTGTCGCGCCGCGAATTCCCGCGATGATTTTCGCGATTTTTAAAGCTTTTGCCTAAATTCCGCGAATTTTTCTTTTCTTTTCTTTTCTTTTTTTTTTTTAATTTGTAATTATTCACTCTTGAAATGTCCGATTTTTAAAAAATTTCAGAAACCAAGGATAAAATCTGAACACCCAAAGTCTAAAAAGGCTCTAAACTTGTGCCAAGAAAAAATTCAAAATTATTTCTTTTGAAAGCAGTAACAATAAACAGATTTTGCCAACTAGCCTAAAAATTTTTTACTATGCTGAGTTTTTGGTCCTAGTCAATACAAATAGTTAAATGCTTTTAACGAAGTTAATAATCCTTCTATTTTTAATAATATCCCTATATTTTAGGATGAAGAATAACTTTCATTGTTGATCTGCTATATTTTGTTATATTTGTGTTCTTGCGAACATTTCGGGAAATTTGCGCGAATGTCCCGCGAATTTCGCGCTCTTTTTCCGCGACAAACTTGCAACCCTAGTTATGGGTTCAATGTAATTGAATACTCATATATGTTGATAAAACATATTCACCAATAAAAATCAATAAAATATATTACGAATTTTTGGATTAGTGAATTAGTACACACGTGCTGCAATGTAATATACGTATAATATTTATAGTACTCATATCTAATATTCATGTAATAGACACATGTATCAATAGTATTAAAAATATAACTTACATTATAGGTTCTTCTTTTTCATAATTTTGATGATTTAACGCCTACAGTCATTTAACAACTGTTGAATAATTAAATATACAATTCAACAGCCAAAATATTACTGCAGGCATGCTCATGCCTGTCTCTTTATTAACAATAGCAAAATAATTCTTGAATAGTGTATTTACATAAAACATAATAATTTACCTATAACAAAAATGGGTTCGTTCAGGGAGCTCCTGGAGTAATTTCAAGGGCTGAACCTAAATTTTCAGGTTGAATTTTTTTAGCACCTCAAAGCCCAATTGAAAACAAGGATTTTTCCTTCAACCTCGGACTTTTAAAAGAGGTGTTCAAAACTGACACAAATGATAGTGTCCTTAAATCTATAGCACTTTAAAATATAAATATCTGCGGCGAGTGTTTACCAATGGTTCAAGAATGGGTGGTTTCTCAAACACTGGTGCAGGCGTTCATTGTGAATTATTTTCCATGTACGCACAAATAGGTCCATATGCAACTACATTTGATGGTGAAATGGCCGAGCTTTATTACAACTCCAAACTTATCTAAAATATTTCTCAAAGGTGGGTTTTTTATCAGCCGCTCTTCAAGCTATTGATGATCTAAACGATTCTTGCTCTTTGATTGTCAGCTGCTGTTTTAATCTCCTAAACTGGATCTCAAACAATAAGAATGATATTCCAATGGACTCCTGCTCATTGTTGCATACATGGTGACAACGCCGCCAATGTTTTAGCTAAGAAAGGTGCCCTTCTGGTGCCAACAAACATCACATCCCCTTATCCCCTACAATTCTATCAAGGCAATTGTCAAGAAAACCATCAGAGATTCCCTTTCTCAAGAACTTGCAGGTACAAATCAAAACAAACCATGGTTTAAACAGATTGATAAAGTATCTGAATGGCCCGGACAAAAATCTGTCGTAATAATGTTTCATCTTATGTTTGGCCACTATTACAGGACATAACCTATTACGAGAAATCATATTATTACTTCATCGTGCCTACTAGTACACTTAGCAGAGCTAATTGAAGACAGAAGCATTTCTTATAACAAAAGCTAAAGAGACATTTTATTTACTAATTGAATTTAAACTTCATAAATAGAAAAAACGAGACAGCAATACTGATGCCATTACAAAATTACTTATTCATTTACTTTAACACTTTCCCTTGTTAACTAGATTTTGTAATTTTTTAGAATAAACCCATTTGACTACACAATGTCAATAGTCTTGTCTTTATCAGGGGTTTCATTAAGATGTTGGAGACTTGTTTCTCAGTCGACACTTGTTCAATTTTCAATTTTCCCTCTAGTACTTTCTCTAGTTCTTCGATGATATTCAGGGTTGTGTGACAACTTTACGGCTGCCCTGTTATCCACTTGAAGTGTGGGCATTTCTTTTAACACCTAGCCCTTTTATCCCAGCACATTTTAAACTTCTGACTTTTCTTTAACGTGGTAACCATAGCGAAACTTGGTAAAACTCCTTGAATACGACAAGATACTGTTTCTTCTGAAAAGACTCAACAAATGGTCCACAGACGTCTGCCAAAATAAGTTCCCCTGTTTCAAAAGCTTTCTTTCTTGTGCCGAACGATAAACGGTGTGTTTTTCCATAAACGCACGGGTCACACATTTCTTTGTCTGAATTTACGATGATGCCTAGTTCTTCTTTTTAGTATATTCTTAATGTGGCTCTTATCTTGATGGCCCCATCTTTCATGATATAACTGTAGCAAGGAGCTGTCTTCTGCAGTTGAATGTCAGCCTTGAATAATGTACCATTAACATTTCAATATCCATGCAAAAGAACTTCACCGTTGACTTTCAACCAGCACTCCGTGGGAGTAGACAAACTTGCTGTTTTGATTTCTGTCTTGAGCAGTTAGTACTGAAAATAAATTTCTGTTCATTTTGGGAACATACCGAACGCCTTTTAAAGAAACGTGTTTTTCTTTTCCACGAATTGTTGCTCTAACTTGAATAGTGCCTTTTTCAAGTGCAACCAATGTTTTATTTCCAGCAGCTCCAATTCCACAAGAATCATTGAATCTCTCAAAATCTGTAAAGTATGTGGAACAGTTTGTGACATGCTTAGTTACTCCATTGTCAATCCAAAATGTTGTTGGACTTGTCTGTTGCATAAGCTTCTTCATAAACAGACATCAGTGCTGTGTTTGCTGATTCATTAGACTTTGTATTACTTGATTAACTTTTTGATGGTCTTCCGTCAGAAAAAAACTTTCTACAGTCTTTTATCCAGTGGCCTTTACAATAATTGCAACGATCTTCTTGTGGACTTATTATTGCAATTCTGTATTTTCTTTTCTGATTTTGCCACCACTAATTCTTCTTGAACAGCTTTTTCATTTTTATCAGTGTGTTTGGCGAAATTTCTTTCAAACATACTTAAATACTCAATGTCCTTCACAGGGGTGATTCTGATCCGAAATTCTCTGACATTTTCAAAAGTTTTCAAGGGCCTGTTCCGAAAATTTTTAAAAAATCCAGTTTCCGAAAATTTTATCAATTTTTTAATCTTAAGATTTCAATGACGAATGACTGTACTTTTCTTCAGACAAGCAAATATTTTCTACTACTTCTAAACTTCGAAACAATATAATAACGTTTCCAGGAGAAAAAAGACTTGTTATTAATATTAGACCTTACATTAAATTATTACTTAAAGTATTTTTTGAGCTTATATATACATGTACTTATATATTGAGTGGTGAGGAGCATACTCACCTAGGTACATATGTAATTTTATTTTCAATTAATGGTGCATACTTTGTCCGTAAACTTTGTGTAAAGCTCCAAAAATTTATTTTCGCTGAGAATCTGCCGTAGTCCTCCAAGTGAAACGTCAACATATTGTGTGAGCCAAGTACTCTGCTTAGAGGCAAGAATTTTATATCTTTTTGTAATATTCTCTTTTAATTCCACAGGCATCAGGTCCTTCATGCGCAGAGTCATCATGCCATATACAATCCTGTGAATGGCGATTCTCCTCCGCAATTTCTTCCTAAAGTGAAATGGACGAATAATTATATCACAATTTGGAAACATACATCCTTCTTACACCATACTACATGAAATATCTCTGATCTTCTTATAACTATTGCTAAAACTACAAAATTACCAACCACTGGAAAAACTCTCCTTCCAATCTCAACCAAACATGCACAATTTAACTACACAACTGCAAAAAAATGCTTTAAATACACATATTTGTAATCTTAATGCAATCTATTAGCCCGCCCTGCCATTAAAATACTCAACTGATTCTTTAGAATGAATCACTATTGAATTTTAATTTACCATTTTAAATTACAATTGCAATACTTAAATAAAATTATTTAATAAAGCATTTAATCGGTTCGAGAGTGGGGGGACTTGAGCAAGAAATCTTCGTCTAAAAAGCATTAAAGACATCATCAGCTGCACATTTACTGAGTAACCCATAATGGTTTGCTCCCGCTAAATATTGATCAATCATAAAATTTCATGATGTTAAAAATAACATTTAGGTCGTTAATCCTTTGCTCACTTTAACAATAATCAATCATAGAGGCTCATGTTGCTACAAAATAACTAAAACCCGGTAAAAAAAATATTTTTGACAAGGGGTACTTAGCATGACAAAAATTACAGTAAAGGGCACACAGATATCAAAAGTTTGTGAAACACTGCCCTGGAGGTTTATACTAACTTTGTTCAATTGAAAATATCTGTTGTTGAAGGGATAAAATGTGCAGTTTAAAATAAGTGGATGGAAACCAGCATTTAAAAAGACTGAATCTTGCCAAAATATTAGGTTTACCACTTTGTACTCTAAACACACAATCATCAAGGAAAGCCATCATTAGAGTGAACCTTGTGCTTCAAAAAAAAAAAAAAAAAGAAGCACAAAATTTGTTCAAGTAGAGAAAGTGTTTTACCAGTGTTGTAGTGCAAAAATGAATTTAGGAATCTTGATCTATAATTGTTTCAATGTGTTGAAATGTTATCAAATTTGCATTTTTGTTTTTTCAAAAAAATCAGCAACTCATAAATTAAAGTTCAAGAAAATGGAAAAAAATTTCCTGAACCAAAATTATCATTTTCTGAGATTCAGACTCAGAGGATCAGTTAAATTGCATCAAATAACCCAAATGCATTATTTAGAGAATATGTTTTAAATTGTTATATTGAATACTAATTCGTTTCTCTTCACTTAGGAATGATTACCGACCTCTACATAGATGTTTATAAATTCAAAGGCATGAATGTCAAGTCCAAGGTTCCTTCTTTACTGCAAATCTTAAACAACTATGATCTTGAAACGCTAATTTTATTTTTCCAAGCAAAGAAGTAAAGTGTTCTGCATATTTTTCTCAAGGAAATATGAGTGTCTGTACATTCCATTTAACTGTTTTATAAGGTTATAATTGGGTGTGCTGATAAAATTATTGTTTAACCAACTGTAAGAGATTTTTTTTCTTGCCATGTTAAGAGGCTTTAACTTCAAAAGGCTTCTAAATTAAAGTTGTGTCATAAAATTGATAATTTTCAGTACATTAATTTTATTTTTTCTCGTTGTAAGTCTCAGAAAGTGTTTCTTTTTTTTTTTTTTTTTTTAAGTTTAAATATATACGTTTGCATTATTAATAAAAAGTAGTTTTGAAAAACCAGACTAAATAACAATGCACATTTACATTATAACTTTCTCTTAACCCATTTCAGACCACTCTTGCTTTTTGAAAGAGAATTTTATACAAAACTTTTAGTACAAAATCCACACAAAATAGGCAACTAAACCGATTTTACTGAAATATTTAGAAGTTGTAGATTTACACTATTGCTAAAATGCATTGTTAGACACTAATAATGGAAAAAGGTTATTTTTTATTTCAAGAAATCTTCAAACATCTGCTATCTTTAAGGTTGGGGAAAAAGAAATCTATTATTTTGTCGGTAGATGGATGTAGGGATCGATATCTCTAAAAGTATTGATCAAACAATTTCAGATTTATGCTAGCTGTCAAGTTGGCATTTTGCTCTTAAAAATTATTTTGCTGTTTTTTCGTTCAGTCTATTCAGTTGTGAGTTATAAGGTTTTAAAAATGAAAGTTAACAAAGAGAAAATTCTCTCATTTTACAATTTTTCTTAGATAAAGATTAAAATGCAAGCCAGATAGCTGAAATTGCGGATGGTGTTTATAGTCCCGATACTGTAACAGCTAATTACAGGCGCTAAAGACCGACCATAAAAGTTTTAAACAATTTGCACAAAGCTGGATTCAAAGCACCCAAACATCAAGAAACTTGATGTTTGGGTGCCACACTAATTAACACCAAAAAACATGATGGATTGAATTTCCACCTGCGAAGCCTTGGCCAAATGGAATGAAATCGACCCATTTTTGAAACGGATGGTGACTGGAGATGAGAAATGGGTCACATACGACAACATAGTATGAAAACGATTGCGGTCAAAGCGTGATGAAGCAGCTCAAATGGTGGCCAAACCAGAATTAACAGCCAGGAAGGTTCTGCTACGCATTTCATGGGACTGGAAAGGTATTGTTTATTATGCGTTGCTTACGCATGGCCAGACACTAAATTCAGATCTGTACTCTCAACAACTGGACCATTTGAAGCTTGCGATTGACCAGAAACAGCCAGAAGAAGTGTGTTTCATCAGGAAAACACTAGACCACAAATGTCTGTAGTGACTCGCCAGAAACTCCAAGAGCTTGATTGGAAGGTTTTGATGCATCCACCATAGTCTGGACCTGGCACTAAGCGATTACCATCTTTTTCTTGCCAAACTTTCTTGGTCATAAGAAATTTGCATCAAGAGGAGATTGTTAAACTCATTTACAAGAGTTTTTTGTGCAGGGTTTGTACGCTTCCTACTTTTTCATATTTCTTCCTACTTTCCTAATAATTTTTATTCTGTCCTACTTTTTCAAAATTTTCCTTATTTTTAAAAATATTTTCCTACTTTTTCGCGTGTATTTTTATTATTTTTGCATTTTTAAAAAAAGAACAAGTGTCTAGACTGTCCTTCCTCCCAATGTGAAGCTGATCCAGCTCCATGTGGCACATTATTATGGTTTTTTTTTCTTCCGAATATAGGTGCCACCTTTCCTGTCTTTTAGAAGAAAAAAAGAAAATTAATGAAACACTGAATTTGTATAAATGGTATGCGCTATTTAAAGAAGCTGTTTTTTTTATGCTGTAAATACTATAGGGCATCAGCCTCCCGCCACCGCAGTTCAAAATTAAAAATAAATAAATTTTGCCGCCACCAAAAATTTTCCATCCTAGGTTGTCTATATGGACAAGCTGGCCATGAGAAATTCTCAGGGCCGTATTTTGTAGATTGCAGGAACTAAAAATATTGTCGGTAAATATGTAGATATGTATTAAAATAATATGAGATGTTCACAGTACAGTTATTTTTCTTATTAATCACAGAAGTGTAATGATACATAATATATTAATTAGCTGCTAATAGCTGTCGCACTGTAGGGCGTTGCGCAGTGAGGCAATTGGCCAAGAGACAACTGGCATTGAGAAATTTTCTGGGCCGGCTTTATAGGAATTTTCAGAGCTAGCCCCACGCCGACCCTAAAAATTGCATCACCTGGATTCAGAAATTCTCAGGGCCGTATTTTGTAGATGGTAGGGATTAAAAATATTGCCAGTAAATATGTAGATAGTATTTGAATGTCTACAAGACAAATTTATTTTTCTTATTCATCACAGAAGGGCAATAATACGTATTATGTTAATCGGCAATTAATAGATGCCGCCTGTTAGGGCATTGT
Organism: Octonoba sinensis; assembly: GCA_038502835.1. Classification (NCBI taxonomy): domain Eukaryota; kingdom Metazoa; phylum Arthropoda; class Arachnida; order Araneae; family Uloboridae; genus Octonoba; species Octonoba sinensis. Next base: position 209,912,502 of record CM076598.1, on the reverse strand, counting down.
GCCGTGAGGCGACCGCCTTAGCCTCTCCGCCAGCACCGCTCAATATTGAAAAAAAAAAGAATAAAACATCAATTTTGCGGCTTTTAAAAGTTTGCACCACAGGCGACCGCCTAGATTTCCTACACGGACGAGCCGGCCTTGAAAATTTCTCAAGACTGCCCCGAGAGTTCATCGATATAGACAACTTAGGCAGCAGCCTAAAGCGCAAAACTGATTTTTTTTTTTTTTCAAAATTAAAAAATATATATATAATCAATTTTGCAGTCCCTAAAATTTTGCACCTCAGTCTTACTGTCTATACGGAGCAGCCGGCCCTAAACGGAGCTGCAAATGATGGTCTGTTGAATGGTTTGCAGTATGGTTTTAGGAAGAATAGGTCCTGTAGAATATGACAAGGTTATCATGGCTTTAGATAACAAAAAGTGTGTACATGTTGTTTACATTGACTTTCAAAAAGCATCTGATAAAGTTCTCTCTTAGCAAACAAACATATCCAAATTGGTAGAAAAACAGGCCCATTATTTGGTCAATTAGGAGGGTTCAATTGCCCCCTCCTGATTCAAAAAAATATACAATGTATTTACGCATTAAATATGTATACTTTGCCCCCTCCCCCCCCCCAAAAAAAAAATAAATGACGGGCCTATAAAAAACTAATTTGGATTAAAAACTGGCTTCCATTATGATGGCTGGCTAATTGAGCTATACCACAAATCTGACATTAATCCTTTTGACATTTATCAGTGACTATTAATGAACATAATAGGAGTTTGAAAAGTCAACACTTAAAGACAGTATCTGTAATGCATAAAACTACATCTAAGGGTGCTTTCACACCAAAGGCGACAGAGACAATACACCTGTCTTTTATCATCTGAAAATGCAGAGCATATTTTTGAAGGTAAAAATATGCCCTGCGCTTGAGCAGATGAAAAAAGATGGAAATATTATTTTTCTCACTTTTGATGTGAAGGCAACTTAACACTTGAACTACTATGACCATGACAGTACATTAAAGCACGAATATGAAATATCATTTTTCAACAATAACGGAAAGAAACGCATTCCATCATTCCACAAATTATAAAAAGCTTTTTGTAAAAATTGTAATCAAGTTTTTCAATTAATTTTTTAGAAATCGTTCTTTTAAAAATGCTCTGCCTAATTGAAATGATGCAGCAAGAAGCAAAGGGGTTATAGGACAAGAGAATGATTTTGAGTAAAATGAGTGAAAATTCAAAAAATATAGGAACTCTTATTCAGACGTCCTTCTAAGTCAACTAAAGTTGCATCCATCAGAACATGTCTTGCCAGGAAACACATCCTATCATTTGCACTGGTTATCTTCAAGTTTTCATTTTTGTTACTGACACCCCCTTTTGTTTTTAGATAACTCAAAAATGAAAATTTATATGCTTTATAAAATAATGCAAAAGAGTGCATTATTTAAATAAGTTTTTATTATAATTCACTAGGGGAAATACTTCTCAATGTTAAATTATTTAAAGCATCAGAAGTTCTAAGCAGAATTATTGAATAATGACGTTAAATATAGTATTTACTCAAACATAAAGACCATAAACAATTTTCATCATTTTGTAAATTTTAAGATGAATCATGGATCATTGATTTAAGCAAATCTAATCCTAGGCTAATCTTGAAAATAAGGAAGCTTCTACCTCTGTAGATTTGTAGATATTAGTAATAATTGTCCAAGCAGTTATTATGAACTGACAAGTATACCCTCCTTCCTCCTTGGGCCTAGAAACTGTTGATTTCTTTTGTATTTCTATAAATCTGGTTGAAAAGAGTATATTTTTTCATTTTCTGTAAAATTTAAAAGTATCTAGGGCTCAACTGCTTAGTTAGAAAGACAAAATGTAGTTGTTACATAAACATGTTTTCATCAATCATAATAGAAAAGCTAAGGTAAAAATAAATAAATAATTCTAGAACCTATGAAGCAAGATTTATTTATTTAAAATTGAAAGCAAAAGAGGAAATACAAATGCACTACTAGTTGCTTGTTACAATATTCACTTCCTATTGCATAGAAGTGAATGATACTTGATGTTACATGAAACAACTGTATTTTACCTTTTTTTTACAATCAGCAGAGCATTTTAAATAGCATACAATATACTCCCCCCCCCCCCCATTTAAAAAATTACTGTAAACATTTACAACATAATTATAGTAAAATATTTCAGAAATGAACACGTGTGACAACTATAAATAATTTTCAATAATACTCGCTACTCTAGGATTCAGTTATTTGATCTCTTTTAACAGGAAAGGTTGATGGCTGTGGTTTAGACCTGGGGAAAAAGTCGGGGGATGCTAACTATTGCAAACATTAAAAAAAAAATTGGTGATAGACAGTAGCGTTGTCATGGGGGATGGCGTCTCTCCTTTTTGATTTTAACACAAGTGCGCCCAACTTGTTCTAAAATGTTAACAAAGCGTCTCCGCACTCTTCGATTTCAAAAACTTTAAGTGCCCCCCCCCCCCCACCTTCTTTCCAGGTATACACCAATGGTAATAGATCAGGCATGGTTCCGGATCATTACTTTAGGAGACAAAGAACAACATCTAAGATAAAGTATTATACGTAGAAAATTGTTGGTATTTCCCCAGTCCCATTTAACACTTTAATCCCTTCTTATTACTACCAATATTGAAAAGAAACATAATCACTAACCATCTGGCTCCTGAGTTTGTCAATTGTTTTTTTACTATTGTAGAGGAGAAGTCAGACTAGAATTGAGAATCCAGGTGGATCCGGCTGCTGATTACAGGTAATCCAGTCAATCCCCCTTTAAACTCTTTCTCTGTCCAGAAATTTATATCGATGAAAAAATTTAGTACTATTACCTTAGAATTGTGTTATGCGAGCTGAATAGGGAGGGGGAGGGGTCTTTAACATTTTCGAAATTGAAGTTTTATGCTACCTTTATTCTGATTCAGGGTAGGGGGTATCATAACTCGTATGATTATACCATTTTATTCCCGTCGAACTAAATCACAATGGTACAATTTGCCGAAAATGCATCCCAGCTGGCAAAATAAATTGAAGCAAGATTGCGTAAAGATTTTCACACCAATACAGAAGTATTGCATAAAGATTGCCAAAATCTTTACATGTTACTCCCGGTCGATTGTCAGCGCATTGCCACAATATATTCGTCAATGTCCTGGCAAGATAGGTTGAAATGAAAACATTGTATAAATCTTGTCCTGACAAAGTACATTGACACGTCAACCAGCCTGTAATATCCTTGCAAGGTAGTTTATGCTTGAAATATTGCATACACCTTGACATGACAAAATTTATTGACAAGGCAATTTTTATAAATATTTAGGCAATGTATGTTTTTTTTTTTTTTTTTTGCAATATTGCTTCCAACTTGTTAAGACAATGTACATTGTCGGAACAATCCCTTATAAATTTTTAGGCAATGTATGTGTTTTTTTGCAGTATTGCATCCAACTTGTTATATTTGTCATGACAATGTACATTGTCGAAACAATCCCTTATAAATATTTAGGCAATGTATGTGTTTTTTGCAGTATTGCATCCAACTTGTTAGATTTTTGTCATGACAATGTACATTGTCAAAACAATCCCTGAAAAATATTTAGGCAAGGTATATTTAAGAGCTCCTTTTAAAATATAAATTAAATTATCATCTGAATTTGAATTTTGAATGAAATGTAACTGGATATACATAATGATGTAAGAATGAAAAAAAATTTAAATTCAAAAGGTTTATTCACACTTTGATTATACTCTCTCTGCAACACATAGAAAGATTCTTAAATTGGTTAACTGAATTATATTGCATTTTTTCTTTCTTCGTGAAACAATACAACAATAATGTTCCATAAAACAATAGGTTGATCACTATATAGTGTTCTAAGTGTGGGGGTATATAATTCAATAAATTACGTATAGAATGTGCATATAACAAAGAAAAATGCAATTAATGCGTGAATTATAATCTTTTAAATTTAAATTTGTTTTCATTGTCACGACTTTATGAACATATTCAAATTCAGATGATGCTTTGATTTATATTTCAAAAAGAACTCTGTAACATACCTTGCTTGAGTATTTAACAAAAGCACTGGAAATTTTTCAAAATGGAACCACGCAGTTCTTTTCATTATTATATTCTGAAATAATCACGACACTTTATAATTGTGGAAATACATTGTGATGCTTTCCTTACGTTTAACCCTAACGCAAAACACGAGGCACTTCGATCTCTCTTCTCTGTCGATACACTGCGCGCTGCGGCTTAAAAGGAAGTGCACCGTATTCCAACGCATGCGCAGTTACGAGAACGTCCCCTCAATCATCTCTGATTGGTTCTCAGATGTCTTGTCGGTGACAATATTGTCTCAATGTTACATCAACTGTGCTTTTTTAACATTGATTGTGACAACATTCAATGAGGCAAGATTGCATCAATATTTACATTTTAAACAAAATAAAATTTTGTCTGTGTTTTGTCACGTAAATATTGCCATGAAAATATATATGCAATCTTTTAACAATATTGCAGTTATCAATATTGACGCCGTCAATGCGTTTGCAAGGCTGACAAGGCGATAACAAGATTGTGGATATAAATTTTGTTAGCTGGGATTACTTATTGGCCTATCAGGGTAACTCTACCCCTGCAGTAACACTAACCACTATCTATAAAAGCATTACATAATTTGTTAAGAAAGGTTTCCATATCATTTTATTAGGCTAAAAACTTTTCAGTTAAAATAAAAAATCAGGAAGATAAATCCAAAATATTAGCTTACCCCATCTTTACTGGGGGAGGGTTTATGGCACACGTCGTGCCATTGAAATTTTTAGGGGTGTACGTTCAGGAAGTTTTATTCGCTCATAAATGAATCAATGCGGTAATAATATCTGCATGAAGATAAATAGTTAAAACATTAAATGAAATTACATAGGTTGAAGCTTTTCCCAAAAAAATTTTTCGGTAAAACATATGCACTTATTACGAAAAGCTGCGTGCTTACATACTTCCAAATTTTTAAAAATATATCCTTTTTTTTGGGGGGGTAGCTTCTTGTAAAAACATAACATCATTCATAAATACTGTTCATTTTCGTTTAGCAGACGTATCAAGGTCGCGCGGTTCCACTTCAGAAAGGGGTTTTTTTTTCAATGGAAAAATAAAAACATCCGAACAAACCCACGCCCGTTAGGCTGATTTAATATAAGAGAAAAAAAGAAAAGCAAAAAAACAAAACACTCATCGTAATGTCTCATATCAACCTATCACCATTATTTCGATAAAATCGAAGCAGACTTGACGCATGCGCAAATACTTTCATGGCTCTACTTTAGCATTATGGACAGTACGTACATAGATGCAGAATAAGAATTCTTTTTCTTCTTCTTTTCAAAAAAAAAACTTTATTCCAGTAATATATTGCTCTTAAATCTGATTTAAATGTTGCAATTTCTACATACGAATTTCATTTTTTTTTTGCGAACAAGAAATGACCGCGAGTATGTGAGAAAACTCTGGTCGTTTCCGAACAGACCAGAGAAATATCATGACGTCACGTTCTCGACCTGTCGCTCTGTAATATTTTTTTTTATTATTCAGGCAAGGTGCAAAGATCGCAGCCCACTGAATTCATCTGATGCTAGAAGCATCTAAAAAGTAGAATAGAATTTTTTTATTAATTCATTTTATACTGATTTGTCCTTAAAAGCATCATTTTTAATGTAAAATTCTGGGACTCGTTAAGACGTATACATATTGGATAGCTGGCATTACTTTTAACCATAAAAAGAAAGGCAAACAAATCAAATAACAAAGTTAATAAACGAGAAAAATAAAAAGGTATTTATAAAAGCAGACTAAATAAAAACAACAAAAAATGTAAAACAAATTAATTAAAATCGAATATCGAAGCCGAACGAAGAAGTTCATCATCAGTGCTTGCGTGTCCAACGTGACGTCATTTGTGAATGCGAATGCCTTAATGGTCTTGCGTCTTGCCCTATATTCACCAGAATGTTATCAGATGTATCAGGAAGAATTCTGTTAAGATCTGCTAATTGAAAGTGACCGTAAGTTACAAACTATAACAAAAGTGTATGAAAATTAGTGAGAAGTAAGTAAATATTTGTTTGGTTATTACAATATTCTAAATTTTAGATGTGAAAAATTAAATAAATAATAAAGTTTACAGAGTATGCATTTTATTGAAAACGATCATTTAAGAATTTTCTTCTACAAAAAGCAGCTATTCAAATTTTCATTATTTGAAGAGCATGCAAGAATTGCTCTCAATCAGACTTAAGTCTCTAAAATTATCCGTAAAAATAGGAATTAAAACTTTTTGAAATGAGCAGTTGAATGCGTAGACAATAAAACTAGGTCAAAGGTCCTAATTTGGTTTTAACGTCGTTGAGATAAAATGAGTCTTCTTTTATTCATAGTTGTGGCTACCGTTTCATTTCAGTTTTAGTCTTCTTGTCTAAAGAAGGATATTTATTACCTTATTGGAAAGGGTTCAAAGAAGCATTACGTTGGTAACTAGTCTCTCTGACTTTGATTATGCGGTTAGGCTTAAAAGGCTCAATATGTATAGTCTGGAGCAAAGGAGAATTAGAGGGGAAGGGGACATGATTCAGTTATTTAAATTCATTAAAACAGGAAAAGTTGATGAGCTGCTGCACTGGCGTTGATAAGGTGGGGTTGGGGATAACACCCCCCCTGAAATGTTGAAGATTGTCTAGAATTTGACCAATTTTCCTTGTAAAACAATGAAATTAGCTCACTTCTCCCGAAAAAACCCCCTTGAAATGGTGAAGAATGTCTCGAATGGACCAATTTTTCCTGTAAAACAATGAAATTAGCTCCCTTCTCCCGAAAATCCGGGTCTAACTACGCCACTGGGCTGCAGTTACGCGCTTAATTTTTTTTTATTTTCAATTAAGGTACCTGATTCAAGTTAAAAGTTTCAGTTTTTAGTTATGAAAGCAGTGAAAATATAATTTTACTAAATGTGTAAATAAAAAATATTTCAAGTTGATATTTTATTTATAAAATAGAAATATGAATAAAGTGCAGTCAATGTAAAATTAAATACACATAATTAACTGTTTGATTTTTTTTTTTTTTTTTCAGCTTTCAACAACAAAGGAATTCAGATTAAATTTGTTCCTTTTTTTTTTCTTTAGAGCAGGGAGGAAGTTTTTTTAGAAGAAAACAAAATTTAATGATTTAAATCTGATTTTTAAAAAAAAATCACTAGAGTTAAATGATTTAAATAAAGTTAATAAAGATTTAAATCAATGGACACTGCTATAATATATTATTCCTGGTAGGGTTAACTTTCATTTGAATGGTGCATTGGTATTAAAATTTGTTCACTTTTATTAATATTTAAAAATATCTACTGCAGTGAAAATAGTTTAAAAGGTCTTTTAACATAGTAGTAAAAAGTCATATTATTTTTATAAGTGTAACATAATAAATATCCAAAGTCTTTTAGATCTGCTTAAAAAATCTGATTTAAAAGAAAAAAATCACTAACCCTGGATTGTAGGCAGTTGGAATAGTTTACCGGAGGCAGCCTGTTAATTGCAGTAGGGTAAAAACTTTTAAGAAGGCTCTTGACATTCATTGAGGATTGGTAAATTGACTAAGACCAGTCAGCTGGGCCCTGTGTCTGTTGCTGGTCGTTACTTTTTTATTTCAATTTATTTCATAAAGTGCACTTGATATTGTGTTTGGTAGATTTTCTCCACATGTTTAAAATTTTAATTTTGTAAATTTTGTCACTTATCATAGTTTAATTTCATACAGAAGTTTAAGAAAATAAAGCCCAAATGCTAATTATTTATTCTATTCTTTATTTCATAATGAATGTATGAAGTGTTGTAACTTTTATCCGCCTTCGCAGCAGAATGGTTATTGCTCGGTTAAATGTTTATCTCTTAGTCAATATTGTTGAATTTATTTCAAGTTATTCAACATATTTAGTTCAAGTTTAGTTTTGAAATTATCAAAGAGTTAACAATGCATTTATCAGACAAAGCATTTGACCATCACTCCTTTTGAAGTTTCTTAATTTGCTCCTAAAACACCATGAAGCTGATATATATTCTATGTGTCTGTATTCATTTAAGAAGAACAGGTTTTATTATTAGCTCATCTCTCACTTAAATTGAATTGACTGTTACGCAGGGTTCGTGATTTTTTTTATTTTTTTTTAAAAAAAATCAAATAAATCGGATTTTTGATTTTTTTTAAAAAAAAGACCCTATATATTTTGGATATTTATTACGTTACATTTATAGAAACAATATGGAATCTTAATCAATATGCAAAAACACACTTTAAACTATTTTCCCAGCAATAAATGTTTTTAATAGTAATAATGATAAACAAATTTGAATACAAATGCATGACTCAAATGAAACTTAACCTTACCAGGAATAATAGTACACTCATAAGTACAGAGAAAATGAACAAATTTAATCTGAATTATTTTGCTGTTAACACTGAAAAAAGTACCAATTGTGTGTACTTAAGTTTTACATTGAATGTACTTTAATCATTTTTCAGTTTTATAAATAAAAAAGCCTGAAATATTTTTATCCATTTCGAAAAATCATATGCTCACACCATTATTAAAACTGAAACTTTTTGTTTTAATCAAGTATATTTATTGAAAACTTCTATGATAAAAAAATAATTTAGTAGGGAAAAAACTTAAGCTATTAGGGGACATGGATGAAACTTTAAGATATATGTTCTAAATTCTAACAATTGTTGTTTTAAACACTATCATTCCAAATTATTGTGTGGCATTGATTAAATTGATCTAAAATACTATTTTTTAGATAAAAAACACAGAATGGTTCATGATTATGTTTTATGAATTGTAATTTGAATGATTGAATGAATTATGCTTTGCTGTTAGGATGCTTGAAGAATATTGTAAAATTAAAAAAAATATTGTCAAATTAAAAGAATAGTAATTAATTCTAACCTTATGAAATATGTTATGCACACAGACAGATGGGCGTAGGAAGTTTTGTTTGAAATAGTGGTTGTAATTGCAACATATTTCATTTTTACAACACTTTCTAAGGTACTACTGTGATATAATCCCCCCCCCTTGGCGACATTCGAGCTAGCGCGCCAATTTGTAATGATTTTCGATTGGCGATAGTTTCAGTGGCAACCCAGCGCCATTGATGTTGGCTGACGTAATGTGCGGCAACGCGGAAGGGCTTGTGTCGGTGTGATTGTTGAGCTTTTAGAAATTTTTTTTTGCGAATAAGTAGCTATTTAATAGTTTTTTTTATGTTTAAAGTTTGTGGAGATTTTTCCTGTTGCTAAAGGAAGAATGCAAAGTGTTAAGGTGCATTAATTTGGTTCAATTGTTTTCTATTGTGGCCAGAGGAATGATTCTATATCACAATAGTTTGTTAAGGCGCCATGTTTTTGAATACGTTAAAATGGACGGAAACGTGATTTGGTGCTTTTGCAATCTGAAGTATGAAATTGTTTTGATTGATAAGTGCATAAGTTTGGTTAATTGTGACTAAAAGCGATGAAAAATTAAGTGGTAATTTTCGGACCATTTCGTCATAATGGATAGCAAGTTTGTAGTGATTTGGGATTAATATTGAAAAGCCAACTGGTTTAAAGTGAGTTCTTTATTTTTCTAAATTTATTATTTTCTTATTTTATGTGTTTGTAAGGTTATAAAACAATGAATTTTCAATTGTTCTAAAATATTAGCTGTAGTAATTAGTGGCGTTGCTGGTTTTGATAAAGTGGGTTTCCGTTAGTTTAATGTAAAATGTACTTGAAGTTTTGCTTGGAATTGCGCGATATTTTTGCTATGTTTTTCGTTGAGTAATGCATATCATTTTATGTTATGATAATTAATTGCAATAGTCATTATTGTGCCTAAAATGCGTGTTTTTTCAATGAATGGTTTTTCTGGTATTTTTAATGGTAGGCTTCCAATAGTTTAATGCAAAATCTACTTGAAGTGATGACCGTTATTAATTTTGTTATCTAGGGTGGTATTTTAAAATTCGGATAGCGTTGATTTGCGCGATATTTTAATTATGTTTTTCATTAAATAATGCATATCATTGTATGCAATGATGAATCATTGCGGTAGTAATTATTGGGCATAAATTGCGTGTTCTTTTAACGAAGGGTTTTTATTCAAGTTTAAGTGATTTGGTAAAGCAAATAATTCTATTTTTCGAGTAATTATTAATCCGTTAATGTATTGAATTGTTGTTGAAAAATGCTGTACATGCTTTACATAGTAGCGTCGATATTGTGTGTAAGATATAATTTGCAATTTTTGGTATTTTATTGTTTTTTAGTGATTTTTCTTGACATGTTTGCTATGTTTATGATGTGACATTGTTGGCGATAAAATCATCGCCAAGAGTGTTGTATTCTATTTGAAGTTGGTGACATAAAAATCTTGTTGTTGGCGACGTTCTTGGCGCCAACGAAAAAATCGCCAAGGGGGGATTATAACACAGTAGTTCCAAAATCACTTGATTTAAATCGCGATTTAAATCAACGAACCCTGATACACATGCATACACAAAAAGAAAAAAATACTAATATTTAGGATTTTTTTTTGAAGAAAAAACTGATTTTTATTTTCTTTTTAGGAAAAAATACTGCTTTTTATGATTTTTTTAGAAAAGACTTATTTTTATGATTCTTTTCTAGACAAAATATTGATTTTTATGATTAAAAAAAACTATTTATGTCGGCTTCTTCCAAATTACTAAAATATGGATATTTTTATTATAAATTTTAATATATTCTGGGTTCAAGTAATTCATTAGTATTTTAACTCACTATATGGTAGCCTTAATGCATTTGGTCCTCTAGAGAAAGATGAAATAGTATCTAAATAGTAAAATTGATTAAGCTCTAGTAAACATTTTAAGTGGTATTTGCCATCTCTGTTTATAAATTCAAGAAATTTATATATACTCAAAAAATTATTATAGTTCAGTTAACTTATTTGTATATATTCAAGAAATTATAATACATTTAGTTCTTTCTCTTCTGTTTCTTGTTGTTCTCTGTTTATTAAGTATACATTTTTTATAAATATAATTAATTTTGAACTAGTAATAAATAATTATTTCAAGTAAAATATCTTAAAATTTTTTGAAGACATAAATAATTAACTACATTTGTTACTGTGTGCCAGGGTTCGTGATTTTTTTTCATTTTTTAAAAAATTTTTTATTTAAATCATTTTTTAAAATTTAAATCAGATTTTTTTATATATTTTTTACAAGACCTTAAATTTTTTGGATATTTATTTGTTACATTCATAGAAACAATATGAAATGCTAATCGATATGCAAAAGCACACTTTGAGCTATTTTCACAGCAGTAAATATTTTTTAATAATAATAACAACGATAAACAAATTTTAAGACAAATGCATGACTCAAACGAAACTTAACCCTACCAGGAATAATAGTACACTCATAAGTACAGAGAAAATGAACAAATTTAATCTGAATTATTTTGCTGTTGAAAGCTGTAAGAAAAGTAACGATCGTGTATACTTATTTTTTTTTTTACATTTAGTGTACTTTCATCATTTTTCTATTTTATAAATGAAAAAGCCTGAAATATTTTTACCCATTTAGTAAAATCATATGCTCACAGCATTACTAAAAACTGAAACTTTTTGTTTTAATCAAATATTTTTTTATCATAGAAGTTTTCAATAGTTCAACCTTAAGCTTTTAGGGGATATGGATGAAACTTTAAGGATACATATTCTAAATTTTAACAATTGTTGTTTCAAACACTATCATTCTGAATTATTTATTGTGTGGTAATTATTAAATTGATCTAAAATACTATTTTTAAGATAAAAACACAGAATGGTTCTTGATTATTATGAATTCGAATGATTTAATGAATAATGCTTTGCTGTTAAGATGCTTGAAGAATAAGAAATTTCGTAAAATTTAAAAAATAGCAATTAGTTCTAAACTAACTTATGAAATATGTTATGCACACAGACAGGTGGGCCTAGGAAGTTTTGTTTAAAACTGGTTGTAATTGCAACATATTTCATTTTTACAACCCTTTCTAACATTGTAAAATCAATGATTTTTTTTTTTTTTTTGAAAAAAAAAAAAAAAACACTTGATTTAAATCAACGAACCCTGCTGTGTGCGCAAACATATTTTGCTTTAAAAAATCCAAAAAATCTCATTTAAATTTAAAAAATAATATTTTTTAAATTTTTTTTGAATAAAAAAAAAATTACCAACCCTGCCTTCAACACAATTTGAAAGAATATAATCTAAATTCTAAAGCATGCACGTTACATATTTTGTTAATGAATGGGGGTTGGGCAGAGGGAGAATATTAAATTGATATTAAGGGTAACCCCTTCATTTTACAACAATTACTGAAAAATTGTTACTTCTTAAAAACATAAATTATTAACTTTATTAAACAAATACATGTTAAAAGTAAAAGTTTAACTTTAGAGAAAAAGGTTTTGTCTTTATTCATATTCTCTTTATATATAATTATTGTTCAGTATTATTTGAAAATATTCAATCTTTGAATGTTTTACAAGAATTTCTTTAAAATCGTTTTAATGATTAAAGATATTAGTATTAAATATTTAAGAACAAGCCTAAAAATGGAAATTCAAATGAATTATACTTGAAAGTAGTTAACTACTTTTGGAGAACAGTTAACTACTAGTTACAACTAGTCTCAGTAAAAAGTAGTTAACTACTAGTTGCAACTACTTTTGTTTAGAGTAGTTAATAGAGGTAAATCTCCTTTTTAAATGTGTTGTGACCATTCAAACTATAAAATTTTGGTCAACGTAGGGAGGTGGTAAACTTTGGAGGTTTTACTGTATATTTATCTTTATTTTAACTTACATTACTTTTAAAGTTGTATAGGACACGCTGTAAGACATTCAGGTTAAATTTCGCTAATGATATCTTAGGATAATTGTGGGGAAAAATATGCAATTACTATTTTAAATTAATGTTAGTACATAAAGCTATATTTTAGTTAGTTACAAAAAAAAAAAAAAAAAATGCATAGTGTAAGAAATAACAAAAAAAAACCCCACTATAATTTGACCACCTTTTTAAGTTGACCATTAAAGTGTTGCACTGCAAGTGGTCAACTTACACTGTATATATTTTTTAGAAGTGTAACATAATTAATGTCCTAAAGTCTTTCAGGCCTGTTTCAAAAAATCACAAACCCTGATATACAATATGAGACCTCAAATCCGGAATGGTCGGGGGCACAATCTCTTAGGATTTCGAAATTTTCCAGATTCTAGGTCCTCATTCAGTATTTTTTTTTAAGTAGCATCAGAGCCCATATAATTTGTTCTGGAAGTTTTTATGTATTACCTTATATACTCGCAAGTCACGAAATTTTAGCACAAAAAACTAAGTTGGAGGCGGCTTACATTTGAGGCAAAAAATATAGACTTTTCCAAAACTTATTTTAACCTCTTTAATTAAACAATAAAAGAAAAGAATTCCGTCAAATTCTCATATGATTTTGTATTCTATAACCACTTCACAAATGTTCTGTATCGCACGAAAATTAGAGCTCATTTAGAAATATAAATATAATAAAACTGCAAGCAATAAACGCAGAAATTTAACGATATTAATTGAGAATTAAAGCAACAATTAATAAAAACTCTAATCACAAAAACTAACCCTTTTCAGAAAATCGCAAAATAACTTTTTTGAAAACTGTACATTTCCAATATTAAACATGTTCATTACGTTTTACTTTCCTTCTTGTCAAAATGGCTATTTCCAAAAAAAAAAAATCCAAAATGTTTTGCAATTTTTCTTCAAAAACAGCTTTTTTTTCGTGAAGTTCTGAATTTTGGGGATTCCAAATTTGGGGTCCCATTATAGGTCTGTGTTCGTATAATGTGCCTTCTCTGAAAATTTGATTTAGGGTGCGTAAAGGAAAACATCATATAATCTCCCCGTTAACTGCTTTATAAGCTTTCATTGTTTCCACTCCCCTAATGATTTCATATGAGAGAAATTTTTTGGTCTCTTAAAAGTTTTTAACAGAAAGCTAATCATATAAATATTGCAAAAATTAGAGAAAGGAAGTTATTTTGGTGACTGTTTTTTCTTCTAACTTACAAATGTAAAATATATTTGAGGAGCGAACAGTCAAACCGTGCTTTCTCCAAAAAAAAAATTAAATTAAATTTAAAAAATAAAATTAAAGTTATTGGTTTCTCTTTGAACTCTTCATTAACTAGTACAAAAGTATGGTACAAAATATATCTTTACAAAATATATCTCTAGTACAAAATATAACTTTGTATAGCATATTGGTTTGGCACTTTAACTGATCTTAAATTCCTTTTAGGTAATTGAATTTAAACTCTGTTGGAAAACCAGTGAAGAATCTCTTCCTCACTGGTGTGATTCTTAGTGTGAGCTGAAGATCCAGAAACAATAATGGAAAAAAAACAAGTACCAATTAATGACTATGTCAACTTGATTATTACTGCTAATTTAATGCCTTTGGAAGAGGAAGGAAGTAATGGTAGCTATTTTAATCATATATCTTATATATTCAAGCATTATTTCTTTCAAAATTTGAAATAATTGTCTTACTTATTGGCAACTTAAATTTTTTAGCAGTGAGATACAAGATGTCTTTTCTTCCTTGGAGATCTGCTACTGTTACTAAGACGAATCATGAACTGAAAATTATTAATGTAGAAACTAGGTAAGTTCGTAGTGAAAATGGAACTTGTTAAGACTTTTTTTAAATCAAATGAGTGTGCATGTTTTGTAAAAAAAACATGCAAAATTATTTCCTTAAACAAACTGCATAGTTTTAGCTAATTTACTATTATCATTCATAAAAAGTTGGGGTGCACATTTATATAAAATGTTTTTCAACTTTCGTAATTATTTTTAGAAATTCTTGAAAATGTGTTTGTGAGAAGGTAGTTCTCCCCTCACATGTAAAAAATGCTCGACATTCTTTGGCTCATTTATTAAACTTTTCACATATTAACCCTCTTTATGCCAACCCTGTGTATGTTCAAGCACCAGTTTGAATGGTTAACCCTTTCTTCGTAGATGAATGCATATTAAGATATGAAGAGATATTTATGATCTTGAGAAAACTCAACTAATGACTTGATATTTAATAATAAGAAAATCTAAATTGTGTGTATTATAATTAAAGGTACTTAAGTTTGCATTAGATTATTGATGCAAAATATAAAAACAGAAGAAAAAAATATTGGCAGTTGTAGCCTTGAAAGCATTCACTTTGCTAGCAAAAAGGATGGTGGTTCCCTGTTCCACAAATATCTTGGTGTACTCTTCACGGTTTACAATGGGGTCATTCCATGTCTAATGTACCAAATTTCGGAAAGTTCCCCACTCGACCCTCTTCGATTTTGATGAAATTTGTATAGGTGGTATATCTGTCTTACATGGATCCATGCCAAATTACAGCTCCATAAGTTGTATTTTAGTTGGACCACTAGCCATGGTTTTGTAAAAGCCCCTTTTTTCATGTCGCAACTGAAATGACTAAATTGTCAACTTTGTGTTCTTATTGCTCATGACCTAAGAGGACTACCAGGCTGAAACTTGGTGATCCTACTAAACTTTTGGGATCTAGCAGCCTACTAGTACAATGAAAGCTTAGTGTATTTTAGATTTTTCACATTTTGCTGCCAAAATAGCTCATTTGTGCCAATGTGGTGGATTTTAACTACACTTTGCCAACTTGTATCTGTTGATGAAAAAATCCTGCTCAGAAAATACTTTTATCATTTGTACCCTACTGACATGTCATAAAGGTGTGCAAGTGGCATCTTGATTGCTCAAATAACTGCATAGTTATGTTGGTTCAAAATTCAGTTAAAATTTTCATGCCTCAATTTTGGCTCATTTTCAAAGAGGGATAACTCGAATTTGGTTTTTCTTTATATCAATGAAAAGAGCTCACTTTCCTCCCAGAAAATGATATTATTTCATTTATTTATACATGACCTTAATGGACTACCAGGCTGAAACTAGGTGATCCTGCTAAGCTTTTTAGATATAACAGCCTACTAGTACAACAAAAGCTTAATTTATCATAGATTTTTCAAATTTTGCTGCGAAAATAGCTCATTTGTGCTGATGTGGCAGATTTTGGCCATACTTTGCCTGTTTGCATATGATGATAGAAAAATTCTCTCAAGTTGATTCTTTCTTCATTTGCCCTCTTCTGGCATGTTATGAAAGTGTGCAAGTGGCACCTTGATTGCTCAGTTATCAGCAGAGTTATGGAGGTTCAAAATTAATTCAAAAACTTCATACTTCGATGAAATGAGCTACTTTAGCAGCAAAATTTGAAAAATCTATGATGAATTAAGTTTTCGTTGTACTAGTAGGCTGTTATATCTCAAGTGTTTCGCAAGATCACCAAGTTTCAGCCTGGTAGTCTTCTTAAGTCATGTATAAATTAATGCAATAATCTCTATTTTATGTAATCAGCGAAATTTATAAATCGTTTTGAACTCCATTATCTGTATAAAACTGCTTTGTCTCCAAAATTCAAAATACATTCCTATTAAAGGAAAGTAAGCTCTCTTCATTGATATAAAGAAAAACCAAATTAGAGTTATCCCTTTTGAGGTGAAAATGAGCCAAAATTGAGGCATGAAATTTTTAACTGAATTTTGAACCAACATAACTCGGCAAGTTCAAGTTTGAATTTCTGGCTTTTTTGAGAAATGCAAAAAAGACCATTTTTGAAAAAATCATATACAATATCTGGGGCAAAAACACACAATATAACTTATAGCAGCTCATTAAGCATTTCAAGGGCAACAAATGAGCAGATTTTCAGATTTTTAAAAAAATGGCTTTTTTGAGTAATCACACTTCAAAAATCGTAATTTTTGAACATTTTCAAATTTTAAACTTTAAATTCTGAGGGGATATGCATCTCAGGCTTGCAATAAAGTTTGATACAATACTTCCATAATAGCACTTTGGATTGCCACCTCTGCTTTAGATGAAAATGATATAAGTGTAGTTTTTATAAAGAAAGTGTCTGAACTCAATTTTATTTATCAGGAAAATGACACAGGAACAGTTCAAAAGGATGATATTAAAGTATTGCCAACACCCATAATAAATGGTCGCAATATTGTTATGTTTTCAAGTGCGGTAATATAAAATTGTACGATGTCACATACATGACCTGCAAAATAATATTTTGTTAAAAATTGAAAAATAAAAATATATTTAAAATAGTTATTAATTTGGATTTGTCAATCCTTTTTATAATGTCAAAAAAAAATTTCAACATATTTCATGCATATAATTCACTGAAAAAATACTATTAAATTTTAAATATAAGAATGATTTTCATTACTATTTGTTAAATTGCCTTCTAAACTCTTTAAAAAAATTGATTTCTGTCCTTTTGCTGCATTCATATATATATTTATCAAGCATTTATACATATATAATTGTGCAAATGTCATACATTACTGTGGAATGGGCCTCAACTGATTTAAGTATTGGCAATATTTATCTGCTTTTAAAAAGTAATTCATTGCATAACATGGGTGCAAGACTTCCATCCACGGGACGTATTTCCGTCTTTTGAAAATTCTCTTTTCAAAATGGCGCTCGTCGTTTTACTTTACATGACGACTTTGTGGGTTTATCGCCATCGCTCCTCATTTTGACTTATGGAAAATATCCTATTTGAAATGAATGAGTTGTACCATACTAAACGTTTCTTTCAACAAATTAGGGATGACTCAATAAGTATAACTGGAAGATTAAAGGCCAATTGGGGGTTATCAATCATCAGAAGGATGTTTTAAATTTTAGATCGCGTAACGCAAGTTTCTTCGTGGCGATTGTTGATGTTATTTTTGTTTTAATTTGCACTTATTATTTTTACTACATTTTGAAGAGAAAAGCGAATGAAAAAACAGCAGAACTGTATTTAGTTCGATAAAAAAAGGTTGGAAAAATTATTTTTTTACCGCATTAAATCCTTCAACTAGTCATAAAGAGGACGTTCATTATGTACTTTTTCTCACTTTCACTTTTAAGCCTTCCAAAATTTTCCGATTTCTGCAAGAATTAAAGGGGTTTGTTTATATCGGTATTTTTCAGATATTCTTCGCTACTTACAACGGTAAAATGCTTTTCTTCAATAGATATTTTGGACAAATACCCTTTTTTTAATGAAGGAATCTTAATGTTTTCCCCGGAAAATGCCGGGGAAAATAGGCGAGCGAAAATTTTCCCCGATCGGCCATTAAACTTTGGAGAAAAACGCATCAGGCAAAGACATTTCATTTCTTAATCAACCATAATAATATGGTCACAACTGATCTTTTCCCCTCAAAGTCCCCCTTTTTATTAGTTAAATACCAAGTCCTTTTTTTATACTAAAACTCAGTTTTTCCTTTACTTTCGTTTAAAAAGTACTTTTCAT
Source organism: Octonoba sinensis (assembly GCA_038502835.1). Classification (NCBI taxonomy): domain Eukaryota; kingdom Metazoa; phylum Arthropoda; class Arachnida; order Araneae; family Uloboridae; genus Octonoba; species Octonoba sinensis. The sequence continues at coordinate 209,893,930 of CM076598.1, read as the reverse complement.
TATTTTTTATTTTACTTTCTCTTGATTCATAGTCATGTGTTTATTTATTAATTATAATAATTGTTATTTTTAGTACATAAAAATGATGAATGTACAGTATGGGGCCCCAAATTCGGAATCCCGAACTTTTTCAAAAAAATCGGCAGCTGAAAAAAAAATTTTTTGTTCTTTGAAGAAAAATCGGGAAAGATTTTGCACCTTTTTTTTTTTTTTTTTTTTGGAAATGGGCATTTTAAACAGGGGGGGGGGGGTGGATAAAATGTAATGAACATGTTTATGATCGGAAATGAGTTTTCAAAAGGTTATTTCGCGATTTTTTGTAAATGGTTCGCTTTTGCGATTAGGAGCTTTTATTAATTGTTGCTTTAATTCTAATTTAATATCATTAAATTTTGCCTTTTTTTCATTTCTTGTAGTTTCATTATATTTATTTTTTTTAAATAATCTCTAATTTTCGCGCGATACAGAATAATATTCGCGAAATTGAAAATCGGCGTTTCTCGCATTTTCCCGATAGTCTATTCTTTTATTGCAGTTTAGTGGCTAGAGAATTAGAATATAAAATCATATCGGAATTTGGTGGAGTTCTTTTCTTTTATTCGTTAGTTAAAGATATTAAAATAATATCGGGAAAAGTCCAAATGGGGTGTTTCGATGCTTTGCCTCCGAATGTAAGCCGACTCCAACTTCGTTTTTTGTGCTAAACTTCCCGACTTATAAGACTAGTATATACGATAATAAAAAATGCTATAAATGAGCAAAATGCTAATAAAATCTTCCAGAGCAAATTATATGGACTCTGATGTTACTTACAAAATTTTTTGAATGAGGATCCGAAATCCGGAAAGATTGCGGCCTCCGGATCAAGAGTTCCGGATTTGAGGTCCCATACTGTGTATTTCAAATTTTAACTAACTCATAAAGTATATATGAAAGGAAAATAATTGTAAGAATTTTGTAAGTAGTATCAGCCCCCCCCCCCCCCAAAAAAGTAGTAAAACTTACCATATGTGAAAATGTATATAATCTTATTGCTTATATCAGGTCGATTCAGCATTTTTTAACGGTATTTTATAGTAAACTTTAAAGAAATTTTGTAAAAAATCAATAATTTTGTGAAAATTTTAAACATATAGTGATGAAATTTTTTATTATTATTTGCCACTTTTATAATAAATAATGGTGTAAAAAGTAAAGTTTGGCTGCTTGGAATTTTATGAAGGGTCCGTTTTTATTGATTTGAATCTTGCCAAGGCCGTAGCCAGAATGTTTTTTTCGGGGGGGGGGGGGGGGGTTGCTGACTTTGAAACGCTAGCGTTGAGGAAAGTTTCAGGGGAAAATATATGCTACACTGCGAAAATTTTCGTGATTTCGGGGGGGGGGGGGAGGGACCCGGGCACGTCGGACCCTCTTCTGGATACTGCCTTGAATCTTTCTAAGGGTCCTAAAGCGGACCCGAATTTGCTCTGGCGTAAAAATTGCATATATATAATATATACCTTCAAACCCCCCCCCCCCCCATGAAAAATTTCTCGTAAGTCAGCGTAAAAATTGCTCAGTCCTGGCAACTTCCAGGACTTGCACCCATGTACATGTTGCATAATTAGTTTTAAAAAACTAGGTATGTTTTCTAAAATTATTTCAAAATTAATCCATTTGTGGGCTTAGCATGTGATTTGCAACTGGCAACATTACCAGTCAGATTTAGGTTGTGTAAACATTGAGCTAACCCCTTCGTAGCACACCTTAGTTGTGATACCAACTCTCCCATTTCGTTAGGAGCCCATCTTTCAACATATTCTTTTCTGCTAAAAATTGTTAGCACAGTTACTCAAGTTTAGGGTAGCGTTTTAACATTTAATTAAAAAGTATTTTACAATACTCTCATCATCATGAAAATATCAGGAACTGTAATGAAAATTCAAGCCTTTACATTGGAAAAACAAAATCTTAAACGACTATGTATAATATATGTTCAGAAGAATAAATTTAAGAATTCAAGTAAACACTTACTGTGCAACTACCTAGAGTCACGGTGCGTTCAAACGGTCCCTTCCCTCATTAACATTCAAGTGCGCCATCTTTGCCATGTTTTTAACGTATCCTCTTTTATGGAGAAATCTTTTCTAGAACCCATAATTTGTTAATTTTTAAATTTTCTTTTGTTCTGTTAAAGTAATTTTGATATGTTTATGTATTTCTCTAGTTTCTGTCTAAAGATGGCTAAGGCATAGAAAAGTTATAGATAGTACTCGAGTTTCATTGAGAATGGTCTGGAGACAAGTACTAGCAATACAATGCACCGTAATAGTTGACTTTCGAGAACGTTTCGCATTCAACAGTGTTTTATTTTCTAGTATCAATTCTTCTGATTTTAACATCTACATAAACTGAGTAACATGGATTTGTGTACAACGGAAAGGGGTTTTCTACAATTCTTTATTGAGCGAAAGGCTTGTTTCTGTTTCCATAGTACTGTTTCAGTTTTCGATATTTCAATAGGGTCTCTTGACTTCTGTGAAGTTTTCCAATGCGGTTGTCTTATTTTCTCAGTGCAGCAGAGCAAACATGCCTGCATACATTGATTATAAAACCTTTTTATGCAGTACATAGCGATTCCAGTTAAAATAAGTACACAAATTAGTACCATGGTTATGTGTATAAGATGTAGTGGAAAAATCCAATGTTTAAAATGGGCTTCAGTCTGCCATGTAGCAACAAAAGACAGTATGTGGATGGGTCTACACAGAGTTGGAATGGTAACCACGTGGAATCACACTTCTAAGAAAGTGTCAAAATTGTCAGATCTCAGCACTCGGAGAAACCCGGAGAAGACTTTCATTGGGCAGTGGATTAATACCGGTTGAAAACTATAATGACAACTATAACAAATTTATTCTTAAATTGGGCAAGATTATTATTATTTCAACTTCCCTAATTGTTTTTCAAGCAAATGTGATATACCAAAGCAATTAATGCACAATTTAAAATGCTTTGTTATAACTACTTTTACTCTCATTGGATCTGGAGGCATTTTTTAAAAACCAAGTTTTGAATTAAAATTGAAATTAATAGTTCTTACTCAGCATGGAAGATAACTGCAATAAATCAGTAATAATAATAAATAATAATTCCTTCCATTTTATTACCCGAAAATTAATCTTTTCAACCTTTGTCTTGGCTGAATTGCAGAATGTTAAACATGATGCTGGTTGTACGAATTTAGTGCGATATATTTTGTACTAATTTTATACTCTATTTTAGGATTCCTTCAGTCGAGCCCCTGCTCCTGGAGCTCATGACCAGTCAACACCACGTGCTCGTATTCTGTCATATGGAAATGGTCATGGGCATTCTGGAGGATTATTGCTCTCGTTTCCTCCTGGGGGAAGGGTCGATGCAGGACAACCTTCCCGATTCTTGGTCCCACATTAACTTGGCTCCCGGAGATTCATTCGAGAAGTTCTTCAATACTGAAGAGCAGGAAAGAGATATAAGCTGTAGTGAAGTGCCTGCAATTGGTGATGAAGCCATTCATAAAAAAAATAATGAAGCAAAAAATCACCGAAAAATTTGTCAAAAGTATTCTTGGCACAATCAAATACGACATGTCGTACATTCAGAAAGCGCTGTACATGAATGAAAAATGGCGACGTCCTTCTGAAAAAGAAATGCAGCTTGTACAACGTGACAGACCTCCAGACGAAGCAGAAGGTAGACAAAATCACTCAGCTGAGAAAAATATGCAATCACCCTTTTGCATTTGAAGAAATAGAGGAAGAGTTAGTTCCGTTTTTGCAACTTGTCTATTGGCTGAGTTATATCAATTGTGCAGAGTCTCCGGGAAGGTCAAACTCCTGAACAGCCTCCTCCCGAAACTCATGGCCACCCAACACCGGGTGCTAATACACTGTCAGATGGAAATGGTCATGTGTATTCGGGAGGACGTCCGGATCGACAGGAGCACGAGAGGGTTGAGAATACAAGAGACAAATGGGTGAGTTCGTCAATCTGAGTTCTCCTCAGAGGCTGTTCTTGCTCAGCACCAAGATCCTCGGGGAGCTGGACCTGCAGCCCGAGTCCTGAGGCTGGTCGCAGGCAGTTCCTGTCCTTCAGGGACATGCCCCCCCCCCCCGGAACTCGGTGAAAGCCTCGGGGAGAACTGCCTCGCTCTGAAGGAGAACATCGAACTGAGGCAGACGACGAACGTGACGAGCAATGGACAAAGCCCCAATCGCGGATCCAATTGGTCGAGGAAGCCGAGGTGTCCTGGTTGTTAGACACGAAAGAGGAAGGGTAAAATCTGCACCAGATCTTAAGCAGGCATATATTAGCAGGCATATATAAATCTTTAACAGAAAATGCCAAGAAGACCCTGGTGTAGAGAAACGCCCAAGAGCGGCGGAATTGAGCGGGAAGAGAAAAAGCCAACAAATGAGCACAGGGCTAAAGAAAAAAAAATTACGGAATTCTACAGAGTAGAAAAAAGACGAAGACCTAAAAATGACACTGAAGATGGGACTGTAATTTCAGAGTGCTAGATATGCACAGATGTTGGGCCTAATTAGGGCCTGGGGCAAAAGACTTATTTTAGGGGCCCCTCTGCTTCACATTATGGAAGTATGAATTTTGATTTGGGGCCCCTTTAGATGTGGGGGCTGGGTGCTGCTGCCCAGTATGCCCCTGCCTTAATCAGGCCCTGCCGATGAGACCTTAGCAATGTATGTTAGCAAAATTAAAAACTAATATCTAAGATATTCGTGATTTCCTGAATATTCTCTACACGCACTGAAACAACGTCCTAGTAAACATAATGCACCAAATTTTGGAATTAGTATGCATTATCTTCCTAGAAGCCTGAAAAAGAGTAGCAAATTTCTTTTATTATCACATGTACTGGATTAACATTTGTTTCAGTTTTCAGATTTGATGATAAATTAGATTAACTATTTTTCCTCACTAAAGTTAATTTCATAAAATTTACAGAATTTTCCCAAATGGCCAAGAGTAATTATTTTATATACTTTAAAAAAAAATTAAATTTACTTTACAAAAAGGTAGTGGCATAAAATCATGGTAGACCTTGCATGCTAAATTAATTTTACTCACTTTTTCAGTCACCACACGTATGTTTATTTATTGTCGATGATCTGGATTTTTTTCAATAAATCTTAGTTTAGCTTCATTATAAAGGCTTTCGCAATAATCAGACTACGATACAAGATATCCCCCCCCCCCCCACCTCGCGTATACAATCTTCTCATTAATCTTGTTTTTCCACGTTTTTACATGATAGGTATTTTGTACTTAATCATACTTCCAAAATAGCATTAAAAATATGTCTTTAAGAATATATTTTATACATGCAGTTTTATTTTAAAAAACGCTTTTCTCTGCATTAACTATAAAAAATGGTGTGATCGGAATAACCTAGTCGTCATAGTATTTTTCTATAATCTATAAGTGTTCTATTCTAAATAATAGTTACATTTGCAGTGGTACGCAAATGGTTTGCAATAAAAATGGTGGTACGCGAAAAAAAGGAATGGGAACCGCTGTCATAAATGATGTAGCCATCAAAATTTGCATAAAGCAAACTTTTCTGCCAACTTAATGTAGTTTATATTAGGTTTGACTTTTTTTTTTATGTTTTAATCAAAACATTGATTTAGAAAAAGAAAAAAAAAAGTGTTCCCCTTTTCTGAAGTAAAATTAGTTACATAATTAGTGTAATACTCCATGTGAAAATAAATTCCATATTTATTCGATTTATATGCATTTTCATCAAGAAACTATTTTCTAAATTTTTGGGACAGCCTGTAGTATGAAATAAGGCAAAAAGGCAGAAAATGATAATTGCACTTCTCAATTTCATAAATTTGGATGTACTGATGTTAACTAATTTAATCAAGATTTATCTAAGCAGAAAGAAATCAGTTTCTCATCTCTTTTGGATACGGTTGATTTTGTTACGTTTTTTGTTATAAGTTTCCTCAGAACACATAGAAAGAACTGAACTTCCAATGCTAATTATTTTCTTTACCTTAAGAACGAATCAAGTTTGCTATATAATTTGGATGGAAAAAAAATAAATACCTTATTTTTCTGAAGCTTAACAAGGCAATAAAACTAACATTATATGCATTCAATTCTACAAACTAGCAGAGTTTTGTTTTCCCATATTCATTTACTACATATGCTAAAAGTTCCCTTGGTTTAAAAAGAATAGAGCTATGCAAGGGCAAGCATGGTATAGACTTTTGCTGTAAAATGAATCAAAGGGTGTACTTTAAGGATGGAAGAAAAATGTTATGAAAATAATACAAAATACAAAACTATGTTCCAAGCTCCATTCTACAGTACAATATTAAAATGCAAAATATTGATATCATCTTAATATACTGAAAATGAAAAATAATAAAAACTTTAGGCTTAAATGGATAAATCAATGCAATTTGATCAATAAAAACTTTATTTCATATAAAATTAAAAATTAAACAATCTGAGATAGATATTACACTAATCCCTGACTAGAATTGTCTTTATATGTCATATCACTATGTAAAATGCAAAATATATGGAATTTTCAGTGAAATTGTAACAAAAAGTGCACTTAAAATTTTTAAGGATAACATTTTCCCAACATAAATGAAAAAGATTTTCTTAACAAAAGTATCATAGAACTAATTTATAAATAATAATAAAGACTGAAAAGTGCAGGCATACTGTTTTAGTTTAGTACTTAAGAACAAATTGGTAAAAGATAAGTGTTACACTATCATTATTGAAGCAGAATAGCATCAAATAGAAAGAAACATTCAGTAAGCATCTTGGGTAGTTAATATCAATTATCTTGCAGCTTTTTGTACATGATATCTTCCATAAAATTAAAAAAAATCCTGAACTTTATTCAATATGACTATAATGCTTATACTTTTTAAGTGAAATACATGTAACAAATAAATAGAAATTGCACTTAAAAATAAACTAATACACATTAAGGAAACTTAAAACTTCAGTTCCTTTTGGAAAAGAGAAGGAATATAAAAGTTAAATTTTTGAATAACAAAAAGGGAAAATGTCTTTAATGAGCATTTTCATGTTTGCTATCACAAGTGTTATTCTTAAACATGAGATATTGTTCTTTACTTCAAAATTACATAAATAAACAAACTTGATTTGAAAGAAAAAATTACTCCAGCACCTCAGAGTAATTTTTAGCAAATAGCTATTATTTTATAATAAAACTCATTTATATGCATATGCAAAAACTTTTTTTTTTATATCAAAAGCTTTAAAACAAATATTAGAAATTATTTTTCCAAACAACATAACTACCTTTTGAAAGGAAGCATATGATTAGAAAAATGTTCAACTGATATAGTTGGAAAAAGAAAAATGTCAACAATTTTCATGCCTGATCATATTTAACACTAAAAAATAATGATTTTTAACAAAATGAATGAAATTTGGGAAATTATGGAAAATAAATATGCTAGAAATTTCTTCTAAGTAACAAAAGGAAAAAATACCTTGCAATTTCAATAGGAACATTTGCATACCATTTATATAAAACTATTCTTCATTGATATTAGTTGCAAATATAGAAAAGTCACAATACCAAGAGCTTTTGGTAATTTCCGGAAATGAAATGTTTTTATCAGTTTCCTTTTCAAAGTGGTATTTTAGTGATTTGATAACCATTGACAGCACTTCTTGTTCAACTGAGTCTTTGCTTTTACAATGTTGATTTAGAATATGATCTTTCATTTTGCTAAAAATGCAAAAATATGTAGTAGTTAAAATAGAAATTCACATGCATTTTTCTATATAACTAAATTTCTGTAATTTGTGCACATCCCCATTAGAGATGTTGTGCATACTTGGCCTCTTCAGCTCTATGGTTGAATACTGATTTGAGAATTTAAGCGAATATCCGGCTAGATCAAAAGTATTTGGTTGAATATTCATTCAGCCAAATACTTGTTTTATGGTAACAATGGAGGAAAAAAAAGAGAGCTATTAATATTTATATTTGCATTACAGCTACTGCAAAAGCATATAGTATGTTCATTTATATATAAAAAAAAGATTCAGAAACAAACTAGCACTTGATTTTTTAAAAATGTTTTTGTTATAGCAAACTCTAGCTCTATTATATTGACTTGGAAAAAAAAAGACTTCTTAATACTATAATTGTGCCAGTCTTTATGTACTTAAAATTACAGCCAAAAGAAAATTGTTAAGAAAAAATAAAAAAAATAAAAAACCTAATAATACATCCCCCTAACACTAGATGCCTTCTATAATTAAGCGGCTAGTTTATCCAAAAATAAACAATGCCAACAAATTCTAGTTATAGATACATTAGCCTGCCTCTGTCTAAATCTCTAATAAGAGCATTGCATGGTGAATATTTTTCTGCAATTATTAAAAAGTGAAAATCCAGACAACTTATTATATTTTCACGCACAGTCTGCACTAAATATCTAGAAATAAAACTATTCTGGTTAGGTCATTTCGATGGAAACTGATGAAACTGATATTTTCTTTTACTGAATTTGAAGTGCAAAATGGAGCAACATAATAAATCATCTTTCATTGGATTACAGTGGTATAAAAAAGGCCCTTTTTATCTAAAATAATCAAATTATTAGAGCAGCAATGAAAACTAATCTAGTACCATTCAAACTACTGCAGTTTATAGCGTTCCTGGTGGGGGAGTGGTTAACCCAAATCTTTTCCTGCAAATTGCTAGGCATTTAGTGTAAGGGGCTATGTAATAGTATTTTTGAATTTTAAATTATCTGGAAAAATTATTTCAAGAAAGTTAAAAGTACCCTGAATAATGATGCATTTTTTAATAATTTGGATGAAATATTTACCTTAATAATGCAATAGCTTACATAAAAAATAATTCATTTGTATTCCACTTAAAGTTATCTCAGTAAGTTTTAACAGTACAGAAAAATATATTCATTTTATAAGTTTTTAAATTTTAGAGAAAATACATGAAGCACGGATAAATTATCTAAGTTAGCATGTGGAACTAATGTTTTAACATGAAAATTAACTTTAAACTTAACAAATGCTACGAATTTTGAAAAAAATTTAACATTTGGTAGCTGAATATTCAATATTAAGCCAAAGCACTGTTACATTTCGAATCACTGGCTGCTAAAAGTCAAAACAGGCCCTGTATAAAAAAGTAGTGAAATATGTTACCCCAGCCTTCATGCATTATTTTCGTAAACGCATTATTCACGTAACAACGGAAAAGTCTAGACTTTTCCATTGTTTGTATGACCACTGATAGGGCTCACCACTTTTCTGGTACTTACAGACGCATTATTGTAATTAAATTATACAAAAAAGCTTGTTATGGTAATAACATTTAATTTACAATGAAACAAACTTATACTATGAAACATGCTACTGCACAATTTTGCCCTTAAAAAGCTTATATTTAACTCACCAGACTCTGGTAATATTACTCCATATGAAATACTTTTTCTCACCCAATTAATTGACAGTAACGGATTCCACTTAAAAATGTTTGCATTAAATATATGTAGTTCAGATTTATAAGTAACATTTTAAAATTGTCATGTATTTTGAAGAATTACAGGAAAAATAGTTGTTAAGGCACAATTGTTGAAATGATTTTAACACATGATATGAGAAATCTTTGAAAATATAAGTGGGAAGATTGACAATTTATCAGTTTTTAAAGCATTTAGGTACTTATTTAATAAATAAAATTTCTGAACAATATTTTTTAACAAAAAATAGAATAAACTATTAAAGGTAAGGAATGAAATTTTACAAATACAAAAGTTCACCAGCAGCAAGCTGTGGGCCCCGCTAGGCTGGTCCTAATCAATTTATCCATTTCCAATGAACATGAGCCCTCTTATATGTCCTCCCCTTCCTTTTTTTTTTTTTTTGATGAAGAATAAGGCTTTTCTAAGGCCAAAACATAAGTTTATTGGAACCCAAGCACTGCAGAAGCCCCAGTATACAATTTATTGTGTACCTTTTGAATAAATGTTCCAATTGAATATATTTATTTTTGGTGATATGTTTTATACAAATAACAGTAATTAGTTAAAATATGAGCTTGCTGTGTATGTGATACACACATCAATAGTATGAAAATAAATACATAAATTTAGAACTCATATTGCAAAGGAGAAAAACTAAACCACTCTGAGACTAGTGGTTTAACTGTTGTTGTTTCCAATGTGCAGGCCTTTGCCTTGTCGGTATTTGCCTTTGTTAGTGCCACAGAAATTTCTGGCCAATTGTAAAGGGTCACTTGACTAGTATTAACCCAAATAAACTGTAGGACTGTAGTCAGATGGCACCACCAAACCATGTGCCACCTGCCTTTAGGGACACTGCCACCTTCTAGTTTAGCTTGTTGGTGTATATGTATCAATAGAATGCTTCACATTAGTACATATTAAAAAAGATGATTATGAACAAAACTTATATGAAAGTCTAACTTATATTTTTCACAGGAGCGTTTATGATTCTATTTAAAAGAAATCAACAAATTGTATAATAAATGAAAACAAATTAGTGGAGCTTTTAATTCATATTTTAATAAGAAAGCATATGTAATTTCAATTGTAAGAAATCAAATATAACAAAAAGTCTTTACAAATAACTACTATTAAAACTATTGTTTTTCTTTTAAAATATGTAAAAGATAGTTTATGGATAGCACAAAAATCCCTTGTAAATATATATTTTTAAAACTGTTTTGGAAGTCAAAAAAATAAGCCTTACCGAAACATAACGCAACACATGAGACAAAACTTGTTCATCAATTATCTCAGCTTCAGCAACAAAGACGAAACGTACATACGGTTTTATTCGTCTGGACGAGTCGAGTCTAAACATAAATCTTAAGAAAGTTCTAAAAAATGATGTAACACCTGCAAAATAACAAATATGGTTATTAAATTTTAATCCACATATCTCAAAAATAGTCTGATAACTAAGATGTATAAATGTAAACATAATTCCAAGACTTTTGATCATTCACAAGGCTAAGAACTATTTTTTTTCATCAGAAAATTTCTTTCAAAAATTTGATCTGATATACATTAATCCAACAGAGCTTCAGATTTAACTTGTTGAGTAAATATTAATTGTGTTTTCGTCATCTACATGTCACTTATCATGTGTTATACACATGCCCTTCATCGTGTGTCATCCACAGGTCCATTATCATACCTCATCCACATGCATTTCACTATAGGGTAGGATGGGGTAAAATGGGTCACTTGAGAAAAAACTCAAAATAATAGAACTTGAATTTGAAATTTTTAAACCAATATTTTTTAGGTTATATTTCAATGTAATGGCAATATTTTTCATTCTAAAAAAAATTAGGTTCTTAAATATGGCAACAAAAAAAATATTTTTGTAATTTTTGGATGATAGTGTGCTAAACACATGGTTTACCAACTTCTGAAAATCTCTATATTTTATCAAATAACAACCCAAATGTAAAAGATTTCCGCACAAAGAAACTTTGGAGAACAATTACAGCCGAGCATGTAAAAAAAATAATTGAATATTGAATTTTTTACACTGGTTTTTCTTGGATGGGATAAAATGGGTTGCGGTTAGGCTTAACTAGTTCTATTCTATTATTGTTTTAAGATTTACTCTGCTGCACCTAACTGCAGAAAATTCCTAAATTTACACAGTGTACGTTGTTTATTTTATTGAAATGAAATTAAAAAAAAATTTTTTTTTGAATGTTATCCCTAAAAAAGATCATGTTGATGTGGTAGAGAGAAATGATGTTGTTGAAGTGTTATGTGAACCAATCTAGAACAATATTATTTTAAAATTTCAATGTAATTATAATTGAAAATGTTGCTAAATATATTACTTACTTTTTTTTTTCAATTTCAAAGTAATAAATAACTGTTTTCAGCATTATTTTGCATTATGACCCATTTTACCCCCCGATGGAGTAAATCATGTCAAAACTTTATAAGCTCAGTTAAACTATTTCATAATTAAAAAATAAATATTAAAATGGAAAAATTGATCTAAAGGATTTCAATGTTAAGATGCAATTGAAAAGAAATGTGAAATGTTTCTGGTTTTGTTGCTATGAAACTTTAAATATGAAAATATGAAAATTGACCCATTTTGCCCCACCTGACCCTATATTAAGGATTGGGAGAACCTGTTGGATAAAGCAACTAACTTTTCGACAGATGTCCAGGTAGTTGGTTTGCTTCCCAGGTATGGGGTACATAGGGGCTGGTTAAATCAGCGGGCTAGGAGCATGAACCTGATTCTTAAGAAACTTTGCACAAAGCATTCAATCAGGTTCATTGATGTTTGGAGTTCTTGTCAGCGTAATTGGGTTGCGAGGAATTTTCTGCATCTTAGTTCTGCGGGTGTAGTTAAGGTTAGCGATATGATTTTAGAAGCTTCAAAAGCAAAAAACTAATTTTGGATTGGGGGATTGGAGAATGTCATGGTGTTGACTTCTGTTCTGGAGATTTTAAAAACGAGGGTAAAATATTAAGCAATAGTAACAATAATAGTAGTGATTTAAGGCATCATAAAATGTTTAAGACAAGCAAAATGGGCATGCTCAGGTTTCTATATACTAATGCTCGCAGTATCAGGAATAAGATGGATGAGTTAAAAAGTGTTATCGCAGGTGAGGAGTTGGGTATTATTGGAATTACGGAAACATGGGTTACTGATGATGATAAGGATATAGTGAGCATTACTGGATATAATTTGTTTAGGCAAGACAGGCTGGTTAAGAAAGGTGGAGGGGTTTTATTCTATATTAAGGACACTTTTATTTATAATGAGTTGGTCATTAATAATAAGCCTAAGGATATTGAAATGGTCTGGGTGGAGTTGCTGAGCAATAAGGGTACGAAGTTACATTTGGAGAATGTTTACAGGCTGCCTAATGTTAGTCAGGATCAAGACGAGGAGATGTGTAGTGTTATTAGGGACATGTCTGGTAAGGGCTCGGTCATCATGATGGGGGATTTCAATTTACCGGGCATAGACTGGAATAGTTTTTACACTAGCAATGGTAGGGAAGAAGATTTTCTGAAAGTGATTGGTGACTGTTTTTTGGATCAAGTTGTTACCCAGTGGACTAGGCATGGTGCTGTTTTGGATCTAGTTTTTTGTGATGTCGGAAGTTCTGTTCAGGGGCTGAGTATAGGGGAACATATTGGAGATAGTGATCACAATTCTATTAGGTTTTGGACCAGCTTCGATGCTCACAAAGGTGAAAATTTCAGATTAGTACCTAACTTCAGGAATGTTGATTATGTTGCACTTAGGCAGGGTTTGAAAGAGGTTTTTTTCTTCTGGGTTGGAGAATAGTGAAGCTGATCTTCAGTGGGAAGAGTTTAAGGGAAAATTGGAGAAAACAGTGATGTATTATGTTCCTTTTCGAAAGAAAGGGGATTTCACAAAAATTTGGCCCATGTGGTTCTCTAGGGAGGTGAAAGAAGCTCTCAATTATAAGCAGGCCACTTTTCGGCGACTTAAAGAGACTGGGTGCCATGCTGACAGGATTTTGTATTGTGAAGCTAGACGTACTTTCAAGTATTTGGTACGGAATAAGAAAAGGGAATTGGAGCAAAAGCTTGCAAATAACATCGAAAGGAATCCTAAGAAATTTTTTGCTTATGCTAATTCAGGGAAAGCTTGTAATACTCAGGTAGGCCCACTAGTGGATAAGAACGAGAACTTGATTCAAAATGAGGGGGATATTGCTGATATTCTAAATAATTTTTTTCCCAGTGTATTTAACAGAAGCTGTATCTCAACAGTTGACATAAGCGAGACGCAAGCTAATACACAGCTTGAGGATTTTGTATTTTCTAGGGATGATGTGTTGTTTCATTTGAAAAAGATTAAAGCAAATAAATCTCCAGGACCTGATAATGTTTATCCAAAAATTTTAGTAGAATGCGCAGAGGAATTAGTGGATGTTGTCTTGACTATTTTCATATCTTCATATAACTCGGGGACTGTGCCAGTGGATTGGAAGCTGGCAAACATAATGCCGCTCTTCAAGAAAGGGTCTAAAGCTAAGGCAGGAAATTATAGGCCTGTGAGTCTTACTTCAGTTCTTTGTAAAATTTTTGAAACTCTGATAAAAATCAAAATAGTGAATTTCCTGGAGGCAAATGGAGTGTTGACTGATTTTCAGTATGGTTTTAGGAAGGGTAGGTCCTGTACAACTAATTTGTTGCATTTCTATGACAAGGTTACCATGGCATTAGATAATAAAAAGTGCGTAGATGTCGTTTACATTGACTTTCAGAAAGCGTTTGATAAAGTACCGCATGAAGCTCTTCTTAGCAAACTTGCTTATATTGGAATTGGTGGAAAAACTTTAATTTGGGTTAAAAATTGGCTGACTGGGAGGAAACAGAGAGTAGTAGTGAAGGGCAATTATTCTCAGTGGATTGATGTTTTGAGTAGTGTTCCACAAGGTTCAGTTTTAGGGCCAATATTATTTATTATATTTATTAATGATATTACTCAGAGTATTTCTGGGAACATCAATATTTTTGCTGATGATGTCAAAATCATGGGAACTGTGGACACGGAGGAACAAGTCAATCAGTTTCAAGAGGATTTAAATCAAATTTCTAGGTGGGCAATTAAGTGGGGTATGTCTTTTAATATTGGAAAATGTCAAGTGCTTCATTTTGGTCATGGGAATAAACATGCAACCTATTATTTACAAGGTTCCGTCATTAGGGAAGCAGAAGCAGTTGTTGATCTAGGAGTATTGATTAGTCTCGACTTCAAGTCCAGTCAGCAGTGTAGCATAAGCAACAAAGCTAACAGGATGCTTGGGTTTATCAATAAGGCTGTTTCGAATAGGTCTAAGGAAGTTGTATTGCCACTATGCAGAAGTTTGGTAAGACCTCATTTGGAATATGCTGTTCAGTTTTGGTATCCGTACCTAAAAAAGGATATTACCTTATTGGAAAGAGTTCAAAGGAGGGCTACTAGATTGGTAAGTGGTCTCTCAGACTTAGATTATGAGGTTAGGCTTAAAAGGCTCAATATGTATAGCCTTGAGCAAAGGAGCGTTAGAGTGGACATGATTCAGTTGTTTAAATTCCTTATAATGGAAAATTTTGTTGGGCTACAGTTATGTGCTGAAAGTAGAGCCAGAGATCATTGTTTTAAGCTTTTAAATCTCAGGCTAATCTTGAAATTAGGAAAAATTACTACTTCAATACGATTATAGGAAGTTGGAATAGTTTACCGGAAGCGACTGTTAATTGCAGTGGGATAAAAACTTTGAAAAAAAGCTCTTGATGTTCATTTCGGCCTACTAAATTGACTAAGACCAGATTAGCTGGGCCCTGAGCCTGTTGCTGGTCGTCACTTTTGTATTTATTCAAATACAAAAGTTACGAGTTATAATTCCATCGAGTGCTATATAATATCAGGAGTGACATCTAAGCAGTCCTTTTTGAAGTGTTGTCTGCTAGAACTGAAAAACACTTCAGCAGTGGGGAGGTAAACTCTGCTAATAGTAACGAGTCCACCACTATTGATTTTCTGCTACGCTTTAAAGTACCAAAACACTCTTGCCATGCATTAAATAAGAGCAGCACATAAAATACATTTAAAAAAAGACAAATCTGTTTTACATTTGATGTGTAGTATTATTAAGAAATAAATTCTTTCATTCAGGTCGGCACATGTTGTACTGTAGTAAAAATAAGTTCTAAAAAAATAAATAAAGTAAAATGGCTTAGATGTGAAACTTTAAGTGTAATTTTGCATCTTAACAACTAAAGAAATCGGGTGCAGAACATGATATTATCATATTTGGCTCGGACACAAAACAATTTGAAATTTGATTTCTTGATACAAATGTTTTTAAATTAGGTTTTTTGCTTGTTTCCACTCCCTCTGCATTTAGTTTCGGATTAAGAGGGTATTGTATTCTTTTGTTCAGGCTGCTTTTGGTCTATGTTAACTCTAGAGCAAGTCATATAGAATTCAATGAGGAACTACTGAGACATTTTAAGTAGTTTTCTAGATGTGCATGCTAGTTTGCATTTTTCTTTTTTCACAGAAAAATTCAATATTTTAGAATTCATTGATGCGAATATTATTTGTATTCATTCAGAGACAAATATGAAAAGTTACTTTAAATAATTATAATCTAAATCACATAAATATTTGAAATGCTTACATTTTCGTCGGTCTTCTTTCATGCTTGAAGGAGCAAAATAAGAACCAATAACTAAATCAGCAGAAATATCTTTTATCTGTAATTTAAACAGTTAAACTATATAAATTAAGTGATTTACACCAAAATATAGGTAACTAATATAAACTAATTTCAAGGATTACAGTAACTTACATTAATAACAATAATGTAATAAATCATGTTTTAAGTGCCCCTCAAATGCAGACTTCCCTCTAACACGGGCGGTTTTTAATTTCCAGTCAGCAAAGCATCAAAGTTAATGTATTAAAAATCTTTCTCTCAGAGACAGACATTATTTTGGAAGTAAATCATATTTACAGAACTCTGATTGTGACATTATTTTGGGAGCAAATTTACTGCAGCTTTTGTAACCATACAAAAATAATATTTATTTTCAATTTATTCTTTGTGTATTCTTCAAATGTTAGTTTTAATTTTATGTTTTATAATTCTATTTTCATTTATAATATTTTATTTTTGGAACTCAAGCAGGTTACTTCAAGTTACAAAATATGGCACTCGGTAATCCAAGGGTCATGGGCTGTCAAGGTCTGGTATAAAGCATAATTTTTCACGCATTTTAATTATTCAACTGTTCGCTTATGTCTGGCTTGTGTTTGTTTCAACTTCAATAAATTATATATTATTATTTCAGCTAGGCAGATCTTTGAAATTTATTCACAGATTGTAATTTTATATTTCATTTTGTTCATCCTTTACTTCTATCTGCATATACTTTTATATGTTGCAAGCATGTATGGATTTTATTTCTGTGTGATGGCAATTTTGAAAGTTACACTATCACTTGCTGTTTTGATAAACACTCATCCAGTCTGCACAATTTTTGACATATTCACTATTTGTTTTCTTGATATAGTCTGACTTTCTCTTTGTACAACTAGTATCTTCTGCAATGATATGCTGTCCATCAAGGAGATTATTCTCAAATTCTTCGAATGTTTTGAAAAATGATTTACATTCCATTTCGAAACTAAAAAAAAAAATCAGCATTATTTATTAATTTTTTTATGTGTTACTTTCCTTGGAAAGTGATCGACAGTTTGCCAGGACACTATAGAGAATATATGGTGCAAATTTCAACAAAATCGAAAATGTCATCTAGCACACAGGAAGGGCACCACAATAAAAGAAAATGACTCATAACATAATTCTTACCATTATTTGCGCACGTTAATGCTCATTATTTCACTGTACATTGTGCTTATCCTATTTTTATTTCTCGTTTAAATATTTATTTAGAATCATTCAGTTAAAATAGTTTAAGTTATTTTAGCATCATCTTCTAATATTAAGAGCCAGTTTTTCTTAAGAGTCGGCCAGGCTCGAAAGTTGACTTTTTATATGGCTGAAATTCTCTGAATATGTTTTTTATGTTATAGTATTAGAAAAGTATTTTATATATTTTATCGAAAAATATTTCACCCTAAACTTCAAAAGATCAAAGTTTAATTTATTTCTCTTTTCAAAGAAAAGTATATCAATTTACATGAGCTATTACTACTTGCTCCAAGAGTGAACTATGCCACTGACAATTATTGTGTGTTCTACCGCATCTACAGTAACTCTTAAGACAAAAATGGTTATGGTTGACCGTTGCGCAAGGGTCAGAGGTCATTCAAAATTGTCCAAAAAAAAAAGGGTTTTTATGCAACTTTGACCTTCAAAATTTCCTTGCAACAACAGTGAACCACAAAAGCACATATTTCACCACATACATACCAAAGAATAGTATCTCGAAAGAGTAAGATATGTGCAGTAGACTTTCGGCGTACAGAAATATTAGACTCTGAAATTCAGAAAAACATAAAATTGCATGATTTTGAAGGTCATACTGCTTGCACCAAGTGACCAGATATGAAACTACCTGGAGAAGGAGCCTTTGATATAGTAGAAACAGATTAATATCATAGGTCTATGTAATGTATTCAACTTTTATCAGGGTTGCTACTTTAACAGCAGAATGAAATTCCCCGACTGTTTCAGGTTTTCCAGACATATTTTTAAAAAATTCCAGTCTTAAATCAACAGCATCATACTAATACAAAAACATACATTTGCCCCCAAAATATTATGTTTAAAACAATAGCAGGAATGGCTAACCTTAAAATAATTTCTGAAAAACTTTGAAACAGCATTCAGCCAAGTGATATAAGGGAACAAACATTTCCATAAAGAAAAACTAGGTACTTTACAAACTGTATTTTTTTAAAGGTCTAATAACTCAAGTTCTTGATGAGAAAATTGATTGCTAACAACATTTTTGAGACAGAGAGAGGAAAAAAACTACATTAATTACCCAGTGTAAAAATTTGAATAACAATAATAAAATGTGAGTTACTTTTAACTATTTAAAAGTTAAACAAAAAGAGTTGAAAAATTTTTCTGATCAAGTCGATGGTTGAATCAGGTTGCACAAGCAAATCTCCACAGGTCCCTCTGAGTGTTGTATTTTGAGTGGAGTAAAACAGTTGATGTACGAGTAATTATTTATATTGAACTTTCCGCGTCAGTGCTTCAAACATTGTCTAAAATTCCCAGACTTTTCCAGATTTTTGATAAAATATTAAAATTCCCCGACTTTTTCACTCAATTTTAAAATTCCCTGACATTTCTAGATTTCTCCGGTTTTCCAGGTATAGTCCAGTCAATAGGTATAAAAAAGGGGGCTTACCTTGCAAAGAGTGGGGTAGAAGTTTTTTTTTTTTTTTAAATAGTATATATTGGTGCCAACATGAAAATACCGATTTATCCAACATGAAAGATCCCGGGAGAACTTTTGGCGGCCGAAAAACCACCAAAATTTAAGACTTTTTGTCGTTTTTTTTATATATCTCGAAAACGGTTGAATTCAGAGAGAAATTTTCAATGTAAAATTTATAGAGCACAAAATATCCTACAACTTTCATCATTACAACTTTTTTGTAGTACAAAAATTAAGTTGGCTACGGCCATTTCAAAATTAACAATTTTTCACAACTTCGTAAGAAAAGCATTTACTCTTTATAAATAATGCATGTGAAATATTAAAATTTGACTAGAATCTATATTTTCTGATAGTTTGTCAAGTTTTTAATTTCTTGAGACCCCTTTCGCCCTCTCCCCCCCCCCCTCCTTGGCTACAAAACTGTAATGATGCATATAATTTATTTGCAGCATATAATTGATACATTTTACTGTTACGTTTTACTAAAAAAAAGAAGCGATACAACTTTTTTGTAACATGAATAGCAAAAGCGTTACAGCTTCTTAAAGTGCGACATTTTTTTTCCAACTTACAAAAACAGTTTAGAGATAGGTGTCTGAAAGCTTATTCAATAATGGAGAAAAATTTGAGGCAAGTAGCCACTTGTCTGACCTTGAGAAACGATACCTACTTTGTAGCCGATAAAGAGAATGATACTGACCCCCACCCCCTCCTTTCAAAACAAATATCTACCCCGACGGGACTTGATAAAATTGCGGGAGTGGCTTTCACAACACACCCCCTTTTCAGAGATAACCACCATAATGTCTTTAAACAGTGGCATAGTTGGAGGGACAAATGCCAAATCTCATTTGGCCCAAGAAGTTGGTATGGAAATGGTCACAAAAATGGTCAGTTACGGCAATTTTAACTATGTGACTTACAAAAGGAAACACAAGGTGGTAACCCTAGCATCTGTTGTAAATAGTTTTAAAGTAGGAACCCTTAAAGTAACTGCTGTCGATCCATTTACACTTTTGCAAAGATTGTGCCTTTCGAAACAGTCTGATGAAGACTTGAAGGTGTTTTTATCATACGAACTTGCACCCTATCCGATGTCACTTTTCTCGGAAGAAGTAATGCGAAAAGGCAATAAGTCGTCTTTATACAAAGCTTTCACACCAAACCAGAGCAATGAAATTATAGAGGGGAAAACACTAGTTGTTGTGGATGGGGGATATCTCCTACATAAAGTAATTTGGCCCCACAATGCTACCTTTGCTACCATATCTCAGAGTTATTCTTCCTTTCTAAACAGGCATTATGGATCTCAAGTTTTGGTTGTATTTGATAGATATCCTAGACGCACTGGCACCGTTTTGAGCGATTATGGAGAATGAGGGTGCACTGTTCCCCTAAAGTAATATTTGAAGCCAACCTGACCAATCAAATCCCCCAAGAAAGAATTTTGGCAAATGATCAAAACAAGAGTCGTCTGATTAAACTGCTAAGCACACATTTTGAACAGTGTAGCATTGAAGTCAAGCAGGCCCAAGAAGATGCAGACTCACTAATTGTTAACACTGCCCTTTCAAAAGCGAAGGTAAGTAAAAAAGTTATTATAGTTGGAGAGGATATTGATCTCAGGGTTCCCACCAAGAATATGATACAAAAAAAGTGAAAAAAGTGACCATTTAAGAAAAAAAAGTGACCAAAAAAGTGATCAATTAAAAAAAAAAGTGACCAAATGAGAATAAGCTTTGCATTACCACTAAAACAACGTGTAGAAAAAAGGTTTATAGGTTTTTAAGCATAGAAAAATATACATTTATTTTCTTCACATGCAAAAGTTCCATCTAGAACTATACAAGCCTACTTTCATACATTCCAACTTCAGATTTATACTCTTGCTATCTCACTCTCTAAATTCTCATTTAGCTTTAGTTCTTGATTACTTCAAATGTACCCTCCTCAACGGTTAATACATATTCATTCACTCATTAATTAATTTACTCATTCACGAATTTGTACACTTATTGATTTCTTCACTCATTCATTCTTTCACTCATTCAGTTATTCACTGATTCATTCTTTCACTTATTCATTCATTCCTTGAGAAATATCCTTAAAAATCCAGGTCAACAAATTTCATAAAAACATAGGCTTGGTTAGTTTAGGTTGAACTTCGTATCTGTACATGTTCTTTGGCCTAACATCTTTCCGATAAAGTTTGTTCCAAGCGAATTCGTCAGCTAGATCAGGATTTATATAGGATTGAAATTTCCCCGTAGGCGCTAACGTTAATTTTTTTGAACTGTTTAAAAATGAACAAAAATTGTTCAAATCTAAAGAAATATTTCACAACGAGAGCTTCTTCTAATAAGCTTGTCCATACGAACTTGGATCTTATGCCTAATGTTACGTAATGTGCTTTATTTTTGCACACAGGCGCTAATGTTAAGATTTTTTTAACTGTTCAAAATTAAACGAAAAATTGTTCAAATGAAAAAGTAAAATATGGAAATGAGATATCCTGGCCAAGATCTTTTCAAATGGCCAATTTCCTCAAAAGTTATTGGGGGGGGAGGGGGGACTGACAAACGCACATTTTGCCCATCTCAAAACCCTACTTTCAAATTTTTCATTCCTTATTTAATTCCTTTTTGACTTCTTTTTATTTTTAATGATATTTTTACGATACATTAAGCCTTCTTTCACTTTATTTTTTGGGAAAGTACGCTAAAAACAGCAGAAAGTTCAATCCTTAACTACTCTTCCATAAATAAACATCACCATCATCTCAAATAAAAAATCATTTTTAAAAAACCAATGGTTTTTAATCAGACACAGAAAGAAAGCAGCCATACATATATATGCCAGGGGTGACCTATTATGCTAGCAATATACAGAATCAACTTTATTTTTTAATGTGTGAAACAAGAAAAATTATTTTAAATGTTTTATCACAAAAATAAAATTAATTATAGGTAATAAAACATTTAGAATATCAGAGGAGAATGTGCAAAATATTTGAAACAATTAGATAAACTAAAGGTATGTATATACAAGGAATATTATGATCCTTTCTTAAAAAATTTAATTCAGAATATTCTTTGATGCCAAAATTAAAACACCAAAACTAAGTACAGTGAAACCTGTGTAAGTTGACCACTTGCGGTGCAGCACTTTAGTGGTCAACTTACAAAGATAGTCAACTTTACAGATTTTACTGTACTTCAAATGCATGCTAGTGCAAGGCTCAAAAGAGAAAAAAACAGTTAAAAAATTTCAAAATTTGCTTTTATTGGGATTACTACAGAAATAAAGTTAATTTGAATATTATTTAAATTTATGTCAAATTACATATTTTAGAGCAAGTAAAAAATAAAAATCTTTTGATTGACAACTAAAGAAGCAAATAAAATCAATTTTAAGCATGAAAAACAGGAAAAGGGTTAATGCCCAGTTAAATCAAGCAAGTCACTAAATTAAATGCATTCAGTTGAAGAAATGATTTTGATTATAATCCTTTGTCCAAAGCTAATTTAGAAAGTACAGATACCAAAAGTAAAATATTTGAAAAGTATATTTCAAGTGCTTACTTATCCTGTAGCAAAAAGTTTTTAACTTGCAAATCGCTCAAAGGCTAAAAATGAAAATGATATGATAGAATAGACCTCGAAAAAAAAAAAATCAGAAAAGAAAATCAATACAGTAGGAATGCTTAAAAATTTTAAACATTAATATAAAAATCTCAGAAAAGAATGCTTCAAAAATTTAGAGAACCTTCGCCCCTGGTATATAAATGGCAGCATTCTATAAAAGTTCCAATTTATAGTCTTAGATTTCTTTTGAAAAAATGTTGTGATTACGGAAGATTTTCTCTTCTGTATTTTTTTAAAAATTTCATGTGCTCCTTTTCTGTGTGCTCATCTTCACCAGCTTTTATAGATTTAGCACCCTCTATCATTCCCCAAGCAAGCTGTATTTCTGTAAAAGCTAGATTTCTAATGCCCTCTTTTAACTTTTCATTTGCTTCGTCAAGTAGCTTTGTAAAAACTATTTTATTTGCATTTTACCTGGTGTTTATAGGAAAAGTTTGGTGGTTATATATCACTTTATAAGATACCTAAAAAAAAAAGTGATTTTAGGTGACAATTTGCTACAAAAAGTGACTTTAAGTGACCAATGGAAAAAAAAGTGATTTTAGGTGAAAAAAGTGACTTGGTGGGAACCCTGTGATCTCTTAGTGTTGATGACAGCGTTAGGGCAGTCCTCAAGTTCGACCCCAGCAGTGTTTTCTATTCCTCCATGCATTTAGTGGATGCAATACGACGTCGGTTATCTTTGGCCAATGCAAGATTAAATTGTGCAATGTTATAAACAAATTTACTGAAATGAAAGGAGTCATTATAACGTGTTTATGGATCCACTCAGCCGTCACAATGACATAACAAATTCTGAAAACACTATACACAAGCAAAATTAATTATTCCTCCGAATCCTTGGGCGCTTTAAGATTTAATCTTTTTGCAAAATCAGTGTTCAGCAGAAAAATTAATCTTGCTCGACTACCTCCTACGTGCGATGCTGGGCGCTATCATTCCTATAGGTGCTAATACAAAATTCAAAGTTGGGTAGGCAACGACCTCAATCCGGAGCAATGGGGTTGGGAACACAGAAAGGATTGTCTAATGCCTGTTGAAACAAAAAATGATTCAGCTTCACAGCTCCTCAGACTCTTCTGAAGAACGTGTCTTGTACCTTTAAGAAACATTGTATAGTTGCACCTGTTCTTGTCGAAAGGCAAGTTTGAAATGCACTAGTATGTGCAAAAACTGCAGTGGCACGAATTGTGAAAATATTGCCAAATTTCATTTTTTAGAAGATGCTGCAGAAGATGATGACTTTTTCCAAGGGGTTATGGAATCACCACAACACGGAGAGGAACAGCTTGAGGACGACAGCTTCCTTCTACCTCCTATAAGTTCCGAACCTGATGAACCCGGGCCTTCTAAGTGGATTCGAAAAAGATAAAAATGATTTTATGTTTTAATGTAATTTTTATTAATTTGTTTCAAGGCTTAATTTTCCTGTAATTTACATATATACATGTTAAGTCATTCTCAATATTAATACTATAGTGATTATTGTTAAGTAATTAGTTGAACTGCAATATTTATACATTGATAGTCAGTTTTTGTTTTTATTTACAGTTATACTCAAATGTCAGTTTTTTTTTTTGTTAGTAAAAAGTAGAATGTATCAATTATATGCTGTAAATAAATTATGTGCATCATTCCAGTTACACAATATTGTATATCATCCATTATTGGAGTCTGAGGACGAGCCAGAATTGCCTGTAAGTGGCAGCGGGGGGTGGGGAGAGGGCGGAAGGTGTCTCAAGAAAATAAAAAGTTGATAAACTATCAGAAAATATAGATTCTAGTCAAATTTTAATATTTCATATGCACTATTTATAAGGAGTTAATGCTTTTCTTTTGAAGTTGTGAAAAATTGTCTATTTTGAAACGGCTGTAGCCAACTTACTTTTTGTACTACAAAAAAGTTTTAATGATGAAAGTTGTAGGAAATTTTGTGCTCTATAAATTTTACATTGAAAATTTCTCTCTAAATTGAACCATTTCTGAGATATATCAAAAAAACGACAAAAAGTCCTAAATTTTGATGGTTTTTTGGCCGCCAAAATTTCTTCTGGGATCTTTCATGTTGGATAAATCAGTTTTTTCATGTTGGCACCAATATGTACGATTAAAAAAAAAAAAATAAATTTCTACCCCACCTCTTGCAAGGTAAAATGTATATATTGACTGGACTAGTAGCGTAGCAACGCTGATTTTATATTATACAATACAATTTTAAACTTTGCTAAATGAGTGCTTTGCTGTGTGTAACTTGTTAAAATATGCTGGAAATTCTTATTTTGATATTTATTACTATTAAATATATAAATATTACATTAAGCTTTCTTTAACAAACTAAAATGTTTTCTGAATATAAGTTAAAATCTGAAGTAAATGACACTGTCTCACTACGATCAGGTTTAAAGGCATGAATGTTATAGGATGTCCATCCAATCATGTTCCAGTGGTTTGGAATCTACTTAAAGCTGTAGGTCCTCCAGTGATACATAGACGCACTTCGTGCTCGGCCTGTTTAGCCAAACATAGCACATAAATGGCTTGGCTTGCAACTAAATAACCAAAGTACAAAAGATTGTTACAAATGCTCATCACATGACAAAAACTCATTTTAAAACTCCAACAAATACTACCTAACATAATGCTATATCTGTAATAGAAAAATGGCTTTTTGAAGGTAAATTATTTTAAAAACTAAATTAATATTTTCAAAATATAAATAATTTATACTTTAATACAAGTAATGCAATTAAATTATTCAGTATTTATTGGAGTTGTTTTAATGTAATTATGCATTTAACCGTAATAAATATTGAAATAAAAATTTTCGCCATTTTTTAATAAGTGCAACAAAGCATTCGTTTAGCAAAGTTTAATGCCATATTATAAAAAAGTTAAATAAACTGCCATAGATCTATGAATTGAGTGCATTTCTAATATATCAAAGGCTTCTTCTCCATCTAGTTTCACATCTTATTACTTTTGACCCAAGCAGTAAATGACCTTCAAAAACATGCAATTGTGCACCAAAAGGCTAGCACACATATTTTTTACTCTTTTTAGATATTATTCTTTGGTACGTCTGTACTGAAATGCATGCTTTTGTGGTTCACTGTTCGCAAAAAGAAATTTTTACGATCAAAATAGCAGTAAAAAAAACCTTTCTCAGAACAATTTTGAATGACCTCTGACCTTTGTGCTGACAATCAACCATAACCATTTTTGTACTAAGTTATTGTGGATATAATAGAACACAAAATAATTGTCAGTGGCATGTTTCACTCTTGGCCAGAATAGTAATAGCTTATGTTATATTGATATGCTTTCCTTCAAAAAAAAAAAAAAAAAAGGGGCTAACTTGGCCTTCTAAAACTTTTAGGGATAAAAATTTGAAAAAATAAAGAAACGTATTACATAAAGAACATATCTTGAAAATTTCAGCCAAATCAAAAATGTCAACTTTCGAGACTGCCACTCTCTTTCTCTCAAAAAAAAAAAAAAAAACTGGCTCTTAAAACACAAATGATTATTTATAATTCCTGGATTGAACTGGGCTGAGATTAAAACATATGTGCTAAAAAACATTTCTAACTGTCAATTAGACACAATGCTGAACAAAATGAACAATGATTCTTTGTTACTAAAACTAGTAAATATATTGCTTGCACCTTTTTTTATTAATTTTAATCTATAAAATTGTTAATAGCAAATATTTTAACAAACATTTGCTTAAAAATCAATACAAAATGAGCAATTGCAAATAAATAAATATTAAGACAACTAATCTACAATAAGATACTAGAAAATAACTATATTAAAACCCAACCTCTACATCAGTAAAGTCTACATATTTTTTACAAGACTTGGCATTGGAAGAGGTGCCTTCTTCAGAAGGTTCAACACTGTATTTAGCTACCTTTATATTTGCAGCCTTCAACACTTTCAAGCCTGAAAAGCAAAGCATTTTCTTGTTAAAATTAGGAAAATATATCATGTACAAATACAGTTCATAATGCAATTAGACAGTACATAGACATTGTTAGACAGTACAGCCTTGAAAATTCAGAACAGAATATCCATCATCATCATCCAGATTTTATAATCATTAATGAAAAGTTGTTTTAGTAAAATTACTTTAAAAATAAATTATTTAATTCCAAACTCGAAATCGCTGTGTTGACCAAAAATAATAGAAGCACAATGAAACCTGTTTAAAACGGAATTCTAAGGGACCGACAAAAACATTCTGCATTAGATAGGTTTCAGTCTCAGAGAGGGGTATACTTTTCAAAAAAGTAAAAGTAAATATATTTTTCTTATTTAAAGAAACATGGATATCCCTTGAAAGATACTCCCCTTCCTCCAGTTGTCCGAACAAATGAATATGTGAGCATGAAATGAAGGAAAGGGGGATGCAAAAGACCAAGCACTGTGACCAGAGATCTATTGTACTAAATATGTGAGTATAGTTTGAAGAAAACTGGTGAAATATATGAAAATTTTAATTGTTTCTAAAACCTGTTAAATTCAAACTGGAAACTCCTCTTTTCAAGGAATGTAGTACTCAATGGTATTAACCAACAGTAAAAAAAATATAAATATCTGAGATTGGTATTTTTGAGAAGAAAAAAAGTTTTAAAAAATTTCAGAAGCCTGCAGAAACAAAAGCTGAGCATATATTTTAAAATGCAGCCTTTCATTTCAAAAAGCAGAGAATTATCTTTCAAATAAAAAAAATTGCAACAAAATATCTTGCACCATTCGAGAAATAGAGCCCTTTCAATTTTTTATTGAAAATCAAAAGTCGGAAATTGCGCCGAGGACGCCATCTTTAGCGGCCTGTATCTCGGAGCCGGAATTTTTTCAGGCAAAACAATAATATACCTGTATTTTGCTTTGTTCTAAATTTTAATATACATTGAATTCAAAAACTTCTGACACTATGAAGGTAAGATTTTTTCTTTACCTGAGTGAATTGACATGGACTATGTTGAAGGAGTTTGCATAAAAAGTAGAAGATTTAAAGTCTCTTGCCCCAAAATCAAGTATTTCATATGGCATTCAAAAAAAAGGAAGTAAATAATTAACATAAACAAAAAAGGAAACCGTCACCACCTCAAAAGTCAATAACTGCTGGGAGGGAAGGGGGATGAATCACCGAAAAACAAAAATTTTCTCCCATCTTCCAAAATCACTTTACCTAATATTATCTTTGCTTAATTGAGTGTTTGTTTTCCTGATTTTTTTTTTTTTTTTTGAAAAGAAAACCATGAAGAGGCAGGGGGAAACTAGGGCTATATTAAACAGCATAGAAATACTTTCTACTATTCCCTCCACCCATAGGGGCTATGGGAAATAAATTCTCACACTATCATTTTAATTTAGAGATAAGATACAATTTTTAGAGACAAAGGGCAACACACAAAAGTCTTTTCAAATCTAAGCACTTATCTTAAAGACTAAGTAAATATCAAAGTGTTGAATAATGGATTAAAAACAGAGAACAGATGTTTCTTGTTTTGGAAATCTGAATTTTTGAGGGCATACTACATTGGGAAGAGTACTGCGAGCAGAATGGTTTAATACATCCCCTCCCCCCCAAGGCAGCTTAATTTTCTCTTTTAGTATGTGTGACTGAAGTTTTTAGAGAACACACTAGCTTCTTTTTCAGCTATATACTACTTTTTTTACAAGTATTGTTGCTTTTTGTACATGGCATTCAGTGAAGGAAAACAGATTTTAGTACGTTGTGTTGTAATTTTTAAATCTGAAGAGACTAATTTTTAACTCCCGTAAGATGGAGAGATCCGGGGAGATGTAATTTTTAACTCCCGCCTGGGCCCGGCGGAAACGCCCGGGCCCAGACAATAGTTTTGTCTTTTTTTTGTACTGTATATTTTCTTGACCTGACTTGATGATAAAAGAAACTGAAGAGTTACATTAAAGTCTCTCCCAAGAGATCAGCGCCTTTTTGAAGAAATTGCAAAAAACTTCAATTATGGGAGTATATCCACTATAAAACCTAACTGCGTCACTAACCGTCAGAAATAAAGTTATACATTCGATTATACACAATTACGAAGTTTTGGAAGATGTTTTCAGAAATATCTCTGAAGAAAGATCCAAGGCAGGACGAAGAGCAAATGGTTTACAGCATCTAATGGGAGGAATTTTTCTTTTATTTCGGGTTAGAAGTCTCTTTATTGACATTTTTTCAATAATGGAACATTGTTCAAAAGAACTGCAAAAAGTTGCAGTTACTGCCAGTGAAATTATTCAAATCATTACACTAGTCAAAGACACCTTACAAAAGAAGAGAGACGATTTTGATTCAGTATACAAACAAATATGCGAGACTGCAAAAGAAATGCATAACCTGGAGCCCACATTTCCACGTCAAAGGAAAATTCCAAAACGCATTGATCATGCAGAAAATGAGACAATCACATATATGAAACAGTAAGAGATTATTACAGGCAATTGTTTTTGAAGCATATGACCTCGTAATTAATGAATTAAGTCGAAGATTTTCTAAAGAGACTATCTATAATGGGAGAAATTGAAAATCTTTTAATTTCAAGTTCGTTGATTCAGAGGGAAGTTCACAAGTTTCAAATGGAATACTACAGTTATATTCCGGAGATATTGATGCAGAAAAACAAAGTCCAATTAAAAATACTTCCAGGTCTCCTGAAGACATATAATGATAATAATTCAAAAAAGGCAATTGCAGAAGTTAGATCAATGAAAGACATCATATGCATTTTCAATCATTGCAAATTCGTGCAGAGCATGCTTCCTGATGTTCATAATCTTCAAAGAATTTATTTGACAGTTCCGACGACTTCTGCACTGCAGAAAGATGTTTTTCGGCTCTTTGGCGACTAAAAACATGTCTACAATGACACTATCTAGACAAAATCATATATTGCTCTTACACTGTCATAAAAATATTTTGGATGATATTTTAAAAAATCCTCCAGAGATTGCCGAATATTTCATATCTTCAAATAGCAGAAGACGAGATTACTTCGGAAAATAGGTAGGTAAATATGTATAACATTGTAGCTATACAGGATACACCATACACGAGTATTTCCGCATCGTGTAGGATAGCTTCTCCGAGTCGATCTGTGTTCATGTCCCTGCATCCGAGATTGGCAAGCACAGGACTTTTAGTAAAATTTCACAGAACTTCTAGAATCACTATTTACAGTTCAAACTGTGACACTAACTTTAGGGAATATATAAATTCATATTCTGTATATTATTTGGCTTAATGTATTGCCCTGTTTAAATTTTCTCTCTTTCATCATCAGTGATTAAAACTAGTACTGCATTTATTCAGTCTTTATATATTTTTTTTCTTGACTTTTGAAAGTTCAATATGTTATACTAACTAAAAATCAACAAAAGCCTCACAATTGCAATTATTTTAATGACTGGATCATGTTCTCTGCGGCGCACCGAGTAATCATGGCCTGGGAGAAGCTAAAATAGCTAGAACCCTCATCTCCAAGCCTATTTGTAAATGGTATAGTGCTTTATGGCATTGAAACTGACGTTTTGAGAACTTCTGATTAAAAAGAAGTATTCTTTTCTGTTTTACAAGTTAAAAATAAAATATTGCTAATACAGCTTTTATAAAATAATATTATTATGTATCGGTTTGGTCCGGGTTGCTTGTTCCACCTTAGTTCCCCCCCCCCCCTCCCGTGGTGCACCATTGATTATGCTTCAATATTCCAGGCCACCAGGCCCGGTTAATAAAATTCACGTTCTGCCGCTCCTGTGAAGAGATAGATCAAAAAAGACAGTCATATTAAAAGTTTTTTTATTTAGAATGGCAAAGCTTTAAAATGTCACATTTTACATACCAGAAGGACAGTCATCTTATTGCTGAACTCATAATTTATAGCTAAAATTACACTAATAAAATTTTGCACAAAATTTATCTAGTAAATGCTACTTTTGAATATTATTAATGCCACTATTTATAAGCAAAGTTGTATCTAAATGATGATTTTTTGAATTCAATACATTGCTGAAATCAATTACTTTTATCAACATATTAATAAAGCTACTTCCTAGTTAATGTTATTTTATAGGGGGAAAAATCATATTTTATTATAAAAATATATTTCATCAAAAAATGTGGTTCTAAAACGCAAGAATATTGTAAAACAGAGTAAAAAATACCTATATCATTCTGTGAAATCACTCTTATGGCATGTTTATCTTTGGGGAAAGGAGGAGGAATGGATATCTCACACTTTGTTTTCTTTCTTCTAATCAGACAGTAAGTGCTACGATCCGTTTCACACACATAACAAAACCAATTATCATTTTTCAGAATCTAAAACAGGAAGAAAAAGGTTACAAAGGTTATGCCTAAAATATACAAAAAGTATACTTTATTTCATATAAAATGGATGAGAAGAGCGCATGACGCAATGTGAGTGACAAAAGAACTCAAATAAGAAAGATAGGTTTGTAAAAAAATTAACAATAAAAGTAAATATACCAAGAACTTTAAAGATGGAGAGAGTGAGACTACTCTATGATTATGATTTTTTTAAAAATTTGTTAGTTGTTTCTTTTGATTATTTGAAAAACAATTTCCTTGAAAACTAGTATCAGGGAAATAGTGCTTTTGATGTTATCTGAGACATTTACAGAAAAGCTTGTTTTTTTTTTGAAGTGCATGCAATTTCAAAAAGAATCGAAGCCATATAAAATCTTTAGCAAATATTAACTAACATTTTAACCCTTTGCAAAGTAAATATGCATCATACTGCACTCACAATTAAATTTGAGCAAGCTTTCAATCTACTCAGAATTATTTTTCATTCAATCAAGATGATAGCATTTTTACAGATGTATAAACAACTTTATTTGTACAGTTTTACCTCTCAAAAAGTCTTTATATCCATCATGGAGTAAGGAGGAGATGCTATTCCTTATGTGCAGTATTTCACAAATGAAGCATGTAGAAAAGCAAAATGGAACAGTGGTGTTTCTCAAAAAGTGACTTTCTCAAAAGCAGTTGAGTTGCCCTAAAAACAAGGCTCGTAATTTTTTTGATTTAAAAAAAAAAAATTTTTTTTTAAATCTGATTTTTTTAATATTTAAATCAGATTTTTTTTATTTAAATCGGATTTTTTTTATTTTTTTTAAAAAGACCTTAAATATTTTGGATATTTATTATGTTACATTCATAGAAACAATATGGCATGTTAATCAATATGCAAAAACACACTTTAAACTATTTTCACAGCAATAATTTTTTTGTAATAATAATAATAATGATACACAAATTTTAATACAAATGCGTGACTCAAATGAAACTTAAGCCTACCATTAATAACAGTACACTCAGAAGTACCGCGAAAATGAACAAATTTAATCTGAATTATTTTGCTGTTAAAAGCTAAAAAAAGTAATAATTGTGTGTGCTTAATTTTTACATTGAGTGTACTTTAATCATTTTTCTATTTTATAAATGAAAAAGCCTGAAATATTTTTATGGATTTAGTAAAATCATATGCCCACACCATTACTAAAAACTGAAACTTTGTTTTAATCAAATATCTTTATTGAAAACATCTATGATAAAAAATGTTTTAGAAGGAAAAACACCTTAAACTATTAGGGGACATGGATGAAACTTTAAGGATACATATTCTAAATTCTAACAATTGTTGTCAAAAATCATTCTGAGTTATTCATTGTGTGGCATTTATTAAACTAATCTAAAATACTATTTTAAGATAAAAAAACACAAAATGGTTTATGATTATTATGAATTCTAATTTGAATGATTAAATGAATTATGTTTTGCTGTTAAGATGCTTGAAGAATAAGAATAATATTGTAAAATTAAAAAAATAGTAATTAGTTATGAAATATGTTATGCACACAGACAGATGGACCTAGGAAGTTTTCTTTGAAGCAGTGGTTATAATTACAACACATTTCATTTTTACAACACTTTCTAACATTGTAAAATCAATGATTTTTTTTGAAAAAAAATCACTTGATTTAAATCAATGATTTTTTTTAAAAAAATCACTTGATTTAAATCGCCATTTAAATCATGATTTAAATCAACGAACCCTTCCTAAAAATGATTGTTCTCTAATGGGACAAAAACGTTTCAAGGACTTTTCCATGACTTGAGTAAAATTTACATGACCTTGTTAAACGAACCTCAATTTGCTTTTATTATCCACATTTACACATCAGATTTATTTTTAAAAAGAATTGACTATAAAAATTGATAATTAAGATAAAAACGTGCATTAAAATGCAATATTTCTTATTGATGAGAATTCATCTTGAGTTTTCGAAAATGGCACAATGCATTATACATTAAACAAATGTTTACAACGTAAGTATTTATAAAACACAAAAATTAAGTATTAATTTTTTATAAAGAAAAACCATGCAGTTTAGCATTATTAACTAGGAACTTAAAACAAAAGAAAATCAAAAAATAAATAAATATTAAAAATAACAATATATAAATTTTTTCAAGAAAAGAATTTAAAACCTAAAATCCCCTGAAAAATAAAAAAAAAATAGTCAGTTTTTAGCATATTAGAATTTAAAACCATGTGATTGAAAAAATTAAAAAATATACACATAAATCATTTTAAAAGAAATAAGTAAATAATGATTTTTATCATATTTTTCATTGTTTCTAATAGCAGGGATGCACAAACTATGGCCCGCGGGCCAAAATTGGCCCGCCGAGCCTTTAGAATTGGCCCCCTAATACAGTTGATAAAAAAAAAATAATTATAATAAAATTAAAAAAATACGAAAGAAAAAATAATTAAAACAAAAGCTTACGAAAAATCGCAGTAAAAAAAATACGATCGCAAAGCCGCTACTGAATTTTGGTTGCAATTTTCGGAACTAATCGCCATATTTAATTTTATAGTATTGGAAATACTTCAGAAACTAATCAAATCATGATAAAAGTGGTAGAATATTGAATTGTCATATGGTTCTGAGCTATATGTAAAGTTTCAGAACAATAGCTTTTCGGGAAATGGTCGAAAATTCGATTGCTGAATTTTTCGAACAGCCATTATGTGCGTTATTTCGTCTATAAAAGAATTTTGTCCCATTCCTGCTATGATTTCTTTAGTTAATTCAAAGCAACGATCGTTAGACATAGCTGGCAAAATGTCATTATTTTCGTCTTCATCGATATCTTGCTCTTTTTCATCGTTCGGGTGTAGCACCATTTGGATGCTTTCCGAATCGGACATCTTGTTTATCAAATTTAAAATCTGATCATCAATCATTTTTACAGTAATAAATGATTTCAAAAAGGAGGAAAACGAATTGTAAGAAGCATGTTTACATGCAGAAACTCGCAAATTTCATACTTGTGTAAAGCGACTTCGCTTTTGCGAACTCGATTTTAATAAAGAATTCATGTTCACAGTTGCAATTTTTGCTGTCTTGATATCAATTTTAAATTCATATTACCTTATTTCAGCTCTTAAATAAATAAAAATATATATAAAACAAAAATAAACGAGGTTTAATTTTCAAACGATCAGCTATTGCGGAAAATTCGCAAATCTGCCGTATTAGAAATTTTCCGAACGTTCGTTACTCCGACTTTTGTTGCAATTCGTCTTCGAATACTGACGTGACAATTAAATAAATGTATAAGAATCGAATTACTTATTTCTTTCATGTTTAATTATTGAAATAAAATAGAGAAAGGTCTGATGTTTCTCAAGTATCGTTGGAGATTTTTTTTTTTTTCTAATTTTCATCTGCAAGTAAGTTGACGCCCCTCTCCACTAAAAAAACATCGTTTTTAGACTAAATCGTTCGACTTATAAACACTGAATATGTTACTTGTAACGGAAAAATGCATATTTTTAAAGGCATTTAAAAAAATTCGTATTTTTACTGAATGGGCGAAAAAACGCGAACTTTTCAAAAATGGCGGGAAATTCACGAAAAAATTCCCGGTTTTCTGGTTCCCGGATAAGAGGTTCTGTACTGTATTACTATGCCAATTTAACTAATAAGATTTTGTAAATGGTTAGTTAAAAAAACAATTCTACTAGCTAAATTGACTAGTAGTAATGAATGAATAAAAAATTATTAATTAAACATTAATTTTCAGAATTAATAATATCAATATGAATAATTATTTTACTTTATAAAGTAATTTATAATCAAAATTTAAAAATTTTATTGTTGATGTATATTTAGGAAAATTTTATTGTTGATATGTATTTAGGAAATGAATAAATAAATAGCAATTTTTTACATTAATTCACAAAGATCAATTTCTAATCTGCAGGAAAACTAGTGATTAAAGGATTAAGATTTAATTATATGCCATGGAACAAAATAATGATATGTTGATTTTTGATAAAGGAATCAGTTTAAATTTTTTTATTGCCCATGTAGCAATGTATAAATTTAATATTACCAATTTAACTAATAAGATTTTGTAAATGGTTAGTTAAAAAAACAATTCGATCAGCCAAATTGAATAATAGTAATTCTGAATCGCAAGGGTTTAACGTGATGTACAGACTCATAGCATTTGGATTTTGCTATTTAATATATGAGTGTTTATTTCTTCTGTATTTATATTCACACTTTTAATTAATTTCTCATTTTAACTCTTAATATATATTTTAATTTTTACATTATGAAATGTCAAAGAAAAATTAACAAAATTATAAAGAAAGTTAAAATTTAGAGAATAATGCTGTGTTTTTCTAAGTTTAAATTACTTTTTTATTTTCCATTTGTTTCATTTTCATAATTTGCACACATTTTTGTAAAACATTTTAGTATTCCTCTTTTTTGATATTTGACCAATCACTTGATTGATACATATAAATGTTGTGCAATTGTTTAGAAACCTTATACCTCATTTTGTTTAAATTCATTTACATTATTTTTTAAAAACTTTTATTTAATAATCTGTTCCTGAGTACAGTAATTATTAATACATGTAATTTGTACATAGTATCTCTAAATAAAAACTGAAATACACCCTGTATTTTTATGAATAAAACATTACGTTACTTTGGCCCCCAACCTGATACTTTCTAATTTTTTGGCCCTTCACCCAAAAAAGTTTGTGCATCCCTGCTAATAGTTTGCATTGCAAATAACAGGGCTCCCAACATATTCTAGCCAAAGAAAAGGGTAAAAGAGGACCAATTATTGTTAAAAGAGGACTTTGGAGGACCATTTATGCTTAAAAATGAGGACTTAAGAAAGAGCATTTGTAATTAAAATTATTTTCATTTAATTACTAGAGTAAGCATTTTAGATCAATATCTCCGCTACATCCCTAAAAAAATTAGTTACACAGATTACGATTTCATTACATAGATTCAGTATCCTAACATTATAGAAAATTCACAATAGCCTTAACTAACTTACTTTAATAAGTTTATTTTTAAGCACCAGGGTTTTAGAAATTGCTACTTTGAAATTTTTAAAACAAAGCTTGCACTTTGCAGAAATGAAAACATTAACATTTAATCCAGGAAAGAAACTAAATCAATCCAATTTATGCGTAAGTTCTCTAAACTTATTTATCTGCACATTACTTTCAGCCGTAAATTGACTTGCTACAAAAATGCCTGATAAACAGGGATCAAGGAAGGTGAAAAAAAGTGGTAACCAGTAAAAAGTATTTCCTCTCCCCTCCACTTTTTAGTTATTCTTTCAATTGGAAATTTGCTACAATATAAAAATTAAAACTCCACCCAAAAAAGTTGCATAAAAATTTGAAGTAACTTTTATATCTGCCAGCATTAAAAAATCATAATATATAACAGTATTTTTCTGAAATTTCGTGAAATGAATCAGTGAATGATAACTCTAGTGAAGTGTGAAAAGGGGTTGCTAACAGAAACATTATATGAATAGCACGAAAGATGAACGATGCTAATCAATATGTAATACTTTACTAGGCCGTATTTTTTTATTTAGATTGGTTTCAAAAATGAAACTGACTTATTTACTTTAAAAATAACACAATTTTTAACCCCTCTTTTTTGGAGGGGGGGGGGGCGGAGCTTGCCTCCCACATTCAAAAATTAATGCACTTTGTGTATTTTGCAGTCTATACAAGTTTTTGGCAATCAGACAGCATAATTTTGAGGCACTTGACAAATGAAATTGTAAGATCAGGAAGAGGCACAGCTAAAATCATTAGATTTAATGATTGTTTTAATGTATTTGAAAAATAATTGCTAAATTTTTTACATGTTTTTAATTGTATATTGAATAAAAATGGAAATAAATGTTATTCATTTATTTTGCAAAATATATAACGAGTACTTGAAAGGTGGGGGAAAAAAATGCTAAAGATGATCTAAAAAACACATTAAATTACATGCAAAAAGGGGGGGGGGGAGGAATGTTTTTGGAAATTTTTTTTTAATTAGGTTATCAATAAGGCTGTAACATTTAATAGTTATATGCCAGATATGATACTAAATTAACATTTAAAGGCTAAAAATATTTTTAAAAATAATATTTAATACATTTTTTCGGCCGAAGTTTCGAACGGGCGTGGCAAAATGACGCCCATGCAAGTCCTTTACTACAGAAGCTGCAACTTAAGAGAGATTAAAAATAATGAAATGTTCAAAGTTACTGATGTCCAATAGGAAGAATCCGATTCTAAACGAGAACTAGTAAGTTTTACTGCAGTAAAATATCGGGACTTAACGCACATCGTCGTTTAATGTAATCAAAAAACTTTGTAAAACTGATTTTTAAATCATTCAAAAGAGGACTAAATGGACCAAAACGTTAAAAAACGGACCAAAACGGACTTGAAACTAAAAAACGCACTTTGGA
Organism: Octonoba sinensis; assembly: GCA_038502835.1. Lineage (NCBI taxonomy): Eukaryota > Metazoa > Arthropoda > Arachnida > Araneae > Uloboridae > Octonoba > Octonoba sinensis. Next base: position 209,856,432 of record CM076598.1, on the reverse strand, counting down.
GGGAAAAGAGGACCATTTGGGAGCCCTGCAATTAAGATAAAATTCTGTTTTCCGAAAATTTTCACTTGCTATCTTATTCACTTCCCTCTTAACACAAAATCGAATATAGCGACTATATTCAAGTAGATGCCATTTGTGGTCAAAGGGAAAATGGGAAATATAATGGCAGCATTGAACGGAATGTAACGGAAACACTATCGAGCTGAATACATTGTTGAATCAGGGCGGTAAAGTGTTGAACACATATAACATCTTCTTTGATTGGTGTTTTCACCTGCTGACAATCCTATTAACCTTTTAAACGCTGCACTATGATTGGAACATGCCACAAACTATTTATTGCAAAAAATCACTTTATAAAGCAAAGATAAGAACTATGGGTAAGTTTTTTATTAGCACTATTTCCAGAGGAAAATAGCCATGCTGTACGGTAATTCTAGGAAAAGTTTTCACGAAGTCCTTCAGCTATAGATGTTCTGCATATGCAACGAAGCTTCAAATAATAAAGTCTAACAAACTGAATTCTAAAAATGATTTGTTGCTGATAACCAGGAGTTATAATTAGAGAAATAAAATTATTTATTATCTTTTAAGAGCATCAACAATAAACAAACGGAAATAAATTTGCATTAGAAAAGCAATAAGTATCACTGTGCCACAGTTTGGAAAACACAAAGTATAATGGGAATGAAAAGTTAAATATTGTATGAATAACGAATCTTACTAACATTTTTTGAAAGAAAATATAATAGTTATTATAAATGCTCGCGGATTCAATGTCCTGAATTTTTTCCACTGTCCATGGTAGCTAGGAAAGCATGCTTCGCTCTGTCTTTTGTGGCACTCAAAACATTTTTCCTCTTGCATACAGCACAACTCCTTTTGATGTAGGCACAAAATAATATGCATCAGATTTTCTTAAAGCTTCAGAAGGATGTATTCAAGATCCAGGGACACAATAGATTTTCGGTTTCAAGCGAAGTAAATGCTACGTCACCTCCCTCCCAAAATAGAGGTGGGACAACTCTGCTGTTGCACCTTTGTGCAAATGTAAATGCAAAATCCAGCCAACAGCAGCAGCCATATATATTAGACAAACATCAGCTGGCAGAACGGGCTCAAAAATGTCCTCATTAATGCCTTCTTCATCTGTTGAGCATCCACTTTCTTCTGGAGGCAATTGACTAATATCAATATATTCTTCAGAATCATCAGATACTGTATAAAAAATAATCCAGTGCCGCGTCTACAGTTCGAAAAGGTTTTGAATGAAACATCAGATCAGTGTAAGGAATACTCACTAACTGAGAAAAATCGCAGAGAAAAAAAATAGTTAAAAGTCTTTCTCATGATTCCCTAAACATGTGTTTCTCTGTTTTGTCCCCACTATCACCACGGTGATGAACTATTTTATCGTTGAACTATTTATTTTATCCTCCAATTTGTATGCCAAAGTCATAAACGAAGTATAGCTATCAAAAACCATATGGGGTTTTTAGAGAAAAGTAATCCCCTCCAGGCCAAGTGCTTCTCTTCAGGTCCCAGGAAGGATTGCTGTGGATGGGGAAAGGGGGGCAGACGGGAACAGAATGTAAATAAACAGTCATTAAACACATCTGCCTAACATTTACCATGAGTTCCAACATTTAAAAAATTGTCTTTATTTATTTTATGCAATGTAACCAAAAGAACTGCAATGTGTTAAAACGTACACCTTTACACGCCAATGTTCCATTTTTGGAACATGCAAATTTCATCGCCCATAAAAGCTATATTAACATAATTTTTTTTAAATAAAACATGTTCAATTAACAATATGACTATTTTTGATTGTTCTCACTTAGTTGCGAAATTTTTAATTAAATTTCAACTTTTGTGTAAATTTTTTAGTCTTGCTTCATAAAAAGTACAAAAAATGAATAAATTACAATTTTTTTATTGTTTATACCACTACTTTCAGTAATATAATAATAATGTCAAAAAATCAATCAATAGTTCAAATACACACAGAAATTTTTGCAGCTCAATATCGATAAAATTGTATTTTTCACAGATTTTTAGAGTTGATGTTCCAATATTGGAACATTGGCGTGTAAAAGGTTAAATTTGTTTAAATAAATTTCCTAAACAGTATATTATTTCTTGTTTGTATGTTGGCCATAAATGTGTATTACATAAATTTTTGCATGACCTTTATATCCTAAAATAAATAAATATAAAAATGATGATGATAGTGATCATAAAATAAATGATTTGTAATAGTTTAAGCTTCATAACAAGTATTTTTTATTTTTAAGCTACTGAATGATCATTTAACTGAGAAAATATTTTGATATATTTAACAATCAATGTAAGATGGCAAATTCTCTAAATTATTATGTAGGTAACCTCAGTTACAATAAAAAATTTACTTCTCCAAATACTATGTGATGAAATCTATGGTATGTCAATTAAAACTAGAAGTTAGGAATTTTCTGTTGCCTGTTTATTTTTGCAAATTATTAAACTGCAGCATCTTGTCCAGTAACAAAGATTACAAATAATCACATTTGTATATATTCAACAATATTACTAGGTTAAATAAAAAAAGTCAGCTCTGATAATATCTACTTATTTATTTTTAAACCTTGCATTGTTTCATTATGCAATTTTTGAGGCAAAAATGAAAAGAAAAAAATATGACATAAAAATCAGACTATTCAAGAAATTGGTACATATTGAAGAATCATTAAATTTTTACAGCATAACAAGAAATGATCTAGATATTTGCACAAACTTACGCTACATTTTGATGGTAATTTCAAAAGAAAAATGAGTTAATTAGCACAATCAAAATCAAAATATCATCCCCAAAACATTGAGCTACATACCATACATAAGAGAGATAAGGAGAAACTTAAAGAGCAGTATAAAAACAGCAAAATATGATATTTAGTCCAAGATAAACATGAAAAAAGGCAAGTGACTTGAAAAGCTTACTTTGTTATAAGCATCTTTTGAGGCCATATACTCAATGCAAACTTTACAATATGCCCTAAAAAATTCGAAGTAATTTTCAATTTTCAAGCACTAATTCATAACAATGATCTATATCTACAAATCTGAATGTCTGTTTGAAAGCGATACAAATCCACCCTTTGACAGATTCAAAGAAAATTTACTATAAATTTCAATAATCTACAAGAAGGAAACATTCGTAAGGTCACATTAAAAAAATTGAGAAAGTTATTTTTTACATCAATGTTGAGAATTCTCTTAACAATAAAAAATATCAAAAATTGTCTAATCTTCTCAAGTCTTATAGCCTTTGAAAGGTAAGAGAAAACCTGCATACTGTATATTTCCGTGTATAAGCCGAGAATTTTTGGAACTTTTTTGAAAGCTAAATCGGGGGGGGGGGGGGGGGGCGGTCGGCTTATATACGGGTCCGATAATTTGAAAGAAAAAGTCGGCCTATATATCGCGAAATATCGACTAATATAGAGCTCTAATTATGTAATTTATGTCTCCTACATAAAGGAAATAATTAGCTTAAAATAAGTAGTTTTGTTTAAAAGAATATACATATATTTTACAGCTGTATTTTGTGAAATCATCGCTGAAACAAAACGGCGAGATTTGCTCCCGACTATAATATGCTCACGACTAGCTGTGTGGGCCTTTCTATTCCCACTCATCCTTCTAATATAAATGTAGAAAAATAACTGAATAAAAACAATAAAAAAAGTAAAACAAACTAAGCAAACGCAGGGGCAAAAAGCAATGAATGAATAGGGAAACGGAACATGTGCTCACTGACTCGGGGGTTGGCACTCGCCTCAGACAGGGTTACCAGAGATCAATCTATTCCTGTTGGCGCTAAGCTTCTCACTTTCACACGTCTTGATTGGAAAATACTTGATCTGTGTTACCTGCTTGGCGAATGTTTCGCTCCTTTTGGCGATTCTCTTTGAGCTGTAATTTTTTTTTCTTCAAATTTTTATCTCGGCTTATATACGAGTTTTGAAATTTGGGTACATTTTTGAAGGAATAATGCACTCTCGGCTTATACACGGATCGGCTTATATTCGGAAATATACGGTAATATAATTTTTTTTCAGTTTCTAATGATGATTTAGAACTTTTGTAATAGTAATTTAAAACATTCTTTTAGTTTTCTCTTTGTGAAGCTCATTGAAAATACGCTGGAATTGATTCTAAAAACTGCTTTCAAACAATTTTGAGCAGCGCTTTAGGCAATATAGATCTGCTAACAAAGCAAGGAACAACAAAAAAAAAAAGTACAGAAAATGGAAAAATTCAACTCGTGTTTATATGTAAAATGTTTCATACAAAAATACATTATCATTTTAAAGTATGTAGTGCAATACATTTGACAATTATTATTCATTCCAAGCATGCATGCCAAGTTTGAAAGACTAATGCTCAAAACTTTTCTGCAACACTATTAACTATTACCACTCTAATCAATTATAAGCGATTTTTTTTACACTAAGTTTCCTAAAATACATTTTTTTAAATCGGTAACAAATATGTTTTTCAACCCAGTTCTTTCCATGTTTTTTTCACTTTGGATGTAACTTGCCAACGCTGATATACATTCTATAATATATCTTGAATTTTGAATTAATAAGGGGGTTGGGTATGAAGCTGGCATTTAAAAATACAGGCCATAAGTGGTAATTTGCAACCAAGAATTTTTGTTTTACAAATTATCTTTGTATGAATTGCCGAAAGTTTTTCTTTTTTTTTTAAATTTTTTTCCCTTTAAGTTTGTAGTATTTAATAGTGAATTGAAAAACATTTTTGTTTAATATTGGAAAACCCTGATGCACAAATGAATAACATATGAACTGAGCTGACAAATTTCTTCTTGTGCATAAATGAACAATGTGACATGAAAACGTTACATGAGATCTTGAAATTTTAATACACAAAAATTTGATAATAATAATAATAATGAAGACATTTTCTAATGAGTTATTTAATAAAATCATATAAATAAAAAATAATCCTTTAACAGAGGTCACAATTTTATTTTTAATGTGAGTTGAAAAAAAACAACAGCATTTGGATACTCATTATTTACAGTTTAATACACATGCAGTAACTTCCGAAAACATGCATATTCATTAAGAACAAATTAACACATACCTTAAACAAACATTACTGCTACAGAAAACTAAACTTCCACCAATTCCACACACAATGCAGAAATCCTAAAAAAAAAAATTAATTCATGTAGAAGCAAAAAAAATAAACAAATAAAAATAAACAATAACTTGCACCACATATACTTTGTTTCAGTTTAAGCATGTCCAGCCATCATCTTATGGATAGCACTATGTATGTTCTAATTACAATACAGACAACTCTGTTAAATTTACAAAATTAAAATCTGCAATTATGTACATAGGCTTTGTGATGTAAATAATGAAATTTACAGTTTAGTGTTGAGTAGAAATTTAAGATGAAAATAACATCATATGAATGTTAAATGCTAAAAGGAAAAGAATTAATTTTCATTTAAAGGCATATTACTTAATGTTTAATTTGTATAGAACTTATTTTAATTAAAGATAGTCTTTCATGTTATGCTTTACTTTACCCATATGACAGCTCCACTCTCTTAAGCTAACTCTTTATTAACCCCTTTACAATCGGGTAATTTTCAAGAAAACGGTCATAAAAGTGCCTATTTTTTTATCCCTGAAAATTATATAAAAATATGTGTATGAACAATATATATACAGTGAAACCTCGATAACTCGACACCTCAAGGGAACATGAAAACATGTCGAGATAAGCATGTGTCAAGTTACTGAGGTTCCGTAATATCAATTACTAATATTGCTCTGTATTGTTATTTACTTACCATTCAAGTTATAACAGCCTATTCCATCAAATGAAATTATCCCCATTTATTATTCATCTGTTATTATATTATTATTATTTTGAAAAGTTATACATTACAAATAAATATATATATAAACTTAGCACATCAAATCATAATACCTCATGAGAAAAATTACATAATTTTTGTTTGTTTTTCCCTCTGTATAGAAAACATTAAATTCCTCAGCACTATTAAGCTTGCTAATTTGCAATTCACTTCTTTCTTGTGTTCGTTCAGCTTTCAAGCATTTAACGGATTTGTAGCTTGATTTATAGCTTCTAAAATATCACTATCTTCTAGAGGTCCTGAAGTGATCAGTTCAGAATCAATATTCACATATTCCTCACAAATGGGGTAATGGGGAGGATCCCCAGGGTACAAGGGGAATCTTCCAGGAGCACTTTCCAGAAAAGACTTGATTTATAGACGAAGAAATACCACTGTAAAATTCTCAAAATTGTACACCGTGAAAAAATACCGGAAGCAAAACTTACCAAGAATACAAAATGGAGATCGACTTACAGGGGTTTCTGGAAATTGTGTTTCGAGTTAGAGAGTTTTTCGCCCATTGAACTTAGCATTGGGCAAGCCATTAAGGGAGGAAATGTCGACTTACTGAGGTAGTCGACTTATTGGCGTGTCGAGCTACCGAGGTTTAACTGTATTCATTTACAATTTTTGATTTGTTTTTATTTTGAAATTTTACACTCCAGCCAGAACATGTCACAGGAGCGAGAAATAGAAGGCGAAAGCTCAGCCCGTCACTTTCACGGGAACGAGAGGGAAGGGGTTAATCTAAAAATTTTTAAAATAATTTCAATCTTACAATATCTTTTTCTCTTATATATGAATAATAGTTTTTCTGAAAATAGTGATGACAATTTTGGAATGTATCATTATGAGATTTGTGAACATATCAGTGATCTGAAATCTGCAAAACTCTGAACTGCAAATGCTACTTGGTCCCAACGAGTGCAATTTGACTGTGAAGGTAAAGTGTTTGCTTGGGATGTAAATGTTTGCGATATTTTATTTCCTTTTTCAAAATTGTTTTTACAAATAAGATGCTCATTAGGAGAGATTGGACATTTGACAATTTCGCTGCTTTGGCACATGCCCGAAGACAATATCAAAACTCAAGCATGAGTAGGGATGATTTTTGAAAAGTTTGCAAAAACATATTAAATGCCATTTTGACCATATCAATTTAAAAATTAGTATTATTTTTATTACCAGAATTTGCATTTTTAACTTCACCAAAACCTTTCAGGTTTTGGCTCAAGCTTTCAGTGTTCTTTGAATCAAAATCTGAAAGGTTTCTGTTTAACGGTTCGAAACTAACCCATGGTTCACCTATCAAGTCTAAAGCTTTGAACTGGATGAATACTACTTTTCAATTGCAAGCGCAATGTATGTGCCATACATTCATCACCAGAGGTTAAGCCACGTCAACTTGACTATGTTTGGAAAATCATGTATTGGTAAGCTTCACCATGTATTCATGATGTACTAACACAGGTTATAGCATCTACCCTACTGTATTGGTGATTTGTGACACGTGGATTATATTTATTATCATTTTTGTATGTTCCAAAAGCAGTACATTGCTATAATTTCAGGCTTTAAATTTTTGCATCTAATACTTTTTAATGAATATCTAGGGCTTTAAAATTTTGAAAAGTACAACATCATAAAGGGCAAAAATATCTGAAAGATGGGCAATGTACTTTGAGTAATTACTGACAAAGTTTTTTACAAAAGATGAGTTCAAAGCATTTATAGCAGCACAGTACAAAATATCAAAATATAAAAATATTCTGTAATTTGCTTACTCTCAGTTTACCACAATCTTTTCTGCATATTTTATAAACACACTTCTTACACTGCTGACAAAGACCACCAACAAATAAAGGATGATAAGCAACAACCCTTTGTCCAGTTTTACAACATCCTATACAAATATCTAATAGAAATAATTGGATTACAAATCTAATTAAACATAAAAAATAACAAATATAATTGTGCAAAAAATAGTTTAAATTATGGTATACAGTAGAAAACCTTTAAATTGTCAATCTAGAATTCAATTCTTTGACTTTAGTTAATAAGTTTTGTTTCACCTGCCATCCTTTTTTTTCCTTTTTACCTTTCTTTTGTATTGCCATGTCATTTAAAATAAATAAAAAAAAGGCAATTCTTTATAAACCACACAATTTTTCACAAGTAAACAGTGTGTTGTGCAATAAAAACCCCCTACAGTCTACATTGCAAAAATAATAGCAAATTCCATATCAAACTAAATTTTAAAACGGTTTTTCTTCTTCTACTCAAACATTTTAAATGAAAAATTGCATTCACATGCAGTTTAAAAAAAGTGCCAGATTATCTTTGTAAAGGCTGTTTACAAACCATGAAGTATGGATATTGGTCTTCAACTGTATTTTTGAAAGTAAGCCAATCAATGTATAAGTTTTTCTTCAAAAATGTACCAAAAATTTGAAACTTGTATATAAGCTCTTCAAGGATGTCCCCAAAAAAGTGAAAATATCACCAAGCAGGAAAAGCACATAGAATATTTCCTAATCAAGCTACTACAAAATAGAACATCAGATGCCAATGGTGAGTTTAAACTCTGGTAGCCCTATCTAAGGTGAGCATATTCCCAGAATGCATAAGATAATAATTATAACTTTGTATTAATTGGTATATTTTTATACTTGAATTACTGAATAAAAATAAATAAACATGGTATATAACTACGACATTGCATATTTGTAACATACCAAAGAAGTTTTGAAATCATGAAGTGCTATTGTGTAAAATATGCACTTTATTTTCGAAATTATTCCTATTTATGAAAATTGAAGACTATTGTGCTCTTTTACAATAACTAATATAAACTGAAATCCCCAAAATGAAGTTTTCTTCCTTTTTCTACATTACTGCTATACAAGTATTTGGCCGAATATTCGGCTAGATTATGAAATCACTATTCAGCTATATTCGTTACCCGCCTAAAATTAAAAGGAGTTTCTTAGGATTTTTTTCCCAATATTGAAAATTCTAATACAGTATGGGACCTCAAATCCGGAACGCTCAGGGCCGCGATCTTTCCGGATTTCGGAATTTTCCAGATTTTGGGTCCTCATTCAAAAAATTTTGTAAGTAGCATCAGAGCCCATGTAATTTTTTCTGGAACGTTTTATTAGCATTTTGCCCATTTATAGTATTTTTATTAAGGTATATATACTCGGCTATAATGCACGAAATTAGCACAAAATACGAAGTTTGAGTAGGCTTACATACGAGGCAAAGCATTGATGCATCTAGACTTTTCTCGGTGTCATTTTAACTTATTTAATTAAACAATTAAAGAAAAGATTTCTGTTAAATTTTAATATGGTTTTATATTCTCTAGCCACTAAATTACTGTAGTAAAAAGATCAAACCATCGGAAAAATGCAAGAACGCGAATTTTCAATCTCGCGAATGTTCTGTGTCGAGCGAAAATTAGATTTCATTAAAAAATATATATATAAGAAAACAACAATAAAAATATGCAAAATTTAATAATATTAACTCAGAATTAAAGCAACAATAAAGAAAAACTCATAGCAAAAACAAACCCTTTTCAAAATATCACGAAACAATTTTTAATCTTAAGCATGTTTATTACATTTTATTTTCCTTCTCTTTAAAACGCCTATTTCCGTAAAAAAAAAACACGGTGCAAAACGTTTCTCGATTGTTTTTCAAAACAACAATTAATAAACTCAAATTTCAAAAGCGCACCCTTTTCAGAATATCGCGAAATATATTTTTTTGAAAACAGCACATATCCGATGTTAAACATGTTCATTACAGTTTATTTTCCTTCTCTTTAAAACGCCTATTTCCAAAAGAAAAAACAATGCAAAACATTTCCTGATTTTTTTTTATTCAAAAAACAAAAGCCGTCTTTTTTTTTTCAGCTGCCGATTTTTTTTGAAAAAGTTCCGGATTTTGGGTTTTCCGGATTCCAAAATTGGGGTCCCATACTGTAACTGCATATTTATATGCAAAGTTAAAGGAATGTCATCTTTGGGGGGGGGGGGACCCCAGAAGTTACTGCACTTTAAACTATGATGGGAACAGCACTGTATGTATATGATTTTTTAAAAATGCAATGAAAATAAAACTTGTGTAATCAGCATACCAATTAAGCCAATGAACTGTGGTAAATTCAGAGATACATAGAAAATGTGATAAATTAAAAGAAAAGAAAATTAATACCTTCCAGCTTTTTTAATCCTTTGCGAACATCAGCAATAACAGAATCTGAAAAATTTGGTTATTATGAAATAAATAAAATGCTAAATTCATTCAAAGCTCATGAGTGGAGAATTAAATGCTTATTAACAACAAAATGCGTTTTTTCTGCATTAAGGACATTATGTAACGACAACCAGGTTTTTATTAGAGGTGAATTCCATAGTAATGAACATTACATAAAACACATTTTCATTCATGTATGCGATTGACTATTGTCGCCTAATCAAAAATAAATGTAAAACAGATGATAAGATGCATACTAATGCTCCAGAATGAAAATTAGCACTTTTCATAATGAAACTAATGCTGAAGATAAATTGCACATATGTGAAGTTTTACATTATGTTTTCTGAGGTAGCTTAAAAATACATTTTTTTGACTATATTGGATATTACATAAAATGGAGCATCATTTACACAATATAAACCATTAGTTGTAAAAGTCTGTAACTTTATTATGAGCATTTGTTTAAGTAAGTTAAAAAGAACATTCCAATACATGCAGGAAATTTATCAGAACCTTTAAATAAAAATTCAGTCATATTTTACTGGTCTAAAAAAACTTTTAGTTTATAAATAACTTCAAAACACATTATTTTCTGAACTCTGCTCTTTTACTAAAGGCTCAGGTTAAGCCTTGCTTTGAGGAAAGAAAAAACCTCAAACTAAGAGCATCTGATTAACAATCATAAAGTATTTAACTCAAAAATAAATAGAAACATGAAATCTCACCACAATCTGTATCACTGTCATCGTCATCAATAATGATCTTTCTTTTCAAATTCTTAAGCTTATAATTCTGTAGCGCCTCTTCAATAAATGTTGGAATTTCTTTGAAGAAAAAAGAAATTGATTTATTAATTCACAAATGAATCTTGATTTATAATTTACTAAATTATGAATGTTTGAGATGAATATGTTTTACCATATTCCTTCACAGAATTTGCATGTGAAAGACTTGATTTAAATCCAGACTTTGCCCATTTTAATAATGATGGTGGATCTGAAACTGTAACTTCAAAATACTGGGCTAATATCTAATAATAAACAAGTGATGAACAAACTGAGTAAATTATGATTAAAACTTTTAAATATCACAATATTTTAAGATTGAAATATGGCATGTATAGTAAATGAGTTATGTGTGTTAACACGTTGATTGCCGAAACGCTGACTGCCAGCGTTGTTTGGACTTAGTGGATCTCCAGACAATAGTTTAATTAAATTAAAACATATTGTACAAAGCATTTTATTAAATAAAAAATTACTAACTTTCTATAAATGTATTGAAAAATGAAAAAAGTCAGCAAGAACAAGACACCTTGTAATTTGGTCTCTCAACAAGTTCACCTGCTACGAGTTATCTCGTAGGTTGTCAACGTGTCACGCAATCAACGTGTTAATGTTCCTAAAAGTATATTCTACATATAGTCAACAACAAATAAATTTTAATAAATGCTGGTGTATTAGAGACTGCTATCTATATAGTAACAACATTTTACAAAATGTTCAAGTATAATAAAATTGTTTCATAAATTTACTCATTTCCCTAGGTGCTATAATCTTTTTCATTTCACACAATCAAATATGCCAGCATATTTTCTTTATATCTTACATGAATAATCCTCAGATATATAAATGCTCATTTTGAAGAAAAGATGAAACAGAATGAGCTTTTATTTTACAGTTTATTTTATTTTCAAGCTACAATCAACTCGGAAAGTCGGACAAAATAAATAAACACTCCATATTTAAAATACAAATATGAAATCAAACATACGAATATTACATCTGAATATTAGCTCAAACATGATGTTTGAGCTAATATTCAGAATCATCTATTAGGGGAATGTGGGGTCAAGACGAGGTGGCAGGGTAAAACAAGGAAGGACTGTAAGTCATATTTAAAGTAATGTTATCAAGCTGAAACTATGTCAACTTCATCAGCAGGTTTACCATAATATTTAAACTTGTCCTGACTTCATTCCAATGCCAAATCCCATGAGATTTGCAAGGTATGCATAATTTTTGTACTGATTTACAATATTTTTTCTCTTTTATGGCTCTAACACATGTTGTACACTCACAATTAGTCAAATGGTATGTATACCATTGAACATTCTGTCTCTTTAGTGCCAAAATGGTGTACATAGTCTTGACTTTCACTGAAAAATTTTCGTCTCAGGCCATATGAAACACATAGAATATTTATAGACAGTGAAAATGTTTACATTATAATTACACAGAATTTGTAATCATCTGGCTGTTCCAATTTAGTATACTTTTTGCAGGCCACACAGTTACGCATTTGTTAGAGCATAATGTTGTTTTCAACAAATTGTTAATGTTGCTGTTAACAGTATCTGAGCAAGCATCAATTTTTTTGAACATGTGATGTGAAAGTCATAGTACACTGTATAGCACTAACACATTTCTTCAGAAAGGAATTAGCATTTATGTATACTTCACATCTTCAAAAATAAGCTACACCAGGGGTGATTGCAACACAAAGTAAAAAACCCTGAAAAGTTTTTATGCAAAAAGTCATTATCACTTTTTATGCACCATAAATCATAAGACAGCTTTTATACATATAGTTACAACGGCATGTCTAAAATAACTTTTGAAATTAAAATTTATATTTTACTTACCTACTTCTAACTAATAAGAAAAATTTAATTATTTATTTTTTGTATTGATTATTTAGATTTTTATTTATAAATTGTAATTTATAGTAAAACGTAATGAATAGGAATTTCCCATGGTTATATATTTTTTGGAAAATTTTTGCAGTGAAACACTTTTTCTATTTAGAGTTATTATTTTGTCATTTATTTGTCAAATATCTGCAACTTTTAAAATAAAAGTTGGGAAAATTTCAGGAAAAGGACGTAAAAATGCGTTATTATGCAAAAAGAATGAAGTTCGAAAAATGAGTTCAACTTTTTGCGATGTTTCGGAAAAATAACTAAATCCAAAAAAAAAAAAAAAAACCTCCAAGTTTTTTTTTTTTATCGTTCTTTTAAAAATAAAAATAAAGTCTGAAAACAAAATTACAAGTTTTGGCGATGTTTACATCGGGAATGTAAACATCGGCGGCGGAAAAAATTTCCGAAATGGCGCCAACACCCAGTTCTCCGTAATAATGAAAGCACGTGGGACGTGGTATCGTTCATGTTCAGAACAAAGATGGTTAGCACTGTTACAACCCTTGCTGCATAAAGGGTTGCTACAAAGGGAATGTTTATCGCTTTTCGGCGCATTTTTTGTTCCCATCCGCTAAATTTTCAATTTTGAAGACTAAAAACTTTGATTTTTAAAACACGAAAGGAAGATATGAAACACCCGGAATACAATCACCCCTGATACACATATATGTTGAATTTTCTAAATGCACCAGAGTGATTATCACTAGAGGAAACAACAAAGAGTATGTATATTTACACAAAATTTTCAAAAGTTATTTCAAGAATATTTAGAGTTAGTGAAGCAATAAAAAAAAGTTAAGAAAAAACAATCAAATCCTTACATTTAATGCTTCTTGAACAGCAACTTTGAAATACTTTCCAGAATTTTGAAGAAAATGCTTTGGAAAAAATTCCTTAAATTCCACAATTCTTTCATAATCAACCTAAAAAACAAAATTATGAAAATATACTAAGATTACATTTTTTAAAAGTTTTGCCTTAATGTTATTTATATCAGCATGTATAGTACATATATAGTCAAAACCATGATTTGCTGCCACTTTTGATTTCAAAAATTATTTGGACATTTAAATGTTCTAATTGAAAAGCTCATTTTTCTGGATATTTTTTAACATCTTATTAACCACTAAATTATTTTTTTACAAGAAACACTTTTGAAATACTTGTATATTTTTTGAAGAAACAAATTGTGTACATAGATCACTTATTAACACTTTTTCACACAATCTTTGCATATAGAAATACAAAAGCACTGATTAGCAACTGGTTTTGGATCCAGCTAGGCTCGTCTTAGTCAATTTGTTAATTCCCAAAGAATATTCAAGAGCCCTCGTAAAACCCTTTACCCCAATCCAAGTAACAGTTGTTTCCAGTAAACTATTCTAAATGCCTACAACCCGATTAAAGTATTCAGTTTTCCTAATTCCAAGATTAGCTTGGGATTTAAATAGCTTAAAGAAATGACCTCTGGTTCTACCTTCTGTACATAGACACAGCCCGTAACATTTTCATTCATGCATGCGATTGACTATTGTTGCCTAATCAAAATCGCAGCCTAGCTAAGTTGACTGCTATAAGGTTTGCAACTTTTAAAATTGTGACTCTACACACAAAAGTTTCTCAAATAGTAAGTTCAGTGAATTTTGAAATCATGCCAAAAACACTTAAGCTTTAGTGTTGTTTAATGGCCTGTTTCATTTAGTTGGCAGATTATTTTACATTTAAAAGGAAATTTTAATCTTATTTTATGGCTTTTGAAATCACACAACTTTTTGGAGTATCCGCTAAAAAAAATTCCTAGCTGAAATTTTTTTAAGTGCTTTCATAAGACTGGCAAGATTTATGATCAAGAGGATAATATGCAAGTACCCTTTTGGCCATGTATTTAATCTTTCAATATTAAACATTTCTGTAACAAATCCGGATAAGAGTATGATGAGTTATCATTTACCATTCTTTCACAGGCTTGGAATTTACCAAAGGCACTTGCCCCTGCCTTTTAAAAATATAACGTTCATATTTTTTTTCATACAATATGTACTAAGTATGAATCCTTCTCCCTGCCCCTACAGAAAACTGAAATTAAGAGAACTGACTTGTATTAAAAATATAACCAAGTGAAGAGAGACAAATTCGCAGAAAATTACGACAGCATAAAGGATATGTAGCAAATGATGAACAGCGCATTTCATTGAAAATTTTTTCTTGCTAGTGAATCAATGCATCATCCACACGAATGACACTACCAATATGCTTATTAAACTAGTGGTGTAATAGAGGAAAGATGCCGTCCCCTCCTTTTTAATTTTAACACAAGTGTTCCCCTATTTCTTGAAGTTATGCTTTTTTTGGAAGCATCCCCCCATTTTTTTATTTTAATAACATATTGTGGGCCATCTGGCAATATCTACTATTTGCAAATTTTCAGATTTTTATTAACTTTATTTAAAGTTAATAAAAAGGAGAGCCTGAAAATCGAAAAATTAGTAGATGGGAGATAGTGCCAGATCGATCGTGATATGCTCACATCTGTAAAGGTTCCCCCACTTTTTTCCTGGGGCTACACCACTACTAACAATTCATACAAGAGCCTCTTATTCTTTCTTTCAAAAAAAAAATTTAAAAAAAAAGAATAATAATAGAGAATCTTTTTAAAAACAACTTATATTTAGAGGCCCAGTGCCATAGTCGATAAAGCCAACCCTTCCACATTAAGAGGGCTCGATTTTAATCCCAGCTAAGAAAAAGATGCTATTGACTGGTAAAACACTTCCTCCGATCATGCCCTAGTGGCTTGGATCCCACATTAAATCTGTAGGGTAGGTATCCCAGTGATGCACAAGGGAACTTCATGCTTGGCAGTCAAACAAAATTGCACATCATGTTTGGTAGTTTGCGAAACAACCAAATTACTAACTGATACTACAGTCATTCAGGGTAACTTTGAACTTTGAGGGGGGGCGGTAACTTAGCACCACTTCATATTTTTTAGTATATTTGACTTCAAATGAACTTGTAGACATGCTTAGTGCTACTCAGAGGCGTAGCTAAGGGGGGGGGGCAAGGGGGGACAGCTGTCCCCGGGCGCAGCGTCAAAGGGTGCCAAATTAATGTAAATTTATTTTATTTTTAAATGAAAAAAGAAAATTTTTTGAACTGAAAAGGTGTGAACATGTTCGACAAAAAAGTGGGAGCATCGCAAATCATATCGGGGATGACCAATGTAGCACAGGAGTGCGTGCGAAATAGTCTTAAAAGGCAGTGAAACAACTTTTGAGTTGGAATTTGGATGTTTTCTATGGATCGGACCCATGATGACCCTCTAGGAAGGGTTAGGGGCATTTTATTTGAGCAGCAGAGATAAAAGAACCGGACGCCCAGGGAACCCAGGAAAGGTCACTTGAGAAAGAAAAAAACAAATAATTTTGCGAAGCCAAAAGTGTCCCATTTTGCCCTTCAAAGTGAATGGTCGCTAATAAAAATGCAAGTTAAAAGGGCTGCTTTTGAGAGCTATTTGTCATTTAGGAAGCATAATTTTTTTTAAAAATCCCTGCCAAGAGCGCCCCTAGGACCCCAGGGGCACGGAGTAAGAGGGCGCAAAATCTTCAGTTGTCCCCGGGCGCTGAAAGCCCTAGCTACGCCTCTGGTGCTACTCTCCTGGCAAGGTGATAAAATCACTTTTTTCTCTTTGTTTAAGCTCCAAAAAAAAAAAAAATAAATAAATAAATAAAATAAAATAACAACACTGTACACAGCTAATTGTATAATTCAATAGTTCTAAAGTTACTGCTTGGAAGCTATTTTTGAATGCTGATTTAAAGTTGCTGAAAACTTATTATTTTTTTCATCTTCTAAATATAGGGCATTTTTTATTTAGTATCTGTGATTATTTATTCAGTAATATTTAGTAAAATGTCAAGCAATTAAGGCATTGCAATTGTATAACGTTTTCATGGCAACTTTGAGCCGGCTCAAAGTTAGCCTTAGATTTGTTGTTTACCGATTGTAGATACATTCTACATACAAACTAAAATCTTATTCATTTATGCATGTAACTAAAGTTTGCAGATAGCAGCATTAGAAAATATAAAATATATATTTTATATAAAATATACAGTTTGATTATAAAAACATATAATTAAATTGTAAAGAAGCATATATATAACCAGATATTCTATTAAATTTAAATAATAGGATTTATGATATTCAGATGTACACTGAGAATATTTGAAAAAATGCTGTTAGTATGTACTGTGAAAAGACTTGAGTGATATTCAAAATAAACATATAGAATATAATATAATACAGCTCTCTCCTAAGTGCAAACTATTACTTTTGTTTTAACATAATTATTGCTTAAAAATTACATACTATCATAAATTGCTGATTAGTATGTATATGAATAAAAAAATTTCAAGTGATATTTTTTAAAAAATGTGAGGATTGATTTATGGTATTAATTTTTTCACGGGTAACAAAATTGGCTCCAGGAGATATTACTCCAACTAGAAATAGAGGGTTTTTACAGGGTTGGTTCGATTTTGCCTAACCCGAAAAAACCTGGGTGGGTTTTTTCAAAAAAAAAAAACAGTTGAAAAAACTCAAGCGGGTTTTTCAAAATTGTTGCTTAAAATTATATTTTACCTAAGTAAACTGATAAAAATACTGATTTACACCAAATATAATACTACATACTTTCATAATACATACATTATATGTCATGGGTATAAAATTTTGAGGGTTTGCTCAAAAACAAAAATCAACTTGAAAAAATCCACAGGTGGGTTTTTTTCAAAATTCTTGTTCAAAATTGAACTTTACTTATGTAAACAAATAAAAATACTGATTTCGACCAAACATAACACATACTTTCAGAATACATACATTATACAAGGTGTGGCTATTAAATAACGAGACTGATGCTGTAAAATATTTTCTTTTAATTTCATATATTTTTACTAGTTATCACCTTCAATATACACCCCTCCTCTATCCCTACATCGCTCCATGCGAACCTTCCATTGTTCGAAACAGTGCTGGAAGTCTTTTTGTGTCAGGTCCTTCAGGACACGTGCCGCTTTCTCCTTCACAGCTTCAACGGACTCGAATCTTGTTCTTTTTAATGCAGCTTGCACTTTAGGAAACAGGTAATAGTCGCAAGGCCCAAGATCTGGCAAATAAGGCAGATGGTCCAACACTGGGATGCTGAACTTGGCTAGAAAACTCTTGACTAACGATCCGGAATGAGGTGGCGCATTGTCTTGATGGAGAACTCATGACTTGTCCTTCCACAATTAGGGTCGTATTTTTCCTTATTTTCTCACGGAGGTCAGCAAGAACTTGAAGATAGTAATCCTAATTAATCGTTTGACCTCCAGGAACCCATAGAAGGTACACAATCCCATGAATATCGAAAACGCAATCATCATTGCATTGAATTTTGATTTGCTCATTCAAGCTTTTTTGGCTCTCGGTGAAGATGGGCTCTTCCAGTGCTTGAATTGGCGCTTCGTTTCAGGATCATAAGTAAAAAACCACGATTCGTCACATGTTATTATCTTTTCCAATACGTTTGAGTCATTTTCAATGGCTTTCAAAGTGTCAGTTCGAACGTTTTTGCGAGCTTCATGCTGTTCAAATGAGAGAACTTTAGGCACCATTTTGGCACACACCTTTTGCATGTTAAAATTGTTGTGTAAAATCTGTCGTACGGATTCTTTATCAATTCGTACAGTTTCAGCAATTGCACGGATACTTAGCCGACAGTCAGCTCGAATGAGATTACTGATTTTTTCGATGTTTTTATCAGTTTTTGACATGGTAGGGCGCGAATCATCTTCAACATCTTCCCTGCCATCTTGGAAACGCTTGAACCACTCAAAAAAGCGTGTGCGCGACGAACATTCATCCCCATACACTTCTTTTTATAAATTAACAGTTTCAGTTGCAGTTTTTCCAAGTTTCATGTGAAATTTCACAACAATTCGTTGCTTTACTGCTACACTTAACATTTTTCCGGCGAAGCAGAAAAACAACTCCTAATACAAACAAAGGCTACAGCTATACTAATTCGTTTACAGGAGTGAGGTGTATTGTATTTGAAAGAGAAGGCTTCAGGCTAACACCTGTCGGTACCCGACGTGTGGCGCATGCGCACTTTTTCTGTAGCAGCCTCAGTCTTGTTATTTAATAGCCACACCTTGTATGTAATATCTAAAAATTTTTGAGAATTGGATAGAAAATAAAAACCCACTTGAAAAAACCCACTGGTGGATTTTTTCAAAATTTCTTATTTAAAATTGAACTTTACTAATGTAAACCAATAAAAATACCTATTTTGACCAAACATAATAACATACTTTCATATATACCTTATATGTCATGGGTGTAAAATTTTGAGGGTTGACTCAATAATAAGAACCCACTTAAAAAACCCTACTGGTGGGTTTTTTCAAACTTTATGCTCAAAATTGAACTCCACTTACCTAAACAGGAAAAAAAAAACAACTTAAACCAAATATATTTTTATCATGGATAAAAACTCAAAAATGCTGGATGGGTTTGAAATTGTTCTACATAATCAAAATAAAAATTTTTTCCCACAAAAAATTCTCTATTGAAAAAAATATAGAAACAAATGCCCAAAAGAAAGAAAATATCAAAATTTCACTCAAAATGATAGATATGTTTTAAGAGAAACTAATTTTAAGAAAACAATCTGTGGCATCTAACAAAATGCTGTCAAGGACGCACAAAAATATTTTTGCCTATCGATATTTTATATATTTGACTTGATTTCTTTTCGCAATGAAAATTGCTAAAAATTATGCATCCCGAGGGACACGTGATAATTTTTTTTGCGTTTCCACCTCTAATGTTTGAGTGTTTGACATGCTGTAGCGCGTCCGTGGCCTTGATGATGCAAGAGATTGCAGTAATTTTGAAAGTAATTAGCTTAAACTCCTTTAAACATAAAATAATTGCAGTTAACTAGACTTTGAAAAAAAGTGTTTCTTAAACCATTTGATGGAATTTTATTGAACACTAAAAATACAATAAACAAGGGGCAAAGTAATTGACTTTTTAAAAGTTAATTTATAGTTGTAAAGGACAGAATGGAATAATTAATATTTAAAAGGCAATTATTTTATTATTTCAAAAATTTTTTTTATTAAAACGTAAAATGTTCTTAAAAGAAATACATAATATTTATTTATGTGTAGGCAACCTCTCACAAATAAAAATAAAGAAAACTTCAAATTTTTGAAAAAAAAAAACCCAATAAAGCCCGAAAACCCCCGAAAAAAGCCCAATAAAACCCGGAGGTTTTTCAACCCTGGGTTTTTATGATCCCCTACTCCCTGTTTAATGCAAAAGTACTTGGCAAGTGCTAGATTTTAATAAGAATTTTTTTAATGGTTGTGCTACTTGTGTGAAAATGAGTGCATTATTTACTTAAATAAATGAAAATTGTTTTCTGCAACTTCTTTTCCCCCGAAATAAATAATAAATGGGGCTTTTTGCCTGAATATTGATGTTCTCCTTCTTCTACTCTTTTGATGTAAAATTTTATGCAATATCACAAATTATAGAAAACTTGGGATGTTGTGAAACAAAAATGGTGAGTTTTTAAGTATTTAAAAATTTTATTTTTCCACTTCAATGTTGCATAACTATAATACTTTTATCAAAAATTAGTTTATTTTACATAATTTTTTCTGGTGTAGTTCAAAGTTACCCTGAATGCCAGGGTAACATTGGACTTTTCTCCACCAGACCCCTACCTGTTAGCCGAGGCCTTAGGATTGCTTACGCACCGGGAGAGGTAGTGGGGTCTATGGATTTTACATGCACATATCCCCAAGTATACATGGTGGTCTTCAGTGGGTATCGAACGCGCGACCTTCCAAGTGGAAGTCCGACGTGCTAACCACTAGGCTACCACGGCCCCCTGGGTAACATTGGACTAGGTTAATATTTCATTTTAGACAGTTTTTATAATTACAATTTCCTAGTTTTTAATAACTACACAATACTTTGAGAGTTTTTCCTTAATTATATGCCAATAATAACAATAACATTATTAAAATATTAGTGGGACAGTTAAAATTTGAGAAATTGTGGTGCAAAGTTACCCTGATTGATTGTAGTGGCAATCATTCTAACAAATAAGAATTAAATCAAAAGCCAAATATTCCCCTACATAACAGTAACACTAATTTTGCATTTCATTTTTCATAAATAAACTTAATAAAAAAATATAAACATAAATTCAAAAGCATAATGTCATATTTTACTAAACCTTTTTAAAATATATATGTCTTCTGAGTTAATTGCAAATGTTCTGTTTTTAGAACAAGAAAAATAAAATACCTCAGAAATTTTATGATCACCAAACCAGAAAACCCAATGTTTGTTTTTTGTGGGATCACAACCACAATCATCTGCATTTACGACAATTGATGGCCACCAAGGATAAGAATTCAGTTTAGCCCAAACTACTTCACCTTTTTGAAACATTTTTCAATAAATATCCTAAAAAAACAAAGATTCATCAGAAAATGTGCATTATTGAAGGACTATAGTATAAAACAGTGATCAGTAACGTGTCGATCACGACAGCGTTTTGTAGTTTATACAGTTTTGAAAAAGGAAAAAAAAATCAAATGACCTTTGATGAAGTCAAACTTAATTAAATTACGCTATTCTCATGCGCACTATTACCCTATTCTGTTAAGAGTGGCCTTGAAAGTGAAAGCCCATTTTCCTCAACGTATCTGTTAGTAGACGTTTATCCGTATGAAGTTCATCAAAAACAAATAACGAAACAGATTAACTATCATTTGAACGACTGCCATAAGGCTGAGCTTTACTAACTATTCGCTGAACTGAAAAAACCTTCTAATACAGTGGTTCCCAACCTTTTTTTAAGCCATTCCCCACCTTAGACTGAATAGAATTCTTATGGCCCTTATGTAACATGCGTAATTTTTAATATATTAAAAAATTGAATTGTGTACTTAAGAAACTTTAATGATAGGTTTTATGAAGAAATCACTTGGAAATTGCTAACGAAACGCAGTAAGTAAATTTTCAAAACATATAATGAAAAACTGCAATTCAAATTACAAATAATTTTTTAAATGATTTTTTTATATTAATTTATTATTTTAATTTAATGAGATACTTGCGCTTAATGCTTGCTGCACAAATTTTATGTCGGGTTCAAATTTGGTTAACTTCAGTCTCAAGTCTCCACGTTGTGTTATACCCAGCAGACTTCTTTTTTTTTTTTTTACCAGTAAATCATTTACAGCACTAAATCCATTCAGCTAAACATGAAGATGGAAACGGAAGCAAGAGTTTTCTTGCACATTTAGTTGAATTTGGGTATTTGATTTCGATTTCTTCACAGAGCCATGCCATTGCTCCTTTTATATTAAATAAAGTTTTAACTGACTCATCATTTTGCAATTCACACTGGTTTTTTAGCATGATTTTAAAACGTCCGAGGTTCCCCGCGGAGCCTGCCGCAGTGAAGTTTACTTGACGACACCAAACACCCAGTTGATATTTTAGTTTTGTCTAGCGAAATTATATCTAACTATTATTTAACGCAATTATTTAAGAATTTGCTTTTTTCATTGAATTTGGCACCGAAATTTAGCATTGCATTTAAATGGCTCAGAGCGAAAGGGTTAAACTCATGTCAATTCCATTTTTGAATTGCTCCCCTTAACAATCAAATTGCCCCTCTGTGGAGCATGGGCCTCATGTTCGGAAACACTGTTCTAATATGAAACGTCATTCATCACATTAACTATGCTCTCGGTGAGAGTTAATTAAAGTATGCAATCGAAATTTTCCGTTTCATCATTAAATTTCTCAAACTGTACCGTTACTTTTTGTTGCACCGAAGAATCTTTCTTCTGCAGTGCCTTTAATAACTCTTGATTTTGTTCAAGCAACGCTTTAATTTGCTCCTCCATAACTTCCGAGCAAAGAAAAAAAATAATCTTTATTACCTTGAGTTGACTTCGGGCGTTGCCCTAATCCATTATCCCATCCTCGTCGCCAGCTGTAATAACTTCACTCCACGAGTCACAACTTGAATTATATTAACATACTTTATCTTGGGCTATACTACACAGTTTGCAGAACAATTATTATAAAAAAAGACATTATTTACAATTTAACTATGTAAGCAAGCATAGTGACAAAAGCCGTCTTGGCTTAGCTGCGTGTTTTTCTGCTCCCGCACGAAACTCAAACCCAAACCAAAACCCAAACTGTTTTTAATTGTCAGTTCAGTTGGCGGTTGCCGTTAACCGTTGCAACCGCGGTTTCGAGTTTATACACAACATGTAACGTGGTTTCACATATGTTTCATTAAAAGAACAAAACAAAAACTAACAGCATTTTATCAAATTCAAAAGAAATAATATATTAATATCTGAAATATTGTTTTAGATATTTTAAAGTATGTATTTCAAGAGCATCAAAACTTGTCCCGAGAAGAATTAACCTACAATTTGAAGACAGGCACATTCCCAACACATGTCTTGTTAATAGTGCATGCCTCCCCCCCCCCCCCTCCTTCTCTAAGTTGAACTTGGCATTCACCAAACTTGTAATGTACATCAGATCAATCATCGGTCTATTTAGGTTGCGGACTGCTGGTGTAAAACAAATAAACTGATACATCAATGTACGTTCATAAAAGGCATAAGATCACTTTTTGTATTTGCTCTGATGCATGTTCAAGTAGTGATACTTCTCTTTCATATTCATTTGTTTACCTTAATGAAGCTAAACATTTGAGATTTTAGCAGCTTATATTGAACATGTAACCAACACACACCAAATATGATTTTATAAATCACAAGTAAAGCAATTACCACATGAACTTATTTGAAATCATTTAACTCAAAAGTATAAAAATACTATTGTCACCAAATCAGGGATGTAATAACAATAACCCTAGGAAGAAAAAAAAGTGGGGGGGGGGGGGGCACTTACAGATGCAGACATGAAAAAGATAGAAGGACACTTGAGTTATAAAATAAAAAAGGGGTGGGTGGTGTCCCCTCTCAACTACACTACTGTGCACTGAATACTATGATAATTGCTGTTTCAAATGCAATTACCTTCTTCATGCTCTCATTTATGACTGATAGTTAACAAGCTGCAAGCCAGAAAAATTTTCAGTAAATTAGACGAATACATTCATTGCATATGTATAAATTCAAAGATAAAACATTTTAAGGGGACATAAGATTCTGCTAAGTTATATTACATTGGAATTCTTTTATCAGAGTTTTAAAACATGTTATTTGCAAAAGCAGACCCAATAATAATTTCTGGAGGAGGCACCAATGCGTAAAACATAGGTCTCCTTCATGTATTTTTTTTAATAAAGTTGCATAAAAGTGTTGTACATGTTTTTTTATGATCCCTTAAAGCCAATTATTTCTGCAAATGCAGAAAAATTACATACTTCATATGAAAACGTACAATTTCTCTTTCAACGCTTAAGCTAGTCAAATGCTAAATCATACAAACAATTTAAGCAAATACGATAATAGAGAGCTGTAATAAGTGGAAACATTGCCAAAAAGATTATAACCCTAGGACTGTGTTAGTAAATAGATTTTCAGATCTAAATAATATTTCCAAATTTAAAAGGCTTAGTATGTACATTCTCAAGCAAAGGAGTGTTGTGAGGGAACGTGATTCAGTTGCTTAATTTTATTAAAATGTTGATAGGCTAAATTATTGCCTGGACCACAGGTCGTTTTGCTCAGTATCTATGATTGCCAAACAAAAGTGATTTTATTTTAATATGTTTCATGTATTTATTTATACAATAGCTTTGGAATTTTATTTGTACGATTAAGAAAATAATTAAAAATTGTTTAATGGGATAAAATTTCTTTCCCCCCTTTGGGAGGGGCGTCTGCCTTTCTGCCCCCCCCCCCCCCACCCCCTTAAATCCGCCTCTGTTTATTTATATCATTTCTTGCATTACAAGTAAAAAAAGATTCTATTGAGAGGAAACATTTTATTTTTATTTATAGAAAGCAAGTATTATGAAAAAAATACATTTTCAACTAATTATGTGATTAAATTCCCGCTGGATTTTGAAAATTAAATTGCACTACATTTTAAAATTGCTAAAATATCCCATGGATATTAAAAAGCCATGAACATTTCGTGTGTATTATTTATTCTTCACACGGAATAGTTAAGAAACAAAGAAAATAACAGAAATTATTATTTTAAAAAATATAACGTCCGATTTTCCAATCAAATCTGTGTATCGTAGATTACTTAAATTATTTTTCCATAAAAATAATAACAGCTAAAAGATACAAAACTATTAGTCAAACTCATGTACAAAAATGTAAACAGTCTGTGATACATTTTATAATTTCTTAAAACGCGGGCATTTTTCAAAAGATGCAGTTCAATATCCATTTCATTTGTTTAATACAAATAAATACCTTTTAAAAATTGTGTCGCAAGTAAGATTTATTCTGAGCTGCCTTAAATCTTTACGTCGAATAATAATCACTTTCGAACATGTGCTTTAGCGGCCCTGCATGTGCTTCACATAAACAAACAACCAGATTAGAGCGCCAAATGCAGGGTTGCCAGATGACAATGATCACTCAAAGCCAAATCGGTCTGAGAAAAAAAAGCCAAACAATCGACTTTGCCTATGGTGACATCAGGTTTCCTTTTTCGTGGTGAATATTTTAAACCATGTTATATTACCCTTATTAAATTAAAATCTTAATTATGTCCCCCTTATTATTTTTTTTAAAAAGCAGAAAAAAATCCAAAAATGAGACTCAACATGCGATTGCTTTGCTAAAGAAGCAAGCAGTGAAAATTTCAAGATTACTCATTTTTATTATGTAAAGGGTGGAAAAAACCCGGTTTATTCCCGGGAATAAACCGGGTTTTTAGGGAAGGAAATTTTGAAAATTCCCGGGAGTTTTCAATAAATTTTAATTATGGAAAATTTTAATTTTAAACTTTTAAACTGGTGCATTCTCTTTTAATGTTGAAAGCAAACTTAAATTACTCTTTATAGGGCATTCGCAAATGACGTCACGCTGGAGGACAAGCAATCGCTGATGATGATGATGACAGCTAAACTTCTACCTTCGTTCGGCTTCGATGCGATCTTTCACCACGTTGCGTTACAATTATTTTGCTCTTTCCGTTACAATATTTATGTTTAATTAACTTGTTTTGCATTTTTTGTTGTTTTTATGTAGTCTGTTTTGTTTGCTTTACTTTTCTCTTTTATTAATTTTGTTGTTTGATTTGTTTTTAAATTGTTTCATTGTTTTTAGTTGACATTGTTTATTCATTATTGTTAATTGTTTTTGTTTTTTTCATCGATTTTGTTTCTTTATTTTTCTTTTTTGGTTAAAAGTAATGCCCGATATCCAATATGTATACGTCTTACAAGAAACAAATCCGATGTATCAGTGAAAGATCGCGAAATTTCACTTCGAAAATCTGTAAACATCCTGAATGTACTTTATTTCCCGTATTTTACGTTTCCCCGTATGTTACGTTTTTTTATTCAGTCCATTGGGAAAGTTAAATCGGCTTTTCATGTGTACCTTTTCCAACTTTCTACTGCCTAAATGTTCCTACTGATTAAATAGATTTTAATATTTTGTTTCTTCAAAGCAGCATCCAAATTTATCCATACTTTGTTTATCTGTTTCCCTTTTTGAAGTTAGTTTCTCTAATTTATTACTATTACAAAATTCAGAAATGTATGTTAGCAAAATTTAAAGCTAAGATACAGGATATTAGCGATTTCCTGAATATTCTCTACATGCACTGAAACAACATCATACCCAAGTCAAAATTTATGCTAGTTTTGCTTTGCTAACTAGCATAAAAGATGCTACTGATAGCATATCAAATTAGCATCAGATGCTTAAAATATTTGCTAGTTTAGCATGAAAAACCAGCATGAGATGATTAAAATTCGAACACAATTTATGCTTATTAGCATAAACAAAAAACCATAGAATGCTATAAACTGTTGCTTATTTAGCATAATTTTATAGCATCACATGCTATAAACTGTTGCTTATTTAGCATAATTTTATAGCATCACATGTGTAACGGTGCGAGAGTGGCTGTAAAGCGCCGGGAGTCGAACCGAGATCGTTTTGGTGGTCATTTCTTTACCGCTATCCCAAAAGGCGCGCCCCCTGGGCAGGAGCAAAGAGGGCTATTTGAAGCACTGACTCGCACTGCTACGTACTCCGCCCCCAGTGAACGAGTAGGGGAAGAGTGAACGATATTTTACCACAGATAGGTGCACCAGCGCGAGAGAAAGGCTGCGTCAGGTTGCTGCTTGAGTGAGTGAAGTTTGGGCCTGTTTCCTCGGGTCCGTGGCTGGGCTCAAGTGCGAGCGCGTGCTGACTGCACGAATGCGCTAGAGCAAGTCATCTCGTGGCGCCATCTGTGGAGTGTTCGAGTATCCATTGCTGCGTGCGTAAATGCCGGGTCACCAGATGTAACGGTGCGAGAGTGGCTGTGAAGCGCCGGGAGTAGAACCAAGATCATTTTGGTAGTAGCCGCATTTTTTACCGCTTTCCCAAAAGGCGCGCCCCCCGGGCAGGAACAAAAAGGGCTATTTGAAGCACTGACTCGCACTGCTACACATGCACGTGCTATAAATTGTTGCTTTTTTTAGCATAGTATTAAGCATCATATCTTTGGGTTGATTATTTAGCATAATATTAAAGCATCAGATGCTGGCTTTTTTTAGCATAAATACTGGGATAACCGTGAGCTATGTTGTCCAATAGGGAAAGAAAACCCTTTAAATTATGTATATTAATGTACTACATCGGACATTTATAAGTGTTTTAAACTAACACCTTTAATAATGTCCGATAAAACAAAAAAATATTTTTCACGTCATGAAAAGGCCACTAAAACCTCATTACTTTTTGTTTTTTAAAAGCTGTATGAACCATGTATGTAACTCTCTTGTATGCTAGTTGTCTAGCATTTTATGCTACTTAGCATAAAAAAGCAAAAAATAGCTTGTCAAGGTAACTACCTCAGCATGCTTTTGAGAAGCTTGCAGTGCTAGTTAGCATCATATGCTAGTTTTATAGCATAAGATCCTTTTCTTTTCTGTATGCTAGTTGTATAGTATTTTATGCTAGTTAGCATAAAAAAGCAAAAAATAGCTTGTCAAGGTAACTACTTCAGCATGCTTTTGAGAAGCTTGCAGTGCTAATTAGCATCATATGCTAGTTTTATAGCATGAAAAGCTTTTTCCTGTATGCTAGCTTCATAAGCATGGCATGCTAACTAGCATAAGGAAGCATATTTTAGCAAAAAATTAGCATACATAGCATAAACATAGCAAAAACTTGCATATTTTTTATGCTACTACTAGCATAAATTTTGACTTGGGTACTAAACATAATAGAAACATTCACCAGATTTCAAACTATGTTATGCATTACCTTTCTAGAAGTCTGCAGAAGAATAAAAAACTTTTTTTATTATCTCATTCTTATGTACTGGGCTAATATTTGTTTCAGTTTTCAGATTGCTTGTTAAGTTAGATTAACTTTTTTTCCTCACTAAAGTTAATTTCATAAAATTAACAGAATTTTCCCAAAATAAATCATACTTCGGCAAAAAGTAATCATTTTTTACATTTAAAAAAATTAAAATTCACTTAGAAAAAAAAAAAAGGCTGCCGCAAAAAAATTATGATAGACCTTGTATGCCAAATTAATTTTACTCATCCTTCCAGTCACCACATGCATGTTTGCCATTTTCTTGACAAAAACATCTCACACCCATCCACAAGAGAATTGGCTATATGCTAGCAGGCTTTTATAAGCTTTAAACTCCTCATATGTATATGCACCGACACCATAAACTTAAGTAATTTACAAGGTCTATGCAAGTCAAGTCCGCCAAATCAGACACATTAGTTGAAAGTTCATTTTTACTTAATTAATATGGGTTCTTATTGTCGATGATCTTGATTTTTTTCGATAAATCTTTGTTTAACTTCATTATCAAGGCTTTTGCAATGTTCAGAATACATTTTAAACCTAGGAAAAGGATAATGCAGTAATTTTGCATAAGCATCAACAGGCAACACACATTTGGATTGTGTCAAGCATAAGGGGCTTCCTCTCCCCCTTAAAGTATTCATTATATATAGCTACAAAATGATTAAATAACAGTTCTTTCTATTTTCATTTAATAAAAAATTAAAAACAAGTGAAAAACATAGGATTCTTTTTTCAAATACCATAAAAAAAATCATTAAATTTGACAAACAAATAAATCTAATGCCTTAACTGTTTGACATTTTATCAAATATTACTGAATAAATAATCACGGATACTAAAAAAAAACTATATTTTTTATCAAAAATATTGTTCTGTTATGCATGGAGTTGCTCACTAGCTAATGTGCAAGTACATCATACAAAAGTGAGCATAAAATAATCACTTGTCATACTTCATTTAAAATAACCAATCATGTGGGTAACGGTATTTTATGTGCAGTGGGAAATTTGTTCATTAGTGTATATTTTTATTGAACTGGAGCAGGGGTGCAATTGTTAAAATTTTTGGTTCTGTCTAATTTTTACATTAGGAAAAATGCATAGCTAATTAATTGGACATTTACAAAAAATACTAGATGAGCAAGTGAATAAGAGGCAATGACCAAGGAAGGAAACACATTACAGGGATTCAGGTGTATCAATAATGGTTAAAAGGAAGTACGAAGGCTTTTTGGGATAATTCTATTTTAGGTACTGAAAATACTAAACGTCTACATAGAACATAACAATGATTCGAGGCATTGATTTTGGAGACCACGATTACAGGGATATACATTACATCAATAAGTAATACACTACCACCCTGCCTCAGTCGTTCCAACTGTTGGGTTTTAAAAAAACTAAATTGCTGGTTTTCTATGTTCCTTTAGATGGTTCTTCAGAAGTGGAAAATTTTAAAGCATTTGATTATTTTAAAGAAAAGTTTCATTCTGCAAAATGTCTTAGTAGAAGTCATCTTCATAACTTACCAGCATTTTAAGACTAACAAATGTATTAAGGACCAACCAGACAGTGGAGCACCTGATATTTCTGAGGATACTAAAAAGGATGAAAGGAAAGAATTTTTTAATATGGTTAGAGGGTTTTAGATGATTAGAAAATTCATATTTGAGCAATTAGACTTGAAAAAAAAAATAGTTAGACTATATTTAAGGGTGCCCCTTGATTTTCGCCAAGCTGGGTGTTGCAAAGTTGCAAACACAGTGATGTAGTCGAGGGGAGATGACGTCCCCCTACCTTTTTATTTTAATACAAGCGTCCCCTCAATCGTTTTACATTTTAAGATAAGCGTTCCCCACTTTTTGATTTCAATTGTATCAAGCATCTCCCCAATTTTTTTTTCAGGACTACACCACTGTGTAAATAGAAATGGCGCCAAACAAAAATCGCCAATTTCGCAAAGGGTAGTAGCCTTAAGTACATCTTTACGGTAGCGGATTTAGGATTAGGCTCGTGAGACCCGGGCCTAAGGTGGCAAATTTTGAGGGACGCCAAAATTTTTAAAACGACTGAAATTGAAAATCAATTGGGTTTTCTGTAAACTGTAAGACCAAATTTTACAGTTTATTTTATTGCGCGCTCTTACTATCTAAACATAGTATCATTTTGAGGGAAGAATTTCTTCGTTAAAAGTTAATCAGGCTAGTACTAAAATCTGAATATCTAACAAAAAGATTTTTAAAACTTTTTTTTTAATGCTAGCATATGTTTAATTTATACCTGAATTAAATTTCTTATCATTATTGTTTATTTTTACACACACATATATATGTATGTATATATATAAACTTTTCTTTCGTGACAAAGAAAAAGGGCGCCATATGTCTCGGGCCTAGGGCGCCCTCAAACCTAAATCCGTTACTGTATCTTTACCACTAAAACACTGAAAGAAATGATGAATTTGCAAAGGTGTGTGGCTGCAGTATCTGCTTTATTTATATTCTAGAAAATAGTGCCAAAATTACAGGATTAACTGGTATTCAACTAAGGATTGATTTTAAAGCAAACTCCACTTAGATTCGTGTTTCCGAAATTATTAAAACAAGTATTCAAGTCGCTGAAATTACTAGACCCGTACCTCCCCTTGCAAGACCAACTGAAACAAAACCTGCCGTCTTTCAGCATTCCAAATTATTAAATGTTGTTCTAACATTGTGTTTGTCCTGCCTTGTAAAATAAAAGCAGCTGCTTTACAGCAATACAAAAATATGTGCAAGCCTATGTTTACACTTGATGGGATAATATCCTAAAAGTCGATCAAAAACGAATGCCGTAATAAGTAAAGGGCAAACGTAATCAAAAGACCATTGGGATTTATTTCCTCCATTCTTTTCAATCAAAAAGTACAATTTGTATAAACATAATTAAGTTACGAAATAGAAATCAAAGCATATACAATTAAAATGCAACATATGCATGTTGAAACAGTGTATCACTAAAGACATGCTAT
The DNA here is from genome assembly GCA_038502835.1 of Octonoba sinensis. NCBI lineage: Eukaryota > Metazoa > Arthropoda > Arachnida > Araneae > Uloboridae > Octonoba > Octonoba sinensis. The sequence goes on along the minus strand of CM076598.1, from coordinate 209,824,922 downwards.
AAAATACAAATGCATATGTCATAAAAAAAAAACATGTTGCATAGAATACCATTTACTAAACAGTTAAAAACAAATTCTAAAACATGTATTTGGGTTGAAAAGTGCACTAGTATACAAGTATTTGTTAATTACGCTAAAAACCACGAACAAATGACTAAGTTCCCTTTTTATATCTCGTTCTAATGTACGGGGTTAATTTCTTTTTTCAGTTTTATGCTAATTTGAGATTTTTAACTATTTTCTCACTAAAGTTAATTTCATAAAATTAACAGTTCTCCAAAAATAAAATAACATTTTGCACTTCAGGAATTAAAATTCACCAGAAAAAGAGCAGCAGTAAAATATTTTGGACAGATTCTGCATGCTTTAGCATGCAGACTATTTCTCACCTTTACATAGTCACCACACACATATTTGCTATTTTCTTGGCGAAAACATTTGAAATTCATAAATGAGAAAACTGGTAGAACGCCTTGCAGGCTTTTATATGCTTTACATTCATCAGAAGAATATGCACTAACAACGTAAAATAAGTTATTGACATATCCATGTAAGTCAAGTGCGGAAAATCCGATACGTTTAGTTGAAAGTTCGTTTTTACATAATAAACACAGGTTTTTATTGTTGATGATCTTGATTTTTTCAATATATAATTCCTCAGCTTCAGCCATGTTGAAAGCAAAGTTAAATTACTCTTAATTATTAAAATGTTTGAAAACAAACATAAGTTTTATAGTTTAAGTGACTACAGAATTTAGAAAGAAACAAACCAAACATCAAAAGCATTTAGTATGTCAACAAATGCTGAAGAAGCTTTTTCAGTAAATAATCCTAAAATACTTTCATCAAAATAAATAATGATGCATAATATTGCTGGGAGTTTGTGGAAATCATAAACTCCCAGGACATTGGGATTTACTTGATTAACAACTAGTGGAATCGAAAAGAAATTGTTGAAAAAGCAGATGATAGTGTTTAATCCTATGCCTATCATCATTATAAAAGTTGGGGAAGGGCGGTAGAATAATTCTCATTAAAAATTGGAGCTTGAAAGTCATTGAAGAAAGATAAAACAATGCAAGTTATAATTTTTTTTTTTAAATATAGCAAGAAATAATTTGCCCATTTTATAAACCTACATGACTTAGCACTATTTTTTTTTTTTTTTAAACTTTCAGAAAATAAGCTTAATATCTTTTGAGATAGCAATTTATGGAAAATGTGGAATTTTAGAGAGATTTACTTCTCCTTTGTTGGTGCGCAATTCAAAAGCAATTTTTTAAAAACTTATTTTCTAATAGCATTTGATATTTTTTTTAAAATAAATTTATAAAGTTAAAAAATATTGAATTTAGAATTGATCTTTATATCTTTAATGAAGTATTATATGTTTATTTAGGTGAAGTGTTTTAGAAAAAGAAAATATTCAAAATCATTAGAATTAAAATAAAGTATGTCAAACTGGTTTATGTGCTACTTATTTATACTGTGGCTATTATATTTCATATATATTAGCCCTAAATTCAAATTGGAAAATGGCTGCTTTTTGTTTACATTCAAAATTCCCAAAATTCCCCAAAATTCCCGGGTTTTTTCCCGGCTTTCAAAAACTGTGGTTTTTTTACAACTCTACTCATTCTGCTTCTCATCCATATTTGATGTTCTTAAAAGAGAGGGCAGAGCTAATATTCATTGATAAACTACTTCAAAGTTCAAAAATTGGTTGATTAATGGAAAAATTTAACAAATGATGTGGATTTTGAGATGAAATAAATATAAAATCTAAAACGTTTTTGATTTTCCCCCCAAAAATCGCGTTTTGGCTCAAATTTTCAGAAAAAACGCATTTTGTAGCAACATTTGGAAGCCCTACAAATATTTTTCTTGCTGAAGAAACTTCAATATTTTTTTCCCCTCTTCTGTTCTTATTCTTTTGCTATATGTACGAGAAATATCCTTAGAATAATTCTCGCTGACTCTTAACAAAAGAGCGAATTACAGAAAAATTGAATGAAGGCGCAAAACAAGATATCTGACAGCTTTTCCGAGTATTCCCTCCGAATGTCAAAACGCCAAAACGAAAATTGAGCATGTTAAGATTAAATAGGCAACTGACTTAAGAGCCTGCTGATATTGGGGAGTTGAAAATAAGCCGACACCCATTTGTTATCTAAACGGTGTAAAACAAAATTTGGCATAATTTTGAAATTAAAAATAATAGTTTTTTTAAATCTTTAAAACTTCTGTTCTAAAAAACTAAAATATTTATAAAATCTCCCAAAAATTATTGAAAAGCCAAAAAAAGTCAAAGAAGCCAAACAAATTATTCCAAGCCAAACGCGTTCCAAAAAAGCCAAATTCTTCGTAATTGGCTTAAGAAAAGCCAACCTGGCAACCCTGGCCAAATGCATAGTGGCCAAAACAGCGACTTGAAGTCTGTTTGTTTGTTTTTTAACTTTATTGACTACTACACAGACGATAATGTTTATTAAATATCAGTTCTATTGATTGTAGAGCCTTTTTTATACCTAGAAATATACCACTATTGAAAAAAAAATCGATATTTATTTGAAATTTGATTATTCACCTTCTGATTCATACAAGTATATTTACATACCTTGAATTTCCTAACGGATTCACTTTCCATCAATTTTAGATCTACTAGCTATAACAAAAAATATTGCCATAGAAACACTGGCGTAGCTAGCATGGGTGACACCTGGGGCGGGTAGTGATGCTGTCACCACATGGAAAAGATTTAAATCCCTCCCCTCCCCCGCAAAAAAAAAAAAAAAAATCGCACCTTTGAAAAAGAAAAACAACAATTGAGTCATAGGCCTCATAATATTTAAAGTATTTGTTGATGGCAATGGTTATGACTGGCGGTTAAAAAACACTGCGAATAGTTTTTAACGGAAACACTTTGCTCAGCTCGAAATAGAAAAGAGAATGACATAAAAAAAATCCTATTTAAGGTTTTTATTCTATGGAGCTTTTAAAGGTTTAATTTTTTCTCCGTTGTGGCTGGGTGCCACTCAAGGCCGTATCCAGAGGAGGGGCCGACGGGCCCCCCCCCCCCCCCCCGAAATCCCGAAAATTTTCGCAATGTAGCATATATTCCTCTCTGAAACTTTCTTCAACACTAGTGTTTCAAAGTCAGCCCCCCCCCCCCCGAAAAAATTTCTGGCTACGGCCTTGGTGCCACTTAGCTAGGCCACTGTCTAAATGCCATCTCTGGCACCTGCCAGCATGCAGTTAGTAGACCGATGGGTTTGGTTTACATCCCTTGCCCCTGATGGTTGCATCTAGGTAATATCGTTTTCTGTTTTATAACATTCTATCTGATAGTGTCATGTACTATCTGTCTATCTTGGGTGAAAGTTTATGCATACGTCCTTGAGAAACTAGGAAATAAACTCGAAAATGTATGTCACTTGAAACGGTCTGTATTGAAACTTTTACAAAATATATTAAAAAACAGACTCTCTTACGTTCACTTCGTATTTATATAATCTAACCTGACCATCTTAAGATAGAAGCTGATTCTTAAAAATCCAACTTTATTAGTTATTATATTTCCTTTTTTTCGACTAAAAATTTCCGATATTTTATTATTCTCTCTATTAATTTCCAATTTGTTTAATAGCAACACTCAGCCCCCCAACCCATTTGATTTTTTCCACGAGCCTTCGCATCTTACATTGACAAACAAACAAACAAAAAAAAGTTGCACATTCATTATATTCGCAAAGCTGGGGGTGGAATGCCCCTCTAAATGATGGGCCTGGCAACATTGTCAACTCGAGTTTTAACAACGCAATTCAGTTCACGTAGTATTAGTAATTTCATTAAATAATCAGGTCTTAAGTAGAATAAAAGTATGTATATCGTAAATAAAATATGGTATATTGTTATAAATTGCACACTACATGTATGAAACAATTTATTACCTGTCATTGTTTTCATAACTGATCATTTAATATCATCAAAGAAACTTCAAGCGAGCGCACATAACGAACCAATAGGCCGCCATTTCGAATGCCCGCCATTAATGAAATAGGCGAAATCTGCGATGTCCTCCTATCTAAAATTAAATCTTAATAAGTCTAGTACATGTACTCCAAGTTTTATGCTTCTATCATTAAAGGCACAATTCGGCCAATTTTTTTCCTATATCGGCCGCACTAATAGCATTCCACAGAATGAAAAATTAGCCGCCCATGACAATAAACCAGCGATATACTTAAGCAACTTTTTTTTGTCACCAAAACACACACACACAAAAAGGAGCTATAAAAAAGCGTTCTGTTAATCCAGCTCAAGTACCCGAACAAAGAACACGATTAAAAGGCATTAGAATAGTTCCAATTCATGCATTTTAAGTATAATTAATATTCTTTTTCATATTTTTATGTATTATTCATTGACAGTAGAAGAGAAAGGCAACATTTTGTTGCCAGCAGAAACTAACAGCAGCATAGAGAAAAAAAGCTTTCATCCAAGCCCACATAGTGAAATGATATATGTACTAATTCACTGGCAAAAAATAAATAAATTAATTAAAAATTAAGTAGTAATGATAATTTGAAATAAAAAATAGCTATAAATGTAATATAGCTCAAAAAATCCCAGAAGAGTATGGAGAATAGTCTTGTAAAAATACTTGTCAAAATAAGAAAAGCAAAATAAAGTTATCAATCGCCTGTGAGCCGTAGGAAATAATTTTTAAATCGTTTAAGGAGAGACCATTTTTTCTTCTACCATGTTTTTATTTTCAATTTTTGTCTCATGTGATATATATCACTTCATAAGAAATTTAATACTAAAAAAAACCTGGATTTTTAAAATAGTATAATTTGAAAAATTTGATATTAAAAAAAAATTTAGCAACTTTTTAAAACGCATCTTGTTTTTAAAAATTGGCGTTAAGTCTCAAAATTGTTTTATTGATTTATTACTCAAAAAGCAAAACTTTTACGAATTGAATTTTTAAAGGTCAAATATTTTTTTGAAAAAAAAAAAAAAAAAAACTGAAGTACGCAGAAAAAACAAAGAAAAATTCAAAAACCTACAAGAAGAATTTAAAAAAAGTATTTAAGTTATCGTAAAAGTAATGCATAAATTTGTCATGTTGTATAATAATTTCAGGAATATTTGGGGAAAAAATACACATTATAGATACAAATTTAAAAAACCTTTTGCATTTCAATTGAAAAGAACTGCACAAAAATCAAAGCGAGAGAAAGCAGCATTTTAAGTTTTCGGCTAGCACAGTGGGGTAGGGGACACCCGGGGCGGTTATCCGTGGTGTCATCCCTCCCCCACAAAAAAAAGAAGGAAGCCAGCAAAAAAAAAAAAAAAAAATAGAGAGAGAGAAAAAAAAAGAAGGAAAAAAATACTATTCGTATCATGGGAGTTATAATATTTAATGTATTTGTTGACAGCAAATTTAGCAGTAAAAAACCTCTTCCAATATTTTTGTAAGGAAACACTTTGCTCAGTTAAAAGTAGAAAAGAAAATTATAGAAAAAATCCAGTTCAAGGTATTTGTTTCATATTATATGGAGCTTGTAAAGGTTTATTGTTTCCCCCTTCGTGGACAGGTGTTACCCCAGTACGAGTGACACTCGGGGCGGGCCGCCCCACCCCTTAGCTACGTCACTGCATAGAAGTCCTTTAACTATAAGGTGAAAACCGGTTTCCAAGGAAAAATTACTGTGAGATGAGGGATTATTCTATTCTGTGCTGGGTAAGTTTTGGCAATAAACACAACTCTTTCTTTTGTTTTGTAGACTTTTAACGTCAATAACACTAGAAATGCAAGTGAAAATTTGCCCAAGGATAAAGAAATTATTTGCAAGAAGAATGCAAGTATTTTTAATGAGAATTTAATGTTTTCAAGTGCGTATATAAGCATCCCTCCTCCCTTTTGGAACAAATTTTTAGGGGAGGTATGTAAAATTACAAAGTGCCCCCCCCCCCCCCCCCCACACACAGTACCTGTGTCCTGCACTTGAATATGTGTTTGAATTTTCTCATATATTCAAGTTCAAAAATAATTGAAATAATGTGCATAATAAAAAAGTATTCACATCGATATATACTCACTTTTGTGACACATCTATCTCTTAGAAGTAGCTATATTTTGAAAAAATAAAAATAAATTTATATTTTTGATGTCATATTAAAATGTAATTTCTAAAACCATATTTGTAAAATGAAACATTATACAATATATTTAATTGGTGTACAATGTAAAGTAATTATTTCCTTATTGATTAAGGGTCAAAAAGGTTGCTCGCTTTGTCTTTCTAAGATCAACCTATAATAAAATAATTTTCATTTTGAAGTTTTTTTTTTATAATTCTGAACAAAATTTCTGTGCTTTAGAATTTTACTTTCCATTTGAAAAGAAATATGTATTTTCAAAATTATTTTTATAACACACAATATGTTTTCTTGTTTTTTTTTTAAATATTTTTCTTCGATTATAACTCACTTTTATTTAATTAATTTTTGTAATGTTTTTCAATTTTGTTATTTTTATTTTTGTAAAACTAAGGCATTTTGAAAGTTGGCATTTGATGCTTTAAAGCATATATAAAGTCAAAAGAATTACGTTCTGAATTTTCAGATAAAATTGAAAAAGAAAAAAAAAGTCACAAATCAATACCATATATTGTATTATTTCCTTTCAAAGAAAATTACAGACAAAAAAATTGTGATAATAAACCTTTTTTCTTTTGTTTTATGCTAAGGAAATAACAAAGGAATAGTTTTGAATTTTGTATGAATCACAAAGTGAATTGCAAAATTCGTCATTATTATACGCACCGTGATGGTGCAAACTTTGTCACAAAAACTTTAATTTTCAATTGCATATATACATAAAGGTGACTGTATACCCCTGCCACAAAAAAAAAGTCTAATACCCCTGAAACACCCCCCCCCCCTACAAATTTCAATGACGTCCTCTCGGAGCTTGACATCATTTATGAATGATCCCTCATATTTGCTTGCTGTTTAACAGATTAAAACTAGTCTATCAGTCATGAAACTTTTTCTTGTTGCAATTCATAAACAAAATATTAAAAAATCATTTGTCATGCAACTGACATTTTGAACTAATGTAAACTGAAGACATATGAAACACGAACTTATTTCATAAAAATTTACTACATATATCTAGGTTTTTTTTTTAATATAAATTTTCATATATATAATATTAGTTTTGATAACTCTGCATTAGATGGCGCCAACAGTCACTTTTTCGCATAAAAGAAGACGACTCCAATCCATGAGCCCAGTCGGAATAAGTAAGTAAATTTTCATTGAAAATGACACTTCTTCGATTAAATGTGGTCTTTAGTTTTATGACACATTTATCTGATAAGAAGTTATATAATGGGAAAAAAATAATATATATTACTTAAAAATTTTTAATTTTCAAAATCGTATTACCTATGAATTGAAATTTAAGCATAATAAAATAATTTTTGGAAAAAAGAAATAGAACCGACTTTAAATTATAAATTGCGCCAAAAAGTGAAAAATAAATTAGTTCTTTAAACAACATCGATACGACTTTTAAACATAATTTTTGAAGTCGGTGCAAAATTATGACAGTCTAACTATCCCCAAGTAAACTGTTTCAAACTATAGGCCATTATTTATATTTGCAATTGATTCATGGCTACTAAAGCAGTCATGAATCAAAATCCATCATAATTTTGCAGCGACTTCAAAAATTATGTTTAAAAGTCGTATCGATGTTGTTTAAAGAATTAATTTATTTTTCACTTTTTAGCGCAATTTATAATTTTGAAGTTGGTTCTATTTTTTTTTTTTTCCAAAAATTATTTTATTTTATTCTTTTTAGTGTAAAGACATTTTTTGTATAAATACACTATTTTTTTAAAAATCCATTTCAAAGGGCTAAATAACCTTCTTTGAGTGAATCGTACTAAAAACTAACGATAAATTCCGTTTTGAAATTGATTTTAAAACACCACTAGAGCAAACAAATTGATTGGATTTAACTTTTACTTCAGAGATGCCTTTAGACAAACTCTATAACTGCTTTCAATATTGCGGCTTAATGGCAACAAACTATATTTTAAGAACGAATTTTATATTTATTAATAATTTTCCCAATCAAGCCAAGCCTATCCAATTAAAAGAAAAAAAAATGCAAAAAAAAAAAAAAACAAATGTAGTCAAATTAATGTGCGATATATCTGCGTTCAACGACCTTCTATCGATTAAAGAAAAAATAATCAAAATCGGTTCATTTAGTCAAAACTTATGGATGAAATACAAAAAAATCACTAAATTTCTGCCCATAACTTTTCTTTTTTTCTGATTATCGAATATGGTAAAACGAAGATATGGGGGACCTATGGGACATCACCCCCGATCGATTTTAAAAAGAACTATGAAAATCGGTTCATCCAGTTAGAAGTTATGGGTGGACAAACAAACAAAAAAAAAAAAACCCCCGACATACATGCAGTATGAATGTATAACCTCTTCCTTTGTGAAGTCGGTTAAAAATTAATAGTGCAGAAGTTTAAACACTTCAGCCGAAATTTTCAGAAATTTTTTAAATTATAATTGAATATATATTTTTCAATTCTCAAAATTATTTTTTTTATTGTATCATTTTTTAAATTAAGACATTTTGAATAACATACATTTTTTTGTAGAACTAAGTAAAACTGAGCATGGGCGGATTTAGGACACAAACCCTGGGGGAGGTGGCTAAATTTAAATACACTTGCCCAAGGGGGAAGTGCATTTAAATTTACTGTAATCGTAAATTTTACAGCTTCTAGAAAGTAAAATTTAAAGCCTCCCCCCCCCCCCCCCGTAAATCCATATATGAAAGTGAGGCGGCAAATAGCGAAGAAAAGTTTGACTATCGCTCCACTTCCCAAAGAAATCGTAGAAGTATATTTTTGCATTCGTAGAAGTATCTGCATTTTTCGAATAAAAAAAAGATCGCCGCACTGCATCCGTATCGTAACGCCATTAGTGATGTACACAGTGGCGTAGCTAGCATAGGTGACACCCGGAACGGTTATCGATGGTGTCATAGTAATTTCCTTAAATAATCAGGTCTTACGTAGAATAAAAGTATGTATATCATAAATAAATATGGTATATTATTATAAATTGCACACTACATGTATGAAACAATTATTACCTGTCATTGTTTTCATAACTGATCATTTAATATCATCAAAGAAACTTCAAGCGAGAGCACATATCGAACCAATAGGCCTCCATTTCGAATGCCCGCCATTAATGAAATAGGCGAAATCTGCTATGTCCTCCTATCTAAAATTAAATCTTAATATATGTAGTACATGTACCCCAAGTTTTATGCTTCTATCATTAAAGGCACAATTCGGCCAATTTTTTTCCTATATCGGCCGCACTAATAGCATTCCACAGAATGAAAAATTAGCCGCCCATGACAATAAACCAGCGATATACTTAAGCAACTTTTTTTTGTCACCAAAACACACACACACAAAAAGGAGCTATAAAAAAGCGTTCTGTTAATCCAGCTCAAGTACCCGAACAAAGAACACGATTAAAAGGCATTAGAATAGTTCCAATTCATGCATTTTAAGTATAATTAATATTCTTTTTCATATTTTTATGTATTATTCATTGACAGTAGAAGAGAAAGGCAACATTTTGTTGCCAGCAGAAACTAACAGCAGCATAGAGAAAAAAAGCTTTCATCCAAGCCCACATAGTGAAATGATATATGTACTAATTCACTGGCAAAAAATAAATAAATAAATAAAAATATAAGTAGTAATGATAATTTGAAATAAAAAATAGCTATAAATGTAATATAGCTCAAAAAATCCCAGAAGAGTATGGAGAATAGTCTTGTAAAAATACTTGTCAAAATAAGAAAAGCAAAATAAAGTTATCAATCGCCTGTGAGCCGTAGGAAATAATTTTTAAATCGTTTAAGGAGAGACCATTTTTTCCTCTATCATGTTTTTATTTTCAATTTTTGTCTCATGTGATATATATCACTTCATAAGAAATTTAATACTAAAAAAAACCTGGATTTTTAAAATAGTATAATTTGAAAACTTTGATATTAAAAAAAATTTAGCAACTTTTTAAAACGCATCTTTTTTAAAAAAATTGGCGTAAAGTCTCAAAATTGTTTTATTGATTTATTACTCAAAAAGCAAAACTTTTACGAATTGAATTTTTATAAGTCAAATATTTTTTTGAAAAAAAAAAAAAAAAAAACTGAAGTACGCAGAAAAAACAAAGAAAAATTCAAAAACCTACAAGAAGAATTTAAAAAAAGTATTTAAGTTATCGTAAAAGTAATGCATAAATTTGTCATGTTGTATATTTTCAAGAATATTTGGGGGAAAAATACACATTATAGACATAGGCGTAACCAGGGGGGGGGGGTTTGGGGGTTCAACCCCCCCCCCCATTGGGTATTTACTTATTTAGGCACATTTAGGCCCACAAAAAAATTTCTGGCTACGGCGTTGCAAAGCACATATTTTTTTTCCCTAAGAAAATTAAACACATATGCATATGATTTTATTTCCTCTTTCTCTGAAGGGTTGTGATCATGAACAAAGTATGCAGCTCATAATAAAGAGGATCTGGTTATAATCAACCCCCTTATCACCTTGGAGGGAGTTTTACAGCGAAAGGTGGCTTCAATCACTGTACCACATACAGACAAACAGAGATGCTTTCAATCACTCCAGCGGGTTTTCTTTCCTTCTTGATGTCTTTTATACCCAAAAGCAGCAATTTGGGAATACAATCGCACAAGTAATTAGTTTCCTCGGAAATATTCTCTACTGTGATGGAGTTTTGTTATCTGATAAACCGGTGTTGTAGGCTCTCCAGGGCTTTAGGAAAGAGGGTAGGCGCTGGGGTCTGAAAATGAAGGACCCCTAGCCAACAATTGTCCTAAAAACCCACAAGCCAGGAAGGGATGCTCATCAAGAAACTTAAAGAGCAGTTTGTATTTATTTATGACTTCCTGTCCAAAAACCCATTTTGGTAAAATCTTTTTTGTAGATGAACCGATTAGAAAACTGATGAACTGTATTTGCATTGCATTCTCATTTACAGATGTTGTCTCATCTCTTATATTTTAAATGTTTTTTTTTCTTCTTATTATGGTCTATCTCTGATCGCATTACGACTCTGGAAATCACCCGTTCAACGTTTCCAATCCCACTGCTAAGGTTTAATGCTGCATTTTTATTTACAATCAAGTATTATTTATATTTTAGCTAAATTTTAAAATATTTTCGATACATAATAATGTTTGCACTCCAGCGATGGACACTTTCGTCATCCAAAAGAAAAGAAAATGTGATTCAGACGATTCCACTTCTGAGGTATGTTTTGTTACAAATTTAACAAAATTTTTAGAAATTTATTGTGGGGATGAGCATTTTGTAGGGGATTTTGGATTTTTTTCTCTAAAATTCCCCTATTTCCCAGTTTTAATATTATGAATGCCTTTACATAGAAGATTGCTTAGGGCTAAATATTGAATTTTCTATTGCGTTTGAATTAAGATCTAGTAATGAATGTTTAATGTTTTAGTGAATCAAGGCCGTATCCAGAGGGGAAGGAGGACCCACGGGCCGTCCCCCCCCCCCCACACACAGAAATCTTTTGCAATGCATCATATATTCCTCCCTGAAACTTTGCTTATCATAAGTGTGTCGAAGTCTCCCCCCCCCCCGAAAAAAAATTCTGGATACTGCCTTGGCTCCGGAGCAGGGGGAGCATGTTAAGAATTAGGAAGGGCAGTGTATGCTTCAAAACCATACCCTTTATATATACATATATATAGATATATATGACTAGAAATGATGTTAATATGCGTTTTTTACACATATGATAGCTTTTTGATGTATATATAGTAGATGTATGTTTAGATCTTTGGTGAAGTTAGAGGAGTGGGTATTTGGGGCTTCTGCAACTTAAATTTTTGTAACTGGTCTTACATCTATAATGCTTAGGCTAACTCTGGAGGCAAGGGTTTGAGGGCTCGCCCCAGGAAACTTTTTGAAATCTTCCTAGCAATGCAATTTCGGGATACTTTGGTGATGTTAGAAGGAAACAGAAAGGAGTTTGGTTACCACCCCCCCCCCCCCCGAAATTTTTTTCAAAATAAAGTCTTATAGCTTTTAAGTTACTTTTGGTGTCGCTCGTGATAGTGTTCAAAGTTCTTTCCCTGAAAGTGTTTCTGAAAATAAAGTGCCTTAAAAGCGTAATTTCTTTTTTTAAAGCTTGTGATCTGAATTTTTTGCCGGGGGGGGGGGAGGAGTTGAATTGCTCCTAGGAGGTAGTTCCCCCCCGGGGGATGCCTGTAATAAACACGGAGTATATCTTTAGAGACAAGTATTTATGACTAGTAAATTCTCAACTCTTTTACACTTCTTATTGGTGTTTAGTATGTACATTTTTAGGGTGACCCCCCCCCCTTTCACCAACCCTAGTTACGCATATGATTATAGATACAAATTTAAAAAACCTTTTGCATTTCAATTGAAAAGAGCTGCACAAAAAACAAAGCGAGAGAAAGCAGCATTTTAAGTTTTCGGCTAGCACAGTGGCGTAAGTGACACCCGGAGCGGTTATCCGTGGTGTCATCCCTCCCCCACAAAAAAAAGAAGGAAGCCAGCAAAAAAAAAAAAAAAAGAAGGAAAAAAAAAAATACTATTCATATCATGGGAATTATAATATTTAATGTATTTGTTGACAGCAAATTTAGCAGTAAAAAACCTCTTCGAATATTTTTGTAAGGAAACACTTTGCTCAGTTAAAAGTAGAAAAGAAAATTATAGAAAAAATCCAGTTCAAGGTATTTGTTCTTATTATATGGAGCTTGTAAAAGTTTATTGTTTCCCCCTTCGTATCCAGGTGTTACCCCAGTACGAGTGACACTCGGGGCGGGCCGCCCCCACCCCTTAGCTACGTCACTGCATAGAAGTCCTTTAACTATAAGGTGAGAACCGGTTTCCAAGGGAAAATTACTGTGAGATTAGGGATTATTCTGTTCTGTGCTGGGTAAGTTTTGGCAATAAACACAACTCTTTCTTTTGTTTTGTAGACTTTTAATGTCAATAATACCAGAAATGCAAGTGAAAATTGGCCCAAGGATAAAGAAATTATTTGCAAGAAGAAGGCAAGTATTTTTAATGAGTATTTATTGTTTTCAAGTGCGTATATAAGCATCCCTCCTCCCTTTTGGAACAAATTTTTAGGGGAGGTATATAAAATTACAAAGTGCCCCCTCGCCCCCCCCCCCACACACACAATACCTGTATCCTGCACTTGAATATGTGTTTGAATTTTCTCATATATTCAAGTTCAAAAATAATTGAAATAATGTGCATAATAAAAAATTATTCACATCGATATATACTCACTTTTGTGACACATCTTTCTCTTAGAAGTAGATATATTTTGAAAAAATAAAAATAAATATATATTTTTAATATCATATTAAAATGTAATTTCTAAAACCATATTTGTCAAAATGAAACTTTATACAATATATTTAATTGGTGTACAATGTAAAGTAATTATTTCCTTATTGATTAAGGGTCAAAAAGGCTGCTCGCTTTGTCTTTCTAAGATCAACCTATGGGTCATTCCATGTTAAATATAACAAATTTCGGAAAGTTCCCCACTCGACCTTCTCCGATTTTGATGAAATTTTTATAGGTGGTAGATGTAATTCTTACATGGATCGATGCCAAATTACAGCTCCATAATTTGTGTTTTTTTAGTTGGACCACTAGCCATGGTTTTGTAAAGGCACCTTTTTTCATGTCGCAATTGAAATGACTAAATTGTCAACTTTGTGTTCTTATTGCTCATGACCTAAGTGGACTACCGGGCTGAAACTTGGTGATCCTGCTAAACATTTGGGATATAGCAGCCTACTAGTACAACGAAAACTGAATGTATTTTAAATTTTTCACATTTTGCTGCCAAAGTAGCTCATTTGTGCCAATGTGGCGGATTTTGACCACACTTTGCCAGCTTGTATCTGTTGATAGAAATATTTTCTGAACTGGATTTTTTCACCATTTGCACGCTACTGGCATGTCATAAAGGTGTGCAAATGGCATCTTGATTTCTCAAATAACTGCCAAGTTATGTTCGTTCAAAATTCAGTTAAAAATTTCATGCCTCAATTTAGCTTATTTTCAAAGAGCCAAAGCTCAAAAGGGATCACTCGGATTTGGTTTTTCTTTATATCAATGAAAAGAGCTCCCTTTTTTCTATTAGGAAATGTCTTTTGAAGTTTGGAGACAAAGCAGTTTTATACACATAATGTAGTTCAAAACAATGTATAAAATTTTGCTAATTACAGAAAATGATATTATTTCATTTATTTATACATGACCTAAGAGGACTACCGGGCTGAAACTAGGAGATCCTGCTAAGCTTTTTAGATATAACAGACTACTAGTACAACGAAAGCTTAGTGTATTTTTGATTTTTCGCATTTTGCTCATAAAGTAGCTCATTTGTGCCAATGTGGCGGATTTTGACCACACCTTGCCAGCTTGTATCTGTTGATAGAAATATTTTCTGAACTGGATTATTTTATCATTTGCACGCTGCTGGCATGTCATAAAGGTGTGCAAGTGGCACCTTAATTTCTCAATTTACTGCCGAGTTATGCTGGTTCAATATTCGGTTAAAAAATTTCACGCTTCAATTTTGGCTCCTTTTCAAAGAGCCATAACTCAAAAAGGGATAGCTCGGATTTTGTTCTCCTTTATATCAATGAAAGAGGTCATTTTCCTCTATTAGGAAATGTCTTTTGAATTTTGGAGACAAAGCAGTTTTATACACATAATCTAGTTTAAAATAATGCATACAATTTTGCTAATTACAGAAAATGATATTATTTCCTTTTTTTTTTTTTACATGACCTAAGAGAACTACAGGGCTGAAACTAGGTGATCCTGCTAAGCTTTTTAGATATAACAGCCTAATGCTACAACAAAAGCTTAATTTATCATTGATTTTTCAAATTGTGCTGCTAAAGTAGCTCATTTCATTGAGGTATGAAATTTTTGAATTAATTTTGAACCTCCATAACTCGGCTGATAACTGAGCAAACAAGGCCCCACTTGCACACCATCATAACATGCCAGAAGGGGGCAAATGAGGAAAGAATCAACTTCAGAGATTTTTTCTATCATCATATGCAAACAGGCAAAGTATGGTCAAAATCTGCCGCATCAGCACAAATGAGCTACTTTAGCAGCAAAATTTGAAAAATCTATGATAAATTAAGCTTTTGTTGTACTAGTAGGCTGTTATATCTCAATTGTTCAGCAAGATCACCAAATAAATTAATGCAATAATCTCTATTTTATGTAATCAGCGAAATTTTATAAATCGTTTTGAACTCCATTATCTGTATAAAACTGCTTTGTCTCCAAAATTCCTAATAAAGGAAAGTAAGCTCTCTTCATTGATATAAAGAAAAACCAAATTCGAGTTATCCCTTTTGAAGTATGGCTCTTTGAAAATGAGCCAAAATTGAGGCGTGAAATGTTTAACTGAATTTTGAACCCGCATAACTCGGCACTAAATTGAGCAATCAAGGCGCCACTTACACAAATTTATAACATGCCAGCAGGGTGCAAATGATAAAGGAATCCAGTTCAGAAAATATTTCTATCAACAGATACAAGCTGACAAAGTGTGGTCAAAATCCGCCACATTGGCACAAATAAGCTACTTTGGCAGCAAAATGTGAAAAATCTAAAATACACTAAGCTTTCGTTGTACTAGTAGGCTGTTATATCTAAAAAGCTTAGCAGGATCACCTAGTTTCAGCAAGGTAGTCCTCTTAGGTCATGTATAAAAAAATGAAATAATATCATTTTCTGCAATTAGCAAAATTTTGTACATTGTTTTGAACCACATTATGTGTATAAAACTGCTTTGTCTCCAAAATTCAAAAGACAGTTCCTAATAGAGAAAACAGAGCTCTTTCCATTGATATAAAGAAAAACCAAATCCGAGTGATCCCTTTTGAGGTATGGCTCTTTGAAAATGAGCCAAAACTGAGCCATGAAATTTTTAACTAAATTTTGAACCAACATAACTCGGCAGTTATTTGAGCAATCAAGATTCCACTTGCACACCTTTATGACATGCCAGTAGGGTGCAAATGATGAAAAAATCCAGTTCAGAAAATATTTCTATCAAAAGATACAAGCTGGCAAAGTGTGGTCAAAATCCGCCACATTGGCACAAATGAGCTACTTTGGCAGCAAAATGTGAAAAATTTAAAATACATTCAGTTTTCGTTGTACTAGTAGGCTGCTATATCCCAAATGTTTAGCTGGATCACCAAGTTTCAGCATAATAGTCCTCTTAGGTCATGAGCAATACGAACACAAAGTTGACAATTTAGCCATTTCAGTTGCGACATGAAAAAAGGCGCCTTTACAAAACCATGGCTAGTGGAACAACTAAAAAAAAAAATACAACTTATGGAGCTGTAATTTGGCATGGATCCATGCAAGACTTATATCTACCACCTATAAAAATTTCATCAAAATCGGACAGGGTCGAGCGGGGACCCCTGTTACACTTGACGTGGAATGACCCCTATAATAAAATAAATTTCATTTTGAAGTGTTTTTTTATAATTCTTAACAAAATTTCTGTGCTTTAGAATTTTACTTTCCATTTGAAAAGAAATATGTATTTTCAAAATTATTTTAATAACACACAATATGTTTTCTTGTTTTTTTTTAAATATTTTTCTTTGATTATAACTCACTTTTATTTAATTAGCTTTTTTAATGGTTTTCAATTTTGTTATTTTTATTTTTGTAAAACTAAGGCATTTTGAATTGCATTTATTTTTTTAGAAAAATAAAAGCAATAGCTTAGTCACTGCTGCAGTAAAGTTGGCATTTGATGCTTTAAAGGATGTATAAAGTCAAAAGAATTACGTTCTGAATTTTCAGATAAAATTGAAAAAGAAAAAAAAAAGTCACAAATCAATACCATATATTGTATTATTTCCTTTAAAAGAAAATAACAGACAAAAAAATTTGTGATAATAAACCTTTTTTCTTTTGTTTTATGCTAAGGAAATAATAAAGGAATAGTTTTGAAGTTTGTATGAATCACAAAGTGAATTGCAAAATTCGTCATTATTATACGCACCGTAATGCTATACACAAACAAGGTGCAAACTTTGTCACAAAAGCATACATACATAAAGGCGACTGTATCCCCCTGCCGCAAAAAAAAAGTCTAAAACCCCTGAAACACCCCCCTTATAAATTTCGATGACGTCCCCTCGAAGCGTGACATCATTTATGAATGATCCCTCCTATTTGCTTGCTGTTGAACAGATTAAAACTAGTCTATCAGTCATGAAACTTTTTCTTGTTGCAATTCATAAACAAAACATTAAAAAATCATTTGTCATGCGACAGACATTTTGAACTAATTTAAACTGAAGACATATGAAACACGAACTTATTTCATAAAAATTTACTACGTATATCTAGGTTTTTTTTTTTAATATAAATTTCCATATATATAATATTAGTTTTGATAACTCTGCATTAGATGGCGCCAACAGTCACTTTTTCGCATAAAAGAAGATGACACCAATCCATGAGCAGTCGGAACCATTGAGAAGGTATAAAAGGTACTAATCCATGCTCTAAGGTCGGCCATGGTCGGAACTAGCAAGTTAATTTTCATCGAAAAGGACACTTCTTCGATTAAATGTGGTCTTTTGGTTTTATGATACATTTATCTGATAAGAAGTTATATAATGGGAAAAAATAATATATATTACTTAAAAATTTTTAATTTTCAAAATCGTATTACTTATGAATTGAAATTTAAACATAATAAAATAATTTTTGGAAAAAAGAAATAGAACCGACTTCAAATTATAAATTGCGCCAAAAAGTGAAAAATAAATTAGTTCTTTAAACAACATCGATACGACTTTTAAACATAATTTTTGAAGTCGGTGCAAAATTATGACAGTCTAACTATCACCAAGTAAACTGTTTCAAACTATAGGCCATTATTTATAGTTGCAATTGATTCATGGCTACTAAAGTAGTCATGAATCAAAAGTCTCATAATTTTTGCACCGACTTCAAAAATTATGTTTAAAAGTCGTATCGATGTTGTTTAAAGAATTAATTTATTTTTCACTTTTTAGCGCAATTTATAATTTTGAAGTCGGTTCTATTTTTTTTTTTTTTTCCAAAAAATATTTTATTTTATTCTTTTTAGTGTAAAGACATTTTTTGTATAAATACTCTATTTTTTTTAAAAATCCATTTCAAAGGGCTAAATAACCTTCTTTGAGTGAATGGCACTAAAAACTAATGATAAATTCCGTTTTGAAACTTATTTTAAAACACCACTAGAGCAAACAAATTGATTGGATTAAACTTTTGCTTCAGAAAAGCCTTTAGACAAACTCTATAACTGCTTTCAATATTGCGGCTTAATGGCAACAAACTATATTTTAAGAATGAATTTTATATTTATTAATAATTTTCCCAATCAAGCCAGAAAAGAAAAAAAATGATAAAAAAAGACAAATGTAGTCAAATTAATGTGCGGTATCTGCGTTCAACGACCCTCTATCGATTAAAGAAAAAATCATCACAATCGGTTCATTTAGTCAAAACTTATGGTTGAAATACAAAAAAATCACTAAATTTCTGCCCATAACTTTTTTTTTTTTTCTAATTATCGAATATGGTAAAACGAAGATATGGGGGACCTATCCCTTGTAGCACATGATATCGTGGCGTCGTCTATAGAACATCGATCTATATCGTTTCATCTTCTCGATATCGTACGTCGTTCAAACAATATAGACCGTCATCGCTGTATATCACCGAAATGATATTTTCTATAATAGCTTAAATTAGCTTTATTTAATTGTTTTCAGGACTATTTTATGCATAAAAGTAACAAAACTTTTAAAATATCGCACTTAAATTTTTTTTTGAAATTGTCAAAATTTTATCAAGTTTTCTTATTGTATAAACGAGATTGTCAGAAGCTCTGACAATAACGGAAATTTTATATCACAAAAACGATAACGCGCCATATAGCATTATGTCGTCATTTTATATCACAAAAACAATAACGCACTATATAGCAGATGTCATAAAAACGATGTTTTTTACACGGTTTTCGGCCACTATTGCTACATAAATTATCTTCAAACTTTGCACATAAGCTTATTTTCGATGATAATACAATATTCTATCCATTTTATAATTTATTATAACGTTAATTAAGAAAAAATTAATAATTTTCGCTCTGAGGAAATTATCAGAATTAATTATTTGTTGAACGGCAACTTTGTTTGGAATGTTGTCTTTGTTGTCATAATTTGTACATCGCTATATTCAACAGGTAATCATTCTTATATTGTATGCTTTTAATACCTTTTCGCCGATTTTATGGTGTAAATCGTATTGGCTAAGATCATATTAATTATGAAACAGTAAAGCTGGATTCACACAGCGCTACGGACGGACGAAATCCGACGGAAAAAACGTGGCGTTACCTCGTTGTGATGGTTACCGAACAAGAATGTCCGTCGACGGACAATATCAAATCCATTTGATATTGTCCGTCACAGACGAATGGCTTGGCCAATCATAATGAAGCAAGAAGAGAGAGCTTCGGCCATGTTTTGTTTACTGTTGTGTTTATTAGGAAACGCAGCACAAGTGGGTGATTTATAATTATTACTATTTCTGTGCAGCACAAGCACTTATATTAAAGCATTAAGAGTAATGTGCTGTTTTATGTTGTAATACACAATACTGCGTTTAAAATTTGTTTCTTAGCATCTTTTATTTTCAATTTGATTTATTAATCACGATATGAGAAAAATAATGTAATAATAGAAAGTAGCAAAGCGTAGAGTTTGAAAAGATTCATAAGTGCATTTAATGTTTCGGCGCTACCCCAGACAACCACTGATATCTCTGAGATATCCAAAAAGATCCAAAAAACATCCAGGATATCTGCTGGATATGTTGGATATCTCACAGATATCCAGATAGTAACATGTTTTGGATATAGATATTGGGACATCCTGTGGATATTCAAAACATCCTGGATATCTGCTGGATATGTTGGATATCTCACAGATATCCAGAAGGTGACATGTTTGGGATATAGACATTTGGATATCCTATGGATATCCAGACTGTTACATGTATAAGATAATAGATATTTGGATATCCTGTGGATGACTGTGAGATATCCTCCATGAATATCTCAGGTATGTCCAATTCATATCCCTGAGATGTTATTTGACTTTTGGATACTGTTAGGCTTATTTTATTCACTCTGCTGCTCAAAATTGTTATATTTAGAGATTTCGTGGTTAATTAAGGTAAATAGTTTTTCTTAATTTTTTCTATTAAAACTGTGTGCTGAACTGAGAAAATTAACTGTAATTTTCATCAATTCACCTTCCGTGGTTTTTGGTGCACAGTTCAAATAATATTGCTGCAATGCAATCGCATCGCTGGTGAGCAGTGTAGTCGGATCAGATTTTGTTGTTTGTATTAATATGTTTTATATATTTTTGTGTTATATTATGCTTATGATTATTAAAAGTAGTTCAGTTTTTTAATGATTATTATTTAATTACTTGATTTAATTGCTTTGTCGTAATTCCAGGGACATAATTCCCTATTTTTACTTGCAGGGATATATAATTCATCAGTATTTTTAATCTCACGCGTGTAATTAATCAGTATTTTTAATTTCACCCATGTAGCTTTTATAATTTTATTTTCAGGGACATAATTTGTCTGTATTTTTAATTTCTGGTATATAATTTATCTGTATTTTCAATTTCAGGTGTATAATTTATCTGTATTTTTAACTTCAGGTATATAATTGCTCTGTATTTTTAATTTCAAGCATATGTAATTTTTAACAGTATTTTTCATTTGTCATGTAAATTATTTCTACAGAATTCAGTAAGATTTGTTGGATAAAGCAATTTTCATGCCTTAAACTTGTCGTTTGGGTGAGGCATCAATTTTATTCTTTGCAATTGGGATATAATTTAGAAGTTCATTCTTATTGGGTCTATTGTGTGATTATTGCTATTTGTCATTAGTTTGTGGGAAAATCATGCCTAAAACTAAAGTAAACAAGTGATTGCATTGGATAACTTATAAGAAAGTTAATGAATCTGTAAATGATGTGTCTATTATTGATTAGCAATCAACATCTAGTAATTTGACTGAGCAATATCATGATTGTAGTTCTAATGAAGCGTCAGGTTCTTCTTCTGATAGCTCGTATGAAAGTTCTGATAGGGAACTTTGCTTAGTGTCCGACTCTGTGTGAGGAAAGTTCTCGAAACCGTGTGTGTGAACAAAATCTAAATTTACTGAAAGACTCGTCTAACTGGTCAGTTGAGAATAACATATCTCATACTGCAATTAATGGTTTATTAAAAACACTTAAGAAATATCTATTTGGGTCTGATTTACCAAGCGATGCACGGGGACTATTGCAAACCGCTAGGTCTGTAGCAATTAAAAGTGTCTCGTCTGGTATTTATCGCCACTTTGGTATTGAAAACGGAATAAAAAATATCATTCAAAATATTAAAGGTACAGTCTAACACAATCAACAATTGAATTACTGGTAAATGTTGATGTATTTCCTATAGTTAAAAGTTCCAACAGTCAGTTATGGCCAATTTTAGGTCCGTTAAGCTATACTGTGAATTTTCCTTGTGTGTTCTCCATTGGTGTATTCCATTCCTATGAAAAACTCAAAAATCGTAATGAGTTTTTAAGTGATTTTGTGTGTGAAATGAAACATCTAATCGAAAATGGTATATCTATTGATGGTAAAATGTGTAACATACATCTTAAAGGAATAATTTGTCATGCACCTGCTCGAGCTTTTGTATTATGCATTAAAAGCCATTCTGGGTATTCGAGTTGTAACAAATGTTTTGAAACTGGTATATTTTATAAAAATAGAATTTGCTTTCCAAATGTTAATTTCACTGAAAGAACTGATGTTGATTTTAGAAATAGAGATCCTGATGATGAACATCATAAATATGATTCTATACTGTTGGAGATAGATACTTTTTGCTTTGTTTCACATGTTCCATATGATTATATGCATTTGATATGTTTAGGGGTCATGAAAAAGTTAATTAAGCTGTGGTTGAAAGATGATTTAAAATTTAGACGCTAATAATCAGGTAGAAAGTGTGTCAAAACAACTAGCAGAACTTAAAAACTTATTTCCCTAATGATTTCGCCCGAAAACCTCGTTCTTTAAAAGAATTTGAACGTTGGAAAGGAACAGAGTTTCATCTGTTTTTGTTATACACTGGGCCAGTAGTTTTGTCAAATGCTTTACGTAAAGATCTGTATGAGCATTTTCTGCTTATGCATTGTGCAGTTAAAGTATTAGTTACTGAGCCTAACAGAGAGATGGTATCATATGCTCAGGCTTGGTTAAAGTGTTTTGTCCAAAGTTTTATACTCCTATATGGTAAACAACATGTATCTCACAATGTTCATGGGTTATTGCATCTTTGTAAAGATGTGGAACATTTTGGCGCTCTAGACAATTTTAGTGCGTTTCAACTTGAAAATTTTATGAAAGAGTTCATATGACTTGAACTCTCGAGTTTATTCTTTTAGCAACAAACAACTTTGCCCCTATCGCCGAAACATTTGGTGATGGGCAGTGGTGTAGTCCTGAAAAAAAATGTTGGGGGGACGCTCATACATACGAAGATAAGCAATTGAAATAAAAAAGTGGGAGACGCTTATGTTAAAATGTAAAATGTTTGGGGGGACGCTTGTATTAAAAGGTAGGGGGACGCCGTCCCCCCTTGACTACACCACTGGTGATGGGGATGTTTTACCGGTTAAGTTACCAGTAAAAAATATAGAGGAACTGCAATGCTTAGAAGGTGCGCCTTTGAAGCCAGAGATTTTCAATTATTTGGTATGCATTAGTTTCTTTTAAACCAAGATTTCAGTGTATCTTAAATTAATTTTTCTATGAATTTTTATAGATTAACTTTACGTCAAACTGTGGTGGCGTAACTGTAGACTCCACGGTAAAGCGGATCATGAGAAAACTCCTGACAGATGTAGTGGCACAGGAGTTCAGCTGGATGGGAGCGAAAGGAAAGGGTGTATTTTATAAGCTGCAGCTTACAAGAGTGATATTTGGTACTAATTTATATGTATAAAATAATATAAATAATGTATATACATTAAAAATGAATACATAACTGTTGGATATACAATTATTATTAAAGTATTTTGAGCTTTATCTGTAGTGCTCTGATTTGTTTTCAAGTTTTTGTGAATGTAGCCGATAGTCAAGGATTGTTTGAAGAATTTTCCTTGAAGTATGAACTAATGAAGTCATGATTTTATTGTGAAAACCTTGTAACAGCTACACATGTTCTGGAAGGAGAGGGGTGTGAAAATACATGTTCATTGTTTGGCTTTCTTGATTATCAAACAAAGTTTTTGATTTTGTTTACCAAATTTCTTGTTGAGTAAATTCACAGTAATTTTTCACTTGTTAATTAAATTGCTATTGAAATGTAGTTTGCTATTTTATTTTTCTTATTTATTTAAATTCTGCCTTGCTACAGGTGTTTTTTTTTTTCTGGGTAACAATCAACATTTTGTATTTAAATAAGTTTTTTTTTCTTTATCGATGTGCAGGTGTATATTTTGTGCGTAAATTGGACAAATGAGAAAATTCCTTTTACATTGTTATGAAGAGAAATTTGTTCTATGTGTAAAAATTCATTCTTGAAAATTAATTTTTTAGATGCAACTAGACGGAATGAAACAGTAAGAAATGCTGCAATGGATGCAGCAGTGGAAACAGCAATAAAAAATTGGCTTCGCCATGCGAAAGCACGCGATATGAGATTGGCTGCAAAAAATTCTGCCAACTCCCCATCCCTTTTGGGCAATACTATTGTGTAAATAAATCTGTTATGTGTAAACAAATCTATTTTGTATAAAATAATCTATTTTGTAATATCTTCTGTATATAATTTTTGTGCCTTTTTAAAATAAAACAAAAAAACGACTTATTTGTTCAGTTTATTTTTTTGTCTCGGAGAACAGCAGCCTACTCTTAATCATCTTTAAGTCAAAAGTAATACATTTTTGAGAAAAAATAATCCTCGTATTGCTCATTGAATACCACTTGTTTCTAATGAAATGTCCAGAGTTACATCAGTAAATTCAATCATAATTATATCTGAATTATACTGTACACAATTAAAAAGGAGTAAAGTTTAAATTAGTATGAAAATCGTGAATGTACGAAAATTGCGAGTAATTTTAAGTACTCAAAATTAATGCTCTAAATGGATGTAAAATTTTAAAAACTTGTCTCATCTTTCAGAAGTAGTTTTATGAAGGAATATTTTTTATATTTTTTAAGTACTCTGTTTTTTTTTTATGAGCTATTTAATACGGGTTCACAGAAAAAGATAAAAATGTTTTGTCAATACTATATAATTTTTGTTACATTTCTTGCTTATATATGTAAAATATCAAAATGTGCTAAAGATTTATTGCATATGCATGAAGTGTATTGACCTGTAGCCTAATATATATCTCTAGTATTGAATATTCATTAAAAATTTTAATTGCTTAGTCAAATTTTCCTAAAGTGAAGATTTGAAAATAAATTATAAATATTTTCAAAAGTAGTTATAGGGAAATAATGGCTATGTAATTATAATTTGTAATGGAGTAATTTACATTGCTCAAATATATGTTATGCTATAGGCTTTGTACTCTTTTTGCATATGTAATAAATCTGTAGCATATTCTGATGTTTTATAAATACCTATAAACCATTCATTTGAGACCTCCTATGGATATCCAAGCTATATCCCAATATCCAAGAGATGGATGTCTTTTGGATTTCCTAGAGATAACCTTATGACGTTAAGATGTCTATGGGATATCTGTTGGATGTTTTCAGGATATCTTTGAGATATCCTGGATATCCATGGGATATCTAATACACGTCGCGATATCGCGACGTCTCAGGGAGTTCCAATAGCTGCAATGTTTTTGACGTTCTGTGGATATTCAGCAGCTATGTGGATGTCTCAGGGATATCTCATGGATGTGGTTATATCTACTCATCTTATCCAAGAGATATCCTATGGATGTAATTTGGAGATTCATGGCTGTCTGGGACTTTATTTGCATTTTTATTTAGAAAATTTTACATTTCTACTACGGTACCACATTTGCGTATTAATATTTATTTGTTGCTCGAATTTAATATTTTGCTTATTGCACTGGACATTTATTTATTCATTTCTTTTGTAAAAATATAAAACACTTATCGCCAGTATCATAAACATAACTTGTTAGCAGACAGTTGGATTCATTGACATAACTTCGTCAACAAGTCGGATCCATTGTATGAAAGATCACTTTCTGTTCATAATTTACAGGTTAAAAGATCACTCTGTCAACAGATTTGTTTTGTTTACAAATCATTTTTATTAACATTGTTATTTTTCGAGGTGATTTCATGTCAGACTGTAAAGAAAATTTGCATTTTAATTTAGTTTGCTACTTAAATGTTTAAAAAGTTTTAATTTATATTCGTTTCTTTATTGGTATATTAAAACGTAGTTTCTACAATAAACAAGCTGAGGTTACATGCAGGCAGTGGCGTAACTAAGGGGGGGGGGGGCGGTGGGGGCGGTCCGCCCCGGGCGGAGCTTTTTTGGAGGGCGGCAAAAGATTCGGATTGCCCTTCCCAAATTCACCTAGTACGCAGACTCTTTTCTCAGTTCTTTTCATCGCAAGCAGTTTTCCTGATGACAATCCATTTTCAAGTCTACTTTTTTCCCGAAAAAGTTCCATTATTAAACAACAGTTCATTCGCGCTCAAAAACATAACCTCCTAGTTTCTTTTTTTCTTTCCAAAGAATTCCTGCAAGCAACAAAGGCTTCCGCCTTTGTTGTACCCCCTAGGTATACATTTTGTTCCCGTAATAAAGGCCAGGTTTCTTGGAATGACTCCCAGAGCTTAGACCACATGGTAATGGTTTATGGTCTAAGTCCCAGAGGGACAGTAGAAGTTCATCGCGGCCTATTCTCAAGACCCTGGCATTTTCTGGAATTATCCGACGACGCCGCCGGCGCCAGTGCAAGTTTGGCAGTTGTCACCATTAGCCAAAAAATGAATGAGGCTTATTTAAAACTTCTACTTATCCTTCAGTTTCGTTTATCAGTCAGAGGGACATTAGCCAAGGTCCAGTCTAGTCCCAGTCTGTTTATTTTCTACGAAACTCGTGATCGAGCACAAGGAAAGAAAATTCTGAATAAATTCCTAATAAGAGATATAGCAGAGGCAACCAATTTCTCCTATAAAGATGCAACAGGCAAGTATTGCTATACTTTTATTTAGTTCTTTCTTTTTTTTATCTTTCTTCAAGGAGCAATTCGTATTTCGAACAAAAATGTATTTGATTCATTCGTTTCCATTTCCATACCTGATTTTGTTTTCATTTATTCTTTGTCTTCCCATTTAAAAAGTAACAACATATTCAGGGCCGGAGCTACCAATTACGACGAACTAAGCAGCTGCCTAGGGCGCAAACGTTGAAGGGGGCGCAAAAATCCAACCACCTTTTTAAAGCTACTCGGTTGTTAATTATATAATTTTGAAAAATATAAAAATGTGATCCGGTATGTGTAGTTGATCACTCCCTGCCCGTGACAAAACTTCAAACATTCAAACTCCAAAGGCATGTGACTTCTTTCTCTACAGTTACCTAGAATTATGCCCCCTCCCACCCCTGGGGTGAAGAGGTCATTGTGCGAAATTCTCTAATTTACAATGGATCTCCGGACACAAAACCTGCACCGGGAGCCTTCTACACTCTGTATGGGAAGAAAGAAGCACAATTGAATGAAGCGCTGGATAAAGCGCCCAAACTAACTTTATTACGACCGTGATTTGTTTATTACTGTTGTTTCTAATTCAAAAAATATAAGTTTGAAGTGGCGCGACAATCAACTTTGCCTAGGGCGGAAAATTACCTCCCGCCGGCCCTGGAAGTTTTCAAACTGGGCGGCCCGTCACCCTGAAGTGCCAAAGCGAGCGATTAGAGGTGCCGTGCCGAAAGACAGGGGTGCTCACAAGTAGGTGGTCAAGGTGCAGACTTGCGCAATTGAAATGGGGCGGGGGGAACATATTCTCTTAAATGCGCTTGTTATATCAAATCTTTGTTTTTAAGGGAACAGACAACTACAATAGTTACAATTAAAGTACTTTCGCTAACTAAAAATGCAAGGTATAATCCTTATTTTTATGTTATTGCCGATTTACTTATGTAGTTCTTTTTCGTATACATATATATATATATATATAGATAGATAGATAGATAGATAGATATACTTATATAGGGCCTATTGGCGTTTATAAAAGTTTCTTGTAACCGTGAAACTACTGCAACTGTAGAAAAAAAAGCAGCGAGAGAGAAAAAAAACTATCTCAATATAACACAACAGCTTGTTACTCAAAGTGGGTAGCCAATCGAATATGATGATAGTATTAAACCAAACCCTTTTATTCGGATTTATAGCAGTCAATTGATAATTTTTTTTTTAAATTTTGAACTTTAAAAAAATTGAGCAATGATTGCTTTCCGATGCAGCCATCAAAAAAATCTTTCTTTAAAAATTTACTTAATCTCTGTTTATCCAACACCTCATTTATTAATAATCTTCAGTACACCCCTCAACGATTTTTTTTTTTTTTTTTTCAACTAAAGAATATAACGCAGACACTGAGAATTCAAAGTCATTTTCAGCACGCTTGAAGTACTTATAGATTTTGCAGTTAATATCGTGTTTTATATCAGCTGTTACTACATAAAAACATTTTTTAAACGATGCTTCCAGTGGCGTAGCTAATTTCATTGTTTTACAAGAAAAATTGGTCAAATTCTAGACAAGCTTTACCATTTCAGGGGAGGGGGTAACCCCAGAACTGCTCCCTTACTACGCCAGTGGATTCTTCAAATATGCATAATTTATCAGTAGTTCAGAGCCGAATAAGTCAACAGCATAGGAGCGAGCAAGAAGGAAACCATATAAAAATTAATTACGTTGTAAAACCTAAAACATTTTATATAAATGACGAAAAATAAATTTTTTAAGTAATGCTGTTATTAATTTACCTTCTTAACAAGACGTATAATTATCTTGAAAGATAGATTTCCCGATATTTAATAATTTACTCCTCGAATTTTATTTTATTTCTCCCGAAGTAGTGTTTGCAATTTATCTAGTTCTATCTACTTTATCCCAAAATTATGTTCGTTTCAGTAATTGTGGAGGTCCGTAAGAGCAGGGGAATCCAACCTTTCACACTTTGGGGTACTCTTTGAGCTTACCGTTTTCTCTATATGAGGGAACAACTTGATTAAAGAGCAGAAAAAATAGGATATCAACGCTTTATCCTTCTCAATTGTTGCATCTGTATTTTTTTCAAAACAAACATCCTAATAAGATAATGGATGGTAATTAATATGTAGCTAATAAGGTTTTTTTTAATACATGAGGCTTAATGGTTTTGCTGCAGAGTAATTAAAAATATTCCGCGTAATAAGAGGAGAGTTCGTTAGAAGGGTTTTTTACTGCATATAAATACAATAAGTAACTAAGAAATGTTGATAATGATGCAACAAAACTTATTTTTATGATATATATATTTTTTAAAACCAACAAGCGCTCGGCAACGTTTCGCTTCAAATTTTTGATAAAGTTTTTTAGAGCATAAAATATTTATAGCATAGATCATTTTACAATTACCCTTTAGCTAGATACTTCATTTTAATTTAAAAATAAATGAAATGCTTCTATTTTTTAATAAGAGAAAAAACACTGGAAAATGTCTCCTCTACAACAAAATTTTATTAGAATGAACCGGTATTTGTTTAATTAAGTTAAGTAAATTTTATCTCTTGTTTACGTTCAATTTATCACTTATTTGAGTTAAGCTTTAAGCTAAATATAAGTACTTAAATTAAAATACAAATAAATTTTGCTACAATAATATTTGTTAAAAAAAATTATCATTCGAAAGCTTTTAATAAATTTCACAGTGTCAGTATAATGTGAAGAATTTTCTATATTGTCACGATAGATAAGCTTAATAATTATTAACAAGAACGATAGAAAACTATTCGTGACATTTCCGATTTAACTGAGGCAAGTGTGGAACCAAGGGAGTTTACAGGTGTCACACCTTCCTCTTGACATGACCAAACCATACGAGCCTAAAACTATATTTTTAGGACCTCTAAAATTTTCTGAGCAAAGTGCGAATCCCCTAATGTCTCCAAATATAGATTGAAATTACGGTTTTGGGCATCAATTTCGATGAATTTCCAAAAAAAACTACCTGAACCCCTTTTGCCTAGCCTAAAATTTGTCGTTTTAGATTTCAATTTCGAAATATTTCTAGGGCCGTATTCCGAAATTCTTGTTTTTCCCAGTGATAAAATGTAGCTTAATATAGCATTTGTAAGGCTTAAATTTCAAAAAAATTTTCCCGAACCCCCCAATTGTGCGTCGGTGTTACATAACAAGATTTATACTGCTTTCCCGAATGTAGTGGCCACCTCTATTAAGATCCCTGCTTAATAAAATCAAATTTAAAGAAACGGATTCACATCCATGTGAAACCTTTGTTAAGGCACCGCTTTTAAAAATAAAGATTTCAGATACTTTTATCTATTCATCGCGTGAATCAGTTATTAATTATGAGCTTTTCTAATCAAAGCATGTATGAGTTGCGATGGTTAATCTTTTCATTTGGGGACCATATCCCTTTATTTCACATTCAACAATATTTAACTAATTAACAGAGCATCACATTTACAAATCAGCTGAGACATATATATGTACATATGTGTGTGCATGTACACGTGGAAAAAAATGGTATCGCATATCTCATCCCCCCCCCCCCATTTTCTGCCTTCGGACGACTTTGTCCTTGGCACGGGAAAGGGGCGGCACTTTTATTATTCGCCCCGGGCGCCAGTACGGATAGTTACGCCACTGCATGCAGGCAAGCCTGAGTACCTGAGTTGCTTCTCCAAAATCAATGTAAACTTTAACGACATCAAAATTTAATAGTAAAACAAGTTGATCACTAATTTGTTCTGGGTTAGACCTGTTAAACAACCTAATTATAGGATCCATGCTACCCAGATGCAAAAACATTGATAAATCAAATGTAATTAAAGTGCAATTAATATTTAGTTTTATCGTATTGGAATATTAACTAACACCTCAACTAATGAATTCATGTTGGTAACAATTCTATAGATCAGTGTCAATGTGGGCTCTATAACCACAGGTGTAATCGAAGGACGATGTTGTACCCCCATATATTTACTTTAAAACACCCTTTTATCTCCCTTGTTTTTTAAAATTTTAACACAAGCATCCCCTCAGAGCTTTTGATGTCGATAATTTATGCTTGTATCTATAAGCATTCCCCAAGCTTTTTCCAGCACTATGCACTGCCTATATAACTGATAAATACCAGAATACTCGTAAATTAATTGCTGTGTGGGGTGTTTCACTTACGATCATCAACATGCTTTCTTAACATTTGCATTTTTTTTTTTTTTTTTTTGCAGCTTTTTTTACCTGGGAAATAACTTTTTTGGACACTGGCATTGCTGTGGGTTGCCGTTTTTTGATTAAAGATGCACAACTGACCATTTGATACATCTACTCGGTATTTTTATACATGTAAGTATATTTTTAGACTTGTAGTTGGGGAGAACTGTTTTTGGTTCAGTTTTTGCAGAAATTGTGATGAAATAAAATAATATTCTTCGTTCTATAGTTGCTTGCACATTTTTTAATGAGTATTGACCCTTCATATCCAAACCAATTTTATCCCTAGACTAGGAGGAGTGAGTTTTAATATAGTTACATTAAATCATAATTATTTAATGCTTGTGTTATTTATTATGTTCTTGCATTGTTACTTATTTTTCAATCTTATACGTATCACATGATCAATATTGTCGGTTTGAAACATATACATATCTTCAGTTTTGCATGCTTCATGGACAAAAATTCCCTTGTAGTATTTCATATAGTTGTGGACTGATAATACACATTTATTACATAACACAAGAAAGTGCAAAACTATACGAAAAGCAAAAGCGAGAATAAAAAATTGACATTATTGTAATTCATACATTCCATATGTAGGTGTCAATAATACATGTGTATTGGTAACATAAATTGTCAAAACTAGGTGCGGATCTTTGGCTGGGCAATCCGGGTGACCACACAGCACTGGCTCATTATTATCGACTTGTAATTATCAAATTGTTCATTGGGATGATAATGGAGGCTGAGTGGTAACCTTTTGAGCTACCATGCCAAAGGTCCGGAATTCTATTCCCGGGCTGGGCAGGATCGACTCAGCCTTTCATCGCTCCAGTGGATTCGATAAAATGGGGACCAAGCACACTTGGGAACTAACATTGGGAATTCTGTGTCAGGTCGTCACTTGATCGGAACATCTGCTTCTCCTTCCTAGGGCCCTTGGTCTCGAAAGCTGGGATGGGCTCAGTAGGTCATGGCCCCCATTGGGCTGTTGTGACATTCAGGCCTGCAGCCAGACTCTGACTCCAGGGGGGGGCAAACTTTTGGACAGGAGGGGCATACTAGTTTTTCATTTTCTTTCTAACATGGTTAGAATTTATGCTCCATTTTGTTCGTTTTCTTAAAGTTTAAATTAATAATTTATTTAATAATTAATGCAATTATTTAATTTATTAATTGATTTATAGAACAATTAATTAATGAAACTAATACTAATTTTATTCCATACTGAAATTATTTGAGCTTAAAAGAAATACTTGATTAAAACTTATAAAGGCAGAATTGAATTTTCATAGCTTATTCTAAGAATGTCTTTTGTAAATTAATAAAATATATGAAATAACATAAAAAAGTGAACATTTTTTAAAGATAATTTTAATGTGAACGATCATTCAAAGTAAGATATTGAAGCGTAAAACATGTATCGGTATGTTACAGTAAAAAATTGGACTGCCCATGATCCTTTCATTACTGCCTGGTTTAGATTGAAAACAGGAAAAAAAATGAGCTGAATAAAGGAAAAAGTTCATTTTTTAAAATTTTTTCTAAAATTTGAATTAAAAGATAAATGTGCATGGGAACAAGATTTTTCTGATATGACTTTGCGTTTAAACAAATCAAAAGTTAAAAACAGAAATACCATATATAATTAAGGTCTAATTAATCACGCTAGGACGGGCAAAACATTTTCCAGGTCGGGCATTGCCCGACCTGGCCCCCCTCTGGCTACGGGCCTGGTGCCATTGAGTCAGTTAGTTAGTTAGAATTGTAAAAGTGATTGTATTTTAAAACAATACATTTTGCAAAGTTTTCTTTTGTAAAATTCACAAATCATATTCAATCATTGTAAATTGTGGCCAAATTAATAATTCATGTGCAACCGAATTTAAATTATATTTTCAATATTGTTTTTTAATTCCTGGAAAACAACTTGTTGGAAAATGTTTTCTGCATATGTTATATTTGTAAAGACTATGTCACAGTATTAAATTTTTTTTTACAGATGTTATGGAAAAGACTGGTTTGACTTGTACAGGCTGAAATATTGAAAGTGTACTTCTTCTGCCCATTATTGTCTTCAAATTATTGATATATGTAATTATGTATGATCAAAATCTTGTAATGTTCTTTGATTTCAGTATTATGATTAAGTACTTCAATAAATTCTTCCTTCAAAATTTTGTTTTGTGACTTTAATGTGTGAGTACAGAATTAATGTGCACACTGTTGAGTTATATGAAAGAGGAAAATAAAAAGACAATGTTTTTCTTAAGAGATTTGTATTTATTAGCATAAGCATATTACTTTTATAAAAGCATTTTGCATTTCTTATTAATATTTAGTGTCAAAGGCACAATTTTTTTACGCATTGGCAAAAGTGTATCGTCTGTATGTTATACTCTTTGTAGTTTACAGGTTTCAAAATGTAAGGGACAATATTCTTATTTTAGAAATGCTTTTTACAGTTAGCAGGGTCACAATTTAGTAAACTGCCTTTTTAAGAATTTCTAAAAGTTGTCTCATGCTTGCATATTTATTAGGAAAAAAATAGGAAAGCTAACAGGGAATTTTAGTGTTATAACAATGCCACACTTGATTACATAAAGTGATTTACAGCTCATTTTGAAGAAATATTTAATTCTAGCGCAAATAAAAACAATTCAATTTTATCTTCTAATTTCCAGATCTGATCTTTTTAAAAAAATTGTTAGATATATATATTTTTTTCCTAAACAGAGAATTTACATTTCATCTAAGCATTGATTTTAAATCAAGAACGAAAAGGGTTTGCGTATCATTTTCGCAAGACAAAATCAGTAGCATTTCTGTGCATCTATTTACAATTAATTGCACCAACGCTCGCATATGAATCGAACGTTTTTTACTACTTGCTTAGTCCTAATCCTGGAATTCATATTATGTGTGTTACCTTCAGTAAAACGTTTAATATTTCTGCGAACATGTAAACTTATTGCTGTGTGCAAAACTTAAAATTACTGTATTTTCTGTCATTTATTAAGCTCATTGATAAGACCGATGAAGTAATGATATTATTTATGTTTGTTGAAAATAAACAGAATTTTCTTTTTATGCAATATGAATATCAATATTAAACAAACATTTTTCTCTGCGCGACACTTTTATGAAATGAAATCGCTGCTGAAACCGAATGAAAATTCCACTTTATTAAATGCATCGTCTGCTTCTGAAATCGATGTCTAAATACAGAGCAGTCAAATGACGAAGGCATCCCATTATTGGCTCATGTATAGAGCCTACGCCTTGCAACCATTGACTGAAACCCACTGCCCGTCGCAGAACCTTTGTAGTGTGAATTGAACTCACGTTTCTCCGTCACGGACGAATTTTGTCCGTCCGTCCGTCGGTTGTATGTGTGAATCCAGCTTTAATTGTTTATGCGTGTTTGGACGTGGTTTTTTATTGTGGTGGACCGCGTAATAAGCATGTTCAATTCATGTTTCATGTTGTGATGAGTACATAAAATCATATGATACTTTTGTTCTAATTTTACAGTTAATGAGGAAAGAAAAAAATCAACTACCGGAAAACATGAGTGGAAAAAAGGAAAGAAAAGGGAGGGGAAGGTAAAAAAAGATATTTTAATGATGGTAGCTAAAAATGTAAGTGTTTTTGAGGGGTGAAAAGAAGGATTAAATATATTTTTATTTACTATTAGTAAGATGAGGTCTTGAGGGTGTTAATTGTTAATAAGTAAAAAAAAAAGATAACTACTGTTTTTATTTTTTTAGCTAACTCATGACAACCTATTTTTACTTACAGGTAGCCGGGTGGGACATCATTTTAAACCGGGGACACCAGCGATTCCCACTGAAGATGGCGGCAGATTTAATCATTTTTTTCTTCTTTTCAGAGAGGTTACCCAAAAAATTGGGACAGGTCAAATACCTATACCCAATATGGAAGGGGTAGCCTAGTGCATGTTTATGCAGTAGTTAAATTCATGCCGTAGTTCATATATGCAGTAGTTAAGTTAAATTAATTTATGTATGTATTACTAACCCCATTTTTTACAAGGAACCACAACCTTTCAATGATACTCCTTAAGATCGGGGTATCTAGGAGGGCCAGGTCCACACAGCAAGAGGTAGTTAGGCTAAGCTGGCGGGATTGTACGCATAAAGCCCAGCAAACCTATCTCAGACCTATACGAGCCTTCGTCGGACTTCACTTACCCGTGCCTGTGGAAAGGCAGCCCTAAAGCCTTGAGCTAACAGTGTGGAGGATGTGAAGTAGAGAAGTAGGCTGATGCTTTAGTTGGTTGCCAGAAACTGAGCTTAAAAAAAGTGGGTTAGCTTGTTTTAAATGTGGGAACCTCTAGTATAGAACACTGACATTGCTCATTTTGTAATTTCTTTCAGAATTAAAAAATGGTTTAATATTCAGCAGATTATCCGGCTGTTAAGCGAGATAAATACAGTGAAGCCTTTCCGAGCGGCCACCTATGAATAGCGGTCACCCCTCCTAACGGCCGCTTTTTCGTTCCACGGAATTTTTGGCCCGTAGGTTTAATGTTAAAATAACCCTTAGCAACGGCCACCCAATCCCCTTCTGCAAGAATGCGTGGGTTCGTCCATCGCATTCTTGCAGAAAAATATACTCACTCCCTTCTTAAATTTACTAATCAATTTTTGTATCGGTGATTTTACAAATGAATTTTTGTGCCTTTGAGGCGCTAATTCCGCCTCTGACGAGGAATTTTCCGACATGTTTTGTGATAGTGAGCAAGCTAAACTTTCAACTTAACAGACTTTGGAAAAAATAGACAAAGTCATTGGAACTTCTGACGCAATGGAAAACAAATCAGCTAGAGATTTACTTTTTAAACTGAAAAACGAACTTGAAAACATTATCATTTCCGATAAATGTTAAAACTTAGTACAGTCTCAAATTCTATAATTTTTTGTAAATGTAAAGAATTTCTTGAATTAAGTTATAAATATCTCTTTAGATAAATCTCAAAATTCATTTTAAATTAGAAATATGCGTAAGACTTGTTTATTATTTCATATTACATAAAACTACCTTATTAATTGTTAACTCTTCAGAGCGGCCAAATTTTCACGGAACGTCAGGGTGGTCGCTCAAAGAGGTTTCACTAGTAAAAAACTAATTTGAAATTAATAGTTTAATGTCTTAGCAATTGTTTTTAGTTGGCATTTTCGTTACTTGAATTATTCTTTAACTGCTCAATTTTATAATATTATTAAGTCATTTCCGCAGTTTCTGTCGGTTATTGGCCCTCATTTGGCTAATTTTAACGAATCATAACCATGCCGCTTTGACAGTAACTTGCCATCCTTATCCGTAGGAAAAATAAATTAGTATTATTTTTCTAAATTGTTATTTCTTACATTTGCACATGTCTTCTTTCTTTTTTCTTTTTGCATCAGGTTTATATTTTTAAGACATATTATTTCGCATAATTGCAATGAATTTGGCTCTTTTTTCCTAATGTTTTGTTTCTATTTAAAATTTTTAATTTTCAGCTGATTATTAAGAAAAAACTGATACCTGCCATATGGAGGAAGATCATGTTATGTAAATTAAATTCTTGTAAATTTATTTTTAGAAAAGTGAAATTATTTTAAATAAAATTTATATATATTCTTTATATGTATTCCTTCTTTATAAGTAATTAAAGTGTATATTAAAAAAACATTTTAAGTAAAACATTCTGAGCATGAATTTAAATCCTTAGTAAAGGCCCCTTTTGTTGCATTAATTAGAGAAATAATGTATTCACAAGCAAGGTTCGAAATTAGCGGTTGTTAGTCGTTTTTTGCAGCTAAAAAATTAGTTTTGATGACTGGGACTTCACATCCAGTCGTCACTTTTGACATCTAACCTTTCATAAAACTTTTAGTTTGACCACCCATTTTTCACCGTCATTTTTTAAAATGTATTTATTTATTTTTTAAATATATTACTTTATACAATTACATTTTTCTGAGCAAATTTCATCTAATCTTCGGTTTTTTGAGTTTTTGCGATACCTGTGAAGATTACGGTATCTTCTTGACCTTCAAATTTTGAATTGTGAATTTTTATTCATTTGTAAGTGATTTAGTAGAATGACCAACTTCCCAACAGTTACTAACAGAAATTGATATTTGAACATTTTTCTCTCTTACTTATCAATAATTTTCTCATTAAAGTCGTGATGTTTTGCCATATTTTTGCGAACAGTTGCACAACTGTCTTAATAGTTATCAGTTAATATATCTGCCCAAGAAATTTGAATTATTTAATGATGACACCTAGCAGGACATTTTTGGCAACTAAAAGAAATAAGTTAGGTGCCAGTGACGCCTAACTTTTACATCCTAATTTCGAACCCCGTTCACAAGCCTAAATGTTTTACTATAATAATTAGCAAAATCCTTCCATTAAAACTGTGAAAGCCGAAATAGGAATTTTGTAAATATTATGAAAATTTAGTATTTAATGGAATAATTCATTAGTATTTTAATGAAAAGGAATGCAGCATTTTAAAGGTGTAATGCAGGCTGAATAACAGGCAAATCTTAACACAGAATGAACAACCAAGTTTTTTAGATGCAGGATTTTTTCTTTTTTAATCAAGGTGAGGGAGCATTTCTCTTGTCCCATTTTGGGACAGGAGAAATGTTCCCTCACCTTGACTTTAAAATTGTGGCTGTTTTTTTTTCTCCATATATGTGTGGAATATATAAATTTTGAACTGAGAGGTTTAAATTAGAATTTCATATAATTTCAGGTGTTTTTATGACACTTAAAGACTTGTTAAATTAAATAGGAAATTTAAATGTACTCAAATTGTACTGTTTGATGAAGTCACTTATAAGTATTCTAATGTGAACACTTCACTTTGAAGGTTTGATGATACATGATGAAAAAGAAAGACTCAACACAAACACAATAATTGAATAATTGGATTTAAATCAAGATTTGAAATGATTTAACAATTTTCGTGACTGGATACTGGAATAAAACTAAAAGTTGAAATTTCAGATAAAGTTAATTTTTTATTTAATAGTGTTGGAAGTTGCTGTTTAACTATGAATTTTGATTAGAATTTCAGGTACAATTTTTTCAATATACTCAAAGACTTATGCATATAAAAGTGGTTTTAGTATCGCCTGATATGAGTTTTCAGGAGCTTCATATACATACAGGTTTCATTGTGTTTTCTTAAAAGAAAGTCATTTGTTTTTATTCAACATTCAAACTATTGAAAGTCAATATTACATTATAGTAAAAAAATTATAAACCATTATAATGGTTTAGAATTCTTTATCTGTCAATGGTTTTGAAAAAATATTGAATAAATTTTTTTCAGTTAGCAAAACATTAGATCTAGTACGAAGCTTCTGAATGAAAAGCCGATAACATAAAATGACGTAAGGGGATAGTTTTCAATGTCACACCGATGACGTGAGGTGATATAGAAGAATATAATGGTTTTCAGTTTTCTTATATAGAGAAATGTCGTTAACAATATCGAATGATGACGTATAAGTGATATAGAGCGATATCAGAAGTATAGTTTTTCAAGTGACGACATATATCGTTTACGATGTCGCCACAATATCAAAAAACGACATGCGTCTATCTAAAAAAATCTGTCGGTTTTGACGCAGTTTTGATATCGCGATCTGATGTCGGCGCGATATCACATTTCTCATTTTTACGATATCGTTGAACGATATGTGCTAGTAGGGATGGGACACCATCCCCGATCGATTTTAAAAAGAACTATGGGTGGACAAACAAACAGAAAAAACTCCCGACATACATGCAGTATGAATGTATAACCTCCTCCTTTGTGGAGTCGGTTAAAAATTAATAGTGCAGAAGTATAAAAACTTCAGCCGAAAGTTTCAGAAATTTTTTAAGTTATAATTGAATATATATTTTTCAATTCTCAAAATTTTCTTTTTTATTATATCATTTGGAAAATTAAGACATTTTAAATAACATACTTTTTTTGTAGAACTAAGTAAAACTGAGCATGGGCGGATTTGGGACACAAACCCTGGGGGAGGGGGCTAAATTTAAATACACTTGCCCAAGGGAGGAAGTGCATTTAAATTTACTGTAATCGTAAATTGTACCGTTTCTAGAAAGTAAAATTTAAAGCTTCCCCCCCCCCCCATAAATCCATCCATGAAAGTGAGGCTGAAAATAGCGAAGAAAAGTTTGACTATCGCTCCACTCCCCAAAGAAATCGTAGAAGTATATTTTTGCATTCGTAGAAGTATCTGCATTTTTCGAATAAAAAAAGGTTCGCCACACTTCATCCGTATCTTAACGCCATTAATGATGTACACAGTGGCGTAGCTGGCATAGGTGACACCCGGATTGCTTATCGATGTTGTCATCCCCCCCCCCCCAAAAAAAAAAGAAAAAAGCCCAGCAAAAAAAAAAAAAAAAGGAAAAAAATACTATTCGTGCCATGGGAGTTCTAATATTTAATGTATTTGTTGACGGCAATACAAATACAAATACAAAAGTGACGACCAGCAACACGCTCAGGGCCCAGCTAGGCTGGTCCTAGTCAATTTAGCAGTCCCCAATGATCCTCAAGAGATTTCTTAAACGTTTTTACCCCGCTGCAATTAACAGTCGCTTCTGGTAAACTATTCCAATTGCCTATAACCCTATTGAAGTATTAATTTTTTCTAATTTCAAGATTAGCCTGAGATTTGAAAAGCTTAAAACAATGACCTCTGGTTCTACTATCAGCACATAGCTGCCAGTCCATCAACATTTCCCATTTTAATGAATTTAAACATCTTAATCATGTCCCCTCTAACTCTCCTTTGCTCAAGACTATACATATTGAGCCTTTTAAGCCTAACCTCATAATCTAAGTCTGAAAGACCCCTTACCAATCTAGTAGCCCTCCTTTGAACCCTTTCTAATAAGGTAATATCCTTTTTTAGGTACGGAGACCAAAACTAAACAGCATATTCCAAATGAGGTCTTACCAAACTTCTGTATAGGGGCAATACAACTTCCTTAGACATGTTCGAAATAGCCTTATTGATAAACCCAAGCATCCTGTTAGCTTTGTTACTTACTATGATACACTGCTGGCTGGACTTGAAGTCGAGACTAATCAATACTCCTAGATCAACAACTGCTTCTGCTTCCCTAATGACGGAACCTTGTAAATAATAGCTTGCATGTTTATTCCCATGACCAAAATGAAGCACTTGACATTTCCCAACATTAAAAGACATACCCCACTTAATTGCCCACCTAGAAATTTGATTTAAATCCTCTTGAAACTGTTTGACTTGTTCCTCCGTGTCCACGATTCCAATGATTTTGACATCGTCAGCAAAAATATTGATGTTCCCATAAATACTCTGAGTAATATCATTAATAAAAATAATAAATAATATAGGCCCTAAAACTGAACCTTGTGGAACACCACTCAAAACATCAATCCACTGAGAATAATTGCCCTTCACTACTACTCTCTGTTTCCTCCCAGTCAGCCAATTTTTAACCCACATTAAAGTTTTTCCACCAATACCAATATAAGCAAGTTTGCTAAGTGTTTAGCAGTAAAAAACCGCTTTGAATATTTTTTCAAGGAAACTCTTTGCTCAGTTAAAAGTAGTAAAGAAAAAGGTAGAAAAAAATCAAGTTCAAGGTATTTGTTTCATTATATGAAGCTTTGAAAGGTTTATTGTTTCCCCTTTCGTGGCCGGGTGTCAACCCAGATCGAGTGACACTAGCTACGCAACTAAATGTGAAAAATTAAGTCAAAAAATTATTAGTAAAATGCTGCACTTTACTAATAATATAATAGAGCTTTCTTTTTTCCTTTTAATTGCCCCCTCCCCTCAACTTGTAAAATCGAATATATACTCCATTACCATAAATGATCGGTCACTTTAGATCAGAGGTCGCCGAAACGGCGATCGCGATTTTTCATGTTTCACAAATATTCGAATTGAATAACTTTGGCTCAGAAGGAAATTCAAAAATAATTTTTGTTTTCATAAAAGTAAAAGTATATTTCAAAAGAACTGTGTGCTGCCCGGTGGTCTCTCTGGGGTGCAACAAATAAATGAGACGAAATTTCAAAAATTTCATTCTTTTTTTTTTGGATTTAAAAAATTATAAAATTTTCTGGATTTAAAAAAATTGAAAAATGCTTGAATTTAAAAAACGGTAACTCTGTGTGGCTTCGAAGTTTGGTGGCGACCACTGCTTTAGATTTTATACGTTTTGTTGAATAGCATCCAGAAAAATAGGGCATAGGCCAGGTCTGGTGAAGTTTTTTTTTCTTTCTAATGGGGCTGCGTATGGTCGCTAACTTTTTGCAGACCTAGTGCATTCTCCGGAAGTCGGCAACCATTTTTTCAAGTAGCCCCACTGTCGGCGGATGCCATTACCACTCTGAGAATTTGAAAAAATAAAATATTAAAAATAATACAGGATCTTGACTTTGCCAGGTACTTGAAAGGAAATGTTGCGGTACTTGATACTTTCAAGGAAATGAATGTGACGGGATTAAAATGAAAATTTAGTTTGTCGCCGCCAACATTTATTAGGCGTGTACCAAATAATTTTTGGTTAAATGTCGGATTTCAAACCCGTTTCCTTATACATTGTGCTCAGGGGCGGACAGGCCCACCGGTACACCGGGACATGTCCCGGTGCGCCCTTTCATCTAGAAAAGAACACACCACAACAAAAGAATCTTTGCGACATTTCCCCCCCCCCCCCTGATACTTTACAGTAAGAGAAATAAAATGAAATAATCTGCTTTTAATCCGAGCCGACAAAATCTTGATTTAAAAGAAAGGTAAACGACTTTCCCACGCAAAACCACATTTGTGAAGGCTTTAGGATGTATAGCTTCAGAGATTTGGTAAGGCTCGAGAAAGGGGGGAAGGGACAGCAGAGAATATAAGTGTTATGGTATATACTAGTTCTATGAGGATCTGTGAAGACATCCAGAGGGTCGAGTCGAGGCGTCCGTTTTGGAATATGGATCCCCTTCCCTAAGTAAAAGTTCGACTAGTCACAGGGGTGCTCACCCGGAGGGGGGAGGTCATGGCACAGACTGCGCCATTGAGATTATTTTGCTAGGGAGGTCGACTTTTTGGCCGATTTGTTGGGTTGTCGATTTTGAGGGGCTCCGTATTTTTTTAGGGGGGTACATGAACACTCTGAAGGGGTGGGCACCTCTACTAATCATAAGTAACGTATGAAAATGAATAAAACTAGTGTACCTGCATTGCATAGCCCTTGTTTTTATTACAGGGCACTGCGAAGTATTGCTAAAGCTTCATAATGAACAAGCTTCTAATTATTTTTGAAGTTTGTTGCAAAATTTCGTGGTGCCCCGTGAAGATTTCTCAGATCCTCTGCGCACAGTTTGGGAATCATTGCTTGTAAGTAACATTGAAAAACGTGAATGAAATTTGGTTGA
Organism: Octonoba sinensis; assembly: GCA_038502835.1. Classification (NCBI taxonomy): domain Eukaryota; kingdom Metazoa; phylum Arthropoda; class Arachnida; order Araneae; family Uloboridae; genus Octonoba; species Octonoba sinensis. The sequence continues at coordinate 209,782,658 of CM076598.1, read as the reverse complement.
CTCCATTTCCTGCCTTTTAACATGTTTTATTTTGTGATGTTAGGTGGAGGCGGGGCCAGGGGGGGGGGGGGGAGCACGTACACAGTGTAGACAGACGCGAACATAAGAGCTATATTCAAATTTCAAAAGGCATATGGGCGATGTTAAGTTAAAATAAAACATGGGGGGGGGGGGGGCAGTTACTACAGTAGAAACAAATTCATTTATTTTTCAAAAAGTTATGTCCTAAATTTCAATAAACAAGTGACACGACACTTCATTGGTAGTAACTAATAAGATATTTAATGTAGAGAGATTTAAATGCATAAGTAGAGATACAGTGGGGTCGATAAGGCGTTTCTACACTTTTCTATTAGATGGAACTCTGCTCCGGTACTTTATTTTGAGTTTTATTTGTTTTTATTTTATTTCAAATTCTATATTTCGCTCCAAATGAGACTAATTTGACTTATAAAATAATTTAACTTTGTGCGTGTAAACTGTAATAGAAATAAAATTTCACGTTAATTTAAAGCTCAAATGAGCATTAAAACGCAGACATATGTTTCGGGATTGCTTGGAATCACTTTTTCAATGCGACAGGAAGCATTGAAAAAGGGATTCCAAGCAATCCCGAAACACATGTCTGCGTTTTAATGCTCATTTGAGCTTTAAATTAACGTGAAATTTTATTTCTATTATAATTTGACTTAGTTCAAATCAGATTTTAGCTTATGTTTATTTTACGATTCTGTATCTAATTTTAATATAATCTAACTATTGTTTCGATTTTTATTTATTTATATTGATAACCAAAAAATAACACATATTTTTTAATCGCAACTATCTTAAAAGTAAAGTTAATATATATATATTTATAGTATATTAATTTCATACAATTAGAATTACAGGGTTCAGTGATTTAAATCGAGTGTTTTAAATTGGTACAATGGCTGGGACACCTTGAGAGAATGGAGGAAAACAGAGGCACTAAGAAGATTTTCAAGGGACGACGCCAGGGCCAGAGGAAAAGAGGAAGGCAGGTTAAAAGATGGGTAGACGAGGTGGAGAAACACCTTAAAAATCTAAATAGCCAAAACTGGAATGAAAAAGGGGAAGACATAGGGCTTTTGAGGAAAATTGTTAGAGAGGCCATGGTTTGTAAAAGCTTTGGACAGAGAAGGAGTGGCTTTCTTGAATTTCAGGAACAAATTCAAAAATTTAAGTGAAGCAAAAGTAAAAGAAAAGATTTTTATTGGCCCACAACTTAAGGAAGTACTTTCATGATGAAGAGTATGAAAAGAAACAGTCAGAAGCCGAAAAATCAGCCTGGCTGACCTTTAAATCAGTGCGCTCACGTTTCCTTGGAAATGGAGAAAGCTGAAAACTACAAAAATCTTGCTGGTGTCATGATAAAATGCTTTTGTGTTATCAGGTTGCTAGATTTCATTAAAACTACACTTTTTGGGCTCCCACATGGACTTTATTTCTCAAAACCTTGGTGCAATTAATGGTGACCATGGGGAAAAGTTTCGCCACGACATCTCTGTTTGAAAAGCATATCAGCGCTCGATAGAATGGAAGTATATGAATTGAATATTGCTAAACTGTTATCAGGGCAGACCAATAGATGCCTGCAAGAGGAATTGGCCAAAACAATCATTTTAGTGTTTGTGTTTTCAATAAGTAAGCCTGAGTTACATTCTTCTCTAACCAAATTGTATAAATATGAGAAGTGGGTCTCCCGCAAAAACGCTACGTGATGGACCATTTTGGTTTGGATATTTGAATCAAGCACCTTTTGTTTATATAGAATCACATAGCTTACTCCTACTTTTAGATTACATCAAAATATTAACTGCACATACATTGCTTGTTTCATATTTGAAATCCGTTACAAACAATAACTAAAAGTATCAAACTATAAATATTTTTTTTACATTAGATTCAAATACAACATTTCAGTGACACTGTCATTGTTAAATGTAATCCGATTGTTAGTTTTATTCTTTCGAATAGTGTTTCTGAATAATAATAATAATATGGGAACATTGCTAATAAATAAGTAATATATAAAATAATATGCAGTACAAAGTAGCAATTTTGAATTATTATTATTTAGAATTGGTTTCTTCGAAACGGTGTATGTTTTGATTTCCACTATAATACTCTTATGTACAAAACACTCTTATGTAAATAATTTTTCTTCGCAAATCCAGCCAAAAACTATTTCTCAAATCAATTATTGTTGAAATTCTAAAAAACAAGAAATAACTCAGATTAAGTATTTCATTAAGGTGCCTGATTCTTTGAACAAAATTGCTCCATTTTCGTTTTCTCAATGATGGTAAATGTGGTGCCTCTCTCCATGTGCCTAAAGAATTATTTTAACGGGTGTAGAAATATTTAAGGGAAATAAACGAAAAATATTATACAAAAGTGTAGTAATGAATTTTTCTTTTCGTTGTAGATTACTTTGTTCTTGTATTAATTAATAATAATTTTATTCCCACCTATTTAAAAAAAGAAACGAACAAACATAAAAAGTAAGAACAACCTCATATTTTAATAATAATCCTGAAATTATTTTTGTATTTAACTTATCTGTTTATTACAAATTATGTATTCATCCCATCAGTTAAGCCCAGATTAGAATAGTCGCCCCTGTTTTCCAGTTAAAACAAAATTTCAAATAAGACTGCAGCATAAGCATTTCATGCAAAACAAGCTTCATGCAAACATGAAGTTATGACTGATATTAGGAGCTCAAATTTTCCAAAGGAGGCATTGAAACCTCATGTGTCACGCAGATACCATCCTATATATATATGTGTGTGTGCCCTTTGGTTGCCGCCCTGTGGTTAGTTGGCCCACCGCCCTTCTTGGGGTCCCAGTCCGTCCCTGATTGTGCTTATCGTACTCGTTCTGCCACACTTTCGGGACAAACTATACGAGTACATATATGCAATATATATATATATATATATATTTATATATATGTATTTTTTTATCTGAAACATAAACATATATATATATATATATATATGTTTTTTTTTATTTATTCCAACGAGACTGCATATGGTTACTAACAATTTTGTAGACCTAGTGCATTCCCCGGAAATCGACATCCATTCTTCAAGTAGCACTGTCGGCGGATGCCATTACCCCTCTGAGAATTTTGACGCTCAGTTTCCCCTAGTGGCCGCACCTGAGCTCTCACTGATGTCAATTGCACTATGAATTTCATTTAGCCGAGAGCATCCACTCCAAACGGATACTCAAGAGATCTTCAACATGCCACATAATCATACGACATGGGCGCTGTCGATTTTCTGCATCTTGAAAATCCACCGACTTGGGCCAGGGTTTGATCCTGCGAACTTGGGCGTACGAGGCCTGCGCCTTACCACTAGGCCATCCTGCCGGCGGGTCTGGTAAAGTGGTCATACAACTAATAAAAAAAAGCTATATATAGCTTCGAAATAAACAGTAGGATTGGTGGTAGTTTCTTTATTTTAACTTTCAATAATTAAAAATTAATGCTTTACATTCAAAATTCAATTAGCGGCGAATTTTTTACCACTCATTGAATTTTTTTTTAAGAAAGCAGTTACTATGTTTGCTTACATAACACTTTGAAATTGCAACACCTCTTTTAACTTCTGTTGGAGATTTTTTAAGGAGAATTTGCAGCCAATTGACGGTGCAGAAAACTTTACACAGATCTCAAAAATACTTCCTCACTAACGGTTAAGCTAAATTTATTGCATATATTATTTTAGAGCAGTGTTTCCCAACACTTTTTTCCCTTGCGAACCCCTTCTAAGGTTCGAAAGAAAATGGCGACCCCCTTTCTGAAGTCGTTAGTAACGGGTGACAAATCTGAAAATTTACCAGCACATCTATTTTCCATGTTGCACAATATTTCATCATAAGAAGTGAAAATATAATTATTGTAAAATATCTAAGTTTAAATAAGAACTAAAATACAGCTACAAATATATTTTTTTATTATTATTACTTTTTTATTATTTGTTCTTTTGAATTATTATTAGAGCAGTAAACATATGTATTCCTTTAAAATTTTAAAAATTGTTTTCCCGATAGGTTCCACGTTCCGGTTGTAAAGTACAAAATTCGGAAATGTTTTGGAAATTTAAAGAAAAATAAAAATCTACATATTTTCAAATTTCTAAATTTTGATATTGCGATAACGCGGGAAAGTTGGAATAAAGTGTGATAAATGAGGGTCCAAATTTAAAATTAATGAATAAATATCTTTTGATTACACTTTAGGCTCTGCATAATGAAAAAGTAACCTAAAATAATGCAAATTTTTACATTTTTGGAGTAAATTATTATGTTTCCGACTCGTTCTTGGAGGAGCAAAATACGTTCTAAAACTAAAAATTATTCAATAAATATCAGATCGGTATCGAAATGATGTATTGGATTGTGATCCAAATTAGAAATCCGGCATAAGTAGAAATAAGTGCATTTCAAATTTTACATGTATGCTTCCCCCGCCAGTTCACTACTTTTCCGCATTAGCTAGAAAACAATGTTCGTACTAAAAAAATCATTTTGTTCTCCTACTTAATAATGCAAATTTATTCTTTCATTTTTTTTCCGTTCAGGTTAGCGATAAAAAATTCCGCCATTGCAATAGTTTTTCCGCGAACCCCCTTTCTGCACCGCGTGAACCCCCAGGGGTTCGCGAACCACCGGTTGGGAAACGCTGCTTTAGAGCAATGTAAAATTTGGTAAAGTGGTCATTATACTATACACTCTCAAAAAAAAAGAGCTCTCACTTTTGACGATCCTGCAATCGTCACGAAAATTTCGCCATTCACAACAATTCTTTCCTCCCGCGATCACGTGACTCGAAAACGTTACTACACAAATTTCGCCAATTTGACGAAAGGTTTACTCGGAGCATTTTTCACGAAGTCATTTCGTCAAATACGACGAAAGTTTCGTGAGATTTGAGCATGCGTTTCTCAGAGGCGTAGCTAAGGGGGGGGGGGGGGGAGGGACAGCTGTCCCCGGGCGCAGCGTCAAGGGGGCGCCAAATTATTGTTTATATTATATTTTTAAAAGCGAAAAGTAGATTATTTGAACTGAAGAGGTGTGAATGGTATGTTCGACAAAAAAGTGGGAGCATCTCAAATCATATAGGGAATGACTGTAGTGTAGGACAACTTTTGAATTGGAGTGTTTTCTAGGGATCGGACCCGTGAGCAGCAGAGATAAAAGAACCGGACGCCCAGAGAACACAGGAAAGGTCACTTGAGAAAGAAGAAAAACAAATAATTTTGCGAAGCTAAAGTGTCCCATTTTGCCCTCTAGAGTGAATGGTTACTAATAAAAAGGCAAGCTAAAAGAGCTGCTTCTTACAGCTATTTATCATTTAGGAAGCATAAAAGGTTTTTAAATTCCCTTCCAGGGCCCCCCCCCCCCGTAGGCCCAGAGGGGCGCGGAGTGGGAGGGGCGCAAAATCTTCAGTTGTCCCCGGACGCTGAAAACCCTAGCTACGCCTCTGGCGTTTCCGAGAGTGTAACCTTAACATGCACCCACTTGTTTTAAAATTACTTAGGTTAATTTATGAGGTAGCAGGGATTAATTTGCAAAGCAACTCCACAGAAACTCCACTACTGTACTTCTTTTCAATTTTATCAGAAGTTTTGCTCATTAGAGAGAATTCAGGCTAGTCACGCATGGAAATAAGTTTTGAAGACTACAGGGCTTTCCAATTTTCATTCGTTAGAAATGAAGCCGTGAGGCAAATGTTTTGTAAATACCAAATTTCACTAATGCTGTTGTCCCGCCGTATGCCAGTCCGTAGAAGCAGGGCCCGATTTACATTTTGAATCACTATAGGCACAACTCATGTTTGGGGGCCCCTCACGCAACAAAAATTTTTTAAACATAACATTTAGTATGTGTTTGTAAAGCTTGCCAGTCACACCAAAATTTGGGGGCCCCCAAAGGGAAAAAACTAATTTGTTTTTCAAATGTCAAAGAGTCAGACTAACATTTGGAAGCCCCCAATGTGCAAAATGATTTTGTTTTTAAATTACAAAATGTTTGAATAAGATCTGGGGTGCAAAATCGATTTTTTTTTTTTTAAATTTCAAATTGTCAGACCAAAATTTGGGGGCCCCCAAAGTGAACATTCCTTGTGGTTTTAAAATAATTTAATAATACAAATTTTCTGTGAAGCAACAGAACACTAACAGTTTGTTTTTGAAAGATGCTATTTTTAAATATTTTTCTAAAAAAATTTAAACTACAAAAAAAAATAATAACCAAAATTAGGGAGCCCTCTCAAAGTGGGGGCCCTAGGCCCGGGCCTCACGGGCCTATTGGTAAATAAGGCCCTGCGTAGAAGCTCGGTTCCCGCAGAACACCGTAAGTGAAGCAACATCGACTTAGGTCAATGTTTAGGAGGGTGACAACCTCTCGCGGCTCCAATGTCCTCCAAGTGAAACGATACCTCTGGGGGTGCCAACCCCAGGTGACGGTCTCTCATCTGGGAGCTGGTTCAAAAATTAAGAGACCTTTAAAAAAGGGGCGGAAATCGGACTCCTGCCTATAAGGACCCCGATAGACTCAGGTGCAGCGTACCCATTCTTCCTCGCCACGCGCCAGGATACGACAGCAGCAACAGCAACAACAACTGATGCTATTTTATTTTAAAAGGTAAACAAGATTAAGGGCAACTGAGCGTAAATGCAATACAGATCGAAATTATTGTAAGACGGTCTCTTTAAAATGTTATGTCAATATTGACGAATTACTGTCGGCCCCGCCTAAAGGAATACCGTTGGTTCCAGCATATTTTATTCGATTAAGCGGGGTATTCGATTATACGGGGGAATTTTCTTTACCTTACAGAACTGATAATATTGCCTCGAAACGTAATAATAAATCAGTATATCGAATTACAAGAAGTTATTAATGTTAGTGTTTAAAAGTTTTTTTAAATAAATTAAATAAAAACAAAATAATTAAGCAATTCCATAAATTATCATATATTTTTAAGTAGAAATTAAAATGATGAAAAGTAAAACATACAACTTGAATTACAAAATCTTTGGGACAACTTTTCACTATATTACTTTTTCTATAAAAGTTCATAATTGTGGACTACTTGCTCAAACTGTTTTGGGAGTACTTTTGTAATTCTTTCTCAGTAAACAGAGGGTGGGAGGAGGGGAAGCATGAAGGAGAACGAGTGACTCTCAAATTTAGTGCGCATGGGGAGGTATTGCTGAAAGCTCAACTTGGAAAATTCAAAAATTGTTCTTATTTACTTATTTATTTTTGAAATTTAATCAATATTTTTATCAAATATCTCAAAAGCAGACTATTATTGTTGGATTATCCGGGGAAATTATTCGATTAAACGGGGATCTTTAACATTGCGTCTATGGGGATATATTCGGTTCCGGAAGGTTTTATTCTTATAAGCGGGTTATTCCTTTATCCGTTACCCGATTAAGCGGGGCTGACAGTATTAGAAACTTTTTTTTTTTTTTTGCAACACAACTTTCAAGTTATTCCTGTAGAAGTATTCCTCTCTAAGCAGACTAATAATAAATATTATTAAATTGTAAATGTTTAGAAATAGCAATACTTCGGACAAGAATAATACACTTTTAAGATATATAATTAAAAATTACTTGGTTAAAATCAGGATTCGAAATTAAGATGAAAAATAAGGTGTTATTGGCAACTAGCCTCTTTTTTTTTTTTTAGTTGCCAAAAATGTTCTGCTAAGCATAACTTTAGAATAATTCAAATTACTTAAGCAGAGATATCAACTGATCAGTCAGTAATGCAATTGCTAAAAATTACTCCAAAATATCTCAACCTTAGTGAGAAAATTATTGATCAGTAAAAAAAAGGTTTCCGAAAATCTATTGCTATTAGTTACTTTTGACAGGAATTGGTAACTTTATTCAAGTTTATGCATCCATATAAATGTTTATTTTAATCAGCATTTAATGAAATAAAAAAGGGGAGCCCCAAATTAACAATCCCCATCCCCACAAAAAATCGGCCAAAACCCCCTGCCCCCAACCACTTAAAAGTTTCAATAGTGCAGTCTGCGCCATGAACCAACCCCTAGTGGGTACCCCTCTGAGTTATTCGGCTTAACTAGTTTTTCAATTGAAGTCCACTGGAAAAACGACCCAAATCACATACTTTTTGAAATTTGCTTTATGTTCTATTCAATTAGTTTATAACATAAATGTTACTTTTAACTAGACGAGCCTACTTTTCCGTAACGCCCAAATTCAAATTTATAACACATAATTATATTCATTTATAATACATAATTTATAATAAAACATAAAGCGAAGTTCAAAAAGTAGTATGTGACTTAAGTCGTTTTCCAGTGGACCCTTCAATTGTTATACTTCATTTGTAAGTAAAAATTCACATTTAAATATTGTAGTTCAAGAACTTATGCTAGTCTTCACAGGTATCTTAAAACTCAAAACACAATTATGTATGTGAAGTTATAGATGGGGAGAAAAAAGACGACTGGGAGGACTTTTTACATAATAGAGTATGTATAAATCTGGGTGTATATTCACTTGTTAATATGTTCTGAAAAGGCTAATTTCAATTCGATCGCCTAGTTAAATAGATTAGAGCCGGCGCTAGGCTGAGGCGGTGAGGCGCCCGCTTCAGGGCGCGTCATTCTTAAAGGCGCATTGACCATAAATATTGACTGAATCTTTATAAGTAAAAAACAATAGTTATTATCTCAAAAAAATTAAAAACCGATATTACTGTTGCTTTTTTGCGGTTTTTAGCCTCTGGACCGTTAAAAACCGATTTTTTTCAACCTTGTACCACTTGTCGTGGTGGATGGGCTTTCTATGCTAAGAATGCCACAACTTCCGAATGTTCTAGCAATGATTTTTTAAAGCAATTAAAGTATACTGTAATTGAACAGTAGAATTGGTTAATTCTCCAACTCAATAGCCGCTCCTGCTGACTTCAAAGTTAGCGGTGGTCAAACCTATCTATTTTATGACGAGCAAAACGCAATTTATTGCTTTTTTATTTTCCTTTATTCAGTCTATTCTGTTCAGCGATTGTTTTCCTCCAGCTTTTTGAAAGTTAAAATATGTATAATTAAAGTTTGTATCGATCATTTTTAATCTCTATTCCTTCATAATATATAGTAGGGGCGGAAAAAAGTTTTTTGCCTCAGGGCGCCACTCGTGTTAGCGCCGGCCCTGTGTGAAGGTAGCGTTGGATGCCTCGAGATGAAATGCAGTTGTCCCTCTATTGCTTGTAATCTTTGTATTGTATTGTACAGATGAAATTTCTTTTGTAAGAAATAGCGTACGCTGACACAAAATAAGGCCATTTCTAGAGAGTGATGTAAAATCAGGGCCGGTGATAGCACGAATGACGCCCTGAGGCAAAAAACTTTTTTCCGCCCTCCTATATATTATGAAGGAATAGAGATTAAAAATGATCGGTACAAACTTTAATTATATATATTTTAACTTTCAAAAAGCTGAAGAAAAACAATCGCAACTCAGAATGGACTGAATGCGGAAAAAATAAGAAAACAGAAAAAGAGAAAAGCAATAGATTGCGTTTTGCTCGTCATAAAATAGAGAAGGCACTTTCTGGAACTGCAAACACTTATATAGCGCCCCCTCCGAATACATTGAAGCCGCCTGTAGCTGTGGAGAAGAAAAGGATAATGTGCAAAACAAAAAATAACACAGTAAAAATATGTCATTTCAACAAAGGATAGAAAGAAACGAAAACGTTTCAAGATGCTCCTGATGTGTTTTTGTGTTTGATTTTATCATTAATTAAATGTGTAATATATTAATGCAAAAATGAAATTAGATGTAGTTTTGATGCATCATTTGTAAAACTAAATACGTAGTTTAAATATTTTTTTTGAGATAAAAACTATTGTTTGTCACTTAAAATGATGCAGTCACTATTTATGGCCAATGCGCCCTTAAGAACGTCGCACCCTGAGGCGGGCGCCTCCCGCCTCAGTCTAGCGCCAGCTCTGTGTAAAATCTTTAAGAAGAACAATTCTTCAACAATCCCTGCTCCAAGAACATAATAGCACCTTTCCATTGAGGGGATCGGAGGATTTGTGGAAGGTCTGTCTCTCTCTCACTCACTCCACACAGGCACAATTTCCCTCACGTCCAGGGCCGGCGCTAGGCTGAGGCGGTGAGGTGCCCGCCTAGCGCCGGCCCTGGACGTGAGGAAGGTCCAAGCCCGCCTCAGGGTGCGCCGTTCTTAGGGGCGCATTGGCCATAAATATTGACTGCATCTCTATAAGTAAAAAACAACAGTTTTTATCTCAAAAAAAAAATTTGAAACCGATATTACGTTTGTTTTTTATGCGGTTTTTGGCCTCTGGATAGTTAAAAACTGAATTTTCTCACCCTTGTACCACCTTGTCGTGGTGGATGGGCTCTCTATACGAAGAATGCCACAACTTCCGAATGTTCTAACAATGATTTTTCTAAGTAATTAAACTATACTGTAATTAAACATTAGTATTGGTTAACTCTCCAACTCAATAGCCGCCCCAGCTGGGCTTCAAAGTTAGTGGTAGTTAAACCTATCTATTTTATGACGAGCAAAACGCAATTTATTGCTTTTTCTCTTTTTCTGTTTTTTATTTTCCCTTATTCAGTCCATTCTGATCAGCGATTGATTTCCTTCAGCTTTTTGAAAGTTAAAATATGTATTATTAAAGTTTGTATCGACCATTTTTAATCTATATTTCTTCATAATATATAGTAGAGGCGGGGAGAAGTTTTTTGCCTTAGGGCGCCATTCGTGCTAGCGCCGGTCCTACTCACGTCTACGCCTAAGTACATAAATAAGAAGGCTCTAACACATTATATCAGTCGAAGAGGTTGCCGAGATTTCCAATGAACTCGTGTTTACCGTTGAAAATCAATTAATAGCGAAAAGAACCTTGCTACGTGTATAATTTAAGGAAACTCGACAGGACCATGTATATTAATGACACAAAGAAATAAGCAATTTCTATTCTACCAAAGGCCCCACTTTTTTTGTGATCATTAGGATTCGATTCAAAAATGAGATTTCTCAGAGATCATGGGAGAAAAGAGGGGGGAGAAAAGAGGGGGGAGAGATAGAGAGGCCCGAGGTGGAAAATCTTGTGAAATTAGTGCAGGAAGAATACGTGCTCTAAATGACACAATCTTATTGACGGGAAAAGTCAGTGAACTCAGGAGGCAGGTGGGAGAGAACTCTTCAAGGCTTTCCACTCCTCGAGGCTGGGAAGGGTTAGAGGGGCAAGGCTGCAACTTGTCCAAGTTGTTTTGGATCTTGTCCCAGATGTTGCCCAGCAGGTCCAAACCCTGCGCTTATTTTTTTCTTTCTTTCTTTCTTTTTAATTTCACTTTGCAGAGCTCTAACTCTTTCTGTTGGTAGTTTATTGCCTGCTTTCTGAAGATGATGAAATATTAAATAACTTTCTTCTTGTCGATATTATGAAATATAAAGGGTTTTGAGTGCACCAGATCTAATTGATCCGTATTTTCACTTTCAGAACTTTTTTTTTTTTTTTGGTAAGAAAGAGTTTGGGAAAAATAAACTGATTTGTTGCGAAATACTAAGTCAGAGTTAAAATGCCAGTAATTGTGATAAAGTCGAGCAAATTCAGACGTGTTCACTGCAAAATATTCTGAACAGTTACAATAAGAGTTTCTTTCAACTATTTTCATACTTAAAATTTTAAATATATCTTGAAAACAAGACGAAAATTCATGACGGAATTCGGAAACCGAATTGTTAATTAGCTTCAAAAATGTCAGCTAATAATATTTTGATTATATACATAAACCTATAATCATTTCTTTAGTTGGATGGGAACTCGTGGAAACCGTTCCTATGAATGTTTAATTTATTGTAGTAATGAATTTATGATGTTTGATTGACACATTTACTATTTTTGCAATTATACGATTAAAAATTTCAAAGATGAACCCTTGGGATTAAATTTTTTCTTTTTAATAATTCCAATCATTTGTAAGCGGGAATGTCAAAATTTGTGAAGATTTACGTTCACAAATTTATGCAATATTGATATCAGCATAAAGTAACCTACATAGTACTAACCAGGATTAAATCAGGATACTTCAGTGAGTGATAACGAACTACAGAGAGAGCCACTGACATTGCAAACAAAGTTAAAAGCGTAAATAGATTTCCTGAAATCACGTGTTACTTAGCTGCAAAATATACAAATGAGGTCAAATATGCAAAAAAATTAATTACGGTTGCGTTCCCAGAAATATTTTTCTCCCAGTAAAGCAATGCCTACATAATGAGCTTTGTGTTAATATGAGGAGATTTTTTGAAAAAAATAGACTGTTCATTAACTGGACAGTTTACCTATCATACAGTATTTTATTGCACAGACACAAGCGTGGTCTCCTTAATGGGGGCTGCTAGAAGGTACCACAGTAATGGGGCCTGGGGTAAAAAAAATTGATAATGAAACATATTTTTATCTACTTATTTCTAATCTTAATAAAAATAGAAGTTAGCCCGTGGCATGATCTGGCGAGGAAGCTTCGTAATAAATGTGAAGGCACATGGAGTTATTGAATACAAAGTCCATAGAACAAAATATATTTATTTCTTTATTTTTTAATCCATGGGAATATTTTCAGCTTGGCAAAAATTATGTAATTTCTATGATTCGATACTCTGTTCATTTAGTAATTATGGTATCGAAACCGTTGATATTATCTCGATATCGCTTCGGTATTGGTACCAACTATCGGAAAGAAGCTAACGTCGGAATGTCCGTAGGGGAACCTGTTGTACTTTGGATCCTGTTGTACTATGGACCCTGTTGTACTGTGGTCCTAATGATAAAAAACAATATTTCACGGAGTCATTTTGCAGTACGGCACTACTGGTTCATGTGCTATCTGTTAGCTGTCATTTATAACTAATTTTGATAGTTGGACTCGAACGAGATCTGGCAGTAGGAGACCAAAAAGAATGTGTGACCCTAAAAGTAAATTTTTTAAGTTTCTTCCTTTTGTAAATAACTTGTTTCCTTTGTTAAAAAGTTTAGTAATCTTTTTTGTTTATGTTTAACAACTTATTTGGCTGTTTAATTGAGCGTTAAATCATTTTCAATTACTCTAACCTATTACTCAAAATAAGCAGTTATTTTAAAATTGTGTAGGGTGTTGTACCTTGGACCTAATAAAGCAGTTGTACTATGGATAGGACCATGGTACAACACTTTGAACCGTCTTCTGTATTTACCTCGTTATATTAAAAATATTACGTATTTACAGTGCAATGAAATAGTTTAATTTTTTAATATATTGTTGATATTTATCATATACAAAAATGATTCAATGTAAAACGGGAATTACGAGGTCATCGCCAAATTATGATAAAATAATGGAGGCTGTAGCGCTTATAAAAGATAATAAATTAACAGTTTACAGTACAGCTAAGACTTATAGTTTATCAAAAACTACGCTGACACGTCACTTGAAAAAAGAAAATTATCCTACTGAGCCATTAAATTTAAAATCGAAACTTGCAAGTCACAAAGTGTTTTCAGATAATGAAGAACTCTTATTACTAAATTACACTAATAAAGCTTCTCAACTACAATACGGCTTGACACTAAGAAATTTGATGAAATTGGCGTATAAATTTGCCAAGTCAAACAATATTAAATATCCTGAAAGTTGGAATCGAGATAAAATGGCGGGTGTCTATTGGATGAGGTTATTTAGGAAGAAATACAAGAAAATGGAAAAATCTAAAAAGAGCTGGAAGTGGCCGGAAAAACCAGATGAAATGCTATATCCTTGCGAGTAAAAGAAAAAATTAAACCACCGTCAAAATGCCACTCCAGAAGGGATTTGTATGAAATAAAAGAGATGAAAAAATATTGGCAGTGCTAGAAGGGGTATATAAAAACAAAAAGAAGAATAATAATAAAATTCCAAAAATAATTATTGAACGTTAAAATTAACACGTTAAAGTGATCAAATATCTCATAGAATTATGAATGTTAATTAATATAATGTCTATTAATTGCTAAGTAAATTGTAAGGCTCGACCGATGCATCGGCCTCGCCGATGCATCGGCGCCGATTGTTCAACAAAGTTGCCATCGGCCATCGGCATCGGCAGCCGCTGTTAACTTTATAAAAACATCGGCCCATCGGCCTTAAAAAACATCTAAAAGCCGATGCAAGGCCGATGTTTTTCGCAGGGACAACTTTCCAGAAAACATTCTGTGTCTTTAACTTACATTTTTCCTCCATAGCTAAATTACCTCCATATGCCACAATATTGCATAAAGGTTGATATATCAGCATGGATAATCTTGCATACATACTGCCTCAATATTGTTATGTTACTCCATTTATACTGCCTGCAGGCTGCCACAAGATTGACTGTCAAGGTGTATGCAGTGTAATGTCAGTGTAAAATCAAGGTGCCTTATTTTTGCAATATTGCATTCACCTTGTCCCCGACAGTAAATACTGATATGACAGTATAAAAGCAAGGTGCCTTACTTTCGGAATATTGCATTCATCTTGTCACCGACAGTATACGCTGATATGACAGTGCTTTGTCAGTATAAAAATCAAGGTGTCTTATTTTTGCAATATTGCATTCACCTTGTCACCGACAGTATATACTGACATGACAATATAAAATCAAGGTGCCTTTTTTTTAAATATTGCATTGTTCTCATTTTATTTGACACGTGATTTACACTAGACCATCATGCCGCATTTGCGTTATGCTTCCATTCTTTTTTCATAGTCTTCTCAGTAGATAACCACACATCTACTGTCCTGGGTTACATTAATAAATGAGATAATGCATACATAATTACTGAAAATAATATTTCCCTACACTACTCTGTATTGTTGAACAACCAACAAACGAGAAACCACGTGTGAGTGTGAGGAGAGACGCCGCCGATTGGAACGATGGGTAAAATTCTTTCTACCCCAACGCATGCGCAGCTCAACAGCTTTCAATTGGCTGTTACTTACCCTGACGACAACAGCATTGAATCAATGTTGATTTGAACTATTTTTTGTAATATTGATGCAGATAACACTTATACAGTGTTGTTGATGTAATATAATATCAATATTGTTATTTAAAGGTAATTACCATGTTGCATGCATGCTGTTATTGCAGTATTGTTCTATCAACATTTATGCAACCTTTCAACAGTATTTAAGAAGTTCATATTGAAGCTGTCAGTATATTACCAAGGTCTATCAAGGTTGTTGCAAGATGTTTTGCTAATAGGGAGGCAGCACATCAATTTTAAAAAAGCACAAAATAATGTCATTCTACAAAGTGTATTTGATAAAATATTCGGAAAAATAGTTTAATCGATCGCTGCCCGAAAACCTTCATTATTGAAATTATTTCTCTTTGAACAGAATGCTAGAGAAATAGAATATGTTAAAGGGGGAAATACGTGTAAAATGGCGTATTAAGGGCAATTTTTATGAATTTTTTTAACGTATAAAGAATAAGTATATTTTATTGAGATTTTGAGGTTATTTTATAGATATATTGAGGAACATTTAATGAAATTTTTAAACATTTTTCTTGAAGAATCCGGGAGATATCGGCTGCTGCACACTGTAAGTCGCCACCCGGCTCGACAGTTTGCGTACATCCTGGAGGGCACAATTTTTATCTGAAATCAATTTTTTTTAAATCAACTTTTTTTTATCAGTGTCTCTTCTAGTTGAACTAAAATCATCACAAAAAAAATCCGAAAATTTCTTTTTTTTTTTTTTTGGAATGGGAAAATTAAATACGATTTTTAACCTTTTTTTTTTTGTTCTTATTTACAATAAAAAAAGTAAAAATAAAGGATGTTTATGATTCTAGTTCAACTAAAGAGCGTATATATAAGAAAATGTGTGCTAAATTTGATAAGGATTGATCAAAAACTTGATCAAACGCAAATTCGAAAAAGAAGTTTCGAGAAAAACACGTTTGAGGAGAAGAGTGGTATTGAAGGTAAATTTAAGGCAGTAATGAATCAATTTTTTTCATACTTATAGATACTAATACTTCTAGAAATTTCTATCCTAGGCCTGAATTTTTTAAAAAAATAAAAGGGCATCTGCTAACGTTCTCTAATACATTTCAGGTCTTCATGTGGAACTACCTGCTCAACTGCTCGAAAAGAAACGACTTGGAATTTTGCTTTGAAATTTTCAGGGTATATTATTGAACAGTTGTAGAATCGATTTATATGAAGAAAAAAAATTAATTTTTTGGACTTTTACACGTATTTCCCCCCTTAAAGTAAAAGTAATAGAGGCGTCTTATGAGTGCTATTTGTTATTCGCACTAGGTTAGTTGCCTCATTTTGTCCGTTTTTCGCTCAATAATGACTTAGTGCATTAGATGTCATTGTGCAATAATCTTATACCATCTGCTTTTAGTTTGTCCTGTTTCTTATTATTCCGAAATTGTAAACAATACAAAGTCAACTCAATGAAAGTACGATAATAATTTTACCAGCTTAAACTTTTTTCCCTTAGCCGTATTTTTCTCTTTCTTCCATGCCACGTGTTAGTTTTTTTGCAATTGTGCAGCAATCTTGTTGCATCTGCTTTTAGTGTGCGGTTATTCTCATTATTTTATTTTTAGTTTACAACATAGGAAAAAAAAAATATCAAAAATAAGAAACGATTTTCCAGTATGAATGTTTATTGATCAAAATTTTATGTGTCAAGGTTCGACTTGCAATTTTCGAAAATTGAATTCTCAACTTGCGACTTCGCGCGACAGGATTTAATAATATCTTAATAAAAATGCTAGCATTTCTTTATTTTCAAAGATTGATCAATGCATATTTTTTTCAAAATACATCTTAATTTTTTATACGATAGTTATTTTAATTTTTCTCCGCGTAAACTTCGTTTTTTAAGCATATATATATATATTTTTTTTTTTTTTGCTTCGATGACACGTGTTACGACAGTTGACAGTTTTTCAGCTATTGTACAACAATCTCGTTGCATCTGCTTTCAGTTTCGAATATTTCTTGTTCTTTTATTATTAGTTTACAACATAGAACATATTAATAAAAAATATGAATCAATTCTTCAGTTAAATGTTTATTGATCAAAATTTTATGTGGTTCAAGTTTGACTTGAAATTTTCAGAAACGTAATTCTTAAAAAACGAGTTCGCGAGACAGGGTGGAATAATATCTTAATAAAAATGCTACAATTTCTTTATTTTCAAAAATTGTCAACGTATATATATATTTCAAAATACTTCTTAATTTTTATAATTGATCACGTGTTTTTTCAGAAGATTATTTGTCAACAGAAAATTGCTGGTGCTCAAAATATTTTTCACGTTACAAAATATTGGTTTATTTCAGTGACCTTATATTATGCTCATAAAAATATAAAGAATATGTCGGGTATTTTAGTGTAATTTTCAACTCGCAAGAAAAAAAGCTAATATGATTGGTTCTTAAGACTAAGAATTAAGTTATTGAAGTAATATTCAGTATTTCTTGGTTATGAACATGGGGGGGGGGGGGGGAGGTTACTGCGAGCGAAACTTTTTAATATTTTATTTTTATTTTATAAAAAGAGCTATTTTTAGTTAAAATAATTTTTATAATAAAAAATAAACAGAATCGTTCCCACTTTTCTTTCAAAAACGGGGGGAAAATTAAGAAAAAAATCCGAGGGGTGTTCACAATTTTGTTAGATACAAACCCACATTATTTGTTAGCCTGTATTATAACATCTACATTCCTTCCCATGAAAACAAAAATAAGAAAATCAAGGCAGCTGCACTTGTCATTTGCAGTGCCAGGTGCTACAAAGAGAAAATGTTTGAGGAAAGGGAAGGAAACCCGATCCGATCCAATAGTAGTTGACTTCTTTTGAAAGGATAAGAAAAAATAATTAAAAATCCTCTGATATAGCTATTTTTTACCACCAAATAGTTTAATTACTTTACTAGAATCGCGGGTGATTCTATTAGTTTTAATTATTATGTAAACTTCCTCCAAACAGTAACAGTTTTATGGTGCTTGAATAATGCATTTATGTTTTTATAAACATTAAAATAAATAAATGATTTATATGACATTTTTGACAAGCATAATGGTTAAAAGCGAATTTTTTCCATCGGCCATCGGCATCGGCCATCGGCCGATGGAAGAGGAAAATAATCGGCAATCGGCCATCGGCCGACCTCGGAACAATCGGCCAACAATCGGCATCGGCCCATCGGCCAAAAAATGCCATCGGTCGAGCCCTAGTAAATTGTTATGCTGTTTAATTTGTTTTATTAATAAATGTTAACAACTTTAATACAAGATTTAATAAAGATTTGTAATATAAATAATGTTTTTCTAAAAAATAATAATAGTAGGTCCATAGTACAACATATATAGGTCCATGGTACAACAGGGGTGTTGTACCTTGGTCCTAATTCCTTTTTTTTTTTTTTTTTCAAAAGGCTAAATGACAGATGATTTATTTTTCTACCTTACTTTAAAAATAACACTTATGTTCATAAATGACCGCAAAACATTATGTAATACGTTAAATGCATCTCACTATAGTAGTTTTTGAATAAATAAATACAAATAAAAAATGTATCCAATGTACAACAGGTCCCCCTACCGTAGGTAATTTCAATTTTCCGTAAAGTGATGGAAACGTAGAGCATATTTTGTAAACTGAATTATTAGGTACAATATACTTAGTAACTTTGGAGCAAAATGATTGTGATTAAACTGAAAAATATATGCAGGTGAATAATGTTTTTTTTCCTTAATTAAAAAAAATTAATAAATAAAAATTAAAAAAAAAAAAACCTCGCAAAAGTTATCTACAGATTGCATCATCGCAGCGATTAAAGAGAAAGTCATGACCGACACATAATTCACGGACATGTGATTACTGCTGTTATCTTTTAATGCTTAGTTTTATTTTCTTACTGCGCAAGAACTTCTATCAAAATAAATAAGTAAACATGCAGCCAAAACACAAAAACAGATAAGGTTCATTTATTTATTTCTGCCCGTTTGAAACAAAGATAAAATGTTCAAACTATTTCAGTCTTGTAATTAGTAGGTAAGAAAAGAATGTTTTTGAAGGTTAAAAAGTGCATTACTCCATTAATAAATTTACAATTATTTTTGCACTTTATTTAATTAAAAAAGTCCCGCAGTGGACCAGTCGGCAAAAGCTCGGTTCCCGTAGAACACCGAAAGTGAAGCAACATCGACTTAGGTCAGTGTTTGGGAGGGTGACAACCTCTCTGCTGTGGTGTCCGTGTACGCTGAAGGGAGCTGGTGCACGTTAAATAGGTCGTGGCTCCAATGTCCTCCAAGTGAAACGATACCTCTGGGGGTGCCAACCCCAGGTGACGGTCTCTCATCTGGGAGTTGGTTCAAAAAATTAATAGACCTTTCAAAGGGGCGGAAGTCGGGCTCCTGCCTATAAGGGCCCCGTTAGACTCGGGAGCAGCGCACCCATTCTTCCTCGCTTCGCGCGAGGATACGACAACAACAACAACATTTAATTAAAAAATTCAGTAAAACCTGTAAAGTTGAGCACATTTTGAGGCTGACCACCTGTCTAAGTTGACCACTTTTGTCAGGAACGGAATTAGCCCTATATTATATAATGTAGGAAAACTTTTGTAACTTGACCGCCTAATTTGACCATCTGTCTATATTGGCCAATTATGTACGCCAAATTTGGGTGGTAGTGTTTATAAAAGCCCCTTTGTAAGTTGACCACCTAATTATTACCATATTTATTTGTTTATCTATTTTTGCAAAGCTAAAAAGAATAAAATAACTTCTCCAGGATATTTTTCATGCTTTAATGTTAAACCAGTATTTGTCTGGAGGAATGAAACATCAATGTAAAGATTGCCTGAACTTGGTTGCAAGTTGACCACATGGGAAAACTATTATGAGCACTCTTTTATTCTTTAAATGTTTCTTTTTTTTTAAATTCTATCTCAGATGTAGCCACTTTCAAAAATTATGTATTTTTACAAAATTTTACCTATCATTTAAGTAACTTACGGTCGACAGGGTGGCGTAGTGGTGAGACGCAGGTCTCGCATGCCCAAGATCGCGGGTTCAAACCTGGCCCAGTCGGTGGATTTTCAAGATGCAGAAAATCGTCTGCGTCCATGTCGTATGATTATGCGGCATGTTAAAGATCTCTTGAGTATCCGTTTGGCATGGATACTCTCGGTTAAATTAAATTCCCAGTGCAGATTGCATCAATGAGAGCTCAGGTACCGCCATCTAGTGGTAACTGAACATCAAAACTCTCATGCGGCGATGGTACCACACTCATTGTGTTGCCGCTGAAAGAGATGGTACCAATTACTGGGGGATGCACTCGGTCTGCAATGGCTGAGGACCAATACCGCAGCCCCATTGGAAAAAAAAGGTAACTTACGTAATTAATAAGATATTTATCTTTATTTTAACTAACTACAGTGGAGCGTCGATTATCCGAGGTAATGTGGACCGAGGGTACCTCGGATAATCGAAAACTCGGATAACACGAACTCTGTCCAAATCGGGAGGGAAACATGGATTAAAATGAATGAAAGTGTCGTCATAGATGCAAAAAAAGACATTTACCGTAAATGAAAAAATGGCGTCACATATACATGCAAATATCTAATTTTACATGTACACAGCTGTATAGTACATGTTCCAATTAAAGTTGTTTCTTGAAGAAGTTTATACATATATGTTTTCTGTTTAACGGAACTCTCTCGCTTCTTTGCTGCCGTTTTACGCAATTGTTGTAGTTGGTGACGCCACCATCGGCCGCCAAAAAAATTTTTTTTAAGGGCAAATGTACCTCGGTTAACCCGGAACTCGGTTAATCGGGGCTCGGATAACCGAGGTTCTACTGTACTTTTAACGGTGTATAGGATGTATTGTAAGTCATTCTAGTTAAATTTCACTAATGATATTTTAGATAATTTCGAAAAAAAAAGTTAATTACTATTTTAAAGTAACGTTAATGCAAGAAGATGTATTTTAATTAGTTATAAATGTATAGTGCAAGCAATAACAAAAAATGAAAAAGAAAAAAAATCTCCACCGCAAGTTGACCACCTAAGTTGACCACCTGTCTAAGTTGACCACCTGTCTAAGTTGACCACCGCAAGTGGTCCCCTTACCCAGGTTTTACTGTATCCCATTCAGCCAATTAAGCACTAAGGATTAACGAAATAGATTTTTATCACACAACATCGTTGGAAAGTTTTTTTGCGCATTATTGGAAGATAATTGCACAAGTGATATAGTTTGAACAAACAAAGAGAAAGATGAGTTACGTGTTGATGAAAAATTTGATCTTCTGTACGATAAGTTTAAACCTTGAAGTCAAGGTTTAGATTTTGTGCAAACAGAGCAGCAGAGTGAATGACACTTTCAAGGACGCAAGGGAAAATAAGAATTTGAATAATTCTCTCCGATATTATCCGCAACAATTACGTTCGGATTACAAAACTTTAAACTCTTACTTCAGATGTTTTTAACTTCTTCATTCCAAGTGTACCCAATTGGGTACATTTTAAAATACTGTTTATTAACTACTGTTTGTGCAATTTGAAAGCTAAAACACCCAATTATTTTTGAAATTAATCAACAGATTTTTTTTTATTTTTATTAACCTGGGACAACATGGAAATTGGGCATTAATTATTATTTAAACAAATTATTAATTAAAATTTAAAAAAAAATGTTTAGTTATTTAGTTTTGTAGTCATTTTTTAAATCAGAGAACCAAAAAATTGCTTCAAAGTTGTTTGTGCTTAGTTCTGGGGTCTGAAGAGATTAAATCCCTATATAAAGAAATACTCTACAATTTGCGCAAAAGAAGGAATTAAAAAAAAGAGAACTTAATAAAATATTACTCCTTAATCAGAGATTGATTATCTTAATGCTCAATATTTAAATGTAAATTTATTCTGGTAATTTCAGAAATTTTCAGAATGTACATTCGATAACAAAATGCGTGGTATAGCTTAGAGTAATTAATATATCGCTCATGGGCTGCAATAGTGGCACAACTCAAAAAACATGATTTTTGGACTAAGAACAGTTGTAAATATGAAAATACACATTCTTTTCAGTAGCAAAGCAAAACTCATAATTCAATATTACGCCGTAAGATGGTTGCAAACTAAAGCATTTCCTATGCATTTCCCTCAGCAATGAACACTTTAAACCCACTTGTCTCAAAACATGATTTTTTGAGTTGTGCCGCTATTGCAGCCCATGAGCGATATATATCCTATATGGCTCTGAAAATGTTACTAAGGGATCATTCATAAATGATGTCACGCTTCGAAGGGGGGAGGGGGCTCTCGAAATTGTGACAAAGTGTGACAGGGGGAGGGGAGGGGGTAACAAGAAGTGTGATATCATGCATCATACAGCATAGCGTGACATGTGACAAAGGGAGGGAGGGGGTCCACTGAAGTGTGACATATTGTGACAAGGGGGGGGGGGGAGAGGGTCAAATATATGTGAAAAAAGCGTGAAATCATTTATGAACGGCCCCTAAGGGATCATTCATAAATGATGTCACGCTTCGATGGAGGAGGGGAGGGGGTAACAAGAAGTGTGACATAATGCTTATGCAACATGTGACAAAGGGGGTGGGGGGGGGGGTCAAATATATAAGAAAAAAGCGTGACATCATTTAACGGTCCCTAATGATGGGAGAAAAAGCGTGGCGTTTGTTAGAAAGTGGGAGAAGGAAACATTTGGTCTGTGAGGCGTTTAGTACGAAAGCCAAAGTGTAATAAAGCATAGGTTAGGCCAGGGGTCCCAACCCTATGCCCGCGGGCACCATGGCGCCCGTCCATCGGTCTAGGTGATCCCGCTGCTTGTGCTAGAGAACATTTAGAATCTGGAGTATATGAATAAAGGGCCATATAAAACTATGAATAACCCTATAACGATAAATGACAATGAATATCATAAAATCAAAACATAGATTACGACTTACAGATGAACATGTTGACGATTGCTTGCGAGCAGGAATTTCATCATATTCTCCCAATTATGAAGTGCTGGCCAGTGAAATGCAATGCCAAAGATCACCTGTATTTTATATATTTTATGAATAATTTTTATACTTCGTATGTTTTTCAAGCAATTTGGTAATCATTTAGAATATTAATATTAATGATATTCATATGTTAAATTAATTTTTAAAATTGAAATTTTTGTGCATTATATGTAGTGTGTATTATTAACTATGTCCACCAACCATAAATTTATCCTAAGAAAATAAATGGTGCCCGCCATTCGACCGATATTCGACTGGTATGTGCTCTTAGGTACAAAAAGATTGGGTACCCCTGAGTTAGACTATGAAAATAAGCCACACTGCAAGAAAAAAGAGGAGTACAAACATATTTATGGTATAACGCAAATTTTAGAATACTATAAATAATAACGGAACTTTAAATAGCATGAATGTTTAAATAATTGTTTAGGTGTACGAAAGAGGTGCGTTATGCAAGGTTCGCAATTAGGAAATAAAAGTTAGGCTTGATTAGCACCTAGTTTTTTTTGTCAAAATTTCCTGCTCAGGCGTAATTTAAAAAAATATCTGAAACAGCTCAGAGTTGTCAACTTTCAACTGTTACGACAACCATGTTATTGTTAAAAAGTCTTTAGCATAAAGAAAAAGATGTAAAACGCAATCTATCACAGTTACCAACAAATTAATTGATAAGTGAGAAAATCATTGCAAATCACTTTGTATCAAAAACTTCTGAGAAGTTATCAACTTTATTTTGTGTGTGGAAAGTACACAGATATTAAACATATATAAAGTATTGAAGGGGTTGGGGATGGGGAATTGACGATTGAGTAAAATTACGGTCATCAAATTAGTTTCTTAATAAAAAAGCTAGTCGTCGATATTGTAGACTGGGTGTTAAATCGTGGTCGCCAAACTAAAATTTCAAGTCGCAAAAATTCGTTCGGTCGCAATCGGTCGTTAGTCGTTCAAAATACGACTAACGACCGATAACACTGTGCAACAAATTTGAACTTTTTTTTTGTCCTTTAGATGAAACTGTGTGATTCTATATAAACAAAAGGTGCTTGTCTTAAAAGGAAAGTAGCATAGTTAAACAAAGATACATTTAGAGATTTATTAGGAACGACGACCGTTACACACACACAAGTGAATCCGTTAAAGCATGGTTAAAAGTAAAGATAAGATTTTTTAGAACACAGTTAAGGTGAACAGTTAAAACTACAGTGACATTACAAATCAAGTTATAAGACAATATATTTCAACACTTCCTCCGATTTTAAAGTCACAATAGTCCCATATTTGTGGTACACCATACGAATTTTTCTCTAGGTACTGGTTTAGTTAAAGAGTCAGCAACCATAATGTCAGTACTAATTTTTAGCACTTGAATTTGTTTCATCTTTGAAGCATTTCTGGATACATGGTGCACAACATCAATATGTTTGGTACGAGCATGAAACATGCTATTCTTTGTTAAATCAATAGCACCTTTGTTATCACAAAATATCTTAGTTGGTAAATCCTTCGAGGGATATTTTAATTCCTTTAAGAATTTTCGTAGCCGAATAGCTTCTTTTGTGGCAGATGCCAAAGCAGTATATTCTGCTTCGACAGTTGAGCTTGCAACGGTTGATTGCTTTTTACTTTGCCAGGTTATAGCAGCACCAGCAAACTTGTATACAAAACCTGAAGTAGATTTTCTTTCATCAGGGCAACCTGCAAAATCTGAATCACAATAACCTATAATTTCATTTCCTCCATCATGAGAAAACGTTAATTTCTTATCCATTGTACCTTGTAGATATCTCATGACACGTTTAATAGCAGCCCAATGTAATTTTGTTGGATTCGAGCAATATTTACAAAGAACACTGACAATATAGGCAATGTCAGGTCTTGTTGCTTTTGCAGCATACAATAAAGATCCAACTGCTGATTGGTATAGGCGAGTCTGATTGTTATCATCTTCTTGGTTAGGTGATTTCATTAGCCTCTGGTTCACATCAGCTGGGGTGCTAACTGGTTTAGCATCATGCATATTGAATTTCTTCAAGACTGATTCAATATAGCGCTTTTGATTTAATGTAGTTATACCTTTTGATTTGTCTCTCATAATTTCAATACCAAGGCAGTATTTTAATTCTCCCAAGTCTTTGATATCAAAATTTTCAGCTAACTTTTCTTTAATAGTAATCTTCAATTTGGTAGAATTAGAAAATATCAACAAATCATCAACATAAACAGCTATGATCAAAACATCAGAATTTTCCAAAATATAATAAACACAGCAGTCAAAATCAGCACAAGTCAAACCCAGATTTTTTAAGCCTTCATCGAGTTTAGTGTACCAGGCTCTACCAGATTGTTTGAGGCCATAAATTGCTTTTTGGAGTTGACAAACCACTCTTCCTCCCCTTTCTTTGGCAACTTCCAAACCTTCTGGACATTGCATGTAAATTTCTTCGTCAATATCACCCTGTAAAAAGGCTACTACTGCATCAACATGGTCAATTTCCCAATTGTATAGAGTTGACAAAGCAATTAAAACTCGAAGGGTATCATATCGAACAACAGGAGAGAAGGTCTCGGTATATTCAATTCCTTCTTTTTGAGAACAGCGTTTTGCAACAAGTCTCGCTTTATACCTCTGAGTAGATCCATCGCTGTTTTGCTTTATTTTGAAAACCCATTTACACTTAATAGGCTTACGATCAGCTGGTAGTGGCACTACATTCCATGTGTGATTCCTTTTATGTGAATTTAGCTCATCTTCAATTGCCCCTTTCCATTTCATAGAGTCCATACAAGTGATAGCTTCCTCATAACTGGATGGTACGTCAAACCGATTGTCAAATTCAGGTAAGTCAAGGGCAGTTGACATATTACACTGATGCAGGTTCGAAAGTTCACAGCTCGAGAGATATGATGGTAGTTTAGGAGTGCGGCTGGATTTTCTTATACCAGTCGGGGAATCTGAAGAGAGAGCACTTGCATCTATAGAGCTTTGGTCATCAGGTGGTGGCACATCAATATCTTGCACATTGGTCACAGGTGCAGCAGTTTCATTTCTCATTACTGCTGGCGTGTTTGGCAACAGTGGAAACAACAATTGCTCATCATAGAATAATACCTCAGTTTGAGCATTTTCTGTTTCTATTGAAGGAGCACAGTATTCATTTTCAATGAATGCAACATCACGGGCTTCTGTGATTTTTAAGGTGTTAGGATCCATGAGACGGAACCCTTTACTTTCTGTAGAATAGCCGACAAAAATCATTTCTGCTGCTTTCTGATTCCATTTCTTCCGCTGAGGCTTAGGAATATGAACAAATGCACGACATCCAAAAGTTCTTAAATAACTCAAATCTGCCTTCTCCCCAGTCCAAGCTTCTATAGGAGTTTTTCCATTTAAAAGCAATAGTAGGACTTCGGTTTTTGCAATAAGTTGCTGTATATACAGCTTCAGCCCATAATTTAGATCCTAAATTGGCTTGTAAGAGCATTGTTCTAGCTCTTTCAACTAGTGTGCGATTGCATCTTTCAGACACACCATTTTGCTCAGGAGTGTATGAAATGGTTTTCTGATGATGCAAACCATGCCTTTTGAAATATTCAATCATTTTGGCATTCACATATTCTGCTCCCCTGTCAGTTCTTAAGGCTTTTATGTATCTTCCGGTCTGTTTCTCAATATAGGTTTTAAATTGTACAAATTTATTGAAGACTTCATCTTTTGTATTTAGGAAACTAACAAAAGTCATTCTTGTTTTATCATCAATAAAAGTCAGTAAATATCTTGCACCACTTACAGATGGCACTTCCATTGGTCCACATAAGTCTGAGTGTATCAGCCCAAGAACTTCTTTTGCGCGATGTGATTTTTGTTTTAGGAACGGTTGTCTGTGTAATTTTCCCTTGATACACGACACACACGCTTCAGCTTTATCATGGAAGATCATTCCAGTAGACATGGACTTTAATTGTTCAAGTCCTGCGTAGCTTAGGTGTGCCATTCTGCTATGCCAAGTGTTGATGGATTCTGTTTTTGTTGTGCTCAATAAAGCAGAATTTTGTACAGTATTGAGATAATACAAGTTGTTTCCTTTGGATGATGCTGTGGCTAGGACTTTATTTGTGTCCTTTTTAATTAATGTGCAGCATGTGGCATCAAAAATTGCTTGAACATTTAATTTCATGGCTAAATATTTCACTGAAATTAAATTTGCACCAAGTCCTGGAACATATAACACGTCTTTCAATGAAATTTTTATTTGCCGTTTCAATAGTGAAATATCCATATCCTTGTCCCAAAACACTAAGGGAGCATTGCGGGGGGGCTCTGAATTTGAAAAAGTGACAAGGGGATTGGGTACAAAAGGTTTCAAAAAATCTCAGGGAAAAAGGGGGGGGGGTCAGGGTGTTTTTGTGACAAACGGTCAAATCTTTTAACAACTGAATCATTTAGAAGGAAACATTCATTTGATTCTAAAGTAAGAACCCAGGGGCATAATCTTACCATGTGAAAAGGGGGTCGGGGGGGGTTTATGTAAAAAAGCGTCTTTATTTAACTCCCTTTGCTGGGAAAAAAGCTGGTTTTTGAATAAAAATTTTTGGGTTCTGCAAAAGGCTTTAGTACGAAATTCCCACAGTGTTTTAAACACATTTCCGGGGCCAAACCCCTTGCCCTCTGTGCACAAATGGCCCCCCACTTGGGATCCCGCTCTTTGCTAGAGACTTTTGCTGGAGTTTGCATAATCGGGCCAATAAATTTTTAACATAAAGTCTGTATTAAAACCCTGTTACACTTACCAGAGAACATTTTGGGACGATTGCTTGCGGCAAATTTCATCATGTTCTCCCAATTATGGAAGGTGGGCGGGAAAATCAATCCTCCATTTTATATTTTTTTTAAATCGTTTTTTTCTTCGATGTTTTCGTTTGGAAATCTTTAGAATTTAATTTTGTTTCAAAAATTTTTTTAGAGATACAAAAGTGATTATGTATTGTTTTTTCTTGTCCCCCAACCATTTTCCAAGAAAAAAATTCCCCCCTTTCCCTTTAGCGGTTTCGACGGGTATGTGCTTTAGGTAAAAGAAAGATTGGGTCCCCCCTAGTTAGACTATGAAAATAAGCCCCTGCGAAAAATGGGGCAAACTATTTTGGGTTCCTTTTAGCATACATTAAAAAGAATTTTAAATCGGTTTCAAAAATTTTTTAGGTGTAAAAAGGGGGGAAAGTTTCCCAAATTGGGAAATTTTGGGTTATTCGCCCTAGTTATTTTTTCAAAATTTCCTGCAACGGCACTTGAAAAAATATTGCCATAGCTCAATTGTCAATTTTCCCAAGTTACGAAAACCGTTTTGTTAAAAATCTTTAGAAAAGAAAAAGATGAAAAACGAATTTCTAACAGTTGCCAAAAATTAATTGTAAGGGGCTTGCCCATGCCCTTTGTTAAAAAGGAATTTATAAATTTAGTTTAAAGTAAAGAAAAACATTTAAAAGAGTTTTTAAATTGGGGGGGGAATTGACGATGGGTTTACGGCACAAAAGTTTAATCCGTCGAAAGAGGGGTTTAAATGTGGAAAAAAAGATTTCAAGTCGAACACAGTTAAGGTGAACCAGTTTAAAAACCAAAACAGTGACATTAACAAATTTAAGTTTTAAGAAATGTGTTTCAAAAAAAAGGGCTTGATTCAAATATCCAAACCAAAATGGTCCATCACGTACCGTTTTTGCTGGAGACCCATTCCTCATATTTATACAATTTGTTATAGAAGAATGTAACTGCGGCTTACTTATTGAAAACACAAACACAAAAATGATTTTTTTTGGCCCCGTTTCATCTCGTGAGCATCTATTGATGTGCCCTGATAACATATTACCAATATTCAATTCGTATACTTCCATTCTATCGACCGCTGAAATGTTTTTAAAACACAGATATCCTGATGAGACCTTTCCCCATTCTCATCATTAATTACGCCAAGTTTTTGAGGAAAGAAGTCCATATGGGAGTGCAAAAAGTGTAGTTTTAATGAAATATAGCAACCTAATAATACAAAAGCATTTTATCATGTCACCAACAAGATTTTCGCTAATTTCAGCTTTCTCATTTCCAATTAAACGTGAGCACACTGATTTAAAGGCCATCCAGGCAGATTTTTCGGCTTCTCACTGCTTGTTTTCATACTCTTCATCATTAAAGGACTTCCTTAAGTTGTGGGCCAATAAAAATCCTTTCTTTTAGTTTTGCCTCGCTTAATTTTTTAAATTTTTTTCTGAAAAGCAAGTAAGTCGCTCCTTCTCTGTCCAGAGCTTTTACAAATATTTCGATAAACCAAGTTTAATATACAATTGTGGGGAAAAGGCACAGTGTAGATTTACAAGTGGCTAATTTGATATGCTTTTGCCACTCAAAATTTTGGAATTTCCTCTTTGTTTTCAGAATATGCTACAGGAATGAATAGGAAAACAATGCTTAGATGGAAAAGCACCTATAAACAAGCGCCACTCTGCTGAATTGTGCGCATGTCCTAATGCTTGAAACACTACATTCACATCACAGCAGAATACTATTTTTTCTTTCTCTGCAAAATAGTCTACAAAATGCTTTTGTCGTCTTGTAAAAAACTCGAAACTTCGAGAAGTAGATAAAGCTTTTGTTGCCAAAAAATGTCGCTAAAGTAACCCAAGTTCATTAAAAAGGTATCTAGAATGGCAACGATTTCACTGTCAATGCGAAAGATATAATTTATAATAAATTAAATCGATAAATTAAGAAAATATGCACATTTATCCAGAAAATACGTAAAAAGCTAAAATGTGGAATTTTGGGAAAATGGTACGTGATAAGCAAAAAATAATTGCAGATTCGTAATTCTCAGCCAAAAATACATAAGAAACAGACATCTTCATCCAAAGGACATTTTTCGTGTTGCACAGTGTAATTTCTGGTCTATAGAATTGAGGAGAAAATTTGAGAGATCTTTATGCAGTAGTAACGTCTTTACCCAACTCAAAAACGATTAAGAAAAGAAAAAAAAAGATAAAATAGAAAATGTCATTGCTGCAAGCTTCTTGAAGCATTAGCGAAGACTCAACAAGAATGATAATTAAAGTCAGACCTGATCAGAAACCATTACTCTCACAAAAATTTTTATAAATTAAGTTTGGAACAGGCAATAAATAAATAAGTAAATGAACTAAGTTATTTTAATTGAAGATGTCTTTTCTGATGAAACTGAATTCAGTCCTTGCGAATTATCAGAAGGAAATCACTTGCAGAAAAGAAATGGCAAGCAATTCGCTGTAAATTGCATCCTGTCCGCTGTCAAATACTCTGATACAAAAGTAAGGGTAGAGACGTTCCAAGAGAAAAATGAGCGGATCAGCTGCCTGGGGCATTACGAAAGTTGGAGGCACGGTTGGGAACCTGATAATACCAGTGTCTAAGTAATTTTCACTTTCAAAACAAATTTTGATTTATTGTAGTAATAATTATTCCCTTCACAATGAAAAAAACATGCAATGAAACTGGTTGCTGAGGTGCTCTGTGTGAAAGTAAACATGAAAAGTATAGAGTTAGGGTTGCCAAGGATCTACTATTTGAGAGGACAGTTCGCTATTTTTACATCGAGTGGACTTTTTTTTTTTTCGAAATAGAGTGGACATTAAAAACAAAAAAAAAAAAAAAATAGTTTTCCTTTTCCCTCCTTCCCGCTTTTCCGGTATTTTTTTGGAAGAACACCTAGCAACGTTACACAGAATACTGCTGGAGATTATTAATTTTTGTGTTTCGGTTAACAGTGTTAGTATATTGTTCTTTTCGGAACAATGTGTCACGCACTTAAAAACCTTTCGATGTCTTCAGAAATTATCTTGTAGTATAAATATTGCCCCTGACATAACACTGATACCATCATCACTGTCGATGTGACAAAAAGAAAAAGCAGAAGTGATTTTTTTCAGAACAGATAAATAAAATCAATCAAAAATGTTCCATGGTACAAAGCTGCAGGAAATAAAAATCATATTGCTTTGATAATTGCGTTTCATCAAGCTATTTATTATATTTTATACTTTATTAAATCAATTATTGCACTTTCAAATCTTAGCAAATCATCTAAGCAATGGCAGTTGTGCTTCTTGTTTCTAATAAAAGGCATTAAAACACATCGTCTTATAGGAGAAAGAAATATTGATTGAAAATATTGTTTTTCTAAGATTGAAAAATCCTACAAAGTTCGTAAAACTATGTAGATTACAAATGTTAAAGATTAGAGCTTCATTGCTTTGGAAAACTGCTCCAGTAAAGCTCTACATAGTAGATTATAGGTGGTTACAATTAAACTTCCCCTATTCAGGGCATCCTACAGCTAAAACCGTTCAACGGATTGACACCAAAATTGGTATGTGAACAAAATTGGAATGTAGGATCAATACGGCATAAAAATAATGATATTAATCCTTATGAAAGGAGAACAATTCATTTCAATGATAGCCTAAACTTTTTTTTGTTCACAGATGAACTGTTATAGCTTTCTTTACATTCATTTTAAATGGCAAAATGATAGATATAGACGGAAAAGTGTACAATAATAATTATTTTTATTCCTTATTGGTCATTTCCTACGTGAAAACCATGTTATGAGGCTAAGGAGTGCCCCTAGCGGCCATTTTTAGAACTTTTTTTCATGATTCTTTGAGCGCATCTCGTGTATAATCCACATACCAATTTTGGTGCCAATCTGTTGAACGGTTTTAGCTGTAGGATGCCCTGAATAGGGAAAGTTTTATTATAATCACCCTGTACTTTAAACCACAAACTCATTAAATAATAGAATGAATTTATCATCTTTTGATCAAAGTAACCTTTTCACTTCGATGAGATATATATTTCTGTTATCTAGAATTCCTACTTTAATCTGTTTCTTCAATAAAAAAAACTTACCATTAACAGCTCTAGAATAAAAATATGCTGTATCCTGTTGTTATATAAATTTTCAAAGCACTTATTTTACCATTAGGACGTATTTCGTGCCCTTCATAGCGGAAACTTATTATGTACGTCTAACGTTATGCGCTTGTTGCACATTTGGGGTCAGTACTACTCTTTATCTCTATTTAAAACAAGAAAAAACTGCTCTGATATCCTGATTAACAAGAGATCATAGGAACGCTAATCAAATCGACGTTTTTCTTACTGCTAATAAATTATTCTAAGTTCAGTTCTCTCAGTGGAATAAAACCTGGTGGATTGCATTTCATTCTTACAGTTATCGTACTTTCTACTGTTATTCTTAAATACAGATAAACCCGATTTTAAGACACTGATAGTACAATACTGAGTTTAGCGAAACATCGAATTTCAATCATATGTTAAATGATTTACTCAGAATTAAAATATGTTTTTTCTTAATAACTTTTATAAAATGTAAGAATGAAAATTTTACAGTAACCCACAGGTGGATGGTTTATTGCGAGAAAACTACACCCACTTCTTTATGAATCTACCTTGTTTAGGCCTACGTCGTAGAACTCGTTCTCATGCGTACTCATTGAAATGTGGTATAAACGTTATATAAATGATGAAGAACAGAAATCTACAATAATCAAATGGTTCAAAAATTTTTACCCGGGTGAGGTAAAAGTTTGAACACCAGGTGAGGGGTTCTTCCTCATTTTTTAGTTTGAATTCTCGTCGCCAAATTGCTGCAATTTATCGAGAAAACCTTCACGCTACTGGAACATACTATAATACGCTTTGAACATGGCATTGAAGCAAATAGAGTGAACATTGAATAAATGTTAGGATAAAAAGTTGTTTTTTTCTCTTTAACCATATCACGGTGACCTGGAGTCCATGCGGCACTTAGAACTTACAACTGGTAGGCAAAAGCAGAAGTATATGTCGGAAAACAACATGGCGCTGGCAAAATAAATAAAATTGATCGAGAAAACTTTAGAATAAGCCTTGATTTCTTTCAATATAATAAAAAGAATTCATAATTAACTTTTAAAATATTAAACCACATTAATATTGCAAATTGCTTGGGGTGGACCCCAGGTCATAACAGGGTATGTTTCAATAGAACACATTGATAGGACTAATTTTTTTTTATTATTATTTGTTCTCCATGCTCCTCTTCTCTCCAAAATTCTAAACTAGTATATTCTTGTTGTAACTTTATTTTCCTCACGGCTCACATTAAGATACATACCACGTTTCAATGACATACATCTATTAGAACGAGCCCTACGTGGGCCTAAAACAGAGGGTTATTAAATTATAACCGCTCTGTGCATGTATATAGCGAGGTACTGTCATGATCTCTAATCGCAACCAGTTTCAAGGCCGATTTTCGGATAATGCCTGATGTTATTCATTATTATCTTTAGACGTAAATAAGAAAAAAATGGTGGAATAACGAAAAAGTCGCTCCAAAAATGTGGAAAGTGTTGATATTAGAGAGATAAGTCCCAACATATCTGTCCTTGAAGCATCGGTCATTCACGTTTCAGTATAATAGCTTACGGGAACTCTGATCGATTGCTAAGAAAACGATAAGATGTTTGCTCGCTGAAGAATTTCGACTTGACAAATGATGTTGTTTTCTCCAGCTTCGAAAAATATTTTTTCTGCCGAGCTAATTTTTCAAAACATTTCTACGGAAAAAAACATAAAAATTTGGTTTGTTTTCTTTTGCTAAAGCGCAAAAATAAAAAATAAATAAATAAACTTTGAATGTTAACAGACACATTTTAAACCAATATTGGTCTTGAACTAAGTTTTCATATATAGTTTTTTTATCTGAATAAATTTGAAGTACATATTTGTTATTGCAGGCAGGGAGGCGTAGTGGTAAGGTACTGGCTTCGTACGTCCAAGTTCGATCGATTGATAATAATAAACGACGAAAGTTTAATGCTGGAAAAAATTCAGACTTTTGCTATTAACAAATAAATACAGTTAACTTCTGCAGGCAACATTTTCTTATATGTTGTTGAATTGAAATGAATGTATTTAGCGGAAAAATAATGGTAACAAGAAACATACAATAAGAATAATTAAGTTATCAACTTTAAAAATAAAAAAATTACAATTCTAAGGAGAAAAATCATCAATGTCGATTGTCTAGGGTCAGGTGGGGTAAAGTGGTCATAAAATCAACGTTTTTCAACTTTCTTTGCCTATAAATTGCTTGTTATTTTACATTACATTATTAAACAACACATTGCATTAAATTTTGAGCAGAAAAAAATAAAGCAAAATAATTTTATGACGCCTTCTTTCTGGGATGTATGTATGATCACTTTACCCCATGGGGTGGGGTAAAGTGAGTAGTGCATGGGGTAAAGTGGTCATAGTTGAAAAAAAAACTATATAAGAGTATTAATAACCATAATACTTCAAAATACTCAACAAAGGTTCCTTTTAGAACGAAAACAACTTTATTTCCCTCAACTGAATTTATTTATGTCCTCTATTATGGTCACAAGTTAGCCTCATCTTCGTATTGTCTCGTAAGGTACTTCAGTCTCTTCAGCTGCTGCATATATGGTCTTAAAACGAAGTTATGAGTCAAAACATGTTAGGATACATAATAGTAGGCATTCTTGGGTTTTAATCTCTAACTATTAGATTTTAAGTTTGTCCTTTAACTCAATACATATAATAAAACATAAATATGAAATTCAAAATTTTCCTAGAAAAAATTTAAAATAGATTTTAATTGATGACTAAATTACTTAAATAACATATTAAGAAAATAGTGCTAATAAAAGAGTTCTCTATACTTATAGCTTATTAAAAATCAATGGGAGAAAAATTCATATTTTAAACTAGCTATTTTTAATTCTCTCTCTCTTTTATGTATTGTTTTTGTTCGAAGCACTGATAGGTTCTAAACATTTACAGCTTAATAATACTTATAATAAATCTGTTTATAAATGAATCATTGATACTTGAAAATTCTTGTATTAAAACGTGCTTCTAAAAAATTTTCCATACTAAACACACCATTGTAAGAAGACTGTATTATAGTAATTTCAATTTCTATTGCATTTGAGCTTAGTTGTGTTAGTTCCGGTTTTCTAAAAAGTACAATTAAATGTTATTTTTAAAAAAATAATACAGTATTAGTGAAATTAGTTAAAGTGTAACTGACATCTGTCTCGTGGTTTAATTTCTAACAAAAGAAGTGCGAGCACTGTAGTTTGCAAAATTTATTTTCTTGCGTAAATAGCTTGAATTCCCTCTAATAGCTAAAATTTGAAACTAAATATGGAAACTGTGATCCTGTGATTTCCTACGAAAGTCAATCCCTGGTCTACCACATAAATTAACCTAAAGTAAGTTTAGAACATCGGTGCATGTTAAGCCTAATACTGTGACCACTTTACCCCCCATATTACTTAAACTACTGTAAAATAATATATAAAAAAAATCTAGCTTCGCAGTTAGTGAGGAAGTATTTTTGAGATCTGTGTAAAACTACCTGCACCGTCCATGTGATGCAAATTCTTCAAAACAAAATGTCAGAGAGAAGTTAAAAGAGCTGTTTCAATTTCAAAGTGTTGCATAAACAAACAAATTGCGTGCTTTCTTCACTTAAAGAGTTGCTATTGATATAATTTTGTATGTAAAATTTAATTTTTAATTATTAAAAGCTAAAATAAAAATTTTCAACCAATTCCTTTATTTATTGCAAAGCTATAGCTTTTTATTTGCCGTATGTCCACTTTACCCCATTGACCACTTTACCCCACCTGACCCTATAATTTTTACGAAGTTCATAAATTTGTTCGGTATCGTCTTTTTTCTACATACATCGACTCAAGCACTCAAGATTCGAAGAACCTCCCTCATCTGAGAAGGCGTGAATACCTTTCTGATTGAAGTTCAGAAAGTAATTTATAAACAGGGGAGGGGGGATTTCCCTATCTTTCGCCGATTTGAGGGAAATAATTTTTCCAAATTAATGACAATAAACGAAGTTTTGATCCCGAAAAGGATGACTTTTTAATGTATTTTTATAAACAAGCGGACGGGATTAGCGATTAACGTTCAACGACTAATAACAGTAAGCGGCGTTCACTGTATATTTATATTTGTTGGTAAAACAAAGCATGGAAAGAAGAAATTTCATTTTTCGTTGACTGAGGTAATGTCTATTTCACTTTGAACATTAGATTGCAGCTAAAACTTTTATAACCTGTTGAATACGTACTGTAACTGTATCTACTAAGAGCACGGTCGTTTAGATATAAGACAAAATTTCTAAGCGCGATTGTATGTAGTTAATTTTGGGAAAATCGAAGTCAATTTCTCGTCCTCGAGTTTAGTAGGTCTCAGTTGGGACGTGGTAGCCTAGTGGTTAGCACGTCGGACTTCCACCTGGAAGGTCGCGCGTTCGATACCCACTGAAGACCACCATGCATACTTGGGGATATGTGCATGTAAAATCCGTAGACCCCACTACCTCTCCCCGTGCGTAAGCAATCCTAAGACCTCGGCTAACAGGAAGGGGCTGGAGGAGAAAAGTAGGTCTCAGTTTAGTAGGTATACTTTCGTCAAGTTGCACAAGTTAATTTACAGCTGCATATTCAATCATTTTGTAGCCTACTTTCCTGTAAAAGTAACTGTCGGTTGGTCTATCTGCCCCCCGCCCCCATAAATTTTGAGGGAATCGTTCGATCGGAAAAATTTATTTTATATTAGAAAAATCTGAGTGAGGGCACCTTATTCCCGTATTTTATTTTTCAATTTTTCTTTTTTTTTGTTTCATTTTAAACAGCTAAGAAAAGACATATAGCTTACGGGGAAATTTGAATTCTCTATAAATCCATATATTTAACTGACGGATTTGCTTGGAACAAACTATATCGAAAGCAGATTATGACATAGAAGAAGTTCATCCAGAACGAAAAAAGCCTACTTTTCAATGAAACTTTTTAACTTGGAATTTTGCATCAGGATAAATAGCTATTTTTTAGATTTAATCGTTAACTTACCACATCTGAAAAACACATTTTTACGGCATGAAGGAAGTTCATTTAACTTTGGACAAATCTTGTTGACGCAAGAAGGACGCAATGAGTTTTTTATCCCAGAGTCCAGAGTACGTGGCAGTATGTTCCGGAATAATTTTTTGTACTGAGAACTGGTGTTTGCTACTAGTTTGAAATCCTATTGCTTAACAATGAATTCTTTTATGGCATTGAAATGGATTCAATCTCATTTTCCAGTATGACGTCAGAGAAACTAGTACAATCGCATTCAATATTTATTTTCCCTCTAGTCTCATGGACAAGTAAAATACTTACAAGGGGAACATAAAAATTAATGAAAATTAATATATGTTACACTCAAATTGTTCTTTCATAAAGTCGCTTCCCAGGCCCAAATCAATCTGATTTTGCTTGAGAAGAAAGAAAAAGAAACCCCCCCTTTTTTTTGTGCAACTTGCATAAAAACCAGCTTTCTGAAATTCTTTGAGTGCTTATGATTAGGCCACTAGTAAAAGTTTTACTGGCAGAAAATTAAATCGCTCATGGGCTGCAATAGTGGCACAACTCAAAAAATCATGTTTCGAGATAAGTGGGTTTAAAGTTATCATTGCTAGGGAAAATGCATAAGAAACGCTTTAGTTTGCTGCCATCTTATGGCCTTACATTGAAGTATGGGTTGTGCTAGTATTGCTGATGAAAAGAATGAGTATTTTCACCTGTTATCTGTTATTTAAATCTGTTCTTAGTCCAAAAAGCGTGTTTTTAGAGTTGTGCCACTATTGCAGCCCGTTAGCAAAATATGGCTGCAATATTACGTGGAGAGCTTTCATATAAAAGGTTTTCTTTTTTAAAAATAGTTTCTTCTCAATGTAGTATTTTGTAGTTAAATTTAATACTTCTCTTTTGGTAACAAAAATTTCTTTCCAGCCAATGTGTAGACAACTATCTTTATCGAACCCCCCCCCCCCCCCAGTGGAAAAAAGTATATATATGCACTGCTGCAACATTATCAAAAGTGAAAAATTAAACTTGTGGAATTGGTTTTTTGAAATTTGATTACAGACCTCTAAAATGGCTTACAAAATGTATGAAATGAAAAAAAAAAGATAGATAAAGGCTTATGACTGAGCAGAATGCCTTTTAAAGAGTTAGTCCATCACTCGGAGCTTTTTACCAAGAAAAAAAAAGACACGTTAACAAATGAAGTTCTTTATGAACAATTTTCAGATAACGAAAATAGATTGTGATTATGCATGCTAAGGTCAACTGAAGACATGAATTAACGTAAATAGAAAAGTCATTCATGTAAAAAAACGAGCCCACGTGGATTGAATCAAGGACTGGCGGTCAAGGTCTGGGTTATTATCATTATTCTCTTCTTACTATTTCTATTTCGAGTTTATCTTTTATTATATGCATTTGTATTTGTAAGTTTATTAACTTATTAAAAAATGAATTGAATTGCGACTGTTTTTGAATGCTTAAAATGAAATAATTCTTTTAAACGGAAAGTGAATCATGTGTCAGAAGTGTAATGAGTAATGATGAAATTTGAAGAAAAAAAAAAAGCTTGGAAAATGTCATTTACTTGAGCCATTAATTTCTAAGCTCCGAAGTAATTTTAAACTTGTGTGGTTCAAGAAGAATTTTAAGACGATTTATCTTTTTTCGTTCACCGGCTAAAACAATAGGTCAAAAACCAACATTTTTGAGAAAATGTTATCTTTAAGTTAGCTAATGCATACTAACCTTCCCCTTTCCTATGGCAGTTTTGAAGAATATCTAGCATCGCTTTTTATCAAAACGTATTGATTTTAGAAGACACCATTGCCCTGCATTTATTTGGCACTATATCCTAATTTTCTGGTTGCAAATATGAGATTTCCCTAGGATCCAAAGTTTTTTGGGAGCCCGAGATTCTATACAGTCATTCAAGGTAAGGGGGGAGGGTTAACTTTGAGTATTTTTAGTATATTTGACTTACTTTCAAAATTAAGAGTAGAAAACTGATTTTATAATCTACTAGCGGTACCCGCAACGGCGTTGCCCGTGCAATGTTAAAATAGCGGCGCCTACGGCGCGACTTATTTTTTGTCCCAAGCAAGTCGCTTCTGTGCCGATAAAAACTTATATCAGCCTGTATTTTTCTACAAATGTATATCTACCTTGACTTAGGTGTAATTTTTTTTCACTCTATCACTAATAACCTATATTTATTGATCTATATTTGTATCATGTGGCATATTTATCTTTATTACATCATCAAAACCTTTACATAGCTTTTTTTTTACTCTGACTCTGATACATAGCAGTACATTCTTTCTGAGTCTGAATTCAAAAATATAACTGTTATTTCATAAATGTTTATTTAAACCAATAAAAAGAGTAAATTGTGATACAAAAATTAAAAAATAAATGTATTAGTCGCTTTATACATAAACATACATTTTGAAATCAAATCAGAGAAATGAATTTATATAATTGTAAATATGAAATTTTAATTGCCACAAATTAGTCTAAATGGGGAATTGATAAATTGATCAGACTGGACTATGTATATGTAAGCAATTTGATGAAATAAAAAAAAATCAGTGGCAGCTATATGGGAAGTATGTTGATAGTGAAAATTGTATGGAATGCAGTGGCGTAGCTAGCATGGGTGTGACCCAGTGGAAAAGATTACGCCTTCCCCATCCAAAAAAAAAATCATGTAAACCGTGAAGTATGCGTTTTAATGAAATATAATAATTTTTTGTTAAAAAAATTGCAGTTTTCGAAAAGAAGAACACCATTTGCATCATAAGCGTCATAATATTTAAAATATTTGTTGAGGGCACTGGTTATGATTAGCGGTTAAAAACATTGTGAATATTTTTTAAAGGAAACACTTTGCTCAAAAATAGAAAATTAAATTGGATATTTTTTCTCTCCCATTTTAAGTATTTGTTTTATTCTAGGGAGCTTTTAAAGGTTCATTTTTTCTCTCCATCGGGGCTGGTTGTCACCCCTGAATGGGTGACACCTGGGGCGGTCCGCCCCCACTTAGCTACGCCAATATACAAAGACATTTCTTTAGTAGCGGATAATGGAATATCCTGCCTATAAATTTGCTTTTGGAGTATCACGTCAATTTCTGATATAAATTTGCTTTTGGAGTATCACGTCAATTTCTGATATGCATCGGTTAAGAGACATATCTTGACGAAAGTGAATGTGAATGCAGAAAAGGGAAATTTTATGGTTCAAAGCTGAAAAAGAATCTGTTACTAAATTAGTACACTAAAAATGCAAGGAAAATTTTATTCTTATCATGGAATCCTACCTACAGTTCCTAATGTTAGTGCAATGGACACTTGCTTAGTTATGAGCAGAACATGGAATATTGCTTTTTTTTTACAATGCCACAAAAATGGCAATCGGGGTGATGTTCTGACACGAACATACATATTTTTAATATGCTCAAGTCGTATTTTTTTTATCTAGTATTGTTTCTTGGCTAATTCAGTGGTGAAAGTTCTCTCTGGCTCTGATTTCAACTCTGTAAACAACACTTTTTTATAGGTAGGCGAGTCATTTTCAATGAAACTGATAGACTAACAACTTTAATTTTTTTACGAATGATGAATTCTTGAAATGGTTGGGAACGTTATCCTTTTATGCTACAAATGATGAATGGCAGATTTCAACTCTTTCAAAAAGTATAATATCTATATTTTCGAATACATACCATTTTAACGCATTTAATTACGAATTCTGGAATTTAGGTTGAAAATAATCTGTAATAGTGGATTGTTTTTTAGTCTTGGAGTTGAAAGTGAATGCTGAATCTTCCAGTATTGAAATGCTTTGCAAGTTTTTTCCCTAGTCCTTATGGGAAAGAAAATATTTTCCACTATTTGTAAAATGTCCACTATATGTAAGCTGTTCCGTCCAATAAGAGTACAGTACATAGCATGTAATAGTGACATGCTAACGAAATTGTCTTTAGACTCGAAGTGTTGGAGCTTTGTTGGTTTATAAAATGACAAAAAGAACGAACTTCTCCAGTTCCATACTGGAAACGAACAAATTTTCTCACACCTTGATAAACTCGAATAGCCCCTTTTTGAAATTTCTTGAAAACAAAAACAATCCTCGATTGTGATTTATTTTGTGAGAGAGTAATAATTAACTTTTAACAATGTGCTTAAAGCTTTAAAAAAAGCACAAAAGGAAAAATATTTCTAATTTTAGAAAAATTTTCTTTTTTCACTTTCGAGGGAAAACATAAAATATGGAGAATTCAATAAGTAATAAACTTAGAATCTGGGATATTTTAACATCAATTAGGACACGGAAAAACTGGGACCTAATGAAAAAAACGTAAAATTCGGGAAACTTAGATTGGCGAGACGTTAAATCGGGGTTTCACTGTAGATATGAAAACTTTTCACTTATAATATAATAGAATAATGATAAATATGATGAATTCTTGAAATTGTTGTCCTTTTTTAATACGAATGATGAATGGCGAATTCTTGAAAATTATGTGAACACTACACATTTGTTCAAGTGTGTGAGTATATTTAGAAATAATAATGGAGATTAAAGTAAACACAAAATATTAAGCAAACCTTACAAATTTACATAAGTAAAATGCATAAATGCCTCAACTATTTTTAAAACTCTTTATTTAAAAACAACTTAATTATTTTATTTTGAATGAGCATATCATGGGAGATTGTCAGAGGCGTAGCTAGGTGGGGGCAAGGAGGGACAGCTTTCCCCGGGCACAGCGTCAAGGGGCGCCAAATTAGTGTTAATTTATTTTTAAATGCAAGAAGAAAAAAATTATTTGAACTTAATAGGTGTGAATATGTTCGACAAAAAAGTGGGAGCACCACAAATCATATCGGGAATGACCAATGTAGCACAGGAGTGCGTAGGAAATCAGACAAATAATTTTGCGAAGCCGAAGTGTCCCATTTTTCCCTTAGAAGTGAATGGCCGCTACTAAAAATGAAAGTTAAAAGGGCTGCTTTTTAGAGTTTTATCATTTAGGAAGCATAAAAGTTTTTTTAAATTCCCATTAGGGAGCCCCTAGGCCCCCAGGGCACAGGGAGGCGCAAAGTCTTCAGTTGTCCCCAGGCGCTGAAAACCCTCGCTACGCCTCTGGAGATTGAAACCCCCCGCCCCTACAAATTCGTCACTGAAGCAGTGCTCCCGTCAACATGTTCAAAAGCAAAATTAAATTCTCTATCGATCG
Organism: Octonoba sinensis; assembly: GCA_038502835.1. NCBI lineage: Eukaryota > Metazoa > Arthropoda > Arachnida > Araneae > Uloboridae > Octonoba > Octonoba sinensis. Next base: position 209,740,268 of record CM076598.1, on the reverse strand, counting down.
AGTGAAAGTTAATTAAGTAACAAACTTAGAATCTGGGATATTTTAGCATCAATTAGGACACGGAAAAACAGGGACCTGATGAAAAAAAACGTAAAATGCTGGAAAACTTAGATTGGCGGGACGTTAAATCAGGGTTTCACTGTCGATATGAAAACTTTTCACTTATAATATGACAAAATATTAATAAATGATGAATTCTTGAAATTGTTGTAAATGCTATCCTTTTTTAATACAAATGATGAATGGCGAATTCTTGAAAATTATGTGAACACTGCACATTTATTCAAGTGTGAGTATATTTAGAAATAATAATGGATATTTAAGTAATCACAAAACATTAAGCAAACATTACAAATTTACATAAGTAAAATGCATAAATGCCTCAACTATTTTTAAAATTCTTTATTTAAAAACAACTTACTTATTTTATTTTCAATGTGTGTATCATGGGAGATTGCAACCCCCCCCCCCCCCCGCCCCTACAAATTCGTCTCTTTTCTGGAAAGTAGTACAAAATATTTTGCTTGTCTGAAGGTAGAAAGAAAAGCAGATACTAATTGTAAAAGAAAGTTGAAATTAATACATTAAAATTTTTTCGGAAAACCGTTTTTGTTTTCTTAACTTTTGGAATAGGTGCTCGAAAAGTTTCGGAAATGTCGAATCATAATCTGCCACCTATTTGCTACTGATGTAAACTTTAGGTAATTGCAACTTTTAATAGATTGCAGCAGAAACAATATAACCCTGCTTATAACAGTAAAACTATCTTCAGCCGGCGAAACCCACTCGCCTCATGCATGGCTCAAATCATGTTTACGTTTACATTACATTCAACCGTGGAGAGCGGAAATCCTCGCTATCTTCACTTCAATTCTAAAATTATTCGAACGAAGTAAAGAAAATACTGGGGGATTAATATTTTAATTGTTAAATTAAAAACATTTTAGGCCGAATTAAAAAAAAACTGCTTCGTCTTGCAAAGCATCAGGCTATAACAGAATTTTGTGCGAATTTTTGCAACCGTACGTTGTGTAGATTTTGCTGTAGAGCGCGCAGCCACAACCTCAAAAGTTCATTTTATATATATAGATTTAGCTGAGTGCAGCACTAGACCTTCTAGTTTCGTTTTTTAAGTCAAATATGCAAAAAGATATAACATGGTTCAAAGTTACCCTCCATGGTCCAAAGTTACCCTGAATGATTGTAATGCCTTTCGAAATTGATGGGTCACACATATCAAAAGCGAATGTACGTATTTCAATGCGAGATGATTTTTTTTTAAATAAATAAATAAATAAGGGGAAAAGATCGCAGTTAGATGCATTTAAGGGGGGGGGGGAATACGTGTAAAGGTCTCATATAATTAAAAAAAAAATTCCTCATAAATCGATTCTACAATTATTCAATAATATACCCTGAAAATTTCTTAGCAAAATTATAAGTCGTTTAAAAGTTATAAGCATTTGAGCGAGCGCCCCTTTTGGAGCAGTTGAGCAGGTAGTCCCTCATGAATGACTTGAAGGGTTATTAGAGAACGTTAGCAGATGTCCTTTTATTTCTTTTAACACAGCGTTTCTCAACCTTTCAGTATTCGCGGCCCAATTTTCTATCATAATTTTCATCGCGCCCCCCACTTACCATAAAATGTATACAACAATACTGTACTTTGAGTACTGATTCTGTTTTTGAATTATTTTTAACTAACTGCCAAAACCAGAGTAAAAACGAGTAATTTAGTAATAAAATTTATTTAGAAACAAATCACTATTTCAATTTTGGGAATTAGTAGATTATGATTTTTCTGCACTAAAAACCAAGAGCATTTCGCATTCCATTACCATTTTCAACATCCCACTTTTGTGAAACTGGATTTTCTGCTGTATCTCCTTTGAAGACAAATCTCGGCTAAATATAGAAACAACTGAGAGTGGCTATTTCTTATATTAAGCCTTTCTCCGAAAAACTTTGCTTCGAAAGACAGGCCCAAGGAAGTCACTAATAATTATTAAATTTGTTTTTAAGTTAGTATGTTTTGATTGAGAAATTTTAATTTAGTAATTTGTTTTACTTTAATAAGTTATTAAATATGCCGGTGCTTTCCTTTCAGTCAGTTAATCAATTTTTAAAGTAAAATTTTCTCTTGGATATTCTCGCGCCCCCCTGAGGGGGGGGGGCCCACAGGTTGAGAGTCGCTGTTTTAACTATTGACACCTCTGATAAAAATTCCTATAAGTATTAGTATCTATAAGTATAAAAAAAATTGATTCATTTTACTGCCTTAAATTTACCTTCAATACCACTCTTTTTTTCAAATGCGTTTTTCTCGAAACTACTTTTTTCGAATTTGCGTACACTCTAGCTCGCAGAGTCTTTGATCAATCCTTATCAAATTTAGCACACATTCTATTTATATATACACGCTTTAGTTGAACCAGAATCATAAACATATCTTTATTTTTACTTTTTTTACTGTAAAAAAAGAACAATATAAAACGGTCAAAAATCGTACTTCATTACCACTCTTTTTTTCAAATGCGTTTTTCTCGAAACTACTTTTTTCGAATTTGCGTACACTCTAGCTCGCAGAGTTTTTGATCAATCCTTATCAAATTTAGCACACATTCTCTTTATATATACACGCTTTAGTTGAACCAGAATCATGAACATATCTTTATTTTTACTTTTTTTACTGAAAAAAAAGAACAAAATAAAACGGTCAAAAATCGTACTTCATTTTACCATTCTAAAAAAAAAAAAAATTCAATTTTTTGTGATGGTTTTAGTTCAACTAGAAGAGACACTTATTAAGAAAAGTAGATTTAAAAAAAAATGATTTCAGATAAAAATTGTGACCTCCAGGATGTACGCAAACTGCCGACCCGGGTGGCGACTTACAGTGTGCAGCAGCCGATATCTCCGGGATTTTTCAAGAAAAATGTTTGAAAATTTCAGTAAATGTTTCTTAATATATCCCCTTTAAAATAACCTCAAAATCTCAATAAAATATATTTATTCTTTATAAGTTAAAAAATCCATGAAAATTGCTCTTAATGCGCCGTTTTACACGTATCCCCCCCCTTAATTGTTTGTCCATGTATGTCCTCGTATGGTTTGTCCTTAATATTGTGCATTCAGACGGCTGCTGTAAATGACGGATGCATTTAGCGTTTTATCGGTTAGGCTGCGCAAATTATCAGCCTCATGTGGATGCCTCCGCTTTCCGAATCGATTAACTCCAATTTTTTAAAACTCCCTTATTCCATATTTATAAATGTAGAGAGAGAGTATGAATTTATAATTAAGTTTTAATTAACTATATTTCTCAACATGTAACGATAAAAAATTTAACACCGATTGCATCATTGTTTACATTGTCAACACCATCTTCTTTATTACTTTTGTTTGCTTTTTGTCTTATGTAGTTAATTGAATTGGCATGTGAGGCATTCATTTCCAACTTTCGTCTGAAGGCACCTTAAACACGTTGACTGCCAACCTACGAGATAACTCTTAGTAGGTGAACTTGTTGAGAGACCAAATTACAAGTTGTCTTGTTGTTGCCGACTTTTTTTTATTTTTCAATACATTTATAGAAAGTTAGTAATTTTTTACTTAACAAAATGTTTTGTACAAGATGTTTTATTTAAATTAAACTATCGTCTGGAGATCCATAAACTACAAACAGCGCTGGCAGTCAACGTGTTACAGCGAATATTAGGAGCAATGATGCAAACAGCAACAGCAACCGATGAACATTAACCTTTTCTTTTCTTTTTTATTTTTCTTTTAATTTCTATCTACTGCAAAATAAGATTTACGATTAAAATTTTAAAAACGGAACAAAAAATTGAATTGTTATTGATAACAATAATTTTATTAATTTCTGTTGAATAAAAAAACAAATTATATCCTCCCCATTCACTTGTCCTAGATTCAAATTTTACAAAATTCGTAGAATATTGCAAAACGTGGTAAGACATGAATGTACTGACTGAGGGTGTCCTATTGACCGTAAAACAACCAAGGCCATTGATGGCAGACGTAATAGGTGAGTGCTTCGGGGACGTTATCCTACATTTAAGGGGCCCGCAGCTCCTAAAAATGTTGAAATCGGTGGCAAGGAATATTTTGACTCATTTTCTTTTCTCAGAAGAGAGGTAGGATAAGATAGGAGTCGAAATTGCCCGCACTTAAAGATAAAATGGCAAGAGAGGTGTTACAGGGGAGAAATGAAATATTTTCGCAACAAATTTCTGGGAAGTGCAATCCGGAGGACATTTTTTTTTCTTTCTTATGCAGCTGTTGCAAGCAACGTTTAAGCTATGTTTTTTGACTAAAAGATTTTGATCGATAGTGAAATTAAAGTATGCGAGACGATCTACATAACAGAAATTATCTCTAACTAAAAAATAATGCTCGAACTTTTTTTTTCTTAGAAAAACAAAACAAATGAGGTTTTTTCCCCTCCCCATATCATTTATGAACTAGTTGAAAATATTCTCATAAAAGGGGAAAATTATAAGTTCACTCTAGTAATCAAATAGCATTCAGTATATCTGTAAAAATACTAATTAACGCATAAACAACAAGAAGTTCCGTCTAGAACTATACGAACCTACTTTCCCGTATACACCCAACATGAAATTTATAATCCAGTTTTCTTTTTCTTTCTATTTCTCCATTAAATATTAGTTCATAATTACTTCAAATACTGTACCTTTTTCAACGGTTCATACATATTCATGCATTCATTCATTTATTGATTGATTCACCCATTTATTCATTAATTATTTCACTCATTCATTTATTGATGGATTCATTCATTTAGTCATTCGTTTTTTTCCTCGTTCAATTATTAATGCATTCATTCAGAAATATCCTTAAAAATCCAGATCAAAACGCTTCATGGGAAAATAGGCTCGTTTAGTTCTGGATGAACTTCGTATCTGTACATGTTCTACGTCATAAGCTCTTTTCGCTAAAGCTTGTTCCAAGCAAATCTATCTGTTAGATTAGAATTTATGTAGGTTTCAAATTTCCCCTTAGGCGCTAATGATAAATTTTGTTGAACTGTTCAAAACTGAAGAGTCATTCCATTTCAAATCAGGCAGGCAGGTCTAAAACTTGTCACATGACCCTCACAGATTTTTTTGAAAAAATTACAGTAGTTACAACTAAGAGACATATAAAATATCCCAAAAGGATTTTGCAAAAAAAAAAAAAAAAAATTATTTCTCTAGTTACAGACTTTTAAAATTTGGGACAAAGTTGGCTGTTTTCAGAAAATCAGCAAAACACTCACTTTTAAAATGGCCACTGTTTCAAAGGTTTTTAATTCAAATAATTTTTCTATAAATAATGAAGGAATGGTATTTTATTTAGACACTAATTGTAAAAATCTAGTTGACTTCATTGATAAAGAAAAAAAAAGTGTTTTTGAAGTGAAAAAAATTGCATTTTTACCGATTTTATGATTTTGTTTCTTATGAGAGAAATTTATTTTTGACAAAAAAAGAGGTGGCAATCTAAACTGCTGTTATGAAAGTTTTGTATCAAATTTTATTGTAAGCCTGAGATTCATATCCCCTCAGAGTTTCAAGTTTGAAATTTGAAAATGTTCAAAAATTACGATTTTTGAAGTGTGATTACTCAAAAAAGCCATTTTTTTAAAATCTGCAAATGAGATGTCCTCGCCAAGATCTTTCGAATCGGACAATTCCCTCAAAAGTTATTAGGCGACAGACCGAACCGACGCACATTTTCCCCATCTCAAAACCCTACTTTCAATTTTTTTATTTTTCAATCTTTATTTAATTTTTTAAGTTATTTTTTATATTAAAAAAATTACGATATTTTCATGATATATTTAGCATTCTTTCTACTTTTTTTTTTTCAGGAAAGTAGGCTAAAAATCGACTCCACCTTACCACATCAGGCGCGGATGCAGGGCAATGGGTGCAACTGCCCCTCCCTGATTTTCAAATATTATTAAAGATTATATGAATAACGAACGAGAACTTTATAGATTTTCCACTTTAAAACAAATTTTCCGAAAAATAGGTAAAATCACTAAAAAATTGCCCTCTTCCACTTGACAATTATTATTACACTACCTTTTCAGAAGCTTTGTGTAGAAGGAACTACTTAATAAAACTCAAGATTTTTCAATTTTTATCCAGTAAATTTATCAAAGTTTTTAATGAGCCGAAAAATTGCCCTTTGCTGTCTGGTAATGCTAATAACTTATTTCATACTAATAGCTGGACGAGAATTTTAATCAGCAGTATTCCTGTTTTTTATGTCCTTGCATATACCCACGCAGCTCTAAATTATATGTTCATCTAATCTATATTACTTAAATTTCAAGTGAGCACTTAGAGACAAACTTTGATTTTAGCAGCAATGGAATTCAAGTAGCATATGCCGAAGTAATGAATGTCCCATCTACTGAACACTCCCTTCTTCAAGATAAGAACTAGTTTGGGATATTTTGAAAGAGGCCTGTTTGGGTAAAAATTTACAGCTAAATACGTGAGTTGCTTACATCGTCAAATGTACTTCCATGACCTTTCAGGGGAAAGTGCATTGACTTTGCTGACCAGATAATTGCGAACCAGTAAATATTTTTCGCATTGCAGCTTCACCAAAGATCTTTATTTCACTGCGCACCTTTTTCTACTGCTGCGTTGTCAAGGTTTCAGAAACGAATTCTGCACAAGGTTACCATTACCAGCCAAGATGCACAGCCGAAATGTAGCAATAAAAGTAAAGAATGTTTGGACGCATTAAATAGTTAAGTGCATAAGTGATTAAAATTAATATGTATTATGCCCAATAAACTTACCTTTGTCAGTAATTTTGATGATCGAAAAACAATACCGTTCTATTCAATAAGTCGTCCAAGGTAGCATTAAATATAGATTATTAGTAAAACTGCATTTTGACGCCTGTACGTAAATTAACCTAATTTTGAAGTATTGTTTTCCTAGTTGAAACAAATCTTGTGTAGGCTATATATATTGTTGTAGATTATTTGAATATAGTTAGATTTAAAAATTCATGCATATTTCTAAAAGCGGTATCGTGTTAAAAAATATATCTTAAAAATTTATTTCTAACTGAATTTTTTCTTTCAAAATCTAAATATATATCGGTATCTGTATATATATTATATTATAAAGTCATTCTTGTTTACCTACTTTTAATAATTCATTCTGAAAGTAAACAAAAGCTTCGTTTTAAAACAAAATTCTAAATTTATTTTCGAGATATTAAGAGGGAAGGGGCAATGATAAGAATTAATTGTCTATCGAAGAATGAAATTTAGATAGTTTTCCCTTTAAATTGGCACATTTATTTGAATGTTTGATATTTTTCCAAACGAAAGAACTCCCGAACTCTACTATTTCACTATTTTTTAATTAAAAATAGTAGTTTAATTAATAATATTGTTACTTTCCGGGTTTGTAGAACGGGATCCATATAGAATGTTTCTGGCAAAGTTAAATTTCCAAATAGACAGAGTAGACAGCTGCTTAGGGCGACAAATTTTATCCACCTTTTCTAATACAATTGAAAATAAAACATCAGTCAATTTTTATTTCCTATAACCATATCCTTTTCTTTTTATTAAGCAATATTTATTTTTGTTTATGCTTAATAATAAAAAAAATTCGTTATACTCATTTCATGGAAATGAAATAGATTTTGAAGGTCGATCACTTATTAACCTGCCAACAACCAGTGTCTGTCATCAAAATAAATGAATACTATAAATAAACAAAATAATATGTAAAATACCTAACGATTTAAAACAGATTACAAGTTTAAGCAAGGTTGACGAAGTATTTTAAATGTATGATGAAAATATATTATATAATAACAAATAATAGTAATATAGACATAATAGAGAGAGAGAGAAAGATTTTCTTTTCCAATGAAATTCATGTATCCATGTTTCGGAGCCTGCCAGAAACTCCTTCTTCAAAAACTCCGAGCAGGAGCTATGTGATAAAAATAGCTGCTTTTGTGGTTAATACTTTGTTTTTGCTCAATATATATGAATATGTTTTACCTGATCTTTTATGTACCCTACCGTGTGTTCTTTAAAAAAGTCTTCGAAAATGAAGTTGTATTTTAAATATATATATATATTTTTTTCTGGTTCAACATCTCTAATTGTACGTATCGAAGAATATAACTTACATGGATAATATCCCAAGATTACATACAAATTTCTAAAGCCAAATTTTTGTAGTCGTGATACGTTATCCAAATATCCTCTACTAAAATTCAGAGTGATTTCAACATAAATCCAACAAATTTAAAGAACTCTTAAACTCAATCAATGTATTTTTAGATTTCGTATGAAAAAAATAAAGAAAAATTATATTTAACAAGCAACATATCTTAGGCCAACAATATTTCTATCTAGTTACCAGTTTTTAAGATAGAGTTAAAGCTATTTTACAGCTGATTGCGATTTTATTTTTTTGGAACCCAGTTTTTTTCTTTATTTGTTTTAGTTTTACGAATTTTCCTTCTCTAAATCGTATAAGTTTATTAATCCTTCCAATAAGCTTTCCTATAAACGTCTTTCTATAAGTTCGAGTGATTATTTGAAAATAAATATTTAACAGCAAAATTTCAGTTTATAAGCTGTTGCTATGGGCTATTCCATCCTTATGCTAGATGCGTTTTCACATTTCATTTTATTTATTTATTCCCCCTCTCTCTCTCTCTCTCTTTTCGTTCATTGCTCTTAACTCTTTCCCCTTTATCACTATCAGTTATTCTTCTTTATAAAAAATGGTTACAAAAAATCAAGTTTAGAAGACATAATTGCATTTGAGACATCAGAAACGTTTCGCACAGTAAAAAAAAAAAAAACAACAACAATAATAAATGCTTTAAACGATTCTAGGAATATTTTAGCTTCTCGGATACCACATATCCGCTTCATCATCATTAATGCCATGGAATTTTTGTCGTCTCTTTTGATGTTAAAATGAGGGCTTCTTCACCTGAGAATCTTTCCATGAATCCTATAATCTTTTCCACTGAAAAAGAAGAAGAGGAGAACAACTCCGGGACGAGCTCCAATCAAAAGAGCAAAAGTGGTGAAGTAATCAGTCATCATTTTCACTCAGCCTTGAAACTTGCCCTGTGTGCGTTTGTATTCGTGAAACTCCTACTTGAGGCCCCTAAATCATATGCTGCTGCCTGATTTCGAAATGAGCTCATGTCGAAACCCGAAATCATGTCGTCCTTTAACAGTAATCCATCACTCCTGCAATTTAAAATCCGAGGGAATATAAACGTTCCTACATCCACACAGAAATTAAAAAGACATTAAGTAATTCCTCAACACTGAGACAAAAACTTTTTCTGCGAACGCATACAAATGCGAAAAATTCAAGGACGTGTCCAACTGTGCATACTTTAGGGGTCAGTTTGGGTAATTATACACGTTTTTTCAATGTTTTAACTTTTCATCCTTTCCTCCCCTACCTCTTAAAGGAATTGCGAAATAAAATTGTTAGCATTGCAGCCATTGCTCTTTGTGTAAATGTATACAAAAATGCTGACTTTAGGACTACGTATTTGTTGGCGAACGAACTCGTGTTTACATTTCGCTTATAGAAATGAACAATGTCATATATTATATGCAAAAAATCGTTTTTTTGGTTTTTATATCAAAATTTTCAGATTTTTGCTCTCTTTATATTGGGAATACTGCCGTAAGTAAATGTTCAAAAATTAAGGCTAGAGGCCAACTGTATTTTTTGGTGTTATACTGTAATAACTACTTTGTATAGTTATTTCTAAGTTTTTTGACATCCATCAGATGAGAGAAAACTAGAACAATAACTGTTTTCTGAAAAAAATCGATTATAATAACCATTGAAACAAATAAGGTAATTAAATAAAACAAATTGTGAAAAGTTCAAACTCCTCTCTTGAAAAATGTCCATTTTGCAGATATGACGCTGTTTATTTCTATAAGCGATTGGCGAAATATATCACGCATATTACGAAGGCTAAATACAAATTTCGGCTAAGACGAACAAAATTTCTGACCTATTCACGAAAATTTTTCTCGATTGCTATATAATCATTTTTTTAAAAAAGAAATTGTTGGTTGTTTTGAGTCATTGCAAACCACCAAGTACGCATATGATAAAATTTAATGTACCTAAGGAAACAACTAACCATTAAGGATTTTTTCCAAAATTGTTAAATTTTAAAAGGTAAGTTCACTTTTTCTCAAACGATTTAAAAGTGAATATTAGTAAAAATAAATCATTTGTTTTTACAACTTATTTTATTTTTTATTATAAATAGTAGTAATTATTTTTAAAATATAAACATGCGTTTCCAATAGTTTTTTTACACAATTTTACATATTCACGGTTGTTACGAATAACGGCTAATACTGTTCGTATTAGCCGATATTCGAATTTTGGCGATTTTTTTATAATTTGCGAATTTTTGGGATTTCGTATTCAGGCGCGTAGCCAAAGGGTGGCTGAAAGGGCAGGAGCCACCCCCGAAATTATTCAACTTCGAAAGTTGGAAATAGATTTATATGTATGCTTAGATAATTTTAGTTTGAAAAAGGCTCTGTCCGCTACAAACATCACAGAGATACGAATAACTTTAGGTCCTGAGTGCGGTGTGGTTAATCGCATGACAAGTGACACCACTTGCAGTATTGGAAAATAATTAATAATTAATTTGTTTCCTAGAAAGGATCAGGATTCCCTATTGTGTGGGGTAGTTGGGTTCGTATTTGACGGGCAACGGTTCGATCTTCCACTCATATTGAGAACGTTTCATTCAGAGTGTTAGCTTTTCGTATAGCTTGCTTTCGCACAAGGACGGCTAATTTTCCAAATCATCCATCACATAATTTTCGTAAGTAGAACTCTTTTTGAAAATATTTCTTTACTTTTTAAAACCGGGGGCACACAAAAGGGAATCGGAGGAGACCTCAGACTCCCCTAAGTTTATAAACTGATGATAAAATTTACGGTGAGAGTTCCTTATTAGGGATCATTCATAAATGATATCACGCTTCGAGGGGGGGAGGGGGGTCCGTGAAATTGTGACAAAGTGTGACAAGGGAAGGGGAGGGGGTAACAAGAAGTGTGACATTATGCATTATGCAACATAGCGTGACCCGTGACAAAGGGGGGGAGGGGGGTCCACTGAAGTGTGACATATTGTGACTAAGGGGAGAGGGGGTCAAATATATGGGAAAAAAGCGTGACATCATTTATGAACGGCCCCTTATTTGAGAAATTAATGAAATTATCAGCCTGTATGATAGTGTACATTATTTTACAAATGAAGTTCAAACATCTTCAAAACGCTTCACTGAGTACCCTTTGTCACGCTTGGAGAAGAGGGAGGGAGAAACAAGAAATGCGATATAACACATCTCGGTTAAGATTAAAACATTTAATATTACCTAATTAAATTCTGAAATTAATTTGAAATTACGCAAAATTATAGGGCTTTTTGTTTTAATCGAGGCTAAAAACATTCATGTGATTTTACCCCACTTATATTTTTTTTTCGATGTCAAAATGTCCATGTATACGATGATCGAACGCATATGCTCTCCGTGGAAAAATGAAACATAACAGTAAATTATTCGGAACAATTTCTATTTTATGATTGGATACATACTCTTAAAAGCACTAGAATAAATTAATGTGGCCAGGGAATATGTATGGCAAATTCATTAAGTAAAACTAATGATGAGGATTATTATTATCATTTGATTCAATTTTTTAAAGAGTATCCGGTGTTTATTAGTAAAGACAATTATTTGAACAAAATACGTTAAATTCATTTTCAAATTCCAGAACAGAAAAGAGCAAGTTTACACTTACTCTTTTATATTATGCTTCAATTGTGTATTAGTAGTATTTTTTTTATAAACTTTAAAGTACCTAATGTAAAGGAATATCTGATTACCTCGTATGATTGGATTACCCCATAAACTCTTAATAAAAAGTTAGCGTGCTTAACCGATTTTGAGAAATCGTTCTAGTTTTAGCTAACGAAGCCGAAACCCTAGCTGCCAGATTTAACATATAGAGGTAAAAACAACTAGAGTGTGTAAATTTCAAAAGAACCGCCCAAATATAGCCAACAAAACAACTGAAATATTATAGAATTACGATTTTTATTTCGTATATTGGCCCAAATATAGCCAACAAAACAACTGAAATATTATAGAATTACGATTTTTATTTCCTACCTAGATGACCTAATATCGTCACTTAATGAGCGCTTTTTGCCTCATAAAGACACAATTTCTTCCTTGAGCTCACGCATTGAGCCCAAGCCCAACACGCTGTTGTAAAGAGTTTTCTAGAACCGTGCATCTCAGTCATTCTATGAAGATGATCTTCCTTCATATAAAGATGTGATTGAAGGTGAATAGAGGGATGTGGAAGATGAAATGGAAGTCTGCCGAATTGTTGCCGAACTCTGCGATTTGCTCTCTTTACACCTACATTTTGCTTCAAATACTTTCCTTTCTACTAGTAACAGCAGCTTCAGCTGAGCGAAGTTTCTCAACTTTAAGGAGATTAAAAACTTGCTTCAGAAGCCCGACTAGCGAAATCGTTTAACTAGATTGGCTTTACTCAATATACATAGACACTGTTCAGTTTCAGATGGCATGGTAATTAACAAATTTTCCAAACGTGGAACTGTTAGAAAAGTAATGGCAACTGTGTTTTTTGCCCAAATACTATTTTTATACGTACTATTAAACTTCAATTGAAATATAAGTTCTCATTTCTTTATTTTAAAAATCATTTGTTACAATCAATCAAGGTATTTCTCCTGAATGCAGTTTATGCAAAAAACGTTAAGATTCTTTTTTTTTTTTTTTTTAGTTTCATTAATATTTTGGCTAATTATTGGAAGGATAGTTATCGTTTTCGAATGTAACTTTTATACCTCCCAGCCCTCCCCGAAAACAAATTCTGGCTACGCCACTGTTCGTATTAACAGAGTTCAACTGTATTTATTTGCGACCATTTCAGGTCATGTACATTTTCGAATTTATTTTTCTGTTCTCAGTGGATATGCCCCAAACTCTCGTCCAATATGACAGATAGTGCAAGACAATACGATAGAAAATTACAGATAGAATATTATTTAAACCGCTTAGCCACTGAAGCACCCTTCCCCCTGTTGAGCATTGGAGCGAAATGCGCTATTGAGTATACGCATTCATTTTCTTCTAAAGTAATATATTATCGTAATTTTAAAAATTTGTATTGCTTGTGAATTAGACACAAAAAAATGAGTATTTGGCGCTCATTGGCGCATTGATTAGTGCGAAGAGCTCCCATTTCAGACTGTACGAGTTTAAATCCTATGTGTCGCATTCTCGAAAGGCGGCAATCGTTTCCGTCTACATTTTATCATAGCTTTGTTAATTGTTTTCACATTTTATCAGAAATATTATCCTTTGCGTGTATTTACTTCAATAATAAAAAGCCTGCAAAATGGGATGAAGGAACTAGCACCCTTCGAAATTCCATCAAATAGTAATAATGACGTCGATATGAAGTGATGATTTTCGTTCTGTGATGTTCCTCTATCACTGGCTACCTGTCGCCGAACTAGACGAAAATTCATAAGAAGGTCGAACAGAATAAAATACACAAATCTAACAATTTACTATTCAATTTTGTTTAAGGTGGATTGATTTTTTTATACAGAAATGATGAAAACGAATAATGCTTCATGCCAGCTATAAGGAACATTGTTTTTGGTAGTTTCCATCTTGTAGGTGCATCATAGTCATAACATGCTGACGGATATTAATTCCGGTAAGAATTATATACTTTGTATTACTTCAATTTCTTGTTGTATTTTATATTGCAAAAAAAAAAAAAAAAAAAATGCTTTTGTAACAATTACGTAAATCTATTTATTGTGAGACGCGTAAACTTCAAATGAAACACGTGAATTTTTATACTACATTGTCCGTGTCCGGTACTTTTTGCACCTTTTTCAATACAAGCACTTTTTTGTTGTAGTAAAATAAATAGTAATGTTGTAGTGTATAAATAGTATATCTTAAATGTTTTCTTGCTTTTTACTATACCTTGTATTTCACGTTTGTACACATTAAACATAGTAACTCAATATCGAAAATATGAATTTTAAATAATGTAGCCGTTTGCAAGCGTATTTGTTGTTGTTGAATGTCTTTTAGCTTTAAAGTTTATCCAGTTTTAAAATTTCAAATTTTTGAATGGGTAGTTTAGTTTATGTAGAAAGCAAAAAAAAAAAAGGAGTAATATATGAACCTGAATATAAGGTAAAAGAGCTACAGAAAATCGCCTTGTTTGCTGCGGAATACTTTATTTTTAGTTTTATTTACCCGTATATCCTTGTTGTCGTGTCCTCGCACGTGGCGAGGAAGAATGGGTACGCTGCTCCTGACCTCCCTACACTTATAACCTTTATAGAAAATAATATACAATGAAAATTTAGGGAAATTAAAACTTTTTTTTTTTTAATTTTAATGGCTATAATGTCCTGAAATTAGTTTTTTCTGTATTGTATGAAGAAAACAGAGAAGGCGCACTATTTTCAGTTCTCATAAAGTAGTTTTTTTTCTTTTCCTACAATCCTGGTTTCTCAGTGTTTCTTATTAGCCCGCTATATATTAAATGTATTCATTTTTATTTCTCTGTCATATCTTTGAAACGTCCAGCAAATTTTTCAATAGCAGCTTTAATTGAAGTACATTTATTTTCCAGTTCGTGTGCTTAGTCTCGGGACTCGCTTATGAACTGTCTTCCAATATGACAGATAGCACAAGACAATACATGAAAGATTTTATTACAACACAAAGAGAGGAAATAACAGAAATACACCCAGGGCAGGGTGGGAATCGAACCCACGACCTCCTTACTGCGTGCAAGCAGCGGGCGGAAACTGGTACGAAGACCGCTCGGCCACCGAGGCCCCAGCAGCTTTAAGGTTTTTAGTTATCTGTGAATGGACTAAAGTTCAAAGTTATTACCAATCATAAAAAGTAATTGCATTTGCATTGATTACTAGTTTTGCACTGTGCACGAACTTCAACCGAAAGGTACGTTCAAAATAGCATAGCAAAAGGCGCTAAACGTGCCTTGCATTGCGTAAGTTTGTGCTAAGCATAAATTTGTGCTAAAAGCGTCATTTACGACGCTCGCCCGAACGCACCTTTATATACTTTGTTGAAAATACTTCTCTTAAAACATTACAATGAATGTATCTCTTAGTGTAGAACTTCTCAATTTGAAATGTGAAGAATGCTTTTATGTTAACTATTTTCTTCCACATTTTGGATCTGAAATTATTTGAGTTTGAATATTAGATTCGATAAATTTTTCAGATTTATTGCACTTATTAAGAAAACCGATTACAAATAAAGCGAAATCAGTCTCGTTTTTGCCATTTCAGCCGACTTTCAACTTTTAACAACTTGACGCATTACTTGAAAGTATGATTTTAACCCTACACTGCGCAATTTTTTTTTCTTTGTAAAAATTGTTTGTGTGTTTGTTTGTGCTAGTTATAAGTGGGAAAAATACTAAAAAAATTCTTATTTAATTCGGAAAAGTAGAATTCGAGAAAAATTGACATGTTGTTTAAAAAGAACACTGCGCATTTAGGGGTAACAAAAATAATTCTTTTGTATAATCATTTTAACAAATGAAACCAAATTTTAATAAATAGGCATGCATTATAATTATAAAATAGCACTAAAATATGAAAATTTATTGAAATAATTAATTTTATTATTATTTATAAATTTATTAAAGTAAAAATTTGCAGATGTAGCTAATAATTATTAGTTACATGTAGGAATTTTTACTTTGATTACCAATAAAGTTTAATAATAATTTCACTAAAATATTTTAAACAAGAAACCTAACATCTGTAGGGGGTCTATGAGATAATGTTCGTTTCTTCTTTGGTTGAGCGTGAATTGATTTTAAACAAAATTCCTAAATAATAGTTTAATCCACCACTTTAAGCTAATTTGTGAAATATTTAACAATAATCTTCTAAAATATACTAAATAAAGTGAAATAGAACAACCTGTGACACCTGTTTTTGTTTATACTGCGAATAATGCAGGAGCATAAAAATTGCTCCCGAATGCGCGGTGTTGTTTTAAAACAACAAGTAAAAAAGGCGCCTTAATATATATTTTTCCCGAAATTTTTCGGACAACTTATGTTTATTTTATTTTAAAACTATGTAAGCAATTAGAAACTATTTTTTAAAATAAAATTGTTGCTTAAAATTTGTAGGGGAAAAAAATTAAGAAGTTACTGTTTTTTACGAAATCAACATGTCTTACGATTTTGTGAAAAAAGATCAACCTTGAGTTCAGTTTACAAGATCTAGGGGAAACTATATTAACTAATATGATCACACATACAAAATGAAACGAAAGAATGCGCCACATGTTACAAATATTACAAAATAAAAGCTTAGTGAACGAAAAATGGAGGTGTTGTTTAAAAACAACAGGGCGCAGTGTAGGGTTAAGAAAGGTATCCGTTTATTTAACAAGCTAGGGTCAGGTGGGGTAAAGTGGTCAATGGGGTAAAGTGGACATACGGCAAATAAAAAGCTATAGCTTTGAAATAAATAAAGGAATTGGTTTGAATTTTTTATTTTAGCTTTTAATAATTAAAAATTAAATTTTACATAAAAAATTATATTAATAGCAACTCTTTAGGTGGCGAAAGCACTCGATTTGTTTGTTTATACAACACTTTGAAATTGAAACAGCTTTTTTAACTTCTCTCTGACATTTTGTTTTAAAGAATTTGCAGCAAATGGACGGTGCAGGTAGTTTGGGCACAGATCTCAGAAATACTTCCTCACTAACTGCGAAGCTAGATTTACTTTATATATTATTTTACAGTAGTTTTAAGTAAGATGGGGTAAAGTGGTCATAGTATTAGGCTTAGCATGCACCGATGTTTTAAAATTACTTTAGGTTAATTTATTTGGTCGACCAAGTAGTGAACTTTCATAGAAATTCACAGGGGCTCAGTTTCGATATTTATTTCCAATTTTTTGCTAGTAGAGAGAATTCAAGCTATTTACGCAAAAAAAGAAATTTTGAAGACTACAGTGCTCGCACTTCTTTTGTTAGAAATTAAGCCACGAGACAGATGTCAGTTACACTTTAATTAATTTCACTAATACTGTATTATTTAAAAAAAAAAAAAAAACTATTAAATTTACTTTTTAGAAGTCCGGAACTAACACAACTAAGCTCAAATGCAATAGAAATTGAGATTACTATAATACAGTCTTCCTACAATGGTGTGTTTAGTATGGAAAATTTTTTAGAAGCACGTTTTAATACAAGAATTTTCAAGTATCAATGATTCGTTTATAACCAGATTTATTATAAGTATTATTAAGTTGTAAATGTTTAGAACTAGCAGTGCTTCGAGCAAGAACAATACATGGAAGAGAGAGAGAATTAAAAATAGCTAGGTTAAAATATGTATTTTTCTCCCATTGATTTTTAATAAGCTATAAGTATCCAGAACTCTTTTATAAGCACTATTTTATCAATATGTTATTTAAGTAATTTAGCCATCAATTAAAAGCTATTTTAAATATTTTCACGGAAAATTTTGAATTTCATATTTATGTTTTATTATATGTACTGAGTTAAAGGACAGACTTAAAATCTAATAGTTAGAGATTAAAACCCAAGAATACCCCTTTTTATGTGTCCTAACCATGTTTTGGTACATAACTTCGTTTTAAGACAATATATGCAGCAGCTGAAGAGATTGAAGTACCTTACGAGACGTTACGAAGATGAGGCCAACTTTTGACCATAATAGAGGACATAAATAAATTCAGTTGAAGGAAATGAAGTTGTTTTCGTTCTAAAATGAGCCTTTGTTGAGTATTTTGAAGTATTATGGTTATTAATAGCTTTATATAGTTTTTTTAACTATGACCACTTTACCCCATGCACTACTCATTTTACCCCACCCCATGGGGTAAAGTGGTCATACATACATCCAGAAAGAAGGTGTCATAAAATTGTTTTACTTATTTTTTTTTTCTGCTCAAAATTTAATACAATCTGTTCTTTAACAATGTAATGTAAAATAAGAAGCAAAAAATCTCAAGGTTTTGAAAAAATTCTTATATTTATTGGCAAAGAAATATGAAAAACGTAGAGTTTATTACCATTTTACCCCACCTGACCCTATTATAAGAAAACCGGGAAAGGTTTTTGCCATTGTTACTGAAAAACTCAAAAGGATATTATAAATCAATAATGACTTTGAGAATTTGAAAAGGTAACTTTATGTTAACATTTTAACAAGGGATGCAGTCCAACAGTCCCCCCCCCCCTCAAAAAAAAAAAAAAAAAAACTTTCCGTTTAATCGAATGAATTTCGGAAAATGTATCCTCTTTACATGAGCCGAGTTCTTACAGAATCAAGTTTACGGTGTGGATAACGGGCAAGTAAAATTTCGAAATTTGATTGCTACTTCTTACAAAAGTAAGCAAATTTCCAATGAAATATTATTTTCAGTCATAAATTACACTACAAAGTTAACTGCATTATAAATCTGCATATCATTAAGTATTAACCCCTTAACGGTCGGGTAATTTTCAAGAAAGCGGTCATAAAAGTGCCCTATTTTTTTTATCCCTGAAAATTACATAAAAATATGTGCATGAACAATATATATATATATATATTCATTTTTAATTTTTTATTTGTTTTTATTTTGAAATTTTAAACACTCCAGCCCGGCAATATCACGGGAGTGAGAAATAGAAGGCGAAACCTCAGCCCGTCATTTTCACGGGATCGAGAGGGAAGGGGGTTAATGAACTATATAAGAATCAGATTGAATTGGGTAGGTTTCATTGCATTAAATTTCGTGTGTCTCACGAATAATTTTTCTCGGTACAGCCACGCTATTCTAGGTGACAAATGACCGCATTCAAAAAAGAATCCAAGAGGCATGTGTGCATCATATTCTAACAACGTCTCTCGAGTGAATTTGTGTGAATCTGAATTTATGCATTCGCGCGTTATGTAGACTGATTTCTGCATTTTTAACTCTGAATTGACTCTTCGAAGTAGAAGTGTACAGTTTGACCACGAAGTGCGGACACTTGGGCGCTTCTGCGCATGGCAGAAAAGGATGAGTTCATTCGAGCTTTAGGGAAGTTCGTTTTGAAGATGTTTTTATTAGCACGCGAATCGGAATTTTTGCTTCACCGTTTGTTGAAAGCAACCACATTTATAAACTGGCGCATAGCATCAGTTCGGAATAAATAAAGTATGCTAAACGAACTAAAACGAGAACAGAATGCAGCGCATTCTTTATACCAGAAATTTCTCCCTTGAGCATGAATGGATTGATTCTTCTCGACACTCTGCCAGTCAGAGGTTTTTTTTTTTTTTTGCCGGTAGAACTGTATGTGGGCATCATATTTTGACTTCTCTAATGTGAATCAGAGTTTATACATTAGCGCGTTATGTAGAGTGATTTCTGCATTTTTGACACTGAATTGACTCTTCGAAGTATACGTGTATCATAAGTTATTCTTTTGACGCCTATAAATCCCATTCCCGATAAAATGTATCTGGTTCCTGAATTTACTTTCACTGATGTCTTGTCATGTCTATCAATTGTATGTTCCTGGTTTCTTACTCCTAATCATTCAAAATCTTTTTTCTGCACTTGCAAAATGCGAGCAATTGAATCCCAGAATCCAAAAACGATGAGCAATTTACCCGACCCACTGTTTAACATAGTGGGCAGTTTAAACAAGAAGTTCTGTGTAGAACTATGCGAGCCTAGGGGAAACTGAGCGTCCAAATTCTCAGTGGCAATGACATCCACCGACAGTGGTGCTGCTTGAAAAAATGGTTGCCGATTACCCGGGTACGCACTAAGCCTGCAAAGGTTAATGACATTCGCAGCCCAATTAGAAAAAAAAAAGACTATGAGGGCCTATTTTCCCGTTTACACCAACACTTAATTTATATCT
This sequence comes from Octonoba sinensis, assembly GCA_038502835.1. Classification (NCBI taxonomy): domain Eukaryota; kingdom Metazoa; phylum Arthropoda; class Arachnida; order Araneae; family Uloboridae; genus Octonoba; species Octonoba sinensis. The sequence goes on along the minus strand of CM076598.1, from coordinate 209,720,173 downwards.
ATCTCTCTTTTTCATTTAGCTTTAGTTCTTAATTACGTCAAGTATGCCTTTTTCAAAGGTTAATAATCATTCATTGATTTAATTATTTTTTCATTCATTCATTCATGTATATATTAACTCATTTATTCATTCAGAAATATCCTTAAAAATCCAGATCAAAGATCTTCACGGGGAAATAGGCTCGTTCAGTTCTGGATGAACTTCGTATCTGCACATGTTCTATGTCATAAGCTCCTTCCAATAAAATGTATTCCAAACAAATCCGTTTGTTAGGTCAGAATTTATAAAAGATATAAATTTCCTCGCTGGTGCTACTGTTAATATTATTATTCATTTATTTTTTTTAAACTGTTCAAATCAAAAAATACTTCACGCCGAGAGCCCCTTCCATTAAGCTTATCTGAAGGAATTTGGATTTTATGTCTAAAGTTTCTATTATTTGCTTCATGTTTCCCCATAGGCACCAATGTTAAGATGTTTTGAACTGCAGAATTTTTAACGATACCCCCCATTAAACCTTCTTTCATACTTGTTTTTCCTCTTTTTAAAACTTTTACGGGAAAGAAGACTAGGAAAAGGCCCTAAATCGGAGTGACTTAAGTGGGATTGCTTCCATCCCGACACTATAAAAACGTTGATTTCTGAATTATTAAAATTTATTTCGTGTTGCTGTTGACTCAAAATCGTTCGAACAATTTAGTAATATTATCATTTAAAACGATATCTTTTCAGAAAACTATTGTCTTTCGCTCCTCGCAAGCGACAGTAGTTTTAAATGAATAATTTTTCATAACTCTAATTGCTAATAAGAGAAAGTTTTGTGTGTGTGATTTTTGACGTAATTTGCTAAAATGGTGTTCTTTAGAATACACTTTTATAAAACAATTTAAACTTTTTCATGTGACTGCCCCCTATATGTGTGTAGATTATCAGTTACATTTATTATTAATAAATAATACCAGTTTCACAAAATCTCTTATTTCAAGAATGGTAGACAGATTGGGCTTGAAAAATAACATTGCGACGAGACCCCGATGAATCCACCCTAGAAAACGTCCATTTCCTCTCTTTCTGAACGTTTGAAAGTAAATGTTTGTATTATAAATAAAATAGGTCTACTTCGTCGGAGCTTTTGAAAATTATATGTTCTTGACGTTGATGATTTACGACTGAAACACATACTGGAAAGAAAAAGAAAAAAAAACACATATTCTTTCTTTTCTGTTTTGTTCTTTCCTACCCCGAGTTTCGAAATACTTGGGGCAAAGATTTCACTTTCATTCTCATCGACGCGGAGTTCTGGATGATTGCAGATTGTTAAAGAAGCTATGTATGGTTGCCGAAATAATTTATGTCGCCAAGAATCTTGTTTATTTGGCGATCAAAATCCGAGTTACAAGAGATTAAAGTTCATTTTGAAAGAAAGATCTTTTGGTGCATTTGAACGGTGGAAAATGCTTCATTTAAAGAGAGAGAAAAAATAAAGTTTTTCCATATATCGTGCACGCAAAAATGAATTTTTCTGAAAGGGAAATGTTTTTTTTTAAAGGTAAAGCTGTTTTCTCTTGCCGTTGTGATAAAACGCACATTGGTTTCACATAGAATTCGGATATTACTAAAGCTAAATAATTTTGTTTTTAGGTTAAAGGTAAAGATTTTACGTGCCACTTTGAAGTAATCATGCTATTAGGTGCATCGCAAAACATAACTTAAGCAATAAGAGTGTATAACTGCAATAAAATTTCAAATAAACAAAAAATGAATAAAAATAAACTGTTACGTAAGTACAGGATAAAAATCTAGTGCGCTCGTCACGGGCCTAGTGGGACAAAAGAGTACTTCATTTCTGAAAGTAGAGTGATTAATTTTTTAAATGATGAGAAGCATGTTTTCCTTTTCTCTGCGCCAGATAAATGCAACAGTCGGAATTTGCAGAACCGGTTTTTTCCCAATTTACTGTTTTTTTCACACTGTGAAAAATGGATACTTCAAAAATTTGGAAAAAATACTCATTTTTGAGCGTTTTCCCGATTTACTATAGCTCCGAGTAAGGAAATCTCAATTTTTAAAAACACAAGTACGTACTCATTATTTTGAGTACATTCTGGATATCAAATGCTAAAAAACAACTAAACTAAACTTTTAACTACAACTAAACTAAACTAAGCTAAACTGAACTTAAAAACTTATTTCAGATATAAACATGTTTAGAAATTAAAAAGGAGAACTTCTGATTTCAGTTTTAGAAATTTAAAAGGAGAACTTTTGATTTCAGTTTGATGAATTATGTGTACTCCTTTTTGAATATATTCAGGAATCAATTATGATGATGTTTAGTTTTAAGTATATGAATGAAATGCATTGATTTTTAATAAATTTAAGATTTGAAAGCAAGTGAAACTATATTTTAAATTAATTGTTATTTTACTATCAGTTGAATTGTTTGTAAGTAATTTAAAATATATCATAAGGTTACCTTTGGCACAGTCTCAACTTTGGAAAACACATGTACTTATTATTTTGAGTATATTCTAGATATTAAATTATGTTGAAAATGCTGTACTGCCAGTGATATTTTTGCAAGAACGCTTTTAGCTAAAAGCTAAAATTATCCAATACTGATTTTATTCTTTTATTCTTACATTTCTCTATCAAACACGGAAAATCTATTATTTACCGTTCATTTCATGCATTAGTGGAAAATGTGAAAAAAGAATTGCCATTATTGTAACTTTTAATTTAAAATCGATTATGAACCAGAACTATTTTATTTCACAAGATTGAATATGATTTGCCTGCCACAAATTTGAAGAGTTATATTAATTCGAGAATAACCGAAGAAATATTCGAAACGAATAAAATAGGCCTAACTTACCCAAACGCAGCCTAAATTTTGCACCAAAGATAACATAATTTACTCAAATATATCCTAAATTACTTACAAAACATCCAACTAAAAGCAAAATAACAATTTAAAATAGTTTCTCTTACTTCCAAAGTTCAGCGAAAACTCTCATTTTCCTTCGGCTTGTTTCCTCGTCCGCCATAGCAAGAACGCGCATGAATCCTGAATGCTACTAATGGCTGGATCACTTGAATCCTGCGTCACGGCGATATATGCGCAAAAAGAAAATAATTCAAAGCGCACAAATTTTATGCTTCGAAGATTTTGCACATTATATTTCCCATTTATAGATGGATATTCATTTAACAATATTCCTTTAATTCTACAGTATATGTTTGATGCAGTACTATGAGATTACTTCAAGCATAGGGGTATCGAGGAGGGCCAGGTCCACACAGTAAGACTGGGCTGGCGCTCAGCTAATCTACCTCCGGGTGGGAGCGAGCTGTCGATAAACTTCACTTACCCTTGCCCGGGGGAGGGCAGCCCTAAGGCTGCGTGATAACAGGGTAGGGGTGAAATAGAAAGGTACTATGAGATTATATCCAAATTTATTGCTGAATTCGTTTAAAAGTATACCTATATTTGGTGCCTCATGCGTAAACCATTTTATAACAGTTGGGCTTTAAAAATTGAATGTGTTCGAGTTCTCATTTTTAAGTTTTTTTTTTCTTGTAACAGCGCAGACTCTGGTAATCGGTTCTCTTTCGAAGGTCATTATGACGTATCGGTTTGTTGTAACGCAGGATCACTACAACGCGAGTATGCGCAACATAATAAATTGTGCCGCGCTAAATCATTTTCTGTATTTATTGTAAGGAATTTCCATATTTATTACTCCATGCACAGCTAGATTAATTCTGAAACTCTGCGAATTTCTACAAAACTAATAAATAAAACAAAGGTAAAGTGTGTTACAGCCTGTCATTTAATGCGCAACGAGTATGGATTCTTGTCATTTTAACGGGAAAATGAACGCGAGCTGTTGTGTTTCAAAATACATTGAATCCATTCGATAGCATCAATTATGTTGTGCTAACTATTTAGCTGGAATTTAGTTCTGCAATCTGTTTCATCAGTTTTAGATTTCAAAGCTGCGGTATAAAATGCATCGATGGTTCGAATTTTCACGTAATCAACTAAAAATAAATAAATGGCACTTATTTTTACATTAGTGACTTTTAACGCAAATATGTGTAATTTTGATATCATTTTTAACAGCTTGCCTTCATCGAAAATTTACAATTTAGGTACAATTCCAGTAACTTTTCGTAACTCTACTTCTACTTCTCGAATACTCTATTCTTCCAAATCCATATGTTTTTTACACGTTGTGGACAACAGGTCGGCTAAAAAGTGATTCAACAATCAAATTTCAAAATTTTCAGTTTACTTTTGCATTTTAATTTAGATATTATGCACTGATTTCTCTCTCTCTCTCCTTTGAACGGATTCAGTCCGTATACAGTTAAAAATTCAAACCTATTATTGGGCTAATTTGCTACCTACAAAGTCACGGTAAAGTCACTGCCTCTAAAGTTACGGCACAAACAAATCAGATTTTGGATTTTGCGGAATCTATTTACGAGAGTTGTAAACTGCGAGTTAGGTGAAAAGAGATTTTAAAGAAACTGGCACAACATTTTTATAAATTTTGTTTCTCTAGTAAGTTTTCATCTTTATTCTTCCTTTCTTCTTCTTTTATTTATTTATTTTTGCCAAACATTGTTGTTTAAGTTATTATAGAGCCTTCTCAAGCGTAAAATGCATTTCTTCAATTTTTTTGCAACTTTTGATTCAATTTGAAAAATTCTGCTTGTCATAAATATTATATATAATTAAGTTGGGGGAGGGACAATTTTTTACCAGCATCTCAAAGTGAAATGTGGAGCACAAAGTATTCAAGATTTCTGGATTTCTAAGTAATACATTAACTATAGGAATGAAAAAATGAGTATTTTTCAACATTTTTATTTTTTGATTATATTTATGTATGCGTCCACGACGTGCATTTATACTAAACCATATCCTGAACTTTTATGGTATTTTATTAGTATTTATGTAGTGACTGCAACTACTGCAGAACAAAGGAAACGAGTATTTGAATTTGGTGAAAATCAAAGTTCGCCAAAAGTGAAATCAAGTTGAAATGTAGGTATACTTTCGTATGAGTCTGAGAAAGTAAAGCGGGTTGGCTATTAGTTCTGAACTTTCACTTTCTCATTGGCTGCTAAACTGTTCGGCCTCCTGATTGGTTAGGAACTAGGGTATAGTAGTTCGAGCTTTATATCTAGTTTCAAGCTTTAACGCAGCTTAAAAAAAAAATGTGAGGGTACGGGATGATAAACGGGGAGGGATCAAAAAAGCATTTAGCAGAGTTCGGGATGCTGAGAGCGTGGTGTGGTGGAAAGGGGGGATTGTGAAGCTCCACCTTTTGAAGAGGTCAGTGGCAGTAATCAGCGGAATCTCTTTTTTTTCCTTCTCTCCGCTTTTTTTTTGGTTCTTTGAGCATATATAAAGGGCATCAGCTCCTCCAACATTTTAGAATCAGCAGATCACGTAGCAGTTCTTGCAGCTCTCTAGACCTGCAGTAGTTTGCCTCGTTCTGACTAACTCTTCTCTTTTGCGAGAGTAAATTTTCCTGTTTCTAGTTCCTACGATAGCTTTTAATTCGTGATTTGATTTACTGTTTTAAGAAGTCTGTCCGTGCATTCATACTGATTGTTTGCTCTCTTTCATTCAATGTTAGATTTTTCGCCGTAGATTATTTTCTGGCTGAGATTTATACCCATTCTTAAATTATCGGACTTATTTTTTCTTTCCTTGGAACTTTAGCAATTTTCGTCCGAATATCTGTTTTCATTAATAACTTTTAAAATTCTCACATTACGAATATCGTAAATTTCTGGATGATACGGCTCAGTGTTTTCCACTGAGTACTCATTTCCAATTTTTCTAAGTTAACTAATGTCTAAAGTAGTTGAAATGAATCTTCTAGTGCTAATCTGCGTGGTTGCTGTCTGCAACGCAGCTTCGACTGACGATCTGAGGATCTCAACAACTTCTGGAGTGCTAAAGGGCAAGCTAGGCGTTACGCTAGGCCAGAAGGTGAGACTGTTTCTTGGTGTTCCTTACGCTCAAGCTCCGCTCGGTTCTTTGAGGTTTCGGCCCCCAGTGGCTTTAGAGAAAAGGGCACAACTAAATGCCACACATTTCAGGCCAAGCTGCTTACAGCCACCTCATCTTTCGTCTGTGGTAAGCCCTTTGTTGCATCCTAACCAAGTTGAATTCAGTGAAGATTGCTTGTTTTTAAATATTTACGTTCCCCCTGTACAAGGAACGACGAGTAAGTTACCTGTGATAGTATTTTTAGCTGGTGAAGGTTTTAACTACGCTGATCCTAGTCAATTCGACGGAAGTTATTTAGCAGTCCAGGGGAATGTTGTCTTCGTAACTGTAAATTATCGCGTATCAGTCTTCGGATTCTTGTCAGGTTTGACTGACAGTGCTCCTGGAAATGTTGGCTTGTATGATCAAAGACTGGCCTTAAAGTGGATCAATGAAAACATTGAAAAATTTGGTGGTGATCCAAATAGAGTTACGCTTTCTGGTCGTTTTACCGGAGCTATGAGTGCCGCGATACATGCATTTTCTCCCCTAAGTCAGAAGGAACAATTGTTTCAGAGAGTTATTCTTCAGAATGGTGTTCCTGTCGGAGACTGGGTTTTCGATCGAAATCCTTTAAACGCGACAATATCTTTAGCTGAAAAGAAACAGTGCCTTTATATGAATTTAACTGAAACTATTGACTGCCTTAGGGAAATCCCTGCTCAAGAACTTCTCGAATCTTCTTTGGAAATCCCCCAGTCATGGCGACCGATTTTTGATTTCAAGTTAATTAATTCTGATTCATTTAAAGAAGCTGCTAGGTCTTCGCACGCGGCAGTTGACATCTTGTTCGGAATGAATAATAATGAGGGTACGCTCTGTACTATTGGACTGAAAGCTGCTCAATCTCCTTTATACGATAAAATAGTTTCGAACACTATTACCGAAACTGACTTTGAAGAACTTATAAACGGCAGCATGAATTTTATGTATAAAAAGACCGATGTTGTGTTGAACAAGTTAGCTATTCACAAGTATAAGTACATGAGCTCGAATTTAAGAGACAATTTTGTTCAATTTTGCGGGGACATTTTCGTCACTTCTAATTTAGAAAAACTGGCAGACACGGTTTCAAACCATCAGCAGAATGTCTTCGTCTATCAGCTGAGCCATCGAGCCTCCTTCTCCATCCATCCTCCCTTCATCGCAGCTGCTCATGGAGATGACGTCCTCTTCACGACAGGTTTGCCTCTTCAGTTGCAAGATTTGCCTGAACACGAGGTCCTACTGACCAAACAGATGGTTGCTGCTGTCTCCAACTTCGCTTATTATGGGTAAGAATTTTTATTAATTTATTTAAATTTTTATTTATTATTTTTACTATTATTATTCCATTTTTTTTCTGTATGGTTATCGGCATGCAACATACGTTGTAAATTTTTTTAGCTTATTGTCCTATCAAAAATAACATATTTTTCTCCCTTTTTTTACAAAAAGAAAAATATCAATTTACAACATTGTATTTTCGTAAATATTTAGTTAACCCAAAAAGCAGGAACAAACACTTTAATAGTTATTGCTGTTTTTGCATAAAACCGAACAAACAAAATATATTTTTAATTGCATGTTTTTTATTTGTTACACAAGCTGCATTAAGTAACAACGGAAAAATTGTATTTAAAAAAGCAAAGCATTTATAAGTCAGCTATCGCAATAAAAGTATATTAAAATTTGAAATAATATCATTTAAAGAAGTAATAATTTATTCTCTATTTTCGCAAAGCTGTGAAAAACTTATAAATGTTATTTCACCATTAGTCTCAAAACTAATATATGAGATTGATATATTTAGAAAATCAACGTAAAAGATTTTATTAACACCGACAAGAGAATTCATAAAGAACAACTTTATTCTTCATCAACTTTATTTTTCAATAATTTATGTTTAAAAAGTTATATCTATGTTAATAATTATTCCGTATGGAAATAATTTTACTTCACAGTTTTTATTAAGCTATTCTCCCAGTTAACACGTTTTTTTAATTTTTATAATTAGTAATATTAGTTGCAAGTATACTTTTATTAATGTATGTGAATATGTCTGTGTTCTTCAATATCTTAATCTTTTTTTAAAAAATTACTTCTATCGTCCTTTATGCGCTTTAAAATATTTAATCGCATACTTTATAAAATATTTCGTTGAATGCAAGCCAGTTATGTCAAAAATGGAAATCGGTAAAATTTCCATCTTAAAAGCTGAAGAATTTTTGTATTTGTTTTTGAATAGTCCATTTTTTCAAGTTACATTGATATAAACAAAATCAAAGAAAATTCAATAAAATCACTTCCGCCAGTGAGTTTTCAAATGTAAGTAATTAAGTTTTGAAAATGGAGGAAAAGAACTTCTCATTCCCTCAGCGCAAAATTTTGTTGTATAATTATAAACGAAAATTAAGTATTCTGCCGTAATAGAATTACTTTATGCGCATTTTTGCGTGGAATTCAGTATAGCTTTAAAATTTTAACAAATAATTTTTAAAACTAAGTTTAGATCCCTTTTAGAGCGAATTATCAGCTTTTAAAATTTAAGAAGATGTTGGATCATATTTATGGGAAGCATACCACATAATTTTAAGCATACGTAGTTTCAAAAAAGGCTACGCAAGCCTTTCACGAGAGGTTGGTTCAGCATTCTCTAAAGTCCTATTTTAATTATATTTTTTTAATCTAATTTTTTTTTTTGGTGAATACATTTTTTCATTCCTTCATTATTTGATGTGCTCTAACTTAATAATTAATGCAAACAATAGTTTGAGTAATAGTATCAAAATTGATGGTTATTTACATCAATACGAAAAAAAGCTGAATAAAATATGTCACATCATAATATTTATATTATTATATATTGGGTTGAAAACCTGTTATTAATATAATAATTAAACATTTCAAAAAAAAAAAAAAAAAAAAATAGCATCGTTGTGCATGCTTAGTTTTAGTCGTTTGCACTTTTAACTTGTAGGCCAATTTATTGTGTTACAGCAAATTGTAGTGTTCTTGAAAAAAGACTCTTGAAATATGGATTTAATAAAATCAACACTTGATATTTTAATTTTTAAAAAAATAGTCAAATCATCATCTTCCTTCAACATTAAATTTTAAAAGTCTACTTATTTGATCCGGAGATCTGGGCCTGATAAAAAAAGGTTGTACTGTATATATGTTTGTTTTATGTATGAGTGTACTACAAGAGATAAATTTTAAATTTCGGTTTAGTATTATTTTTAATTATAAAGTATCGGTTTTTTTATTTTGAATAATTTCGCGGAAATTATTTTATTCATTTAATAATGGAAGAGAGCATTTAGACCTCTGCTGCTGTTCAGAAGAAGGCAAAAAAAAACTAATATAGTGAAAGCTATGTAAGTTGACCACCTGCGGGGCAGCACTTTAGTGGTCAACTTAGACAGGTGGTCAACTTATAGAGGGTGGAGATTTTTTTTTTGTCATTTCTTACACTATGCGTTTATTAATTTGTAACTAAATAAAATATAACTTCATGTATTAACGTTACTTTAATATTAGTAATTTGCTATTTTTTTCACAATTAATTTAAATTATCATTAGATAAATTTGATCTGAATGACTTACAATGCATCCTATACAATTTTAAATTAAATCACTTAGTTAAAATAAAAACAAATATGCAGAGGCGTAGCTAGGGTTTTCAGCGCCCGGGGACAACTGAAGATTTTGCGCCCCTACCCCCTGTGCCCCTGGGGGCCTAGGGGCGTTCCTAAAGGGAATTAAAAAACTTGTATGCTTCCTAAATGATAAATAGCTCTAAAAAGCAGTCCTTTCAACTTTCAGTTTTATTAGCGACCATTCACTTTTAAAGGAAATATGGGACACTTTGGCTTCGCTAAATTATTTGTCTCATTTCCCACGTACTCCTGTGTTACATTGGTCATTCCCGATATGATTTGCGATGCTCCCACTTTTTTGTCGAACATATTCACACCTCTTCAGTTCAAATAATTTTCTTTTCGCATTTAAAAATAAAATAAATTAACATTAATTTGGCGCCTCTTGACGCTGCGCCCGAGGACAGCTGTCCTTCCTTGCCCCCACCTAGCTACGCCTCTGCAAATATGTTATTAATTATGTAAGTTACTTATTTAATGGTACAGATTCCATTAAAATACATTAATTCTTCAAAATGGCAAGATCAATTAGAAGAAAAAGACACTTTTTTAAAGAACAAAAGAGTTTTCCCGTAAGGTTAACTTACACAGAGGTTTGTAAACTTTACAAATACTGGTCGAACATTGTGGGATAAAAAATATCATGGAGATGTTATTTCAGTTTTTTTTATCTTTGGAAAAATTGATAAATAAACACAGTAATATTTAGGTGATCAACTTAAAAAGGGTTTTTATATTACTCCCACCCAAAATTGGCGTGCATAAGTGGTCAATATAGGCAGGTGGTCAACTTAGGTGGTCAAGTTACAAAGGTTTCCCTACATTAAATAATATAGGGCTAAGTGGTCAACTTAGACAAGTGGTCAGCTTCTAAAGGTGCTCAACTGAAAAAGTTGTAATTTTTTCTATAATTTTGTTTACTCCAACTATTCTTTTTCCAATAGGTATTCATGATTTTGTATTAAATAATTAATGATCTGAAATGTCCTCCCTCAGGAATCCAAACGGGAATGATTCGACTGGTTCGTGGCCGCTATTCACAAAATCTAAGCGTTCCATGATGGATTTCCGAGCCGATGAGCCAAGTACTGCCATAAGGAGCCCGTATCAAGATGCAATGGACTTCTTTTATGACATTCTTCCTACTGTGGCCAATTCTGAATGCACGCTATCTTCACTGCCCATTGCCCAAGCCTTGTCACAACATCCAAGGAGTGACTCCAAACAAGCACATACGCAGGGGAAACCCCTTACTGAAGGTGTGATGCTTGGACTTCTATGTGCAGTAATGATTTTATTTGTAATCACAATGGCCGTTATTATCAAGGTGAAAAAGTACTCAGGATTTCAAAGAGTTTAAATATTAAGTTCCAAATCAAGCCATTTCAACGTAACCGAATGTAAATATGTATATACTGAAAGTGTTAGTCAAGACAATATTCTAGGGCATTGATCGTGTTGGAGTGCATGTTCCACACATTTGCTAAGTTTTGCAATCATAGCGTAACATAATAGGCTAATTAAAGTTGTAAATATCTATTGGGTTTGATATTTTCGAAGGTACGGGGTCAATTTTGTATTTAGTTCATATAATTTCCTCTAAGTTTGTTTAAATGTTGAATATGTAGTATAAATTTTAGTTTTGGGAAAATATTTTAGTTAATGACGCATCAATTAATTGTATTCAATATATTATTAGTGTTAAAAATTTTGAAACACTAACAATGCTTAAAGTTATGTAATAATATTTCAAACGTTGAAATTAGAAGGTTCTTTTTTCCAACGTGGAGTGTCTTACCTTGTCAGCATTCACCCTTTTCACAGCTCCGGGAATTGCTGGTGCTTTGTGAAGGGTCGCCTGATAGGTGACCAGCTTTAACCCTAACACGCTGTAGTGTAACACAACTATGCCACCTCCCTTTATGGACCTGAGACTGAAGGGGAGGGAAATTTTGTCAAGATTCCTCTACTCTTGGACCTGCCTCGGGACTTCAGGGTCCACAGATTTTACATGCATGTATTCCCAAGTGCACATCGGGGGTGGTCTTCAGCGGGTCGGGTTTCGAACCCCAAACCTTTCGGTTTGAAGAACGACGCCCTAACCACTAAGCTGAAACGGACCTTATTTGGCCTTAAATTTTTACTTTTATGTTTCTGCGCATAGACCAACGGGCTAACGAAGAATGTTTAAAAGTGTAGAATCCGGTGGGAACTACAGCAAATATGTATGGGAATTTTAAAAGCACAAAATTAAACTAGTGATCTTTTAAACATCACTTATTTCTAAATCCATTATATAATATAATCCAGGCCTAAACTTATTCTATTTTAATTTGATCATGGAGCATAACGTGTTAAATTCGCAGTTGAAATTAGCGTAAGAGAAGAAACTTGTTGAACATTTAAATTTGAAAACTTCAAAAGGGTGTATTTTATGTGTGCATATTGTAGTTTTCTAAGTAGTGCGAATCAAAGCGTTCAGTGATGTTAATCGCAATACTATCATGAAGACGTGTACTTTTAAGTGCAATTCTCATAAAATATTGTACAATGTTTTCGTATGTATTTATCGATCCTGTACATTGGTAACATTTTATAGCTAGATTAGATCAAAGTCTTTGGGTACACAGCTGATGTTGAAGAATTAAGTAGCTGTCAAATAGTTTTCTTTAGAATGTGTTGAGAAGTTGAGCCAGTATTTCTTAATACTAATTTTTTTGGTTATGTCAAACATTAATTCATAAAAATATAGTACCCCTTTTTTCTTTTCTTTTTTCATTTCTTTCTTTTTTTTTTTGTAGTTTAGAAGGCAGCCAATGAGAGCCAGAATGCTGTTTAAATAACAGTGTACATGCGTCATTTAACCTCTTCATTCCAAGTGTACCCAATGGGGTACATTTTAAAATACTGTTTATTAACTACTGTTTGTGCAATTTGAAAGCTAAAACACCCAATTGTTTTTGAAATTAATCAACAGATAGTTTACTTCGTTTTAAACATGGAAATTGGGCATTAATTATTATTTAAACTAATTATTAATTAAAATTAAAAAAAATTTTTAGTTATTTTGTTTTGTAATCCTTTTTTAAATCAGAGGACCAATAAATTGCGCCAAAATTGTTTGTGCTTAGTTCTAGGGTCTGAAGAGGTTAAGTAATGTATTGGGTTCATATTAAAAAAGTGCATACTAGAAGCGGTGTATGGTATATATTTTTTAGTTGTACACTGTTACAAGAGCTTTTATATGTGTATGGGTTCCTTTTCATTCATTTATTAAAAATTCTGGGGCACTTAATCGATTGTACAAAATTTATTTGCTAACTTCTTTTGGACTCGGCAAATATTGTAAGAAAGGAATTTTTTGAAGCAAATTTTTCAAGTTCGCCTTAAAATATTCATTGTAGTGCTTAGTTTTCGAGCAATAAGTCATTGTCTATGATTAAAGTTCGTTTTGTAGATGTTTGGATGTAAAAGACCCGTGGTGTTTCTGTGCCAATTTAACTTTTTGTCATTAGGTACTATTGCAGCTTCGCTGTCTTTTCTCCTTATAGCGATGATAATTTGTGCCTCTGGTTTGTTATTTTGTGTTGGAATGTTGTAATGTTGTTTATTCGCTAGGTAGTTATCGATTTATTGTGGTTTGCTAACATACTTCGTGTCATTTAAGTTCATTTCGTTGTTATTTCCTGTTGAACGTTAATGAATTTACGTATAATCTACTTTGTGTCTCATTGTATACCATGTTTTAATTACATCATCGTCAATGTTACTGTTCAAGAATTTTGCTTATTTTTTATTTATTGATTTATGTCCAATAAATTTATTCAAAGTGCCATTGACTATTTGTTTCACTTTTTCTCGTCCAATCATTTCAAAGTTGAACGAGAAAATTATAATTAAATAAGATTATTCACTCCATGGAAGTTATGCAGTACTAAGTTTTTGCAAAACGATCTTTGGTGCTAAAGGGAAAATGTTTCTGAATGCTTCTGGGTTCTGGACTGCTAAAAAATGTTCTTAGATTTTTAAAGTTTTAATTTTGTCTTGTATAAGATTAAAGATGTTACATCGAATTAATGAAACTGATGTAAAATGCGCTGCAATTATAGAAATTTTGCAGAAATATTATATCTTATCCCTATAAAGAGACTAATATTTCTGCTCTATTATTTTTTCCTAGAAAAATACTTTACTGGTGGGGTGGGGGGGGGGGGAGGGTATTTGTCTTGTCTCATGTTGAAGTATTAACAGTTGGATAACTTGAATGTTTTTCACATGATCAATGATACGTAATGAATAATCATACTTTGCTTAATGCTCCTTTTTCCTAAATGATTTTAAGGAATCCCTAGTTCATAAACTCAGAAACCTTTCTGACTTTTTTAGAGAAGTATTTTAATTGAATATGCTAACCTTCAAGCATGGAAGACACTAATGTGTCTAATACATTATATTCAGGGCGTTTTTTTCCAGCTGCACATTGTTAGTGATGAGCTATCTCATCAACCACATATAGTACAGGCGTCGGAGCAGTCCTACAATTCTTACTTTTAAAAAGTTTCCTATAATTTCCTACTTCTTTAACTCTTGTCCTACAATTTATGAATTTCTTTCTCAGAAGGAAATTCATATGTTCTACAATCCTACTATGTGGTACAATTCTTACTATTATAGGAGATAATATATAATTAAGATTAAAACTGAAATTCTAATACATAGTTCGTCTTGATGTTGCCATTTTCTCCGTGTATTTCAGCGAGAATGAATTTCATCGACGCAAGTATGAAAACTTTCAGGATTCATCTCTACTTCAATTACATGACTGTATTGACGTGACATCTCGTCGTTAGCCGCAAAAATGGCTTATTAAATAGAGATTCACCATGTATCGTTTCTAAAACTGTGGGTCGCTAGTCTATGTTTGGTGGATCATGACACTTTTATGATCAGTTTAAATTCAAAGTTAGCGGATGGGTTCGAAACTGTAATGTATAAAATTATTTTTTAAATGAAAGATAACGTGAAAGAGAGGGAAGAGCCAAATTGTTTCGTTTTAAATGCAGGAAATTCTATTTGCGTATATTAAATGAAGACAATTTAGGAAAAAAAATCTAAATTTTAGAAGTTTAATTTATGCTCTTTGAATTTTAGCACATGTTTTATTACCAAATCATGCCATGTATATTAAATCTCGTTCCAATTAATGTAAGTATTTCTTACAAAATAACTATTATTTTGAAAGAGTAAAGGCACTCGGCATTTTTAGTTTTAAAAATAAGCCCTAACGATTTTCAACTGAAAGAATATTTCAAAATAGCAAATTTTTTTGCAAGCTCATTTAATCAGTTCTACAACTGACGAAAAAATCATAATGAAAATCAATCTGCTCAAAATTTCTGCATTGTCTATTTCCTTAACAAGTAGATGGAAAATGAAATTTAAAAATGGAGTAACCTTGGGATAACCAAACACTGTTAACAACACACCGATTATGCAGCAGTTAAATCAGGTTTTGTTTAAAATTAAATGCATTTGTATTAATTTTTCTCAAATATTGTTGGAAATAATTATCAGATTCTAATATAAAACTCCATCGGTTCTTCGGAGATAGGTGATGTTGTCATGCTATCTTCAGTCTAAAGCATTAATTGAAGCTAACTATGTCATATAGACAGCTATTATGCTGTCTCTAGGCTGAAAGAACTGCACAGTGGGAAATATTTTCAAAAGAGCTTTATAGAAAAATTAAGGGACACAGTTTCTGAATTTTTACGACTCTTTATTTGTATATTAATAGCGAAATGGGCAACTCGCTACTAGCATCAATGGTAGCTTGTTTGAAGACTGACTCATTAAGTTTACAGGATGATTATTTGTACTAAGTTGTTTGTGGTATTAATATTTAATTCTAAAATAAGAGCAAATATGCCTACTTCCTGAATGTTTTCATTCTTAATACACCGGCATGCGTAGGGGAGAGTGTTGTACCTTGGGACATTGGCAATTTCTAAAAACCTATTGGCAACATTAATTTTTTTTAAATTTCTAATTGTGACCTTAACCAGCAGATAGCATCACAGTAAAAGGCAGCATTAGAAGAACTGAACTACAGACTTGGTGAGAGAAAGAAAATTTCCTCACTCAAAACTAAATATCTTTCTCATTCTAAATTCATTTACTGAAATAGCATTTGTAAAACTATTCTACTGAATTTTAATTGGATATTGAACAGAAGATTTTTAAATGTTTTGGTTATGAGAAACTGATGATACTGCATTTTGATTGACCACCATTTTGATTTTATTTAAACCATGTGATGATTGTACCTTGGGACAGTAAACCGTGTTGTACCTTGGGACATGTCTCAAGGTACAACATACACATGGTTCTTAATAATTTGGATATATTTTAGTATAAAGAGAGATATTCTAATCAAATGTAGTCTTTCAAATACAAGAATTGTTAGAATATGATGCTATATTTTAGTTCAATAATGTTACGAATTTGTCAATGTTGTAGTATCCATCAACACTTTCATAGGCGTAACTAGAGTTGGTGAAAGGGGGGGGTCACCCTAAAAATTTACAGACTAAACACCAATACGAAGTGTAAAAGAGTTGAAAATTTACTAGTCATAAATACTTATCTCTAAAGATATACTCCGTGTTTATTTCAGGCATCTCCCCGGGGAGGGGGGGAATTACCCCTCGGAGCAAGTCAACTCCTCCCTCCCCCCCCCCCGGCAAAAAAATTCAGATCACAAGTTTTAAAAAAAGAAAGAAAAGAGAAATTACGCTTTTAAGACACTTTACTTTCAGAAACACTTTCAGGGAAAGGACATTGAACACTGTCACGAGCGACACCAAAAGTAACTTAAAAGATATAAGACTTTATTTTGAAAAAAATTGCGGGGGGGGGGGGGGGGAGAGTAACGAAACTCCTTTCTGTTTCCTCTAACATCACCAAAAGTATCCCGAAATTGCATTGCTAGGAAGATTTCAAAATGTTTCCTGGGGAGAGCCCTTGAACCCTTGCCTCCAGAGTTATCCTAAGCATTATAGATGTAAGACCAGTTACAAAAATTTAAGTTGCAGAAGCCCCAAACACCCACTCCTCTAACTTCACCAAAGATCTAAACATACATCTACTATATATGCATCAAAACGCTATCA
Source organism: Octonoba sinensis (assembly GCA_038502835.1). Taxonomy (NCBI): domain Eukaryota; kingdom Metazoa; phylum Arthropoda; class Arachnida; order Araneae; family Uloboridae; genus Octonoba; species Octonoba sinensis. The sequence continues at coordinate 209,703,287 of CM076598.1, read as the reverse complement.
TATATGTAAAAAAATTCATATTAACATCATTTCTAATCATATATATCTATATATATGTATATATAAAGGGTATAATTTTGAAGCATACACTGCCTTTCCTAATTCTTAACATGCTCCCCCTGCTCCGGAGCCAAGACAGTATCCAGAATTTTTTTTGGGGGGGGGGGGGGGGGCAGACTTCGACACACTTATGTAAAGCAAAGTTTCAGGGAGGAATATATGATACATTGCAAAAGGTTTCTGGGGGCTGCCCGTGGGTCCCCCTTCCCCTCTGGATACGGCCTTGATTCACAAAAACATTAAACATTCCTTACTAGATCTATTAGCTTATTTTTTAATTCAAACGCAATAGAAAATTCAATATTTAGCGCTAAGCAATCTTCTATGTCCAGGCATTCATAATATTAAAACTTAGAAATAGTCGAATTTTAGAGTTAAAAATCCAAATTCCCCTACAAAAATGCTCATCCCCACAATAAATTTCTAAAAAATTTGTTAAATTTGTAGCAAAACATACCTCAGAAGTGGAAGCGTCTGAATGAAATTTTCTTTTCTTTTTGGATGACGAACGTGTCCATCGCTGGAGTGCAAACATTATTATGTATCGAAAATAATTAAAAATTTAGCTAAAATATAAATAATACTTGATTGTAAATTAAAATGCAGCATTAAACCGTAGCAGTGAGATTGGAAACGTTGAGCGGAATACAAATACAGTTCATCAGTTTTCCAATCGGCTCATCTACAAAAAAGATTTTACCAAAATGGGTGTTTGGACAGGAAGTCATAAATAAATACAAACTGCTCTTTAAGTTTCTGAATGAGCATCCCTTCCTGGCTTAAGGGTTTAACCCTTTAGGACAATTGGACTTTAGGACTCCATCACAGTAGAGAATATTTTCCAGGAAACTTATTACTTGTGCGATTGTATTCCCATATTGCTGCCTTTGGGTAAAAAAGACATCAAGAAGGAAAGAAAACCTTCTGGAGTGATGGAAAAAGGATCTCTGTCTGTGTGTGGTACGGTGATTGAAGCTACCTTTCGCGCTGTTACCCCCCCCCCCCCAAGGTGATAAGGGGGTTGATTATAACCTTATAACCAGATGAAAAGTCTTCTGTGTGATGAGCTGCATACTTTGGCCATGATCGCAACCCTTCAGAGAAAAAGAAAAAAAAATCATATGCATATGTGTTTAATTTTCTTAGGGGAAAAAAATTGTGCTTTGCAAGGCCGTAGCCAGAAATTTTTCTGTGTGCCTAAATAAGTACATACCCAATGGGGGGGGGGGGTTGAACCCCCAAACCCCCCCCCCCCCCTGGTTACGCCTACACTTTCAGACTACATCATTTTACTGTGAAACCAAGCTAGAAGGTTGCTATAATGAAAATCCTGACTTGGCCACATTTGGCGCATGATTTTTCGTATAAAATTGGTTATGTATATGACTTTTTCATGAATCACAAAGTATGTCCCAAGGTACAACGGGGTGTTGTACCTTGGGACAGTTTTCAGTTACTACTTAAAATGGCTGGCATTTTTTTATTTTTAAACTGTTTGAATTTGAAAAAATATATTATAGAAGAGAATGTTGGTGTATTTAAATAGTGTCTTCAGACTTTAAATCTAATTTTAATTTTTGAAGTTAAAAATTACAATGTGAAAAGTGTCCCAAGGTACAACACTCTCCCCTACTTCTCATTTCTAATTGGTTTTATCGCATTCTTCATGTATGTTTATTTATCAACTCCAATGCGTTTTGCACTCATTAGTTAGTCAGTTATTAATACTTGTTTCAATGATTAACACTTAACAGTGCACCTTTCTGGAAATGAAAGCATAACATATTAAATGTTTTTTTTTAAATTATAAATTATTTAGAAGTTTTAAAATGGGGAAGCTTCATTGCCAAATAATTTAATATTTTATTGCTTTAGAACACATATTTTAACCATTAATATTTATGCTGTGTGAATTTTAGTACAATAAAACCTGTGTAAGTTGACCACTTGCGGTGCAGCACTTTAGTGGGCAACATAGACAGGTGGTCAACTTAAAGAGGGTGAAGGGCTAATTCCGTTCCTGACAAAAGTGGTCAACTTAGACAAGTGGTCAACTTTACAGGTTTTACTGTATATGTTTTTTTTTTTTTTTTGCTAAATCATGCCTTGTGTAACAAAATCTTGTTCCAATGAATGTAAGTATTTTCCACAAAATAACTATCATTTTGAGAGTGTAAAGGCATTTTAACTCTTTAAAATCAAAGCTTGGTTCGTTTTAAGTTTTCTATGGCGTTTAAAATTTGTAAATAAAATAAAGTCGTATGTGCGCTTGAAGAAGGTCTTTTGCTACTGGAGGGACACATGTATCCTAGCATTAATTATAACTGGTATATATTTACTCAAATATATACCAGTTATAATTTAATGGTCCCAACCTTCGGATTGAAGACCATTTGATGAAACCATTCCAAACACTAAATTTAAGTCATGTTTCAACTTCAATGTTCATCCACAAGATAAACAGGGTCAAATAATTAACAAAATAAATAAATAAATAAATAAAAATTCGTAGTCAAAGGGCTAATCACATACGATCATGTTAGGTAATCCAAACACTTTGCTTGTCCGAACCACCAGACCAAATCTCAATTGTTTGATTTAACAAAGATCCTCCTCATAAATCTTATTAATTGCACATAAGAAAGCATTCCTCAATAGATTTTTTTTTTTTTTTTGAAACGAAAATCATAAAATAAATATCCATTTAAAGACGTCATTTTTATCCATAATGAAGCACATTTTCTTATCATGGCGTGATGATCCTCTCTGAAAGAATTTCAATATACTGAACTGTTGACAGCATCGGTATCGTTCATATATGATGATAAACTATGTTCTCTCCACCTATTAGTTTCGAAATATACTCCATTAAATTGAGAGGAATACAGATATTTCTCTTTTTTTCCACAAATGGATGTGAATGCAATCAAAGTCAAAGATGAACTTCGGTTACCGTGCCAATAGGTCAAAAAAAGTCTGAGCTCATTCGGGATATACTGACCCTTCCAAAAAGAACTTCCGATCGCGGTCACAAATTTCAGGACTGACCTGGAAAAAAAATGGTATCTTCCACAAGTAACGTAACTCATCTGGTTCGATCAGCTGATAACTTTCACGTGTTTTGAGCTGGGCATTACATGTGACTTAATTTCATGCTTGAAATCTTTGAAATTGATTTATTGACATTTGATTCACTATTTTGAGCATTTTTCATTGTTATAGGCATGCAATCGATGAACCTTACTGTTAATTATTTATTTATTGTTACAGTAAACCTGTAAAGTTCACCACTTTTGCAGTAGCGGATTTAGGTTTGAAGGCACCCTGGCCCGAGACGATATGGCGCCCCCTTATGATTTTTCATATTCATTCTGCGACCTTTTAAAACTGATCAATCATGCTGATCGTTGGGAACACGTTACATCAAACTATAAAATTTTTACAAAAAATTGAAAAATGAAAAAAATATTGTATGAGTCAAGTGATAATAACTTGCATAATTTATCATGGTGAATTAATTTTTTGTTTTATAATAAAGAACAAATGCTACAACTAAATTTTGAATGAAAAATATGAAAAAAAAATCTAATTTCGTAAATAAATAATATGCTAGCATTAAAAAACAGTTTTTAAAAATCTTTTTGTTAGATATTTCAGCTTTTAGTACTAGCCTGAGTAATTATTTTAAGAAAGAAATTCTACCTTAAAAATGGTACTAGTTTAGATAGTAAGAGCTCAATAAAATAAACTTTAAAAATTTGGTCTTGCAGTTTACAGAAAACCCAATCGATTTTTAATTTTAGTTGTCTTAAAAATTTTGCCGCCCTAGGCCCGGGCCTCACAGGCCTAAGCCTAAATCCGCTACTGCACTTTTGTCAGGAACGAAATTAGCCCTTCACATTCTATAAGGGATCATTCATAAATGAGAGAGATGTCACGGTTCGAGGGGGGAAGGGGGTTCGTGAGATTGTGACAAAAGGAGGGGAGGGTGTAACAAGAAGTGCGACATCCCTGCTTATGTAACATAGCGTGACATGTGACAAAGGGGGGGGGGGGTCCGTTGTAGTGTGACATTTTGTGACAAAGGGGGGACGGGGTCAAATATGTGGGAAACAAGCGTGACATCATTTATGAACGGCCCCTAAGTTGACCACCTGTTTAAGTTGACCACTAAAGTGCTGCCCCGCAAGTGGTCAACTGACACGGGTTTCACTGTACTTATAAATCAAACAAAGGTTGCTTGTGGTTTCCAATCTATTAAGGTTAATATTCCTCATGCTCCGATGATAGTCCAAAAAATGAGTAACATGTATCGTATAAGGCTCCTATAGGGGCTCCAGTATCGCACACTCGACCATTGCTTTGACGAACTGGAACTACAGCCATGCAGCTAAAAGGAACTTCATATGAATTTATCATAGAATGCTTCCGTCTGTTTGCCACGAGAAAAGCTCACGCTGAAATGTACTATGTGCCTATCTCACTAATGCAATGATATGTCTCATTTTTCCGAGGAACCTTCAAAAAATGGAAACATTAAGTGCCGTATTTAGGCTGTTAGCATCAACTTTGCATTCGTTTTTGTTCAGAAATATGACATATTTTCCTGCTTTTATCATATTTAATTTAAAATTCTGTTGAATGACGAAATACTGTCAAATAAAAACACATACTAACCCCTGCAGAGAATGAATGAGGAGGTCCGTTTTGATGGCAACTGCTAGATACTAGACAATGGGGGTGGCGTCAGCTTTTCTCGTTGCAGACAGACAGTAAGCACTTGGCAGTTTGCGGATGCTTCCATTTTGTGCGCAAATGAACGGAATGGTTGCAATGAGCTGCAATTAGATGAATTTAACACCCCTCGCACCTCCCCCCTTATTTTCAATAGCACGAGGCATGATTTTTTGTCGTAGACGTTGTTGTTAAATTTTTGCGATGATTTCTTGCAGTAATATTAACGGATATACATTTCTCTCAGCTCTTAAACGAAATTTCTTACACATTTCTCGTATCCCTTTATTGACAATTGAACAAAATTAATTGACAAAGCGAAACGAAATCAATTTAAACAATGAAGCGGATTTTTTTTAATGCAAATAATTCCTAATTGTGAAACGTTTTCTGTCTAATGCCTAACTCTTGATCTGCAAAAATCTGTCATTTATACTTTTTTAAAATTTGTATTATGATACAAACATTTAAAACTTCTTTACTCTGGGAGTTATTAATTTAGTTTCAAGGAATGGCAATGAGTAAGAAGATGATGGTTTCTCTCAAAAAGAGAGGGATTCAAATCTTCTATGCAAAGTGAGGGGTTCATCCTCATAACTCCCCCCCCCTTTCCAAAAAAAAGAAAGAAACCTTTTCTTTAATTTTTATTTTGCTCATGGATGAGCTTTGAAACACTGCTAGAATCAACCATTCTTCCATCCTTGAATTTCTGAAATTTGACTTTTCCCAGCAAGGACGGGTTGAAATAAATTAAGAAAAAGGTTAAAGATGACTCAAAAGAGATAACTTATATTTTAAGTATCAAGTTAAATGTCCATTTTTGCCTTTTTTATTTGTGTATTTATTTATTCTTCGAATTCTTAAAGCCATGCCTTTGGAACGGCCTCAGTTCAGTACCATTCCGAACAGTCGATAAATAAAAATCCGGTTAGTAGTTCCGGAGTTCCGTTTAGTTATATTTACAAACATAGAGACATTTCCGTCTATGATGTACATAAGCTAATGGCATCTACTGACCTATAATTTAGATAGGCGCCGTACTATCTTACGGCCGATCTTCTGACAATTGTTCAAGTTGTGTGGAGTAAAATCTCAATCTTATTTTATGGCCTTGTTTGATAACATCTACTAGGCTGATAAATGTATGAATCTTAATACGAAATACGACAAACTGAATCCCGCTTCTATAATGTTGTCTAAAAAATCTGATCTAGATTGTGTAAACATTATATTAATTTTTGGGGCGCCAGGATTTCAAAATGAAAGAAAAATTTAGGCCACGTCAAGTTCGAGATTAAAATTGGACAGCGTATAAACCATCAACGGGTTATTGATCTGAAACGTTTTGTTATGAATAGTACAGCTGAATTATAAATGTCGAATGAATATCAGTTTTGCATTCGTAAACACGGTTAAAAAACTTTCGACTAAAAATCAAAAATTTTACTGTTAAAAATGTTACGCAAAGATGAAGCATATTTCGACAACTATTTTCTGCCTTCTGAGTGCTGTTGTAAAGCAATCTCTGTAAATTCGAAAGCCTCGATCAAGTAGTTTCACAATAGTAAAAAGCAAAGCATTTCATAACAAATTGATTTAATGTTCTCAATGCACAACAAAAATTAAACTAAAGAGAGGTAATTTTTCACAAGAGTTTCCTATTGGCAGTTGATTCTCTTATTATCACACTAATTATTTCGGTTGAAAAGTCATTTGTGACCTTATTCTTTATTACAAAATTCAAAATATTTTTACTGTTTAAAATTTCGTAGCTGAACCTAGCAATCCACCCTTCAAAGTTTAGTTGTAAAGACGATTTGCTTTCTTACCTTATAACTATTTCTCATTGCATAGTGCAAAAAATAAAGAATATATTGTAGGGCTCATCAAAAATTACCCCATTAAATAATTAAAAAAAATTTTTTTTAAAGAAAGCGGGAGAGAGAGGTTACAAACGATCAAATGTTATGAGGAATTGGAGTTTCCTTCTAGAGTCTGATAACAATTTTTATTTAACAGTTGAAAACTGAGCAAAATACCGTTACAGAAAATGAAACATGGAGCTCGGTTCTCTTGGTACCTTTCCTTAAGTTGGGTAATCCCTAAAAAATTTGTTGGAAGGGATAGACGCATCGATAGACTGACCGACATATACTTCTCTCATCTAAGAAGCATACTTTATTGTTTTTTATTTTTATAAAGGCATAATATTTAATTATTCATTTTATTTTATTTTTCATTTTTTACTTAATTTTTAGTTTATTTATTTATTTATTTTATTTTATTGTATTATTATTACTGTTATTATTATAAGACAAATGATCATAATGCTTTGTGCTAAAATATGAGTACAAAGATAAAACAACGTAAAAAAGTACTCGAAATAGCTATTTGCGACATTTGTTCTGACAATTTGTGCTTTTTAACGTTTGTACTCATATTGTTATTATTATTTTGAAAACGTTAGCCACTTGTTACATTTGAATTTATTTGTATCGTTTTATTTGTTTATTATGCACTTTGTCTTTCGGTAAAAGTAACAAATAAGTAAATAGTGATATTAAAAATTAAAATAAAATACTTGAAAGTTGAAACAAATTCGGAAACGTAAGCTAATTCCGTGTAAAATATCATTTCAAATAGAGTACGTAAGCAAGAAGTATTTAAAGGAGGAACTACTTCAATTCCTTGCTGACTCTTGTCTATCAAAATAAGTTGACATCATAGTCATACTTGTTCCTACACTTATATTGTTTTTCAACCGAAATGATTGAAAGTAACCATGTCATGTGCTTTCTTAAGCGCTGTTAATGATCAATCTATGAGTTCTACTCTAACAAAAGTAATATTTTGGATAAGTTCCTTTCTTTATAAAACGAACGATAACCATGGAAAATAATGGAAAACAACTTAAAAGGATAACTGTCAATATGTGGACTTAATTCCTTTCAACAATGACGTATTCAATTACTCTAAACTTCTGCTCTATCCCCATTTTATAGAGGCTTATTGAGAAAAAGTTTACTGGTATTTGTCTTCAGTTCACTTCCTGTAAATTTTTAAATTATAAGATAAATTTTCCGCATGGCTATTATTTTTCAGTCCATGCTCCATTCAAATAATTTGCAAAATATGCTAACTATTCTAACTTAATAATTTATCGAAAGGAGTTTATAGTTTTATAAGGAAACTTGTTCTCTTAATCTGGACCCACACTTAAAAGTTTCAAACAAATTATAACTACATATTTGACTGGTTTGCTGCTGGTAAAATTTAAGGGAAATGGTAAGGTGAGAATTTGGAGAAATAGTAGAAGGTGCCTAACTTAAATTGATCATTATAGTTTTACGTAATGTTCCTAACAAGCAAACCATTTAGTAAGAAATTGGTCCAACATGACTCGTATTATAAAAACTTGCCTTAAATACGATAAAAATATGTGTAAATGAATCAGTTAATTGATTGATGTTGCTTTTTCCAATTTCTTTTTTTTTTATTAATACTAGGTTGACAGTTTTTCAGACATCAAAATGTTCCTGCTGCGAATCTTGTAACTAGATGAACTGTAGGATGTTATGGCTTACCGTCTTTAACTAATAATTCCAAGTCCGTTGTTCTTTATATTTGAATCCTCAATGAAAACACATCTCAAATTGTGTTATTATTTCGTTTCCCCCGTTTTTTTATAATATATATATAAAGAAAAAAACCAGACCATTTAATTAGAGGCGGATCTTGATAAAAGGGAAGACCCTTGTTGAAAATTCCTTAGTTCATCATAACCATAATTGATGGAAACATCAACTGTCTGGTTTCTTTTCTTTAGTTATATCTTACATCATAAGCTTAAAAGTTGCGCGTGAATTTTTATCACGCGTACATTTTTATCTGGTCAATATTCTCAGAGAAGGGGTTGTTTGCTCTTTTTTTTCCTTTACTTGTTATGACCTTTTTTTTTTTTTTTTTTGTTTTGTTTTGTTTCTTTTGCCATTCTCTATTTACCTCTTGATATAAGCCGCATTGTTGATTTTAATATTTTACTGAGATCATACATGTGACATTTTCTACACGCGGCATATGAGACACAATTTCGATGCATAAGAAATGAAACAGTTTGATTATGACTTCGTGTTAACATGCATCAAATAGGAAACAGGAAATATAGTTGAAAAATGTGTTATTTCTGCAGTCAAATTGCTTTAGAAAATTTTTTATTCTCCCTGTTTATTTATATACTTTTCGATGTTCTGTGAATATGTGTTTGACTTCATTAATAAAGGCAGTTGTGTTTTTATGTTTGATTATTCCTTTGTTTGTTCTAGTCAGTTTTTTTCGCTAAGAAATCAAATTGGTATTTGATCAAGGAAAGAAACCTTGTACGAGAGAAACTCGTTAATATGAGTAAGTTTAATGTGAACTATTTTTTTTTTCTTTCTAATGGGGCTGCAGTATTGGTCATCAACCATTGCAGACCTAGTGCGTCCCCAGAGATTGGTACCAACTCTTTCAGCGGCACCACAATGAGTATGGTACCATTGCCGCAATTTTTTTGACGCTTAGTTTCCCCTAGATAAGGCACCTGAGCTCTCGTTGATGCAATCAGCACTAGGAATTTAATTTAGCCGAGAGTATCCATGCCAAACGGATACTAAAGAGATCTTTAACATGCCGCATAATCATACGACATGGACGCAGACGATTTTCTGCATCTTGAAAATCCACCGACTTGGGCCAGGTTTGAACCTGCGATCTTGGGCATACGAGACCTGCGTCTTACCACTACGCCACCCTGTCGACAATGTGAACTATTTTATCGGAACAATTCGGCTCATTTCTTCCTTTCGTTTCATTCAAACCTTGATATTACGAATGTAGTAATTAGTTTTATTTAAAACTGGATTTTCGCCCCAGAACATCCTGTACACCTTTTCAAAGGTAAATATGGACAAATGCACAGTTAAGTCGGGATTCTTGTTATTGGGGAAAAATGGGCTCATTTCCAAGAAGATCACGTTCTCGGAATAGCTCAGAGTCAAAATGACTTGGATTTGAAAAACCAAGTTATTATTGAGTAACCCTTTTCTCAAAAATGATCCAGTTACGAACTCATTTTTGAAGCCACTTAAAAAAAAAATCCGCACTTGGGGTTTGTACGTGGTCTGTCTGGACTCTACGCTAATGCTCTAAAGACTACGCCAGGATTACATCGAACGGAGAGGGAAAGGTTGAATTATATAGCTTTCAAGCGTAACAATGCGGACTAAATTTTTTCATAACGCAATCCAGAATAGCGTTAATTTTCCACGCCTCCATTCTGTTTTCTTATTTTACTTTACCCAATCCGAATCCAACGAGTTATTCATCTTGTATTCCTGCTCCGAAGAGACGAACAGCCTTCCCACATTCCTTTCTCGTTCTGACGTCTCGCGCGGTAAATAGTTCCTTAATTTTGATACAAATACTTTTTCTCTGAAGAAGTAACCGTGACAAAATAGCCCTGCATTAATTTTGAACTTAAAATTGCTCTATAAATTTTTCATTTATTGCAGGTAATACTACCCTTTCCGTAACTATAATTTCTAATTAAGCATCGGTACTTAAAACTGAGAACTGCGCTTGCTCATTTCAAAGTCAAAATTACTTTTAAAAAATAAGAAGGTATATTTTCTTATTTTTAAGCACGCCATTTTTAACAGTGTGAAAGTGTTTAAAGAAAAATTTATTAATCGCTTTCAGTGATGTTCTAACTAGGGATGTAACGAATAGTGATTTGGCCGAATAGCCGAATACCGAATATTCTGCCATTTCTTCTAGTCCGAATAGGCCGAAGCCGAATATTCGACCAATGTCTTAGGCCGAATATAAAAATTTCTGGAAAATCATTGTAATAGAAAGTATTTGTCAAATTTAAATTTATTTACAAAGTCAAACACCAATTGTGCACAATCTATGATGTTTGATTTAATTATATTTGTTAAGAATTTAAAACTATTTAAAATTAATCTATTTTCTCTATTGTTTTGAATGTAATAAACTAAGAATTTCACCCGCAAGTGGAATAGAAATGACAGGTTTTATGGTAGTAAGCATTAGCATTATTTTACTAATTATTTAATTCAAATTAAAGAACTACTATTGCTTAGTGAAATTTTACCTTGCTCAAAACTGTTTTATGAAGATATTTTAAAAGTTATAAAAGTTAAGATTTTGGTTTTATGGGTTTTTTTACATACCTATTTCTAAAAGATCTATTAAAATTTAATACACTTAACTGGAATAATTTTTTTTTTCAAAAACCCCAATAATTCAAAAAAAAAAAAAACCCTATCTAAATGTTCATGATATATTCTAGGCCTTTTGCATTTCAGTCTTACACAATATTCACAATAAATCAGTCTACCCAACCACATTGTTAATAATAACAAAATAAATTTATCATATTCTCCATCCAAATTAACTATTGTCAGCAAATGCTAAATATACAATACAATATTACAACTTTAAAATCTGTTTTTGCTCAGTCAAGCTTAAAACAAGGTTTAAAAAAGTAGTTTTTTCTAAATTATTATTATTTATTAAAACTATATACTGATGTATTCTTTTGCAATAATTATAATACAATTTTAAATGCTTAAAATCTACTATTTTCTTTATTTTTTTACATTTTTACTGCAGCAGAACTATTCGGCCCAATAGTCCATCAATATTCGGCCAAAGGGCCGAGTAGACCGAATACTGAATAGTATCCGAATTTTCGTTACATCCCTAGTTCTAACGGTACATTTTAATAATTACTTGTAATAATACGTGCATGAAGTAATGCGAGAACATAATCAAAGTTACAATGTGTAGACTGACGTAGAGCTTGTCCGGATGCACGTATGTCATTGAAATTTTTTATATGGCTTACATCGACCATGGGAAAAAGAAATATGCAATAAGAAAATACTAGTTTAAATTTTTACGACCAGATGAAAAAGATGCACGAAGAAAAAGAGAAACTATGCTTAATTTTTTTTTTTCAGAATTTTTTGTTCAATATGCATTTCATTTGCATCATTCACACGTTCAAAGGGTTTCTCCGTCAATTTCATTAAATTGGCATGAGAATTGCAATTGATAGAGAAGCAGAAACTCACCATGGTGGTAAAAACTTAACCATCAGCATTGCTTATTTCTCTCTTCCCGTAATCCTTATAACGTGCATACTAAGATTCAAAGACATACGTCTATAAGATGGAGCTGTACGTAGCTTTAAACAGGATAACTTTAATTATAACCGCCCTGTATATTTAAAACAGGAAACATCATTAGTGCAATAATAATGTTACGCTAAAATGAATGAATTCATTTTTCTTTTTTTTTTCTTTAAAAGAAAATAAATCCTTGTCTACGCTGCTTTTTTTTTTTCTAAGAAAATGCTTCAAATTATGCAAATAACATGAGAGAATTCCTTCATTTACAAATGAAATATCCATACTTTATATATATATATATATATATATATATATATATATATATATATATATAATTTAGCATTAAAACTAAACAAATTTATAATGGATTTACCCGTCGTAAATTTGTTTCCTTTTAATGTTAAATTAACTTCAAATTCGTACCTGCTACTGTGGCCCTTGATATTTAATTTTGTTTTTCATTTGGTATAGTTCTTTTATTTTTTCAAATTCTAGGCCGATATTGAAGTCATGTATAGTATGTAGGCGATACAGGTAAAAATTTTTAGTTATTTCCCATCTTCGTAAACTATTCTATTATTTTAATTTCTGCTTATTTTTACGTTTTACTGTATTTTAATATATTTTTTAACTTTCTTAAAACTGTGTTTATATCTATGCACAATGTACCGTACATATATTAACGAATAATGAACGTGGGATTGAGGTGTTTGCAAAAAATATTTCAACATCTTTCCGAGTGATCTGACAGAAATCGGTTTGGATGACAAGAAAGGTAATCACTGTTAAATAAACAAATATAATTACCGAAGTTGCCATCAATCTACCACGTGTAGCCTTGACTTAAGAAAAGCATTGAAGGTACTTCATAATATTTCTGAGAAAAAAAGAGTCTAAAAGGTGACAAAAACATTTTATTATGCGACCTGAACATTTACTGTAAGTTCGTAACGATCTCGAACCCAAAAGCAACCGAGCTCAGTTGAAGCAATTTATTTCCTTGTCAAGCATTAAATAATACGTTCTTAATATCCTCAACCCGTTAGGATGTCAAGGACATTGTGTGTCAGGGATATTCTGTATTACATGAGAAATGCTTCCAAGATCGGTATAAGAGAGAATTTTTAACGTTCTGGAACATTCCGAAAATAAACAATTTGTGTAGTCGATTCACTATGCCAATAAACAAATGCCATAAGTTTTTTTTAAATTTTGTTGCTGTTTTTATTTTATTATTTATTTATTTATTTATTTATTTATTTTTAGTCTTATATTTTGTATGTTTAGGTAAAATTCAATTTTTAGTGGAAAAAAAATGATTGCACAATTTTCATTGTTTTTTACTTTAAAATTTTTATTCAAGGTTATAATCAATATTTTATTTCCTCTAATTATTTAATAATATTTAATTAGTTTTTGCTGTTTTTATAAAGATATTTCTAAATTAGTAGTGTTATTTTTACTTTAAATGTAGCCCTTCAACTTTAATTTTAAATAATAGATTTTTTATTTCCTTTTAGTGAGGTTCCCATTAATTTCGTAATTTTAAAACCGGTTAAGTGTAACAATTAACATCTTTAAAACCTTTGTGAATTCTTAAGTACTTGAGTCTCTGATCTTTTAGTCTGAAATTTCTTTAGTCGTTTTTAGGCATTTATTCAAATGCATAAAAAAAAAAAATAATAATCTAATTACACAGTTCTACAAAAAAATAAAAAAATAAAAATCTGTCCGAAAGACTTTATTGACTGATTCTAATAGCATTTTCCACGCTGAATTCAAAAATAAAAACCATTCGTCTCTATCACGTAAGGATTTTGTATGCAATTGCTATAAAACTATGCATAAATATGATGATGTAATAAAGTTAAGTTCAACACACGTAAAAGACCTCATTTTCACATATCCTTGCATATTTTGCCTCGGGAAGATCCCTTTCCGAAGTCCAAAAGAATCCAAGATGTTGGAGTATTTTATCAAAAGACCAATTTTTCTGACTGAAATGAAAATTCGTGGCTTTTTGTTTGTAACGTAAGCGCAAGTAATTATGTTAATATGAAAAATCTAATGTAAAAGCAAGGCTAAGTTTCTTGAAATATATCATGGGAAAACCAGATAGCCGTAATCGTTGTTTTAATAGGAATAGCGTTTTAATAGAAATAAAACGGCATCTCTCCTTACCGAAGAGGACAGATTCCCCACTATGCATCATGTTGGGACAGATGCCTCGCTGTAATTTTTTTTAGGTTGGGATAAGCCCGTTAGTTTTATAAGCATAGTTAATTAATTTATTGTACACGTATAGCGTTAATGTAGTTTAATTACATTGCTGATTTATTGCACATGCAGTGTTGCTTCATTTATTTCACTTAATTTAAAATTATATGTATAGTGTTGCTTGATCTATTGCGTATTAACCTGAGCTCCTTTTTGTTAAGGAGAGATTCCCCTTTACGCGATTCCTATTAAAACAACGATTAAGACTATCTGGTTTTCCCACGTGATGCTTTAACAAAAGAAGTTTTGCTGTCACGTTGCGATTTTTTCATATTAACATAATTACTTGTGCTCCCGTTACAAATTTAAAAAACTCGAATTTCCATTTCAGTCAAAATAATATGTCACTTAGCAAAATACTTCGACATCTTGGATTCTTTTGCTACAAAAATAATGCATAATTTGTGTTGTGTACTTTGATAAGCTGACTTAAATATACTACCTGGGGCTGGGGCATCTCACCTCAAATTACCCTAGCAAAGAATTTTTCCCTTGAAGCTATCGGGTACTCCTTTATGCATCACTTATTCAAAATAAAAATCTGAAGAATGAAAAAGTATAAAAATTAAATATTTTTTGTGGATTGTCCATAGACTAAAAGGAATAAGTGAAATTTGCATTAGATAATCATATTTCTCAGTTAACCTAGAAAGTAGGGAAATTGAATTCTTGTTTCGTCAGTTCACATTATGTGTATTAGTATAAAAGTATTAAGAGTTAGGGAAAGGTAAAATGAGGGGGGAGTGTAAAATTATAAATATAAATAAATAAAAATGAAATAAATAATAAAAACTTCATCATGAATTAATTGAGTATCGAAGACTTTTTGATCAATTTTTAAAGCATAAATTTGTTCAAAAACTTAGAGGCCAAAAATATTGAACAGCTTCTTACTCAAATCAGAGACATTGTCACATCTTTTACAACAACTTCTATTAATACAAAAAAAAAAAAAAGCGATTGTTCGTAGAAACGAAGTCGTTGAACGCAGATAAATTAATCAGACGATAGTCTTTATCTTAGCACGATCCTAGATAATTCAATATAAATATTTGTTTCAAGCAATTATGCTTCATAAAAATTGCAGTGCATTTGATTTATTTCGTATTTTAATTGATCAATCGTTATCTTATAACCCTGGATTTCAAAAAGAAATGTTTTTTGTAAAGGTCAAGATTAATGGTCGCGACCATTGGCGACTATAAATTTTTATTTGGCGACCGCAAAATGTTAATGTCGGTCGCCAAAACTGGCGACTAGAAAAGGTTTGTAATTTATTATTATTTCTTTAAAAATAGGGCTTTGTGTGATTCTGTGACGAAGTGTAGTTTGAGGTAGGGTCAGTTGGGGTAATTGTAAACAAGCTTCATAACTAAACTTGTATTGGTTTTGAAAACTTAACTGCTTGTGAGTGATAAACTGCCAGCATAGGGAAGACATTGAAACAGTTTCGTAAGTTTCGAAACAACTGTGGAGGCATCACTATGGATTGAAAACGTCACAGTGAAAAAAGTTGTGTAACAAAATTTAGTGATCTTACATTTTCCTCTCCAACTCATCTACAAAATCGATGTAAGCGGTTTCAAACCTTTTTATTTGTCATATGGAATGCTGCTAAAAACAGTTAGTTATGAATTTAATCCTTCCTGTTATTTTTCATGGGCAAATTAGGTGTTTACAATTACCCCATATATGTTGTACTCTGGGGTAATTGTAAACACTTAAATTTATCCTATTTCCAATATTTTGGGGGGACAATAAGTATTATATTTTGATGTAAATTACACTTTTGTGTCTATTTTACATAACTGTTGTTGTTGTTGCTAATGCCACTTGGAAATCCAATCCCCCTTGCAGGGCGAATATGAATTAAGGAAGCTCCTACTGATTATTAATGAGCTCTGCTAGAATGAAGTACCCTTGGCTCAGAGGGGCTTAATGATTTTGAACCAGCTCCCAGATGAGAGATCGTCACCTAGGTTGGTCCCTCAGCGGAAATTATTTCTAACTTGGTGGACATTTGAAGCAATGATGTATTTTAAGTGCACAGCTCCCTCTAGCGCACTTGGTCTCAGAGTAATCAGTCGCGGGAGGTGGTCACCCTCCCAAGCGTTGACCATGGCCAGTTGTGCTTCACTTTCGGTGTTCTGTGGGATCCAAGCTTAACCGACTGATCCACTGCGGGAAAAATTTTACGTAAATTTGTCGCCTTACTTGATTCTTTGCAAGATATTTCTCGTTAGAAGATCTCAGCCGACTCAAAACATAACTCAGCGGACCACATGCGGCAGATTGAGAACCATGGCTCCGGAACTTCTTAAGCCCTCAAGCAGATTGTGTATGAAACAATATGCCATTTGCATCAACCTTATTCAAAAATAAATCACGGTTTACAATTACCCCAGAGATCTGGGGTAATTGTAAACACGAGCTCATTCACTAACAAATAGTCATAAAGACAAAATTTTTGTACACATTTACTCACAAGAAGTACAGTAGTGGCTACAATACTCAATTTTATCTCTGAACTCATTCAAGAGGTAGGGAAGTATCAAAAGTTAAAACATTGAAAAAGCGTTTACAATTACCCCAACTGACCCTATATGTATGCGAATGTTTGCATGCAAAATGAACCCGCGGTTGGGGAAAGGGGGATCAGTTTGAAACATGGTTCAAAATCGCGACTAACTTTTCTCGGTTTACCGGCCACGTGCCGCCATCAAATTTTTTTAGTCTCAAGCATTAGTTTTTGGCGACTAAAGTCAGGGCAAGCAAAAGAATTATTCATTTTTGTCCATCCTTTGCTCAAGTTGCTCCCCTCCTCAAAGTTGCTCAGTGAACAGTTAAGGCAAACAAAACAAGAAAAAGAAAGAAAAAAAGCCACCTTCGTCTATATTTTACTTCACTCACTACAATTGCTTCTCTCAATGCACTCGTACACGTACCAAACAAGAAGCACTGTTAAAAAAAAAAAACCTGAATTTTCAGAGTGTTTTTTGACTGATTTTAACGGAAGATTTCCGTAGTGCTTTAATACATGGTTTTTCCTTCCAAAAACGGAAATATCACGTCCTGAAAATACGAGAACGAAACTTTTCCGTTTTGCGGTTGCTGTATTTTCACAACCTGATTTGGATTAACGGAGAAAAAAGAAATGGAACTTCTGTCAAATCTCGGGAAAATATTATCAGAAACGGAATATTTCCTTAAACTCTGCTGCCGTACTTTTTCCGTTATTTTCAGGAGATATGTTTCGCAGTGAGCTCTCGACTAGAGCTCAATGAGCCTGATTTCCCTCAAAATCGATTTTCTAACACCAGCCATATCTTTCTTTTACTTGACTTGGCCTCCAAATTATTTCAAATACAGTTGAACTTTCTTAACACGAACACGGTTAATACAAAATCACGGCTAAAACGAACATTTTGTTCATTAAGTTTGGTTACTATTTATTTACACTAAACATCTCACGCATATTACGAAGGCTAAAATACAAATTTCGTCTAAGACGAACAAAATTTCTGACCTATCCACAAAAAAATTTCTCTTTTGCATATAATTATTTTTTTAACAAATTGTTGATTATTTTGAGTCGTTGTAAACCACCAAGTACGTATTTCGAGTCATACGTTGAATCTTTCGGGGTTAAAGCTCATGCACGTGTTGGCTTTCGGACAGGTCCAGTCTGCTCAGGGATCAAACCCTCTATCTTCGAATCATTCTTAAATAGCAGTAATTATTTTTAAAATGTAAACAAGCATTTCTAATACTTTTTTTACACAATTTTACTCATTCACGGTTGTTACGAATCACGGCTAATACGAACTAACTTTTCTCCACCAGAACCCTACCTGTTAGCCGAGGCCTTAGGATTGCTTACGCACGGGGAGAGGTAGTGGGGTCTACGGATTTTACATGCACATATCCCCAAGTATACATGGTGGTCTTCAGTGGGTATCGAACGAGCGACCTTCCAGGTGGAAGTCCGACGTGCTAACCACTAGGCTACCACGGCCCAATACGAACTAACTCGCGAATTTTTGGCATTTCGTATTAAGCGAGTTCAACTGCATATACCTTTTTAACAATTAAAGAAATCTTTTGAAAGCAAAATATGCCTCTTCTGGGGGGGGGGGTGAAAAAAATTATTATTAACAGTTAAATTTACTGATTAAACCAACTTATTAGATCAGGATTTTAAAAGATTCAGACTTCTGCGAAGTATAACATTGATAAATGTTTTAAACTGTTCAGAACCTGGTTGAAATCAAATAGTGAAATATAGAACAGAGAACTAAACTAAAGTTTTGATTGATTGAGTTTTCTCAAAGTTTGTCTTCAGAGGGACAGACAGATTAACTGACAACGGACATTTTTCTCAATATCATTTGCGTAGGTACTTTATTTATTCTTTTTTTTGTTTACTTAAAAATATTTATTGAATTGATTTACTTTTTTTCAGTGATATTATTTCGGTTGATTAAAGCTTAGTTTCATACTTTTAATTATTTCTTTTTTTGTGTTAAAGTAGATAAGCAAAGTACACTTAGTTTCTCTGGACGTCTGCGGTACATCACATTCATTCGCACGTTTCAAAACATGCATGCGTCATCGAAAATCTGGACGCTATTTTGACATGTTTCGAAGCTGAGATTTTCGCAGACGCATTTTTCATTCTAACAACTCATTAATGTAAAAAATAATTAGCGATGAAAGTAATTAACAATTCATAGCAGCGTTCTTTAAGCACACACTTCGAGTTTGAAAAATTACTTCTTCACCAAAAAGACACCGAAGTTGTGTTTCAACAGCGTGATTTGTTGTTGCACATCATTCTGATATCTGATGAGCTTTTTGAGATCTTTACTTTTGCTGCACCATACTAAAATGTAAAAGTGGCGTAGCTAGACCCGGATTTTAGGAGGGTTTCTTCGGGAGAAGTCGGCTAATTTCATTGTTTTCCAAGAAAAATTGGTCTAATTCTATGCAATCTTTACCATTTCAGGGGGGGGGGGAGATATATCCCCAAAACCACCCCCTTATCTACGCCAGTAACTGTAACGAATAGTTTGGGAAGATTCAGGCCACAAGGAAACGGATTGTCAGCTATATGTGTTTAAACTGATTGACAGCTCCAAGGTTCTTTACCGAAGCAAGGCCATCGAGAGACACATTTGGGGATTTGGGACAAAAGCTCCTTTTCAGGGCCCTCTACGAGGCCTCCAAGGATCCTCTTTAAAGGGGCCCCTGAAAGTGCGGGTCACGGAAATTGCAACATATGCTCTGGTCTCTGCGCAACCTTGCACCGAGATAAATCTCAATATAACGAGCGTTTGTTGTAAATTAAGCCAAGCTAGAATGTTTGGTAGATAGCAATACTGAGGGCTTTTAATCATTTTACTGAATTTCAGTTAGTAGATGATTATTATAAACGGAATTACATTCTACGGAAGAAACCCAGCAGTCAGCAGTAGAATGGTAAAGGTTGATGATGAATGGTTGTGAATTACCACTTGTAAGACAAATTTTATGGGGATATTAAAATAAGAAAGTAAAAGAAATAAAAAAAGAAATAAATATTGATTACTATGAAGACAAAATATAAAAAAATATCAACCTGAAACGAGGAAATATTTAATGATGCTGATTTCTATCTTTTAATAAAATAGTCCCCCTCCCCCTTTCCCTCCTCTCGTTTCAGAGAGCTTAGCAACAACTATAACGTTTTAAAACTCTACCTAAACTCCATTTAGTGACCATGACCTTGAAACAGTCAGCCAGCCAGTTTTCCCCCACTGAGTTCATTCTTCTGGTAAATCCATTATTCAACGCGGCGCAGTACATCCAGTCACAGGTTTTTAGTCTAGTTCACTTACCAACCCCTATGATAACGACTTATTTTTTTACTTTCCACGTTCAGCTTGAAAGTTCATTGTTCTTGTCCGGCCTTGAACCCAGGGCCCTGCTTGCCGAAATTCCAAACAAATTTCCACTTTCTGTTTTTATCTGAAGGAGTTGTGGCAACCTCTTCAGGGTTCATCCCATCCTCCGTCGTTTAGCAAGATTAGTTGGTATACGGGGTAACAGGAAGGTATTTTTTTATTGCTTTTTTTCCCAAGAACCTATTTTCTGTTGCAAAGGTTAAAGTGCACTGACCTGATAATATGTGAAATGTTTAAGAGGAAAACGTACTTTCTCTGGAAAGGGAAACTGGACGAAAAAATACTGATTTAGCAATTTTGTCGGCGGCAGTGATTTACAATCTTCAGGCGTCTGTCTAAATGAGGGGCAAATAAAGGTATTCGGGCCTTGCAAAATTGAGACCACATTAGGTTCCATTTCGAAAAGCTATGGGTGGAATTCGAACAAAAGCAATGATGTTTTTCTTCAAAGTATTGTTGCAATATAACAGATTAACTGTATGGTGCTGAATCTAAACTTTAAAAGACAAAAACGAAAGTACCCCAATTTATTTTGTTCTCATTTAATGTCTATGGAAATTTATCGTTTTCTGTTGTGCAACGACTGGTGATTTTTTTTTAGCAATGTGCTTGGCGACAAGTTTTTCAGAAACATTTTTCCCCCTTTTACTCCCAAACAGTTGCCAAGCACAGTAAAAAAAAAAAAAAAAAAAAAAAAAAAACCTCTCTCATGTTTATAGGCATTACTTGGCTTGTATACGATATTAAAAGGCTCATGCTTTTCAAAATACATATATTATTTTTTGGAACAGTACATAAGCAAATATAAATCCTCAGCTGGTGAAAGTTTGACTTAATGAATGAGTTATTTTATTTTTATCGTTATTCATCATAGAAACTTCTTGTTCTAATACTTTTTTCGCAATGTGAATACTGTTATTTTTATTTTTTGAAAAAGTTATGTTAATTTTAAATATTTATTGTCCTAAAATAGAATAGTTTTGCAAAAATTTGCATACTATAAACTTTTCATGCATATTATTTCATTTTATTACTTCGAAAGCTCTAAATTTCACAGTTCTAATACTTTTTTTGCCAATTGTATATCAAAACTAATCTGTCTTAATCACTATATAATGTATATTATTTACTCTGTAAATAGTATATCCATAGGCTTGTCGTTTTTAGAGTGGTCATCAGAGTTAAATAATTTCAAGTGGTGGTTCTTAGATGTTAAAGTGATGTTGCTTCATTTAGTTATCAGTCATTACGCTATTTATCAGCTATAGCTGGGTTTTTTTGCATAATTGTGTAACAACTGTCCTGATAATTACTACTGCTCCTTCCCTCTCGTTCCGGTGAACGTGACGGGCTGAAGTTTCGCCTTCTATTTCCCGCTCCCCTGACTTGTTCGAGCAGGAGTGTTTAAAATTTCAAAATAAAAAATTTAAAATGAATATTTTTGTTGTTCATACACATAGGTTTATATAATTTTCAGGGATAAGAAAATAGGCACTTTTATGACCGTTTTCTTGAAAATTACCCGACACTTTAAGAGGTTAAAACCCTTCAGCAATTTTTCTTCATTTATTTCTTTTCTTTAATTGCACATCTGTGCGAGTGTCTTGCCAGAATCATGTTTAAGCAGTTGACATTCAAAATTCAATTTCGAAAATGGCACCATTTCTTAATGTATACATGAAACGTTATGCAGAATTTGAAGCTTGCAACCATGCATGACTTAATTGCAAATTCACTCTTGTGGGAATGAGGAATCTTCGCAACGAATGATTAATTACTTGCCGATTGGATGGCGAAGGAAAATGCTTTCAGAGTCTTCGTGAAGTGTGATTGCTTCTCCAGGAATGCGTTCGTTGTGACGCTAATAAATGTTACCTGCTTTCTTTACCTGTTAAAAAGATGAATGTAATTGTATTAACTTTCTCAAGTTATTTTACGAAAACAGTTTCATTATTTTCATCATGAAGAAGTGTTTCTTTCACAGAAAAGTATCCTGAATTATAATTAAGTTCATTAACTGAATAACTTTAGTTACAGTGTATTTTTGTTAAATTTCAGTTGTTCATGTAATTTAGAACTATTCAGATATTTATTGAATAGGGCAGCTATTTGATATTTAATGATTTGCTTACATTTTCTTTATTTATGTCATACATTTTACGAACACTGTTAAGATGATAATGTGGGGGTGGTATTAGACCAGCTTCAAGATTATCTTTGTATTTACCACAAAAATTTCAAACCGCTTACCTTCCTTTATTTTTATTTATTTACTTTTTTTTTTTTTTTTTTTTTGTATTTTAGCGTCTTGGTGTATAATGAAAAGTAGGTTGCGCCTTCACAGATTAAATACGCAAAAATTAGTTAGAAAATGTGCTTTTTTTTTTTTTCTTTTTTGAGGCAGTTTTTTGAAAAAAAGTATTTTTAGTATAGCAAAAAAGACATTGCGTTTCAAACATATTACATTCTAAAAAGTTCATATCAGTGTAACAAATTTGTAATGAAGAAAGACGAAAGCGGGGGGGGGGGGGGGGATAAAACGAGAGAGAGAGAGTAAAACAATATATTTCTTAGTCCCGTGTCTATACGTGGGGACTATTAATTTGCAACATTTTTTTTTTTCTTCATCATACTTTCTAAACTAAAATTTCCATCGACACAAATTTTAGCAAGAAGTTCATCTAGAACTTAACGATCCTACGTTCTTATGCACCAACATCAACCATGTAATATGCGTTCTTACAAACTTTTTATTCCGTCAGTTTTATTCGTTGATCTATTCATAAATTCACTGCGCGGTATTTTTCCCGCACGTTAAGTTTCCGAAAAAAGTTTTTTTTTTTTTTTGCCCCCGATTCCAATCAATAAAAAATGAAGATTGTTTAAAAAATGTTTTTGAATATTCCTTAGAAAAATTATCACAATTGTTATTGGCTCTTTTAAATAAGAAAAAAATGTCTCCTGTAGATGGCAATTTTAAAATATTTTGAACTTTGCAATTTTCATTGCAAATATGCACTTAACGACGTTGGATTTTGCATGTTTACGGCTGGAGGAAAGGTAAACATTAACTGATATATTTTTGAACTGTTCAAAAGTAGCCTTGATTTGAGCATATCAAGATATTCTTTCATCCTCATAGTCTATGTGCATATGTTTTTTCCGGCATAAAGTTCAAAGAAACCATATCCATGGATTATCAGAAGTAAATATGAATAAAAATGAATGGAAGGCAATTTTCAAGGATACTTTAGTGTCCATTTAACTCTGTTTTTTCTGATAGCTCTCAAACCATTAACATTGAAAATAAATATTTACAGCACTCAGTCTAGACTTTAAAATCTGAGCTAAAAAACCAAAAAAATTAAGATCATTGACTGAAGAAATCTAACAGGAATTCGGAAATGTTGCTTAGCGAAGCAAAAAGTTATCTCCCCTCACTGATTGGTGATAACATGGTTGCGTATGAAGCAATGTAATAACGGATATAGAGCCATGAAAATCTCAGATTTCACATGCCCATATCACTTTCAGATGAAAACAATTTCAATGCCAAAACTCAATTTTCGGTATCAAATGACAAAGCTAAACAGGAAGGACAAATTGATATGGTAAATCTCTGATCATGTTGTTCTGAGTGTTGTCCTGCTGATAAGAACCCGCATGCCTCTCGAATGCAACTCTATATTCCATAACCCCATATCCGTACACTCTCAGAAACGCATGCTCAAATCTCACGAAACTTTCGTCGTATTTGACGAAATGGCATCGTGAAAAATGCTCCGAGTAAACCTTTCGTCAAATTGGCGAAATTTGCGTAGTCACTTTTTTAAGCCACGTGATCGTGCGAGGAAAGGATCGTTGTAAATGACGAAATTTTCTTGACGATTGAAGAATCGTCGTAAATGAGGATTTTATTTTTGAGAGTGTAAGCAGTACCTATGTACATCTGTGCTAATATGAATTTTAAACTTAATTTTTAGCTTTTAAAAATTTCGATTCTCTGCCCGAAATCTAAGATAGTGTCCATAATTTCATATACACTGTAAAAGTTTTGCGTTTAGTAGCCACCATTTTTGGTGTTACTCAACGCGGTTTTTGATGCTCAATTTTTGGTGTTACTGAACACTGTTTTTGGTGCTCAATTTTTGGTGTTATTGAACACGGTTTTTGGTGCTCAATTTTTGGTGTTATGGAACACGGTTTTTGGTGCTCAATTTTTGGTGTTACTGAACACGGTTTTTGGTGCTCAATTTTTGGTGTTATGGAACACGGTTTTTGGTGCTCAATTTTTGGTGTTATTGAACACGGTTTTTGGTGCTCAATTTTTGGTGTTACTGATCACGATTTTTGGTGCTCAATTTTTGGTGTTATTGAACACGGTTTTTGGTGCTCAATTTTTGGTGTTATTGAACACGGTTTTTGGTGCTCAAGTTTTGGTGTTACTGCACACGGTTTTTGGAGCTCAGTTGGTGTTGTA
The DNA here is from genome assembly GCA_038502835.1 of Octonoba sinensis. NCBI lineage: Eukaryota > Metazoa > Arthropoda > Arachnida > Araneae > Uloboridae > Octonoba > Octonoba sinensis. The sequence goes on along the minus strand of CM076598.1, from coordinate 209,678,598 downwards.
AAGTTGAAAATTATTCATTTTTGGTAAACTTTACATTTTCTTTATGCGGTTGTCTAAAAAAAAAAAAAAAAGAGACAGTATAACATTTCTTAGCACGAGAAATTTGTTAACTCCGTTACGCATCGAAATTTGATTGCAATTGCTCATTTCTATAAAAATAGGATAAATGTGCTTTTGATGGCGTAGATGAGTTAAGGGGGGTGGGTACCATGTGACCATTTTTTTTCTCTATGGTGTTTTTATTTAATTTTTATCTCATGTCATGTTATATCACTTCATAAGAAATTTAATCTTAAAATAAACTGGATTTCTTAAATATGGTTTGAAAATTTTAATTTTTAAAACGAAATTTAGCAATTTTTAAAAGTGCATCTCCTTTCTCAAAAATTGGAGCTAAGGCTCAATTTTTTTTTTATTGATTCATTACTCAAAAAACAAAACTTTTATGCTTTGAATTTTTTATAAGTCAAATACTTAAAAAAAAAAAAACTGAAGTAACGCAGAAAAAACAACGAAAAATTCAAAAAAACTACAAAAAGATTTTTTTATTTAAAAAGTACTTACGTTATCCTAAAAGTTGAGCATAAATTTGTTATGTATAGTTTCAGGAACATGTGGGAAAAATCCACATTATAGATCCGAATTTAAAAAAGCCTTTGCATTTTAATTGAGATGAAATGCGCAAAAAACAAAGTGAGTGCAAAAACGTAAATCCTTTCTTTATCAAAATTTCAAGTAAGGAACTTTTTTTTTCAGTTACAGTCACGATGAAAGTGCTTCTTCTTGCTTGTTTTATTTAAAAAAAAAAATATGTGGCTTATATTCAGCACCATTACTGTTTCGGAATGAAAAGGTGGCACCTCACACCGTAATAAAATAAATGATAAATCAATAAATATTGCTTCCATTTTTCTTAAACTTTCAGGGAGCATTTTTAAAGATTTATTTTCCTACTTAAGCCAATAAAAAAATTCTGGTGTTTTTCAACATTTTTGGGGGCTGGCTCCCCTTTACGAACATCATATGCTAAAATACATTCTGCTGTCTGTATTTTTTTAGATATACACTTAAAAGAATTTAAAATACATCAAAAAATGAATAATTTTCAGATCTACACCAACAGAACACGAAAAATGATGTTCACTAACGCCAAAAATTTTTAGTGTACTAAGTTAAAGTTATGGATAATAGAGTAGCAACTTTCCATACTGATATTGCATTGATGTTGAATTAATCAGATGTAGATTAGTGTCATGTAATTTTTGAGTTAATGAATATTGGATTAAAAAAACAGCTTTGAACAATGTGAAAGTGGCTTTAATAAAGCGCTCACAAATTAAATGCACATACTCATCATCAAAACTGTATAGATTTTTAAAATATGTACTTTTGTGGTAAATGAAAAGGGAGAAATAAAGTTCCTCCTAAAAGGAAAATTAGAGGGACGCGAAAAAATTATAGGTTTTTCTTTTCTTCCGGCCTTTGACCTTATGGGGAAAAAGTAAAAGTAGGAACTTTTTCCCACCGGCGGAAAGCAGAAAAAAAAAACTTTTCATTTTTTGCAGAAACCGAGGCCACCCTGGGACGCGCGTTCGTTGCCTGTCCTCCTCTAAGGTCCTTCTCTGTGACTACTGTCTTCCAAACTCCCCGGGGAAAGTGGAACTTTCTCAAGGTCATATTTTGCGGGGCGCCTCACATTGAGGGATAGGGCATATGGAAGACTGGAAAGTATGGATAGAAAGCCAGAGCTTTGACAAAATTGTCAAAAATGGGATTTAAAAAGATTTGTAATATACAGTTCAACTTTCTTAATACGAACACGGTTAATACGAAGTCACTGCTAAAACAAACATTTTGTTCACTAAGTTTGGTTTACTATTAATGAACAAAATTTCTGACCTATTCAGGAAAGATTTTCTCGATTGCATATAATTAATCTTTTTATATACAAATTGTTGGTTATTTTGAATTATTGTAAACCACCAAGTATAAATGGCACTAGGCTTTTTGCGTCGAGACATGCGTATGATAAAATTTAATGTACCTAAAAAACAACTAACCATTAAGGATTATTTCAAAATTGTTAAATTTTAAAAGGTAAGTTTACCTTTTATCAATGTACTACTGCGATTTAAAAGTGTATATTAGCGAAAATAAATAATTTGTTTTCATTATTTATTTTACTTTCTATTATAAATATTAGTAATTATTTTTAAAATATAAACATACATTTTTAATACTTTTGTTTTACAATTTTATTTATTCACGGTTTTTACAAATAACGGATAATACGAACAAATTCGCGAATTTTTGGCATTTCGTATTAAGCGAGTTCAACTGTACTTAAATGTTATTAACGTTAACATTAAACATAACCCTCTCATGCATGCATTTATTTATTTGTGTTAGGGTCAGTTGGGGTAATTGTAAACGCTTTTTCAATGTTTTAACTTTTGATCCTTCCCTACCGCTTGAATAAATTCAGAGATAAAATTGTGAGCATTGTAGCTACTACTGTACTTCTTGTGAGTAAATGTGTACAAAAATTTTGACTTTATAACTATTTGTTAGCAAATGAACTCGTGTTTACAATTACCCCAGTGTGTTTACAATTATCTCAGAGATCTGGGGTAATTGTAAACAGTGATTTATTTTCGAATAAGGTTAATGCAAATGGAAAATTGTTTCATACACAATCTGCTTGAAGGCTTAAGAAGTTCCAGAACAATGGTTTTCAACCTGCAGTCAACAGGCCGCATGTGGTCCGCTGAGTTATGTTATGAGTCGGCTGAGATCATTTAACGAGAAATATCTTGCAAAAAATCAAGTAATGCGACAAATTTATGTAAAATTTGTCCCGCAATGGATCAGCCGGTTAAGCTTGGATCCCACAGAACACTGAAAGTGAAGCACAACTGGCCGTGGTCAACGTTTGGGAGGGTGACCACCAGTGGCGTAACTAGCGGGGGGCGGTCCGCCCCGGGCGCCACTGTTTCAGGGGGCGGCAAAAAGTCCGGAACGCCCATCCCAACCAAATGCCATCTTGTTTTTCAAATTTTTTTTGCAAATAGAGCGAAGTTATTTTTTTTCCCTCGAAAAGTTACAGACACTTGCATTGCTCCAAAAGATCACGAGAATATTAAGGGGCAGGGCGGGGGAGGGGGGGGGGGACGGACAGTGGTCACAGCTTGAAGTACAGTTTCGGCGTGTTCTGCACCCCTAGGTATACTTTTTGTTTTGCTTCCTTGGGAGGGTTGCTTCGTTGTTATTCTTCTAAATAGCCAATGTAATAAAGTTTTTTCAGTGTCCGACTGATATCAGAGTATTTCCAGATGATTCTGAATGACATGGGGCTAAAATGAGGAGTAACAAAAAGCACTGATAGGTGTTGCTGGAACGGTATGGAAGTACCCACAAGCCTTAAAGAGTAGTTTAAAGAAACGATAATAAAAAAAAATAGCTCAAATAGCAGCTGTAATCTCTTTATTTAGAGCCCGCCCATTGAGACTGATAATAGCAAAACTTAATTGTCACTCACTGTACTCTATTTCCAAAGGTTTCACAGGAAGCAATCCCTTGAAAGAACACCGACGAATTCACCGAAGTCGGTTCATGGACAATGGTCAAGAGAACTACCGTATTTATGTGAATCTAATGCGCATCTTTTTTGGCTAAATGTAGTATTCAAAATTGGGGTGCGAATTAGATTCGAGTGCAAAACTGGTCAGCAGTTCGCCGATGAAATCAACCAAATTTATTCGCTGACAAACACTTTTTCTATTATTTAAAGTTTTAAAATGGGGATGCGCATTAGATTCGCATAAATACGGTATTTCAACGGAAGCTATTATTATTGTCTTATTACCCGATCGGTCGCAGCCGCGAAAAGCTTTGGGTCAAATTGGGTTTCTAGTCATTTTTCATTTAGCCAACTGTTCTGAAGTGTCATCTCCCTTTTTTTCAGCTTTGTTTCTGCAGAAAAACGAAATTTGTATTTTGCCAACTCAGTCATAAGTAATAAACGAAAAAGATTAGATTTTTTTTGTTCGTAAAAAGTATCTACAGAATCATCTGAAAGTTCTGAAGACTTCAAATAGGGAAAAGTGACTTTAATTCATCCTGTTAGTTACACATATCCTGAGACAGCGTCAGAAATGATCCGATAGAGCATTTTCAGACAAACCCGAACCCGACCGACATTTAGTGTTTTTGTAAGAAACAAAAAATCGATTTTTTTTAAATTGCTAAATTAATGTCATTTGGATAGTCTTGAACTTTCGCAACTTTATAAGTAACTTCTGATAGTGAACATGAGACAGTCATTGTTTCAAAATTTTATGTGCAGTAGAAATATTCGACAACATCGCAACTCGTCGGTAAGTACAATGAATGCATTTCTTCCATCTTTGGAAAAATGTTATTTATGTGTTCATAGAAGGATAACTCATAAAGTAATAATTTTACCTATCTTATAAATTTTTTAATTGCAGTTCATTTAATATTATTTTGATCTTAATGACGAAGGACAGTAAATTATGCAATTCGACCAATGTGTTTAGTTCGTAATATTTAATTTTTAATGCCTTCGTGTTTATTCCTCACTACTTGTAATTTCACACTAGTGGCGTAACTAGCGTCGACTTGAGGGGGGAGGGAGTTCAGGAGGTTAAGTGGCACTGGGTCAAATTTCAAGTATTTGTCATATTATTTTGGGAGCGTGAAAGTAATTTACGTCTGTGGGAGCGAGGATCAAAGGGGAGGGAGGAGGGGGCACAAACAAGCCAAGTTGCGCCCCTATTGCAATCCGGACCCCCTTCCCCTTCAGAAATTTCCCTATCTCATGTGCACAACTTCATATACTAAGGATTTCATTTATTCTATTCTTTCTTTAACACTACGATCGTTTATAATTTTACAAATCTTTATGAATTTTCATGAGCTAACTGAGAGTAAGTTAAGTTTTTTGTAGTCTTTAAGTGTTTAGAATTTAAGGATTTGGGAGCAAAAAGTTATGTTTTCAAAAAAATAAATAAATAAATAAATAAATAAATTTGTTGCATCTCTATTTCTGCCATTGCCTTCAATAATTTATGTGACGGTTAAATTAATGTTTGCAGCAAATCTTGTCAAACTATTCGCGGGGGCTTTATACATAAGAAAGTGCCAAATTTCTCTTTGAAAGTGTCCGGAGCTCAAATCCAGGTGTTGCTTTAAGGAATAAAGAGATGAAGTGGTTTGTGTGACACATTAGACTAACCTTCGTCGATCCGATAAAGGGGAGCTTTCTTGGTTTTCCATTATTCAATATGTAAATTCAATGCAAAAACCGATCGTTAAAAACTTTTAAGAAGGCAGCTTTAAGAGGTTTTTCATCGAAAATGAAGTATAAATATTATTTGCAATGGGATGTCAAGACATACCTTCTGTGTAACACCCAACAATACATACTCATATGATGTCTTCAAAAAAATATTTTGAAATGTTGATGAAACTTTTAAGCATCTCCCTTTGATTGAAAGGTGGAGCAAAATATTTCACATATTTTCATAATTCGACAACAACTTTAAGTAATCAACAAAACTTATAATAAACTATTCGAGAAACTTACGACCATGCACCGAATCTTTTAATGTCTGAAAATATAGACTAAAATTGCATTTTTGGCACCAATATCGATGAATTTTTCATCGAAATTTATCGATAGGGAGGGGTGAAGTACCTGATGAGATAACCCCTCCCTTTTCCTCAGCGTCACTATATAGCCTAGAATTGCGTGCTTTAGACTTCAATTTCTAAAATTTTCCCTGGGGAGACCCCCGAACCCCCCTATTTATGCGCAAATATTAACTTCTAGATTTTTATATCGCTTTTCCGAGTACCATGACGCAATTCATTGAAAAAAGAATGTTAGTTGAAAATTTATTTAAAATTTATTCAACATAATGTCTCTGAAAAATATAAATGTCATATTCATTTTAAAATGAACCTTGGATGTGAGTGTGAATATTATAAATATTATATATCTATATCTATATATATATATATATGTAAATCTGAATTCTACCTATCGAAAAAAAATGCGGTGGTCGCCAAGCTCACAACTCCCCCCCCCCCCCGTTTTTTGACTTCGGGGCTATTATGCACGGTTTAGGGGCGGCATTCTCAAAATTCGCCCCGGGCGCCACTAAGTCTATTTACGCCACTGGTGACCACCTACACCTCCCGCGATTGATTACTCTGAGACCGAGTGCGCTAAAAAGAGCTGTGCATGTAAAGTACATCGTCGCTTCAACCTGTCCACCAAGTTAGAAATAATTTCCTATGAGGGACCAACCTAGGCGACGATCTCTCATCTGGGAGCTGGTTCAGAGTCATTAAGCCCCTTTGAGCCAAGTGTACTTCTTTCTAGCGGAGCTCATTAATAATCAGTAGGAGCTTCCTTAATTCATGGTCGCCCTGCATGTGTGCTTGGATTTCCAAGTGGCATTAGCAACAACAACAACAGTTATGTAAAATAGACACAAAAGTGTAATTTACATCAAAATATAATACTTATTGTCCCCCCAAAATATTTTAAATATGATAAATTTAAGTGTTTACAATTACCCCAGAGTACGAAATTTCTGGGGTAATTGTAAGCACCTAACTTGCACATGAAAAATAACAGGGGGGATTAAATTCATAACTAAATGTTTTTAGCAGCATTCCATAAGACAAATAAAAATGGTTGAAACCGCTTATATCGCTTTTGTAGATGAGCTGGAGAGGAAAATGTAAGATCACTAAATTTTGTAAAACAACTTTTTTCACTGTGTCATTTTCAAGCAATGGTAATGCTTCCACAGCTGTTTCAAAACATTCGAAACTTTTTCAACGTCTTCCCCATGTTGGCAGTAAATCACTCACCAGCAGTTAAGTTTTCAAAATCATCACAAGTGTAGTTATGAAGCTTGTTTACAATTACCCAAACTGACCCTATATAAATGAAGTTCATATGCTACAAACCAATTTAGTGTCTCCGGACTGAAATGTAATAATTTATTTTTGGAAATTTTTGTTCTGTATAGGTCAAAAACTTGCGTCCTTGTATGAGGACTTTTTATGCTTTTTTGTCATATTTATTCAATATAATAATAAACATGGCAAAACTGAACATTCAAACTTCATTTATAAAGAATAAGAAGCTATAAAATAATACTAAACTTTCCAGTAACGTGTCCAACCTTAAATACGTAGAATTTTTTTTCTTCTCTTTTTTTTTTTTTTTTTTTTTTTTAACGCTTTTAGCAAATTTTGTACAAGTTTTGAAATTCTCCAACACTTGCCCGCATATTTTCATCCGAAATGTCCATGCATTTGAAGCAAATTAAAAAGAATTTTCCTGCGCACTTCAAATTTTTTATGTGCACTTAATGACACCAATGGCATTTTTCCTCAATACCTTCATCGAAAATTTAATAAGAATACTGCGATGTACTGTAGGGCCATTCCATGAAAACAGGTACATGGGTGGTCAATTTTAAAATCATACTTATGTGGATAATTTTGGTATGTATTAAAAGATAAAATGTCAAATTTTATGTTTTGAGTAAGAAATCAAAGTTTATCATTTCTGGATTGGCAACACAGTACTCTAAAGATGGTTGATTTGTGCAAGCAAGTTCATTGAGTTTTCGAACGAATTTTGCATGATTGTTTTGGATAAAAGAAATCAACTGAAACTCCTGATGTCAACTTTATAGGTAAGTCTAAAAGTTAATTATTTTATTTTATTAAGCTTTAAGATCTAGGAGATATGTCAATAGCTACACTAGCACCCACAAAGAACTTATTTTTCGTGTCCCGCACGTGACGAAAAAGATGAATATTTTCATTTAGGCTAAAAATGAAGCGCATTTATTTTGTGTAAATGGCATTTCTAAAGCAGATTACTGTAGTACACATATCCTATACTAGTTCTAGATTTTAAAGTTACTTTTACTTGTAAAAAAATCCAAAAACAAAACTCTCCCGCACGTGACGCACTACATGTAGGAAACACAACTCCAATTTCTAAATGTCGATAAGAATTTTATTTCAACATAACTTGAATTCTTTAATGGTTTTTTGTTTTAAAATTGTGTTACTCTAAAGAAATAAATTATACATTTTCTCATATTTATGATAGTTTTTGCTAAATTATGTATTTAATAGAGCATGCATTTCTAAAATTTTACATTTTCATTACAGAATGCCCTATCATTTCAAGGAGCATTTATGTTTCAGAACAGATTACTCAAGTCATATAGAAAGACAAATAAGAATAAGCTAGTTTAAAATATTCATAATAAATTATAAAGCAACTACATTTTTTATCGATGAGTTGTTTGGAAGAGCATTATTTTTTTTTTTTTATTTATTTTTTTTTTTTTCAATATTTGATACAACATAGCTTAAACATTATGAGATTTATTTTAGAAAGTCTATTTAGAATTAGAGCTGAATTATATTTCCCTTTTATGACTTTTTGCACAACAACTTTAAATAATATTTTAACTTTTTAACATTAATAAAATTTGATTTTTATTGAACAGAAATGGATAATGGAAGGATCTAAATCAAGTGCTGAAAGAGTGAAAAAGATGAGAGAAAAAAAGGTCCACATTTCCAGAAGGAAGAAAATAAAAGGACAAATGGACTGAATAAAAGAGGAAAGACTATATGACCTAAAGCCAAAAAAGAGAAACAAAAGCTCTAATATACAAATGACCAGAGCACCCTTATAGAATTCCCTATATCTTTAAAGATGTTTTAAGAAAGATATCAGCTCCCGCTTTATCTAACAGAAAATTTTTAAAATTTTGAAAAAATAATAAAACTTTTTTTTCATTTGTCTAATTCTAATTAAAATTTTATATATTTCTCGGAATGATCAATTTGCGCATATATTCTATTAAAATTAATGCTTTGTGTTTTAAAGTGTATAACCAATACATTGTTTGATGTTTTCATTTAATTTCCAACATTCTGAAAACATGTATTACATAAGCATTTGCAATATGTCCCGCATGTGACAACTGTGTCCCGCACGTTACACGATATATTATAATTTTTTCCCAACTATTAAAATTATTATTTCTCAAAAGTTTAGATATGTTTTATTTACATTGGAGCCTTGGCTTTCAATTCCTATATTTTGTTTTGTCGCTGCATGATTAATAGAGCAGAAATTCTAATTGATTCATAATGAAAATTAAGAGAGGTTGACTTTAAGTGTCCCGCACGTGACACATGAAGATTAATTTTATTTTAAACTATAAAAAAGATTTCTGAAAGATAAGTACGTGTCAAAAGCATCTTGGAACCATAAGCAAAGATTAAAAAATGCAATTGCTTCCACTTGTTTAAAATCTTCTGCTCTATGACAAAATTTTGGTAAAAGTTTTGAGTTCATTTGTCCCGCACGTGACGGTGGAATGGCCCTGTAGTAGTTTCTCGCTTTTGAAATGCTTTTGTAAAGTATAAGTTATGCAAATTTAATTATATTTTAACATTATTTCTGTTAACTTCATTTATGACTTACATACTTATTAAGTCATTAAAATGAAACTAATATTCTCTCTACCTTTTTTTTCTTCTATTTATTTTTCTTTAAAGTGGTTTGATCTAAAATAAAGTTGAATTTCAATTATAGATGTCTCACTTATGAGGGGGTTTTTGGGGGGGACGAAGGGTCAGTGCCTTTCTCTAGCTTATAAATGAAAAACTACTGCTCTTTTTTTTAACTAAAATTGCCCACAGGTAATATTCTTGTAGAAGTGCACGTGCCAAGAATTTACTCTTCTGAGAGGAATTTAATTTTATGTTATTTTGATAGGCACTGAAGGCCGAGGTTCTCAATTTTGTAAAAGAAAAATGGCAATAAAATTATTACTGATTTGGTAAAATCTGAAAAAAAAAAAATTGCTTACGTATATCAAAATAATTTAATGATATTAACGAATTAATAGAAATTAAGAAAACATTTTGTTTTTAATATAAAATTGATACTTTATTTAAAATTCAAAAATTATAATTCTGTATCTTGACAGTTATAAATTGATTTTGGTAACAGCTCCCTTTTAAAGACACGTCTTATTTAAGCAGTAAAACATCTTGAAATGACACTTTTTACTACATAAGCTAAAGACAATTCGATTGCTCCATTTCCTTTTTACATCGTTATTCACTTACAGCTGGATAAATGAAAGTAAAAATGCAGAAGGAAATTTTACGAATTTTTATTTATAAATCCCATTTAAATAACATAAACCATACGCAAAATATGGCCAATAAAAAGAATCATATTCATGAAGCGTTTGCGTTTGTTCAATATAAACTGAAATTCTTGTAGAAGACACGTTTCAAAGTGAGAAATTACAAAATTATTTCGCTCATTCCAAAATTAAGACACCCTTTTAAGGTCCAAGACTTTGAGCTGTTATATTTGTCAAAATCTTATTCCAAGCCCCCCCCCCCCGCCCCAGTTATATTTAACAGAATAAGCATTTTAGGGTGTCTTAGTTTTGGGGGGCAGAATAAACATTAATTATTTAGACTAGGCAAATATAAATACTACATAAGTGAAAGGGCTGTTTTAGAGTTCTTTCTGAAAGAGAAAGTATGGCATACAAACAAGTTAAAGCTTAAACTGAAACATTTCCATTCTTTGTTAACTGTATTAAAATTAAGAACACTCTTTTTTTTTTTTTTTTTTTTTGCAAGATCAAGTGTCGCAAAAAGTTGCAACAAGCTCACAGCTTGAAAGTACTTTTCAAGTCGAAATACTATCGTAAAAATTTCCAAGAGAAATAAAAACACGCAAAGTACGAAGTTGCTATTTGTAGCGAATAAAGGTCTAACAAGACTAAAAAAGGTAAAAATAAGTCGCGGCTCTAAAGGAATCTGTGAGATATATATATATATACAGAAATTAGGTAACATATCCCCTGAAGAGGATGGAAGCAAAGGTATCTACGAGGGGGAAGGGGCTATAGTGCAAACTGCGCCATTAAAAATTTTAGGGGGTCTTAGTTTTGGGGGGCATTGTTTTTGTAGGGGGCGCCCCGTAGCTTTTGAGGGGGATACGCCATCGCTTTTGAGGAGCCTTAGATGAATATTAGTTTGACTCGAGGCTCTCCTACTTTGAACTGCATTGTCCTCAGTCTCTACCATAAAACACGGGCCAACATTGTAATTAAATTTATTTTATTTCTTTTAGGGCGAACATGCCCCCTGTGCCCCCCCCCCCCCTCCGCCAAAAAAAAAAAAAAAACCGCCCCTGCTTTGCATCTTCCGTTTCGTTTAAAACAGTTTATTAGTTAAGAAACGAGTTTGCAGATTCTATTGTCAAATTCTTCGCCATATTGTTTGACAAAAACAAGCTTTCACTTTAAAATCTTTTTATATATCAAAGCATGAAACTGATCACAAGTTTTGCTTTGTAAATTACTGTGAAAAACTATCACATTTTAGGAAAAAAAAAAACAATTTAATGTAAAAATAATTTAACTTTGTGAAAATAAGCTGTAATAAAAAATAATTTCGCGTTATTTTAAAGCACAAATGAGCATTAAAATGCAGACATATGTTTCGGGATTGCTTGGAATCAATTTTTCAATGCGACAGGGAGCTTCTAGATGCAAAACGTGGGATTCCATGCTATCCCGAAACATATGTCTGCATTTTAATGCTCATTTGTGCTTTAAAATAACGTGAAATTATTTTTTATTACCATTTAAGGTATTGAAAAATGTAGCTAATTTAGTTTTCGTGGCGCCATCTATCGACATTACAACTAGTTTAAAGATATTTTCAAATAACACGTAAGAATTAAATAAATGAAAGGGAAGGGTAGATGCTACGTAATATGAAAAGGGTAATTCTCTGTGTGTATCAAAATAATTAATAATTCATTAACGGATTTCCACTTTAAGCAAAAAAAAGCGAAATGCTCCCTTATGGCGTGGGGTGTTGGGCGTGCGTCCCACGCCATACACCAGTCACACTTCTATAGTGGCGCCATCTTTTGTTTACTTAGACGACTGCCATTCTGTTTTTAAAAGAAAATGAATTATGCTAAATTAAATTTTTGAGAACTTTAATTGCGATACATAATAACATATGCACAGAAGGCGTGAATTATTCCGTTTTTTTTCTTAGCAGAAAATCAGGTTTTCCCTTATTCTATTCTTTAAGCTCATTAGAACGTAATATTTTCCACTATCGTTTCTATTTTAAAGTATTCAAATAACTTGGGTGTTTTTTCTTATTGATTTTCATTTAAATATTTTTTATTAAAAATTTACCAAGCCATCTGATTATTATTTAAACGGACATAAAATTGGAACGTATGTCTTCGGATCAAGTAATAATAATAATACTTATTATTGTTATTATTATTTAGCAGGGCATTCGGAAAATGGCCATGTTTCATCGGTTTCCGCAGCTCCATTCATAAAGTACAATATTACTTCAATTCTAAGAATAATCAGTAGGTGGTCAATACCAGATTCCGTAGAACAATAGTCACCAAACCGTCGATCGCGAGCTGCTAGTGGCTCGCGGAGAAATTTTCCGTAGAACGCGATCGTGCTCTGTTGAATAGTGCGCACAACAATTGTTAGTTAATTTTCTATATTTCGCCAATATTTTCGCATTGAATAGCAGGTGGTTCAGAAAGAAACAAAAGAACGGTTTGTTGGAGCAAGTATAAAGTATATGAAAAGGAGAAAACCGTACTAATATAATGGAACCCTTGTGACTTCTTTGGTATATAGGTTGAAAATTTTATTGCCTTTCGCTTGCTTTTTTTTTTTTTTTTTTTTTACTGGAGAGGAGGGGTGTAGCTGACTACACAATTTGAAAACGGGTGGCGGTTCAGCCGCTTCATTATCTTGGTGACCACTGCCGTAGAGCATTCGGAGCTCCCAACCTGGCCCAGATGAAAAGGCAGGGCCGGCGCTAGGCAGAGGCGGTGAGGCGCCCGCCTCAGGACGCGTCGTTCCTAGGGGCGTATTAGCTATAAATATTGACTGCATCGTTTTAAGTAACAAACAAGAGTTTTTATCTCAAAAAAAATAAATACTATTTTAACTATTTAGTTTTGCAAATGATGCATCAAAACTTCATCTAATTACCTTATATATTACAGGTTTAATTTTGCTAAAATCAAACACAGAAACACATCAGGAAACATCTTGAAACGTTTCCGTTTCTCTCTATCCTTTGTTGAAAGGATATATTTTTATTGGGTTACTTCATGTTTTGCACATCATTCTTTTCTTCTTTACAGCGACAGGCGGATTCAATGTATTCAGAGGGGGCGCTTTTTAAGTGTTTGCAGTTCCAGAAAGTGTCTTATCTATTTAATGTCTACCAAAACGCAATCTATTCCTTCAGCTTTTTGAAAGTTAAAATATCTACAATTAAAATTTGTCTCGATAATCTTTAATCTCTATTCTTTCATAATATAAAGTAGGGCGGAAAAAATTTTTTTGCCTCAGGGCCCCATTCGTGCTAGCGCCGGCCCTGTGAAAAGGAGCCCTAAAATATCTAATTATAGTCGAAATTTAAAATATTTACAAAATTTATATGAGTAGCAAGCAAGGAAATAAAGATACTAAAAATCATCTATAATTTACTATATTTATTTACCTATTTATTTTTAAATTTTGATTCCTTAAATACTGATTTTTTTTTGTAAAAGAATAGTTACATATTCTCAAAAATGTACCAAAAATAATTATTGAGTAAAAATCGTTTCCTTTTTATAATCATTCAAAAAAATTTTAATAAAATGTACATTAATAAGTTTCAGGCAAATTTTTCTCGAGTAACATCTCAAGAAATAAATGCATTCATACAAAGTATTTCTTCCCATCATATTGAGTTAGATACTGAAAATAATTAAGATAATAGTAATAGGAGTGAATGAATAAAGAAATTGCTGTGGAAAACAAACATTAACCTTCCATAATTGTTAACCTTATCCCGATAAGTGCATCAGATAAAAATTGCAAACTTTCAGTCTTTTAAATAGTAGTTTCAAAGTAGTTTATTCAGTGATATGGAGCGGAGCACGAAGCAGGAGCGCGGAGCGTTGGAGCAATGAGCTTTTGCTTAGAGCAGGAGCTGAATCGAAATGCAAAATTTTGTTGTGCTCCACTGCTCCGATAAATGCTTTCATTAAATTTCTTTAAAAACTAAAAGAATGCTGTTCTTTTAAGGTATTTTTTCAACTTTGAAAAAATTCAATCTTTGAGGAGTATGGTGATGGATGATGTCACTTTGTTTGTACTATTTCCTACCCGAGACTTTCAGTTAAGCTAGGGTGACCAAACGTCCTTGAATTCCGGGGACAGTCCCCAAATTTGTACATTTTAAATGCTTTGTCCCCCAAAACACTTTAACTACTTGGGGACGCGTAATGTCCCCAAAATTTAAAAATTTCTGTTTCTTCTCTTCAAATTGCTTCTTGATTTGCACTTCAGAAATTTTAGATAGCATTTTGTAGAAAATATGTTTGGATACCCTTTGAAGTACATTAATGAGAGTAATTTTTCATAATAGAAGAGAATATGTATTGGTTTGTTATGTCCCCAAAGATGTCCCCGAAACATTTTTCTAGCGTCCCCAAATTTACGCTCAGAAATATGGTCATCCTAGTTAAGCTCCCGAATCATACTTTCAAGCAAGTCTTTTCAGATAAAAAAATTACATTTCTTTTTCTTTGTGCATTGCATCCTGATATTTAGCTGTGCTATTTTCTTGTTACTTCCAGTAAACACAGGCTTTGAATACTAATATTATTACTAGCTGAAACAATGGGTTGCTCGAATTTGATATTTTGCAATGTGTCAAGGTAAAAAACAAAGCTTCAATTTCTTTGTATGATTCCCTTTTGTAACTAACCCAGAGCATTTTAGTTCAAGTAAACATTTAACGTAAAAATTCTTATTGGAAAGTAAGCGCCATTTTCTTAGTTTAATATAACTACACTTTGGCAACTTTTAGACGCTTTGTGGAGATATAGAGCTTTCTACGGAAGTTCTGATTTAAGTCCGAATTCTAGCATGACTCAGGGATGGGGAACCTGCCGCCTTACGGCCGCATGTGATCTTCTTGAGCGGAATTAACAGTCACTAACCTTTATATAAACATATTCAGTTTGTGTAATTGTGGTCTTTTGGTTAAGGTACATCAGTGTTATCATTAGTTTTGTGTGATATTAAGTGCAGAAGTTTTTATATAGGGCAGACTGGGGCAAGTTGTTACACTCGAATATAAAAACAAAATAATGTTCATCAACTTAACTCGCTTTTCTCACGCTATATGGTGGCTTTCCTTCTTGTGGCGTTTTCACCGGTCCTAGAAGTGTTTGCAGTCAGTAGCAGAAATTCAAAACAGATTTGGTGCTAAACATAATTGATAAATTATAATATTCTGTTTTATCATCATACTGGATGGAGAGAGCTCCCTCTTCCACCCCAAACCATTGCAATTCGAAGAACCGACGCGTATACTCGAAATGAAATGAAGTAAACAAAAAAAAATGTCTATCCGTGACTCAAAAGCAACATATCAATGTAATATTTTTTGTGAATAATTTATTTCTGTAAATTTTAAAATTACAATTTTGCTATTCTTCCGATAAATAAGACCGCTCCAGCCTGTTTGTCCATCACTACGAAAGTAAAAGGCCTGTTGGCTTCGAAATAATGTTCATCAACATAGCCAACTCTTTCAACCAAAATGAGAGTTGAAGCACTTGCTATACTTCCTATTTCATCCACATGAATCAGGGCTCGGTGGATCATATCACTTACGAAAAGATTATCCGCGATCCCACTCAGATCTGCTTCTACTGGAGAAAATAAATCTTTTATTCCTAAATTCCACAACAGGCCCGCCAACTGCGGACTTTT
This sequence comes from Octonoba sinensis, assembly GCA_038502835.1. Taxonomy (NCBI): domain Eukaryota; kingdom Metazoa; phylum Arthropoda; class Arachnida; order Araneae; family Uloboridae; genus Octonoba; species Octonoba sinensis. Next base: position 209,662,654 of record CM076598.1, on the reverse strand, counting down.
GTCTATGGAAAACCTTGGTAAACGTACATTTACATCATGCTTCTTCATTGATCCTGCAACGAAAAAAAATATGCCATTATCTACGATTTTGATGCAGGTCAATATTATAAATGAATGTGTAATGTTGTTCTTATAGTTTAAACACCAATGGAAGTATATAGAGAGAAAATATTCCTTTTGGAATCATAAGAAAAAAAACTTCGCTCTCTCTTTGTCTTCGTGTTCCCCTTGGTTAAATAATTCATTGGCGATGTTTTAACTATTATTAGTTTAATTGGGAAGTTTTCGATTTTTTTATTTTGTTTTTTATTTGATGGAATAGCGTCTATAAACAGCATCTATGGGAAATAAATGCGATAAGTATTTATTTTTAAAGTAATTTTTAAAGTTCAAGCGCAGTACAAGCGACGGCAAAAACAATTTTCTGCGCAAGTGCGTCACACTTTAGGAAACAACGTCAACAGTCTGGTAGTGACACAACACTTGGCTACAATAGGAGCTATACTCCTGGGGTAAAGAGCTCCACGGATGTTCACCAAGAGAAACTGGATGCATAAAATCCCGGATTAGGATGGTTAGCAAAATTAAAACTGGAAATTATTTGACATTATGGAGCACCCAAAAAGAAAAAATATACAGCAAGAATCACTTTTTAAATAAATTGGGATCTAAACATAGAAAGTCTCGCCCACTGTTCTTAAATTTTTAACAAGCATTGTGTATCTCCTCCTCAGCATTATTGTTACGACAAATCAGCATGCTGCCACGCACAAAAGTTGTATCTGCAGTTTTTGGCGAAATTGAGTTATTGCCACCAGGGGTTTTTTTTGTCACTTATTTTATATATATATTTAGATATAAGTTTCTAAATACAATGTTTTGTGATCATATGGGAATGGGAAACATTTTGAAAAAAATTTCCGAAAAATTATTAGCTCAATAAAATACATGGTGGCCGAAAAATTTAATTTTCAGTATCTCATTTTGAGCTCAGCTGTAGATACGATGTTTGTGCTTAGCAGCGCAATATACAGTGATACCTCGAGATACGAGTTTAATTCGTTCCGTAACCTTGCTCGTATGTCAATTTGCTCGTATCTCAAACCAGTTTACTGCGCAGGCGCAGTAAATTGCGCCCAAGCGCAGTAAACTGGGTGGGCCGTGGCGTCGCAGGTGGCGTTAATCGTATCTCAAATATATCTCGTATTTCAAAACAAAACATCGCTGCTCGTATCTCAAATCACTCGTATGTCAGGGCACTCGTATCTCGAGGTACCACTGTACATCCGTTTCTGGAGCGACGCCATTTATATCTCACTAGAAGGCTACCCAATCCGAACCGGCAAATATTTATCTTTTAAAATCTTCACCGACACAAAAACGATAATCACTTCGGAAACCTCTTCTCTCCATGCAAGCGTGGAGAAATCAGTTTATATTACCTATTAAAAGTTTCATAGAAGTAGCATTGAGTTCCAAAATCTCCGTTGGGCTGTCGGGTAAAATTAAAAACATAGAGAGACGATTTTGGGTAAAAGGTAACTCCAGTATGCTTGCCCTGATTTTTGAATTGTGTCCATAAGCCAAAAACATCTTTCCAGTCATTATCGGAACCTCAATTCTCTGATGAGGGTTTATGTAGAAGTGTCCAAAAGGTTCTGTCGCTTGGTTATCGAATTGCCTAAAGGAAAGATAAAGAGGGGATATATTTTCTTCACTTAAAACAAAAAATAAAAAGAAATTAACATATACAAAAACAAAAATTATAAGCATTTACACACTAAAATAATGCCCTCGCTTTACAGCTAAAATTGTCTGAAATTAAATTTATAGCAAAATTAAATCCTTGAAGCCGCTATTGATTATTTAATACGGGGACATTCATAAATGATGTCACGCTTCGAGGGGGGAGGGGGTTCAAGAAAGTGTGACAGTTTGTGACAAGGGGTGGGAAGTTGGTAACAAGAAGTGTGACATCGTACATTTTTATTTCTATAAAAACATTTAAAATCAACAAATTAAACTTATTTTATGCTAATGTAATATAGCGTGACATGTGACAAAGGGCGGTATGGGGAGGGGGGTATGTTGAGAGTGAAACTTAGTGACAAAAAGGGCAGAGAGGGTCAAATACGTATATTGAAAAAAGGTGTGACATCATTTATGAACTTTTCCCATGATAGAAAACCGAAGCTCAAATCTCACTAAATGATTACACTGTTAAAAATTTCCGTAAGAAAATAGTAAAATAACCATTTATTTGATTGTTATTTTACCATATTTAATTACAACAGTTGAATAACCATTAAAAAGATGATACTCAAACCGCTGATTGCGAAAAAAATCGTTTACTCTCTGTTTATCCTAAAGAACGTTTAAATAACCGTAATTTTCAAGCGCTCAATAAGAATCGGGCGTCCATCTTGGTTGCGAAACCATACCGGTCGCACGTTTTTTTAAAATAGGAATACGGATTTATCAGTTAAAATCTGCATGTGTACATAAAAAAAGCAGAAAAAAAAGTGGCTTAAGCAGTGGATACTAAATAGAAACACATACACACGTAAATAAAAAAATTGGAGACATCGGATTCCTGAACTGTTTGCGAATGAGCGAACCCATCATTTGAGCTGCTGAAGCTTGTTTGTATTTTAATTTTTGCAGCAAATAAAATGATTTTCGTCAATATACAGTAAATTTAGACTAAAAATGACTTTGGATCCAATCAAAAACTGAAATCTCAATTTTAAGGCAATTTGCGTGTTGGAAAAGAAGATTTATTAATAAATAAACGGTCGCTTCACGTGGTGTAGATGGCCGAATGGCTAGAGAGCAAGGTTGGTATACCATACACCCTGGTTCAATTCGCTTACGGTTTCTACCCCTCGAAGATTCTACGTCTTGAAATGGTTCAAATACGGTAAAAATTTTGTTTTGAAATCATTTTTTTAAATGGTTACAAAACCGAAAACTTTTGTATTTACGGCTTTTTAACCAAGTTGATTGGAAATGTTAGGTCCCGTAAAGATAGAAAAATGTTTCAAACCGTAAATTTAACGGTGAATTAGATGGACAGACTGCTGCCGGTCATTTAACCGTAATTTCATGATGAAATTTCTAACAGTGAAATTAGCCTAAAAATGTCAATGTGTTTGCAGCAGCTCGTGTTAGCTCAAGTGCAGTTCTGAAAAATGAATAAATATGTACAATGTCGTCATATTTTCTACTTCATGAACGATTTTATTGGTAAGCCACTTGCATTCCATGTAAAAAGAAACGAATTTTGTAAAAGTGGTTTCCCTGCCAGCATAGTCTTGATGTAGAGGAGGCGACCTGACTTCGCTAACAATGCGCAAATTTATTTATTTATTCAAAAAAAAAAGAGAGAGAGAGAAACATGCACACTACAGATAAATCCAATTAGTGATACATAAAATAACAATACAACAATAAATAAAACAAAGCATTAAGAATTTAAAAGTTCACGACCCTTAGATTTAAAAACGGTAAGAGACATATCAAAAATGTCCAGATAATGTCCAAAAATGTCCAAATGCACACATAATCGTCGTTTTTAAAAAAACAAATAACATTTTTTAAAAATTTATTTCAGTTTTAAATCAGTTAGCTATTGAAAAGGTTTAAATTTAGGTTTCATTACAGAAAAATGGTGCATTACCGGTGCGGCTCTTTCGTTATAGATGGAACTGAAAGAAAATCGATATAGGCCTGATAGTTTAGGTGGTAGAGTAGTCGGCGCGCAACTGAGGGACCTGGGTTCGAGTCCCTGTCTGGGCTAATCGATTTTCACTCAATAAATTCTCAAATTCTATTTAACGAAACTCCTTTCAAATACACGGTATCCTGTGGGATACAGTTGTTTGCTATCCCATAGGAACCGTGCATTTTCCCGGGATAAAAAGTAACCTGTGTCATTCTCTGACCCCTAAAATACCACTATGCAAAAATTTATGTCGATCCCCTTGCTCTGTGACAAACAAAAATAATTCTATTCCACGGGAACTAATTTTTTCCAGGATAAAAAGTACCCTTTGTGCTTGCTATTAATTGAGCAAAAATCCATTAGTCCGGACTGGGACTGGAACTAGGTTCCTCAGCTGAGCTCCGAGTGCTTTACCACTTAAGCTATCAGGCCGGTACTGATATTCTTTCAATTTCATCTATACGTATTGAGCCACACCGTCCATCTACGGTAATGCAGCATTTTTATATAAGGATATTCCACGGAATCCGTACTTTTTTTCGGGATAAAAAGAAACCTATGGACTATTCCCAACTATAATCTATCTCTGCCAAATTTCATCCAGATCCGTTCAGCCGTTCTGGCGTGACTGAGTAACAAACATACATCCAAACTTTTGCATTTATAATAGTAGTAGGATAATTCGGGTGGAGTTTAAAAAAACAGAAGCCAATGAACGTTAAATAATGGTGCGGAAAAGTTGACTTTTGAATCCATATTTTACTGCATAAGAAGATTTTAAAAACAAACATGATTTTGAGGATCCTACACCGTGAAATCGACAATATTGTACAAAAATTGAATAAAACTACACTACTTTCAGTCAAAAGTCAAATATTGGTAAATTTTATGTAATACCCGGAAACGTTGGCTTTATATTTATACATACCGGTTGCAAGCATTTTAATAAGAAACGATATTTAAAGGTTCTGCTCATGCCTTGACATTGATTAATAAATGGTTGAAAATTGAGTAATGCATATTAGACTGAAAAAAAAGTTCTAAAAGGTATTATCATGAACTCATATGATTTAATATAGATTCATATGTTATGTAAACGCAAGTTAAAAGTAAAAGCTTTTATTTAAATAGTGAAAATAACTTGAGACTCCGCTCAGCATACGAAGTTAACAGAAAAGTGTGAAATTCCCGTGGCTAAATCAAAGTATAAAATGATAAATCTACTTTGTGGTTAGCTCATAAGAGCTATACCTTAAAACTTTTTGGGAGCACCTTCCAAGAAACACATTGAAAAAATTTTTGGTGATAATAGTAGACTGAACTTAGTGAATAAAACACTTTTTAAGTATGTTACAAAATGACAATGTAAAATATTTTTACCACTTCCATTGTCCCTTGAAATGAACGGCATTAATTAAAAGCATTTTCGTCAAAAGGCTTGGGTTTCTTTGTAGCACAGCCTGTATCTTGCCTTTTGTTTTCTGCCTAACCCAGGCGTTGACCCCAATAAGAGAAGAAAGACTATCGTTATAAAAATCAACTTCTTTTAAAGCCGAGGAATACAAGGAGCGCATAGCAAAATCATATGACCGAGAAATGTTGAGTCCACGCTGAAGGAATACTCCATTTGCAATTTCAAGCGAGTCGATTAGACTGGCGTCTGTCTCCAGGTCTTTCAGGAGTTTTCCAAACGTTTCGTGAATCTGCAAATAAAATGCACTAAATTAGTTAATGAAATTTATTGCCTTGGAATGATTAATATAGGCATTTCAAGCTTTTGAATTGGATCTCGGTTAGGTCTAGGTATGGTTTTAATTTACTAGAATACACTTTTAGAAAAGCAAAATCATTATTTTTGCTGTAATGTCTGATCACTTACATGATACAGTAGACTCTCGATAATTCGAAACTTACGGGATCTTGAGAAAAGTTCGAATTACCGAGAGATCGATTTATGAAATAGTTCATAGATAGTACAGAGAAGAAGAGAGCAAATATTGAATCTACGAGGTCACAAGCAATTTTAAAGCTGTATATGAGTATTACACCTCTTATCGGTGTGTTTTGGATACGACACTGAGTAAGTTGTTTGTGAATAAACATGCTTCAAAGTGTGGGAAATCCCTTTGGTGCTTTCGTTTTCTTAATCCCGCCAAACTATACTTGCATTGATCGGATCTTTGTTCTTCCAACTGTATCAGATTCCCTATCCCCGTTTTGCACCACTTCGATCAAAACATGATACAGTAGACTCTCTATAATTCGAAACTTACGGGATCTTGAGAAAAGTTCGAATTACCGAGAGATCGATTTATAAAATAGTTCAAAGACAGTAGAGAGAAGAAGAGAGGAAATATTGAATCTACGAGGTCACAAGCAATTTTAAAGCTGTATATGAGTATTACACCTCTTATCGATGTGTTTTGGATACGACACTGAGTAAGTTGTTTGTGAATAAACATGCTTCAAGGTGTGGGAAATCCCTTTGGTGCTTTCGTTTTCTTAATCCCGCCGAACTATACTTGCATTGATCGGACCTTTGTTCTTCCAACTGTATCAGATTCCCTATCCCCGTTTTGCACCACTTCGATCAAAACATGATACAGTAGACTCTCTATAATTCGAAACTTACGGGATCTTGAGAAAAGTTCGAATTACCGAGAGATCGATTTATGAAATAGTTCAAAGATAGTAGAGAGAAGAAGGAGAAATATTGAATCTACGAGGTCACAAGAATTTTAAAGCTGTATATGAGTATTACACCTCTTATCGATGTGTTTTGGATACGACACTGAGTAAGTTGTTTGTGAATAAACATGCTTCAAGGTGTGGGAAATCCCTTTGGTGCTTTCGTTTTCTTAATCCCGCCGAACTATACTTGCATTGATCGGACCTTTGTTCTTCCAACTGTATCAGATTCCCTATCCCCGTTTTGCACCACTTCGATCAAAACATGATACAGTAGACTCTCTATAATTCGAAACTTACGGGATCTTGAGAAAAGTTCGAATTACCGAGAGATCGATTTATGAAATAGTTCAAAGATAGTAGAGAGAAGAAGGAGAAATATTGAATCTACGAGGTCACAAGCAATTTTAAAGCTGTATATGAGTATGAGTATTACACCTCTTATCGGTGTGTTTTGGATACGACACTGAGTAAGTTGTTTGTGAATAAACATGCTTCAAAGTGTGGGAAATCCCTTTGGTGCTTTCGTTTTCTTAATCCCGCCAAACTATACTTGCATTGATCGGATCTTTGTTCTTCCAACTGTATCAGATTCCCTATCCCCGTTTTGCACCACTTCGATCAAAACATGATACAGTAGACTCTCTATAATTCGAAACTTACGGGATCTTGAGAAAAGTTCGAATTACCGAGAGATCGATTTATAAAATAGTTCAAAGACAGTAGAGAGAAGAAGAGAGGAAATATTGAATCTACGAGGTCACAAGCAATTTTAAAGCTGTATATGAGTATTACACCTCTTATCGATGTGTTTTGGATACGACACTGAGTAAGTTGTTTGTGAATAAACATGCTTCAAGGTGTGGGAAATCCCTTTGGTGCTTTCGTTTTCTTAATCCCGCCGAACTATACTTGCATTGATCGGACCTTTGTTCTTCCAACTGTATCAGATTCCCTATCCCCGTTTTGCACCACTTCGATCAAAACATGATACAGTAGACTCTCTATAATTCGAAACTTACGGGATCTTGAGAAAAGTTCGAATTACCGAGAGATCGATTTATGAAATAGTTCAAAGATAGTAGAGAGAAGAAGGAGAAATATTGAATCTACGAGGTCACAAGAATTTTAAAGCTGTATATGAGTATTACACCTCTTATCGATGTGTTTTGGATACGACACTGAGTAAGTTGTTTGTGAATAAACATGCTTCAAGGTGTGGGAAATCCCTTTGGTGCTTTCGTTTTCTTAATCCCGCCGAACTATACTTGCATTGATCGGATCTTTGTTCTTCCAACTGTATCAGATTCCCTATCCCCGTTTTGCACCACTTCGATCAAAACATGATACAGTAGACTCTCTATAATTGGAAACTTACGGGATCTTGAGAAAAGTTCGAATTACCGGGAGATCGATTTATGAAATAGTTCAAAGATAGTAGAGAGAAGAAGAGAGGAAATATTGAATCTACGAGGTCACAAGCAATTTTAAAGCTGTATATGAGTATTACACCTCTTATCGATGTGTTTTGGATACGACACTGAGTAAGTTGTTTGTGAATAAACATGCTTCAAGCTGTGGGAAATCCCTTTGGTGCTTTCGTTTTCTTAATCCCGCCGAACTATACTTGCATTGATCGGATCTTTGTTCTTCCAACTGTATCAGATTCCCTATCCCCGTTTTGCACCACTTCGATCAAAACATGATACAGTAGACTCTCTATAATTGGAAACTTACGGGATCTTGAGAAAAGTTCGAATTACCGAGAGATCGATTTATGAAATAGTTCAAAGATAGTAGAGAGAAGAAGAGAGGAAATATTGAATCTACGAGGTCACAAGCAATTTTAAAGCTGTATATGAGTATGAGTATTACACCTCTTATCGGTGTGTTTTGGATACGACACTGAGTAAGTTGTTTGTGAATAAACATGCTTCAAAGTGTGGGAAATCCCTTTGGTGCTTTCGTTTTCTTAATCCCGCCGAACTATACTTGCATTGATCGGATCTTTGTTCTTCCAACTGTATCAGATTCCCTATCCCCGTTTTGCACCACTTCGATCAAAACATGATACAGTAGACTCTCTATAATTCGAAACTTACGGGATCTTGAGAAAAGTTCGAATTACCGAGAGATCGATTTATGAAATAGTTCAAAGATAGTAGAGAGAAGAAGGAGAAATATTGAATCTACGAGGTCACAAGCAATTTTAAAGCTGTATATGAGTATGCGTATTACACCTCTTATCGGTGTGTTTTGGATACGACACTGAGTAAGTTGTTTGTGAATAAACATGCTTCAAGATGTGGGAAATCAGTTTGGTGCTTTCGTTTTCTTAATCCCGCCGATCTATACTTGCATTGATCGGATCTTTGTTCTTCCAACTGTATCAGATTCCCTATCCCCGTTTTGCACCACTTCGATCAAAACATGATACAGTAGACTCTCTATAATTCGAAACTTACGGGATCTTGAGAAAAGTTCGAATTACCGAGAGATCGATTTATGAAATAGTTCAAAGATAGTAGAGAGAAGAAGAGAAGAAATATTGAATCTACGAGGTCACAAGCAATTTTAAAGCTGTATATGAGTATTACACCTCTTATCGATGTGTTTTGGATACGACACTGAGTAAGTTGTTTGTGAATAAACATGCTTCAAGGTGTGGGAAATCCCTTTGGTGCTTTCGTTTTCTTAATCCCGCCGATCTATACTTGCATTGATCGGATCTTTGTTCTTCCAACTGTATCAGATTCCCTATCCCCGTTTTGCACCACTTCGATCAAAACATGATACAGTAGACTCTCTATAATTCGAAACTTACGGGATCTTGAAAAAAGTTCGAATTACCGAGAGATCGATTTATGAAATAGTTCAAAGATAGTAGAGAGAAGAAGGAGAAATATTGAATCTACGAGGTCACAAGCAATTTTAAAGCTGTATATGAGTATGAGTATTACACCTCTTATCGGTGTGTTTTGGATACGACACTGAGTAAGTTGTTTGTGAATAAACATGCTTCAAGGTGTGGGAAATCCCTTTGGTGCTTTCGTTTTCTTAATCCCGCCGAACTATACTTGCATTGATCGGATCTTTGTTCTTCCAACTGTATCAGATTCCCTATCCCCGTTTTGCACCACTTCGATCAAAACATGAAACATGATTGTTTTTTCACTTTAAATGACATTTTCAATGCGTTTTCTTGAAGATGTTTCAACACTAAAATGTCACGAGCAGAGACGCCATTTTCTTCTGCCCAAGTAATAGATGTAGCGAAGGAACGAACGGCTACGTCGTGTGGTATTGTCTGCACAGCTGCGCTACAACAGCTGCACAGAAGCAGGTTTTCAACTGTACTACCACGCATTTACTAGCTTCTTATGAAGCGCCGGATTACTGGCAGGGCCGGACCAGTGAAGTGCCGGATTACCGAGAGACTACTGTATTTCCTTGGCAAAAAGAAATACAGAGACGCGTTTGTACATGTTGGGGCGTAAATGCTGACTTTATACATGAAAAACAACTTATACGAGTTATAGGGAGGCGAGAGCCACCGACTTCCAGTTATTTTTTTCCGGGTTCACTATTACCTTGCACTTTCAATTCGAATTACCAGGTTAACAAAACACATGGGAATTATTCGATTTGACGAGAGTTTCTAAGGGGCAGACCAGCTACTTCGAATGATGAGAGTCGGCTGTATTACTTTTAACCAGAAACTTTCGGACCCGGGAGCAGAAAGTGCTTAAAAGTGCGACATACGTCGCAGAACAAACGCGATCTCTGCAGAACATTTCATCCTTAAAAAGAAGTGGGGAAAAAACGCGAGGACAAACGCAAAAGAATAAAAACAAAAAAAAAAAAAAAAAAAAACGATATGTTCTGCAGAGTGCAGAACAACTGACAAAAGAATGTTTATATACTATTCCAATGGTGCACCACCTGGCCATAAATCCGTTAGAAAGTTGTTAAAAGCAGCCATTGTCACAATGTATGGGCCAAATTTTTATAACCATTTTGTAAACAGTACATCTGCATTAATGTCGCAGTATCCGACTTCAAAACTCATTGACAGAATTGCAAATTCTGAATGTATGCCTTGGTTTTAAATAAATAATTTAATATGTTTTGTCAAAAATGAGTAATAAATATTCTACTAATTAATTAATATTCTTATATCTATTTTGTGTTGTACTGTGGTCCATCAAATTTCGACGACATGCCTACAGAACATTTGGAACTGTTTGAGGTCATGTTGCAGAACACTGAATATAATTCTGCTCCTGGGCTTTCGGAACGCATTTAGTATTGTTTTAACTAAAAATATAATGTCTTTTATGAAAGTGTACATTCTGGTAAACTTTGTTACTAGGAACATAGAAAGCATAGTCGTGGTATTTATGTTTGAGATTTTATTTATTTATTTATTCATTTTTTTTTTCACATTGAAATATTAGATCACATCCCTAACTTTGCACAAATAAAATGAGATTGTCGTTCTCTTTTTTAAACTGTTTTCTGCTGAAAACGTAATGAAATATTCATTTAAATCAAATATTCTCACATTTTTCGTCTCATTAGTCCAATTGAAAAAACATCTCTGCTTTTCCTAGACTCCTTCCTTTCTGTGGTCGTTCCAAAAGAAATCGCATAGTGCGTATTTGAACCTTCCAGAACAAAGTTTTACCCAAATTGTCCTAAAGCAATCAGGGGAAAGCAAAATGTATGGAAATGTCACGGGACAATTGAGAAATTTAAGTTAAAACAAATAGTCAAGAATTTATATCGCGTGATTTTTTTTCTTTTTCTTTCCCTCTTTTATTTATTTATTCATTTATTTTCCTTGTTTTATTTTATCATATAAAATTTTATGCTATACTTCAAAATTTGGTTCGGGTGCGGTGTCTCCTGGAGACGGTCTTGCTACGAATATCAAACGTTAGAGGTTTTTACTAGTTGCAAACACAAAGAAAGTATGCATCAATTTACACCAGTTCGTAAAAAATATTTAATTCATGTTTAGTTAACTTATATTCTCATTATATAAATGAGTACAATTGTGTAAGCACAATGGTAAACTTTTCATTAGAGGTATTATGGCCAAAACTTTGGAGAAATCCTCTTTAAATGGGATCCAGTCTCGTGAACCCCTTGCTGCACTTCCTGCATTCCCATTTTTTTCTTTCATTGGCATGGACACCTTACAGGTGGACCATTTTAGATACCACCGATTTAAATTCCTTTTTACTATTTTTTAAGCGTTATAGTGAAATTCAACACAAGTCCAAGTTCCAGTAACAAGCCTTGTAGCAAGCTTGTTTCCTTGTAATTAAGCTGCTTCTACCGAAAAAAAAAAACCTCTGAATGGCAGAGCGACAAGAAAAATCCCTTCATGTTCAAGGGAGGAACTGCTGGTATAAGGAACGTGCTGTATTCTCTTCTTGTTTTAGTTCGTTTAGCATACTTGATTTTTTTCCTAGTTGATACTGTATGCTAGCTCAAAAATCTAGTTGCTTTTAACAAACAGAGAAGCAAACGATCTGATTTGCGTACTAATAAATGCACCTGCGAAACGAACTTCCCTAAAACTCGGATGGATTCGTCCTTTTCTGACATGCGCAGAAGCGTCCAAGTGTCAGAACTTCGTGGTTGAACTGTACGTTAGTTACAGATTTACCAAATTATATAATTTGACGTCTTTTACAAAAGTTCCGAGTTTCCAACAATTCTAGTTTCATACGTTTTGTGTTTACAACCAAATTTTTTTTTTCAATTTCTCAATGCCAAAGTGAAATTAAAACTTATTTTTATTAACCTATATCTAAGCTTGACGAAAAGGGAAGGGGGGACATGGCATGACCTAACATGGAGGCCCCTTAATAAATGTGGAGTATAGTCTCTGTTGTTACGAGAATTGGAAGTAAGCCAAAAAAACAACCACTGCTGTAAAATACACACAAATATTTTTACAAATATAACTTTCCCACCACTCAAATTAATTGAAAATGCATTTTTTTTTAAATTTTGCACATTTTATTTAATAAAAAAAGATACGAAGAAAGAAAGTTAAAGATCTTACTGTAGATGTGTTGAGATGACATAGTTGTAAAGTTTCGCATATTTGATTCGCTGTATTGCCTCTTGCTCCTAAATGTGCCATCATCAAAACGGAGTAGACGCTGAATGGAGAAAACAGGATGTTCTCTTGTGGATTGTTACGAACTAGATGGTTATAGCTAACAGTCGAAAAATCTAATATAGAGTCTCTGAGTCGCTCAATAGCTGAAGTGGCTTCAGATGAACGAGTAGGATGAAAGATGAAAATCAAGATGAAGATATGTGTCATCATTGACACCATTTTGGGTAATTGCGGTTCCTGTAAAAAAAAAATGGATCAAAATGTAGCAAAAATATATTTGTTTTTATGAACGAAAATTATCACTATTATTCGATGAAGTTAGTGTAAAAATAGTTCCCTTCTGGCTACCCGTGTGAAATTTTGTAATGTTTATGATCGTATCAAAGAACTTACTAGAATCTAGAACTATACGAGCCTACATTCCCGTATATACCAACATTAATTTGATAATATATACGTATATATAGGTAGCACTATTTCTTTTTCATTTAGCTTTAGTTCTTAATTACTTCAAATATACCTTTGTCATCAGTTAATACATATTCATTCACACATTCAGTCACTCATTCATTCATTCACTCATTAATTTTTCTATTCATTCAATCATTCATTAATTCACTCATTTATTCAGTCATTCTTTCACTAACTTCACTTATTCGGTCTTTCATTCCAGAAATATCCTTAAAAACACAGACCAAAGCGTTTCCTTTTAAAATAGGCTCGTTTGGTTCTGTTTGAACTTCGTCTCTGTACATGTTTTAGCCATAAAATCCTCCCAATAAAGTTTGTTCAAGGAAATCCGTTTGTTAGATTAGGATTTATGCATGATGGAAACTTCCCCTTAAGTGCTAATGTTATTTATTTATTTTTATTTTTTGAATTTTTCAAATCAGAAAAATCTGCCCCCCCCCCCCAAAGCTCCTTACTATAAGCTTCTCTGAAGGACTTTGGATCCAAGGTTTATTCAATTTGCTTCATATTCTCCCATAGGTGCCAATGTTAAACTGTTTTGAGCTGTTCAAAACTGAGCAAAAAAAGTGTTCAAATCAAAAAATGAAATATGGAAATGATATTTCCTTGTCAAGATGTTCAGAATGCAAAAAAAAAAAAAAAAAATATTTTGTATCGGACAACTTCCTCAAAAGGTATTAGGGCGCCGGGGGCAGACAAGCAGGCCGACAGATAGACAGACACACATTTTCCCCGTCTCAAAACCCTACTTTCAAATTTTTTATTTTTCAATCTTTATTTAATTAACTTATTTTTGACATTTTTATATTTTTTCGATACTTTTGCCTTCTTTCATACTTTTTCCTTTTTTTTTTTTTTACTTTTACGGAAAAGTAGGTTAAAAACCGCCAGGACACACTTAATCAAAGTCAAGACCCCCTCCCCCTCAACGATGGCGTCATAAAAATGGCCGCCTTGTCGATGTAAATTGGTTCGTTCAAGTGCTAAAAATGCTACCCCCATTCTGTAAAAAAACTTTTTTCTGAGACAATAAATTAGGTGTTATTGCAATGTGACTGAAATTAACCGCGATACAGTAGTTTCCTGATGATCCCCAGGTGCTGAGTAAGATTTTTAACTTGCTAATATATATAACTGATAACAAACCCCACGAATTTTACTAAATTCAAATTAAAATTAGCTCTGGATGTTTTTTATAGTTTATAACAGTAATTTAACTGTAAATCAAATGAATGATACGAAGCTTTCAATGGAAAACCGATTGCAGTCCCACTCCAAAAGGAAAATTGCGAAGTTGAGCGAACATAATGAAAATGAAACAAAACTGTTTTCCTTTGAGGAAAACATAACTTTCCAAAAATTTGATTGAATTAAACAATAGAAACTTGTTTTTGTACTTCACCTGCAAATGTAATCATAAACAAAAATAGGTAACAGAGGTTTAAAAGAAAAGGATAATTTTTCAAAGAATGACATTCATTCTGATGAAACCAATGCAAATTTTTTGTTTAAAATTTTTGCATTGAAAACAATGAAATATATTTTCATGCTTGAGCGCACATAGGGAGAACAGTTCTCTATATTTCAATTCATGACCTGCTTTTAGTCCGCCATACAGGGGAAATACTCCCCCCCCCCCTTAAAGTCCAATTTTGAGTAAGGTTAGTTATTTGCTTGTAAAGAGTAAAAAGTTAGCAAATGAATGCTTTTTCTAACCTCATAAATAGTTTTTTTTTTTTTTGACATTTTGTACTACTAATATTATGGAGAGTATAACTGTAATTTCGTTTTACTAAAATTACTGAGAATTTAACATGCTCTTTTATCCCTTTAAGACCTGAAATTTTCTTTGCTAAGCAGACAACATGTAGACAAAATTTTCAGTGATGCCTGAAAATTTAAAATGGTTCTTGTACCACCATCTGTTGAAGAAATGGGTAATACATAGTTTCCGTGAACCAGCACGATCGTTCATTTCCGGCATTTATTACATTCGACAATTATTACATACAGCAATCCAGAAAAATTAAATTTCACTTAATTTTTAACCGTCGACAGGGTGGCGTAGTGGTAAGACGCAGGTCTCGTATGCCCAAGATCGCAGGTTCAAACCTGGCCCAAGTCGGTGGATTTTCAAGATGCAGAAAATCGTCTGCGTCCATGTCGTATGATTATGCGGCATGTTAAAAATCCCTTGAGTATCCGTTTGGCATGGATACTCTCGGCTAAATTAAATTCCTAGTGCAGATTGCATCAACGAGAGCTCAGGTGCCCCATCTAGGGGAAACTAAGCGTCAAAAAATTGCGGTAATGGTACCACACTCATTGCGGTGCCGCTGAAAGAGTTGGTACCAATATCTGGGGACGCACTAGGTCTGCAATGGTTGATGACCAATACTGCAGCCCCATTAGAAAGAAAAAAAAACTTAATTTTTAACCAACACGATCGTGTAAGCTCGGGCTTAAAGGATATTGACATCCAAAACTGCTTTGCACAATTTACTGTAGTAGTATATGTTTATGATATACAAATGTATGTGTATGATGTCCAACTTATAATAATTCTAGTTTGTTCTTTGCATTCGTCACAGTTAAAATCTAAACGGCGCTACCATGCTTTCTTTTTCGCTTTGCGAGTGACCGTTGAATAAGACATCACGTGAAACCGACCTTCCAGTTTCGTCCAATTTTTTTCCTCCAAACATTTTTTGTCTCATCTGCTAGTTTTCTTACGTCTGGAAATGCTCGCTGGTGAGCTGTACTTAACATCTCTCTACGTCTTCTTATCAGAGATTGGTTTTTCAGGTTAGGCACGTGAGCCCGATCTGCTCCTTATCTGTGTGCCATTCGACTCCACCCTTTTACGGTGCCTAGTTCTGGAAAATCAATGGTATTTTTCTTATGATTTAAAACGTGTTAAGATACCTAATAGAGAAATATATTTATCTTTTCTTTCATCAAAATTGATCCCAAAATTTCGCTAAAGTATAAGTATTAAATTCATATTAAAACTAAAGTTATAAAAAGAAATTAAATAATCTCTCAAAGTTACTGTTATTTTTTAATATTATACCAAGAAAAAAATGAATTATTAACGGGATTATGTATTTCATGTTTTGAACTTGGGTTTTAGTATTAATACAGCTATAATGAATAGGTATTTTTTGACGTAAGATGTTTCGTTCAAAACAAGCTTAAGGATAAAGGGACTATGAGTTTCAAAATATAAAATTTACCTTAGCGTTGACTACAAATCGTTTAAGGAACAACATATTTGAAGAGGCTTTTAAGAAGTTTTTTTTAAATGCTTTATTAGTTAATATTTGTAGAACTTTAATTTCAGAAGAAATGTGTATTGTATTCAGTTAAGGATAACAATAAATAGTTTCTGCGAAACATTGTTAATACAAATCAAAAGGAAATAACACAATAAGGAGCAGATTTGCAATGAAAATTACATTCACTCGTGTTTCGGGGTTACACTGAACCCCTTCCTCTTTTGGGTGACTTTTTCTGAAGTTGAAATTCAGAACATATTTACTCGGCGGTCTTTACTCTTTTCTACAATAAATAACTTATTCAATCTTTGATACGTAGGCTGGCTCTTTATTAGATATTCAAATATGCTCACAAACTTTTAAATCTATTCCATAAATTACCGAAGGACATTCTGAATGTATACAAGTAAGTTTAAATTTTCAATTCAGACTTCGGGGAAAAGTTAAAAAAATAAATATAATGTGCATGCATCTCGCCGTTTCATTTAAAGATGTTTGAAATTTTTAAATGAAACGGCGAGTTTTTAAGAGTTGAAAATATTTTTTTTTAATTGTTGAGTTTAAATTTTATTTCATGTATTTAGTATTAATGAAACCGGGGCCGTGGTAGCCTAGTGGTTAGCACGTCGGACTTCCACCTGGAAGGTCGCGCGTTCGATACCCACTGAAGACCACCATGTATACTTGGGGATATGTGCATGTAAAATCCGTAGACCCCACTACCTCTCCCCGTGCGTAAGCAATCCTAAGGCCTCGGCTAACAGGTAGGGGTCTGGTGGAGAAAAGTATTAATGAAACCAAAATTTATTACTTTCCGAAAGACGAAAAAAATATTTTCTTTCATATTAGAAAAACCCCCTCGAAATTGAACATTCGAACATAGCAAAAATATGTTAAATCACAAGCGTTTTTCAATCCACTTTTCATAACTGAAAGTTCATTGTCAGTTGCTTAGTTTCTTACTGAAATCAAATTTTTGCACATACAAGTAGTGATTTCACAACTGCAAAATTATTGCTTTTGTTTGTACAATAAATTAACACTATGCGAAATCTAACACCAAAGTTTTCTTTAAGAAATAATGTAATCTGTTTAATTTCAAGATCAAAAGTCATTTATCAGGCCCAGCCTTTAAAACTGGGGCCCCTGTCAAATGAAAATTATGGAGCCCTTCTATTCATTACATACCCTCTCTCCTTAGGTCGCATTATAAAAGGCCATATAAGTGATGTTTGTAAAATCAGACATTAACTATTCTAAATGTTTCACACTATAACTGCATTTCTCCTAAATAATAAAATCAGTATATCTTTAAAAATAATACATTTTACGAAATAATGCACATTTTAATAGGAAATTTTAATAGTTTAACATAAAGAAAATATTTTACTCAACAAAATAATTTGCTAAAGGATTCGAAATCAAAACTGAAGTTTTAAAGCTAAGTGCATCATTTTAACTATTGTAAATAAGTATCTATTTTATAAATAACCAATATTTACTCCGTTAAAGCACATTTTCACAGAATTCCAATTTAGTAATTTCCAAAAATCAATCATTTTCATTAAAAATATAAAGAACTAATTTACTGATGGTTTTCCTTTGAAATCACTCATATAAACAATAACTTAAAAATCTAAGGTCTCCAAAAATCGGGGGGCCCGGGACAGCCGCCAAGTATGTCCCTGCACGAATCAGTTTCTGTCACTTATAATAAAATATTGAAATATAATATTGAAACTACATCCTTGTTTACCTTCAGGTTGCTGGAGCAGCAATGATAAAGATCGACAGACGACTCCAAACCAACGTCAAGCTGTCTACCCAAAATGCAATTAAAATAGCCTTAGATATTCTGTCCACTCCGCACTGGCAGCAAGCAAACACAAACTAACTTCAGAAGAAAATAAGCAATTGAATTTCAGGTCACGAGATACAGAGGGCACTGACTCTCTTCCGTTAGAAGAGAACCAGACTTATAAAGTTGCTCCTTGGCCACCATCTCAAGAAATGCATCCAGGCTCGGATCTAAACAACGGAATTTCGGAGCATCTGGAAATATTATTCGAATGTAGATCGAGTAGTGAGTCTATAGATCAGGGGTGGGGAGGGTACCTTTTTGCACTGAAATGTCACTTTGATTTTGGGCACTGAGCCCCACGTGCAGACAGACGCGGATACAGGTTTTTTGCTGAGGAGGAAGCACTTTCTGTTTGGTTTGCATACCTCTCAGAAAATGTGTTGGGGAAAATTGAAGGGCCTGTTGCAGAAAGGAGGTAGCTTCAAATTTCAAGAAACCGATAATAAGACATATAAAAAATCAAAAAACTCTAAATTGCTATTTTTGTTTTAATCGATTCCTTGCATCATTGTCCTGAGTATATAGAAATTCTTTCTGTATCAAACAAAATCCTCTTTTAAAAAAAATATAAAAAATACAAGACAGTACGTATTAGGGATGTAACGAATAGTGATTTGGCCGAATAGCCGAATACCGAATATTCGGGAATTTCTTCCAGGCCGAAGCCGAATATTCGGCGGCCGAATATTAAAATTTCTAGAAAATCGTTGTAATAGAATTTCTCAAATTTAAAATTATTCACAAAGTCAAACACTAATCACACACAATCTATGATGTATGATTTAATTCTGTTTGTTAAGAATTTAGAACTATTTAAAATTAATCTAATTTCACTATTTTTTTTAATGTAATAAAACTAAGAATTTCATCAACAATCAGAATATAAATGACAGGTTTTACAGTGGTAAGCATTAGCATTATTTTACTAATTATTTAATTGCAATGAAAGAAATACTAGTGCTTAGTGAACTTTTACGTTGCTCAAAACTGTTTTATGATGACATTTTAAAAGTTATAAAAGTTAATATTTTTATTTTATGGGGTTTTTACATACCTATTTTTAAAAGATCTATTAAAACTTAATGGACTTAACTGGGATATGTTTTTATTTTCAAAAATTACAATAACTTATGCTATCTAAATATTCATGATATATTTTGGGCTTTTCACATTTCTCTCTAACCCAAAATTCACAATAAATCAGTCTACCGAAACAAAGTCTGGCTTCCACTTTGTTAATAATAACAAAATGAATTCATCATATTCTCCATTATAATTAACTATTGGCAGCTATTGGGAGCAAATGCTAAATATAAAATACAATATTACAACTTTAAAATGTGTTTTTGCTCACTCAATCCTAAAACAAAATTTAAAAAAAGTAGTTTATTCTAAATTACTTTTATTTATTAAAACTATAGTGGACTAATGTATTCTTTTGCAATAATTATAATACAATTTTAAATGTTTAAAATCTTCTAATTTCTTCATTTTTTTTAAACTTTTTTTACTGCAGCAGAACTATTCGGCCGAATAGTCCATCAATATTCGGCCAGGCCGAATTTTACCTTACCCAGTATTCGGCCAGGCCGAATATTCGGACAAAGGGCCGAATAAGCCGAATAAGCCGAATACCGAATAGTGGCCGAATATTCGATACATCCCTAGTACGTATAGTATAACAAATTTTTCCTAAAATGGAGCTACATCTTTTTTGCAGCAAAACTTTCAGTTACAAAATTTTACTCCGTTATTCATATAATCTTTAATAAGACTTGACTCTCAAGGGAGGGCAATTGCCCCCGTTAACTTCCTTCTCTATACGCGCCTGCGAACAGAATAGTAAGGGTTATTATTCTGTTTTTATTATAATGTTTTTAAACAGGCATAATGAAAAACTACTATAAATATTATTTTATATCATAAAAATCAAGCAATAAAAGTAATGTATCGTACCTCAACCATAATGGTAATAAGTATGTGTATATTTTATGCAATGTAATGAGTATATTTTATGCAATTGAAGATATTTTTGCAGATTATAAGTGCTTTAAAAAATCAAGAGCTCCGCTTAAAAACCTCATGAAACCTCAACGTCCCGGGTTCTCCATTCCTGGTCTAGATAATCTTATTAATAAACAGATCGTCATTAATTATATTTTATTTTAGACATGAATGACATGTTTATGAAGCATCTTGCAGTAATAAAAACATATTCAAGATTATTTAAATATATTGTTCAATGAATTAAAAATTTTGTTTCATGTATTACTAGTTAAGAGTCGTACCTAAAAATAAAAGTCGTCGTATCTAAAAATAATAATGAGTCGTACTTAAAAATAAGTCCCGCAGTGGACCAGTCGGTAGAAGCTCGGTTCCCGCAGAACACCGAAAGTGAAGCAACATCGACTTAGGTCAGTGTTTGGGAGGGTGACAACCTCTCGCGGCTGGTTGCTTTGGGACCGTGAACGCTAAAGGGATCTGGTGCACATTAAATCTGTCGTGGCCACAACAGGCCTCCAAATGAAATGATACCTCTGAGGGTGCCAGTCCCAGATGACGGTATCTCATTTGGGAGCTGGTTCAAAAATTAAGAGACTTTCAAAGGGGCGGAAGTTGGACGCCTCCCTATAAGGGCCCAGTTGGACTCGGGAGCAGCGCGCTCATTCTTCCTCGCTTCGTGCGAGGACTCGGCAACAATTGCAGCAACAACTTTCAATGGAGCATCCAAGCTTTCGCCACCCAGTATAATATTGATTTCAGAGAAATTAACAGAGACACATCTACGCTTAGCTTATTATATCCGGAATTAGTAATTCTAGAGAGAGATAGAGAAGAGAGGCTGTCAAAATAGTTATTTTATTTTAGTATTATCGTTTTAGATGTCATGTGTTTTTTTTTTCTAAACTTTAAAAGATAAAAGCGTTCTGTGGCTTTTAGATAAATTTAGTCTGATTTTCACTTAATGTTAGCCATTATTAGATTTCAATATTATATATATATTTAATCCGGGTTAAAAAGATTAGGGATCAGTAAATCCGGATCAAATATTTTTAAACGGTTCGCACTAGAGAGTCATATATATATATAAACTTTGATAGATTGCTGCAGTGATACACATTCGATCGACAGGTGGATACACTTACGAAAAAACGACAGATGCAGCTCAACATGAAGTATCATCGAATGAAAAAAATATATAGCAGCAATAAATTTCTTATTGAAACATAGAGAATTTCAAAGAAAAAAATTCTACTTACTGCCGGGAAAAAAAATTAAACGAAGCAGAAGAAAAATGAATCTATCCATTTATTTAATTAAAATGTGGAAATTTTGTTTGTCCACTCTCTTTTATTCTTAAACTGAACAATAAATTTTAATTATTTGTGATACCTATTTGTATTCGTTAACTTTATTCACCATGAATAAAAAAGTTCTTCAGTATTTGGAATCCAAACTTAACTGTTTGATTGAATATTCATGAAATTTGGCACAATCTATCGTTTTTCCCTTCGACATTAGCATCATCAGTTACTTCCGTTCATTTTTTCCAGCGATCGGTAAAATGCCTGAACGGTAGGTCCGAGAATGTGCTGATCGAAGGATTCCTCAACCAATTAGAACGCGCAAATCGGTGGTTCGAGTGTTTGACTGAAGTTCGCATCGGTTTTTGAATAAGGCTGTAAGAGGTACTCAGGGCCCGACTTAGCCTAATTGGGGCCCGGGGCAAAACTTATTTAAGGGCCCCCTCTGCTTCACTACTTCAGTAATAAAGAACCAAACTTTATGGAAGTATTTAAACTTTTCGAGTTGGGGCCCCCTAAGATGTGTTGGCCCGGGGCAGCTGCCCCGTATGCCCCTGCCTTAATCAGGCCCTGAGAGTATTTACATAGAATTTGTGACGGGGCCGTCGAAAGAAGACAATACATAGGGGAACTAGTATGAATCTAGATTCTACTGTATTTGTATGTTCATATATACAGCCTGTATATTAGGGCGGAGCAAAAAACACGAAATTCAAAGCGCCGAAACAGCGGTAGGCAGAAAAGTTGTGTACTTATAGCACTAAGATAAAATTTTAGCACGATCAGATATCTTTTGCCTCCGATGGCTCGATCAAAATTCAAGAGTTGGGGGGGACGACCTTTTAGCTTGATTTTCTCGAAAAACATAAAACTCAATGGGCCTGTACGGCTAGGTGCTTAAAGTTCGTATTGTACGGCATACCACCAGAGTGTATAATATTAGACTGATAAAACAACATCTTTTGCTTCCGACAGTTGGTTGAAAAGTAAAGATTTTCCTTAAAAATTTTATTTTCTTATGAATATTTAGTAAATCTTTCGAAAACCCCCGAATCACATAGGTTATTTCTATAGAAAGAGTAGTTATAATATGAAATAGAGCTAGGTGTCCTCATAAAACTAATTAATTCTGCTTAACATGGCGGCTCGTGATAAACAACAGAGTTCCATTTTCTTTTCTCTGTGATTACAAGAATTTTAAGTTTGATGGTTCTTATGCTCTTCAAGTATGTATCACTTTAGAATTAGTTCATTGCAATAAAAATGTACTTATTTATTTTATTTTCTGGATATGAGCTTGAAAATGATTTTTGTGTTTGGCATAGTCCGTTTCAATTCAGGCAGGTAAAAATAAAATCTTACCTTCATAGTCTCAGAAGTTTTTGAATTTCACAAATGTTAAAATATAGAACTATGTGAGTTGTAGGTGTGTTTTTGTTTTGCTCAAAAAAAATCCTGGACCGAGATACAGGCCGCTAAAGATGGCGCCTTCGGCACAATTTCTCACTTGCGATTTTCCACAAAAACTTTC
This sequence comes from Octonoba sinensis, assembly GCA_038502835.1. Lineage (NCBI taxonomy): Eukaryota > Metazoa > Arthropoda > Arachnida > Araneae > Uloboridae > Octonoba > Octonoba sinensis. The sequence continues at coordinate 209,639,657 of CM076598.1, read as the reverse complement.
AAGTGCTCTATTTCCTGAACGGTGCAAGATATTTTAATGCGGTTTTTTTTATTTGAAAGATAACTATGTTCTGTTTCAGATAAAAGGCTAAATTTTAAAATATCTATTCAACTTTTTTTGCTACAGTTTTTTGAATTTTTTTTTAAAACATCTTTTTTTCAAAAAAGCCAATCTCAAAAATTTATATTTTTTTACTGTTGGTTAATACCATTAAATACTACATTCCCTGAAAAGGAGAGCTCCCCCTTTTGCGTTTAACGGTTTTTACAAACAATTTAAGATTTTGCCATATATTTAATCAGTTTTGTTAATAACATTGTCATATATTGGTCTCATTAAATCAAAATTATATTAATTTAATTTTCTTAATAAATATTAGAAACATAACCCCCCCCCCTTCCCACAAAATAAATTTACCAGTAGACAAACAGACAGACATATATTGCCCAATGTTATTGACCGCTACTTTAAAATATTTATTGATTTCCTTTATTTTTTTTAAATATCATTTTCTCATTTTTTCATAGCTAGAGTTCAAATCTATTAGTTGTTAATTTTAATACATGTGTTAATCAGTAAAACATAGCTTTTTATTGTTGATTTTCATATCTTGCTGTTGATGTTAAGAAAAAAAAAATGCGGAACACTACTAGGGGTGAATCAGTTTAGGATTCAATCACTTTGCATTTTTCTTCCTTTTCCTTCATAAGGAAGTTAACAAAAACAAAGCACATGCACGAAACACCACTAATTGCTTTATCTATAACTTACGACATAATTTTAGGAAATGGTATGTTTTGGAACATGTCTATATATTTTAAGCTTTAACATGTTTTTGGGTTGTAATATATTAATGTTTTTCTTTTTTTTTTTTTTTTCTTTCCCTTTTTTTCTTTTTTGACAAGATATTTCTAATATTTATCAGGCTGCACAGAATTTAAAGCAGATGATTTTTTTCCAAAAAAAAAAATCATTGATTTTACTTAATAGTTCTTACAAAAATCAAATCAAACAAAATGTTAAAGTATTTATTACTAATTTGAGTTAGCATTATGAGTTCTGAGGTATGGGGACAATAAACATCTTCTCAATTCAAAACAAGAAAAAATAATTTCATTAATTATGTTGTCCTGATAGTAACGAAATGGCATTCATCTTACCTTCAGAGGCAGTGGCGTAACTATCCGTACTGGCGCCCGGGGCGAATAATAAAAGTGCCGCCCCTTTCCCGTGCCAAGGACAAAGTCATCCGAAGGCAGAAAATGGGGGAGGGGGGAGGGGAATGAGATATGCGATACCATTTTTTTCCACGTGTACATGCACACACATATGTACATATATATGTCTCAGCTGATTTGAAAATGTGATGCTCTGTTAATTAGTTAAATATTGTTGAATGTGAAATAAAGGGATATGGTCCCCAAAAGAAAAGATTAAGCATCGCAACTCATACATGCTTCGATTAGAAAAGCTCATAATTAATAACTGATTCACACGATGAATAGATAAAAGTATCTGAAATCTTTATTTTTAAAAGCGGCGGCTTAACAAAGGTTTCACATGGATGTGAATCCGTTTCTTTAAATTTGATTTTATTAAGCAGGGATCTTAATAGAGGTGGCCACTACATTCGGAAAAGCAGTATAAATCTTATGTAACACCGACGCACAATTTGGGGGGTTCGGGGGTCCTCCCCCGAAAATTTTTTGAAATTTAAGCCTTACAAATGCTATATTAGACTACATTTTATCACTGGGAAAAACAAGACTTTCGGATACGGCCCTAGAAATATTTCGAAATTGTAATCTAAAACGGCTAATTTTAGGCTAGGCAAAAGGGGTTCAGATACTTTTTTCTGGAAATCCATCGAAATTGATGCCCAAAACCGTAATTTCAATCTATATTTGGAGACATTTTGCTCAGAAAATTTTAGAGGTCCTAAAAATATAGTTTTAGGCTCGTATGGTTTGGCCATGTCAAGAGGAAGCTAGGTGTGACACCTGTAAACTCCCTTGGTTCCACACTTGACTTAGTTAAACCGGAAATGTCACGAATAGTTTTCTATCGTTCTTCTTAATAATTATTAAGCTTATCTATCGTGACAATATAGAAAATTCTTCACATTATACTGACACTGTGAAATTTATTAAAAGCTTTCGAATGATAAATTTTTTTAACAAATATTATTGCAGCAAAATTTATTTGTATTTTAATTTAAGTACTTACATTTAGCTTAAAGCTTACTTCAAATAAGTGATAAATTGAACGTAAACAAGAGATAAACTTAATTAAACAAATAACGGTTCGTTCTAATAAAATTTTGTTGTAGAGGAGACATTTTCCAGTGTTTTTTTCCTTATTAAAAAAAATAGAAGCATTTCATTTATTTTTAAACTAAAATGAAGTACCCTTCTAACGAGCTCTCCTCTTATTACGCGGAATATTTTTAATTACTCTGCAGCAAAACCATTAAGCCTCATGTATTAAAAAAAAACCTTATTAGCTACATATTAATTACCATCCATTATCTTATTAGGATGTTTGTTTTGAAAAAAATACAGATGCAACAATATATATATATATATATTTGAGAAGGATAAAGCGTTGATATCCTATTTTTTCTGCTCGTAATCAAGATGTTCCCTCATATCGAGAAAACGGTAAGCTCAAAGGGTACCCCAAAGTGTGAAAGGTTGGATTCCCCTGCTCTTACGGACCTCCACAATTACTGAAACGAACATAATTTTGGGATAAAGTAGATAGAACTAGATAAATTGCAAACACTACTTCGGGAGAAATAAAATAAAATTCGAGGAGTAAATTATTAAATATCGGGAAATCTAACTTTCAAGCTAATTATACGTGTTGTTAAGAAGGTAAATTAATAACCGCATTACTTAAAAAAAAATATTTTTCGTCATTTATATAAAATGTTTTACAACGTAATTAATTTTTATTTGGTTTCCTTCTTTCTCGCTCCTCTGCTGTTGACTTATTCGGCTGTGCACTACTGATAAATTATGCATATTTGAAGAATCCACTGGCGTAGTAAGGGGGCAGTTCTGGGGTCTTCCCCTTCCCTGAAATGGTAAAGCTTGTCTAGAATTTGACCAATTTTTCTTGTAAAACAATGAAATTAGCTACGCCACTGGAAGCATCGTTTAAAAAATGTTTTTATGTGGTAACAGCTAATATAAAACACGATATTAAGTGCAAAATCTATAAGTACTTCAAGCGTGCTGAAAATGACTTTGAATTCTCAGTGTCTGCGTTATATTCTTTAGTTGAAAAAAAAAAAAAAACTCGTTGAGGGGTGTACTGAAGATTATTAATAAATGTGGTGTTGGATAAACAGAGATTAATTAAATTTTTAAAGAAAGATATTTTTGATGGCTGCATCGGAAAGCAATCATTGCTCAATTTTTTAAAGTTCAAAATTAAAAAAAAATATATCAATTGACTGCTATAAATCCGAAAAAAAAGGGTTTGGTTGAATACTATCATCATGTTCGATTGGCTACCCATTTTGAGTATGTTCCCTTAAAAACAAAGATTTGATATAACAAGCGCATTTAAGAGAATATGTTCCCCCCGCCCCGTTTGAACAATGGTGTGCCCCGCTAAAAGGCTATGAAGCCCTCCCACAGAAACGATGACCCCCCCCCCCCCCAATTTCAATTGCGCAAGTCTGCACCTTGACCACCTACTTGTGAGCACCCCTGTCTTTCGGCACGGCACCTCTAATCTCTCGCTTTGGCACTTCAGGGTGACGGGCCGCCCAGTTTGAAAACTTCCAGGGCCGGCGGGAGGTAATTTTCCGCCCTAGGCAAAGTTGATTGCCGCGCCACTTCAAACTTATCTTTTTTGAATTAGAAACAACAGTAATAAACAAATCACGGTCGTAATAAAGTTAGTTTGGGCGCTTTATCCAGCACTTCATTCAATTGTGCTTCTTTTTTCCCATACAGAGTGTAGAAGGCTCCCGGTGCAGGTTTTGTGTCCGGAGATCCATTGTAAATTAGAGAATTTCGCACAATGACCTCTTCACCCCAGGGGTGGGAGGAGGCATAATTCTAGGTAACTGTAGAGAAAGAAGTCACATGCCTTTGGAGTTTGAATGTTTGAAGTTTTGTCACGGGCAGGGAGTGATCAACTACACATACCGGATCACATTTTTATATTTTTCAAAATTATATAATTAACAACCGAGTAGCTTTAAAAAGGTGGTTGGATTTTTGCGCCCCCTTCAACGTTTGCGCCCTAGGCAGCTGCTTAGTTCGTCGTAATTGGTAGCTCCGGCCCTGAATATGTTGTTACTTTTTAAATGGGAAGACAAAGAATAAATGAAAACAAAATCAGGTATGGAAATGGAAACGAATGAATCAAATACATTTTTGTTCGAAATACGAATTGCTCCTTGAAGAAAGATAAAAAAAAGAAAGAACTAAATAAAAGTATAGCAATACTTGCCTGTTGCCTCTTTATAGGAGAAATTGGTTGCCTCTGCTATATCTCTTATTAGGAATTTATTCAGAATTTTCTTTCCTTGTGCTCGATCACGAGTTTGGTAGAAAATAAACAGACTGGGACTAGACTGGACCTTGGCTAATGTCCCTCTGACTGATAAACGAAAATGAAGGATAAGTAGAAGTTTTAAATAAGCCAGTCATTCATCTTTTGGCTAATGGTGACAATTGGTTCACTATGCACTGGCGCCGGCGTCGTCGTCGGATAATTCCAGAAAATGCCAGGGTCTTGAGAATAGGCCGCGATGAACTTCTACTGTCCCTCTGGGACTTAGACCATAAACCATTACCATATGGTCTAAGCTCTGGGAGTCATCCCAAGAAACCTGGCCTTTATTACGGGAACAAAATGTATACCTAGGGGGTACAACAAAAGCGGAAGCCTTTGTTGCTTGCAGGAATTCTTTGGAAAGAAAAAAAGAAACTAGGAGGTTATGTTTTTGAGCGCGAATTAACTGTTGTTTAATAATGGAACTTTTTCGGAAAAAAAGTAGACTTGAAAATGGATTGTCATCAGGAAAACTGCTTGCGACGAAAAGAACTGAAAAAAGAGCCTGCGTACTGGGCGAATTTGGGAAGGGCAATCCGAATCTTTTGCCGCCCTCCATAAAAGCTCCACCCGGGGCGGACCGCCCCCCCCCCTTAGTTACGCCACTGTTCAGAGGTACAATGGAATTTAATATATCGTTCCATAAAAAGTTACACAAGCAATCGGCTAATTTTTATGCAGGTATTTAAAGAAGGAAGTAGAAATTTAATAGAAAAATAAATATCAAAATATTTTCAATGGGGCAATGGAACAGAATGTTGGGGATCTGCCTAATCAATTAGAACCATATTAACTGTTTTAAATAATTTGAAGAAGATAATTAAATTAGCCAAAGCGATTACAAGTATTTAGAAAAAGTTGGAAAATAACCTAAATCAGCAAGATAAAGTAACTATACAATATCTTTTTTTTTAAGTATGAACATGAATTGACACTTTTCTTTTTTTTTTTTTTTTTAGCCATCTCTAACCCCAAAATATAAAATAAGATGTTTAAGAGCCAATTAAATTCGGTTAAAGAAAACACTGAACTATGAAGTAATGGCTTGAAATTCATAATTTGTGCACTTCCTTTTTGTAGAATTTAATTTGAAAAAGAAATTGCAGTCTATGTCAACATTTGAGTGCGGGAAATTGTAACTGCTGTAAAGAATTCATGGGTAATAAACAAACAATAATAATTCAGATGCTCATTTCAGCAGCAATTGAACTAAAGCTTTCTACATTTGGATTTGTTCACAACAAACTCAGAAAAAACCCCTTGGGTTAGAAAAGACAGCCAAACTTGTTTTCTTTTTAAATTACTTGATGGCAGATAGAATCAAGAAAATACCTAACTGTATGTGTTATATAAAAATAAATTTAATTATTAATCCATTTTTGATTATGAATAAATAATATACATAAATAATTTTAATGGTTATTATACATATATTTACGTTACTTGCTAACAACCTGGCGAATATGCAGTAATTAATTTTTCTTAAACATGCGTATTTGGTTGAAAGTACAGTGTATTGCATTTATGTTATTACATTTTTAGCATAAATATACACTTTTCTATGTAAAATTCTTATTTTCACTTAAATAAATATTATATTCATTGCATCTTACTCATTTGCACTTTTGACGAATTAATAAACAAGTTCCATAACACAAAGTACGTGTCTCAGTAAGTGCCTTAGCTCAAACACAAAGGAAAAATTACTCAGATGTAGTAAAAAATAACATTCTGGACTAACCTTATTTTCCTTGACAAAGCAAACAGCATAGAATTAAATCAAGAAATTCTTCCCATCTCTTTGATTGCACAACGTTACTAATGTTTTTCCACTTGTCATTTCAACTTTAAAGGAAAATTCATTAGGAATAGTGTACCACCCCAAAAAATTATTTCTTCCAATGATTATCGAAATAACACCCACCTTAAGAACTGTCCCATTTTTGAGAGATTAGGCACAAATGGATTAATTGATGTATTTTTTTAAAAAACGGGGTGAATCTAATATGAACTGGAATTTCTGCTAGGAGGGCTGTTCTAGGTGATTCAGTGGGTGCTCAGATGTCTAGGTATGGTAAATTAGGATGTCACAGGACTTTCTACATGTCATTCTGTGCAATTATCTGTGGTTAGTCAGTATCTTGATTAGTGAGCGAGGTTAACCTCTGCCCCCTAAAGTTGTCAGGGGTCTATGCAGCAGTTTTTAACAGGGCCCAGTTTTTGTGAATTTAAAAAAGACGTTTTCCGAAAAATCAAGTGATTTTTGTGAAAATTTAAACATTCAGTAATAAAAATGTTTATTATTTTTTGCCACTTATTTAATAAATTATTCTGAAAAAAAGCAGGATTTGGTAGCTCAAAATTTTGTGATGGGTTCGTTTTGATTAACTGGAATTTTGTGAAGGGTCAGTTTTGATTAATTGGAATTTTGTGAAGGGTCTGAAAATGGATCTGAATTTCCTCTGGCGCAACCCCTGGTTGAGCAATGAATTTGCTATAAATTTCCTACAAATGAAGGTGTAAAACTAGCCGAAATAATACAAAGACTTGAAGCCCAGTTCTCGGAGACATACCTAAGGAAAACTCAAGTGTACCATTGGAACAGAAATTTTTTGTAAGGATGAGCACAAGTTGAAAGCTAACCCCACCTCCCCCACCCTTGAACAAGTTTGACTAATGAAAACATTGCCTCCCTTCAGGACATTTTCGGGGGTGACTGTTGTTTAACGGTTGCATTCATCAAAGCCAAAACAAGCCTCTCGGCTAGAATGGTCCTTGCAACATTTTTTTGGGGGGAGGGGGGATTACAAAGGGGTTTTTTACACATCAAATTTCTCTATGAGCATTGTGTCATAGATGCTGCCTATCACTGCCAGCTGATGAAGGAGACAAACTTCTATATTGGCAAAAAAGCAGGGTTCGTGATTTTTTAAATTATTTTTTTTAAATTAAAAAAAAATCGTATTTTTTTAAAAGCATTTAAATATTTTCTATATTGATTATGTTACCTTCATGCAAATAATATGGCATGTTAATCAATTGCAAAAACACACTTTAAGCTACTTTCTCAGCAATAAATATTTTTAATAATAATAATGATAAACAAATTTTAATACAAATGCATGATTGCAATGAAACTTAACCCTACCAGGAATAATAGTACACTCATAAGTACAGAGAAAATGAACAAATTGAATCTGAATTATTTTTCTGTTGAAAGCTGAAAAAAAGTAGCAATTGTGTGTACTTAATTTTTACATTGAGTGTGCTTTAATCATTTTTCTATTTTATAAATGAAAAAGCCTGAAATATTTTTACCCATTTAGTAAAATCATATGCTCACACCATTACTAAAAACTGAAACTTTTTGTTTTAATCAAATATCTTTATCGAAAACTTCTATGATAAAAGATATTTCAGAAGGAAAAACCTTAAGTTATCAGGGGACATGGATGAAACTTTAAGGATACATATTCTGAATTCTAACAATTGTTGTTATATACACTATCATTCTGAGTTATTTACTGTGTGGCATTTATTAAATTGATCCAAAATACTATTTTTAGGATAAAAAAACACAGAATGGTTTATGATTACTATGAATTCTAATTTGAATGATTGAATGAATTATGCTTTGCTGTTAAGATGCTTGAAGAATAAGAGTAATATTGTATAATTAAAAAAAAATAGCAATTAGTTCTAAACTTATGAAATATGTAATGCACACAGACAGATGGACCTAGGAAGTTTTGTTTAAAACTGGTTGTAATCGCAACATATTTCATTTTTACAACACTTTCTAACATTGCGAAATCAATGATTTTTTTTGAAAAAAAATCACTTGATTTATATTGCAATTTAAATCAACAAACCCTGCAGAAAAGGTATAGATGTCTGGTCAGAGACATGATTCTGCTTCATGACAATGCCCTTCCCTATATACAGCAAACTGTTGGAGAAAATGCATTGGCCAACACTGGAACCCCTTCCCTACAGTACTGACTTATCCCGTGATTATCACATGTTTGGGCCAATGAAAGAAGCATTAAGGGGTGAAAGATTCAACAATTACACAGCTATTGAGGCCCTTGTGTGCAATTGGCTGGCAACAGAACCTCTTCTTTCTACAATGAGATGACAGCGTATAAAAACTTCCAACCTGTTCTAAAAAATGTATTAAAAACCAGGAAACTATAAAGAAATATAATGTAACTTTTCTTTGTAACTTGTACCAATTAAAAAAATCCAGTTCATATTAGATACATCTATATACATGACATTTTTGACATTCCATGTGTTTTACACCCACAAGTGGCAACAATACTGGCCCCCCATAATACAATATTGCATATATGTCAATAGCAGCTTTCTCAAGAACTTCCATTGCAGTGGTATATGTCCAATTCTTTGTAGTTGGGATTGTTCACATTCATTTAACAGAATGTTCTGCAATGGTCTGTAACAGATCTCAGTTGGTTGAAATAAATTCTTTCTAAAAGTTCAGATATTGTAAATAAAAGAAAATAGGAATTCAATCAATTTTCATTACCAAAGATGTTTAATATAATTCCCATCCCAAACCCAGAGATAGTGTTTTATACACATTTTGGTGCTTAGATCCTTTCACAAATGAATAAACCTCATAAGTGATCAAACTTGGTTTTTTATTACTATATATTTACACATTATAATAATTTAAAAATATAAATAGATTTAAGGTATAGTTTAATAATGTTTGTTTTTTAAGAACATATAAGTAAATATAAGCTCATTAGCAGTAAATTTCTTTAACACTTTTTAATTTTGGACATGTAATTTCTTTTCATATGTGAAAAATTAACATTTCCTGTTCAGTAGCTCAAGTTAAAGTTGCTTAAGCTTAACATACTCTTTCCCCGATTGAAATTCCTTTAGAAAATTAATTTTATGCCTTCAATATCTGATTCTATATCAAATACTTTTTTGTAGGCACTAAAACTGATGAAATAATTTCATTATCGATGATATGATGAATTATTCGAGATTCCTCATATTTTGAGAAAACTTCTGAATACTTTTTTTTGAGCACATTTTCTGAACGAATGGTTTTAAATATTGCAAGAGTTAAGCAGCTTTTATTTTTACCAAAGATGGCTTAAAGCCATCCAATTTGTTTTCATCCTTTACTTTAAGCTATCTGAAAGGCATAGCTTCCATTTCTCTAACAACTAAAATTAAAAACTCTTCAAATCAGGGTGCTACGATAAAATATCTGGTAAATCTATTCTAAGGTTAATCAAGTTTATGTTAAGTCAGATTCCTTGGAGTACACGAGAAAATACAAGCAAAAGTCTAAGGTTAGATTGGACCATGGCATTCAAGGATTTCATGTCATTTTTTGATTTTTTTGAAGATGTGACTCAAAATTGTTTGGAACGAAATAAATCTAAAGGCTTACTTAAGCAGTTAAAGGAAATTGGCATGATGTTTACATAGTGTTTGGACTGTCATTTTCCAAAAGTCTGGGAAAACAATGGAAAATATACAACCAGAAGATGTGGTCTCGGCCATCAAAGGAGTTTAAGAAGCATGGGATATTCATCTTGAAGAACTTAATTTAGTGTATCATGAACACAAATCTGGATCTGTAAAATAAAGGGGGAAAACCATACATCTTAAAATGGGGGGGGGGGGGCATAAAAAAGAAAAAAAAAAGAAAGAAAACATGCCCAAATAAGCTCATACTATTATAATGCAATCTTCCATTCTCTGTTATGGTATGCTCAACTAAAGTATATATGACTTGACCAGGAAAACAGCTTATTTTCTTGTTTTTGCTAATGGGGATGGGTGCTTCTTGGAGTACAGGGGTGTAGAACACCTTACATACACTCTCAGAAAAATTCGTCTTTATACACTACATTATTCCTCATTTTTCAACAAACAATTTCCGTACCGCTTGAGAACGAAATTTTTCCGTTTACTCTCTGCACGCATGCATATTCAATAATCTCAGCTACACAATCAGAAGTCGACAAGACAACAAGTTTAGCCTAACCAGTTTCATTCCGCCAAACATAAATGCAGGTATGGGTAAGTTCTTATTTCAGATTTGATTTCAGTAATTTCTCGAAAATATGAATCAACTCTTAAAGTTTTTAGCTATTGATTGAGAGAAAAAATGTCTTAAGGTATTCACCTATTCACCTTGTGTTTATTTTCCCTATGAAACACAATTGCTATGGTTGATTATTTTCTAAAAGATTAAATCGAAGTCGAATGCTTTACAATGCTATAAAAAGTTCGTTTTCTTAAGCTTTCAATAAGTAATATCTGGTCTACCTGCAAATTTCGATAAGAACTCTACATCTTTTATACAGAGCTCCCACGGTCCTTGAAAATCCTTGAATTTCATTTAAACCACTCGGGGATCCCAAAAAAGCTTGAAAATGTCCGTAGGGAACTTGAAAAGTCCTTGATCTTTCGGAAAGGTCAAGCTCGTAAAAGTAAGTAAAATTTCCGAGCAAAGATCAGCTAGCAAAATTCCAATCCCCCTTTAAAAAAACAAAAGTGATTCTTGAAATCTTTTAGTGTGGTGATTCCTGACTTCCGAGTGCATTTCTTCAGAGATCAAAAGCTTACTAAATTTTCGTATAGTTCGGCCGGAGTCTGAGTTTAAACGGTTCTGCTAGTGTGATCGAACCGATGATTATTTTTTGAACTGGCTCTTATCATCAATACTTGTTTTTTCATTTACGGCCTAAAATGCTGGGAAAATGTGTGTTTAGCATAGCGTGGGTTGAAAAAGATCGTTATAAGGTTTGACTTGTTTCTGAATGATTGTTTAAGTTTACTAATCGTTTGTTTATTATCTGTTTATCGCAACAATCATAAGAAAGAAATTGAACCTGCAAGTTAAACTTTCATTTTTAAGTTCTACAGCTTTTTTTTTTCTTTTAAAACACACATGTGCTAAACAATAAACATCAAAATAGGTCCCATGAAAGTTTTCATTTGGGTCCTTGAAAGCAGATTCGTAGCTAGGTGGGAGCAAGGAGGGACAGCTGTCCCCGGGAACAGCGTCAAGGAGCGCCAAATTAATGTTAATCTATTTTAATTTTAAATGCGAAAAGAAAATTATTTAAACTGAAGAGGTGTGAATATGTTCGACAAAAAAGTGGGAGCATCGCAAATCATATCGGGAATGACCAGTGTAGCACAGGAGTGCGTGGGAAATCAGACAAATAATTTAGCGAAGCCAAAGTGTCCCATATTTCCATTAGAAGGGAATGGTCGCTAATAAAAATGAAAGTTAAAGGGGCTACTTTTTAGAGCTACTTATCATTTAGAAAGCATAAAAGTTTAATTCCCTTTAGGGACACCCCTAGGTCCCCAGGGGCACAGAGGGGCGCAAAATCTTCAGTTGTCCCTGGGCGCTGAAAACCCTAGCTACGCCTCTGCTTGAAAGCTATTGAATTTTTTTGCGATAAATGAGTGAATATATTATCAATTAGTCCTCTGACATGGTGATTCTCAATAATTAAACTGTTGTCAAAATCACCAGTATAGAAAGAAAATTTGACTTAATTCAGAATTAAATTTTTGATTATAGCGAGTCTTGCATCTTTTGGTGTAGGGGGGAGGTATGGGGATAGTGATAAAAAAAAACGTTTGTTATTGTTAGTCATATGGCGCATCAAAATTATTTTGATTATAAAATATGGCTGATATAATTTTTTGAGAACTCATAAACCAGACGGCAACTAGACTGCGGCACCCTGCCCAGTTTATTTTCTTTGTTGTCTTGTCATAATTTTACTTTTCTCTCTTATTTTCTGGTGTCTTTGCAGAAATAAACCCTGAGAGAGGAACTTAGAGCCCAAAGAACAAAAACAATGTGTTGGAAAAGATCTTAAAATTACGTAATAAGTTATTGTGCTTCGAAAATCTATTTCATCTATCAGTTTCTTGAAAATGTCAAATAAAACTTCTTAAATGTGTAAAATAAAACTTTGTTTGTTGTTTAATTATTCATTGGTGGTTACTTTATTGCTATTGACTTTATCCTGTTATTTTATTGCTATGCTATAAATATGTACACATACATACATACATAAAGTTTTAGTGGCGTCTAAGTATAGCCGTCATTATTATTATTTTTTCAATTTTATTATTTACTTATTGAATAAAGATGGCTGATTTCTTTGTGTAGGATTCTTTGAATTACTATAGTACTAAACTTATTAGAAAAATTAAATATTTTTTGGTGTTGCAAAGATTGATAATTGGCAAAACTTGAAAATTGACTTAGCGAAACATTCGTCACTTAAAAATAGGATGCACCTAAAAGTTCAAAGTAATGTTTACTATATTAAGAGATATGAATAAATTAAACCGGTCTCAAGACATAAATATGTGAATGACCTGACCATACTGAAAATTATGCAGATAAGTGCTTTTTTTATAATAAACTTGTCTTGCATGAAAAATATTTTAAATAATTTAAAATTTAGTATTAAAATAGTAATATAGAAATAAATGGTACCTTATTGATTTTCTAAATATGGTATCATGGTGACAAATTTTTATAAATCTACTTGATGAGGATTATTATCAATCAATAACTTATATCTCTTTGGTCTCTGGGGGGGGGGGGGGAGGATGAGAATGGGTATATTTCAAAAGTTGGACTGGTGGTTAATTGCAACAAATTATCAACTTTCATTTTTAGTAAAATTTTTGAAGGTAGGGAGATTGAGAAGACCTGTGGTAACTTGTTAACAGTTATAGGCTGAAAGCGCTGAGAAAGGCCCTAACAGACCAAATAATCTCACAAAAAGTTTGATATACTTTTCTGAAAAGGAAACTTCCATAAATACTGGCTTATAGTACATTTTACTAAAAAAAGGTGCTTTACTTTATGAAGTTAAAAACCTCATAGAATTACCATCTTCCATATATTTTTTAATATATTACACTTTTTATTAAACTTTCAGGTTCTTCGTTTCATGAATACAATTTCAAGGCTGAAAATTGAGAGGGGTTGACATGTAAACTTTGTTCATTGAGTGTGCTTTCAATTAAGAGTATAGCTTTGTTTCGAATTTGGCAGCATACTTGGTTTATTCCTCCTCTATATTAGACTCCACATAAATGTCAATAAAAAATTTATTCAGTTGTAAATTTGATCCTGAGGGAAAAAAACTTGTACTAGTTGCTGCAAAGTAGAAATGGTTTTTCAATTGTGAAAAGTCAGAAGTAATGTGCAGTTTTTGGCGTGTCATTTTGTTAATAGGTCCCTTATACGTGTTATAAAGTTTTATTTTCAGTGTGCTCTTAGCTGCTACTTAGTCTTGCATCAGGTTGAATGGGGTATACCCAAAAATTATTTTTAAGGGAGTTCAGAATAGTTTTTAAAAAATAAATAAAAATGGAACTTCTGTAAAAAAGGTTTTTTATTGCAATTTGTTTTCTAGAAAGTAATGAATGAAAAAAAAGTCGAATTTTCTATCCCAAAAGGCAATATTAAAATTGTTTTCACCATTTGAAAGTGGGCATCTTATTACTCTAAATGGCCTTTTTCTGAAAACATTCTTTAAAGTTTGCAGAAATAAGTTGTCAGGATTCATTATATTTTATGATACAAGAGAAATTTAGAAAACTAAATTTAGAAAACCGCTCCAAAGTATAAAATGCCCACTTTCAGATGGTGAAAATAGAATTTTGATGTGCATTAAGCAATGAAGATTTTGAATTCTAAGTTTCTCCATGGATTAATATGGAATTTTTGAATTTGAGAAAGTGACTGTAGAAGTACAAATGATACGGCTTTTTTCAATCTGCACAAAAACTTCCTCTTTAACCCCTTAAAGCACAAGGTTTTTCCTGAGAAACTGGTATAATGTAAGTTATTCTTTGCAATTTCAGGTTGTGCGGGGTGACTAGGGAGCGGGGGGGGGGGGGGGGGTGAGGTAAAAGTTACATAGAAAAAAAAATATTATACAAACAAAGTGTGAACGGATTTCTGATGGGCATTGGAAATAAAATAACGCACGGGCATGGGCACATTTTCCAGGAAAAGTCTCTCATTTAAGAGAAACAAACCTAACAAAAATTTCTTCAAATAACGAAAAATTTCCATCATGGAACAGAAGGTAACCGAACGCAAGTTTCTTCAAATAGCGAAAAAATTTTCGCCATGTAACAGAAATAAACATAACGCACGTTTCTTCAAATAACGGAAAATTTTTGTCATGTAACGAAAATAAACATAATGGACGTTTCTTCAAATAACGGAAAATTAACCTCGGATGACGGAGAAAAAATATAGGAAAGTTTCTTCAATTGACGGACATTTCCCCTCCTAGAACCGAAAAAATTGTAGAAGGAAGTTCCTTCAATTGACGTGAGAAAGAAAAAACGGATATTCATTAAATAACGGAAATTTACCGGCAGCACTGCTGCCAGTAATATTTCCGTGTATTGAGGGAAAAAATTCTGAGAGTGCATGGACTTGTATGTATATATATAGCTTTAAAAACAATGATAAAAATTTATAATAGTGGGTATAAGAACAAAACAAAGAAGTAACAATAATAAACAAATGCATAAAAATTAGAAAAAGCAAACTAAATGTATTAAAATTTAAAGAACAAATAGCAAACCTGCCTCTTCATCAGTGGGAGGGGGCAGGAAAGTAAATAACCCAATTGATACAGCCATACAGGTTTCTAAGATGTTCCGATGCAGCATGTAAAATAAAGCTTACAAGGTAAATAAATAAAATAAACGGATAATAAAAAAGAAGTTAATCTTACATTCATTTAAATATATGTACTATGTACATCATATAAGTACAATGAAACAAAACAACTAGTGAAGATTCCAGTACAAAAATAAAAAATGTTTACCAAAAATATAATTATAAATTAATAAGAAAACATGCTACAGCTGAAACATCCCCTCCCAGACCTGCAAGATGCCAGAAATAAATAAAATAGAAAATACTCACTGCACCCACAGCCAAGGTTGAAAGGAGACATCTTCTTGAATAAAAAAAAATAACTTGTAATTCACAAGCATCTTGAACTTCAGCCACAAAGTTTCATAACAAATATGTGTTGAGGAGGTTCCATTCTGGTTATAGAGCACATATAAGGGCTACTAAAGATTCTTTTAAAAAGTGCTATGAAAAAATTTATGCCATTTTGAATGAAAATTATTATTGTAATACAAATTAGCTGAGAAAATATACACCTGTTTGTTTAAACTGCAAATATCATTACAAATTCTAGAGAGTCTGTGTAATTGCCCAGTGGTAATATTTATAAAAAAAATTTTAAATGTAAATTAGTAAGCCAATAAGAGATGGGCGAATGAATGAATATTGAAATTCTTTCTTTGATCACAGATGCTCAAGATTTACCAATTGTTTTTTAAATTCAAAGAAATATCCAAAAACTTAGCAATGGATTGGTTATAATAAGTAAGACATAACTGTAAACAGTTTGGATAAATACTTGAAAATTTGTTTGCCAAGTCGGTATTTAGCACCAAAATATCATCAATATACAACAAAGCAGTGCAAATGATGTCATCAATATCCTGAAGCTTGAATTGTATTTAACAAGATAACTAAATTCAAAGTAAAATAAAAATATACTGGCTGCAGTGTGGAATAATTTTTTCTTACACATAACATTAGTTTATATATGGCATTAAGAAATTTGATAAAATTATTGTTGAAACAAAAATGAGATTTAAAATTAAATACTTATTAATATTTAACTCAGACAGCAAACAGAATAAGCAAACAATGTATTAATGGAATGCTGTAGATTCTAAAAGATCGATAGGTATATTGTAAGAAAAGGTTTTCAAATTCATAAGAATAAAATTGGGTAGGAAGAAAATTATTTATTTTTTAATAATACTCAAACTATTGTTTATTGACCAAATATAACTTGTGTTTTGAAACATACTTTTAAAAAAAATTGTAATTCAATTTCAGATAGTTCTGTAATACCATGTTGACATGCTAATCAATGCTGCCAACAAGGTAGCAAATAAATCTGAATTTAACAGGGATTTTGTGAAACTTTTGGTGTTAAAAACAAAAATGTAAGTTTATAATCTGTATAAACTGTAAAATACTTAGAGAAAAGATTATTAAATATTTTAGAGAAGGGAACAAACTTATTATACATAGATTTTTTTAGATTACAGCTATTGTAAAATTTGGTGTTAATAAGATCAGCCAAAAAAAAAAAAAAAAACATGGTAAATATATATGTATAGTATACACACACACAAAGTAAAACTCTTCTACACACATAATAAAATGTCTAGTGCAGTGTCAATGTCAAACAAAATAAAACAATTTAAAAGTAATAATGGCTAATGTAATACATAGTGAGACAATAAGTGCGGGGACACAGATTATTAAAAAGCCATTATTAGTTTTAAATTGTTTTATTAATAATAAAACAGTTTAAAAGTAATAATGGCTAATGTAATACATAGTGCGACAATAAGTGCGGTGACACAGCATTTTGTTTTTTGATTCAACCTTTCGTAAGTTCGTTGATTTCCAGTGCATTTCACAGAAAATGTATTGCGGATAATGTTACAAACTAACATACAACTTGAGGATTTTGTATTTTCTAGGGAAGATGTGTTATTTCAATTGAAAAAGATTACAGCAAATAAGGCTCCAGGACTTCGTGATGTTTACCCAAAAATTTTAGTAAAATGTTCAAATTTTAAAAAATGGTAAATTACAAAACTCAATAAATGTACATACCTGACAATCATTCTTCGATGCCCATAAGATAATTATAATTAGATAATCCTTTTTTTCCATTTCAGCTTTCACACAAAATACAATCATGAAATAAGAATTTTCTTCAGTAAACTTCTAGGTCTTGCCATGAACTTCTATGTCTTTTACTTTACTCTTCTGAAGAAGCAACTGATATTTTCTACTCAGCTGAACTCTTTTCTGTAATTCAAAATAAGGAAATGATAGTATTATGTATAATCAGTAGATGTTCCTTTATAGTTAAGAAAAATATACATTCGCCATAGTCCAAGTTATGAATTTTCGAGCAAATGCAGAGATATATACAGTCGAATCCCGATATAGTGAACCGACTGCGGACTCGACAATAAGTCCACTATAACCAGTGGTTCACTATATCCAAATTCTTTGAAAAAAGTCTTTCTTTTTAAATATGACTGCAGTTTTGTTAGAAATGGTACATAAATTGCTTATAAATACTTAATTAATCAAATAAACATTAAAAAGAAAAAGAATCAGATGTTACTTACAAAAACTGGAACGCCCTCACTTGAGATTTCCAATTTTCCACATCGGTTGCACAAACACTTGCTGGGGGCCGTTCATAAATGACGTCATGCTTTTTTCCCATATATTTGACCCCCCTCCCCCCCTTTGTCACGAGCCACGCTATGTTGCATAATGTCACACTTCTTGCTACCCCCTCCCCTCCCCTTGCCACAATTTCACGAACCCCCCTCCCTCCTCGAAGCGTGACATCATTTATAAATGATCCCCTGTTTCACCAACAAACTTTAAACAAGAAATATTGTTTCTATTTTTCCATCGATCCAGCCATTCATTGGAACACACAAAACCTTTTTCTTCAAATTTTTCAACAAACTCATTGGCTTTAGCTTGCAGCATGGGTTCCGGATACAGAGGAAGGTTTCTACTCCATTGAATTGTAAACCATTTTAGTAGAGTTTCTTCTACAATTTCTCTTTCAGCACGACGTAGTTTTTTAGGAGAAACCATATTTTTTCATACGCAGCAAGAATTGCACTGCGATTTTTCCAAATGTTGGAAACAGTAGATGAATAGAGCGGATGTAGAGACACAAGTGGATTCCTAGAATTCAGTGAGAGGAGCAAGGGGGAAAGGAGCGAACAATTGGGACTGTAAACAGATGGGGGGGGGGGGGGGAAGAGGAATGTTCTGCTTAACAACTTGTTTGCACTAGTTTAAGACGATAAGCATGAAAGAGTGAAATTTGACAAAATAGAAAGGAATGCTGGCTTTTCAATCGCAACATGTGCAAGTTTACAGTTGGAGAACTGGAAAAAAAATCCAAG
Organism: Octonoba sinensis; assembly: GCA_038502835.1. Lineage (NCBI taxonomy): Eukaryota > Metazoa > Arthropoda > Arachnida > Araneae > Uloboridae > Octonoba > Octonoba sinensis. The sequence continues at coordinate 209,620,970 of CM076598.1, read as the reverse complement.
GGAATGAAATTTGAGTTCACAATAAACGAACTACCAATTTCTCAATTGTCCACTATAAGCATATAAAATATCATTAGTTGAATAGGAGTTTGGACGGGACCACTAAAAAAGTTCACTACAACCGAGTGTTCACTATATCCCAGGTTCATTATAGCGGGGTTCGACTGTAATATATAGCACACACTGAAATGTGCCTAATGCTGCATTTTAAATGACATGTCATTTAAACATTAGATATTAAGGTTTATTCAAAAGGTTTAAGAAGAGATATATTTTTTTTTAATTTTAAATTGTGAATAATTACAACTCATTCAAAATAATATCTTTGAAAGCACATTAATCATGTTCCACACACTTCTACTAGTGTTCTTTGTACTGCAAGAAACACTTTACTTTATTATACTAGCCAAACTTTTCATTATGTAAATTTATGTTCAAATATGAGAGAAATCCAGGTCTCTTTTTTTTTTTTCTTTTAAATAGACTAGAAGATTCTGCATGCCATTTTAGTCTTGTTGCCCTCTGCCATGAACTGGAGGTTAATTTGCATAATGGCACAAGCTAAAATGGTATGCAGAGATTTTTTTAATGCATAACAAGAAGTTTGAAGCTTAGAAAATAGAAGAGTAAGGAGAAACATAAGATTTTGCATTGGTACATTTTTAGCAACAAAAGAGTTGGATTTAGAACAGACTAAAGATAACCATTTATCTTGATTATATTTAGCAAGCAACAACGTCCTAGTTTTGAAAATAAATTAATTTTAAGGATATTAGATCTCATAACTCCAAATACAATAATAAAACAAAATAAAATTTAGCAAAATAGTATGAAACTGATGCATTAATTAAGGTTATTTTTAAAGTAAAAATTTCTCTTAGAAGAATATTGATGGCATTACTATTTGGCAGTTAGTTTATTATTTCTTTTTAGTTCCCCAACTATAGTGGGGCAGGGGCTTGGACCCCAGCTTTGTGTTTGTATATTACTTATTAACAGGATTATTGTGCTTTTTTTTTTTTTTTTGTCTGTAATACAAGTCATAGCAGGAAAAAAAGTGGGGGAAATGTGTGTGAGTTGAAAGGGGGGGGGGGTGACCTCTTCCAAGGTCAGAAAGCTGGATCCCTTTTTATCTTGAGTATGAATGAATACAGGCATCATTCATAATACACAGCTGGGCAATTCCATGCAAACAGGGACACCAACATAAACTTTTTTTTTCTTGCACATATACAGTATTTTTCCTTCTAAGGTAAAAATATGTGAATTTTTATAAAATTATGTTTAAAAAGTTAGCAGTACCTTTTTTTAAGTTTTATAGGCAATGTTTGGCAATGTTACTTTTGTCACATGTGTTGTTGTCTTTAGAGAGGTTCGGAAAGTTCATCTTGTTTTCGTAAAGAAATTAACAGGTATGTATAAAATCCTATTTTTTTATTGAAATTTAATCTATATGCGAGGTTAGGCCAGTAAAGAATATTTAAACTGTGATTATTGTATTGAAAATTATTTTTTTATAATTTAGGCCTCATAGTAATGTAACATCAGTCACAAAAATTTATAAAAGTTTTTATTACTTAAAGAAAATTAGTGTTAAGAATACAAAAAGCCATATTCTCCTCATTCATGATAATATCTTAAATATCAATTACTTAAACAGTTAATAATAGTTCAATTTGTGAGTTAAAAACTTCTTTGAAATATGTAACATCAATCATATTGTAACATCAATCACATTTCTCTTTTCCAGTTTGAAACTTAAATACTGCACAAATGGCTGCAGAAAGGCAAAAAAGGAGGCAAGATAAATTAAATAAGGAAGGAAATTATGAAGATTACAAAAAGAAAAACAATGCAGAAGCTAAAAGGAGTAGAGATAAAAAGAGAAATGACCTAGTCAAGTTACCTAAGTCAGTTCAAAATAGAATTAAAAGAGAAATCAAAGAAAATGTTAGAAACATAGTAGAAAAATGTAGAGCATTAAAGTGCAAAATTTCAAGTAGTAGTGACATAACCCCTTTTCCAAAATAATAAAACTTTAGGAAAAGCTATAACTCGTGCAAAGCGTACCCTGCCTACGTCTCCACGAAAGCAGAAGGCTGTCATAAAAAAAATAGTTTGACAATGAAATTGGTGAAACCATGTGCTCCTATTAAGCCCAAGAAAGCATTTTTACAGCATCACTGTACCACTCAGTTTGAATGCATCCATGTGTGATAGCCTCAGATGAACTATCTCATTCTAAAGAGATTATGATTCCTCTCCTAACAAGAATGCTGGAAAAGATTCCTCAAGAAATTGAAGTCTTACATATTTGGTCAGATGGCCCAATTCAAAAACAAGTTCATTGCAGCCACAATATTCATGTTACAGAAATTACATCGAATTGTTAATTACTTCGAATTATTTTGCTACTTCACATGGGAAATGCCCAGTGGACGGCATTGGCGGCTCTGTAAAGAGGCAGGTAGAGGAAGCTGCATAAAAAAGAAAGCATTTCGTATACACTGCAAAAGATTTCGTAAATGCCGTAGCTTCAAGCAGTGCGAAAATCTTTGAGATCTCATCATACGATTTACAGTTGCATTATAAAGAGTTAAATTTGAATAAAATATTTTCTGATTCAGAAGCTATAGCTAGTATCACGCAGAGACTTTTTGGAAGTGGTAGACAAAATCACCAAAAGCTTTAAATTATCTAAAACATCATTTGCGTGTTCAAAACTAAGAGAACAAGTTCCAGAATTGGTGGTCACAATTGGAGAGTGGGTTCTTGTGTAATACGATGGACAGCTCTATCCAGGTGAAGTCAGAGCCATTGAAAACTATGAATGCTTGGTCAGTGTTATGATTCTAATAGGGAAGCATTGGAAATGGTCTGACAATGCGGATGACATTATTCACAAGAAAAAATAATAAGAAATCTTAGTACACCGGATGTAGTAAAGGCACGAGGACACTTTTTTCATTTCCTGAATTGCACTGAAAACATCACTTTTATAATTATATGCATTTACTATTGTTTATTTTCTCTCATTTAGGCAGATATGTGTAATTTTGTAAAAAAAAAATTGCCAATTTGACTTTTAAGGAGAAATAAATTATAATTTGAACCAATTAATGTTGGTGTAACATCAGTCACAAAATGTTTGTAACATCAGTCATGGAAATTAAAAATTTCCTCCACTGTAAACTTTAAAGTTTTTTCAACGAAACAAAGTGTATTCATAAAGTTTGAAATCTCTACTCGACTGGAAAAAAATAATTTTAATCTTCGTGTTCTTAGTTTGAGGAGAATTTCAATTAATATAAAAGTTGTTTTTCCTAATGTCTCTTCCATGTAACATCAGTCACAATTTTTGATTTACCTTAATTCCACACAAAAAAAGCTTTTTATATCTAAAAACAGGTATGGGCAGCATTATTGTACTTTATCATAGTATTTCAGATCAATTTCAGAAAAATAAATTAAATTTCAGGACAGTGTGGATTTTAAAAGTTAAAAAACTGAGTCAAATTGTAACGTCAGTCACCGTGGAATGACCCAGCTTGAGGATTTTGTATTTTCTAGGGATGATGTGTTATTTCATTTGAAAAAGATTAAAGCAAATAAGGCTCCAGGACCTGATAATGTTTATCCAAAAATTTTAGTAGAATGTGCAGATAAATTAGTGGATGTTGTCTTGACTATTTTCATATCTTCATATAACTCGGGGACTGTGCAAACATAATGCCGCTCTTCAAGAAAGGGTCTAAAGCTAAGGCAGGAAATTATAGGCCTGAGTCTTACTTCAGTTCTCGGTAAAATTTTTGAAACGCTGATCAAAATCAAAATAGTGAATTTCCTGGAGGCAAATGGAGTGCTAACTAGTTTTCAGTATGGTTTTAGGAAGGGTAAGTCCTGTACAACTAATTTGTTGCATTTCTATGACAAGGTTACCTCAACAATAGATAATAAAAAGTGCGTAGATGTTGTTTACATTGAACGCTTCAGAAAGCGTTTGATAAAGTACCGCATGAAGCTCTTCTTAGCAAACTTGCTTATATTGGTATTGGTGGAAAAACTTTAATTTGGGTTAAAAATTGGCTGACTGGGAGGAAACAGAGCGTAGTAGTGAAGGTCAATTATTCTCAGTGGATTGATGTTTTGAGTGGTGTTCCACAAGGTTAAGTTTTAGGGCCTATATTATTTATTATTTTTATTAATGATATTACTCAGAGTATTTCTAGGAACATCAATATTTTTGCTGATGATGTCAAAATCATGAGAATTGTGGACACGGAGGAACAAGTCAATCAGTTTCAAGAGGATTTAAATCAAATTTCTAGGTGGGCAATTAAGTGGGGCATGTCTTTTAATATTGGGAAATGTCAAGTGCTTCATTTTGGTCATGGGAACAAACATGCAACCTATTATTTGCAAGGTTCCGTCATTAGGGAAGCAGAAGCAGTTGTTGATCTAGGAGTATTAATTAATCAAGACTTCCAAGTCCAGTCAGCAGTGTAGCATAGTAAGTAACAAAGGACAGGATGCTTGGGTTTATCAATAAGGCTATTTCGAACAGGTCTAAGAAGTTGTATTGCCATTATACAGAAGTTTGGTAAGGACCTCATTTGGAGTATGCTGTTCAGTTTTGGTCTCCGTACCTAAAAAAGGATATTACCTCATTGGAAAGGATTCAAAGGAGGGCTACAAGATTGGTAAGTGGTCTTTCAGACTTAGATTATGAGATTAGGCTTAAAAGGCTCAATATGTATAGTCTTGAGCAAAGGAGAGTCAGAGGGGACATGATTCAGTTGTTTAAATTCATTAAAACGGGAAATGTTGATGGACTACAGCTATGTGCTGAAAGTAGAACCAGAGGTCATTGTTTTAAGCTTTTCAAATCTCAGGCTAATCTTGAAATTAGGAAAAATTACTACTTCAATAGGGTTGTAGGCAGTTGGAATAATTTACCGGAAGCGGCTGTTAATTGCAGTGGGGTAAAAACTTTTAAGAAAGCTCTTGATGTTCATTGGGGACTGTTAAATTGACTACGACCAGCCTAACTGGGTCCTGAGCCTGTTGCTGGTCATCACTTTTGTATTTTGTATTTGTATCAGTTCTCTAATCCAACATATAATTAAAATTGTTCAACCAGTGTACAATGATTAGAAATCCTGAATGAAATTGTCAAACTTTATGTGTAAAATTTTGCAGGATATTAATATGAATTAAAAGCTTCAACTAAGAATCATTTTCTGATAAAAAACTAAAAAATACTAATAAATTTTCGGTTTTATAATAAAAAAATAAAACATCTTAAATTTGCATTATTCTTTTATTGTAAATGAAAACTTTACATTATAATTAAATAGTACAGAAAAAAGATTATTGTAATAAACAGTAAATAATAATGCAAAACTAAGGAGTTATACAATTAGTTAGATTTAATGCGAGAAATGAGTAGGTATTGTTTTACTGTATATTAAACATTAAAATTTATTGAAATAGAAAAGATCATTTGACTTCTGTTCTGATGATTTTAAGAGGGTGGGTAAAGTGTTAAGCAATAGTAACATTGTTATTGGCGATTTAAAACATCATAAAAGGTTTACGACAAGCAAATTGGGCATGATTCAGATTCTGTACACTAATACTTGCAGTATCAGGAACAAGATAGATGAATTGAAAAGTATTATTGCTGATGATGAGTTGGATATTATTTGAATTACTGAAACATGGATTACGGATGATGATACAGATGTAGTAAGTTTTGCTGGATATAATTTGTTTAGACAAGACAGGTTAGGCAAGAGAGACAGAGGGGTTTTATTCTATATTGAGGACACTTTTATTTGTTATGAATTGGTCACTAACAATAAGCCTCAGAATATTGATATGGCTTGATTGGAGTTGATAAGCAATAAGGGTAAGAAGTTGTGTTTGGGGAATATTTATACAGGGATCAATCCAGCATTTTTTAATAGGGTCCGGTTTTTGTGAATTTTAAAAAGATTTTTGCGAAAATTGAAAATTTAAACACTTTAGTAATAAAATTTATTATTTTTTGCCGATTATTTAATAAATAATTCTGTAAAAAGTAAGATTTGGTAGCTCTGAATTTTATGAAGGGTCCGTTTCGATTAGGTAAATGTAATTTTGTGAAGGGTCTATTTTGATTAGGTAAATGTAATTTTGTGAAGGGTCCGTTTTGATTAGGTAAATGTAATTTTGTGAAGGGTCCGTTTTGATCGAGTAAATGGAATTTTATGAAGGGTCCGTTTTGCTGAACTGGAATTTTGTGAAGGATCCATTTTGATGGACTGGAATATTGTGAAGGGTCCATTTTGAGTTTATGGAATTCTGTGAAGGGTCCGTTTTGATTTTATGGAATTTTGTAAAGGGTCCGTTTTGATGGACTGGAATTTTGTGAAGGGTCGGAATATGGACCTGAATTTCCTCTTGCGCAACCCGATTTATAGGCCACATAATGTTAACCAGGATCAAGATGAGGAAATGCATTGTGTTATTAGGGACATATCTGGTAAGAACTCTGTCATCATGACGGAGATTTCAACATCCCGGGCATAAATTGGAATAGTTTATACTCTAGCATTGGTAGAGAAGAGGATTCTTTGAAGGTGATTAGCAACTGTTTTTTTTTTTTTTTTTGGAACAAGTTGTTATCCACTACAGACTAGGTATGATGTTATTTTAGATCTAGTTTTTTGTGATGGAGGAGGTTCAGTTCAGGGGTTGAGTATTTAGGGGATCATATTGGAGACAGTTATCACAATACTATAAGGTTAATGAACAATGATGATTACAAAGGTGACAATTTTAGATTTGTACCCAACTTCAGGAATGCTGACTTTGTCGCACTTAGGCTGGGTTTGAAAGAGGTTTTTTCTTCTGGGTTGGAAAATAGTGAAAACGATTTTCAGTGGGAAGAGTTTGAGGAGAAAATGGAGGAAACAGTGAATTATTATGAAGTTCCTTTTAGGAAAAAAGGGAATTTTACTAAAATTTGGCCATGTGGTTCTCTAGTAAAGTAAAATAAGCTCTTAATTATAAGCAAGCAGCTTTTCGGCAATTTAAAAGGACAGATTGCCATGCTGAGAGGACTTCATATTGTGAGGCTAGACATAATTTTAAGCATATGGTGCAGAGTAGGAAAAAGGTGTTGGAACAAATGCTTGCCGGATAACATTAACAGAAATCCAAAGAGGTTTTTTTGCTTATGCTAATTCAGGGAATGCATATAACCTTCAGGGAGGCCCACTAGTGGAGGAGAAAGGGAACTTAATTCAAAATTATGGGGATATTGCTAATATTCAAAAGATTTTTTTTCCAGTGTATTTAAGAGAAACTGAATTTCAACAGTTGACACAAGCACAATGCAAGCTAACATAGAGCCAGGGCCGGCGCTAGCACGAATGGCGCCTTGAGGCCAAAATTTTTTCTGCCCCTACGATATATTATGAAGGAATGGAGATTAAAAATAATCGATACAAACTTTAATTTACATCAGGGATGCACAAACTTTTTTGGGTGAAGGGCCAAAAAATTAGAAAGTATCAGTTTGGGGGCCAAAGTAACCTAATGTTTTATTCATAAAAATACAGGGTGTATTTCAGTTTTTATTTAGAGTTAATATGTACAAATTACATGTATTAATAATTACTGTACTCAGGAACAGATTATTAAATAAAAGCTTTAAAAAATTAATATAAATGAATTCAAACAAAATGAGGTATAAGATTTCTAAACAATTAATTGCACAACATTTAGATATATATATCAATGAAGTGATTGGTCAAATGGCAAAAAAGAGGAATACTAAAATTTTTTACAAAAATGTGTGCAAATTATGAAAATGAAACAAATGGAAAATAAAAAGGTAATTTATACTAAGAAAAACACAGCATTATTCTCTAAATTATAACTTTCTTTATAATTTAGATAATTTTTCTTTGACATTATGTAAAATTTAAAATATATATTAAGAGTTAAAATCAGAAATTAATTAAAAGTGCGAATATAAATACATAAGAAATAAACACACATATATTAAATAGAAAAATCCAAATCCTATGAGTCTGTACATCACGTTAAACCCTTGCGATTCAGAAATACTACTAGTCAATTTGACTGGTAGAATTGTTTTTTTTTTTAACTAACCATTTACAAAAGCTTATTAGTTAAATTGGCATAGTAATATTAAATTTATACATTGCTACATGGAAAAAAAAAAGTTAAACTGATTCCTTTATCAAAAATCAACATATCATTATTTTATTAAATGGCATATAATTAAATTTTAATGCTTTAATCACTAGTTTTCCTGCAGATTAGAAATTGATCCTTGTGAATTAATGTAAAAAATCGGGATTTATTTATTCATTTTCTAAATACATATCAACAATAAAATTTTCCTAAATATATATCAACAATAAAATTTTTAAATTTTGATTATAAATTACTTTATAAAGTAAAATAATTATTCATATTGATATTATTATATTCTGAAAATTAATGTTTAATTAATACATTTTTATTCACTCATTATTACTAGTCAATTTAGCTAGTAGAATTGTTTTTTTAACTAACCATTTACAAAATCTTATTAGTTAAATTGGCATAGTAATACAGTACAGAACCTCTTATCCAGGAACCAGAAAACCGGGAATTTTTTCGTGAATTTGCCGCCATTTTTGAAAAGTTCGCGGTTTTTTTTTTGCCCATTTAGTAAGAATACGAATTTTTTAAAAATGCCTTTAAAAATACGCATTTTTCCATTACAAGTAACATATTCAGTGTTTACAAGTCGAACAATTTAGTCTAAAAACGATTTTTTTAGGGGAGGGGGGCGTCAACTTACTTGCAGATAAAAATTAGAAAAAAAAAATCTCCAACGACACTTGAGAAAAATGAGACCTTTTCTCTATTTTATTTCAATAATTAAACATGAAAGAAGTAAGTAATTAGATTCTTATACATTTATTTAATTGTCTCGTCAGTATTCGAAGACGAATTGCAACAAAAGTCGGACTAACGAACGTTCGGAGCAGACTCGCGAATTTTCCGCAATAGCTGATCGCGTGAAAATGAAACCTCGTTTATTTTTATTTTATATATTTTTTTATTTATTTAAGAGCTGAAATAAGGTAATAAGAATTTAAAATTGATATTAAGGCAACAAAAATTGCAACTATAAAAATGAATTCTTTATTAAAATCGAGTTCGCAAAAGCGAAGTCGTTTTACATAAGTATGAAATTTGCGCGTTTCTGCATGTAAACATGCTTCTTACATTTCGTTTTCCTCCTTTTTGAAATCATTTATTACTGTAAAAATGATTGATGATCAGATTTTATGAAATAAATAATCTGATAAACAAGATGTCCGATTCGAAAAGCATCCAAATGGTGCTACACCCGAACGATGACAAAGAGCAAGATAGCGATGAAGACGAAAATAATGATTTTGCCTGCTATGTCTAACGATCGTTACTTTGAATTAACTAAAGAAATCATAGCAGGAATGGGACAAAATTCTTTTATAGACGAAATAACGCCCGTAATGACTGTTCGAAAAATCCAGCAATCGAATTTTCGACCATTTCCCAATAAGCTATTGTTCTGAAACTTTACATATAGCTCAGAATCCAGATACAATTGCAATATTCTACCACTTTTATCATGATTTGATTAGTTTCTGAAGTATTTCCAATAAAATAAAATTAAATATGGCGATTAGTTCCGAAAATTGCGACCAAAATTCGGTAGCGGCGTTGCGATCGTATTTTTTTACTACAATTTTTCGTAAGCTTTTTTTACAATTATTTTTTCTTTCTTTTTTTATTTTATTATAATTATTCTTTTTTATCAGCTATATTAGAGGGCCAATTCAAAAGGCTCGGCGGGCCAATTTTGGCCCGCGGGCCATAGTTTGTGCATCCCTGATTTACATATTTTAACTTTCAAAAAGCTGAAGGAAAACAATCGCTGATCAGAATGGACTGAATAAGGAAAAATAAAAATCAGAAAAAGCATTAGATTGCGTTTTTCTCGTCATAAAATAGAGAAGACACTTTCTGGAACTGCAAACACTTAAAAAGCGCCCCCTCCTTAAAGATTGAAGCCGCCTGTCGGTGTGGAGAAGAAAAGGATAATGTACAAAGCAAGAAATAACCTAGTAAAAAAAATATCCTTTCAACAAAGGAAACGGAAAAGTTTCAAGACGTTCCTGATGTGTTTCTGCGTTTGATTTTATCAAAACTAAATGTGTAATATATATAAATGCAATTTTGATGCATCATTTGTAAAACTACATAGTTTAAATATTATTTAACTTTTTTGAGATAAAAACAATTGTTTGTTATTTAAAAAGGGGCAGTCAAAATTATGGCCAATGCGCCCCTAAGAACGACGCGCCCTGAGACGGGCGCCTCACCGCCTCAGCCTAGCGCCGGCCCTGCATAGAGCTTGAGGATTTTGTATTTTCTAAGGCTCCAGGACCTCATAATGTTTACCCAAAAATTTTAGTAAAACGTTCAGAAGAATTAGTGGAGACTGTGCCAGTGGATAGTTAGCTGGCAACATTACTTTGCTCTTCAAGAAAGGGTCAATAGCTAAGGTACAAAATTACAGGCCTGTAAGCCTTACATCTCAGTTTCTAAAATTTTTAAAACTCTGATCAAAATCAAAATAGCAAATTTCCAGGAGACAAATGTGTGTTGACTGGTTTGGGGGTTTTAGGAAAAGTAGGTCCTATACAACTAATATGTTGCATTTCTATGACAAGGTTTGCTATGGCTTATAACTTTAGATAACAGGGGTGATTGCAACACAAAGTAAAAAACCCTGAAAGCTTTTTATGCAAAAAGTCGGTATCACTTTTTATGCACCATAAATTATACAACAGCTTTTATACACATATAGTCATAACGGCATGTTTAAAATAACTTGAAATCAAAATTTATATTTTACTTACCTACTTCTAACTAATAAGAAAAATTTAATTAATTTATTTTTTGCAAATAAATTGTAATTTATAGTAAAACATAATGAATATGAATTTCCAATGACCATATATTTTTTGCCAAATTTTTGCAGTGAAATACTTTTTCTATTTAGAATTACTATTTTTTCATTTTGTTGTCAATTATCTGAAACTTTTAAATAAAAGTTGAGAAAATAACTCCGAGTCCAGCGCTGATTCCAGGAAAAGGAGGCAAAAATGCGTTATTATGCAAAAAAAAAAAAAAAAATGAAGTTAGGAAAATGAGTTCGAATTTTTGCGACGTTTATCGGAAAAATAACTAAATCCAATAAAGTTTCAAAGTTTTTTAATCGTTCTTTTAAAAATAAAAATAAAGTCCATAAAAAAATTACCACTTTTGGCGATGTACACCGGGAATGTAGACATCGCCAACTCCGGGGTATGGCGGCGAAAAAAAATTCCAAAATGGCGCCAACACCCAGTTATTTGTAAGAACGGACGCACATGGTATAGGCATTGTTCGGGCTCAGAACAAAGACGGTTGGTGCCGTTACAACCCTTGTGTCCCGTAGTGGACCAGTCGGTAGAAGCTCGGTTCCCGCAGAACACCAAAAGTAAAGCAACATCGACTTAGGTCAGTGTTTTGGAGGGTGACAACCTCTCGCGGCTGGTTCCTGAAGGGGCGGTGTACACTAAAGGGAGCTGGTGCATGTTAAATAGGTCGTAGCTCCAATGTCCTCCAAGTGAAACGAAACTTCTGGGGTGCCAAACCCAGGTGACGGTCTCTCATCTGGGATCTGGTTCAAAATTAAGAAACCCCAACATTTGAGGTAAAAGTCAGACTTCAGCCATCGTGATACCAAGCTCTAAATAAAGCTGCATAATTACCCTAAAGCCAGTGGATTATTGATCTTCTGGACCTGGTAGGATTTCCTATGCCAGGGGGATTAGTAGCAACAACAACCCTTGTTGCATAAAAGATTGCTACAAAGGGAATGTTTATCACTTTTTGGTGTGTTTTTTGTTCCTATCCGCTAAATTTTCAATTTTAAAGACTAAGAAAAAACACAAATTTTGAAAACACGGAAGGAGGATATGAAAAACCTGGATTTCCGGGGTACACGCGGAATACAATCACCCCTGAGATAAACAAATAATAGTTAGGGCAATTATTCTCAGTGGATTGATGTTTTAAGTCTTAAGTGGTGTTCCACAAGGTTCAGTTTTAGGGAGATTGTTTAATATTTTTATTGATGATAGTAGTGCGAGTATTTCTGGGAACTTGTTAAAATCATGGTGAGTTGTTGACATGGAATAACTAGTTTGAATTTAAAATTTTCATTTCACACAAACATTTTTTTGCAAACAAAACGTCCCCCCCTCCCCATTAGAGAGTCTTTCCTCCATCTCGGGAAATTTCTGAGTGCAACTACAGGCCACCATGAGTCAGAAATTTATATCAGTGTTGATAAATTATTAATTCTTGAATTATTTTTTGTTTTATACATTTAAAAGCATATTTTTTAAGTTTTCTAAGGTTTTTTGTAACCTATTAAAAGGAAAATAAAAATAGAGAAACTTTCAAGAACTCTAGGGACCATTTAACTCCAGGGACTTGCTTGGATATAGTATCTTGGCAATTAAAATTTTGATTGCACAGTTAACTCAGCCAGTGGTGTAGTTGAGGAGTAACGCAGGGGGCCAGCGTCCCCTCACATTTTAATTTTAACACAAGATTCCCCCCCCCCCCCAATATTTGTCAGCAACTAATGTTCCAATCTGTAAGCACCCCTCAGCTTTTTTCCAAGGATTATACCACTGATTTCAGCCCATGATATCTAACATAAATTATACTTGCATTAAAATACAAAGACCTAGACACTGATACTGTTGTATTTACATACAAACACATTCTAAAAAATGTTGTAAACACATACATAATAAGAGTAATTTCAAACTGTCAAGCAGCGTTGGCAACTTTTGGCCATAGGCGGGAAAAAAAAACATCTTGGGAAATATTGGTTTTTGCCACCTAAGTGGCAAAAATAGAATTCACTGTGTCCATTTAATTTTTTTCTTCCCGCTAATACACTAAAACACTAAACAAAATAAACTCTATTAAAAATATACAGTCCATGAAAAAATGCTCAATTTCATAATAAATACACTCTATATACAAAATTTATAGCAAATAAATAAATATTAATGCACTGTTAATTTTGTTTCTATAAAGTTGCTTTTCCAGTTTATACAGGGACATAACTAAGTCATTTTCCAACAGCTCCCTAGTTACGTCCCTGTTTAAGATTATTAAGTATTTTTGCCATTTTCGCTGTTTTTTCCCTGTTTTTGCCAGTGTTATGGCAAAAATTCCATTTTTGACGGTGAAAATACCATCTCTGCTGTCAAGTAATATTTATACCAGTAGTTGCTGCTCTTATTTTTCAAATATCATATGATTTTGAATACCAGCTGCCAACCACCCCCAAATGTAACAAGCTTCCCTATTAAGGGTACAATTTTGGGAAAAAATAGTGAAATAAAAAACGTATATTGCTCAATTTCTGTGCTACTAAAACATTAAACATCTGAAAACAGCTCAAAAAGGCTTCTGATTTAAATTTTCATCACAAATCCTCGAGTAAGACCCACACCCCAACTTACAAACCTGTTTTCTCCAAAAAGCGTGCAGGAGGTAAATATTTGGATTACTATATAATAAATATTAAGTGCAAATAAAATGTTCTGTGAATATTATATGAAGGTTTTCAAAAATTTGAAGGGCTGAATAATAAGCCTCTAAAGTAAAGTTAAATAATGGAATAAAATATCAAATTGCAATTCAGGTACTCACAAAAAATTCCTACGATCAAAAAAGTATGGCAAAAGTTTGGTGAATTTACAGCAGAGTAATCAAGTTATAACTAAAATATCTTCTCAAGGTTACACGAAGTCACATGTGTTTGAAGGATGGTTTTCTGCAAAAAATTGCCTTGTTTGGCACTCTTGGCTTCATTTAATGAAAATGGTCGAAGGAATTTTCCGAAAGCACCACAATCAATAAATATGGGAAAGAAAGAATTGGAAAATCATTAATGAAAAATTGTGCAATTACACTTAAAAAAATGTATGGGCATATAACATTACATAACTTTCAAATTTTTTGAACATTAGTTTAAAAATAGAGTCTACTGTATTCACTTAACTAACTAACGACATAATTCCTGATCACCATGTTTCTGGAGCAAAGGATTGCCTGGATAACTACAGTTATCCAATTATAAATTGCTATTTCGTAATTAAGCAACTTTTAAACCAGTGGTGTAGATGAAGGGCATGGTAGCCCAGTAGTTAGGATGTCGGACTTCCACATATAAGGTCGCATGTTCGATACCCGCTGAAAAAACACCATCAGGGTCGGATTTAGCCATTGAGCGACTCCTTGCAAAAGTAAAAAATTGCTCCCTTACGCAACTACAATGTAAAGATCCCAAATAAATAATAAAAATATATACTTACATATATATATACTATAGAATCTTTTTTATATTTGAGTGTCCAATGAATGAGTGTGATTCAATAATTAACATAAATAATCAAAATAACTTTTCATTTAAAATATTTCTTTTAAAAAACACTTAACAAAAATACAATTCCAGAAGATTTTTTTCCGCACTTTTAGTTCGGTATATTCTTTATTTAATTCTGAAACGTCTAAACTATTACGGAGTTCAAACTCAATTCCTAACACAGCTAGGTCAGACGATCTTGACTGAGATGTTGTCGTTAATAAATAAGTCTTGATTATTTTTAGTTTTGAAAAACTATGTTCCCCAGTTGCTACACTTATCAGTAGAGTTAGTATTATTCTGTGAGCAACAGTCAACTTAGGAGCAAAATTCATTCTTGTTATGTATTTTAACACTTCCAAAGGTGGAAGGTCATTTTCTAAGAGGGAACATACCACTGATAGTTCCTCACACAGTTCAAACTGTTTATGTCTGATGAATCCCCATCTGTTAAATGGTCTCCAGATCATTGCAGTACATCAGAATTTGAGAACTAGCACCTTTTAGTTCACATATATGTGATACAGAAAAGAAAAATAGTTGTCGTGATGTTGTAGCTGTGAAAATCTTTGCTCCAAAGAATTAATGACAGTGTCAACAAGATTATATAAAAAAATCGATTCTGTATTTTTCCGATTGTATTTTTTGTCAACAAGCTCTGTGTCTTGGTGCTGATTCAAAGCTTGTATTCACATTTATTTTGGATGCCATTTCTTTAGCATCATCAAGGATGGAGTCCAAATGATCTTCCGATCTCAAATCTCTAATAAACTGTTTGGAACTTTCTGAATTTTTTACAGGCAATGCGATCGATGTTTTTCCCTAGCCTATTATTACTGATGGGATTGTGATATGGTCTAATACTTTATACCATATCATGACAGAGCAAAGAAATTTGTATTGCTTTATTTGCATCAATAATCCATATGCTTCATCGCTCATTAAGCTAGATTGTTATCTTCACAAATGCTAAACAATGCATCATATGTATTTGGCCAATTTGATATCTCAACGGCTTTATGTCATCAATGCGGCTTTCTCACCTAGTGTGGCTGAGAGGTTTTAATGTAAGTTCTTCAATGTGCTTCAAAAGAATTGACCATCTAAAAGTCAATGAAAAAAATCTATGGTAAGGCAAAAGTAAAAAAAGGCACGGCACGAAACTTGAAGCACCTTCTACTGATAATAAAGAACATACAGCACTGATGGTATGAATTGATAACTGCCTCCTTTTTTAAATGAGTTTAAATCGTAATAACTAGATGAACGCTACAGAAAGTGCAAAAGTTGCCAACCTTTGAGGGCTTATAAGCTTAGAGTTAAGAAATATGGTATTAAAATCAGTATAAGGAAACTCCTGCTAACGGACACCCTTTTTAGATTGACTGTTTTTAATTCCCCGCCAGCAAAGAATTGAGCCTAAAAAACCCCCTGTTTCTCGGACACCTCTCTATTATGGACAAATATCCTTGTTCCACCGGTGTTCGCTACAAAAATTTACTGCATTAATATGCAACAATATAAATAATTTTAAAAATATTATTTAAAGCACTACAACTTGTAACAATAATAAGCAAAAGGAAGAGACAATAAATGGCATAAATTTTTGGTTTTTTAAAAAATATTTAATGGTAATTTATATTGAAGAAAAAACGGGAATTCATTTTAAAACTTTACTACTTACCATGATATTAAAAATTGGGAAATTGAAGTTTTGATTTTTCTGAAATGAATTATTTGATTAACAATTATTAAAAATTTTTCATCAAATTTGCTTCTTCATATTGCAATTTTGAAGAGCTTTATAGTTTACTTTGAGTATAACTCGTAATTGATGGTGCTCATTGAAAATTGCTCAAAATGTATATCAAAATTTTACTAATGACAAATAAAAGCAAAAAAGATGTGAACGAAAAAGTACAATTTTTACGCATAATAATTACTTTTCTTTCTTTTTTTTTTTTTTTTTTTACAATTCATTTATTTGTGAGGCAGACAACTGGGTTTATATCAGTGGCTCCCAACCAGCAGATGTCTGAGGATCATTCCGCCTGTAAGTGAATTACCACGAACCACATATTACATTCTTACATTCATCTTATTAGTTGCATCAAAGGTGATTAAATACAACCTTTTTCTGAAACAAGCTCTCATTATTAATTAAAAAACTATCATAATTGCCAGTATTACATAAATATAAAAATGGTAATTTTCTGCATGTGGTGGCACACTGTATGGCACATAAAGTAAAAAATATGTTAACGGTAAATTGTTGTTTAGGAAAATAAAGAGAGATTGCTTTAACTTCACAAACCAGCTGTCAGTGAACATGGTAACAATCCGCGCCTTCACTGTATAGTTGCATGTCCATAGAAACTTATGATTGTGTCACGGTATGGTCTAATGTTCAAGGCAATTCAATACATATCTGGTATTCATCAGGACATCTGTATTTACTTAATCTTGTTCAATGAAAATCATAATTTTGAGTTAATCACTGGAAAACATTGCTGTTTTCATAAGTAATTACCAGACTCTCTGGCTCTCACCTCAGAGTCTATCTCGGACCACCTTTGGTCCGCGGACCACTGGTTGGAAAGCACTGGTTTACATGGACAATGCATAATTTTAAGGTCTTACATGTGTTATATAAAAAAAGAGAAAGAAAGAAAAGAAAAAGTTTGTCGCAAGTTAGAATACTTGATTTACTATGAATATAACTTTAATAGTACATTCTAAAGATTTCAATTACAATCGCTAGAATCAATTGTGAACATAATTAAACAATTAATACATTTTAAAGAATATATTTGTAATTAGATTTTATTTTGCAGTTAGGTTGTTTCTTATCATTTAAAATAAATATTATTTCTACAGATAATACTATTTTTTAACCGACTTCCTACTAAGGTCCAAAAGGTTACAAGTTCAAAAACGCTATGTATGTTTTTCTTTTGCTTGTTTGTTAGTTCATCGATAACCTTTCACAGGATAAACCGATTTTGATGATTCTTTTTTCAATTGATCGGGGATGGTTTCCCATAGGTCCCGTGCCTTTGTTTGATCACATTCGATAGCTAGGAAAAAGTTATGGGCGGAAATGCAGTTATTTTTTTGCTTTTTCATCCATAACGTTTGATTAAATGAACGAATTTTAATGATTTTTTTTAAAAAATCGATAGAGGGTCATCTAACTTAAATATTGTTCATTCATTTCGACTACAATTGTTCTTTAAAAATAACGTTATGAATGAAAAATAAGTATTTTTCTTTTAATTGGAGAGGCTTGCCTTTGATATTCATTTCATTGTCAGGGAAAATATTAATAGATCTAACATAAAACTCATTGATAAAATGAGCTTGTTGCTCATTGCTAATTAATACTATTAAAAGCAACTTAAATAACAGTTTGAGTAAAAGCTTCGCTGAAACAAAAAATAAATTCTTCCAGTTAATAAGTTCGATTTTTAAAAATAAACTTTAAAAGGGAATTTATCATACAAATTAGTTTTTAGCGCCAGTCATTCAAAGTGGGTGTAAGCTTTTATATTTTTTCAATAAAAAAAGAGTATATAAAAAATGTATCTACACTAAAAAAAATAATAATTTTTATAAAAAAATAGAACCGACTTCAAATTAAAAATTGCGCTAAACAGTAAAAAATAAGCTCATTATTTCAACAACATTGATACAACTTTTAAACATAGTTTCAGAAGTCGGTGCAAAACTACTTAAATAAAAGAAAAGAATGACTGAAACTGTAAAATCTATCCATATCACTTGAATATAATGAAAAATATTCAGTAAGATTTAGAGAATGGAAAAAAATTCTTTAAACTTTGATAAATTCCCTTGTCAACAAAAATTAAGAATGCAAATGTATGATATTGCAGTAACGGACCAAAAGGACACATAAATTACATCCCAATTTAATGTAATCATAAAAAACCACACAAATGACTTGATTAAAAAACTTGTCATGCAACAAAATGAACCTAAATAGAATTTCAAAGAAAAAATTATAATATTTTTAGAACTTTAAAACGTGCTATTTTTCTTAATCATAATATCATACATTTGTATTCTTAATTTTTGTTGACAAGAGAATTTATCAAAGATTTAGGAATTTTTTTCCATTCTCTAAATCTTACTGAAAATTTTTCATTATACATAAGTGATATGGCTAGATTTTACAGTTTCAGTCATTCTTTTCTTTTATTTAATTAGTTTTGCACCAACTTCTGAAACTATGTACGGTTTTTTTATTATTACTGGAACCCTATCTTGTTTTGTTCCCACTACACTTGACGCCTTAACTGTTTTGCGCTTTGGGGCAGGAAGAGCGATGCAGCTGCTGCATCACCTTGAATTAGGTTTTTTAAAGTTGCGGTACATGAGATTACTTAGATTGCTGTTTTTTATATATAAATGTTTTGTTTTTACATTAATTTTCTCATTTATTCAAACACTCTATTGTAGCTTTCCCCCGCTACAATGGAGATCCTCTTTTTTACTTTTCGTTGATTTTGCGCCCCGTTGATTCATTTGGCGAAATTTGGCAATTTTGCACCCTCTGGATTTTTTCACTCCGTGCAGGGGTACGGACAGATGGAGTATTCGTCTCGCCCTGCCACCATGTACACTTGGGGATACGTACGTTTAAAATCCGTGGACCCCACTACCAGATGCAGGGCATCCCTAAGGTCTAGTGCTAACAGGGAAGGACGTTGGAGGAGAAAAGTGGTGTACATAAGAGGGGATGAGAGAGTATGGTGTCCCTCCTGCTTTTTACGTTAACTCAAGTGTCCCCCCAACCCTTATAAACTCAAGCACTCCCCAAATTTTTATGTCTGTTGGTATCTCTCGACTTCCCCCCCCCCCCTCGCCAGTAGTAACACCAGTTGTTACTTTCCTGCCATTTCAAAGATGAGTCGCAAAGATCCTTTTCCGTCTACTAAAAATAAATATATTATCTTACTTTCTCTTAATTTTATTTATAAGCAGCTTTAAGTTCTTCCTGGCTTTTTCTGATTTACTATATGAACATTAAAAATAATTTTAAAGAATTATATCATCAAATGCTGCCGCATAACATCACGTGTCGATCCAGCATTTTTAACATCTGTTTTTACTGATTGGCATTTTGTGAAGGGACCAAAAGCGAACCCGAATTTCCTGTGGCTCGACCCCTGAGCATGGGATAACTGATCACTAGAAATTCTTGATCACTGATTATGGGACAATTGGCATCATACATGGCTGAGAACTGGATTACAAATGTTGATAGCTGGAAAATTTCTTTGAATTAAAAACAACTGGAATTTTTAAATAAAAATTTTGTACATTCCTAAACAATTTCGAGGAAATTTTATGAGAAAATATAGTTTAAGATGTACAATGTGTTTGCTGTGCTAAATTATATTTTAAGAAGCGATCAACATTCAACAATAAAGCTCTTAACTGGCTGATTTACTAGGGCGTTTACTGCACTTGTTTAATCAATTATAAACAACAGGGGCGGCCCCAGCTTGGGGGCTTCCCCCTGGGGGGGAAATTTTAATAGTTTGTCGGGAAATCTCTTTGTAATAGCATTTGGCATACATGATAAACATTTTTTTCGAGGAAGAAATCAGAAAAAAATTTAAAGAAAAAGTAAAACTTTTTTGCGTCGATTTAGAACCCTGCAATTTCGCCCAAGTTCACCCTGCAGTTTTGCCAGTATCCTCGAAAATACCATCCTGCCATATAGCTGTTCAATAAACTTTGTATTCAGTTGCACCAATTAAAAATAAGGCGATGAAAGAATTAAAATAAAACACGGATTAATATTATTTCTTTAAAAGTTGGTTAAATAGAATAGTATTGATGGTGAATTTTTTATTCTTTTTCAGATAACTATAAAGATTTTCCTTTCCTTTTTATGCAACAAATGCTAATTATGTTTTAATTTATTTTCAAGAACATTTCAAAAGTTCCTACTTTTCTTAAACCTATTGCATTATTTTGTGTGTGTGCAAATGTTTGTCTGTCCCCAAGCCCATCCTTTCAAAAAAAATTTGTGGGTATGTATTCAATGCATATTATATTTAAAAGCAACAAAATACATGCATCAATACATTGCATTTATAAAAGTTGGGGGGGAGGGGAATCACCACACTTAAATGAGGGACTTGCTGTCCCCTTTCGGAAAATCTCTGGCGTCACCTCTGATTATAAAAACAAAATTTTTATTTTCCTGTGCACTTTTTCTGGCTATCTTAAGACATAAGTTCATTTTCAATGAACCAAATTTATCACAGGATTTTTTTTCTTAATAAAAATTTCTAATTAAAAAAAGGTTTACCATTTAAGAGGGTTATTTGTTTATGAACAAATTGTTGCTTTTAGTTTCAATAGAGCAAAAAACCACAATCATACAAAGAGAAACATTTTTAAAAAGTTCAAAAAAGTTGAGAAATTAATTAATCCAGGAAAGAAACAATAACATCAGTATTAAAGATTATGATGGTGAATAACTTCAAGAAATATTTAACCACAGATTATCATTGTAAACAACTATAAATAAAGGCGAAGAAGCCACAAAAAATTAAATAGAAAGAATAATAGTAATATTTACACGTAAATAAAGCAGTAAAACAAAAAACACAGTTGCGATTCATCAATGTATTTGTAAATTTTAAAGTACACCAACAACTACAACCAAAAATAATTCAAGAAAACGGAAAAGAATATTATAATACAACACTTACAATAATGCAAACAAGAGGAATAATCATTCTTCTATAATACTTTATTGCATTAAAGTGTTTCTGTAATAAACGAAACTCATCAAAAATTCAATACAAAACGGGAACATAAGGAATGATGTTAAAGTGTAAAATATAATTATATGAAGTGAAACAAAACAAAATACACATATCAAATGTTACTCGTATGTTTTGAAATTAATCAGTACCTCTAACGAACACGAATAAAAGTTAATCCTATTTTTCTTACCTTCCATGAACCCAATATTGTTTTGACTACACTCCCTTCCCAGCAGCAACGAATGAAGGTAAATCACCTAAAATATAATACGCGCATTCTAAAATTGTCCTCGCACCTCTGAGTATTCCTTGCGGAACCTCAGCCAAGGATTTCTTATGGAACCCCTGACGCTGCAATTTGCACTCCTTTACGGAACTCCGTATTCTATTCCGCCTATTCCCCTCCCGTTCCAGTAGAACTTCCTTTCTACTTCTGGAACTCCCCTTGTGGAACTTCTTTCATCTGCTACCAGTTGCTCCACTGCTGAAGCTTCCTCTTTGTGCGCTCGCGATCTACTTTCCCATTCCTATCCTCGAGCTCGGCCACGACCTGAGCAAGAGGACGCACATAAATTATATATGTGTTATTTATGTCAATCGAATTGAACATCACTGACTCAATACTTATTCACATCCATTTACACCACTGACTGGTAGCTAAAGTATTTTTAGCATTCAGTTGTCTTTTTCATAAATGATACAAGCTATGATTGTATCATTTATGAAAAACAAGCTGCGCTTGCATAAACAGAC
Organism: Octonoba sinensis; assembly: GCA_038502835.1. Taxonomy (NCBI): domain Eukaryota; kingdom Metazoa; phylum Arthropoda; class Arachnida; order Araneae; family Uloboridae; genus Octonoba; species Octonoba sinensis. The sequence goes on along the minus strand of CM076598.1, from coordinate 209,598,857 downwards.
ACAAAGAATTACAATAAACGAACTTATGGTTTAATATTCAGTATTTTTATGGACAATGTTTATTTTATCGTTATCATTATCACAGGCAGATGGCAGCATATACAACTAAGTTGGATTCTTACTTAAACCACGCCTCCTACTGATGTTTTCAATGACACAACTATTTCTAGATGGCACTATCGCTATTCTTCTGTTTCTTTTCTCAAACTCAATTTCGTTCTTTCTTCTTTTCGTTTCTTTCTTATCTCAAAACTCAAGAGGAAGAGAAGTAGAGTCATCTAAAAATCATAATGTCATGGGCCACGTTAGAAGGAGGCGTGGCTAAACCCACTTACAAGGTAGGATCAATCAAAATGCACCCGATTCAGACAATTTTTTGTATGTAGCGCCATCTTGTGATAAAAAATGCAACTGTTCAAATTCCTGAGGTTCCAATTTGCTTAAATTATATGCCTCTACGCGGTGACGAAACCAGGGTTTCTTCTGAGACGAAGGGTCTGTTCTCAACGGTTTGAACTGCAATTTTTTTGCACAAATTAATGTCGACAGTTATTGCTGCACGACATTGCATCACGGAATTTTAGGGTACAAGAACTATACCCATGAACGATCGTGCTTCGTTTGCAAATCTACGGATCCCAACCGTTATAGCAATTTGTTCAAAAAAAAAAAAAAAGCGAAATACGCATGCATGCATTATGTAAGTGAGTCTTGATAATACTAGTAACTATTATAATAAAAACCAGGAATAGTAACGAGCATGCCGAAATAAGTTTAATAATGAGAAACAATTTAATTATTATGATTATTGTTATTTGTCATTCTCGTTCTCGCATATATGGAATTATTTTTTTCTTTCAATCCCTTGTTATAACAATTGGGATCTACAATATTTTTGACGGGCGCTTACGAAAATACCTCACAGCAAAAGTTAAGTTGGTTTCTTTCCTTATTCACTTATTTATTTAAAAATGAATGGTTAATCTATAGCGGTTGGGATCCGTAAAAATGCATTTCTGTTAGTCAACGGTGTGCTGATTGATTAAATGCTACAAACATACCGACGATATCATAATAACATCGAACGTTAAGCATTTGACACCGCAAATGAGGGGAGACGGTGACAAGCTAATTAACTAGTAGGTCAAGTTTTTCGACTTGACATATTACTTAAACATTCATTTTTTAAACAAAGATTTAGCTACGTGATCAGTTAGTTGAACATCTGGTGACTGCATCCTTAGCCCACCCCCTGCCAACTAGTATGAAGTGTGGGGTCCTTTTCGAGTGATCTGCTAGCTTGGGAAACAAAAGGGAACTCATTGACCCATTCGGCAGCCGAGACCGTGACTTGTCCCAGAGTTTGGGACAACAAGTCAAAAGGCCTATGAGTCAAGAACTTTTAGACAACCAGTTCGAGGGTAGTTGATCGCTTGTAAGAATAATGTGAATTCTGTTATAGTTTGCTTTCGAGAACGCACTTTGTTTTTGCCACATTCATTCATTTCCCGCTAACTTTTTCGCGGATCCCAATCGTTATAGCAAAAAGGCATCGTAAGGAGGCCTTAAACTCCACTTCTGCAGGATACCCTGATTGGCTACTGCAAATGTGTGGGGTTGCCTTCAAAATTTCCGGCAAAAGTGTGCTGGCGAGCGAAATAGGCCGAAATTTGGATATGTTTATTTTTTATAAAGCACCATGTTGAAAATTATTTTTTCATGTTTTTTTCTCTATGCGACAAATTCTTGGTGAAATTAAGCGGTGTGAAAATTCATATTATTCTACTCTCTCAATGTTTATTAACGATAAACATGCTATTTAATCAATTTTCTGCTCTAGTGTTGTAAAATATGCAAGGAACTATAAAAAAGAACGAATAATACAAAATTTTTACCACCTTTTTAACGAAGTTAACTTTCATAGAGACAAAAGGACAAAATATAAAATTTCTAGAAAAAATCGCGTTCACGTATTCCAATTTTTATTTATTCTTTTTTCATTTATTTTGATATTATTATTTGATTTTTTTTTAATAATGCAATTGGAGATTTTAAGAATACAGAAAAAATATCCGTGAGAAGTCTTCCGCACTGGACCTCGAAAAGAATAAATAAAGGGCAGATTTTTTTTCCAAAATGATAGAAATTTACGATATTTAAAAAGTAACGAAAAGGTTCGAGGAGGGAGGGGGGGGGGGGATGGAGGATTAAGGAATGGGTATTTAAATTTTTTTTGTCGGATGTCTTTGCATCTATTTAAGCTCACATTCTTTTTTTCATGAAAAAAGGAATTCCTTCACGTGAATGAAATTTTGTGCATAACGTTGTTTAGCTTATTTTATATTTTTCCCACAACAGGTTATTTTTTTAGTGATTAAAGAATGGTTTAAAATAAAGTTTACTTTTCTTCGATATTCTTCTTCAAAAACTTCTTTTTGTTACTAATTTGAAACTTCTGGGAAATTATTATTTATTTTAAAATACCCCACAGCCTCTGGTCTAAAATTTAGCAATAAATTAATACTTATATTAAAATATGTATTTATGCACAGGTTTTAAATACCCCGCAGATAAATCAAATATACAAAATCTGTATTAATCAATTTTACATTTGAAATCTTCCAGAATCTCTGGGTTGTTATAGGTACTAAAAATATTTAATAAAATCCTCGGAAAGATTAGAAAATAAATTTCGCAAAAAATTTGAAAGTCCCTTTTTATATGCTACATTGTTGTTTAATCTGTAAAAGAGAATGTTCTTTGGAATTTAACACGTTTCACGCAGGAAAATAAAGCAATTTAGCATTAATGTTTAAGTAAAGTAACACAAAATTAACAAAACTATATGTTGTTCCCATTAATTCAAATAAAAAATAACTTATTCGAAACATGGGGGCCCCCACAAAAACTGATAGAAGCCTTTGCTCTCCACTCCCAGCTTCAGAATATTCTGCAGTATAATTCTATTTTGAAAAAATTATAAAAATGCGGAGAAAAAAGAAAAAGGCATGAAGAAAAAACAAATAATTGCGTAAATTTATTTTTCATTAATAACTTAATAATTAATGCTCTTGTAAATTGAAGAACAAGATCTGTGATTATAAAAAAATGATTAATTAAATTTATTTTTCACTAAGAACTTTCAATTAATTGGTTTGTAAATTAAATAACTAGAATTACCAAAACTGAAACTAAAAATCCTTGCTCTCACTTCTGGAAAATATTAGTTGAGAAAAATGAATCAAAAGTTGCGATGCATTCTGACATTCATTACTCATTATATGAAATATGTAACAGCGCACTGGGGGGGGGGGGGTATAACCACGATAAGGGGGGGAGTTGGGGATAACCCCCTGGAATGGTGAAGATTGTCTAGAATTTGACGAAATTTTCCTGTAAAACAATAAAAGTAGCTCACTTCCTCCGAAGAAACCACAATGAAATGGTGAAGATTTTCCAGAATTTGACAAATTTTTCCTGTAAAAGAAGAAAGAAATTAGCTCACTTTTCCTGAAGAACCCCCTCCCCCCAGTGGTGTAACTAAAGGGGCCACCCGTTCAGGGGAGACACCCACCCACGACGGAAAAAAAAGAGCCCTTAAAAGCTCCATTAAACAAAGCAAATACCTCAAATTGGATAGTTTTTTCTATCAATCTCTTTCTATTTTCAACATGGAAAAGTGTTTCCTTTCAAAAATATATTCAACGTGTTTTTAACTGTTAAACACACCATTGCCGTCAACAAATACCTTAAATATTATGACGCCGATGATAAGAATGGCATTCCCCCCTCCCCTCTTCTCTTCTGCTTCGAAGTTGCTATGATTTTTTTAATGTATTGCATCACAATGCATAATTCGCGCTTACATATTTTTTTTTTGTTTAATCTTGTCCATGGGGTGACACCATCAATAACCGCCCCGGGTGTCACCCTTGCTACCTACGCCACTGTAACAGAGGGTACTGTAGTAACAAGGTCAAAGTGATTTAAGAATGGGTTACACTAACATTGGAAATAAATATACTTATATATATATAGGAATAAGAGAAGAGCAAATTGAAACAAAATAATTGCTGTTTAAAATACCTACAATTTTATATAAGGAAAAAATAGGAATGCAACCGCAATATTCAGTATAAGAGATCGCGGGAAATTTGCCCCATTTATTATTGTGGTCATTCCATGTCAAGTGATCTAAAATTTGAGAGAAAATTTACCTCACCTTTTTTGATTTTTTTCAAATTTGGCTTATCAACTGCAACCCTCAAGGTAATTAAAAATCCAAATTTTTAGATTTTTATCTTGTTTAGTTTTTTAGTTATCAGGCTTTGATTTTGTAAAAAACTCAAATTTTTACATGTATTGTCAGGATAGGCCTAGGCCAGCAAACCTACGGGGCCTACGTGACAAGACGAAGGGGTCCACACGACAGGAAATGGTGCACGTGTGTCCCCTTGCCCTCAATGTCGGCCTAAGGTCAGGCACCCCCTATATAAGCTGCTCTCAAAAGCGGGGGCGGGGAGATCGACTTTCGCTTGCCTACGAGGTTGCGGTCGGATGAGCAGGAGATCTTCGAATGCTGGACAGGGAGGAGTTGCGCCCATCCAGACGGAACGTAACGGGAGAGCTGGTGCCCGTAAGAAATACCAAAGAACTGTAGTCGTAACGGGAGAGCTTGTGCCCGTAGCTTTGAAACATCTAAGAACTCAATGATGTGGAAATGGAACCACTAAATAATATGTAAATAGGCAGCGAAGTGAATAAATGTAAATAAAGAAAATAGCCAAGAAACCTAACTTGTATACTTCAACACAAAACCAGGGTTGGTTCGATTTTGCCCAACCCGGAAAAACCCGGGTGGGTTTTTTCAAAAAAACCCAGTTGAAAAAAACCCAAGCGGGTTTTTTCAAAATTGTTGCTTAAAATTATATTTTACCTAAGTAAACTGATAAAAATACTGATTTAGACCAAATATAATGCATACTTTATACATCATATGTCATGGGTATAAAATTTTGAGGGTTAGCTCAAAAACAAAAACCAACTTGATAAAACCCACAGGTGAGTTTTTTCAAAATTCTTGTTCAAAATTGAACTTCACTTACGTAAACAAATAAAAATACTGATTTTGACCAAACATTACACATACTTTCAGAATACATAATACATACATTATATGTAATGTCTAAAAATTTTTGCGAACTGGATAAAAAATAAAAACCCACTGGTGGATTTTTTCAAAATTTCTTGTTTAAAATTGAACTTTACTTACGTAAACCAATTAAAATACCTATTTTGACCAAACATAACAACATACTTTCATATATACCTTATGTGTCATGGGTGTAAAATTTTGAGGGTTGACTCAATAATAAGAACCCACTTAAAAAACCCTACAGGTGGATTTTTTCAAACTTCATGCTCAAAATTGAGCTCCACGTATGTAAACAGAAAAAAAAACCCGACTTGAACTAAATATATTTTTATCATGGGTAAAAACTCAAAAATGCTGGATGGGTTTGAAATTGTTCTACATAATCAAAATAAATTTCATTCCCACAAAAAATTCTCTATTAAAAAAAGTATAGAAACAAATGCCCAAAAGAAAGAATATATCAGAATTTCACTCAAAATGATAGATATGTATTAAGAGAAACTAATTTTAAGAAAACAATCTATGGCATCTAACCAAATGCTGGTCAAGGACGCACAAAAATATTTTTGCCTATCAATTTTTATATATTTGACTTGATTTTTTAGCAATGAAAATTGCTAAAAATTATACGTCCCGGGGGACACATGATAATTTTTTTTTGCGTTTCCACCTCCAATGTTTGAGTGTTTGACGTACTATAGCGCGTCCGCGGCATCGATGCATGTAAGAGATTGCAGTAATTTTGAAAGTAATTAGCGTAAACTCCTTTAAACATAAAATAATTGCAATTAACTAGACTTAAAAATAACTTGTTTCTTAAACCCTTTGATGGGATTTTATTGAACACTAAAAATAGAATAAACAAGGGGCAAAGTAATCGACTTTTAAAAAGTTAATTTATAGTTGTAAAGGACAGAATGGAATAATTAATATTTAAAAGGCAATTATTTTGTATTTTTCAATTTTTTTTAAAATTAAAACATAAAATGTTCTTAAAAGAAATATATAATATTTATTCTTTTTCACTTTAATTAATACCATTATGGGTAGGCAACCTCTCACAAATAAAAATAAAGAAAACCTTAAATTTTTGAAAAAACCCAATAAAGCCCAAAAAAACCAATAAAACTCGAAAAAACCCACTGGGTTGGGTTTTTCTGAAAAAACCCGGGTTTTTTCCGACCCTGCACAAAACAGACCATAACTCATCAACAAATAGAGATAAAAAGTTCTAGTAAAAAGCATTTTGAAGTATATTAAATGCAGTTTTATATGATATGCATCATGACAAATTTTATAAAAATTTTAAATTTTAAAAAATAACCTTAAACTCCACTGCCCCACCACTTCCCCTTTGTGCGCTCTCGATCTACTTTAATATTCCTATCCTCTAGCCTGAGCAACAGGACGCATTAAAATTGTGTTACTTATGTCAATCAAACAAATCCACTGAACATCATCATCATCATCACCTAGATTTGCAGATGGGCGATCAGGCCCCGAAGGGGCCTTTTACCCGGATACCCTTTGGGAGGAGTCTATGGGTATGGTCATCAAGTGCCCGAAGGCATACATCTTCGTCCCCGAAGGGCAGAGAGGGGAAAGGTAGGAGAAAAAAGATGAGCCGGAGCTCGGTGAAACAAAGATCATCATTTCCTCTCGTTTTCGTACTCTTGAAGGGCTTTCTTCAGAAGAGTCAGGAAGTCACTTGGTCGTTTGTGGTTGGGGGCTTGCATCTGAGTAGGGCACTTTCTGGCTGGCGCCTTTTTCTTGGCAGCTCGGTTCTGGGGGTGTCTTGGGCAGTCTAAACTCGTCGCCGGGTGCGCTGCCTGGCAATTTGCGCACTTCGATGGGCCTTCTTTTTGTTGACAGTCCTTGGAGCGGTGGCTGCCTGCGCAGTATTTGCATCGCTCTCTGATGTTGCATGCGTAGGAGTTGTGACCCCACCGCTGACACCTGAAGCATTGGGTGGGGCCATTTCTGCGTCTCATTTTTTCCGTCTTGACGACGAAACCGTCTACAGTGAGGGGTTCTCTGAATATTTTCAAGTTTTCTTCAGTGTGCGGCAATTGCACGCAGAATATGGGCATAGGTCCATTTTTCCCGCGGAATTGCTTCATCTGGAGAGGCTTCCTGTCTTGTGCTGCTAATTCTTTTTAGAGGGTTTTGGTATCAAAGTTGGTTGGGAGTCCCTTTAGAATAACTTTGATGGGCGGGCATTGGTCGAGCCTTGGGCCGTAGTACTCCTTTTTGCACTCTTCGGCATAGCGGATGACCGCTAGGTGTCCGTCTTCAGAAGAGGGGTACACTTTTACTTCGTCTTTAACAAGCTTAATTTCATAGTTTTCATTGTGTTTTTCCTTTATCTTAGTTAATGCGAGAGCTGGATTACCTTCGTCTATGATGACTACTGGTCTTCTCTCCAAATTTTTGGGGGGAGGCTTCTTATCCTTTTCGTTGAGTGCTTCGGTGAGTCTGCGTACCTCGGAACGTAGCTTAACGCATTCCTTTTCATTCTTTTCAAGTTTAAGGTGGGAGATTTGATCCTTATAATCGTCTTCCGCTTCATAGGTAGCAAGCCTGGTGCTGACCTTGACCAGGGCGTTAGCGAGGCTGCAATAGATTTGGAAATCGTACAGGTTGGTTTCATTCCCTTCATGTGCGTAGTCTCGGAACCAAGCTAACTTGACTGTGATTACCGCTTTGAGCATCAATAAGGCTGTGGCACTACTCTCTTTTTCGATTCGACTTTGCAGACGAGGCCAATCATGTAACTTGGTATCAACCAGTTTTCTTCCAAATGCACAGGTGGCGTAGGAGTAGGAGTCATTTTCCTCGTCCGGTGCGGAGGCCGCATTGACGGGTGTTACCTCGCCGGCCCTGAAAAGGGCCTCGGCACTTCTGTCCACTGGACTCGGGGCTTCCTTCTTTAGTTTCTTCATCTTCGACATCGTTGCTTGGAACGTCTTGTCTCCTACGCGGTTGCCAGGGGAGTCGTATCACACCTTATCAATCCAATCGCCGCTCCGCTGATGTAGTCTACGGTCCTTTCCTCTTTTTCAGCCAGTCTCACCGGATTTTTTTCGCGCCGTCACAACTCTCACTTGTATCCGAACTATGTTACTTTTCTAATTTTCTTTTCAAGTGTTGGGATATGCTTATTACAAAGCTCGTCTGTCACCGAGAATGGCTTGACTCATTCTGATTGTTTTCCCGTTGCCACCCCACCAAACTGATTTGTTGGATCAACCTCTTCTAAAACGGCGATTTTCTATCAAACATTTTAGCCTGATGTTTACACTGCAATATTAAAATGCTTCTCAGCTTTGAATCGCTTGGGACCAAGAGTCTGTATAACTACCATAGGTATCGGAAATGCTTTTTAGAAAGTGAAGACTAACTTCTTAGTTTTTGAATTCATGAAATTCAGATCTTTCGAACAACCTTGAGTAGGAATCCCATCTTTCGGAAGAAATTATCCTGACGAAGTTTTGATTATTCTTCTACTGAACATCATCGGCTCTCAATACTTATTCACATCCATTTTTACCACTGACTGGTAGCTAAAGTATTTTTAACACTCAGTTGTATTTTTCATAAATGATACAAGCTGTACTTGTATAATTTTAAAAAACAAGCTGCGTTTATATAAACAAACACAATAAATTACAATAAACGAACTTATGGTTTTACATACAGTACTTTTATGCACTATGTTTATTTAATCGTTATCATAATCACAGGCAGATGGCAGCATATTCAACTAAGTTGGATTCTTGCTTAAACCACGCCTCCTACTGATGTTTTCAATGACACCATGATTTCTAGATGGCACTATCGCTATTCTTCTGTTTCTTTTCTCAAACTCAATTTCGTTCTTTCTTCTTTTCGTTTCTTTCTTATCTCAAAACTCAAGAGGAAGAGAAGTAGAGTCATCTAAAAATTATAATGTCATGGGCCACGTTAGAAGGAGGCGTGGCTAAACCCACTTACAAGGTAGGATCAATCAAAATGCACCCGATTCAGACAAATTTTTGTATGTAGCGCCATCTTGTGATAAAAAATGCAACTGTTCAAAATCCTGAGGCTCAAAATTGCTTTAATTATATGCCTCTACGCGGTGACGAAACCAGGGTTTCTTCTGAGACGAAGGGTCTGTGGAGTCTCAACGGTTTGAACTGCAATTTTTTTACACAAATTAATGTCGACAGTTATTGCTGCACGCCATTGCATCACGGAATTTTAGGGTACAAGAACTATACACAAGAACGATCGTGCTTCGTTTGCTAATCTACGGATCCCAACCGTTATAGCAATTTGTTCAAGAAAAAAGCGAAATATGCATATGCATTATGTAAGTGGGTCTTGATAATACTATAGTAACTATTATAATAAAAACCAGGAATAGTAACGAGCATGCCGAAAGAAGTTTAATAATGAGAAACAATTTAATTATTATGATTATTGTTATTTGTCATTCTCGTTCTCGCATATATGGAATTATTTTTTTCTTTCAATAACTTGTTATAATAATTGGGATGTACAATTTTTTTGACGTGCGCTTACGAAAATACCTCGCAGCAAAAGTTAAGTTGGTTTCTTTTCTTATTCACTTATTTATTTAAACATGAATGGTTAACTCCCCAAGTAGCATGAGTACGTTTTCAAAACGTAAAAAAAAGGATGTCAAAAGACGTCAATATTTGGTCAAAATGTCTCAACATTAAACGTAAATCCAGACGTTTTCCAATGACATCTTCTAAACGTCAATTGCTGACGTTTCTGATCCGTTTACACGTTTTTAAAACGTCACTTGATGACGTTTTGTAGCCGATAATCGTTTAGGTTTGCGGACGTTTTGAAATCGTCACATGATTGTCGTTATTTAGTCGACACTGCGATGTGGTTTGCATACGTTTTAAAAACGTCATTTTATAACGTTTTTCAGACGACTTTGCTGCTAGGTTGTTCACCTTTTATTTACGTCACGTATCTGCGTTTTGTAGTGGAGTCGCTTTTTACGTTTTATAAATGACAGTAAATCAATTTCTATCGACACAACTTTTTAAACATTGATATCATTTATGAAATCCTCAACCAAGTAGCAGCATTTTTATTACATAAAAAAAACTATTTTATAGTCAATTTTACCTTTTTTTAATGATAATACTTGAAGTCACATTTATTTTAAACGCTGTAAAAAGCAGGCAATTATTTTCCCAGTTTTGGTACAAGATTAAGAAAAAAACTTTTCGACTAGCAAATGCCTCGGGTACTGAATTCAAAAATACTAAAAATAAACCGACCAATAATAACAAAAACATTTCTTTTTATTCAACTGATGCACATAAATATAACACAAAACAGTTTTCACAAAAAAAAAACCTTACAATTCTAACAAACTTTTAGGAAAACTAAAACATACTGTCATGAATAGTTTCAACCTGTTTCGGAGCAGACAGAAGCTTTTGAAAAGCTTCAAGTATAGATCATTGTCAATCAACTAAGACTATAATTAATAAAACATGTCATTAACAACAAAATTATAATTTCCTTTCTAAATAATTCAATTTATTTTTAAAGATTTCATTACAAACACTAATATAATACACAAGCAAGACAAGTTAAAACTTTACTTTTTAAGTTGTTCATTAAAAATTAATGCTACATTAGAAGTTATTTAAAATTGTAAAACATATCATAATCAAGATTTTAATTTTATTACATGTAATTTATGCTTCCAAAGCTTATCCTCACACCAGGTTTTACCTGCTCTTCCTCCAGAAATCAAATTCTCAGAAGAGAAATATGAAAAACTTCACAAGTCATATGTTCTCATTCTCACTGTTTTAGTAACTAAATTAGGATACTAAAACCAACAAAATCATCAATTTTTATTTAACTAACCAATTATGAGAGAAATCAACCAAGTTTTCAAATATTGATCATGGTTAAACAAAGAAATGGGAGCACAATTATATATACTTGCATTAATATAAGAGGGAGAGATTAAACAGTTCATTTTTGCACTGATAATACACTTTCCAATGGAAACAAAGTTGAATTTAGAAACATTAATTAACCGCTTATATTCATTATTTAACAGCCAATAATAAGAATCAGTTTGCAAAACAAATCTGATAAAATTTTGTGCTTTCAATCTTATAACACCTAACTGCATAAATAAATAGAAAACAATTTGTTAAGTATAAAGACATAATGTATAGACACAATTTGTATGTATAAAGACAAAATTTCTTCAAAATTTTACGAATTATTACACTTTTAGATAACAATTTGTTTCTTTTAGTTTATCTTAATGAAGATCAATATTACAAAATTTAAGAAATAAATTGAACATCTTTACAAAGTTTAAATGTGCAGCAAATAGTGTAAAAGCAAAACATTTTGCTTTTTGAATGTATGCAAACTCTTACCAATTTATCTTATTTTTTATTTTATTTTTACACAATATTTCAAAATTCAATAAATATTTAGAATCACAACAAAATTTAAATTCTATGCAGTTGAAAGACATAAACTATAGTTAGTTTTTGTAACCTTTTTGGCAACTTGCTCCCACTCAGGCAAAAAATAAGTGTACAAAAAACATTTTACATTATTTTTAGAAACTTAAATTATTTCAGAAAACAATATAAAAATTTAAATAGAGAATAAAATGGGAAGCAAAATTCATCAGATAATTGCAACTGAAACTGAAAGAGTCTTCAACTTCCTTGACTTTGGCAACCTAAATCCCTCTGCACACTTCCTAAAAATAAAATAAATAATATAAAAGCTGACATATATTTCTCTATTTCAGATGGGAATGAAGTGCAAGTAACATCAGTAAATTTTCTTCTTCAAAAATTAATGATCAATGGATTTTATACCCATAGTGTGGCACAGTCAAGGCCAGCGTTTCTTAAGCTATGTGCCGCGGAACCCTAGGGTTCCACGAAGATCACTCAAGGTTCCATGATATTTCTATTTATTCTTCGATACTACAATAACGTTTGAAATTACTTTTTGAAGAGCATAAGTAATAACAAGAAATTTTTATTTCTGTTGTAAATAATTTGTTTCAAGAACTTTGAATTAAAATCCTAACCTAATATTAAAAACAAGGGAAGTACACACAGTAGAAGTCTACCTTAATGTTTCATGGATGAAAACAATTAAGCAACAACGCTGGTCTAGGCCATGCAGCAGGTGGTGTTTACCTTTGGCAATCAGTAACTTTAGACTTTCATTAAATAGTTGTTTTAATTGCAACATTTATTAATTAACAAAATGAAGGTATTCAATAATGCCCCAATATTAATTTAATTATTTAAGTCCCTATTAAATTATAGACCTCACTGCACATTATTTATGATACAATAACTATTTTTGCGATTGGTCCATTTTTTTCATTGCTGCATTGGTTCTTTCCAGTTTTTGAAACCGTCCTACCAAAAGTACCCTTTTGTTGACAAAAATACCAATTCTGAAAATGACACACTTAAATTGTTTTAGAAAGAACTAAAATCATTTTTCAAATTTTGCATCATACACTAAAGGATTTTTAATGACAAGCTTTCTTAAATAAACAAGTTTTTTCTAATGTCCACATCAATGAATAGATATTAGAATATATTTTTATCAAAACACTTATTTACAAAATAAATAAATAAAACAAAAAAATTAAAAATGATCATCATAATAGATTAAAATTCAAAAAAAAAAAAAAAATTAGTTTTATAAAAAACTTATATCTGAAATATTTGGTAGAATAAAAAATTATAACAAAAGCCCTCCCCCCCCCCAACCAAAAAAGAAACAAAACACATCAGTTTAAAAAATCAAAAACAATTCATTAGTACTACCATCAGAATTTTTGTCATTGCCATTTTCCTATGTTAATGATAACACAGTCAACTTTACAACAAATAAAATAAGGGATAGGCACAATAATAATCTTGCTGAATATCCACAGATACATACAGTAGCACAATATTAAATCCTTAATTAAGACTTACACTGCAGTTTAAGATTTTTTTTCTCTCAGGGTAGGGATTACAGGTGCTATCAGGTGTCATCATATTGGAAAAAAAAGTAATGGTTATAGAATGATGAAATCTGCTTTTAACGAAGCAGTGTTTTGTTGCAATTTATGCAGATTTAGGAAAGAGCTATTTTGTTCCTTTAATATTACTTGAAACTTGAAAATGAGTACCTTTTCTCGATATACTGGGGAAAAGGCTTAACCATAATGAACAAATTAGAAAATACATTTACATCAGCCATTTGAAACAAAAAATACACATTGTCAAAACATATTCCTTTCACACCAGATTTAATACATTACGTATATATTTACTTATGATTTCATCAAGCTTGCTAGAACTAAAGTTTTAACATTATTATGGAAATTTATTCTGTCAATCAAACTGTTCTTTTCTGTAATGAAGACCCAAGCTCAGGAGTTTTTCAGAGCAAAAATTACTTCTTTTAGATACTTAGATAAAAAAAAAAATTATTTAATAACTTTTTTAATAAAATACATGTATTTATACAAATATTTTTAGCAACTCTGAATTCGGCAATGCAATATTACAATACATTGAAACAAGTAAAAAAAAAATTAGATTATCGATAATGCAATGCATAATTAATTTTTAGTAGGTACCTGTCAAGCTTTATCTATCAAAGGGCTTTATTTTCCAGATAATGTGATAGAATTCTAATGTTATAATGCACAGTAAGTCTCTCCCCCTGAAATTAAAAGAAATTAGTTTTCTTAAATTAAATTTAAAGTTTTTTATCAGTACTAACGGGTCTTACATATGACTCTTGAGAATCCCTAACAAAACTGAAAATAATCTTATACAATTTTCTTCCAGGCAATGCATATTATCTTACATTATTCTCGATTTATAGTGCATTAAAAAGAAACAGTGTAATACTTTTTTGTGACTCACCCTGTAATATAGAAAAAGTTGTGCGGTCGGTGTGCCATAATATTGTTTGTTAGAACAGTTCATAAAACTAAAAAAGACGAGACCATTAAGTACTCCAAAAAAGCGTGACAAAAGAATTATTCCAAGGCCGTAGCCAGAATTGATTTTTTTTTTTTTTGGGGGGGGGGGCTAACTTTGAAACACTTATGTTGAGGAAAGTTTCAGAGAGGAATATATGGTATATTGCAAAAAATTTTAGGATTTGGGGGATTGGGGAGGGGCGTGCCCCCCCCCCCCTCTGGATACGGCCTTGAATTATTTTGTTACTATTTTTAATCATTGTATAGATGTATAGCAAAAGAATTTATCAAAGAACGGCTATGAAACTAAATTGGCTCTCGAGTAGAAGTGAAAATTGTTTTTTATTGTGTATCTATATAATAATTCGCACATTATGTACCACACACTGAATAAGAATTAATTATTCTTGCAGACGAATTGAAAAAGTTGGTGTTTATGAAGGTCTTTTATTTAAGATAAGCACTTTAAGTGGTTAAAAACATACATTTTTGTAAAAAAGAGGGGGGGGGGGGTGAGAGAATAAATTATCATATATGTCAGAGGTAGAAAAACCCATAAAACTCAGTTAAATATCTATATTTACAAACTTGAAGTTGTAAAAAAAGTTTATTATTTCTTTACTCACCAGTTTTAAAACTTATTCTTTCTTTAAAGCTTGCTTTCTCATTGAAGCCTCGTCACTAATAATTCCTTTTTTTCCTCGAATGTTTCCATTTCAGGTGAAGAAATCCCACATTCTTTTCGGCTCGTGGTACTTTTCTCTAGTTAACAGAAAATAATCTATATAAAATATAATATAAATGTAATCTATATAAATATTTATATTAAATATAAATGACAAAATCAATTAGTTTTTTAATTGCCACATGGTTGCAATTAGCTTTTTCAACTTGTTATTTAACCTTTTGTTTACTTTATAAAATTTAAGACGATATTTGGCACAGTATTTTTTAAAAATCTACTTTACCCAGTAGTGTAGTCCTGGAAGAAACGCTGGGGGGACGATTACATATATGAACATCAAAAAATGGGGGTACGCTTATGTTAAAATTCAAAATAACTGGGGGGACGTTTGTGTTAAAACAAAAAGCTAGGGGGACGCCGTCCCCCTGCGTCCTCCCTCGACTACACCACTGACTTTACCTCATGTTTACGTCATTTTGTCCAACATCATTATGATTGTTTAGTTAACCATACTGAAGTTGCAGAGGACCACCCACATGTGACAAGCCAAGTTTTAATGGGTTTCCTGGACATAGTTGATAATGGGAGTCAAAACATTTAACATGTTGAGATAGCTTTTGTGTGCAAGCACATAAATACACCTTAAAAAAAAATTTTTCCGTTTAGCAAGTAATTGCAGATTATATTCTCACTGCAAAGGGCTATTTGTTAGACAAATTCAGTGATATGGTCAAAGAATCATTTAATTATAAAGCACATTCATATTCATTAATTTTAATATTCTGGTTTGTGTGACAAAATAGTTACACGTACGAAACTAAACAAAAAATGGGTAAACTTTTTAAAAAATTATTTTTTGCTCTTTATTAAAAGATTGTGCTGCTTTTATAACTTGTGCAGAGCTGCATGCAACAGCTAGTAATTAAAAATCAATAACATATAACTAATAAACATATAATGAGATCAAACAGATGGCAATATACCAGTTAAAGTTGAATTGAAAACTTCTCAACACCTTTTGCATTTAAATATGATTTTCTCACAGTAAAATAATGCAGGCAATATTAGGTAGTTCATTAAGTTTGAAATTACTGCCATAGGAAAACTTATTGATACAACAAAATCATTATTATCTGGCATTAAATTAAATTGCTGATTTAAAATAATGATGCATAGAAACATATGAAATGTGTACATTTCAATCATTTATGACAAAAATATCTTTAAAGATAAAAAAAACTTCTCCTAGATTAGCAGCTAAGTCTAACAACAATTGAGATTGATTAAAAAAAAAAAAAAGAACGAAAGAAAACACCTTATATTGATACGCCCATGTACCAAATTATTTAAAATTTCAAGTGTATGCTTGAATTATTTTATTACGCATAAATCATTGCAGACAAATACTAAAACATAGTTGAACTGACAGACAGTCATAAGCACCTTATTGTTATAAAAAAATATCAAGCAGCCAGCCATACCTGTTTCTAAGTTTTCACATGCAAGGAAAGTAGAAACATTAAAAATAAACACACACACACGCGCGCACTTCCGTACCTCTTTTTAAAAAAACATTGATCATACAAAGCATACGAAATGCAAAAAAAAATGCATCCTATTGCTTACCTGTAATCTTTTCTTCAAATAAACATAAAATCCAAACACGTGCTCCCATCGTACCATCCAGACGATCCATCTTGTTCATCGTCGATCGTGCATTGCGCATGCGCGCTTGAGTCGGAGATGGCGATTTTAAAAGACTGAAAATCTTCATACAGCAAAAACGTTACTGGGATTAACGCTGACGTTTTTAAAACGACACCAAACTGACTATTTTTTGCGTAAATGTCTCAAAAAGGTCACAAATTCAATTTTTACGTTTCTGGGCTTAGACTGTCGTTTTGAAAACGTCCTATTTTTACAAGAGACGTCTTTTGATTTTTATGTCTTAAAAATTACGTGTAGAAAACGTCACTTTGCTACTTGGGTCTTTATGTACGGGAAGGGTGGAAATTTTTACTACAGATAAATCCTAAGCTTTTCTACTAGGCGATTCCTCAAGTGGACTCGTCCACTCTTGAGCACCCAGCAGCTCCCCATGGAGCCCATCTGTTTCCTTATTGCAGTAGGCGGGGTGATCTGTCATTCTACTTTCATTGTAACGCTTTGAAACTGTGTTGTTCTCTTATCTGTTTACTTAAAGTGGGCGCCTCGTTTTGTTTAAATTAGTTCCCAAACTATTTTTTTTTCTGGAAGATGCGAGGCAAAAAAAAAAAATAATAATAATAATTAATCGTAATGTGCCAAACTATGTGCATGCTTAAAAGTAATCAAACAGTAATTTAATAAAGGAAATTTATGATAAATTTTTGGCTATAGCCATATTTTTTTCTATCCGATCAGTTTCCTAATTAGTCTGAATTGGGAATATTATATGAATAGGTAATCATATAGAATTATATCTATAGATAAACTGTTGTTAATTATTACAGAAAACTCTTCATGGTTGAAACCTACACCACTCCCGTCGGAGTGTGCCTACCCCTCCACCCCCTCGGAGCAACGGCAAACCACCTAAAACTAAACCCCAAAAATAATGCCCCCTAAACGGCTAAGCCGCCTCTAAACTCCTTGAAAATTCCCACCTAAAAATTTCAAAGGCGCAGTCTGAAACATTAACCCCCCCCCCTCGGTGGGCGCCCCTGGAATCTGGTTCAACAAAATAAGAAGTATTTGCATGCAGCTCTTTTGGTCAACCATATTCTTCCCTGGAAAGCTGACCACTTTCCGTTCCTGATGCAATAAAATTTCATTACTTTCTTGTTGCGTCAGCTGCCTGTGACGTTTAGACATATCAAAAGCTAATATTTATAAGGACAACGTTGAACCCAAGTTTGTATTCATAAGGGAGCTCACTTACGTGCCCCCCCCCCCCTCCTGAAAGTTTTTCTTAATGTATCATAAATTCATTTCCCAAACCTTTCATAACGTAATGTGTTGAAGACAGCCCCCCATCCACCCCTGGAAAAAAATTTCTGCCTTGGCTGAACATCAGACAAATATTTCAAACCTCTCATACAAATTACATGAATGAAAAAACTAGAATGAATAACACATTATGCTCATTTTCTTCCGGAAATAGCACGTTTTCAAGTTGATAATAGCTATCAATCCAAGTAATTACACTGCCATTAGGGCAACTGCCAAATGCAAAACACTGTCACTCGTTGAAAGAGTTTCGGTCAGAAGAAAGATGTCTTTGAGGTGGTCTCACGCCACCATGTGCCGTGAGACCTCCTCAAAGAGCTCTTTACATGCGAGGTCCCTCAAAATATTAGTATTGATGTCTTCTTCAGCAAGTGAAAGAGACACATAAATAGTGTAATATTTTGGTTTTCTTCTTTATTTTTTTAAAAAACATTTTCCATGAATTTGTGTATAGCCTAGAAATATAATCCTTTAATAGATTGAGAGAAATCCCATATTGTAATTATGAAACAGAAAAATTTCAGAGGAAAACCTAAGCTTAATATTTGAATAAGCTGGAAATATTTATTGAAAAATATGGGTGGAAAAAATACTTTTATAAATCAATTTTTGAGACATTAGCTCTAGCCCACATTTATTTTATCAAAATAGTTTTCAGAAAAACGAATTACATAAAAATAGTAGATATTTCAAATTTCTTCCATAGACTGCATCTGGAATATCAAAAAAAAAAAAAAAATTCAGAAATGTTCATAAATCTAAGCCACAGCTTTTTGAAGGTACCCATTTCCTTAGTAACAGCATTTAAAAGTCAGCATCAGTAACTAATTAGGAGCATATTTTCATTTTCTTAACTTACTGATGAGAATTTAATAAATGACTGAAAACTTTCCTACTCCTCATAATGTGGTAGCATAGTTTTGCTGTGGCCATCACATAATTTATTTCTATATCTTTCATATAAATGCTTTTTTAGAAAAAAATTATAAATAATTTTCAAGAGTTAATCCCTTTTGAGCAATATATAGTTCTTAATTGGTAGCTTTAATAAGTGATGGGTAGTGGCGCAGCTAGAACCTCATTTAGTGTGGGGAGGGGGGTCGTCGGGGGAATATTAATGCTAATTGTTTTACACCCCTCCCTCAAAGCCCATTTGGAGGTGAGCTTTCCCCCTATCTACGCTAGTGGCTATCAAAAATTTTTACATGCACCTATATTTTCCATTTGTCCAAAAGTGCTCAGCGTATCTTAAAATATGCAAATCCACGTTTTTCAGAAATCAAAAATTTTGGCAAATCAAATTAATATGTAACTTCTGTAAGAAGAAAAAGGTAAAAATTCCAGTTTGTCATGTGGCCGAAAAGAAAAACAAAAAGTTAACAGTTTAACAGATTTTATGTAAAAAAGCAATGTGAAGGTGCTTCTTCAAACAATAATTAAATAAAAATTAATAAAATATTAATTGAATAACAATAATACAATACTGATAGTAATATACTTTCATAAACTTTTGGCAATGAATCTTTAGATTGGAGAAACAAAACTTGCGGTATAAGGTGGGTGGGACGCAAAAACTACTACATATCAATAAAATTACTTTTTAAGTTGAAACATTTTGTTGAAAATTGGTTACTTTTAGATGTATTTCACGATTACAACCACATAGAATTTTAAAATACTTTGTGCATTTTCCCTTCACATAATAAATGAACTTTCACGGCAAACCCAAAAAATAACAAAATTGCTGTGAAATAAAATTTACTTTCACAAAGTTCGATGAGGTTTGTTATTACTATAAACAGATATATTCAAATAGCGAATTCGTCCGAAGAGACATTTAGTTCACCGATATGATGGCGGAAAAAAAAAAATCGATACTTTAGAAAACAAATTATTATGTTCGGATGCAGGTTTTAAAAAAGTAGTCATTTATTATAGCACTGCACTAGATGTCTTCGCATTTAGAAATTCATATAAGTTCTTTGAGATGGTCAGAATTAACAATTAAACCGATATATCACACATAAATTTAAAAAACCAAAAATGGACATCTGTTACAAAATCATTTTCATTAATTTTTTTTTACAGAATAAAAAAATGAAAGTTGTTCGTATTTCAAAGTTGGAATGGGAGAGAGATATATTTCATTTCCTGCTTCTTGCGGAAATAGCTAATCCTAAAGTAGTTAAAAGCCATCAATCCATGTTTGCACATCAGTCACTTTCTAATGACTATCGGCAAGACGAAAGACCTCTGATACACAGGGGTCCCCCTTCCTCGCAACAGGAGTTCTCTTTTCTACCTTTCTCCCCTATCTTCGCGTCTGCCGGCCCATACCGGCCCAGCTCGGTCTTAGGCCTCCTCCGCACTTACAGACCCGACCAAGACCAGACCAATGTCCCCCACCTCATTAGGGTTGTGATTGATGATCCCCGACGGGCTATACACGAATATGTGTTGAGCTCTCCGCACTTGCTTTTTCTTCTGTTGCACGACCGTGGTCAGACTTTCGGTCGGGGCAAAATCGGATCTGTATAGTGAGTCGGTGCAGAGAGCGTTCTTCAAACACAAGGCACTGTAGCCGCACTAGAACCGACCAGACCCGACCAGTTAGCAATGTCTAATAAAGATATGTTATTATTTGATACCGAAAAATTTGTTCTTGCGGTGAAAGAGCATAGCTGTCTTTGGGACCTCTCCACTGCGGATTATTCCGACCGCGATAAAAAAAATCCTGGCCCCATCTTGAGGTTTTCATGGTTTAACTAGAATCAATTTCCTATCAGTGCTTTTACCATTAACAACTGCAATCAGGGGAATTATTGGCAATTCATACTTCATGTGTTTCTGAATTAATGTCTAACTGAATGGGCTGTTTTTTAAGTATATCATCCACTTTGAATTCATTCGGAAAGTCCCCCATTCCTCAAATTATCAACAAATTATCAATACCAATTTAATTTCACTGGTTTGCCGCAACAGATTGAATAATAAAAAGAAAAAATGCCATGATATTAGCAGTAGCATCACTGCGGGGGGGGGGGGGGGGAATTACACCCAAATTAAATTTAAGAGTTCTTTAAAAATACATACACTTGCATTTTTCGATTTTACTGGTACCGTTTCAACATCTCTTTGCTGATTAGAAATGTAGTTTAATGCGAGTTGCACCAAATAAATAAAATATAACATTTCTTGAGATTTTTTTTTTTTTTTTGCACTGCTGTAAATATAAACTACAACACTACAAATTTGTACAACATAGCTGAGTTTTTTTTTTTGGAGGGGGGGAGGATAGCACAAATTTCCGCATTGCTCACGCCCATGCTAGGAACGCCAATGATATTAGTTTTACTTTTTAGAGTTTTCAATAAGAATAAAAAACAAGTAAATTAAAAATATCTAGTGTGCTGAATCTAAACGTTTGTAACTTAACCAAAATATGTGATGTCTGATGTCACGCTCCCTCTCTCTACCCCCCCCCCTTTTTTGCCACAAACTATCACCATTGCCTGAAATCCCCCCCTCGAAGTGAGAATTTCCCCGTTCCGAATTTACAAAGCATTGGATGTCAATTTCGAAATAAATTTTCGGAAACAAATAATTATTAAGTGTTAATTATGTGCAGCGGAAAAATGTAATAAATTAAAAAATAAACAAGGTAATAATAATAAGTAGGAATAAAATTATAGATGTGAAATAAGAAAAACAGATATTTCTGCGTTCATCGAAATGCAGAAATATTTGTTCTCTGTTTATAAAACTGCGATTGGAATAAATACGTGAGAATGTGAAAAAGCTTTTATTAATTATTTTATTTATTGCATAATATAAACACTGAAATTTTATGTTCACCTGTTTGATGTCAATTTTTGTAGTTTTATTTGCGCGTCCAATGTAAAATCAGTACAATATGTTTTGTTCTCTTAAAAATGTTTTTAAAAAAATCATTTTATTAATATAAATAGTTATTAGTTTTTCCCGTGATTTGATAAGTGAGCTTTTATTACACTACAGTACACATTTAATATGCAATTATTTATTTTTAAGAATTACTTTTTCGCCCCCCCCCCTTTTCCACCCTCTTTTTTTTTGGAATAGGTTGGTAAACAGTTAAATAAGGCAAAAAAGAAAAAAAAAACAGAAAATACTGCAACAAATGTATGCATTTGAAAAATTCATGGCATTTAAATAAACCATGGCCAGCAACCAACTTGCTCGCCTTTCATGTCTACCGCAAAAGTCGTCCCTTTGCAAAATACCGCTTCACATTGGAGTTTCTCTTAATAGCCCATCAATCAAAGCCCTAATGAGGTGGGGGACACTGGTCGTGTCTTGGTCGAGTTTGTAAGTGCGGAGGAGCCCTTAACTAACAAAGCCGTTTTCGGCCGGCCTCGGACTTAGAGAGTTAATCTATAGCGGTTGGGAGCCGTAAAAATGCATTTCTATTAGTCAACGGTGTGCTGATTGATTAAATGCTACAAACATACCGACGATATCATAATAACATCGAACGTTAAGCATTTGACACCGCAAATGAGGGGAGACGATGACAAGCTAATCAACTAGTAGGTCAAGTTTTTCGACTTGACCTATTAGTTAAACATTCATTTTTTAAACAAAGATTTAGCTACGTGA
This sequence comes from Octonoba sinensis, assembly GCA_038502835.1. Classification (NCBI taxonomy): domain Eukaryota; kingdom Metazoa; phylum Arthropoda; class Arachnida; order Araneae; family Uloboridae; genus Octonoba; species Octonoba sinensis. The sequence continues at coordinate 209,576,369 of CM076598.1, read as the reverse complement.
TCAGTTAGTTAGTTGAACATCTGGTGACTGCATCCTTAGCCCACCCCCTGCCAATTATTATGAAGTGTGGGGTCCGTTTCGAGGGCTACGCACTTTTTGCCACGAATTCGACCAAGCGTTAAGCCACGAATTCTTCCAACAATAGCCAGCCCTGAGTAATCTTCAAAGTTTACAATTCAATACACAGGACCAGTTGTCCGCCATTAATGACCACGATGGCAGTAAAATTGCTGTCTCACGCCAAAAAAGCGATAAAGTACATTTTGTGGCAATAACAAAGTTCAGAAAAACGTTTTTCTGAAGCGAAGGTGACTTGCTCAAATGAGTGGGTTGGTTTAGGTGTCAATCAAATAGTTCAGGGGATTTCAGGTATTTTCCTGACACCACGTGTTTCTTGACGATGTAAAAAGAGATGTATTTTCTTCAATCTAATAAAATAAAGGCTTCTGAAAGCTTTATTTTTTCTTTTTGCATGTGTATTATCCTTTTTAATACTAGGTACAATGGTGCCAAGGCCGTATCCAGAGGGGGGCCCGACGGGCCCGGCCCCCCCCCCGAAATCCCGAAAGTTTTCGCAATGCAGCATATATTCCTCCCAGAAACTTTCCTCAACATTAGTGTCTCAAAGTCAGCCCCCCCCCCCCGCCCCCGAAAAAAAAATTTATGGCTACGGCCTTGAATGGTGCAAAACGAACATTTTATGAAAATTTGGTGCATAGAATTATTAATTTTAATCTCCAAATTGAAGCTCATATAATATTTGACTAAAAACTATATGACCGTTTAAGGGCCACATAAAAAAAAAAAAAAAAATTGCTGGGTCGCACATACAATATGTTTTCAACAAAAAATTTAACTGTATGTAGTATTATTAAAATTAATTAATTTCCTTTTATTACATTTTTTTTATAAATTTGAGTTAGCTATGTATAAGTACATATTTATTTTAAATTTGTAAAGTTTCGATTAATTTATTTTGGATTTCCTAAAGATGGAAAAAATTCCAATTCATGAGAAGGATGAATTTGCTTTTATTGAATAAACAAATCGATATCGACTTCAATGGTCGAGGTTGCAATTCTTAATGCATTTTCAAGGGCATGTTTGTCTGATCTTTCTCCTATTTTTGTTTTTTGTATGTTTTATTCTTGAAAATAATTGTTCACAAACATAGGTACTGGGCTAAAAGCTGAAAACATAACAAAGCGTGATTGTAAAAATTAGGATATTTATCGCGGGGTACGCAATCTTTATAAAAATCCAGTAAAGAAACATTCACAAATTTTTCTTGAATTGAATGTCACTTCGCAGTTCAATGCATTCCATTTGAAGATTTAGAGGTTATTTATTTATTTCTAGAGAAAATTGGGTAGGAAATATTCTGAAATACTCTTCCTTTCCTATTTCGAAAATCTTGAAATCTACTTTCAAACTCTTGAATAAAATCGAAAATTAATGCAGCATATTTGCATATTTTTTGCAACTCACAGATGTGCAGCCAAAGTACTGAAATGTGTGTCGCGAATGTTCGATGGCCCCTTTTTCTGCGAAAGCCTCCCTTGGCCAAAATGATCAGGTAATCAAAATACAATGCAATATCCTGCATACACAAATATTGTAATTCTTCAAAAAATTCGCCATCGAATGAATACACACATAATTCAAAACGTAAATTCTCATGGCATACTAAAATGTTTTTATTTAAATTTTTACTTCAAAATAAATGTCAACGAATCGATTATATATGAAAAGTATTGCAAGCATTTAATTTTTTAATAAAAATATGTTAATTTAAATATTTTCATAATTTACATTTGGTCCGCATTTTAAACGCCTTTAAGCCGCATTTTAGCTTATTTCTTTCTTTCACTACATCTATATACATAGTTGTGTGTGCGGGAGAACTGACAGTTTGCAGCGTAAAATTTGCAAAAATTTGTCTATTCATGCATTTGCAAAGACCTAAGAAACTTAGCAAAAAACTTCCCAAATTGTTAATTAAGCTCACGTAGTAACATTAAAAATCACTGTATGAAAAAAACGCGAAGACTAAAGAATGAAAATTCTTTCTGTGGATTTTTTGGGCGCGGAGTAGAGTAAATTAGGATACATTGGATCGGATTTATCTATTTATGTTTCTGCAGGTCACAAAAATACACCAACTAGTATAGTTTTATTTTATCATATTTAAATAAACAACAGAAAGTTAGATTGTACCCCAATTTTAGGCAACACAGGCAGGGCCGGAGCTACCATTAAGGCAAACTAGGCAGCTGACTAGAGCGCAAACCTTGAGGGGGCGCAAAAATCCACCCACCTTTTTAAAGCAACTTCGTTGTTAATTGTATAATTAAAAAATATATAAAGATGTGATTCGGTATGTGCTGTTGATCACTCCCTACCCGTGGCAAAATTTTAAAACATTCAAACTCCAAAGGCTTTTTTTCCTCTATAGTTACTTAGAATTATGCCCCCTCCCACCCCCGGGGTGAAGGGGTTATTGTTCAAAATTCAAACACCATAATAATTTATTTGGATTTCTTTATGACATTTGTAGTACAAACAGAAAATTAAGAAAATTACCGTTAGTTATACTAATATGTTGCATCTTTGACGCACAATGCCAACAAAGATATTGACGGTGATGATATCTGCAGTGAGCTTCAAGTATTGGGTAGAAGACTCCCAAGATCAATGCCACCACCACAAATATACCTTTTTATTGCTCAACAAAAAATTGAGGATTCCTTACCGAACGTTTTTGTGGCCCTCATTAGAGTTCTGCTGACTCTTCCCGTGTCAGGGGCAAGTTGTGAGCGTTCCTTCTCGAAATTGAAAACTTATCAAAAATTACTTCCGTTCAAGTATGTCGTAAAACAGACTCGTGGACTCAGCAACAACTTCCATTGACTGTGATGAGGCGTCAACTTTAGACTTAAAAGAGTTAATAGAAAATTTTGTGAGGATGAAAGCCAGAAAAATTGAAATTTAATTTTGGAATCGTGTGAATTTTGAGGAAAGTTTAATTATTATAAAATACTAATTATTTGTTGAATGCTATTGTTCCTTAATTTATTTGCAAGGAAAATTGAATTTTAATTTTGGGAAAAATGTGTTAATTTTGAAGAATGTTTAATTAATATATAAAATACTAATTATTTGTTTATGACTTTTTAAATTAAAAAGATATAAGTTTGTAAGGAAGGAGCGCGCCAAGCAACTTTGCCTAGGGCGCAAAATTACCTCGCCCCGGCCCTGAACACAGGTTAACTTTCTAAAGTTTGCTTTGGTCAAAAAATGTGTTATACAATATTCTAGGGCAGAAATAGTGTGTGTGGTGTGTAGGGAGGGGGCGTAGAGCTTTAGTGTGGACAAGCTAGAATAACAGTTTAGACCAAATAAGTCTCTTAAACTGTGGGCCGCCACCCCACTTGGGGTCGGAAACCTACAGCAGGGTTCACCAAATATTTTAGGAACTTTTTGGTATTGATTTACTTATTACAATAATTTTACAATTACCAAATATGGACATAATGTATCTGAAAGTAAAAATAGGACAATACAGACTAATGAAAAACTTAGAGATATCAAATGTTTCGGGGTTGAATATTTATTGTAAAGCGAAGTCCGATGAAAATTTTTGTCTAGGAGTCGCAAAAGAATTACCAATGGTTCCTGATCTTGCCTTAAACTTTATTTTAAGCACGCACACATGAAAGCATACATACATATATATATATGGGTCATTCCATGTCAAATGTACCATATTTCGGAAAGTTCCCCACTCGACCCCTCCGATTTTTATGGCATGTGCATATATGTCTTAGATGGAGCCATGCAAAATTGCAGCTCCATAAGTTGTATTTTTTTTTTTAGTTGGGCCACTAGCCATGGTTTTGTAATGGCACCTTTTTTTCAAGTCGCAACTAAAATGACTAAATCGTCAATTTTGTGTTCTTATTGATCATGACCTAAGAGGACTAACACAGTGAAACTTGGTGATTCTGCTAAACATTTGAGGTATAACAGCCTACTAGTACAACGAAAGCTTAATGTATTTTAGATTTTTCACATTTTGCTGTCAAAGTTGCTCATTTGTGCCGATGTGGCGGATTTTGACCACTCTTTTCCAGCTCTTAACTGTCGATAGAAATATTTTCTGAACTGGATTCTTTCATCATTTGCACCCTACTGGCATGTCATAAAGGTGTGCAAGAGGCACCTTGATTGCTCAATTAACTGCTGAGTTATGCTGGTTTAAAAAAAAGGCTGGTCAGCTAAAAATTTCACTCCTCAATTTTAGCTAATTTTCAAAGAGCCACACCTCAAAAGGGATCACTAGGATTTAGTTTTTCTTTATATCATTAAAAAGAGATCACTTTCTTCTTTAAGGAAATGTCTTCTGAATTTTTGAGACACAGCAGTTTTATACAGATAATGAGGTTCAAAACGATATAACAAAATTTCGCCGATTACAGAAAATAGAGATTATTTCATTTATTTATACATGACCTAAGAGGGCTACCGGGATGAATGTTGGTGATCCTGCTTAACTTTTGAGAAAAAACAGCCTACTAGTACAACGAAAGCTTAATGTACTTTATGTTTTATTACATTTTGCTGCCAAAGTAGCTCATTTGTGCCGATGCGGGAGATTTTGACTACACTTTGCCAGCTTCTATCTTTTAATAGAAATATTTTCTGAATTTGATTCTTTCCTCATTTGCACCCTGCCAGCATGTCATAAAGGTGTGCAAGTGGCTCCTTGAATGCTCAATTAACTCCCGAGTTATGCCGCTTCAAAATTCATTCAAAAATTTCATGCCTCAATTTTGGTTTATTTAGGCATGCAGTTTTCGAATGAATTTTGAACCGGCATAACTCGGGAGTTAATTGAGCAATCAAAGTGCCACTTGTACACCTTTATGACAGGCCAGCAGGGTGCAAATAAGTAAAGGATTCAGTTCAGAAAATATTCCTATCAACAGATACGAGCTGGCAAAGTGTGATCAAAATCCACCACATCGACACAAATGAGCTAATTTGGCAGCAAAATGTGAAAAATCTTAAATACATTAAGCTTTCGTTGTACTAGTAGGCTGTTATGCCCCAAATATTTAGCAGGATCACCAAGTTTCAGTGTTAGTCCGCTAAGGCCATGATCAATATAAGAACACAAAGTAGACGATTCAGTCAGATTGATTAATATAGGTAGTATGAAGGCCTAATTAAAGCTTATAAGTTACCTGAAAAAAAGCAAGCTGAAGAGTATTTAAAAGAAAAAGTAAAACAAAATATAAAAATATTAAAGTTGATTTACTTAGGAAATAGGAACGTAATTCTTACAATTTAGAACTTAAAATAGGAAAGCAATTCTAATTATTTTTTATGAAATGCACATTATTGTGATAGTTGTGCTGCAGCACCATTAACAAAGCAACCAAATAAATAAAAACATTGAAATGAATACTGCCTTATGCAGCAATCAATCATAAGTTTATTCCACAAAACTGCTGAAAGGTAATAATAAATCAGAAATGGAAACTGCCGTATTTACCAACCCGACGGTATTCATCTTAATGAAGGACGTCAAAAAATGAAAAATTGAAATGAATACTGTCGTATCGGATGTTACGTCAGTAGTTCCATGTGTTATGAGTATTTAAACTACATGGGTTTTGAAATTAAAGCTGATAAAACATTGTACTTGCAAAAATTGAGGAGCTATCCCGTTGAAATTCTATAACCAACCGAATTATTCTGCAATAAGGCGGTGTTGACATGTGAGAATTGGCGGTTCCAGCCAAAACGCATAGTGACACTAGTGTTCTTTAGCCTTAATTTTTGAACATTGACTTACAACAGTATTCCCAATATAAAGAGCGCAAAAATATGAAAATTTTGATATAAAAACCAAAAAAACGTTTTTTTGCAGATATGACACTTCATTCTATAAGCGATATGTACATGCCATAAAAATTTCATCAAAATTGGAGAGGGTCGAGTGGGGACCCCTAGCACACTTGACAAGGAATGACCCATATATATATATATGTATATAAAAGTTAACTATTCAAAGGGGCAGGAAACATTGAAAGTGCCGTGCGAATGAAAACTTGCAAGTCGGACCCTGGCTTTTTGCCTTCCCTGGTGACCCATAATTTTATTTTGTAGCCAGTACTTTCTGAACAACTTGAAATTCGGAAATTTTTTTCTTTTTTTATATGTATACTTTCCTCGAAAAAAAAAATAATAAAATCAGGTCCAGTTTTTAACTTTTCGCGCTGGATATGAACCACGGTCCGCCAGTGCCCGACCACCGCACCAGAAAATCAAAGTGTCTATCATAAATCTAGAGAATGTTGAAGTGCTTCTTCCTGCGGTGTCGACTATTTTCATAATAACGTGAGTAAACATTAATAATATCACTTTCACTGTGTTTTGTTTTATCTTGCTCAATTCTTTTTGCTATGAAAAAAGAATTCCGAAACTCGTGTCTGCTTTTTGAGCTGATAATTTATACTTAACTACGTTGCTTTTTATATTTCACTTGCACCGCCGTAGATAAGGGGGGAGTTTGGAGATAACCCTCCCCCCTGAAGTGGTGAAGATTGTCTAGCATTTGACCAATTTTTCCTGTAAAACAATGAAATTAGCTCACTTCTCCCGAAAAAACCTCCTGAAATGGGGAAGATTATCTAGAATTTGACCAATTTTTCCTGTAAAACAATGAATTAGCTCACTTTTCCCGAAGAAACTCCTCTAAAATGGTGAAAATTGTCTAGAATTCTATCAATTTTTCCTGTAGTAAAACAGGGAAATTAACTCACTTCTCCAGAAGAACTCCCCCCCCCCCCCAAGATCCGGGTCTAGCTACGCCATTGTTTACTTGTAAGTATGTTTAGCTATTAATAAATAAGTTAGTTTTCAGCCTATGTTCCTTTTTCATGCTGCACGAAATTCAATTGAAATTCTTTTTCAAATAAAACCGATGTGCTGGTTGGAAAGCAAAAATTAAAAATTCAGCAGTTTTTAAAATTTTCTTTTGTTAAACTGTGAACCAAGGCCGTATCCAGAGGGGTGGCCCACGTGCCCCCCCCCCCTAAATCCCGAAATTTTTCGCAATGTAGCATATATTCCTCGCTGAAATTTTCCTCAACATCAGTGTGTCAAAGTCAGCCCCCCCCCCCCCGAAAAACATTCTGGCTACGGCCTACGGCCTTGGTTTTAGTAAAAAAAGAGAGCGACACAAAGTGTCTTATTTTTTTTCTACTGTAAAATTAAATTTCAGTTCTAATATGAACATTGAGCTACATTCCTGGATTGTGATTTGAGAGGTTCTTTGTCTAAATGCTCCTGTTAAAAACAATAGCCCTTTAAATTATAATAATACTTACTTGAAACTTTAATAATTAAAATTGATTATTTTAGAAGTTTTTAACCGACTTCGCAAAGGAAGGAGGTTATACATTCATATTGCATGTATGTCGTTTCTTTTTTTTTTTTGTTTGTTTGTCCACTCATAACTTACCGGATGAACCGATTTTTAATCGATCGAGGGTGGTTTCCCATAGGTCCCATACCTTGATTTGACCATATTCGATGTTTAGAAAAAAAAGTTACGGGCTGAAATGTGGTCATTTTTTTGCTTTTTCATCCATAACTTTGGACTGAATGAACCGATTTTGAATATTTTTTCCTTGATCGATAGAGGGTCGTCTAACTCAAATATCGCACATCAATTTGACTACATTTGTTTTTTAGAAAAAACGTTATGGGTGAAAATAAGTATTTTTTCATTTTAATTGGAAAGGCTAGGCTTGATTTTTCTTTGTTGGGAAAATTGTTAATAAGCATGAAACTCATTGTTAAAAAAGAGTTTGTTGCCATTAAGATGTAATATTAAAAGCAATTATAACAAGAAATAGACTGAAGGCTTCTCTGAAGAAGATATTAAATCCAATAAGTTTGTTTGCTGTGCGACCCTTTAAAATCGATTTCGAAACGAAATTTATCATACGAACGGTTAGTTTTTAGTGTCATTCCCTCAAAGAAGGATTCCCCTTTGATATGTATGTTTAAAAAAAAAAGAGTATTTATATAAAAATGTATTTACACTAAAAAGAATAAAATAAAATAATTTTTGGAAAAAAAACAAAACCGACTTCAAACTATAAATTGCGCTAAAAAGTAAAAAATAAAATTATTCTTTAAACAACTTCGATACGATTTTTAAACATAACTTTTGAAGTCGGTGCACGATTGATTCCTTTTGTAACTATGAACCAAATACAAATACAAATGGCGTAGAGTTTGCAACAGTTTCAATGTAAAATAACGCATGGAGTGATTACAATCAGACTGTCATAATTTTGCACCGACTTCAAAAATTAAAATTAAATAATTTTATTTTTTATTTTTTAGCGCAATTTATAGTTTGAAGTCGGTTCTGTTTTTATCCAAAAATTGTTTTATTAACATATTTTTATATGAGTGCAATAATTTACTTTAGAATTAAAATAACAAAACGAGATAGAGGAGAGAAAAAAAAGGTGCTATTTTGCGAAAAACATGGTACTCTTTAAACTTACAAAGACTTTATTATTATAATTACGATTTTAAGTGCTCCAAACAATTCAATATATACATGCTGAAAACTTAGTATTTTTAGCTTATTTTTATGTTCCTGCGATGTCACGTGTCGTGTGTATATATAAGTGTTTTGTTGCAATCAAGCAATCTTCCAGCGTTTGCTTTTAGTTTACGATAAATTTTTATAATTTTATCAATAGTTCACAATATAAGACATATTGTGCAAATATTTAATGCTGTTTTCAGGTATAAATATGGTTTTTTTTAATTACATTCATTGGCATGTGGTATATGTATAATGATACTTAGACACAGCTTTTACATGCTGTGGATATTATGTTTGCAAAAGGGTCCGTTGGATCTATGTTTGCAACTTAGAATATATATATTAAGTCCCGCACAAGTTATTTTTAATTGTGTGTTTTGATGTGAACTAACTGTGATAAACGAAGAAGCTTTGCGTCCCCCCCCCCCCATTTCAACGGAAAATATATCAGAATCCACTAGCTTTTTCTTTTTTCGACTTGATCAATTCAATCTGCGCCATTTTGTGTCAATCAACATCACACATACAATACTGGGGCAGTTAAACAAAGAAAGCAACCCTGGGTGAAAAGCCCTACTCAAAATTAAGTCGCCAACCCGCCAATCTCTCCTGTTTGACCACCCCATGTTGGTCAAAGGGACGAAGGCTTGGATTGGGCTTCCACGAGTTGCATTACCTCAACGGAAGCTCCCGTGCGTTAATCCTCCCCAGGGAGACTCCCCATGGAGAATTTCGTGGCAAAAAGGATGTCAGGGTTTCGAGTGATCTGCTAACTTGGGAAACAAAAGGGAAGTCATTGACCCATTCGACAGCCGAGACCTTGACTTGTCCCAGAGTTTGGGGCAACAAGTCAAAAGGCCTATGAGTCAAGAACTTTTAGACAACCAGTTCGAGGGTAGTTGATCGCTTGTAAGAATAATGTGAATTCTGTTATAGTTTGCTTTCGAGAACGCACTTTGTTTTTGATACATTCATTCATTTCTCGCTAACTTTCTCGCGGATCCCAATTGTTATAGCAACAAGGCATCGTAAGGAGGCCTTAAACTCCACTTTTGCCGGATACTCTGATTGGCTACTGCAAATGTGTGGGGTTTCCTTCAAAATTTCCGGCAAAAGTGTGCTGGAGAGCGAAATAGGCCGAAATTTGGATATGTTTATTTTTTATAAAGCACCATGATGAAAATTATTTTTTTATGTTTTTTTCTCTATGCTACAAATTCTTGGTGAAAAGCAGTGTAAAAATTCATATTATTCTACTCTCTCAATGTTTATTAACGATAAACATGCTATTTAATCAATTTTCTGCTCTAGTGTTGTAAAATATGTAAGGAACTATAAAAAAGAACGAATAATACAAAATTTTTACCACCTTTTTAAAGAAGTTAACTTTCATAGAGAGAAAGGACAAAATATAAAATTTCTTGAAAAAATCGCGTTCACGTATTCCAATTTTTATTTATTCTTTTATTCATTTATTTTAATATTATTATTTGATTTTTTTTAATAATGCAATTGGAGATTTTAAGAATACAGAAAAAATATCCCTGAGAAGTATTCCGCACTGGAACTCAAAATGAATAAATAAAGGGCAGATTTTTTTCCCAAAATGATAGAAATTTACGATATTTAAAAAGTAACGAAAAGGTTCGAGGAGGGAGGGGGCGGGGGATGGAGGATTAAGGAATGGATATTTAAATTTTTTTGTCGGATGTCTTTGCATCTATTTAAGCTCACATTCTTTTTTTCGTGAAAAAAAGAATTCCTTGTAATACCTGAAACACACGTGCCTGAAATTTTGTGCAAAACGTTGTTAGCTTATTTTATATTTTTCCCACAAGAGGTTAATTTTTTAGTGATTAAAGAATGGTTTAAAATAAAGTTTACTTTTCTTCGATATTCTTCTTCAAAAACTTCTTTTTGTTACTAATTTGAAACTTCTGGGAAATTATTATTTATTTCAAAATACCCCACAGCCTCTGGTCTAAAATTTAGCAATAAATTAATACTAATATTAAAATATGGATTTATGCACAGGTTTTAAATACCCCGCAGATAAATCCAATATACAAAATCTGTATTAATCAATTTTACATTTGAAATCTTCCAGAATCTCTGTATTGTTATAGGTACTAAAAATATTTAATAAAATCCTCGGAAAGATTAGAAAATAAATTTCGCAAAAAATTTGAAAGTCCCTTTTTATATGCTACATTTTTGTTTAATCTGTAAAAGAGAATGTTCTTTGGAATTTAACACGATTCACGCAGGAAAATAAAGCAATTTAGCATTAATGTTTAAGTAAAGTAACACAAAATTAACAAAATTATATGCTGTTCCCATTAATTCAAATCCAAAATAACTTATTCGAAACATGGGGGGCCCCCACAAAAACTGATAGAAACCTTTGCTCCCCAATCCCAGCTTCAGAATATTCTGCAGTATAATTCTATTTTGAAAAAATTATAAAAATGCGGAGAAAAAAGAAAAAGGCATGAAGAAAAAACAAATAATTGCGTAAATTTATTTTTCATTAATAACTTAATAATTAATGCTTTTGTAAATTGAAGAACAAGATCTGTGATTATAAAAAAATGATTAATTAAATTTATTTTACTAAGAACTTTCAACTAATTGGTTTGTAAATTAAACAACTAGAATTACCAAAACTGAAACTAAAAATCCTTGCTCCCACCTCTGGAAAATATTAGTTGAGAAAAATGAATCAAAAGTTGCGATGCATTCTGACATTCATTACTCATTATATGAAACATGTAACAGCGCACTGGAGAGGTATAACCACGATAAGGGGGGGAGTTTGGGGATAACCCCCTGAAATGGTAAAGATTGTCTAGAATTTGACGAAATTTTCCTGTAAAACAATAAAATTAGCTCACTTCCTCCGAAGAAATCACAATGAAATGGTGAAGATTTTCCAGAATTTGACCAATTTTTCCTGTAAAAGAAAGAAATTAGCTCACTTTTCCTGAAGAACCCCCCCCCCCCCCGTGGTGTAGCTAAAGGGGCCACCCGTTCAGGGGAGACACCCACCCACAACGGAAAAAAAAAGAACCCTTAAAAGGTCCATTAAACAAAGCAAATACCTCAAATTGGATAGTTTTTTCTAAGAATCTCTTTCTATTTTCAAGATGGAAAAGTGTTTCCTTTCAAAAATAAATTCAACGTGTTTTTAACTGCTAAACACACCATTGCCGTCAACAAATACCTTAAATATTATGACGCCGATGATAAGAATGGCATTCCCCCCTCCCCTCTTCTTTTCTGTTTCGAAGTTGCTATGATTTTTTTAATGTATTGCATCACAATGCATAATTCGCGCTTACATAGTTTTTTGTTTAACCTTTTCCATGGGGTGACACCATCAAAAACCGCCCCGGGTGCCACCCTTGCTACCTACGCCACTGTAACAGAGGGTACTGTAGTAACAAGGTCAAAGTGATTTAAGAATGGGTTACACTAACATTGGAAATAAATGTACTTATATATATATAGGAATAAAAGAAGAGCAAATTGAAACAAAATAATTGCTGTTTAAAATACCTACAATTTTATATAAGGAGAAAATAGGAATACAACCGCAATATTAATTATAAGAGAGCGCGGGAAATTTGCCCCATTTATTATTGCGGTCATTCCATGTCAAGTGATCCAAAATTTGAGAAAAAATTTACCTCACCTTATTTGATTTTTTTCAAATTTGGCTTATCAACTGCAACCCTCAAGGTAATTAAAAATCCAAATTTTAAGATTTTTATCTTGTTTAGTTTTTTAGTTATCAGGCTTTGATTTTGTAAAAAACTCAAATTTTTACATGTATACTTCAACACAAAACAGACCATAACTCATCAACAACTAGTGATAAAAAGTTCTAGTAAAAAGCATTTTGAAGTATATTAAATGCAGTTTTATATGATATGCATCATGACAAATTTTATTAAAATTTTAAATTTTAAAAGATGACCTTAAACTCCACTGCCCCACCACTTCCCCTTTGTGCGCTCACGATCTACTTTCCTATCCCTATCCTCTAGCCTGAGCAAGAGGACGCATTAAAATTGTGCTACCTTTGTCAATCAAACATATCCACTGAACATCACCGGCTCTCAATACTTATTCACATCCATTTATACCACTGACTGGTAGCTAAAGTATTTTTAACACTCGGTTGTATTTTTCATAAATGATACAAGCCGTGCTTGTATAATTTTAAAAAACAAGCTACGTTTATATAAACAGACACAATAAATTACAATAAACGAACTTATGGTTTTACATTCAGTACTTTTATGCACAATGTTTATTTTATCGTTATCATAATCACAGGCAGATGGCAGCATATACAACTAAGTTCGATTCTTGCTTAAACCACGCCTCCTACTGATGTTTTCAATGACACCATGATTTCTAGATGGCACTATCGCTATTCTTCTGTTTCTTTTCTCAAACTCAATTTCGTTCTTTCTTCTTTTCGTTTCTTTCTTATCTCAAAACTCAAGAGGAAGAGAAGTAGAGTCATCTAAAAATTATAATGTCATGGGCCACGTTAGAAGGAGGCGTGGCTAAACCCACTTACAAGGTAGGATCAATCAAAATGCACCCGATTCAGACAAATTTTTGTATGTAGCGCCATCTTGTGATAAAAAATGCAACTGTTCAAAATCTTGAGGCTCAAATTTGCTTTAATATATATGCCTCTACGCGGTGACGAAACCAGGGTTTCTTCTGAGACGAAGGGTCTGTGGAGTCTCAACGGTTTGAACTGCAATTTTTTTACACAAATTAATGTCGACAGTTATTGCTGCACGCCATTGCATCACGGAATTTTAGGGTACAAGAACTATACACAAGAACGATCGTGCTTCGTTTGCTAATCTACGGATCCCAACCGTTATAGCAATTTGTTCAAGAAAAAAGCGAAATATGCATATGCATTATGTAAGTGGGTCTTGATAATACTATAGTAACTATTATAATAAAAACCAGGAATAGTAACGAGCATGCCGAAAGAAGTTTAATAATAAAAAACAATTTAATTATTATGATTATTGTTATTTGTCATTCTCGTTCTCGCATATATGGAATTATTTTTTTCTTTCAATAACTTGTTATAACAATTGGGATCTACAATTTTTTTGACGTGCGCTTACGAAAATACCTCACAGCAAAAGTTAAGTTGGTTTCTTTTCTTATTCACTTATTTATTTAAACATGAATGGTTCATCTATAGCGGTTGGGAGCCGTAAAAATGCATTTCTATTAGTCAACGGTGTGCTGATTGATTAAATGCTACAAACATACCGACGATATCATAATAACATCGAACGTTAAGCATTTGACACCGCAAATGAGGGGAGACGATGACAAGCTAATTAACTAGTAAGTCAAGTTTTTCGACTTGACCTATTAGTTAAACATTCATTTTTTAAACAAAGATTTAGCTACGTGATCAGTTAGTTGAACATCTGGTGACTGCATCCTTAGCCCACCCCCTGCCAACTAGTATGAAGTGTGGGGTCCTTTTCGAGTGATCTGCTAACTTGGGAAACAAAAGGGAAGTCATTGACCCATTCGGCAGCCGAGACCTTGACTTGTCCCAGAGTTTGGGACAACAAATCAAAAGGCCTATGAGTCAAGAACTTTTAGACAACCAGTTCGAGGGTAGTTGATCGCTTGTAAGAATAATGTGAATTCTGTTATAGTTTGCTTTCGAGAACGCACTTTGTTTTTGATACATTCATTCATTTCTCGCTAACTTTCTCGCGGATCCCAATTGTTATAGCAAAAAGGCATCGTAAGGAGGCCTTAAACTCCACTTTTGCCGGATACTCTGATTGGCTGCTGCAAATGTGTGGGGTTGCCTTCAAAATTTCCTTCAAAAGTGTGCTGCCGAGCGAAATAGGCCGAAATTTGGATATGTTTATTTTTTATAAAGCACCATGATGAAAATTATTTTTTTATGTTTTTTTCTCTATGCTACAAATTCTTGGTGAAATTAAGCAGTGTAAATATCATATTATTCTACTCTCTCAATGTTTATTAACGATAAACATGCTATTTAATCAATTTTCTGCTCTAGTGTTGTAAAATATGTAAGGAACTATAAAAAAGAACGAATAATACAAAATGTTTACCACCTTTTTAACGAAGTTAACTTTCATAGAGAGAAAGGACAAAATATAAAATTTCTAGAAAAAATCGCGTTCACGTATTCCAATTTTTATTTATTCTTTTATTCATTTATTTTGATATCATTATTTGATTTTTTTTAATAATGCAATTGGAGATTTTAAGAATACAGATAAAATATCCCTGAGAAGTCTTCCGCACTGGAACTCAAAATGAATAAATAAAGGGCAGATTTTTTCCCCCAAAATGATAGAAATTTACAATATTTAAAAAGTAACGAAAAGGTTTGAGGAGGGAGGGGGGGGGGTGGAGGATTAAGGAATGGATATTTAAATTTTTTTTGTCGGCTGTCTTTGCATCTATTTAAGCTCACATTCTTTTTTTCATGAAAAAAGGAATTCCTTGTAATACCTGAAACACACGTGCCTGAAATTTTGTGCATAACGTTGTTTAGCTTATTTTCTATTTTTCCCACAACAGGTTAATTTTTTAGTGATTAAAGAATGGTTTCAAATAAAGTTTACTTTTCTTCGATTTTCTTCTTCAAAAACTTCTTTTTGTTACTAATTTGAAACTTCTGGGAAATTATTATTTATTTCAAAATACCCCACAGCCTTTGGTCTAAAATTTAGCAATAAATTAATACTAATATTAAAATATGCATTTATGCACAGGTTTTAAATACCCCGCAGATAAATCCAATATACAAAATCTGTATTAATCAATTTTACATTTGAAATCTTCCAGAATCTCTGGGTTGTTATAGGTACTAAAAATATTTAATAAAATCCTATGAAAGATTAGAAAATAAATTTCGCAAAAAATTTGAAAGTCCCTTTTTATATGCTACATTGTTGTTTAATCTGTAAAAGAGAATGTTCTTTGGAATCACGTTTCACGCAGGAAAATAAAGCAATTTAGCATTAATGTTTAAGTAAAGTAACACAAAATTAACAAAACTATATGTTGTTCCCATTAATTCAAATCCAAATTAACTTATTCGAAACATGGGGGCCCACACAAAAACTGATAGAAGCCTTTGCTCCCCACTCCCAGCTTCAAAACATTCTGCAGTATAATTCTATTTTGTAAAAATTATAAAAATGCGGAGAAAAAAGAAAAAGGCATGAAGAGAAAACAAATAATTGCGTAAATTTTATTTTTCATTAATAACTTAATAATTAATGCTCTTGTAAATTGAAGAACAAGATCTATGATAATAAAAAAATGATTAATTAAATTTATTTTTCACTAAGAACTTTCAATTAATTGGTTTGTAAATTAAACGACTAGAATTACCAAAACTGAAACTAAAAATCCTTGCTCCCACTTCTGTAAAATATTAGTTGAGAAAAATGAATCAAAAGTTGCGATGCATTCTGACATTCATTACTCATTATATGAAACATGTAACAGTGCACTGGGGGGGAGGGGGTATAGCCACGATAAGGGGCGGAGTGGGGGATAACCCCCTGAAATGGTGAAGATTGTCTAGAATTTGACAAAATTTTCCTGTAAAACAATAAAATTAGCTCACTTCCTCCGTAGAAACCCCAATAAAATGGTGGAGATTTTCCAGAATTTGACCAATTTTTCCTGTAAAAGAAAGAAATTAACTCACTTTTCCTGAAGAACCCCCTCCCAGTGGTGTAACTAAAGGGGCCACCCGCCCCGGGTGCCACCCGTTCAGGGGAGACACTGACCCACGACGGAAAAAAACAGAACCCTTAAAAGCTCCATTAAACAAAGCAAATACCTCAAATGGGCTAGTTTTTTCTATCAATCTCTTTCTATTTTCAACATGGAAAAGTGTTTCCTTTCAAAAATATATTCAACGTGTTTTTAACTGCTAAACACGCCATTGCCGTCAACAAATAAGTTAAATACTATGACGCCGATGATAAGAATGGTATTCCCCCCTCCCCTCTTCTTTTCTGTTTCAAAGTTGCTATGATTTTTTTAATGCATTGCATCACAATGCATAATTCGCGCTTACATATTTTTTTTTTTTTGTTTAATCTTTTCCATGGGGTCACACCATCAATAACCGCCCCGGGTGTCACCCTTGCTACCTACGCCACTGTAACAGAGGGTACTGTAGTAACAAGGTCAAAGTGATTTAAGAAAGTGTTACACTAACATTGGAAATAAATATACTTATATATATATATATATATATATAGGAATAAAAGAAGAGCAAATTGAAACAAAATAATTGCTGTTTAAAATACCTACAATTTTATGTAAGGAGAAAATAGGAATACAACCGCAATATTCATTATAAGAGAGCGCGGGAAATTTGCCCCATTTATTATTGCGGTCATTCCATGTCAAGTGATCCAAAATTTGAGAAAAAATTTACCTCACCTTCTTTGATTTTTTCAAATTTGGCTTATCAACTGCAACCCTCAAGGTAATTAAAAATCCAAATTATTATATTTTTAGTTATCAAGCCTTGATTTTGTAAAAAACTCAAATTTTTACATGTATACTTCAACACAAAACAGACCATAACTCATCAACAAATAGAGATAAAAATTTCTATTAAAAAGCATTTTGAAGTATATTAACCACTTAACCGTGGGGCCCGAGATAGCTCGGGATCGGGAAAAGTGGACCAAACCGTGCGGCCCGAGCCCCTGGACAGGAGCAAAGAGCTTCACTGCAATGCTCGCACCGTCTCTTCCCCCTTGTCGGAACTGATGAAAGGAGCAGGGTGTTAGGGACTGAATGGGTTTAGTGTCAAAAGGGTTGATCACAGAGATTTTTCCGCTTCCGCGGTATTTCTTTATCTGAGCAGTGAGCAAATGTCTTTTCTAGTCTGGAAGGAAGAGATTGCGAGCTTTTGGTTTTCCTTTCTACTCAATTTTATTTTTCTATCTCTGTTTTAAAAGCTTTGGGAGTTTATACTTTAATTTTTGGCATTGTGTATACAGTGAACTCGTTTATAACGATACCACTGTTAAGTTCACATCATTTATCACATGTTCCTTTTGACAAAAAAAAAAGAAAAACTTTAAAAAGCAACGCTAAAATTATCACGCTCGTTCCACCGCGATAATTGCACCTTGAAAAGGCGGATTTTGCCCTCAATCTATACTAGCTACTGTCCGTTTATAGATATCAGCTGCTTAAAACTTGAAATGTATTGGTTGATCAAGGTGTATGAATCACGAAGTAAAACATGGTCCCGAACTCGGAGAAACAGACGAAAACCCTGACAGCGTACTAATACCCTATTACTTGAGGTTTAAACACTTTTGAAATAATTACTCAGCTTTGGGATCATTCATAAATGATGTCACGCTTCAAGGGGGGAGGGTGGTCGTGAAATTGTGACAAAGGGAGAGGAGGCGGTAACAAGAAGTGTGACAGCAGGCTTATAGAACATAGTGTGACATGTGACACCGGGAGGAGGGGAGTCCGTTGAAGTGAGACATTTTGTGACAAGAGGGGGGGAGGAGGATTAAATATATCGGGAAAAAGCGTATTATGAACGGTCCTTTCTTTAAAAACTGAAAGAAAGAGAAATAACGATACCAAAAAATGGAGGGGGGTGCTACTATTATTACTTTAAAGCATGTTATATAAAATTGACACGAAACATTTTTGTAGCATAAAAAACTTGTACTTCACACTTGTAAAATACTTTTTCTATAGTATAGTATTTAATTCAATTTGCAAGTGCTGAAAATCGACCTTGCATATAACTTCGCGTGGTTTGCCATGTTATAAACATCACGGACTTCTGATATTGTTATAAGCAAAGCCGCTTTATACCCTAAAAAGATTTATGATTTTATACTATGATTTTAATACATACCAAGCAGTGTTACTAGAATACAGCAAAGCCATCTGCCAGCCATCGAATTTATTATATTATACTCAATTTTTAGTTTCCTATTATTTTATAAGAGCTTATTTATCAATTAAAAAATAACTATGGAGAAACAGTCCTTTTAGAGCTATATAAAGCTTATTCCTTTAATTTATTAGTTAAATTTGAGCATAAATACAAAAATAAAATTTTGATAAACATTTTTAAAAAATATTAAAAAACGCCATTTGTGTAAAGTACAACGCCTGCGTTTCATTTACTCAATAAAAATTACCATTGAACGTAGGAACATTTGAGTGACTAAAATGATAATCATGATTTTTATAGACAAAAATTATTATAGATTTTATACCCTTTCACCACGATGATGAAAACTATTGAATATTTCAGCAACAGAATGAGTACAAAATATTATGCCATTGTTATAAGCAGCTAATTTGACGATAAAAGGAATTTTGTTACATACAAATCTCTGGTAAAATATGTATCCCATAAAATTTTCCAATTATGTATCGGTCTTATAATGACAAAGATTAAAGTTATTAAAAGTATTGTATGAAATACTAAGATTTTCCAGCCGCCAAATATGAATGATATACTTCAACTTTCTTAGAAAGTTAGGGACCGTTCATAAATGATGTCACGCTTTTTCACCATATATTTGACCCCCTCCCCTCCCCCTTTTGTCACAAATATCACACCTCAACGGACCCCCTACTCCCCTTTGTCACGCTATTTTGCATAAGCATGATGTCACACTTTGTCACAATTTTACGAACCCTCCCCCCCCCTTGAAGCGTGACATCATTTATGAATGATCCCTTAAGAAATTAATTAAACTAGAGTCCTAATGAGTACATTCCATTTGGGCAAAAGTATTTGCTTCGTCATTTCTCATTTTCTAAAATCTGATACGTATTAGATTTAGAAGAAAAAATCGTTGATTGAACTGTAGCAAAGAAAAGAACACCAGTGTCCAGCTTCAAGGTCAGCTGGTTTGACCCTTTGACTTTATTTTTCTTTGCTTCTTTGTGTAAAAAGCAAAGAATACTTAGCTGAAAAAAGGGGTAGCTTGGTAGTTACTCCACTGGGAATTTATACATACCTTCTACCCAGCCTTCTACCATTCTCCTTTGTCCAACCTCTTATGATTCAAACACGTGTTCGCCACATATATTCAGAGTGGTTTTGACCTTGAATGTTTGCGTGTACAACTCTTGCTTACAGCTTACTTTGAAAATCAAAACTACTAAAGAAATACGTTTTTGGATAGTCGCTGAAAATGTAAGAACATTCATCGAAAAAAACGTTAGTTGTGTTGTGATGCGCCGTTTATTATAGTAATAATGATAATAATAATTATTATTATCATTTAATTCTTTGCTCGCGAAATCATAAGCAACAAAATTTTAATCAAGTTCAAGTCATAATGCAATTTTGAGAATGATTTTATCTGCGCAATAAATTCGATGACACACTGAGTCACATATGCGCGGATAGAAATTGGTTTCCAATAAAAATTGCCTTAAGTTCTTTAAAAGTTTAATTTCAAGGAAGCGAAAAGTGGTTTACTTGGTCAAGGGTTCCGATGAGAAGTCATGGCAGGTCATCGTCCAAAAATGTGCCTTGTTTAGCACATTTTGACTGATCATTCGGTAAATTTAAAAATTTGGTATTACATAAGTTTTTTATTTGATTTTTCATATATAAACTTATTGCATATTGATGACTGACAACGACATAACAGAAGTCAAGGCATTATATTTTATTTTGTGTATACAATGATTAATTAATTCGCAACTATTATTAATTTGCAATATATTGTTTGTAATTAAGTTTGAACTGTGTTCGCATTATATGTCTTGGTGAGATTAAAATTTCATTCGGCCAATGGAAACATTATCCCCTCCCCCTCCCAAACATATCTGTTCGGGGCACTTAATTTTGGGGATGATATCATTATTCTTTGTAACATTATTTTTGCTTCTCTAAAATGCATTACTTAGGTAAAGGAAAATCAATGCACTTCTCATAGACTTGGGCGTTGACTAAATGCTTTCTTCAAAATAATTAAATGCGCGGAGTAGTAATTCAAAGTTATTTTCATTCAAAAGTATTTTTTTTTTTTTCTCCCATTCGGATTTTTTTTGTTTTTTTTGTTTTTTTTGTTTCAGATTGTATGAGCTTTCACGGGTTTTGAATTGCGTACTTTTCCGTGAGAACTGTCTTTCTGCCGCAAAGATGAGGACTAAAAAAAAAAAAAAAAAAGACACGTCAAAAGTTCTTAATAATCGCTATGTGTGCCTAGTTTGTTTTAAACAAGTAAAGCGTAGCTTTGTGTGCGTATTTTTCTGAAAATTGTTAGAATTTCATAGATGACCCAATGCAAAATAATGCTGCATAGAGAAAATAGAGGGCTAGGTACTTTTCTGAACGTGGCAGTCCTTCACTCTACGATGGGAATTCTGCAACGTAACACCTGACCGTCGTTCGAATATCTTGTATTATTATTATTATTATTATGTGAGCAAATTCATATACGCAACTTACGATTCCGTATTTCGTTCGTCGCGTTTTCACTGTTGCAAATTCAAGCTGGCTGACTCAATTTACGTTTTTCTACTCAGAGTGGGGCGGAATGTAGCAATAAATTCCGTACCACATTGTTTGTTTTGATGGCTACAAATAATTCCTCTTATTTTGATAAAAATCTTTATGAAGATCCTGTATATAATAACATTGAAAGGGATGAAGTAAGTTTTTTTGCTTGTGAAAGATACGGTTATTCTTGCATAACTGACAAGGAATACCGCATTTTATGCAAAATTTCGTTTGATTTCATGCATTATTACCTATTAAATTAGAATAACCACAAAAAAAAAAAAAAAAAGCGACCAAATACACGAGTTTTCACGAATGGGCAACAATTTCTTCTTCATATTTTTGTAAATAAAAGAAAGAAAAGGAATATATATGTAGATTATTAATAATAATTTAACTTTGTGCAAGTAAACAGTAATAGAATTATAATTTCACGTTACTTTAAAGCACAAATGAGCATTAAAACGCAGACATATGTTTCCAGATTGCTTGGAATCCCTTTTTCAATGTGACAGGGAGCTTCTAGATGCAGCTCATTTGTGCTTTAAAGTAACGGGAAATTATAATTCTATTACTATGTAGATTATTGTTTACAATAAGTTCTTAATTTTTAAATCCTGAACAAGAAGGATATATATGGCACACTTGATTTACAATGAGATAACAAATGCATTGCATGATCTTATAAATCTGTCTATATTTAATTCTTTTTGCTGTCGTGTTTTTCGCTATTTTCTTTAATTAGGTAATTTGAGTCAGCTTAGTATTTTTCTAATACTAAAGGATCTCGATCCCATAAAATATTTCCAACAAAATTTAACATATGTTTTAACATTTAGAAGTTCAGTTTAATTTGTATTGATAAGCTATAAAGAAATCTAGATTTTGCAAGAATTTGACCTTCATTCAAATTTCACATAATCGGAAACTTGTTTAACTGACACTGGCAGGAAGTTCTGTGCAGTACTGTGCGTATCGAAGGGGGCTGATTATTTCCCAGCAACTGGGAAAAAAAGTCTCAAGCATGCTTTTACAAATGTTTAGGTTCAGAATTGTATGACGGTATCTGGAGTAAAAATGGTTTAAAATATAAATTGAAAAATGATCCGATTCAGGCAACATATAAATATACTTATGAGTGGGGTGTTTTTATTTTCCTAAAAATTATAATTTTATTTTAATTTTAACCAGCTGCATTAGATGTAAAACATCATTCGCGGGTGATAATCTAGTGTTTTGAACTTCTAAATTTATGGCTTTGTATATGTGTTACAATTACAATTTACAAAGCCATCATTGAGTTGCGTAGGTGTTTGGCTTTTAATTACAAATAATGAAGCAATGGCTACTGGTTGCATGTATATATTTGTCTATCTAACAAAAAACACATAATATCTGTACAGAACTTTAGAAGTAGTAATTACAAAATTACCTGCAGAAAAGGTTTTGTTATTTCCCTCTACCAGAAAAACTAAAGACCGTCTTTGATTAATTTCGACAACATCCTTGATGCTTATAATTCGTTCATGGGCTGCAATAGCGGCAAAACTCAAAAAATCCTGTTTTGAAATACAGGGTGATCAGCGAATACGCCCTGATTTCAAAATTAAATATCTCAACAACAAAGATCAATAGAATTATGCGGTAAACGGTACGTTTATTAGCAAAACTGTAAAAATGGTGTACAGGAGTTTCAAAAATTCATTTACAAAAACTGCTAACAGATGGCGCTCTGCGCTGAAAACTCTTTCTCTAAAAGGAGGCTAAACAAAAAATAATAAAATCAAGCAGTCTTTGCAATCAGAACACAATTTTTTCAAAATGTTCACCGTTCGAAGCAATGAGGTGGCGTAAACGAACAATAAAATTTGACATCACGTCTTGCAATGTCTCAACGGAAATGGAATCACATGCAACACCAATCGCCGATTCAAGCTCATCCAGAGTAGCGTATTTGTTTCTATAGACAGTGTCTTTCAATGCGCCCCACAGAAAGAAGTCACAAGGAGTTAGATCGGGAGAATATGGAGGCCAATCTATTCCTGTGTTTGTACATTTTGGATAATCTAACGCAATTACTCGATTCCCAAAGTATTCATGAAGAAAGCGAAAAACTTTATCTGTTCGATGTGGTCGAGCCCCATCTTGCATGAACCAATCTATACCTGGTCGATCCTCCAACGCTAGTTGTGTGCTGACAAATTGTTCCAAAATTGTAACGTAGCGTTCAGTAGTAATCGTTTCTCGCACGAAGAAGGGTCCGATAATGCCTCTGGCGCATACCGCAGCCCATGCAGTAACTTTAGGCGAATGCAGTGATTTCTCTTCACACAAATAGGGATTTTCGGAACCCCAAAATCTCCAGTTTTGTTTATTTACGAATCCGTTCAAGTGGAAATGGGCTTCATCTGTGAACCAGATGCTACCCACATCAAATCCTTCGTTGTCGATCATTGTGAGAATCTGATTCGCAAAGTCAACCCTTTGTCGCACAGCTGTCATGGGTACAGCCTGATGACTTTGGATTTTGTATGGAAACATCCGTAGGCTACCTCTCAATATTTTTTGCGTGCTCGTGTACTTCAAACCAGCCTCTGATGCAATTCTTCGGATGCTTTTCTTAGGATTTTTCCGAACAATTCCACAAACTTTGGCTTCATTTTCAGGAGTAACTACTGTTCGCGTAGGCCCAACATTTCCCTTTCGATCATCATCCACGCTGCCAGTCCGTTCGAATTTGGCGAAGAGCATGCGAATCGTTTTCGCATTGGGTCCAACTGGAACATTGAATCGCGTTTGGAAACTGCGCCTTGTTGCCGTAGGACTGTGTTCTAATCTGTGGTACTCCAATACCAAAAAAACACGTTGTTCAATAGTATACATCCTTTCAATTTGTACGTTAGCTTCTTATCTCTATGCAACAGTCGTGATCGCTTTAAGCTTCGAAGCACACTTTACAGGCTATTTATACATTGCTAAGGTAGCACTGCGATTACAGCGCCATCTGTTAACAGTTTTGTAACTGAATTTTCCAAACTTCTGCACACCATTTTTACACTTTTGCTAATAAACGTACCGTTTACCGCATAATTCTATTGATCTTTGTTGTTGAGATATTTAATTTTGAAATCAGGGCGTATTCGCTGATCACCCTGTAAGTGGGTTTAAAGTTTTCATTGCTAAGGAAGATGCATAAGAAATGCATTAGTTTGATGCCATCTTACGACTTAATATTGAATTATGAGTTGTGCTAGTATTGCTCCTGAAAAGAATGTGTATTTTCATATTCACATCTGTTCTTAATCTAAAACGCGTCATTTTTTTGAGATGTGCCACTATTGCAGCCCATGAGCGAATTGCTGTAGCGCACTTTTCATAGAATGCTGTAGTGCTTTTGTAGAATTCCTTTTTGCTCAGAGTAGAACAATATTTTTCTGTTTCGTAATTTTGGCATGTATAGCCCAAATGTTTTGATGCTAGCGGTTCAATTTATGTTTATTCCCGCCCGGGAGATGGGGCAATAGTTATAATGCGCCAAACACCATCAGGTTGAGGGAGAAATTAAATAATAATAATAACGTGTTGGCTGTTTTACACATGATATGCAGCATTTATCCAGATGTAAAATAGCACAGAATATGTCATAACAAGCGGTTAAATGGATGGTACGGTTTTCCAACGTTCTGAGCTAATTGATTTTGCATAAGCATGAGAAAATTAATGAGTAAAAAATTTCACTTTTGTATTATTTCTATAACGAGCACTTAAAACATTAGTAGCAGTGCCGGATCTAGGGGGGGGGGGGGAAGCCTGGGCCCAAACACTGGGCCGAAAATCCAACTGTGATGCATGAAAAAAAAGATAGAAAGAAATTAATTAAATATACTTTTCTTTTTTTTTTAAAGAAAATTCAACTTTTGGAAAGAGAGAAAATCCTAGTTCGGGGGGGGGGGGAGGCGTTCTGATTTGATCATTGATTCGGCTATTTTGCTAACGATTAAAACCGATTAAGAAAATTATTTATTTGCATAATTGTCAGAAACACTAAATCTGAGGTATACAGAATATGTTATGTTGTTGATCAGTGGGGCCGGTTCCTGTGGCATGCAAGGCTCCTGGGAAGGCAGTTTTAGGGGCGGCAAATTTTGCTAAGGCAAAATTTAAAAAAATTAATTTAAAAAAGTCAAGGTTCCCCTCCCCCTTGTAATAGTGAAATATTCATCACGCTATGCTCAAACGATACGACAGTTTTTTTTTTTTTTAAATTTTCAAAGCATTCCTTTTGGAAAGAGGGGGATTGGAAGGGGGACTTGTAAGTATCGCTTGAGAAGACAGACACGTGGCTCTTCGATATGGGCGTTAATAAGAACGGGGGAGGGGGGGATCCTGCACTTCTGGATGTAAGAAAAAATGCTTATTTTGTTCTGCATAAGCATGAGAAAATTAATGAGTAAAAAATTTCACTTTTATATTATTTCTATAGCGAGCACTTAAAACATTAGTAGCAGTGCCGGATCTACGGGGGGGGGGAAGCCTGGGCCCAAACACTGGGCCGAAAATCCAACTGTGATGCATGAAAAAAACATAGAAAGAAATTAATTAAATATACTTTTCTTTTTTTTTTTTAAAGAAAATTCAACTTTTGGAAAGAGAGAAAATCCTAGTTCGGGGGGGGGGGAGGCGTTCTGATTTGATCATTGATTCGGCTATTTTGCTAACGATTAAAACCGATTAAGAAAATTATTTATTTGCATAATTGTCAGAAACACTAAATCTGAGGTATACAGAATATGTTATGTTGTTGATCAGTCGGGCCGGTTCCTGTGGCATGCAAGGCTCCTGGGAAGGCAGTTTTAGGGGCGGCAAATTTTGCTAAGGCAAAATTTAAAAAAATAAATTTAAAAAAGTCAAGGTTCCCCTCCCCCTTGTAATAGTGAAATATTCATCCCGCTATGCTCAAACGATACGACAGTTTTTTTTTTTTTTTTAAATTTTCAAAGCATTCCTTTTGGAAAGAGGGGGATTGGAAGGGGGACTTGTAAGTATCGCTTGAGAAGACAGACACGTGGCTCTTCGATATGGGCGTTAATAAGAACGGGGGAGGGGGGGATCCTGCACCTCTGGATGTAAGAAAAAATGCTTATTTTGTTCTGCATTTTCATGAGAAAAAGATTTTGTTTGCTTTCTTCTCCTATTACTTTTAGTCCCAAATGCATCTCCCAAGGCCTCACAGGCAGCAGTTTGCATATAGTTTTCAAAATCTTCCCGGGGAGAAACCCTCGGACCGCCTTCAACTGTCAGAGTTTCATATCTCCAGCTAATCCTTCATTCAAAGGGGGACCCTTCATATATTTCCTCCAAGTGAAAACTCCTCAAGTAGCTAGATGGTCAGAGCATAAAAATTTATGAAATATGAACAATAATTGGATGGAGGGGGCGGCATTTTAAAGTTTTGCCCCTCCACAGAAAACTCCAAGATCCGGTACTGCCGCAGAACAAGTAATAGCAGCCTGACCATCAGAAACAAAACTAGCAATTGTCGAGACTTGATCTTTTTATTTTATTTTATTTTTTGCATATTTAGAGTAATTTTTTGTGTCTAGTTGTAGGCAAATTTTTCTTGTGTGCAAGATCAGTTTAAAGATTTGAATATTTAAAACAATCCCATTGAATTCATTAGTGGATTGGCTAAGCTTTCTGAAAATTAATAACATAAGATTATGATTTTTTTTTTTAATTTACACAAAAACATGTTCACTTTTAAGAGGAACCATCAATTTGTCTTCAGATAATTTTAAAATTTTATGATTCTGGCTAAAAAAACATTATTTACAGGTCACAGTAAGACATCGATGCACAGGCGAAGGAGGGGCTCTTTTTTTCGGAAATGAGTGGAAATTATTCATTTATTTTATTTATTTATCTTGTTGAGTTTGTTGTTGAAATTCAATCATCGTTTTTTAAAAGAACAAAAGAAGATTTTGTCGAATTTTATACAAAATTAACACGCTGATCTTAACAATATACAAAAGTAATATGCATTGACCTATTTGTTATGTAAAAATTTAATCATCAGACTTTAAAAAAATGCAATACGCACACAGAAAATAACTTTTTAAAAATCCATTTTTCCTAAAATTTCCGTTTTAAACTGCTATCGTTAGTCACTTTGGGAAAAGAAAGCTGTCTAGCAGAACAAGTGCTTTGAAACTGGTTTAGTTTTCAACAAGCAAAATTTGGGGGAGATAGCTTTCCAGAGTCATCAATGGACATCGTCACGCCTCAGTGTATTCAACAGTGAATTTAAATGACAACTGAAAAGTCTTTACCTCTCCGCTGAGGGGGAAAGAAGTACACTGCAGGAAAAACAAGTTTTGCCAAAATTTTCTCTCCCCGTTTTGGAGTGCATGCGAAGCGTCAAACCCCCACGGTTAAGTGGTTAAATGCAGTTTTATATGATATGCATCATAACAAATTTTATTAAAATTTTAAATTTTAATAAATGACCTTAAACTCCACTGCCCCTTTGTGCGCTCACGATCTACTTTCCTATCCCTATCCTCTAGCCTGAGCA
This sequence comes from Octonoba sinensis, assembly GCA_038502835.1. Taxonomy (NCBI): domain Eukaryota; kingdom Metazoa; phylum Arthropoda; class Arachnida; order Araneae; family Uloboridae; genus Octonoba; species Octonoba sinensis. The sequence continues at coordinate 209,548,574 of CM076598.1, read as the reverse complement.
AGAGGACGCATTAAAATTGTGCTACCTTTGTCAATCAAACATATCCACTGAACATCACCGGCTCTCAATACTTATTCACATCCATTTATACCACTGACTGGTAGCTAAAGTATTTTTAACACTCGGTTGTATTTTTCATAAATGATACAACGTGCATGATATTTTAAAAAACAAGCTACTTTTTAACTCTAAATTCAATAACGTCTTTGTTTTCTTCTCTTTTCAAATAATATTTATGTTATCATATAAGTAATGAGCTATACAGTTGATCTTGCTTAAAACCCTTCTAGATTTTAAATGCACCAGATTTCAATGTTTGTATTCTCTTTTTTTAAACTCAATTTCTATTCTTTGTTTCTTTCTTTTTATTCAAACTCAGGGAGAGAAAGGGTTCTAATTAAAGAGGGCGTGGAAGAGGTTTGGCTAATTTTTTTACAAGAGATTAATCAAAATGCACCCATTGACAAATTTTTGTGTACACATCTATAAAAAAGAACTGTTCAAAATCTAGGCCAAATTGTTTATTATTGCCATGGTGAGAAACAGGGTTTCTTTGAAAGTAGTGGGTCTCAGGTTAACTGAATTTTTTTAAAAATTAAGGAAGTTATGCTGCCGCATTGATAGAATTTTAGGTACAATAATTATAATAAGATGATTGCTTCGTTTGCTAACTAGGATCCATTTTTTTTCAATTTGTTAAAAAAAGGAAATTCATTTTTGAGTGGGCTTGAAATACTAACATTATAATAGATTCTTTTATTACTATATTTCAAAGAAGTTTATAATAAAGAGGATTATTATAATTATTTTATTGTCATTTGTTCTGATTGATTATTTTTTTCTTCATACCTGTTATAAATTGGATCACATTTTTTTGACACGCATAGGAAAATACCAAGCAATTAATTGGTTTCTTTTTTATTCACTTATTTATTTAAACTAAGTTCATTTTTACGGTTGGGAGCCGTAAAATCATTTATTACACGGTGCTGATTTTAACCAACAACCAGTATATATGGGTCTTCGTTAACTTTAACTGAAAAAGGGGGAGATGAACATTCGAAGCAAGTTTTTGACTTGACTTTGTAAACATTAATTTTTTAACAAAATTTAGCACGTTCAGTTAGTTGACTCTGGTAGATTTAGCCACTCCTGTATAGTTTGATTGGCCTTTTGTTTGATCTTCTACTTGGGACAAAAGGATCTGACCCATTGGCACAGGCTGACTGTCAGAGTTTGAAACAACTTTGCCATATCAAGACTTTGCAACAGTTGGGGTGTTGACTTTAAAAAATGTGATTCGTAATTTGCCGAAAGATTTTTTTTATAATCATTATTTTTAATTTTTCCGGTCCCAATTTTTGAAAAAGGCATGTAAGAGCTTATATTCACTTTTCGATCTTATTGGTTCAAATGTGGTTCTTAAAATTTTCTGCCAGTGTGTACAAGAAGGCAAATTGGAAGTTTTTTTTTTAAAAGACCATTTAAAATATTTATTTTTTTTTTAAAGCAAAATTGTAAATTAAGAGGAAATTCATATTATTTATTTATTTTTATTATTATTAAATCATTATTAATTTTTTTATGATTGAAATTTAAGAATAAAAAAAACATAAACAAAATGTTACCACTTTTTAAAATTAATTCAAGTATACCCCAAAATATAAAATTTTAGAAAATTTAGTATCCAATTTTTATTATTTTATGTGGTTGATATATATTTGATTTTTTAATATTTTTGGGTTTTGATCATTTAAAATACCCTATATTTCCGAAAGGAATTCAAATGAATACTAAAGGGCAAATTTTTCCCCAAAAGATAGAATTTACTATTTTAATTTACCAAAAGGTTTGAGAGGGGGGGGGAGGAGGTTAAATGAATTTAAATTTTTTTTTCGTTTTCTTTTCATCTTTTAGTACATTTTTTTTTCTGAAAAAATAATTCTTTAAACTACCCACAGCCTGAAATTTTGCATAATTTTTACTTATTTTATTTTTCCACAAGGTTTTTTATATCAAGAAGTTTCAAATAAATTTCTTTTTTCATTTTCTTTTAAAACTTCTTTTTTTCTATTTAAGTCTGGAAATTATTTTATTAAAATCCCCAAGCTTGTCTAAAATTTAGCAATAAATTAATACTAATATTAAAATATGCATTTATGCACAGGTTTTAAATACCCCGCAGATAAATCCAATATACAAAATCTGTATTAATCAATTTTACATTTGAAATCTTCCAGAATCTCTGGGTTGTTATAGGTACTAAAAATATTTAATAAAATCCTATGAAAGATTAGAAAATAAATTTCGCAAAAAATTTGAAAGTCCCTTTTTATATGCTACATTGTTGTTTAATCTGTAAAAGAGAATGTTCTTTGGAATCACGTTTCACGCAGGAAAATAAAGCAATTTAGCATTAATGTTTAAGTAAAGTAACACAAAATTAACAAAACTATATGTTGTTCCCATTAATTCAAATCCAAATTAACTTATTCGAAACATGGGGGCCCACACAAAAACTGATAGAAGCCTTTGCTCCCCACTCCCAGCTTCAAAACATTCTGCAGTATAATTCTATTTTGTAAAAATTATAAAAATGCGGAGAAAAAAGAAAAAGGCATGAAGAGAAAACAAATAATTGCGTAAATTTTATTTTTCATTAATAACTTAATAATTAATGCTCTTGTAAATTGAAGAACAAGATCTATGATAATAAAAAAATGATTAATTAAATTTATTTTTCACTAAGAACTTTCAATTAATTGGTTTGTAAATTAAACGACTAGAATTACCAAAACTGAAACTAAAAATCCTTGCTCCCACTTCTGGAAAATATTAGTTGAGAAAAATGAATCAAAAGTTGCGATGCATTCTGACATTCATTACTCATTATATGAAACATGTAACAGTGCACTGGGGGGGAGGGGGTATAGCCACGATAAGGGGCGGAGTGGGGGATAACCCCCTGAAATGGTGAAGATTGTCAAGAATTTGACAAAATTTTCCTGTAAAACAATAAAATTAGCTCACTTCCTCCGTAGAAACCCCAATGAAATGGTGGAGATTTTCCAGAATTTGACCAATTTTTCCTGTAAAAGAAAGAAATTAACTCACTTTTCCTGAAGAACCCCCTCCCAGTGGTGTAACTAAAGGGGCCACCCGCCCCGGGTGCCACCCGTTCAGGGGAGACACAGACCCACGACGGAAAAAAACAGAACCCTTAAAAGCTCCATTAAACAAAGCAAATACCTCAAATGGGCTAGTTTTTTCTATCAATCTCTTTCTATTTTCAACATGGAAAAGTGTTTCCTTTCAAAAATATATTCAACGTGTTTTTAACTGCTAAACACGCCATTGCCGTCAACAAATAAGTTAAATACTATGACGCCGATGATAAGAATGGTATTCCCCCCCTCCCCTCTTCTTTTCTGTTTCAAAGTTGCTATGATTTTTTTAATGCATTGCATCACAATGCATAATTCGCGCTTACATATTTTTTTTTTTTTTGTTTAATCTTTTCCATGGGGTCACACCATCAATAACCGCCCCGGGTGTCACCCTTGCTACCTACGCCACTGTAACAGAGGGTACTGTAGTAACAAGGTCAAAGTGATTTAAGAAAGTGTTACACTAACATTGGAAATAAATATACTTATATATATATATATATATATATAGGAATAAAAGAAGAGCAAATTGAAACAAAATAATTGCTGTTTAAAATACCTACAATTTTATGTAAGGAGAAAATAGGAATACAACCGCAATATTCATTATTAGAGAGCGCGGGAAATTTGCCCCATTTATTATTGCGGTCATTCCATGTCAAGTGATCCAAAATTTGAGAAAAAATTTACCTCACCTTCTTTGATTTTTTCAAATTTGGCTTATCAACTGCAACCCTCAAGGTAATTAAAAATCCAAATTATTAGATTTTTAGTTATCAAGCCTTGATTTTGTAAAAAACTCAAATTTTTACATGTATACTTCAACACAAAACAGACCATAACTCATCAACAAATAGAGATAAAAATTTCTATTAAAAAGCATTTTGAAGTATATTAAATGCAGTTTTATATGATATGCATCATAACAAATTTTATTAAAATTTTAAATTTTAAAAAATGACCTTAAACTCCACTGCCCCTTTGTGCGCTCACGATCTACTTTCCTATCCCTATCCTCTAGCCTGAGCAAGAGGACGCATTAAAATTGTGCTACCTTTGTCAATCAAACATATCCACTGAACATCACCGGCTCTCAATACTTATTCACATCCATTTATACCACTGACTGGTAGCTAAAGTATTTTTAACACTCGGTTGTATTTTTCATAAATGATACAAGCCGTGCTTGTATAATTTTAAAAAACAAGCTACGTTTATATAAACAGACACAATAAATTACAATAAACGAACTTATGGTTTTACATTCAGTACTTTTATGCACAATGTTTATTTTATCGTTATCATAATCACAGGCAGATGGCAGCATATACAACTAAGTTCGATTCTTGCTTAAACCACGCCTCCTACTGATGTTTTCAATGACACCATGATTTCTAGATGGCACTATCGCTATTCTTCTGTTTCTTTTCTCAAACTCAATTTCGTTCTTTCTTCTTTTCGTTTCTTTCTTATCTCAAAACTCAAGAGGAAGAGAAGTAGAGTCATCTAAAAATTATAATGTCATGGGCCACGTTAGAAGGAGGCGTGGCTAAACCCACTTACAAGGTAGGATCAATCAAAATGCACCCGATTCAGACAAATTTTTGTATGTAGCGCCATCTTGTGATAAAAAATGCAACTGTTCAAAATCTTGAGGCTCAAATTTGCTTTAATTATATGCCTCTACGCGGTGACGAAACCAGGGTTTCTTCTGAGACGAAGGGTCTGTGGAGTCTCAACGGTTTGAACTGCAATTTTTTTACACAAATTAATGTCGACAGTTATTGCTGCACGCCATTGCATCACGGAATTTTAGGGTACAAGAACTATACACAAGAACGATCGTGCTTCGTTTGCTAATCTACGGATCCCAACCGTTATAGCAATTTGTTCAAGAAAAAAGTGAAATATGCATATGCATTATGTAAGTGGGTCTTGATAATACTATAGTAACTATTATAATAAAATCCAGGAATAGTAACGAGCATGCCGAAAGAAGTTTAATAATAAAAAACAATTTAATTATTATGATTATTGTTATTTGTCATTCTCGTTCTCGCATATATGGAATTATTTTTTTCTTTCAATAACTTGTTATAACAATTGGGATCTACAATTTTTTTGACGTGCGCTTACGAAAATACCTCACAGCAAAAGTTAAGTTGGTTTCTTTTCTTATTCACTTATTTATTTAAACATGAATGGTTCATCTATAGCGGTTGGGAGCCGTAAAAATGCATTTCTATTAGTCAACGGTGTGCTGATTGATTAAATGCTACAAACATACCGACGATATCATAATAACATCGAACGTTAAGCATTTGACACCGCAAATGAGGGGAGACGATGACAAGCTAATTAACTAGTAAGTCAAGTTTTTCGACTTGACCTATTAGTTAAACATTCATTTTTTAAACAAAGATTTAGCTACGTGATCAGTTAGTTGAACATCTGGTGACTGCATCCTTAGCCCACCCCCTGCCAACTAGTATGAAGTGTGGGGTCCTTTTCGAGTGATCTGCTAACTTGGGAAACAAAAGGGAAGTCATTGACCCATTCGGCAGCCGAGACCTTGACTTGTCCCAGAGTTTGGGACAACAAATCAAAAGGCCTATGAGTCAAGAACTTTTAGACAACCAGTTCGAGGGTAGTTGATCGCTTGTAAGAATAATGTGAATTCTGTTATAGTTTGCTTTCGAGAACGCACTTTGTTTTTGATACATTCATTCATTTCTCGCTAACTTTCTCGCGGATCCCAATTGTTATAGCAAAAAGGCATCGTAAGGAGGCCTTAAACTCCACTTTTGCCGGATACTCTGATTGGCTGCTGCAAATGTGTGGGGTTGCCTTCAAAATTTCCTTCAAAAGTGTGCTGCCGAGCGAAATAGGCCGAAATTTGGATATGTTTATTTTTTATAAAGCACCATGATGAAAATTATTTTTTTATGTTTTTTTCTCTATGCTACAAATTCTTGGTGAAATTAAGCAGTGTAAATATCATATTATTCTACTCTCTCAATGTTTATTAACGATAAACATGCTATTTAATCAATTTTCTGCTCTAGTGTTGTAAAATATGTAAGGAACTATAAAAAAGAACGAATAATACAAAATGTTTACCACCTTTTTAACGAAGTTAACTTTCATAGAGAGAAAGGACAAAATATAAAATTTCTAGAAAAAATCGCGTTCACGTATTCCAATTTTTATTTATTCTTTTATTCATTTATTTTGATATCATTATTTGATTTTTTTTAATAATGCAATTGGAGATTTTAAGAATACAGATAAAATATCCCTGAGAAGTCTTCCGCACTGGAACTCAAAATGAATAAATAAAGGGCAGATTTTTTCCCCCAAAATGATAGAAATTTACGATATTTAAAAAGTAACGAAAAGGTTTGAGGAGGGAGGGGGGGGGTGGAGGATTAAGGAATGGATATTTAAATTTTTTTTGTCGGCTGTCTTTGCATCTATTTAAGCTCACATTCTTTTTTTCATGAAAAAAGGAATTCCTTGTAATACCTGAAACACACGTGCCTGAAATTTTGTGCATAACGTTGTTTAGCTTATTTTCTATTTTTCCCACAACAGGTTAATTTTTTAGTGATTAAAGAATGGTTTCAAATAAAGTTTACTTTTCTTCGATTTTCTTCTTCAAAAACTTCTTTTTGTTACTAATTTGAAACTTCTGGGAAATTATTATTTATTTCAAAATACCCCACAGCCTTTGGTCTAAAATTTAGCAATAAATTAATACTAATATTAAAATATGCATTTATGCACAGGTTTTAAATACCCCGCAGATAAATCCAATATACAAAATCTGTATTAATCAATTTTACATTTGAAATCTTCCAGAATCTCTGGGTTGTTATAGGTACTAAAAATATTTAATAAAATCCTATGAAAGATTAGAAAATAAATTTCGCAAAAAATTTGAAAGTCCCTTTTTATATGCTACATTGTTGTTTAATCTGTAAAAGAGAATGTTCTTTGGAATCACGTTTCACGCAGGAAAATAAAGCAATTTAGCATTAATGTTTAAGTAAAGTAACACAAAATTAACAAAACTATATGTTGTTCCCATTAATTCAAATCCAAATTAACTTATTCGAAACATGGGGGCCCACACAAAAACTGATAGAAGCCTTTGCTCCCCACTCCCAGCTTCAAAACATTCTGCAGTATAATTCTATTTTGTAAAAATTATAAAAATGCGGAGAAAAAAGAAAAAGGCATGAAGAGAAAACAAATAATTGCGTAAATTTTATTTTTCATTAATAACTTAATAATTAATGCTCTTGTAAATTGAAGAACAAGATCTATGATAATAAAAAAATGATTAATTAAATTTATTTTTCACTAAGAACTTTCAATTAATTGGTTTGTAAATTAAACGACTAGAATTACCAAAACTGAAACTAAAAATCCTTGCTCCCACTTCTGGAAAATATTAGTTGAGAAAAATGAATCAAAAGTTGCGATGCATTCTGACATTCATTACTCATTATATGAAACATGTAACAGTGCACTGGGGGGGAGGGGGTATAGCCACGATAAGGGGCGGAGTGGGGGATAACCCCCTGAAATGGTGAAGATTGTCTAGAATTTGACAAAATTTTCCTGTAAAACAATAAAATTAGCTCACTTCCTCCGTAGAAACCCCAATGAAATGGTGGAGATTTTCCAGAATTTGACCAATTTTTCCTGTAAAAGAAAGAAATTAACTCACTTTTCCTGAAGAACCCCCTCCCAGTGGTGTAACTAAAGGGGCCACCCGCCCCGGGTGCCACCCGTTCAGGGGAGACACAGACCCACGACGGAAAAAAACAGAACCCTTAAAAGCTCCATTAAACAAAGCAAATACCTCAAATGGGCTAGTTTTTTCTATCAATCTCTTTCTATTTTCAACATGGAAAAGTGTTTCCTTTCAAAAATATATTCAACGTGTTTTTAACTGCTAAACACGCCATTGCCGTCAACAAATAAGTTAAATACTATGACGCCGATGATAAGAATGGTATTCCCCCCTCCCCTCTTCTTTTCTGTTTCAAAGTTGCTATGATTTTTTTAATGCATTGCATCACAATGCATAATTCGCGCTTACATATTTTTTTTTTTTTTTGTTTAATCTTTTCCATGGGGTCACACCATCAATAACCGCCCCGGGTGTCACCCTTGCTACCTACGCCACTGTAACAGAGGGTACTGTAGTAACAAGGTCAAAGTGATTTAAGAAAGTGTTACACTAACATTGGAAATAAATATACTTATATATATATATATATATATATAGGAATAAAAGAAGAGCAAATTGAAACAAAATAATTGCTGTTTAAAATACCTACAATTTTATGTAAGGAGAAAATAGGAATACAACCGCAATATTCATTATAAGAGAGCGCGGGAAATTTGCCCCATTTATTATTGCGGTCATTCCATGTCAAGTGATCCAAAATTTGAGAAAAAATTTACCTCACCTTCTTTGATTTTTTCAAATTTGGCTTATCAACTGCAACCCTCAAGGTAATTAAAAATCCAAATTATTAGATTTTTAGTTATCAAGCCTTGATTTTGTAAAAAACTCAAATTTTTACATGTATACTTCAACACAAAACAGACCATAACTCATCAACAAATAGAGATAAAAATTTCTATTAAAAAGCATTTTGAAGTATATTAAATGCAGTTTTATATGATATGCATCATAACAAATTTTATTAAAATTTTAAATTTTAAAAAATGACCTTAAACTCCACTGCCCCTTTGTGCGCTCACGATCTACTTTCCTATCCCTATCCTCTAGCCTGAGCAAGAGGACGCATTAAAATTGTGCTACCTTTGTCAATCAAACATATCCACTGAACATCACCGGCTCTCAATACTTATTCACATCCATTTATACCACTGACTGGTAGCTAAAGTATTTTTAACACTCGGTTGTATTTTTCATAAATGATACAAGCCGTGCTTGTATAATTTTAAAAAACAAGCTACGTTTATATAAACAGACACAATAAATTACAATAAACGAACTTATGGTTTTACATTCAGTACTTTTATGCACAATGTTTATTTTATCGTTATCATAATCACAGGCAGATGGCAGCATATACAACTAAGTTCGATTCTTGCTTAAACCACGCCTCCTACTGATGTTTTCAATGACACCATGATTTCTAGATGGCACTATCGCTATTCTTCTGTTTCTTTTCTCAAACTCAATTTCGTTCTTTCTTCTTTTCGTTTCTTTCTTATCTCAAAACTCAAGAGGAAGAGAAGTAGAGTCATCTAAAAATTATAATGTCATGGGCCACGTTAGAAGGAGGCGTGGCTAAACCCACTTACAAGGTAGGATCAATCAAAATGCACCCGATTCAGACAAATTTTTGTATGTAGCGCCATCTTGTGATAAAAAATGCAACTGTTCAAAATCTTGAGGCTCAAATTTGCTTTAATTATATGCCTCTACGCGGTGACGAAACCAGGGTTTCTTCTGAGACGAAGGGTCTGTGGAGTCTCAACGGTTTGAACTGCAATTTTTTTACACAAATTAATGTCGACAGTTATTGCTGCACGCCATTGCATCACGGAATTTTAGGGTACAAGAACTATACACAAGAACGATCGTGCTTCGTTTGCTAATCTACGGATCCCAACCGTTATAGCAATTTGTTCAAGAAAAAAGTGAAATATGCATATGCATTATGTAAGTGGGTCTTGATAATACTATAGTAACTATTATAATAAAATCCAGGAATAGTAACGAGCATGCCGAAAGAAGTTTAATAATAAAAAACAATTTAATTATTATGATTATTGTTATTTGTCATTCTCGTTCTCGCATATATGGAATTATTTTTTTCTTTCAATAACTTGTTATAACAATTGGGATCTACAATTTTTTTGACGTGCGCTTACGAAAATACCTCACAGCAAAAGTTAAGTTGGTTTCTTTTCTTATTCACTTATTTATTTAAACATGAATGGTTCATCTATAGCGGTTGGGAGCCGTAAAAATGCATTTCTATTAGTCAACGGTGTGCTGATTGATTAAATGCTACAAACATACCGACGATATCATAATAACATCGAACGTTAAGCATTTGACACCGCAAATGAGGGGAGACGATGACAAGCTAATTAACTAGTAAGTCAAGTTTTTCGACTTGACCTATTAGTTAAACATTCATTTTTTAAACAAAGATTTAGCTACGTGATCAGTTAGTTGAACATCTGGTGACTGCATCCTTAGCCCACCCCCTGCCAACTAGTATGAAGTGTGGGGTCCTTTTCGAGTGATCTGCTAACTTGGGAAACAAAAGGGAAGTCATTGACCCATTCGGCAGCCGAGACCTTGACTTGTCCCAGAGTTTGGGACAACAAATCAAAAGGCCTATGAGTCAAGAACTTTTAGACAACCAGTTCGAGGGTAGTTGATCGCTTGTAAGAATAATGTGAATTCTGTTATAGTTTGCTTTCGAGAACGCACTTTGTTTTTGATACATTCATTCATTTCTCGCTAACTTTCTCGCGGATCCCAATTGTTATAGCAAAAAGGCATCGTAAGGAGGCCTTAAACTCCACTTTTGCCGGATACTCTGATTGGCTGCTGCAAATGTGTGGGGTTGCCTTCAAAATTTCCTTCAAAAGTGTGCTGCCGAGCGAAATAGGCCGAAATTTGGATATGTTTATTTTTTATAAAGCACCATGATGAAAATTATTTTTTTATGTTTTTTTCTCTATGCTACAAATTCTTGGTGAAATTAAGCAGTGTAAATATCATATTATTCTACTCTCTCAATGTTTATTAACGATAAACATGCTATTTAATCAATTTTCTGCTCTAGTGTTGTAAAATATGTAAGGAACTATAAAAAAGAACGAATAATACAAAATGTTTACCACCTTTTTAACGAAGTTAACTTTCATAGAGAGAAAGGACAAAATATAAAATTTCTAGAAGAAATCGCGTTCACGTATTCCAATTTTTATTTATTCTTTTATTCATTTATTTTGATATCATTATTTGATTTTTTTTAATAATGCAATTGGAGATTTTAAGAATACAGATAAAATATCCCTGAGAAGTCTTCCGCACTGGAACTCAAAATGAATAAATAAAGGGCAGATTTTTTCCCCCAAAATGATAGAAATTTACGATATTTAAAAAGTAACGAAAAGGTTTGAGGAGGGAGGGGGGGGGTGGAGGATTAAGGAATGGATATTTAAATTTTTTTTGTCGGCTGTCTTTGCATCTATTTAAGCTCACATTCTTTTTTTCATGAAAAAAGGAATTCCTTGTAATACCTGAAACACACGTGCCTGAAATTTTGTGCATAACGTTGTTTAGCTTATTTTCTATTTTTCCCACAACAGGTTAATTTTTTAGTGATTAAAGAATGGTTTCAAATAAAGTTTACTTTTCTTCGATTTTCTTCTTCAAAAACTTCTTTTTGTTACTAATTTGAAACTTCTGGGAAATTATTATTTATTTCAAAATACCCCACAGCCTTTGGTCTAAAATTTAGCAATAAATTAATACTAATATTAAAATATGCATTTATGCACAGGTTTTAAATACCCCGCAGATAAATCCAATATACAAAATCTGTATTAATCAATTTTACATTTGAAATCTTCCAGAATCTCTGGGTTGTTATAGGTACTAAAAATATTTAATAAAATCCTATGAAAGATTAGAAAATAAATTTCGCAAAAAATTTGAAAGTCCCTTTTTATATGCTACATTGTTGTTTAATCTGTAAAAGAGAATGTTCTTTGGAATCACGTTTCACGCAGGAAAATAAAGCAATTTAGCATTAATGTTTAAGTAAAGTAACACAAAATTAACAAAACTATATGTTGTTCCCATTAATTCAAATCCAAATTAACTTATTCGAAACATGGGGGCCCACACAAAAACTGATAGAAGCCTTTGCTCCCCACTCCCAGCTTCAAAACATTCTGCAGTATAATTCTATTTTGTAAAAATTATAAAAATGCGGAGAAAAAAGAAAAAGGCATGAAGAGAAAACAAATAATTGCGTAAATTTTATTTTTCATTAATAACTTAATAATTAATGCTCTTGTAAATTGAAGAACAAGATCTATGATAATAAAAAAATGATTAATTAAATTTATTTTTCACTAAGAACTTTCAATTAATTGGTTTGTAAATTAAACGACTAGAATTACCAAAACTGAAACTAAAAATCCTTGCTCCCACTTCTGGAAAATATTAGTTGAGAAAAATGAATCAAAAGTTGCGATGCATTCTGACATTCATTACTCATTATATGAAACATGTAACAGTGCACTGGGGGGGAGGGGGTATAGCCACGATAAGGGGCGGAGTGGGGGATAACCCCCTGAAATGGTGAAGATTGTCTAGAATTTGACAAAATTTTCCTGTAAAACAATAAAATTAGCTCACTTCCTCCGTAGAAACCCCAATGAAATGGTGGAGATTTTCCAGAATTTGACCAATTTTTCCTGTAAAAGAAAGAAATTAACTCACTTTTCCTGAAGAACCCCCTCCCAGTGGTGTAACTAAAGGGGCCACCCGCCCCGGGTGCCACCCGTTCAGGGGAGACACAGACCCACGACGGAAAAAAACAGAACCCTTAAAAGCTCCATTAAACAAAGCAAATACCTCAAATGGGCTAGTTTTTTCTATCAATCTCTTTCTATTTTCAACATGGAAAAGTGTTTCCTTTCAAAAATATATTCAACGTGTTTTTAACTGCTAAACACGCCATTGCCGTCAACAAATAAGTTAAATACTATGACGCCGATGATAAGAATGGTATTCCCCCCTCCCCTCTTCTTTTCTGTTTCAAAGTTGCTATGATTTTTTTAATGCATTGCATCACAATGCATAATTCGCGCTTACATATTTTTTTTTTTTTTGTTTAATCTTTTCCATGGGGTCACACCATCAATAACCGCCCCGGGTGTCACCCTTGCTACCTACGCCACTGTAACAGAGGGTACTGTAGTAACAAGGTCAAAGTGATTTAAGAAAGTGTTACACTAACATTGGAAATAAATATACTTTATATATATATATATATATAGGAATAAAAGAAGAGCAAATTGAAACAAAATAATTGCTGTTTAAAATACCTACAATTTTATGTAAGGAGAAAATAGGAATACAACCGCAATATTCATTATAAGAGAGCGCGGGAAATTTGCCCCATTTATTATTGCGGTCATTCCATGTCAAGTGATCCAAAATTTGAGAAAAAATTTACCTCACCTTCTTTGATTTTTTCAAATTTGGCTTATCAACTGCAACCCTCAAGGTAATTAAAAATCCAAATTATTAGATTTTTAGTTATCAAGCCTTGATTTTGTAAAAAACTCAAATTTTTACATGTATACTTCAACACAAAACAGACCATAACTCATCAACAAATAGAGATAAAAATTTCTATTAAAAAGCATTTTGAAGTATATTAAATGCAGTTTTATATGATATGCATCATAACAAATTTTATTAAAATTTTAAATTTTAAAAAATGACCTTAAACTCCACTGCCCCTTTGTGCGCTCACGATCTACTTTCCTATCCCTATCCTCTAGCCTGAGCAAGAGGACGCATTAAAATTGTGCTACCTTTGTCAATCAAACATATCCACTGAACATCACCGGCTCTCAATACTTATTCACATCCATTTATACCACTGACTGGTAGCTAAAGTATTTTTAACACTCGGTTGTATTTTTCATAAATGATACAAGCCGTGCTTGTATAATTTTAAAAAACAAGCTACGTTTATATAAACAGACACAATAAATTACAATAAACGAACTTATGGTTTTACATTCAGTACTTTTATGCACAATGTTTATTTTATCGTTATCATAATCACAGGCAGATGGCAGCATATACAACTAAGTTCGATTCTTGCTTAAACCACGCCTCCTACTGATGTTTTCAATGACACCATGATTTCTAGATGGCACTATCGCTATTCTTCTGTTTCTTTTCTCAAACTCAATTTCGTTCTTTCTTCTTTTCGTTTCTTTCTTATCTCAAAACTCAAGAGGAAGAGAAGTAGAGTCATCTAAAAATTATAATGTCATGGGCCACGTTAGAAGGAGGCGTGGCTAAACCCACTTACAAGGTAGGATCAATCAAAATGCACCCGATTCAGACAAATTTTTGTATGTAGCGCCATCTTGTGATAAAAAATGCAACTGTTCAAAATCTTGAGGCTCAAATTTGCTTTAATTATATGCCTCTACGCGGTGACGAAACCAGGGTTTCTTCTGAGACGAAGGGTCTGTGGAGTCTCAACGGTTTGAACTGCAATTTTTTTACACAAATTAATGTCGACAGTTATTGCTGCACGCCATTGCATCACGGAATTTTAGGGTACAAGAACTATACACAAGAACGATCGTGCTTCGTTTGCTAATCTACGGATCCCAACCGTTATAGCAATTTGTTCAAGAAAAAAGTGAAATATGCATATGCATTATGTAAGTGGGTCTTGATAATACTATAGTAACTATTATAATAAAATCCAGGAATAGTAACGAGCATGCCGAAAGAAGTTTAATAATAAAAAACAATTTAATTATTATGATTATTGTTATTTGTCATTCTCGTTCTCGCATATATGGAATTATTTTTTTCTTTCAATAACTTGTTATAACAATTGGGATCTACAATTTTTTTGACGTGCGCTTACGAAAATACCTCACAGCAAAAGTTAAGTTGGTTTCTTTTCTTATTCACTTATTTATTTAAACATGAATGGTTCATCTATAGCGGTTGGGAGCCGTAAAAATGCATTTCTATTAGTCAACGGTGTGCTGATTGATTAAATGCTACAAACATACCGACGATATCATAATAACATCGAACGTTAAGCATTTGACACCGCAAATGAGGGGAGACGATGACAAGCTAATTAACTAGTAAGTCAAGTTTTTCGACTTGACCTATTAGTTAAACATTCATTTTTTAAACAAAGATTTAGCTACGTGATCAGTTAGTTGAACATCTGGTGACTGCATCCTTAGCCCACCCCCTGCCAACTAGTATGAAGTGTGGGGTCCTTTTCGAGTGATCTGCTAACTTGGGAAACAAAAGGGAAGTCATTGACCCATTCGGCAGCCGAGACCTTGACTTGTCCCAGAGTTTGGGACAACAAATCAAAAGGCCTATGAGTCAAGAACTTTTAGACAACCAGTTCGAGGGTAGTTGATCGCTTGTAAGAATAATGTGAATTCTGTTATAGTTTGCTTTCGAGAACGCACTTTGTTTTTGATACATTCATTCATTTCTCGCTAACTTTCTCGCGGATCCCAATTGTTATAGCAAAAAGGCATCGTAAGGAGGCCTTAAACTCCACTTTTGCCGGATACTCTGATTGGCTGCTGCAAATGTGTGGGGTTGCCTTCAAAATTTCCTTCAAAAGTGTGCTGCCGAGCGAAATAGGCCGAAATTTGGATATGTTTATTTTTTATAAAGCACCATGATGAAAATTATTTTTTTATGTTTTTTTCTCTATGCTACAAATTCTTGGTGAAATTAAGCAGTGTAAATATCATATTATTCTACTCTCTCAATGTTTATTAACGATAAACATGCTATTTAATCAATTTTCTGCTCTAGTGTTGTAAAATATGTAAGGAACTATAAAAAAGAACGAATAATACAAAATGTTTACCACCTTTTTAACGAAGTTAACTTTCATAGAGAGAAAGGACAAAATATAAAATTTCTAGAAAAAATCGCGTTCACGTATTCCAATTTTTATTTATTCTTTTATTCATTTATTTTGATATCATTATTTGATTTTTTTTAATAATGCAATTGGAGATTTTAAGAATACAGATAAAATATCCCTGAGAAGTCTTCCGCACTGGAACTCAAAATGAATAAATAAAGGGCAGATTTTTTCCCCCAAAATGATAGAAATTTACGATATTTAAAAAGTAACGAAAAGGTTTGAGGAGGGAGGGGGGGGGTGGAGGATTAAGGAATGGATATTTAAATTTTTTTTGTCGGCTGTCTTTGCATCTATTTAAGCTCACATTCTTTTTTTCATGAAAAAAGGAATTCCTTGTAATACCTGAAACACACGTGCCTGAAATTTTGTGCATAACGTTGTTTAGCTTATTTTCTATTTTTCCCACAACAGGTTAATTTTTTAGTGATTAAAGAATGGTTTCAAATAAAGTTTACTTTTCTTCGATTTTCTTCTTCAAAAACTTCTTTTTGTTACTAATTTGAAACTTCTGGGAAATTATTATTTATTTCAAAATACCCCACAGCCTTTGGTCTAAAATTTAGCAATAAATTAATACTAATATTAAAATATGCATTTATGCACAGGTTTTAAATACCCCGCAGATAAATCCAATATACAAAATCTGTATTAATCAATTTTACATTTGAAATCTTCCAGAATCCCTGGGTTGTTATAGGTACTAAAAATATTTAATAAAATCCTATGAAAGATTAGAAAATAAATTTCGCAAAAAATTTGAAAGTCCCTTTTTATATGCTACATTGTTGTTTAATCTGTAAAAGAGAATGTTCTTTGGAATCACGTTTCACGCAGGAAAATAAAGCAATTTAGCATTAATGTTTAAGTAAAGTAACACAAAATTAACAAAACTATATGTTGTTCCCATTAATTCAAATCCAAATTAACTTATTCGAAACATGGGGGCCCACACAAAAACTGATAGAAGCCTTTGCTCCCCACTCCCAGCTTCAAAACATTCTGCAGTATAATTCTATTTTGTAAAAATTATAAAAATGCGGAGAAAAAAGAAAAAGGCATGAAGAGAAAACAAATAATTGCGTAAATTTTATTTTTCATTAATAACTTAATAATTAATGCTCTTGTAAATTGAAGAACAAGATCTATGATAATAAAAAAATGATTAATTAAATTTATTTTTCACTAAGAACTTTCAATTAATTGGTTTGTAAATTAAACGACTAGAATTACCAAAACTGAAACTAAAAATCCTTGCTCCCACTTCTGGAAAATATTAGTTGAGAAAAATGAATCAAAAGTTGCGATGCATTCTGACATTCATTACTCATTATATGAAACATGTAACAGTGCACTGGGGGGGAGGGGGTATAGCCACGATAAGGGGCGGAGTGGGGGATAACCCCCTGAAATGGTGAAGATTGTCTAGAATTTGACAAAATTTTCCTGTAAAACAATAAAATTAGCTCACTTCCTCCGTAGAAACCCCAATGAAATGGTGGAGATTTTCCAGAATTTGACCAATTTTTCCTGTAAAAGAAAGAAATTAACTCACTTTTCCTGAAGAACCCCCTCCCAGTGGTGTAACTAAAGGGGCCACCCGCCCCGGGTGCCACCCGTTTAGGGGAGTCACAGACCCACGACGGAAAAAAACAGAACCCTTAAAAGCTCCATTAAACAAAGCAAATACCTCAAATGGGCTAGTTTTTTCTATCAATCTCTTTCTATTTTCAACATGGAAAAGTGTTTCCTTTCAAAAATATATTCAACGTGTTTTTAACTGCTAAACACGCCATTGCCGTCAACAAATAAGTTAAATACTATGACGCCGATGATAAGAATGGTATTCCCCCCTCCCCTCTTCTTTTCTGTTTCAAAGTTGCTATGATTTTTTTAATGCATTGCATCACAATGCATAATTCGCGCTTACATATTTTTTTTTTTTGTTTAATCTTTTCCATGGGGTCACACCATCAATAACCGCCCCGGGTGTCACCCTTGCTACCTACGCCACTGTAACAGAGGGTACTGTAGTAACAAGGTCAAAGTGATTTAAGAAAGTGTTACACTAACATTGGAAATAAATATACTTATATATATATATATATATATATAGGAATAAAAGAAGAGCAAATTGAAACAAAATAATTGCTGTTTAAAATACCTACAATTTTATGTAAGGAGAAAATAGGAATACAACCGCAATATTCATTATTAGAGAGCGCGGGAAATTTGCCCCATTTATTATTGCGGTCATTCCATGTCAAGTGATCCAAAATTTGAGAAAAAATTTACCTCACCTTCTTTGATTTTTTCAAATTTGGCTTATCAACTGCAACCCTCAAGGTAATTAAAAATCCAAATTATTAGATTTTTAGTTATCAAGCCTTGATTTTGTAAAAAACTCAAATTTTTACATGTATACTTCAACACAAAACAGACCATAACTCATCAACAAATAGAGATAAAAATTTCTATTAAAAAGCATTTTGAAGTATATTAAATGCAGTTTTATATGATATGCATCATAACAAATTTTTTTAAAATTTTAAATTTTAAAAAATGACCTTAAACTCCACTGCCCCTTTGTGCGCTCACGATCTACTTTCCTATCCCTATCCTCTAGCCTGAGCAAGAGGACGCATTAAAATTGTGCTACCTTTGTCAATCAAACATATCCACTGAACATCACCGGCTCTCAATACTTATTCACATCCATTTATACCACTGACTGGTAGCTAAAGTATTTTTAACACTCGGTTGTATTTTTCATAAATGATACAAGCCGTGCTTGTATAATTTTAAAAAACAAGCTACGTTTATATAAACAGACACAATAAATTACAATAAACGAACTTATGGTTTTACATTCAGTACTTTTATGCACAATGTTTATTTTATCGTTATCATAATCACAGGCAGATGGCAGCATATACAACTAAGTTCGATTCTTGCTTAAACCACGCCTCCTACTGATGTTTTCAATGACACCATGATTTCTAGATGGCACTATCGCTATTCTTCTGTTTCTTTTCTCAAACTCAATTTCGTTCTTTCTTCTTTTCGTTTCTTTCTTATCTCAAAACTCAAGAGGAAGAGAAGTAGAGTCATCTAAAAATTATAATGTCATGGGCCACGTTAGAAGGAGGCGTGGCTAAACCCACTTACAAGGTAGGATCAATCAAAATGCACCCGATTCAGACAAATTTTTGTATGTAGCGCCATCTTGTGATAAAAAATGCAACTGTTCAAAATCTTGAGGCTCAAATTTGCTTTAATTATATGCCTCTACGCGGTGACGAAACCAGGGTTTCTTCTGAGACGAAGGGTCTGTGGAGTCTCAACGGTTTGAACTGCAATTTTTTTACACAAATTAATGTCGACAGTTATTGCTGCACGCCATTGCATCACGGAATTTTAGGGTACAAGAACTATACACAAGAACGATCGTGCTTCGTTTGCTAATCTACGGATCCCAACCGTTATAGCAATTTGTTCAAGAAAAAAGTGAAATATGCATATGCATTATGTAAGTGGGTCTTGATAATACTATAGTAACTATTATAATAAAAACCAGGAATAGTAACGAGCATGCCGAAAGAAGTTTAATAATGAGAAACAATTTAATTATTATGATTATTGTTATTTGTTATTCTCGTTCTGGCATATATGGAATTATTTTTTTCTTTCAATAACTTGTTATAACAATTGGGATCTACAATTTTTTTGACGTGCGCTAACGAAAATACCGCACAGCAAAAGTTAAGTTGGTTTCTTTTCTTATTCACTTATTTATTTAAACATGAATGGTTAATCTATAGCGGTAGGGAGCCGTAAAAATGTATTTCTATTAGTCAACGGTGTGCTGATTGATTAAATGCTACAAACATACCGACGATATCATAATAACATCGAACGTTAAGCATTTGACACCGCAAATGAGGGGAGACGATGACAAGCTAATTAACTAGTAGGTCAAGTTTTTCGACTTGACCTATTAGTTAAACATTCATTTTTTAAACAAAGATTTAGCTACGTGATCAGTTAGTTAGTTGAACATCTGGTGACTGCATCCTTAGCCCACCCCCTGCCAACTAGTATGAAGTGTGGGGTCCTTTTCGAGTGATCTGCTAACTTGGGAAACAAAAGGGAAGTCATTGACCCATTCGGCAGCCGAGACCTTGACTTGTCCCAGAGTTTGGGACAACAAATCAAAAGGCCTATGAGTCAAGAACTTTTAGACAACCAGTTCGAGGGTAGTTGATCGCTTGTAAGAATAATGTGAATTCTGTTATAGTTTCTAAAACTTAACTATAGCCTTCTAAACACATCTATGCATGAGTAAACAAGCATGGACATGTCTGTGCATGAAATGAAAAAGTTCAAAATTTATTTGGGGGAGGGGGGCAACGAATACATTCACATTTTTGTCTTGTCATAGCTATTTCAAAGTATTGTTTTCAAATCATTCAATAGTTTTTTTAAATGAACAAATTGACTTATTTTACGCATTAATAATAATTTTTCCTGATTAATTCTCAGATTTCAGATATATTTTAATGGGATATAAATCATATGAGAGGAAAAAAAGTACATCTGTTTAAATTACTTCAGCCAGTCAACACGACCTTTCATCTTATTCACATGTAATGTACCCTTTCAGGTTTGTCATACATTTGAACTCTCTTCAAATAATTTCTGTTTCTGAAAGTTATTACTATGTGTACACACTTTTGTAGCAATTTCATGTTCACTGAATGGAACAAAGCTGTGAAACTTCTGTGTTTCTTCGACTGATAGTGCTCTTAAAAATCTAGCTTTTAATAACTCCCTTTCTTTTGAATATTCCTCAACAGTTACATAAAAAATCTGAATTAAAGGAATGTTCATAACACTTGAATTGAAAAGTTGAACTGGTGTCAGAATTTGATCTTAATGCAGTTTTTGAAGGCTAGCTTTGGCAGTAAGACGTTTCACTCTCCCGCCCAAATCAATACATATCCCTTTCCCATGATCTGCAGCATAGAAATGCCATTCCACAGCAGCTGCAATATCATCATCATCACCTAGATTTGCAGATGGGCGATCAGGCCCTGAAGGGGTCTTTTACCCGGATATCCTTTGGGAGGAGTCAATGGTATGGTCATCAAGTGCCCGAAGGCATACATCTTGGTCCCCGAAAGGCAGAGAGTAGGAGAAAAAAGATGAGCCGGGGGGCTCGGTGAAACAAAGATCGTCAATTCCTCTCGTTTTCGTACTCTTGAAGGGCTTTCTTCAGGAGAGTCAGTAAGTCATTTGGTCGTTTGTGGTTGGGGGCTTGCATCTGAGTGGGGTATTTTCTGGCTGGCGCCGTTTTCTTGGCAGCTCGGTTCTGGGGGTGTTTTGGGCAGTCTAAACTCGTCGCCGGGTGCGTTGCGTGGCAATTTGCGCACTGCGCTGGGCCTTCTTTTTGTTGACAGTCCTTGGATCGGTGGCTGCCTGCGCAGTATTTGCATCGCTCTCTGATGTTGCATGCGTAGGAGTTGTGACCCCACCGCTGACACCTGAAGCATTGGGTGGGGCCATTTCTGCGTCTCATTTTTTCCATCTTGACGACGAAACCGTCTATAGTGAGGGGTTCTCTGAATATTTTCAAGTTTTCTTCAGTGTGCGGCAATTGCACGCAGAATATAGGCAAAGGTCCATTTTTCCCGCGGAATTGCTTCATCTGGAGAGGCTTCCTGTCTTGTGCTGCTAATTCTTTTTCCAGGGTTTTGGGATCAAAGTTGGTTGGGAGTCCCTTTAGAATAACTTTGATGGGCGGGCATTGATCGAACCTTGGGGCGTTGTACTCCTTATTGCACTCTTCGGCATAGCGGATGACCGCTAGGTGTCCGTCTTTAGTAGAGGGGTACACTTTTACTTCGTCTTTAACAAGCTTAATTTCATAGTTTTCATTGTGTTTTTCCTTTATCTTAGTTAATGCGAGAGCTGGATTACCTTCGTTTATGATGACTACTGGTCTTCTCTTCAAATTTTTTGGGGGAGGCTTCTTATCCTTTTCGTTGAGTGCTTCGGTGAGTCTGCGTACCTCGGAACGTAGCTTAACGCATTCCTTTTCATTCTTTTCAAGTTTAAGGTGGGAGATTTGATCCTTATAATCGTCTTCCGCTTCATAGGTAGCAAGCTTGGTGCTGACTTTGACCAGGGCATTAGCGAGGCTGCAGTAGATTTGGTACAATCGATTTTGGTAAATCGTACAGGTTAGTTTCATTCCCTTCATGTGCGTAGTCTCGGAACCAAGCTAACTTGACTGTGATTACCGCTTTGAGCATCAATAAGGCTGTGGCACTACTCTCTTTTTCGATTCGACTTTGCAGACGAGGCCAATCATGTAACTTGGTATCAACCAGTTTTCTTCCAAATGCACAGGTGGCGTAGGAGTCGTTCTCCTCGTCCGGTGCTGAGGCCGCGTTGACGGGTGTTACCTCGCCGGCCCTGAGAAGGGCCTCGGCACTTCTGTCCACTGGACTCGGGGCTTCTTTCTTTAGTTTCTTCGTCTTCGACATCGTTGCTTGGAACGTCTTCTTCCTTTTTTCGAACTCTTATTCAATTCTGGTGGTCCTCACCGAACCTTTTCAGCTGCAATATCTGTGTTGCAGCTCCTTTAAATTTAATTCCTCCTTTTTTATTTTTTATTCATGTTTTGAACATGAGGTATGGAAATGCTAGAATATACTGGTAGATAAAATAAATAGCTTTGTTATTTTTTATAATGCTTCCTTTTTTTTCATTTTTATTTGTAACCCACAACCTATTCAGGGGGGGGGGGGGGTAAGCTACATAGTTTTTTTTTTTTCTTGCTTTGTCAAATATTAGCTCATAAGCGCAAATCAAGACTAACAACCAAAAGCTGCAAACTCTAGCAGTTGTGCCCCTTCTATCACAATTTCAGATGAGTTTAGTTAAATACTTTTTTTCCCTCATTTCATTAATATCTCATTAAAATATATCTGAAATCAAACAATTAATCAGGAAAAAAATATTATTAATGCATAAAATAAGTCAATTTGTTAATTTAAAAATAACTATTGAATAATTTGAAAACAATACTTTAAAATAACTATAATAAAACAAAAATGTGTATGTATTTGTTGCCCCACTCCCCCAAATAAATTTTGAACTTGTTCATTTCATGCACAGACATGTCCTTGCTTGTTTACTCATGCATAGATGTGTTTAGAAGGCTAATCAAATCATCTCCTTTAAGAAACCATCATCTTAACATAGCTTGAATTACAAAAATGCTCATTTTTTGGTAAATCAAATATTTTTGAAAATTCGGGAAAATATGATCCCATTGAGTCCCCAAGCTGAAATTTCGCATAGACAAAGATAAAATGCACAGAAATATTTGAGAATTTTTTTTTTAAATTAATGATACGTTTTTTGAGAAATTTAAAATTTAAATTTTAAGCTCATTTTTTAAAATTTAAAATTTTAATAAAATTTGTCATGATGCATATCATATAAAACTGCATTCAATATACTTCAAAACGCTTTTTACTAGAACTTTTTATCTCTATTTGTTGATGAGTTATGGTCTGTTTTGTGTTGAAGCATGCATGTAAAAATGTGAGTTTTTTACAAAATCAAAGCTTGATAACTAAAAAACTAAACAAGATAAAAATCTAAAAATTTGGATTTTCAATAACCTTGAGATGTACAGTTGATGAGCCGAATTTGAAAGAAATAAAAAAGGGTGAGGTAAAATTCCTTGGATCACTTGATATGGAATGACCCATTGATGAAAATGAGAGACGCTTAGATAAGATTTGGCGATCTGAGAGCGAAAGCAACCATACAAAACGGCTTGGCGATTGTGTTTCTCGCCGCGAAGATTCGCGTGTTCTAGATGGAAGAATAGATACGCATAGCGCATACTTTGTTTTGTAATCTTTCTGGCTGGCACTTGCGTATTCGTATGTATAAAGCAAGACCTTCCTTGTTTTTGTAGTGTACTAATAATAAAGCATTCTGAGAGAGAAATACGAATATGTATATATATGCATCTTAAGTTTTATGTTTAGTCATGTTTCAGAACAAAGAAAAACAGTTCGAAATTTCGGATGTTAGTGATTTAAATCTTCCACCTGATGCATGGAAAGTAAGTTTTTAATTCCTTCATTTAAAAATAACGGGTACACAGTTTTTAACAGGGTCCGTTTTTGTGACTTTGAAAGAGAATTTTGTGAAAAATCAAATAATTTTGAAAATTTAATCATATAGCGTTTCATTGCTACTATTTGCCTCTTTTTAAAATCAATAATAGTGTAGAAAGTACGATTTAGAAGTTGGGAATTTTGTGAAGGGTCCGCTTTTGTTAATTGGATTTTTTGAAGGATCCAAAAAAAGACCCAAATTTCCTCTGGCGCAACCCCTGAATCGATAATAATAAAACTCATGTGTCCGGAAATAATATTATTTTTGTAATCTTAAAAGTCTCAGCTCAAATTCATTAATAAATACATTTCAGTGGCATAATCAGTTTTTTAATAAGGAGAAGGGTTATTGGCTGGTCCAAGTTTTTGATTTTATGGAGGTAGAGAGAACTGCACCCTTCATCTTCACGCATAAAAGCAGTGCATGTATTTGCGGCGATACTTTTTATTCTGAGTTTGCTTTTTTACATTGTTTTATCTTTGTACCTATATATTTGGGGGTATTATATGCATACCTTTTTGTATTCCTGCTGTAAAAGATTTTAAAATTGAGTGTGGGATATTTCATTATAACATCTTATGAAATAGTTGTGGAATGTCATTTCAAAAATAGAGTAAGAACCCTGTGAAAAGATTCGATATTGATTTATTATTTATTTTTTAATTTTTATTTATTTTTCTAAGAAAATATTTTTGAATTGGTCCTTCCTCTTTGCTATCATTTTTTATGAATCCTATTTAACTTGCTTATCTAGCAACATGCATAAAAAATGTTTTCTCTTGTAGGTTCGTCCTTGTGAGTGGTATAAAGATGAATATAAAAACTGCACTGGTAAGCATTTAGTCAATCTGTAAACTCCTTTCTTTTGTTTTTGAGCTATTAGATTCCTATTTGGCAGTTCGTTTCACCATAGAGTTTGACTGTATGTTACACCAAAAAGACAAAAGTACTAAGTTGCTAGTTATGAAGGATAGTACAGTCATTCAGGGTGCCTTTAAACAATAGGGGTTTACTTTGCATGTTCGACTCAATTTGAAAATTAAGAACAGAAAACTTTTTGTAACCTATTTAACAGAGTAGCAATAGACCTAGTTTCTTTTTTTTAGTGAAATATACTAAAAGATATAACGTGGTTCAAAGTTATCCCCATTGCGTAGTCCTGAATGACTGTACTTACTTTAACCCTATCACTGTGTCCTTTCGAAGCACTCTGTTCTGACAGAGACCTGACATATGCAGGAATAAAGAAATGCCGACTTTTAACCACCTTGGGGCTTGTTGGGGAACTTCTCGTAGACTTAATGCAGGAGAAACGAGAGAGGTTTACAAAAACGCGTATTTCAGGGATGCAAATTTTTTCAGCAAAATTTTAGTGGCATCTTCCAAAGGAGGAAAACATAGGTTTCAATTTCATACTATTTTTATGTGTCAAAAACGCGTATTAGTTGTTTTAATTAATGTTTTGCTGTTCGGAATCTCCCATCTTCTTCCAAACTTTAGATGGGAGTAAAAGAGAAGTTCCTTGGGGGAAGTAGTTGGTGTGTAGATAATTTATTGGAGAGTGAATGTCCAAACACTCTGAGGAATGATTTTTGATGTTCTTTTTTTTAAAAATTAACATGTGAACTGTACTGAATTAACAGAAATAGTTATTATTAAACAGTTGTTCATTCAACACTATTCGCAGTTTAAAGAATTCATAATTAAAAAAATGCGACAGACATGATATGCATATCTATCACAATCGTTCTCATCCGAATTAGTGAAGCATTATGTTCGTATAAATGTGTGATATTATATAGACTATTATTAAATGAGTTATTTATTAATTAAGCTTTATTTAATCATTCCAAATCTACTTGTATTTATAAAATATGTTAATACAAAAGGAATTTTCACTCATAACAGAAAATTATGTTAGAATGTGTATCCGTCCTGTTGTCTTAGGCAGTGTTTTTGCAATTGCATCTTATGTAATTAATATATATTTGCTAGATATGAATAAATATCAATTATTCAACAAAGTACATCTGATTTTGATGTACAATAACTATAGAAATACTAGAAAACTTTTGTATAGGTGGATTAATGTCATGTTTAATACTGAAAATTAATTCAGAGAAAATGACTTCACATCATTAGTTTTGTCAGTGTATTACTGAATCAAAATTAACTGCAAGTCAATTACTGAATAAAAAAAAACAGCTTCACTGTGACTTTCCTGATCTCTTTCGTTCTAGCCTCTTTAGTTCCACATGGACCCCATGCTATAAATTGTTATTAATCTGGTTTAATTATTTTTAAAATGTTTGTGTTCTTTAAATTATATTGAAAATAATCAATGCCTATATCTAAAGTTTTTTTGATCAAGTTGAAAGTGCTGGGGTCTGCATGGACCCCAGGTGAGTCGTATGGTTTATTGTATTACATTATTGGAAAGAGTTCAAAAGAGAGTCATAGGTTTGATAGTGGTCTCTAAAGGTCAAGATTCACGGTCGCCACTCGCCACGTGGCGACCTTGTTTGACAAAGTGGCGATTCAAAAAATTAGGAACGATCGCCACCTTTCGTTTTTTCTTTAAATTTCTAAAGTTAATCCTTCCTTTTCAAATACATCTATAGAGTTTACAACTCTTGCTTCTTTCGTGCACACAAACAATAAAAACGCATCAATTCGGCATTCAAGTAAGCAGGACTGGGTTTTTGCCGCCAGAAAATGGTTTCTGCCGTGCCAGTGGCAGAAAGTGGTCATAACCGGTTTTAACCGGCAGAAATTGGCAATAACTGGCACAAACGCATTTTGGGACATTATCTAAGAATTTTTTAGTAGTATTAAATTCCCAAAGTACATTTTATTCAGAATAAATGACAAATTAAAAATATTGTCGATAGTTTTAACTAAAAAAATATTTGTATTAGAAAAATGAGTAATGTCATCTTTAAAAACGAATACTGGTAAAAATGAAGATTTTTTTAATTTAGTAACTTTTGCATCCACAATAATAACGTTGCCAGCAAAGAAATGCTGGTCTTGAAAGAATATTTTAAAGCCTTTCTTTCATTCAGAACAAATTAAGAAATAATCTGGGTTCAAAAAGGTTAGCAAAATTAGTCGTATGCTATGAAATGCTCCGTGTAAAAAGTGATAATATATTTGAGTTCGAGTGGTAATTTTGTCAAATAATTGTAAGAGATTTCATTTAAAAAAATTTCTCTATTTTATGTGCTTCAGTTATTTAGTGATATATTTTCTCAAGAACCATTTCTATTTGATATTAGATAATCTTCCAAGTTATTGCCATTGCATTGTATTATTTATTTAAAAATGCTCTGAAAAGTGATTTGTTAAAATATCATAGAATTTTTTCCAATTTTTTTTATTTTTTAATAGAAATTCAACTGTAAACAGTAATATTAATAGTTAAACTTGTACAGCATCAGATTACCATCATTATTTTTCTTTCAAGTGAAAGAAAATTAGTATTATATAAACAAAGTATATTTATATGATCATTTTGAAACTTTTTGCTACTTTGAATAGCACTCATTATCTTTAGTTTTAATTTTTAACCTAATTGTTTACATATCAAATACATGTGTGAATTATGAATTGTAGATTAAAGTTCTTATTAGTATTATTTTAAGTTTCTGCCAGATTTTGCCACTTACTGGCAGAAACTAGTTTCTGCCATGCTGGTTTAAACCGGTTATAACCATCGGTTTTAACCACGCCGGCAGAAACTTACCAGCCCTGCAAGTAACCGAATTTCGGCCGATAAACTTCAATCTTTTAAATACAGTAGGAAACAATCTTAATCCTGATTTTTTTTCCCCCCATAGCCGCAACACTTTCATTTCAGATCGGCCATTATCGCTTAAACTTATAAAATTGGACTTAAGAGTTGCGCCATTTTGAAAATGGTGTCAAAGTTTTAAAAAAATGTTTTGAAAAGAATGAAAATGAAATGTACTGAAAAAAATTAGAACTGTAAATGTAAATTTTTTTTTATACTTGTGTTCGAAAATGGTCCGTATTTGTGATCGCGGTCTTTGGTAAAAGGTTCGTTTCTGTAATTGGGATTTTTCAACATAAAAAAACTATATCGCAAAAATTCATACTTCCTTAATTTACCATCGCTAATGAAGCTAGTTCTTTCTATTTCCAATTTGAAAGTCATGTAGATTTTTTTAGTAGACATAATAGTTTTGACAAAATATTATGTTTTCTGCACTGAAAATAAAACACATAAAGCATTGTAGTGCGCTGGTGCACCATCCCCCCCCCCCCCCCCCCCCGCTTTGCACTTTTGTTTTATGACGCGTAGGTGGCCACCAAGTTAATTAAGTTTAGTGTCCACTGGCCACTTCCAAAATTTCTGAGTCGTGATCTTTAGTGGTCTCTCAGCTTTAGATTATCATGTCAGATTTAACAGGCTGAATATGTATATAGGCATGCACATGGAAGACATCAGATACCCCCATTCACACATAAAAACAAAATTAAAATAAATTTTCTTTTTGTTTAACCCATTAAAGCCCAAGTTTTTTACAGAAAAATTGGTAAAAAATAAGTGTTTTTTTTTTTTTTTTTTTTTTTACAGTAAATGAATGTTTAGTATAAAGTTTTTTATGTAGGGTGGAATAAAAATTATTTTTAAAAAATTATTATTATACAAACAAAGTAAATGATTTAATTATGTGTTTAATTTGAGTGTCATATTTTTGAAATCAAATTAAAGCAAGATACAAGATAGCCTGTGTGAGGCACAGGCATGTGGAAGTTAGTAGGGTAACTTTACTTGTGTCGGACACGGGCAAATGCGTTTAAGAGGTTAAATCATCAAAAGTTTCCATTTAAGTGTACCTCTGTACGTGAGACCCCATCTTATAGGTAAGAACTCACAGTACATTGATCCCCCCACTAGCGCACCAATACCCTCATTTCTAAAACTCTGAGCATGCTTATGAATACGGCCAGTCTGGAACAAAATAGAATTAGAGCTGCCATGCTAAGCATAAAATTCCTATCTGCACTTTGTGAAATTGAGTTATTGGCACCATGTCGTTCTTTGTCACTTATCTTACTTAAATACAATGTTTTGTTGTCATGTATGAATTGGAAATATTTTTTAAAAAATTCTAACAAAGTGGTATCAGAATCAAGAGAGGTGCAAATCTTTAATTGTCAATTTTGAGGTCAGCTGCAGAGATGCCACATTTGTGCTTAGTACAGCAGAGAGGGAACATGATACAGCCATTTAAATTTATTCAAATGTTGAAGGGCAATGCTTATGCACAGAAGATTTGACTCAGAAGCCAATTGTTTTAAGTTTTTCAGTTCTCAGGCAAAATTACTTCTTCAATAAGGTTGTAGGGATTTGGAATAGTTTACTGGGTGTAACTGTACGATGGGGTAAAAAGTTTTAAGAGCCTTTATCGCTGTCAATGGCGCTTTTAACAGCTATGCCAAAAATTAAAAAGGGACTTCTTAGCTATAGATGCAAGAATACTGAAAAAAGCTTTCTGATATATAAATTAATATATATATATATATTTATATATGCAGTACCGAACCCCAAATTCGAGATCCCAAAATTCGGAAAATCCTGAAATTAAATTTTTTTTTTTCGGAAAATATTATCTAAAGTTGTCAAAACAACAAATGCCAATATATTTTCATTCAAATACAAGCGATCTTGCTGATATTTTGCTAAATTACAGAAGCTAAACTTAGTAGGAGACCGAGCTAGTTCCTGAAAACCCTTCTCCTAAACCATGTTGAAAAGCGAAAATAAGGTTTCTTGGACAGGAAGAGGGGATTGCAATGTCTAGTCATCAATTTATCAACACTTCTGCTTTCACGATGAAGCAAGGTCACATGCGTACGAACTTGGTACTACAGCGATGAAGATCTTATCTTAGACCATATAGTTTATGGCCTAAGATGAAGATGCAGTGGCTCCTGAGGGAGAGGGGTGAACTCAAGGACGAAATTCTAGCTCTCCCTTTCTTTCCTGTGGAGCTAATTCGCCAATGGTTACTCTTTTTTTTCTTTGGGGGGCGGGGAGGAGGGAGGGGTAATCAATTCGGACGTAGGAGGTATACTACTGAGCTTTGGTACTTTCATATGCATCTTTTTTCGATCCTGGTCTTATGGAAAGATTATTTTTTTGCGATTGTAAATTCTGAAACTAATTTATTCTAGAACATAAATAAAATGCCCTTTTGGAGAAGAAGATTATTTAAAAAAGTGTATGCATCCACCTTTTTGCTCTGAGGTCAAAATTAGAAACAACAACATCATGTTATTATATATGATAAATATTGCTCCTAGATTCTTCTTTTCATTAATGGGTATAAGATGGTAGTTGAAAACCAACATACTCAATTTAGTTTGCATTGAATTATCAGTTTAGAATAGTTTCATTTCGCGATGTTTTGAACGTGTGACCGCTAGTTGCGGGAACAGCGCCCAAAGGAACTTTTTTTGAGTGGGATTTCAAAAAATATTGCGGGAATCGTGCAGCTTAGCGCGAACCCTGCTTATTTATCTAGCAGTTGAGAAAACTGCAATTTGATGGAAATTGCGTATGTTTAGTGTTGTATGTGATAACAGTATATCATGTTCATTCAAATTGGATAACAAAGTTGCAACTTGTAGCATACTATGAATCTAATATAGTTGCAGAGTTAGTGGAAGAGTCAAGTATGCCTTGCCCGATCTTGAAGATAAATGATTCAAAAGACTTTGTAAAAACTATAATATTTATTTAAACTTCAAAAAAAAACTACAACACTGTTAAAATAACCTGAAGCCAAAAAAAAACTGGTAACTTTAAAATATGACTAGCATCGCGAAAATCGGGCTTTTATAGCAAACGCTACATTAGCAAAGGCTCTTTCGAGCAACGAGCCGATAACTTAATGCTCAATCGATGAAGTTACAACATGGTTGAGAAAAACAGAAGAAGTGCTTCCGTCGACCAGAGCTTCCTCTTAAATACACACCTTCATTAGCATAACGTAATGTCAACCGAGTTCTAAAGCAACCAATGAGAGGTTGGCATGTGGCATATCCGCCTACCCCCTCGGCCAATCACGGCTGACTAGTTACTTCACTCCCAACATGCACAGCCATGTTACGTGATTTCCTACACACTGAACGTTTCTGGTCGACGATGTTTCAAAACACCCGCTTTTACTCTCAAAGTAAGTTTTCAAAAGAGTACTAAAGATTAAACTTTTCTTTAGTAAATTAGTTGTAGATGTAGAGAAAATGTTTTTAGCGTTAAGGCTAACAATGCCCCTCCTCTCTACATCTGACAAGACTAAATGCAAAAAAAAATTTGGCTTCATGTCTTACAGTTCCATTCTATCACTTTAGAAATGAAATAAAAACATCACTAGTTGATCACAATTAACAATTCTTCTTGCTTTCCATACAGCTTCATGTATTACAGTTCATCTTCAGATAAATAGCTTAATCTAAAATACACATTTACAAATACAGTAACACTAACAGGTTCAGTTGCATTAAAAAATAGATCCAACAATTATAATAAAAAAAAGTAAATAAGCTCTCTAATTATAACATATATTTCTTTTCTCTAAAAGCATCACATTAAAAAAATTATGTATATCTTTGACTAGTATTTGCATTAACGTTATTCAACTAAGAAAAATTGTTAACTTACGATTCAACTATCAACTGTAACCAACAAAAATAACTTTCCGAAAACCATTAGAGAATTAAATCATATCAAGAACCCTTAGCAGATAAGCTTTTAATTCTCGACACAGTAATTCAATCTCATAAAATTTTATAATTCCTCAAAAATTCACTGTAATATCAAAAATTTAAATTTACATATAAAAATATTAACTGGACTGGCCATCAACTTCCCCTTGATAAGTGTTTTTCCCCTGACAATTAAAAATATGTGGTTCAAAACAAATTGAATTTTTATTACAGTACTTTCTAATATCGTGAATAGATCTTAACCGCTTGGACTTATCCTTTTCAAAATAATACACGTCCGTTCACGATCCATCCCTTCTCGATACAATTTTTCTGATCCACGTAGCTTCCCTCAGGGGTTTTGAATCATTTTCACTCAATGAACTTTCATCTTCCGGAGTAGAATTTAGCGAATCCTCCGAAGTAGTGGGAATTTCTAAATTTTGAAATTGACTCGCATCTTCGTAGATCGAACCCTCTTCGTCTGAAGATAAGTTAGTATGATTCCAATGGATGTGGCCCATCACCGCTCCACTGCTATTACTCTTAAACGAATCTTTAAAAAATGTATTCTCTCTAAATGCAACATTAATGCTTTCCACAATGTTATCACTATCCGGGAAGTAAATACGATAACCCTTTGTATTGAACGCATATCCGATGAGAATCCCTTTTCTAGCTCTCAAATGTAATGTATTACGTTTTTGTTTGGGTATCCCTACATATGCTACAATTCCGAAAGGTTTAAGATGCTTAACGGAGGGCTTAAATTTTCCGTACAGCTCAAATGGAGTTTTACTTTGATCTGTATGACAGACCCTATTCCACGTGTATGCAAAATGTAACATCGCGTCTGGCCAGAACTTTTTGCCTAATCCGCTTTCTTCAAGCAATACAGTGGCCCCATTAGCTACGGTTCTATTAAATACTTCAGCCACCCCATTTTGTTCGGGAGTATAAGGATTCGTTAATTCGTGGGAAATTCCCAAGTTATTACAAAACTCTTTAAATTCATTGTTGACGAATTCTCCACCATTATCCGTTCTAATGGCTTTAACTTTAAATCCAGTAAATCTTTCAGCTCTCTTAATATGCTGAATAAAAATTCTAGTTACTTGCCGTTTTTCCCTTATAGGGTACAGCGAAACACGTTTAGAAAAATTGTCGATAATAGAAAGATAGTACCTTTCCCCGTTTCGTCCTGTTATAGAACATGCTCCCCAAACATCTGCATGAAGGAGTTCAAGGGGTTGCTTAGACCTTACTCTCTCAATTGCTTTGAAAGATACCCTCTTAAATTTTCCTAGTTTGCAATCTTCACAATGAATTTTCTCATTCTTAAATTTTGCCAAGCCCCTAACGCATTCTGCATTACTGGTTTTTCTAATACTATCAGCATTAACGTGCGCTAATCTTTTATGCCAAACTTCCAAGAATTCAACATTCGAAGATTCAACTTGAACAGTTTTACTAGGAAAATGACTAGAATTTTGACTTTCCCGCGAATTTACATTATATTGACTAGAATTTGAAAAATTTTGATCCACATATTTAGGTTTAACATGGTAAACACCATTATTTAAAAAAGCTTTAAAAATTGCCTTTTCGATCTGATACAGTCAAGACTCCCCCTTCCCCGTGAAATCTAGCACCTCCTTGATCCAGTTTAGGACCGGAAATTAAATATCGTCTTAATTTAGGAGAATACATGACTTCTTTCAAAACAATTTTTCTGCTACCAAATCTTAAATACATATCTCCCTTCCCTTCAATTGGGAAGGTTTGCCCCTCTATTGCGACGACCATTTCTTTGTTATTTAATGTTACGAAATTTTGAAAACAATTTCTGTCTCTTGAATAATTATGGCTGGCCACTGAATCGAACAGCCACTGAAGGTTGAGGGTGTGTTTTGGGTTTTCTTAACGGCAACTGAAGCTTTGGCGTAAGATTCCAAATCTTCACTTCTTAAAGAAAGTCTGCTTTCCTCAGCTACCAGGTCAGCCACAATCTTTGAAAAGACAAAATCTTCATTCTTTCTTCTTAAAATGTTCTGTACAATACCATCAAAAGAAGAGGGGAGATATCGTAATAGTTGGTATGACAGGAATTCTTCTGAAAATGTAGTCTCAAGTTCTTTGAGACGATCATAAATTCTTCTCAACCTCGCTGCATAAATATTAATTTTCTCGTTCTCGTCCATTCTTGCGGACGTCAAGTCTGAAAATAGCTTCATTTTAACCGTTCTGTTGTCTGGGAAATAATTTTCTTTTAGAAGTTTCCAGGCTTCCTGGGGATCCTCGCAGTGCTCTATAATTTTTCGGTAGTCATCACCGACATGCAGTAAAGTACTGCAATAGCCGACCTCTCTCTGGAATTAAATAGAGCAACGTGTTTTGCTGTGACTCCTGCCCCCTCATTGATTACAGGTCGCTCTTCTCTGCCTGTGATGATATCCCATAGGTTCCTTTCTATTAGCACGAATTTTATATCGCTGCTCCAAGATGAATAATTATCATCTCTTAATTTTTCTATTACAATGTTGGAACAAGCCATACTTTTACTTGAAGACGATCCTTATAAGCCCCTCCTAATGAAGTATTCTGGAACACATCTTGAAAAATCACTCCTCAAAAGCAAGCAGGGCGAAATACTCAACTTCTCTGGGTCGCCCATAACCCATATGATAACAGTATATCATGTTCATTCAAGTTGGATAACAAAGTTGCAACTTATAGCATCATATGAATCTAATATAGTTGCAGAGTTAGCGGAAGAGTCAAGTATGCCTTGCCCGATCTTGAAGATAAATGATTCAAAAGACTTTGTAAAAACTATAACATTTATTTAAACTTAAAAAAAAACTACAACATTGTTAAAATAACCTGAAGCTAAAAAAACTGATAACTTTAAAATATGACTAGCATCGCGAAAATCGGGCTTTTATAGCAAACACTACATTAGCAAAGGCTCTTTCGAGCAACGAGCCGTTAACTTAATGCTCAATCGATGAAGTTACAACATGGTTGAGAAAAACAGAAGATGCTTCCGTCGACCAGAGCTTCCTCTTAAATACACACCTTCATTAGCATAACGTAATGTCGACCGAGTTCTAAAGCAACCAATGAGATGTTGGCATGTGGCATATCCGCCTACCCCCTCGGCCAATCACGGCTGACTAGTTACGTCACTCCTAACATGCACAGCCATGTTGATACGTGATTTCCTATACACTGAACGTTTTTGGTCTACTATGTTTCAAAACACCCGCTTTTACTCTCAAAGTAAGTTTTCAAAAGAGTACTAAAGATTAAACTTTTCTTTAGTAAATTAATTGTAGATGTAGAGAAAATGTTTTTAGCGTTAAGGCTAACAGTATGCTTAAGTCCGCCATTTTTGGTCCCGTAAGTCCGCCATTTTGGATCGGATTCCGAAATTCGGCATGGCGGCGGTACCGAATTTGGGGTTCGGTACTGTATATACTGTACAGGCAATTTTTGCAATAGCTCGAAATCCGATAACTCTAATAATAATATAACTAATATTTTGTCGGGTCCCTGACCCTCTTCGCTCCAAATTCATGTATTCATGTTAACTATTCTCCATATCTTGCTGTGAAACAGTGGAGAAACCTTATCCTATGATAAGTAACAAAGTGAAAAATCCTTTCACTTCTGTCTCACTAGATTCAAATTATTGAGAATTGACTGTACACATATATATATATAAAGAGAGAGAGCAGAAAAAATGTAATCTACAAATGTTACATTCAGTTTCAATATTTATACCCAAATTATTTACTATAAAAATTTAAATACTAAAATATACTGTTTACAGACTCGAGCACGTAAAGTGTTACCTTTTACAATTTATGCTTGTTCTACTTTGAAATTTTAAAAATTAAGTAAATGGCAAATAAGAAATTTAACTTAGACAATAATTCTTTTTATATAATTAATTTCACTTCACATTAGTAACGGGGAATAAAAATAAACTATTTTCTGCGTTCAAATTGCGTAATAAATTTTCTGTATTAATATATATATATATATCGTAAATTTTTCATACTTGTGTTAAATATCATGCATTATTTTATTATAATACATTTCGTCCAAAAACAACTATACAATAAATGCTAAATTTACTGGATTTACTTCATTTGGCGACAAACACACTTCGTTGCCAACGATTGGAATCCAGTTTTCACGCCGGCAATTTATTATTCATTTCTTCCGTCTCTCTTCCTCTGTTGGAAACATTCTCCATTTGTTTCTGGAGTGATTGGTGCAATTATCTGCAGCGCAACTACCCATTTTTCCATCAAAAAGCTACTGAAACACCAAAATCTAGTCTTAGCTAGCACAACGCAGTACGACTCAGCAAACGAGTGGGCAGAAAGATGGCTGACGAGTCACCTCGTAGTTATAGGAGCCTTAGCTGAGCCCAGATGCTGATTGTCATGTCAATGATCAAGCAAATCAAGTCCTAAATCTTTAGTCAGGAATTTAAAGGGGCCTAAAAGTTGGATGCTTGTACATTTTGTTTTTGTTCATTAAGAGAAAGGTGCAACTTTTTTTGTCGTTTTTCAGGAAAGCAGTCAAAATGGAGAGTGTTGGTAACAAGGACTCATCCAAGGAACAACAATTTTCTGTGCATGTCTTGGAAATAATCTAGTTAGTACATCAACTTTCAAGTTCTTATTGAGCTTTGATTGGAGCACTTCCCAGAGAAATTTCTTAAGCATTGATCTTTTCATAACCTTGTTGTGAAGTGCCTTTGTAAAAAATGCTTTCACACCATCTAAAACCTGGGTTCATTTGCCACCTGGAAATTTCAGGGAAAGTGATATCCCTTGTAAAAATCTAGGGGAAACGAAAAGTTTTGGCAAACCGGAAAAAGTTGGATTTATTTTTTTCCTACCATATTTGAGATAATTTATGTGATATCAAATTACCAAGAACATCCAAGGAAAAATGCGTTTTGCAGGACCACATCTCCCTTCCAATGTTGGTACTTTTTTCTTATTACTACAGCTAACAAAAGTGAGTGCAAAAATTGCAATCCTACATGAATGGCGTTGATGCATTCCACGTGTAATAGGAAAGCTATTTTTTCCGGTTGCATAAAATTTGCATCTGCCAAGGGAATCGGCAAAGGTATTTTAAGTTGATCAATGTTTATGGGTGCGATTAGAGTCATGCTGTAATTTTTGGAATATTTAAGGATTCCAATTCACTAAAGAAAACTTTCTCATAATTTTTAAGTAGGGGAAGGTGGCGTACCTCGGACTAATTTTGACTTTTCAAATTTTAATTTTGTAATTATTCACCAAATCTAAATATAAATAGCTTTTCTAAATACTGTATGGTGTTGTATACAACATATATTTATTCCAAAATTTTATTAAAATTATATCAATTATATTTTTTAAAAATAAAAAAAAGTGTATTTAGGTCCGAGGTACACTACTAGTAGTGTACCTTGGACCATTTATTAAAAATTACAGAAAAACTCAATTTAAAGTAAGAAAATCTGTTTATTAATAGATTAGACACATATAAACTCAAATAAACGTTTTTTTTTTTTTTTTTTTTTTTTTTGTTTCAAAGGCATTAGTCAGTCATAATCATATTGTTTGTAAGTCTAGTTTAAGTCTAACAAGTGAAAAATATTAAATATTAACTTTAAAAAAATCTATATTAAACCATAATGTGATTATTGGTAAAAATGGCCACACTTATTTATAATGAAGATTGTAATTGGATAGGTCAATTCCAAATGTTAACTTCTCAAGTTGCCTTTCTGATCCACCACACAATGTTGGGTGTGGTAGCTTAAGTATAATATCATTTCTGTCAACTTCATAAATGGTAGGATCCTCTCTTGTGAACTTCTGAGAGTTCAGATCTCTTTTTAGATATTTCACTTCATATACATCATTGGAAATGGAAATTATCTCAGCAATGAAGTATTTGATATTTTTCTTGCCTACAAATTTTACTAATACAAAAGTTCCAATCTGAATATTGATCTTATCTGGATCTTCCAGCTCAGCAAAATCTTTTTCTGAAAGACTGGATTCTTCATATAAATCTTCAATATTCTCTTGTTCCAAATCTGAGAAATAAAGATTCTTAGCTGGCTTAGTAAGGGACTTTACTGCTTTTGTTTGTTTCTTAATTTTTTTTCAGCGCCCTTATGGCCTTTTCCGCTTCAATGCGATCTTTTTTAGGCTTATCCGTTAAAATACAGGACTTTCTTTTAGGCCTTCCCCTACTGCTTTGCTTTCTTGCTTGTGCCTTTGGATAAGGTCTTATTTCTTCAGGAGTGACAATGTTTGGCTATGATATAATAGCTTTAGGAGTTGATGGCTCCCATTCAATGTTTGGACAATTTGACTCACCGGTAAAATCATTTTGTGACTGATTTTCTTCTTGCTGGTACATTGAGCGATCAGTGATATTTGATGGGAGGAATTCAGTCTTGAAATATATTATCATTCAGTGGGTGTAAGCCAGTAACCTTAAAGCCATTACTTATATTTGAAGGTGTAAAGGCTAGTGGGAAAGCTCGCCCAACTAATTCAGCCACATCATAAATAGTAGCTTGTTTCCCAACATTACCTGGTGTAACCTGTTTACTTGCACCACTGAATTTTATGAAATGCTTGAAGAAATCCTAAAATAAGTCCTCGTTTGACCACCCCGAGGGATTGGCGCCTCCCACGGGCGTCAGGACCTATGGGGATTCGAGGACACGTCCCCCCCAATAATTTGGCAGAGGGGACAGTCCCCCTCAATAGTTTGGCAGAGGGGACAGTCTCCCCCTTTCACACGAAAGTTTAGAAATAAAAGGACCCAGTAGTGTAGTTCTGGAAAAAGGTGCTGGGACGCTTACATATACAAGCATCAAAAAGTGGGGGTGCACTTATGTTAAAATTCAAAACAAGGGAGGGACAATGCACGTATAGATTTTGAATCAAAAAGTCCTACTGCTTTATTTTTTATGTGAACATTCTGGAATTTAATCTTGTGTCATTGTCCATTTGTGATGGGACCAATGGGAATACAAGAAAATACGCTTCCCGTAGCATCAATATTTCCATATGGAACAAATTAAGAGTTTTGTAAACTTGTTAAACGTGAAGAGTAATTAAGTAGTGCAACAAAAATTGCAAACACGCGTTTCGAAATGTCTTCAGTGCATGTAAAATATGTTACAAACCCTTATTTCTACAAATTGGGGGAACATTTTATGATAAGTATGAAAAACATGCACTTTTTTTTAACCCAAACTGAGCTTCACTTTATACCAGTGGTCCTCCCCAGCCTAGGCCAAAAAGGAGGAGGGGGGAAGGTCCCAATATTTTTAAAAATATTTAACAAATACCCCAGCACTCCACATTTCTTCACTTTAACGTAGGTGTGAAAGTTTTTTAAGATTTTATGAAACCCGAAGGTTTCATAGGATTTTATGAAAAAGCTATAGCTGCCCTTATATGTGGCGCCCTTGTTCAACTTCAACTTCCAATAACGAATCTTCGGGGCCAACATATGACGGAGCAGCCGATATGAGTGGCCATATTAAAGGTGCTCTATCTATTATGAGTAAAAAACAGCCTTTAGCAGATTTTGTTCAATGTTAGTGCAATGTGGGCCACATTGCACTAATTTAATAATGAAAGACAGTTGCAATTCCACATCAGTGGTAAAAACCTCTTTAGAAGTAGCCAATCAAATATGAATGTTTTTGTTTAGAATAAAAACAAACGGCTTGTTCCAGAGCCTTTTGGAAAATGAATCTGAATGTCCCGTTGGAAATACTTGCAAAATTAGACTTCTGTGTCGAACAAGATGGATATATCGAAGCTCTCAAATTGAAGAAATGCGGAAAAAATATTCTTTAATTATGGACACGTTGAGTCAGTTTGCTGAAGACGTTTATGATGGCGCTAGCAGTCCTTAAGCTGCTTTCAAAAACGGTTCCAACTATCTGGGATTAGTTTTGAGGAAACAAACCATTGATTTGCAGAGTTGAACACATCCTTGCAAAGGAGGAAAAGTACAGTAGCTGGACTGGTCAAATCAGCTCAAACAGATGCTAATTACTTGAAAAAGATGCGAAACAACGCTGTATTTTCCACCATTTTTGATGACTGTGTCAAAAAAGTGGAACTTGGACTAGAACCCCTAAAATTGCCAAGAAAAAAAAAGACCTCCTAAGCGGTTTGATGGCCTGGCAGTAGATCACGATTTTTCTTCATTTGCAGAATACTATCGCATTAAATTCTTTTACTTACTTAATGTGACAACTGCCGGACTAAAAAATTGTATATTGAATCAAAGGTAATTCAAAAACAATTTGAATTAGAAGAGATGCTACTACATGAAGAGAATCTGGAGCTTGCAGTAAACTACCCAGAATTTAACTTTTCAAAATTAAGGATTCGACTTGCACTTTTCAAAAAGGAGTTTAAAGACATGATTTGCGCACATGATGTTAGAAAAGCATTACTAAAAATGGAAGCAGGATCTAGGCGATTTTTCTCTAATATAGAAATTCTGGTACGACTTTTGCTGGTGTCCCCAGCATCCAGTTGTGAGGCGGAAAGAAGTTTCAGAGCGTAAAAAAGCTAAAGTTGTATTTGCGCTCAACAATGACACAAAAGCGATTGAATCATGTTGAGATGTGTTTCGTTCATCAAGATGTCATCGATCAAGTTGATACGGCAACTATCTGAAAAAAATTTATTTCTACCAAAGACAGTGGAAGAAATATTTTTGGGTCAGAAAAGAAATGAAATAAGTCCATATGCATAATTATTTGTTTTCTTTCTAATGGGCTGCAGTATTGGTCGTCAACCATTGCAGACCTAGTGCATTCCCAGAAATTGGTACCAACTCTTTCAGCGGCACCACAATGAGTTTGGTACCATTGCCGCAATTTTTGTGATTAATTTTATGTCTCTTTAATATCAATATAGTTATGGCTTATCACAATCCTAAATAAGCAACTACACGAAAATTATTTAACACATAATATAAAATTTATTGCAAAATTGTTCCTTGAACATTTCCCAAATCTGTTCTTATTGTTAATAGCTTAAATTAAAATATATTTACTTTTTGAAAGGAAACATTTTCAAGTACTACTTGAATAATGGTGTACCTTGGACCAGTCCAAGGTACACCACTTGGTTATTGAAAACAAAAGTGCTAATCATGATGTTAAGGTTAGGCTTAATTTGATTACAAGGGTTCGTACGGTCCTTAAAGGTCCTTAGAAAGTCCTTAATGTTCATTTTCATTTTTAAGGCCTTAAAAAGTCCTTATTTTGTATTCCAGGTGCTTATTATTATTATCTTTTTTTGTTAAACTAAGAAGGTTAACATGCGCTCTATTTGTTTTGCTATGCTTTGTATTCTTCACAAGAATCAAACTTCTTTCACTTCAACTACGTAATCGAACCTCAAATTTGGTTTGCTCGGGTCCGGTACTATCGCGGCTTTCGGACAGACCCAAAACGGCGGATTGACAGGACCAAAAATGGCGGACTTACATAAACATCATCGCATTTTTACTACAAATTTCAGTGCTTTCTCAACTGGTAAATAAATAATTAACTCTTGTTTTTTTAATTTTTTTGAAAAGTTATAAGTAAATTGATGTGTTATATATTTTGACAAAAAGAAAAGGTTCATGGATTTTGATAAAATGCTTCAAACTACGGCATCCAATTCAGTTAAAATTAACTTGTATCCACCCACACGGCAGCTCCCAATTCGCTATTTCCTGCAATAGTATGAAAAGGAAAATCGAGCTACATCTAAAAAAAAAAAAAAAAAGTTAAAATATTACTAAGAGAAGTCGAATCAAAACACAAGCATTTGTACAAAATGCAATGGTGCCCAGTAACTGGGCACCATTTAAGACCACAGAAAAATAAATCATACAAGTTCCCTCATTTTGCTTTTAAAAGAGAAAAGAAAAGGGAATAACATTTGAAAAACGGACTTTTAAGGACTCAAGGGGAAAATTTTTTTATAAACAAACAAAAATCGGGAATTTTCGAAAAAGAGCCGAATTTCGGGATTTTAAATTTGGGATTCAATACTATTTATTAAATTTGGTTTCAAAGTAAATAAATATTTTTTTGCATGAAAATTGTTACTAAATCATCTACATTCTAAACAATTATCAATAAAGCAAGTGGGAGCAACTCTTAACAAGTAATCAGTAAATAAATATTGCTTTTGAAATTTTTTTTTTTAATTTAAGGGCCGGGGGGGGGGGGGTTAATACTTCAAAGATGCATATTGTTGACATCTAGCTCAATAAAAGATACATTTAACTAATATGTAGGCAAAAACAAATTTTCAGCTTTTTTTGCGTTTGACCAATTGCATGTATGATTATCGCTTCTTTATAGTGTTAAAGGTAAAAGAATGATTTATTTTTATTATCATTTTTCTTACATCGTACACTATAATAAGCGGCGAATTGCCAACTCTCCTGATCGCTTTTTAGCTGATCTTTCGCTAAACAGTTTGTTCTCCCATTATTTTTTTTAAATCAAATAAAATATATATATCTAAAAAAATTAATTTGTTTTAAAGTAATGTTTTAATATTTAGTAAATTTTTATCAAGCAATTTGTCTTCACGATTGTTAGCTGTGGGGTTTTGTTGTGTGGGAGATGATGGATATTTGCTGTGTTAATCAAAATTTGTATCTCGTGAAATTTCTTAATTTTCAGTAAATTGAAGGAATCGACCTCTTCTTAAACCTATACATCGTAGTTGCCAAATGCTCCCTTTCCCCCTAGTTCTTCTGTTTTTTTTTTTTTTTTTTTTTTTTTGTGAACTTCGAAAATTCGATTTTTTGCATAAAGATCCGATTTTTCAAGCTGATGTACAAGTATTTTTATCTAAAGGGATTCTACTACAAAACAAGAAAATTTTTGAAGAAACTTTTTAAAAAGACATGTATTAATTTACATGAATTTTCATAACTTATAGCTCGAAAATGTAAAAGCCTATTTTTCTGAAACTTGCTAACATCTAGCACGTGCTTCGCCGAAAATTGCACGCAGCTTTTGGGACTTCTATCTTTTTGCATCTTGTAAATATATCAATTATTTAAAAAGTTGACAATCGTTTTAGTATTTGCAGCCTGTAGTCTGCTTGTTTTATTTTTTATTTAAAAATATTGTTCAATTTTTTGAAACTTTTAGTTAAATTTTGGTAGTTACTATTTGAGGGTAATGTATCCTCATGCATAATGAGGGTAATGTATAATGAGGGTAAAGTTTTAAGCGAATAAGCTCCATTTTTTATTTGTATGTTGTTTCCAAAATGAAATATTTTTCTCAAGTTGAAAAAGTTTTTTTCATAATTTTTGTATTCTCTTCTAAATAATTGTAAAAACTTATTTATGTCAGAGATAAAAATTTAAGTAAGCCTAAATTGAGATGCTGGCAACATAAGTTAAGTAAAATGAAAAAAAAAAATCTTAATTAAACACAAATTCTCAAGACAAAGTGCAGCGTTTTCTTTAACAATTTTTTTTTATTTAAATTGTTTTTCATTTAACTTGTATTTTATAGCATTAACCATTTTTGATAATTTTTCACTTGCTTATAGTGCCGTGTGCTTCTTATTACTAGCTCCAATAATAATTCACTCCCTGACTGTATTGGACATTAGAAGAGCAACAAGACAAAGAGAGCTCCATAAAAGTGTTTGTGTTGTGTTCCTCATACAAATGCGATGTTAAATCAATTTCCTCTTTCAATAATGCTTCCTTTTGAAATAAACATAACAGTTTGTATATTGTGAAAAATTTGTGAGGTCCTTAAATTTTTTTGTAGGTCCTTAAAAAG
The DNA here is from genome assembly GCA_038502835.1 of Octonoba sinensis. Taxonomy (NCBI): domain Eukaryota; kingdom Metazoa; phylum Arthropoda; class Arachnida; order Araneae; family Uloboridae; genus Octonoba; species Octonoba sinensis. Next base: position 209,504,838 of record CM076598.1, on the reverse strand, counting down.
TCCTTAGAAAGTCCTTATTTTTGGTTTTGCCAAAAGCGTACGAACCCTGTATAGCTAACAAGCTGCTTTATAATGCATAACACTCATTTCAGAATATACAATGTATGTGTGGGTATAAAAATACATAAAAGAATATGAGAAAAACTTACTTTTGGAAGGTGAATTTCCTTTTTCAGGAACTGTTAAGAAAGTTGAGCTTCCAAGCAAACAAAGGTTACTTCACTGGAGACCCCTGGTGGTGAAGTTTTAACTGCATGTGATACTGTTCAAATATCTAAACAAATAAAGCGAGAAATAGCATAGGTCCGAGGTACACTTATGTCCAAGGTACACCACTCTCCCCTATATTATCCACAAACTCATAATTGATTTAGGCTAACCTGTATAGCCTCAATGTGCTTTGCTAACTCTAGTAAAGATTCTGTTGATTCCACTCATCTGCCGGCTAGTACTGGGCGATGTCTAATTTTTGATACCGCGATATATCGTCACAATAATATCGCGATATTTCGATATATCGCGATGTCTCAGTACAGTATGGGACCGCAAATTCGGAATCCCGAAATCCGGAAGACCCAAAATTCGGAACTTTTTCAAAAAAAAAATGGTAGCTTAAAAAGAAACAGATTTTGTTTTTTAAAGAAAAAGAGGGAAATATTTCGCACCGTTTTTTTTTTGGAAATGGACATTTTAAAAAGAAGTAAAATAAAATGTAATGAACATGTTTAAGACCGGAAAAGTGCAGTTTTCAAAAAAAGTTATTTCGGGATTTTCTGAAAAGGGTTCGTTTTTGCGATTAGAGTTTTTATTAATTGTTTGTTTTAATGCTGAGTTAATATCATCAAATTTTGCTTTTTTAAATTTCTTGGTGTTATATTTATTTTTTAAGATGAACTAATTTTCGCGCGATACAGAACATTTGCGAAATTGAAATTCGGCGTTTCTCGCATTTTCTCGGTAGCCTCATCTTTTACTGCAATTAAGTGACTAGAGAATATAAAATCATATCATAAAAGTCTAGATTTTTCGATTCAAATGTAAGTCAACTCCAACTTCGTCTTTTGTGTTAAAATTCCTCAACTTATAGGCAAGTATATACGATAATAAAAAATGCTATAAATGAGCAAAATACTAATAAAACATCCAGAGCATTATATGGGCTCTTATGTTACCTGCAAAATTTTTTGAATTAGAACCCAAAATTCGGAAATCCGGAAAAATCGCGGCCCCGAGTGTTCCGGATTTGAGGTCCTATACTGTATGTTAAATTCGCTGTATAGCTAAGCAAATATATAAAAGAAATTTTGTTTGTAAAAAATCAAATATAAAACACTAATAATAATATTTTAAAATGATATTTTAATTTATTTCATATGAATTTTTTAAAAAATAAATGCTTCTCTCAAAATGACATAGTACTTCCAAGTATATAGACATCATTTTTATTGAAAACAACTTACATACATTACCAAGTTTAAAACTGAAAATAATTATTTCGGAAATTGAATTACGAGCGAACGAGCGCACGCCCCCCCCCCCCCTTTCTTCCCGTGAATTTCCCTTAGGTGAAAATACCGATTAATCTCCCCCCCCCCTTTGATTGACATTGTAATTATAAAGAAGGAATAATTAGCAAATTAGAAAAAACGAACCTTTTACAGAAATCGCAATCGCAAAAAGACAGACAATGAGTAAAAAAAAAATGCGTAATTTACTATCTTTAAATATTCCCTAAATTTTATTTTCAGTATTTTAAAAATATTAATTTCAACTTTAAGATAAGGAAATACAAAAAAGAAATTCTTTTATTAAAAGTCATTTATAGAACACCAATAACAATAATACAGTACCGAGCCCCAACTTCGGTATGCTCGGGACCGGTGCTATGCCGGATCCTGACCCAAAATGGCAAATTTACAGAACCAAATGTGGCCGACTTACATAAGTATCCACGCCGACATATGCATTTTTACTTCGTATGCAGTGTTTTCTCAAATGGTAGATAAATAAGTATTTTTTTTTTCTTTTTTAGAAAGTAACATAAGTAAATCGATGTGTTAATATATTATATTTTTACAAAACAAAAAATAATTTATTCATGGATTTTGATAAAACGCTCCAAATTATAACACACAATTTAGCGAAAATAAACAATAACTCAGTACTACCAGACATAGTAGCTCTCCATTTCGCTTTCATCTGCATGAGAATGAAAATAGAACAATTTCGCAGACTATCAGTCTGACAGATTTCAACATTAAGTGATGTGGTACGACGCCACAATCTTCCGAAGTGTAACCATAATAATAAACGATTACCCCCCCCCCCCCCCAAGCTCAACACAAAAACTGTACCCTTTGCTATCAATTTAGCTAAGAGCCGAAGCAAGCGGAATTTTTTCTCGTCCATCAAACAGTAATAAAAACAAATTTCACGTTAAGAAAGCACAATTAAGCATTAAAATGCTGACATGTTTCCGGATTGCTTGGAATCCCTTTTTCAACACGATAGGGAGCTTCTAGATGCAAAAATATAGTCTGTGAAAATACTAGAATGCTGCAGAAGCTCGAAGCTCAAAAACTCCGTCTGGGGAAAAACAACCATTGTTCGTGGACCTAAACATGTGCTAAAAGGATGTTTGCATTAGTCAAGTTGAAAATAAAACATGTGAGAGAAAAAGAGCCAACTATTCATATCAATTAGCAAAGATATTTAAATATTTCGTTTTCAACTATATGTATTATATTAGGTTAGGTACTTACGTTTTTAAGGCAATTGCAATCCATTCTTCAATTCGAAAATAAGAAGATTTTTTAAACTTCCTTACTATGAAATGGCACTTCAAAAATCTTAGTTCTATATGAGTAAACACGACCTCTGTCAAATTAAACTGTGCAGTATTTTATTTTCCTACGATTTTATTTCGCCCCTCCTCTTCCCGCGTAGATCCACCAAATCAGGGGGTTTACTGAATTTACGGAAAATATATACGTATGTCTATGTACATGTATATATCAGTAACGTTACTACGGAGGGGGGGGGCGGAGCTGCAGTGGATCCAGTCGGAGCGAAGCAACGCAGAAAAAGTAGCTGCTCCAGATTTTTTATATAAACTGCAAAACTACAAGTTATTCAACCCAACATTCTTTTTCTTTTTGTGGAAGGGGGGGAGTGCTGACACCCATGCTGGAGTACGCCACTGCTGTAGCTTCACTATTGAAAAGGGGGGGGGGGAGATGTTCACGAAAAAATAACACTCTCGGAGAATATTATCGCATTGTATTCAAAAACACAACAGTTTTCCATCTTCTTCTTTTAATAATAATAGCTAAAACATCTACTTATTTCATGAATTTAGAAGAATCACGCATTAATAACGCATTTAAAAAATACAGACAAATTGGACAAAGTGCCGTTACACAGATTTACCGAACACAAATTTATAATTTTACTATTAGTAAACTGGTTGTGAAAATGTACTATGCAAGTGTTTCCTATTTTGTAAATGGAATAACTTGTTTTCGGTTGAACTTTTTCAGAAACTGAACAACATTTTTGTTGTAAAAGAGAATGAATGAATTATTTTAAGATTAATTCAAAAACATACATCTTGTTTTTTCAAACTTATTAAATATATTTTTCATGCATTAAGAAAGTCTTAAATACCATTTACAAACTTAAATACAAAAAATAAATAAATAAATAAATCACTTAAGGCTTAAGGCATGTTGCAGATTTTAGCCTATTTTAGTAAAAAGAAAAAAAAAAACACATTTCATTTTAACGAGCGTTTACCGCTTGTCAATTAATGAAAAGCAAAGGAAACGAAATATTTTCCCAATCATAAAGAACCCCATCACTTCCCATTATTGCCGTTAGCAGACCCAAGTCAGAAGTTAGGAATGCACACGCCACGCTAGCGTTTCGAAAAAAGAACCAACACACCAAGGAGCGCCGACAACGATTTCCTGGGCAAAGACCGTGACCTTCGAGACTCCTCTCGAAGGTACGCAAAGACGCGCCACAATGATTTCATCGGCAAACGCCGGCAGCACATGTTTTCCCCCGCGTCAGGAAAAGCAAAGGACAAGAGCTTACGAAGAATCCGGTATCACCGTCAGTCACGATAAACCGTAATGTATCGGAAACCGGTATCAATGATCTTCTACTCGAAAAGATTGGACACTCTGGTAGAAACCTATGTTAAATGCTTCGGAGCAGAGGGGTCTGAGAAGTATAAGTAAAAAAGCAACATTTAGGATGAGATTGGCGAGAGAATCTTGGCGAAAATCATACTGAGGATGTCATTGCGGCAGTAAGTCGCCAAAGTGGATGCACTGATCCTTTGAGGCACGCACAGCGAGATCGTCCGAAACCCCGGGGGTCGGATCGTGTATCAGAGAGATAATAAAACGAAAGGGGAAAGAAAGCGCTGAAATAGCCTGAGGTACGTTGTTCATGGTCGACCCTTCTGCTATTATTAGGCGAGTGTCAATCACTTCTTAACGAGCTTCACATAGTTAAAATATATAAGGGAAAATAAAAGCAAACGCGAAGTGTTCCCAACTGTCAGGATGAAACCTATTTGCTCCTGTTAAGGAAGATTCGATAAGTTGCTTTCCTTTTTGGAAAAAATTCAATTACAGAAGAAATTTTGTTGCTGCTGCATGTAAATTATAGTACAAAGCGCTGCCGTTAGAAAGTCACGAAACAGGGAGGGTAATTTTATCGGATTAAAAAAATTGAAAATACTTTAGATGACGGCAGTCGATTAGCGAAAGGAGTGGGGGATCTTTAGCTTCCTTCAAAATCGGAAGTTTAGACAAACTTTTTTTCTTCAAAAAGTACTTTTAGTTTACATCGGGGGCCGCGTCCCAATTCTGTCTGATGGACATCCAATGCTGGAGCAATTTGAAACACGGATTCCCGCAAAATGATTTAAATATTTTAAAGTATTGTTTCAACATACAAATATAGTAAAAAATAAATAGATAAAATTCTAATAACAAATTTCTTCTGTGTTTATTCCTTTATGGCTCTTAAAATTGTTGGGCTTTGCTTATTAATATGTTTAAATTCTGTTTTGGTCAAATGATCGAAACCTCCTCTAATGATTACATTTTTTTTTTTTCAAAATTTTCTCTTATGGATGTAGTTTTAAGTTGCAGTTCCGAATTTTAAAATTAATTTTTTTAACTTAAATACAATCATCATATAAAGAAAAAAACGGCTTCATTAAGAGTAAATGCACAGGTTTATCTCCAGCGCTCTTCATTCATTAAAAATTGAGATCTGCGTGGGCAAAACAGAAGAAAAAAAGTACGCCGAATTTCAAATTGAACAATTATAAAACTACAATTCGCATCTATAAGTGTTTTTTATATCGGCTTTTCCACCAGAAAGTTCTCTGTAACTCATTATTTCCAAGTTTTCATTGAAAGGTTTTCCCCCCCGTAAGAGTTCGAACGTGCACGCAAAAATTGTCTCAGACATTAGCGGTAGAAGCGAAGGGAATTGTTATTTTATCAAGTATTAGAGGAGTATCTTCAAAAATAAAACATTAAGCCAAGCCGAAAAATTAGCCTAGTGAAGCAAACATTTATTATAATCATGCCGGCTAACGGGATGTTGCCTGAATAGCTATTTAAAAAACGCTTTGAATCAGTGGTGTAGTCCTGAAAAAAAAGTTTGGGGGACGCGTATGCATATGAAGATAAGCAATTGAAACCAAAAGTGGGGGGACGCTTATGTTAAAATGTAAAAAAATTGGGGGGACGCTTGTATTAAAATACAAAGGTAGGGGACGCCGTCCTCCCGCGTCCCCCCTTGACTACATCACTGCTTTGAATTCCAGTCTGTTCAATTCACATTCCTGTTCCCTTAGTATTTGTTTTTGGAGAAAAGCTGTCAAAGCTTGAAAACATTTTCAGCTGTATTCCCATTTATCAGATCATTATTTATATCATATTGTATACTGCTGCTGTTATATTACGTAGTGTTTTTATTTTTACTGAATATTTTGATTGAACAATTTTGTTTATTTTAATAAAAAATAATGCTACTAAGTAACATTAAGTCTTAAGTTTATTAGGATTAGATTTAGTATCTCTCTCTCAAAATTCCTATTCATTTGTCTTAATGGTTTTCAAGACGTACACCTACTGTTTTTTTATAGTTCAAATTTTATTAGTTGTTACCAGTGGAGAACCTGGAAATTTCTGAAAGCCCTTTCCTGCGTACAACATTCGCTTAACTTGGCTTATTTGTCCCCCCCCCCCCCCTCGTTCCTAGCAGCATGAAAGCGCCCGACAGAACCCTTGAAATGGTGGCGACAGAACCCTTTAAATCAGGGATATCAGGGAAGTCTGGAAATTTTTTCTTTGTTTTTGATTTATTCCAGAGTTCCAATGAACTTATCTGTAATCATTAAAATGATCCAACGTTCCCTTATTAAAAGTTAATTCTGAAATTATTTTACTCAAAAAAGTTAATTTTAATTGCCGTTTTTCATAAATTTTTGCCCACATATGAAAAAAATGGGATCTTTTTGCATCCGCAATGGGAACTGGACTTTGTAAGTTTTCGATGTTTCTTATGCTTTGTTAAAAGGTAAACAATTTTTTTCACCAAAACTTTAATTTGAAATTTTTAATCAAAATTTCGTGAATCGTGATCGTAAGGAAGAACTTTCAAACGTCAAAAGATAATACCTCTAGTTTTATTTTTATTTAAATTTCTTTATGCATGCGTAATTCTTAACATCGTTTAAAATACTTGAAATAAAGGTGGAAACTGTTAAATAATATTTTTAAATTTGAAAAATTCAGAAAATAAAAGTAATTAACTATGCACTTATGACGATAATGTTTTTTCTCTTACACACATTCAGTCATCATATAAATTGCTTCTGCGCAGGAGGAACATGTTAAATATTTGCAGTTAACTCGCAAATAAATAAATAACTAAATACATAATCAAATGAAAAACTAATTTAAAAATCACTTATTTAATTTCTTATTCAGCACGTATGTGAAATGTTTGAATAAATTCTCATGCTGTAGATTGAGAGATTTACCTATTTCATGAACTGAATTTTTTGACACGCTAGCATTAATCCTAAAATGTTTAATTTTATTGTCAAAAATCTTTTCTGGAGCTTGGTATTTCCTAATATAATTAAATGCTTTTCTAATCTTTAAAAAATGCATACATTTCTTAATAAAATTTAACTATTTCAAAAAAGTTTGAAAGTTATGCATGTTCATTTTTCTTTCAAGCTATTACTCTCACCCGTCAAATATTTATTAATTATTTTGTTGCATAGTATAAAATTCAATTAAATAGAAGTAAAATTAAGAAAAATGCTTTGTTTTTAGAACATTAAATTGATAACAAGTGACAAATAATTAAAAAATGCATCTTGTCCTTCCGTAGAACTATTATAAAACTAGGTCGATACTTGACTGCAGAATTTTTGTGCAACAAACTCTTTTGGCTGTAACTAAATGTAGTGTAGAGTTTCGTAAAGAAAACCAGAAACGGAAATGAAAATGGTCGATCAGTTTTGTTTGTTATTTCCCTTCATTTTACTCTCAATCACTTAGGTACACATTTCTGATTTTGATCCAGTGAAATTTTAAACATATGTTGCAAGACGATCGCACAATGAGCAGTCATTTAACGGTGGGGGCAGTGAGATTAAAAAAATATACACATTAATGAAAATCATCGTGCTGCTTGTGGATGTTGATGTTAACTTTATCTTAAAAACATTATCAATCCATGAACATTTTCAGTGCCGGATATAGGGGGGGGGGGGCAATGTCACCCTGGAGGCACTTCTGGGAGGGGGCAAATTCAACTGTGATGCAAAAAATAAAAAAGCAAAGGAAAAGAAGAAGAAAAAAAATAAAATAAAAAAATGGGAAAATATTTAATTAAGAAAATTTAAGTTTTGGAAAGAGAATTAAAATCCTGGTTCAGAGCTCTGATTTGACCATTGACCTGCTACTTTGATAACGATTAAAACAGATTAATACAATTATTTATTTGTTTAAACTGTCAGAAACTAAAATTTAGGTATACTCAATATGTTGCGTTGTTGATTAGTCGGCCGCTTCTCTGGGGGCGCCCAAATTTTGCAAATGTCAAAATTTAAATTTAAAAAAGTCAAGGGTTTTTCCCCTTGTAATAGCGAAATATAATTCATGCTATGCTTAAACAATAAAATAGTTTTTTTTTTTCCAAATTTTCAAAGCATCCTTTTGGGAAGAGGCGGGAGGTCGGAGGGGGAAGGGGATCTTGTAAGTGTCGTTTGGGAAGGGGGGGGGGAGAAGGCAGACGTGTGTCTTTTCGATATGGACGTTAGTAAGAGGAGGGGGGGGGGGTCCTGCTCCCTGGATTTAAAAAAAATGCTCATTTTGTTTTGAATTTCTATGAATATTTTTATGAGTAAAATCGTTTAAATTTTAAGCAGTTTTGTTTGCTTTTTTCCCTAATATTTTTGCAATCACAAATGCATCTCCTAAGGCCTCAAAATTTTTTAAATGGGGGAGAATCCATCCCTTCAACTGTCAGAATTTCACATACGCACTTAAGGGGGGTGCGCTCTAATGTCGAGATGAAAGGGCCATGTCGTGGGAACATTAAGAAAGTTTTCTGGGTTTATCAGTGGCCACCAAGTAGAAAATCCTCAAAAAAAAAAAAAAAAACCCAGTACATAAAAGTTTATGAAATGTGAGTAATAATTGGATGGAGAGGGGGGGGAGGGATAGTTTTGTCTCGCCTCGGAAAACTTCAAACCCGGTACTGACCTTTTTCACAAATTTGCTTGATGTGAAAATTTGAATAAGATATACTTCATATTGTATCTAATAAAATAAACAGTTGAAGAATACTCAATAATACTGATAGTATTTTTATTCGCTAAGCTAAATTAATTTTTATCTCCTAACTTGAATCTTTATTCATGTTTCCTTTTTAAACTCAAAAGGGTGAGTAGCGAAAACAAGCCTATTATGTGTATTCGTACTCAAACGACCCCACATGTATAAAAATACAAGTGTAATGCTTTAGCTCTTAACACAGCTAAGAAAGAAAGACCAAACATCTGTTTTCATTTTGCGGTTTGCCTGAGAGCAGCAAAGACCCCGGAAGATGGCACGATAATGATAACGACCTACCCCCCTGAACAACTTATAATTTCTAGGAATTCCGAGCGAAAAGCTATGGCAAACCTTTCGCCAATTTCCAAGAAAGATCAGTTGAAGTTTGGCGGCAAATGCATGCGAGCTGCCCTAAATGTTTGTTTTTTTGTTGTACACCTCAGACCTGCCACGGTTGTTTTCTGGGCAATACCGAAACCGAAGTGTCCCATCTTCTTCTTTCTACCATCTTGGTCGGTATCGCCGTCAGTCACGATTAACCGTGATGTATCGGAAACCGGTATCACCGTCAGTCCCGATTAACCGTGATATATCGGACCGCAATATACCGTGATATATCGCCAATCACGATATATCAAAAGATACAGCAATGTGAAATCAAACATCGCGATGAATGTGTAATACCGGTATTTTGCGATATATCGATATATCGCCCAGTCCTACTGCCGGCACGACAATTTAATATTCATTTCTAAGTGAATCAATTTCTCGATAGATTTTATCCAAATTTTTCTATTTCGGCTCTGGTAGCCTGAACTGCCTCTTTTTTTAACCAACTTTTCCATTTTTGTTGTTTGACCTTTTAAGGACACTATTCTGTGATTCAGTAAGAGGATAATTGCAGTGGTGCAGTCGAGGGGGGGGGGTGCAGTCGAGGGGGGGTGCAGGGGTACAGCGTCCCCCTACCTTTTTGTTTTAACACAAGCGCCCCTCACTTGCTTTGAATTTTAACATTGGCGTACCCCCACCTTTTTTTCCAGGACCACACTACTGGACAATTGACATTTTTTAAATGCCCCCTAGATTTTAAAAACAATGCTAATTTTATTTTGCATTTTTATGAACATTTTTGTGAGTAAAAGCGTTTAAATTTTAAAAACTTTTTGTTTGCTTTCTTTTCCCTAATATTTAAATTTTTGCTGTCCCAAATGCATCTCCTAAGGCCTTAAAATGCACCAGTTTGCACATAGTTTTCAAAGTTTTCGAGGCGAAGAAACCCCAGGACCCTCTTCAATTGTTGGAATTTCATATCTCCAGTTAAGGAGGACCCTTCATATGGCTCTACCACCTAAACGTTGAGCTGAAAGGGCCCTGCCATGGGTACATTAACGAAAGTTTCATGGGTTGATCGGTGGCCCTCAAGTAAAAAATCCTTAAAAACATGGCCAGTGCATAAAAGTGCTGTGAAATATAAACAATAATTAGATGGGGGAATAAGGCATTTTTAAGAGTTTCCCCGCCACAGAAAACTCCAAGATTCAGTACTGAGATCAACTTTCTAAAAGAGCAATTTTAGGTTCTCGGTAAAGTTAGGGGATGTGAAGGAGTTGGAGTTCCCTCCCAAATCCTTTGTAACGTTAAAGTTCTGAAAGTGCATTTTTAGGCCTTTTTTTTGTGACGATAGGCGAAAGAGAGCTGGGAGATGCTCTGGAACTTTTTGACATTGAAGCTGTGAAAACAGAATTTTTTAGTTAGTATCATTTTTGATAGTTCCAGTGGCTCTCCTCCAAAAATTTTAAGAAATTGAAATTCCAAACACGCAATTTTGTCATATATTTAAATATTCAACTAACATTCTTAACTGTAACTGTCTTAACTGTTAGCCGAGTATCATAATGTAATGTTCTTGTTCACTTAATGTGTTGCTTTCATGGCTGCATTCTTTAATTAGAAAATACTCTAAAATACCCACGATATGGCATGGCACAGCCAGTAATTATGTTTTGAATAATATTCATTGAAAATACTGGTGCATTTGTATTGTTCTGCTCAAAGAATACAATAGAAAACCCAACAGGATTAAAAACCCCTCATCATTTGTCATTTGAAGGTAATATTGCCGAAAATTGGAAGAAGTTGGAGCAATTATTTGAAATATATATGATTGCATCAGGATACATACCTGCACACTCTACTGGTTTTCCCGGGAGGCTCCTTGGATTTCCCCGTATTCTACTGGTCTCCCGGTATGTATTTAAAATCTCCTGGTTTTTCAAAGATTTTGGTGTAATCCCCTATAAATAGGAAATTTTATGGGAAAAAAATCACTTCAACAATGTTATTATCCTATTTAATTTCCTTGACAAATGCATTTACACAAGAAACTTAGTTTTGGACGTTATAAAATCAATTATAACATTGGAGGACTGATTATATTATTAGTTATGCTGGGAAACTTATCCCATGCAGTCTAATTCTGATGAAGTTCCTGGTGAAAAGTTTGTTATTCAAGATCCTCCAAGTAAGACAATTCCTATTTCTCAATCTCCTGAAATGCAGTTTAATGACTCTAAAATTTATATGCGATCTGGTAGACTTGCACAAAAGGATTTTTTTTTAATTTTCTCGTTTGTGTTATTTATTCATTTTATTTTTTTATATATAAAAAGGGAGATGTCATATATTTAAATATTCAACTAGCATTCTTAACTGTAACTGTTAACCGAGTATCATAAAATAATGTTCTTGTTCACGTAATGTGTTGTTTTTATGGATGCATTCTTAAATTAGAAAATACTTAAAAAATGCCCATGATATGACAAATTTTAGATTTTCTTAGGTGACAATAATTTAAATGATTGCTTTTCTTAAAAATCAATGACAATTTAATTTTAGATTGTCTGATTATGGGAAGGGTGAGACGGGGAGGTAGTTTGTGGACTTACCTCCCAGAATTTTCAAAACTCTGACATAATTTAAATGATTTGATTTAAAATGCATTTTTTCCAATGTTGGGAACAAAAGGAAAGAGGATTCGAGGGTTATTCCCTGGAAATATTTCGCAATTGAAGTCCTAAAGTTTGGGGAGAGCAAGGGGATCAGGGATTTCCCTATGTAATTTTCCGAGGAAGTTTTAAAAATGCAATTTTAAATTACCTTTGGTAATGTTTGGAGGGAAAGGATGGTCATATTCTCTCCACTGAAAATTCTTTAAATTCACCTCCTAAAAACACAATTTTAGGTTATCTTTGGCTTGGCTAGATTGGGCCTATTTGGCCATAGGGCGTATTAGCCTTATGTCGCAATATTTTAAAAAGCTTGGGGCACATACGGCTGTCAGTTCAGCCATGCGTGTGTTATTCTGTTATCCTCCTTTAGCATGAATATTGTCGCTGCAGAGGCATCCATTAAGGAACCAGCTAAATGTTTGGAAATTTTACTGAAGTGAGTTAATTTTTATGGGTAAAAATAATCATTTTTTATTTATTAATGGATTGTTTTCCATCTCGACAAGCAATATTCAGGAAGAATATTTTTTGTAGTTATTGTTTGTTTATTGAAACATTTTCAGAATAGTCCCTTACATTTATGAAAAGCAAAAATTACCATATGGGCTAAGTTGGCCCACTTTGCACGGGGCACATTGACCCATTTGGTGAACAAAAAATCAACAATGTTTTTTCTGTGAGATTCCTTTTATCTTTAAACCGCAATAAACATATTTAAATGTTGAGAGGTAGAAAGAACATAGACTCTTAGATATTCTAATTAAGAAAAAAATTTATGTTTTCATGTAGTTTTGTTTTTCCTGATATGAGAAATGCATATTTTACAAATTGCTAAATACATATTTTATGAAAATATTTCGAACAAAAACTAAAATTTAGTGCAATATTTTATTTATTTATGTTGGAACACTTGGATTGATGGCCCAGTTGGGGATAGCCAACCTGCCATCCAGGCTAGTCCGCCCCGTCTGTAATTAGTTATATAAATGGCCTCTTAATAAATATCTGCTTCAAACCTCAAAAGGAGCTAAGCACAGATGATGCATATTTCAAAAATTGCTGCCTCTTTTACAGGAATTTTATGATGTTCATTCTTTTTTTGAATGGGACATTTCATTATATCAGTTAAAGAAACTTTTACTTTGTTACAAATAAAATATTTATAATGCCTTTTTTTTCCTCCCAAGAACAAAGGTGGTTGGCACTATAGCATTATGCCTATAAATTTGCTATATACAACTTTGTTATAAACAATTTTAATTATAAATATAAAAAAGTCGTTAAAAAAGTGTTCCTTCTTGTTCGACCTTCGATTGCAACCCATTTTAATCCATACTGTAACATGGAATTTCATGTAACACATTTAGCTTCATACACAAGATGAGTATGAATACAATTAGAGTACAGTCGACTCTCAAATCCATTCCACACACATCTAACATTCAAATAGTACAATAATGAAGCAATGAAGCTTAGAGCGTTAAAAAGAAATTTCATCACTATAGCATTATGAATATTAAATCTCAACATAGATAGACTTAATTTCACTTTGAAGAATTTATTTAGCAGAATCAGTCTCAGCAAGCCTGAGATTGGTGGCTTATCCAATGAGGTTTAAGCACATAAGGACCAGACCCTTGCCTTGACTTCATTTTCACTCTGAAGAAGCCTGAAACATGTCAGGCAAAACGTCAGCCAGAAATAGCTTGGTTAGACCACGACCTATAAGGTCGTAAAATATTATGTTTGGTAATTTATTTTTAGGTTCTTTTAAATAAATATTAACCTATTGACTTTCTGATTTTTTCTCCCATTCTTCACAATGGTAATTATATACCACTGATTTGATGGATTTCACTGCTTTCCAACAGTATTTATTAACATGGTATGCTATCTATTGGCAGAAAGGAGGAAACAAGAATAGGTAAAAATAATTTTTTATGTATAGTTTTTTAACTCTCCTGATCCCAGAATAGCCCAAACCTCCCAAGTATCTTGAAGCCCACAAGTGCCCAACTCGCCCAAGCAGATTTTTGACCCCCCTTGAAAACTAACGAGCGTGAACTCGTGGGGTGTATACAAAGGATTAGAGAGCGACAGGTGACGAGAAAGTAAGAGGGGAAATAGAAAGTAAGGAATGCGTATTGTCATTGCAGTTTCAGTTTTACTCAGTTGAAATTCTTATTTCTACTGTGCTCTAGCTTTATTAGAAGAGAAGTCGTATTATTTTTTGAGGTGTATGTAAATATAAAAATATATATATGAGGAGGCAAAAAAATAAATGAAAAGTAAGCAAAGCAAAAATACATATAGAATATAGTAACAGAAAATTAACACGGATTAAAACTTTGGAAACAGTAAAGAAAACTTTTGAAACACCCAATTTACATACATAAACACAGAGGTGTCCACTAACAGGGGGGGGGGGGCAGAGTATGGCGCATATAGCGCCATTGAAATTTTTAGAGCGGGGGCTTGTTTTATAATATATTATTGGGTTGCTTTTATTTGTTTTCTTTTCAGATAAGAAATTCACTGTTGAAATGCTTTGAGATAATAACCGAAGCTCTTTCGATTCAATTAGGAAAATAATAAAGTTTTACTTAGATAGTACACAGGTAACACATACAATAAAGTTTCAAGAAATCCTGGGCACCAGCTTGCCTAGATTTTGAGCACAGGCGGCTAAAATTCGAAAATGCTTGCATATGTAATTATTTGGAATGCGTGTATATATAAATACATATATATATATATACATATGTACATGTGTATTTACACCCATATCCTCTGAGGTCTTTTTCTGGTTACTTTTATTAATAAATTTCCTTCCTTTAGAAATGAATGATAAGTACTCAAATTAAAATAAAAAGTAAAGATGCATGAAAAAGTTTTCAAAACTAAAAAGTATTGTCAGAATAAAGCCAAAAGCCTGAAAGTAGGTGTAAACTTCAGTGAAATAAATGCCAACAAATGAATATCCAATAATAAAAAATCGATTAAAAAAATGTTAAAATTAGAAAGAAAAAAATAGCTGAAACACTTTGCTTTGCTTGATGACAAAAATCTGAGCCTTTTAGACAGCATGTGCATCCCATTCAATCTTTGAGGGCATTATACGATTAGCAAAAAAAGAAAAATATTGTTCAAATATATTTGACAGGATGCTTATATTTCAGGACATTTTACTCATTAATAGTCGGATTTGATATTGACTAACTTTGTCATGCAGCACTTATAACGTAAAATGGTTGTGTTTCATTGTTTTTTTTTTATTTTGCTCACTTTAGGGCTGTTCTTAAATCAATTAATAATGATAATTTGACTTTGATATCGTTTTTCATAAAAACTCGGTTTCAATACAAAAAAAATTGTTAATCTTAAAAATATTCGTTTAACCGTTCGTATACCGATGATTTGAAATAATTTAGAGCACATTTGCCTGGTTACTTACTCAGCAAAATCAATTTGGCACATAAAAAAGCAAGTTGGGTAACTTATTCTAAACAAACTTCTAGTAATTTAGGATTTCTTTCAAGCTTTCTGAAAAAGAACGTAGGATTGGAAATACATTTTCTAAATTTGAGTTGATATCTCTAAATTACAAAATAATAGTAATTATTAATAATATTTTATAAACATTCATAAATATTTAAAATGTAATACTAAATATGTACTAAAAAACCATTAATGCGTATGGGCTTATATAAACATCTGTAATTATAATGTTCAATGAAATGTTTCAGACTCCAGATTTTAGCGTAAATGCTGCAGGAATTTACACCACGTGCTAAGGGTTGGCTAGCTGTCACCAGTTGATGGCCAGAAGAAAAGAGCAGGGAATCGCTTTCCTCTTACTAAGAGGATTAGCAACTCAGCAGGTGCTGAAAGAAATTACAAAGGGACAGGGGGAAAGCATAGAACTTGAAACTGGGCTATTGGGCTGGGATTCCAAGGAGATAAAAAATTAGCTGACCCCGGGGCACAAAGAGTTAAGAGAGGGAATAGGGCAATTTTGCAGTATAATGTTCAAAATGGGTAAACAAATGTATGATCTGAAATCCGCTCAACGCTTGTTCCCAAGCTGTGCAAAGGTGAGGGAACTGACTGTAATACAGTTTTGAGTCTTGCCTTGGGGGGGGGGGGGGGGCAGATACATAAGCTTTCTTAAAATTGTAGTTAACCTGTCTACTGTGTAAACCTCTTCGCCAAAAATGGTCATTATATGTGTAAGCAAATCATTACTTTCCAGCAATGCAAGCTTTCACCCCCTTGACTTTGACTTTACAAAATAAGTCCATCGAACTATCATATTGAAGCCCCGATTCAGTAAAGGGTGGTAATGCGTTTTCCTAGGGGGAATGGGGAACGGCGATTTAATGCACCACTGAATTCCTTTCGTATATGATTTTTCGTCCAAATTTAGAAAGAGACGCAGCGTTATAGCCTCGGAAGACTTTTCAGGCTTTTTTTGCTTCATTATGTTTTATTTTCATAGCAAGTTAACTAAATTTAAATGTTATTTTATATTTGTCAATTAAAATTAACTTTTATAGCTTTAAATAGTGCCTTGACCGTTTATTTTAATATTTTATAACATTTAAGTAATAAGGAAAAGAAAACATTATGAATAATCGAATCCTTTTTCTTTCTTTCTTTTCTTTTTTTATAGCTGAAAAGCATTAAAAGCGCATTCATGAAATTCAAATTAAGTTTAGAAACCTACTGGGATAAAAACGGAAAGTGAACCTCATAAGGATCGAAATATACTGTTGGTCTTTTGGTCATGGAACTTATCCCCGTGAATTTTTTGGTTTCTGACCTTATGTCCAACATTTTTTCCATTTGTATTTCCTAAGCAATAAAGTGTTCATGGTTACCTGATTGCTTTTTAGCATCATGAGAATCTGATAAATGACTATGAAATGTTAATCTGTTTTCTACAAGAATATGAGAGTACATTATAAATAAAAACGTATATAATACCTCAAATGTTCTAAATAACGCAAAATCTCATCGATGAACTGTTTAATAGTTTTGCCTTAAAAATTTGTGACTAAAAGCAGACCCTGTCATATACATGTGAACCGGGGCAAACCAATCTCTAATGTAAACCTAAATTTAAGAGCCATTCTCCAGTAAGTGTACAATTTCAGTTAGAAAAAAAAAAAATTTTTCAACTTTCTCAGAACAAGTTTTTTTTTTTCAAATATTATTTATTATAAAGTAAACTTTTATGAATAAATCGCCGTATACAAAAATATCAACTGCATTTTGTGAAATTATATGTTTTATTCAGAAAAAAAGGGAAAAAATGTCCCTTCCTTCCCCATTTATAAAATGCGTACAGGAGTTGAAATAATCCCTTCATCTTCTTTAAAATGATGATTTATGTAGCAATATATGTAATTATATTTTTAAAAAAATTACAGTAGATGCTATCAATATATCTAATCTGAATATCTTACAATTTAAAATGTGTTTTCTTTTTTTTTTGGCTTGTTGACTTCATATTTTTTATCCTCGAGTTTATAGAATGTTAAAAAATATTTTAATTGATTTATTATATGTGCAATATACATTTACCACTATTGCTTATTATTTTTTTACAGACTTTTTAATAAGCGTTTGCCGAAAAAAAAAATATTTTATACAAAGGTATAGAAGGGACATGGAAGGGAAGGAAATGACACAGGTAAAAAGATGAAAGTTGTAACAATACAATAAAAATTTCTCTAATAAAGAAAATACAGTAACAAGGTTGTAAATTAAGGCACAAAAAACTCTTTTTATTAATATTACAAAATTACAGATAATTCTTAACAAAAGAACTCAAAAATGAATTATAAATCATAACTAATTTTAGCTAAAATTAGCTTAATCATTAATTTCCAGATCAAACTTATCACAGTCTTCAATTGTGAAGTATCTTGAATTGATAGGAATAGGTGGAGGTATTTTGCAAAAGATGTCATTCTTATTAATAGTTTGAATGTCTTCAATTTGTGGCCAGCAGAATGATTTCCCGATAACGTGCCATGAATGAAATAGATATCTTATTTTCTTCAACCTTTTCCACAATACCTAAAGAGGAAATTATAGCTTATTTTAATTTTAATAACCATAAATAAATCATTTTTAAAATATTGGATTAGATACTGAACTCTTGTAGATTACATACCTGGATACCATTTGTCATCATAAACAACAATGACCCAGTCACCCAGCAAAATTTTATCCTTATCATTAGTTGGTGTGGGTAACTTACTTCCCATTAGATCTTCATTTTCTACTGTATTAATTATTTTGGAAGCTATATTTAGTTAAAGAAAATATAGAATAAATATGTCAACTGTTTACAACAGATTTGCATATGGGATATAAGCAAATAAAAAAAAGGATTGTCTCTTTCCCACTTCTGTACAAGACCTGAATTTAGTTTTCAATTGGGAAATGATACTTTCACCAAAGAGCAGTCGTTTCTTTATTGTTGTAGGATTTCCTCTCATTAATCGATTAACTCTTTTCATTGGAGAAGGACTTACTAATTGAGGAGTTGCTCCAGCTCGCTGAGCTCTCTTCTTATATCGGGCAGCCCTTGTATTTGCTTCCTTCAGTGCTATTTTTGCTGCATAGGGTTTCCTGTAAGCTGCTGTTCTAATTCTATTCTCTTTTTTCCTTGCATCGATTTCAGCTGTTTCAACATATAGTGGTACATTTTCAGATGGTGGGCTTTCTGGTGGTGAATTACAAGCAGCAAATTGACTCATTCTAAGCTGTACTGCTTTCTGTTGGCGCTGTTTTCTTTTCTTCTCAGCCCACTTTTTCCTTTGGAGTTTTTGCTCATGAGACTTCATATCATTGATTAATTTCACTTTACCAAGTTCCTTCTTTTTTTTTTATAACGTTCTCTGTCTTTTTGCTTCCAAATATTATATTTCTCAGGGTTTTCTTTTAATTTTTGAAATTGTTTTCTTTTTTTTTTCAACTTCTTTTTGCCGATTTTTTTTCTTAGCTGCCTCAGAAACAGTTTGTTTATTTTTTTGAGCTCTCTTCAATGAAAATGTTGTTGATTTTGGCAATTCTTTTAAAGAAGTACTTTGATGATGAACTAACTTTGATGTTGATGCCTTTGAATGAATTACTATTTCTTTTCTTGCTTTCCTCGTACTTGCTTGCAGTAATCGCATTCCCTCATATTCTTTAGTTAAAACTGCTAGCTCTATTTCAGTCTCAACACGTATATTTTCTTCTTGATTATCTGGTTCAAGATCCAATTTTTCGGTTTCAAGTTCTTCCTTTTGCTTTTGATGTTCTTTCTGTTGTGACTGATGAAAACTTTTATTTGCAAGCCGTTTAATTCTTTGTTTTTCTTTTCTCTCAATTTTCTTTTCCTTCTCTTTTTCCTCTCTCCTTAGTATAGCTTCTTCCTTCATTTTTCTCAATTTTAATACAAATGCCTCTTTCTGTGAGTCCATAATGAGTACCTGTGAAGGTTTTATTAGGATAGTAATTTTCATTACAAAATACTATATATTTCTTAAATACTGAGTAGTTTCATGTTGTAATGTTCACTGTTATAATGCTTAAAACTATTTTAAGAAAAAATTTTAGAACCCATTAATTAGACCCTATTATGCTGTGTTGTTCACTATGTATGTAATGCACATCTATTTTAAGAAAAAAAATTAGAGGCTACTAAAAATTATCTGCTTATAAAAGACAAAATTACTATTTCTGGTCCATTCCTTCCCAATTTGTCCTTCTTTTCAAAATACATTTTTCATTACGCAACATTATATATTTTCAAAATAATGAACAGTTCTATGCTGCAGTGCTTACTGTCACAAAATTTAAATATTTAAAAAAATAAATTCTGGCTTTGCTATTGCTTGTTTATGTTTAAAAAAGGCAAAATTAATATTTCTGGTCCATTCCTTCCCAATTTGTCCCTTCCTTCCCTTCAAAACATGGTAAGGAAGGGACATGAGAAGGAAGGGACAATTTACCATTTTCCCTCCTCTGCATTATTAACCCAAACATGATTTCACACTAAAATTTTAATTTTTATAAACATACATCTTAGTATTGTTTATTAGCAGTTTTGTTTTCTAAATTATCATACTAAATAAATCATGCTACAATGCTAGGTAAGGTAGAGACAGGCAAAAATATACTTACATTTAACCTTGGACTTCTAAGTTTCTCAAATAAAAGAAATACAGCAGCCACTTCATTTAAGCATTTTTTTCAAATAAGATGGCTCCCTTCTTTCTTGTAGTAGTCTTCTATGTGATGGTAATGCCATCTATTGAGTGTAATGTGAAGGATACTTCAAAGGGAAGGAAGGGACAATAAAAGTAGGGACCAATGTTTCAGCCTGTATATTATAAAGATGTGAACATGTTTTTGAAAAATTAAACTGCTAATTGATTCATTGACTAATAAACTTGATAAATTGGAATTAACTAAATAGAATAATAAAAGATTAAATTTTCATGACCGTTTGAACATTAGAAACTATGCATGGGGACAAGGGAAGGAAGGGACATTTAGATGATATTTTGCACTGAGAAATATGTTGTTGTACTTGATATGATAAAATGCATGTGTTTTAATGATTGTTTGAGTATTATTCAATATTAAAACCTAATATTTATTATGGATATGTAAAAATAAAGCTAAAATGCAATTGGGACGTAAATTGTACACTTACTGGAGAATGGCTCTTAACCAAAATGAAATCTAGGTTTTCGAATAACGAAATTCAAACTAGTATAAAGTATGTTTATTATTTATCCACGCTTATATTAATAATTTTAAATGAGCAATATGTTTATAATTATAAGCATTTATAACTCTAGAAAAAAAACCAAACTTTGCAAGTTTTACACTATAAAGTCGTCACAAAATTATTCGGGACACAGGATGTCGCTGAACTCATGTTTCGAGAAGTGGTTATCTGCAAAATCTAACTTAAGTTTCTTAAATCAAAGTCATATGAACTAAAGGGAACATGCAGATTTGGAGGTCATTAACTTGAAAGAGAGGTTCAATCCACTTTAAGCGAAAAAATTTTTTAGCTATGTCTTAAAGTATACAAATTTTACATTATTTGTAAAAATTATTTCTCGTCAATCTGAGGCTGAATATAGTAATCCGATGGCACGATTTGCTCATCTGATAAATAAATAAATCCGATAACAAAGAGTGTTAGAGGAATAATTTTTACAGTTATAAACACACAATAAATTACTAACATTGGTGTAAAACAGTTTAGATTTCTGTAAGTTATTAACTTACTGATATTGCGAATACTGCTTTAATAGGTCCCCATTTTCTGTGGGGCTCAAGGTGGCTGTTCCGTTCTTTGCTGCTTCAGGTAATCTCTGATCTACCCATGTATAGCAGGGTTCGTGATTTCTTTTGATTTAAATCGGATTTTTTTGACTTTTTTAAAAAGACCCTAAATATTTTGGATATTTATTATGTTACATTCATAGAAACAATATGGCATCTTAATCAATATGCAAAAACACACTTTAAGCTATTTTCACAGCAATAAATATTTTTTAATAGTAATAATGATAAACAACTTTTAATACAAATGCATGACTCAAATAGATGAAACTTAACCTTACCAGGAATAATAGTACACTCATAAGTACAGAGAAAATGAACAAATTTAATCTGAATTATTTTGCTGTTGAAAGCTGAAGAAAAGTTCCAATTGTGTGTACTTAAGTTTTACATTGAATGTACTTTAATCATTTGTCAATTTTATAAATAAAAAAGCGTGAAATATTTTTACCCATTTCTAAAAATCATATGCTTACACTATTTCTAAAAACTGAAACGTTTTGTTTTAATCAAGTATCTTTATTGAAAACTTCTATGATAAAAAAATATTTTAGAAGGAAAAAAACCTTAACCTATTAGGGGACGTGGATGAAACTTTGAGGATATATATTCTAAATTCTAACAATTGTTGTTTTAAACACTATCATTCTGAATTATTTATTGTGCGTTATGATTAAATTGATCTAAAATACTATTTTTAAGATAAAAATCACAGAATGGTTCATGATTATGTATTATGAATTGTAATTTGAATTATGCTTTTTACTGTTAAGATGCTTAAAGAATATTGTAAAATTTTAAAAAATATTGTCAAATTAAAAGAATAGTAATTCTAACCTGATGAAATATGTTATGCACACAGACAGATGGATCCAGGAAGTTTTGTTTGAAACAGTAGTTGTAATTGCAACATATTTCATTTTTACAACACTTCCTAACATAGTAAAATCAATGATTTTTTTGAAAAAAAGTCACTTGATTTAAATCAATGATTTTTTTAAAAAATCACTTGATTTAAATCGCGATTTAAATCAACGAACCCTAATACATAGTAAAAGAAAACTGAGACATAGAATTCTGTAGATAAAAATTTCCATTTAGAATCATGTTTAGAATAGTACAAGGAAAGAATTAGGTCTCAGATGGGAAAGTTTGATTTAGTGAAATAGGAAATTAGCAGTATGCATTCTTTGGAGAAAAGAGCATGTTTGTAGAAACCAATACACGCTCTATAATCTAGATTCATAGGAAACTTTAAGGGGACCCGAACCGTTTTGAGGCGGCCAATTTGTAGTCAACTTTCTTCAAGCGTTACTCCTCAGCCATAGGGAATTTTGCTTTGCTTTTTATTTTATTTTTTTTAAGTAGGTCTTTCTCTATATGTAGACCAAATTGTATCCAAAAATATTGAATATTTATTTTTTTATTCAATATCAAAGTTTTTTACAATTTCATAACTTCCGGAACATTTTTCTCATAATCCATTCAAGATTTTATTGATCTTATTTTTTATTTTATTTGTCCCATCTTATAATGAATTCACAACCAAGGGTTTTTAAAAATTTTGAAAACAACCTACAAAAACAATCTTTTTCAATGTTGTGTATTCACTATGAAAAGTTTTTAGCTGACCAGATTTTTATAAAGTGAAATTTTTAAATATCCCTGGCTGTGAATTCATTATAAGAGGTGAAAAATAAAATAAAAAAATAAGATCAATAAAATCTTGAATGGATTATGAGAGAAATGTTCCGGAACTTATGAAATTGTAAAAAACTTTGATATTGAATAAAAAAATAAATATTCAATATTTTTGGATACAATTTGGTCTACATATAGAGAAAGACCTACTTAAAAAAATATAAAAAACCGCAAAGCCAAATTCCCTATGGCTGAGGAGTAACGCTTGAAGAAAGTTGACTACAAATTGGCCGCCTCAAAACGGTTCGGGTCCCCTTAACCGGGTGTGTAAGTGATTTTTTTTTAAGTACAGAAAATTTTTTGAGAGAAAATGTTTCTCTAAACTATGAATGTTTCTGTTGTAGAAATGCTCTTTCTGTATGGAGATTCCAAGCAGAATTTGATTGCATTCGTGAAAATTTTAATTGCACTTACTTTGCTAAATTATTTGCTTATATGATGTGAATTACTTTTTTGAAAACAAAGCATATAGTATTAAATTCTTTTTTTAATACAAGTATTTTGTTAGTGTTTCTAACAATTAAGTTTAAAATTTATTCAGAAAAAAGTACGTCGGTAACGTAGAATTTCAATCCTGGTTTTCCTAGGAAAGGAAGCCATGATTATTTTGTGGAGCATCAGGGCACCCTTCGATTTTACGTGATCCGTGACCGTTGTATACATAGTTTTCATTACTATTTTGATTTTCTTCTTCAGAAAATTGTTCAATGTCGGAAAAAACACTGAAATCAGAACTTTCATTACTTTGGCTTAAAAATGTCTGACCTTATGAAAGCATCTACAAGTATTCACAATCCAAATGAAGTAAACGCAGACTATACTAAAAGCAGGGACGCCAAATTTTAGCCAGGGCCAAAAAACGTGTTGCCGGCTTTTTTTGGTCCCTCCCCCTCCCTGTCAGCGGATGAGGGGACCAAATAATTCTGCAGCGTACCACCCCAATTTAAATCTATTACTATTAAATTCCTTTTATTCATAGGAAGTCTCGATGACGGTAGCAAAGGTACAGTTACTTGCAGCCAAAAATATCATATGGGAAATGCTTAGGTATCCGTTTGTGCCGATTTTATGCTTTGAGCTGCTAAAACTAATTTTTTTATCGTGAAGTTTTTGAATTTTTATAAGGAGTGAATGAGAGTCTCGAAGTACTAAATAGTTCCTCTAAAAAAAGTAAAATCGTGCTGTTTCTAAGTTTCTAACAATTATTTGTATGTTTATAGTTCATGCATAATTTCAATGCCACTATCGTTCATATAACTATAAACTGCTCTAAAAAATTTAAAATAAATTAATTTTCTAAGTATTATTAAGGCTACATCTAAACATATGTTATGAAACAGGTGCAAAATTATGAACCGAAATAGATTACAGCCCTGGCTTAGTATGGGGATACACCCTGAAACTAACATAGATACGGGAATGCTTAGAATTTGGCATTTGCTTTCGTAAAGCAATAAAATTAGTTGCGAGCTATCTAACCCCCCATCCCCGAAGACCTCCCCCCCCCCCCCTCTGAAATTAGGGTCTAGTCCAGTGTATGACATTACATAAACTCTTAGTCCAATTTCAAATGATTCCTTACACTGCATTGTGAATTCGAGTGCACAAAAAAGTGTTCATCGATAAACGCAAATGCAGACTACAACAGTACCGGATCTTGGAGTTTTCCGTGGCAGGGAATAAAAGAATACCGCTCCCCCCTAAATCCAATTATTCTTCATATTTCACATAACTTCTATGCGCTGACTTTTTTTTTTTTTTTTTTTTTTTTTTTTTTTGAGGGTTTTTTACTTGAGGGGGGGCACTGAAAATGACCTACGGTATGGTCCTATCAACTCAACATTAGGGGTAGAGCAATATGAAGAGTCCCCCCCCCCCTTAACTGGTGATATAAAATTCTGACAGTTGACGGGGGTCTGAGGGATTCTCCCCCGGGAAAATGTTGAAAACTATGCAAACTGGTGCAATTTGAGGCCTTAAAAGGTGCATTTGAGACTGCAAAAAAATATTAGAAAAAAAGAAAAGCAGACAAAAACTTTTTAAAATTTAAAAGTTTACTCATGAAAATGCAGAACAAAATTGGCTTTCTTTAAAAATCCAGGTGGCAAGACCACCCTTTCTTACTAACGCCCATAGGGAAGAGGCACGTTTCAGCTTTCTCAAATGACTCTTCCCCCCTTCTCACCCCTTTTCAAAAGGATACTTTGAAAATTTGTAAAAGAAAAGCTATTGTATTGTTTGAGCATAGTATGATTTATATTTCACTTTTACAAGGGGGGGAAAAACTTGTTTTTTGAATTTTGACAATGCGAAATTTGCCATACCCTAAAACTGCTTTCCTAGGAGCCCTTGCCTGTCTCAGGAGCCCGCCAACTGATCAACGATGCAAAATATTCAGTATACCTCAATTTTAGAGTTTCCGACGGTTTATACAAAGGAATAAGTCAACCGGTTTTAATCGTTACCCAAATAGCCGATCAATGATTAAAGCGCCGAACTAGGAGTTTAATTCTCTTGCCAAAAGTTAAATTTTCTCAATTAAATACTTTCTTCTTTTCTTTCTTCTTTTTTTTTATTTTTGTGTGTATGTGTGTGCATCACAGTTGAATTCCCCCCCCCCCCCCCCCCTAGATCCGGCACTCGACTAAAGTCGATGTATTTAAAGTTTGTTTTAACAAAGTTTCATTCAAGACTTTTATAATTACTGTTAATATTACTGATGCAAACGTAATTAATTTACATGAAAATTTGAATTTTTACTGTAACTTTCTTCTTGGGACTTAAATGGGGCCGCCTTTTGAATTGTTTATCATCAATATGAGTTCATTCAGCTGAAAGCTATAGGTAGAAGGAAAACAAAGAAAGTTTTCTGAATTGATAACTATAAGTCGTGTGCTTTTCAAGATTTCTTTAAAAGGAAATTCTGCCCATTAAAATTTAGAAAATTTCTCAATTTCTTGGAGCTTTTGTTTTTGCATGACATGTAATATGCATTCCTTTCCGTAATAGACTTCCCCCAAGTTTCAGTGTAAATCCCCCCCCCCCCTTTTTGGAATGAAGGAGCTCAAAATGATCAAATTAGATTTTAAAAAAAAAGAATATATTTCTTTATTTTTATTTGTTTATTTATTCATTGGAGAAGCTTGTTCGAATTTTTAACCCTGGGAAAAACAATGTTAAATAAGAATTTTTCATTTGATCACAAATTTTGATTTCAAGTTTAAGTTTTCCATCAACTTTTACAGAAATTATACTTTCCTACAAAAAATATTCATTCATGTCTTATTAGTCACACAAGGTCAGATTTATCGCTGTCCCATGAGCACGTGTGCACAGAAAATCCGGTGAAGTGAAAGTAAAACTGACTGACAATTTGACACCTACCCGATCTCGACTATTCCTTTGTGAGAAGCTAATCTCAGAACACCCACCGCCCAAGCAGTTTCAGGGAGCAAGAAGTAATGTAAGAAAGCCCATTGCCCCTTTTCCAGGAGCTCGGGCTACACAGTTGAAGGCACATAAACCTCCACCCGAGCTCAGGTCGGGCTCCACAGTTAAATGGTTAACTTACATGCTATAGCTGAAATAGGAAAGCTGTAACTACTTTATGAAATAAAACAATTTTACTTTTTTTCAAATCTCTAAATTATTATTATTATTGTGTACAATGTACAGCAGATGATAAATATGATTTTGATGTTTTGCATTGATCTTTTTTCTTTCTTTTTCTAGGCATACGGTCACGTTTTAATCAGTACTTTATCCATGGAGAAATGTTAGATTGTTCTAATTGGAAAAACGATTATCAAGATTGCATGACATTCAGAAAAAAGCATGATTTAAAAGCTATGGTGAGTAATTTTAAGTAATAAAATTAAGTATATGATTCATTTCTGATTGGTCAGCAATTGTTCATACAATGAGTAAAGTTGACATAAGAAAAAAGATAAGAATATGACATGTTGACATGCTTAATGTTTAATAATGGTATAAATCTGATACTGAGAGGTATGAATAACATTAAGACTGTTATTCAAACTTATAACTTTGTAAAAAATTTTTGTTTTAAGTGAATCAGAAATGTTGTGTATTTTTTAATCATCTAGTAAAGAAAGATATAATTTTTTATATATATTACTAAATAAAAGATGCTTCACATATATAAATACAGATATTTAATGTAGGTAAATAATAGGTAAAGAAATGATAATTGTATAGGAATCTTTAAAAATAGCACATTTAAATGAATAAATTGCAAAATATTACAGCAGGTGTTTGAAGTTTCCACTATGAGACACTTTGCATGCATGACATCAATGTAGTATGGCATATCCAATCCATTTATGTCCAAAAGACATGTAGAAATGTACATAAATTCACTGTACATAAAAAGGAAGAGTCCTATTATGATATGTTTCACTTATGGTTGAACATTGTCAAATGTAACTGACAGAATCAGTTTTACAAAGATGAAGTTCTAAAGGCCACAGGGGGAAACGTCATCTACCTAGAGAAACCTCAGTTTATTTGAATAATATTAAGTGAGTACAACAATTGCTATTTTTGCAGTTATTTTAAAATCTAGGAGGAAAAACCTGCAGCAAGTTATGAGTGAGTGAAAAACATAATTACATGGCATAAAGTAAAATTTTATACATCTTTTATTTTTGTACAAAGCCAAGATCAAAACTTTTCTTTGAATTTTACTATGTAATTTAGTTTGACACATTAGGTGCTAAATGAGATATAGTATGTATGACCTGCTTAAAAAGTTCCCATTAAGGAAAATTTTTCCTCTGATCCGAAATATGTCCCTTTTTCTATAATTTTAAGTTTAGACTTTTTAGAAGTTTGACTTTTTAACATTTCCCGCTTAAAAAAAATTTACTAGTGCAAAATTTTAAAATTATTCATTGCTTCCTAATTCCACTTCTATTTTTCTATATTATTTTACTTATTAAGTGTGCTTTCACACCAAAGGCAACAAAGACAAAGAACATTGTATTTTCTCATCTGTGCAAGGGCAGGACATATTTTTACCTTCAAAAATATCCTCTGCTCTTGGGCAGATTAGAAAAGACAAGTTTTTTCTCTTTGTCGCCTTTGGTATAAAAGCACCCCAAGTTTAAACTTCTATTTCTGAAACATGTCTTTGTTATCTTCCCCACGGATGCCCCTACTAAAGAAAGGATAGCAAAGCAGAGGACATACATATATGAGAATTTAATTCAAAGCACTTTTTTTTTCATATTTATTAAAGTCAAAGTATAATTCCAAATGAGGTTTCTATTTTTTTTTTTAAATTAAACTTTCACCTTTTATTCCATTTGCATGCTACAAATTTATCAGTATCAAATCCAAACTGCATAATAAGAAAGAACAACAATGCAAAAACATGCCTTGGCCGTTGTATGAAGTATTCTTTTCTGGTTATTCAAGCATGCTAAGGTGCTTAAGGGAAAAAAAAAGAACCTCAAGAAACTTCAAAAAGAAAGATAATATTACATATATATGCCTGACAAAATTATCTATCCAAATAAGTTTCTCCGACATAAATATGTTTATGTAAGTGAGATTAAAAATATTTTGCTCTAATTTCCAAAACCACCATTTGTTGGTGCTTTAGAGAAACAGCTTATATTTTCTACCTTTAGAATCAGTTTTTTGAAAGTATAGTAGTGTTGACTAATTGGGGAAAATACTTAAAATTAGGGATGTAACTGGTAGTGATTTGGCCAAATACCGAATATTCGTCCATTTCTTCTAGGCCGAAGCCGAATATTCAGCCAATGCCTTTGGCCGAATACCGAATATTAGGCGGCCGATTATTAAAAATTCTAAAAAGCCGTTGTAATAGAAAGTATTGGTCAAATTTAAAATTATTCACGAAGTCAAACACCAATTACACACAATCAATGACATATGATTTAATTCTGCTTCTTAAGAATTTCAAACTTTAAAATATTTATCTATTTTCTCTATTTTAATGTAATAAAAACTAAAGAATTTCACCCACAAGTGGAATAGAAGTGACAGGTTTTATGGTAGTTAACATTAGCATTATTTCACTAATTATTTAATTTAAATGAAAGAACTACTATTGCTTAGTGAACTTTTACCTTGCTCAAAACTGTTTTATGAAGATATTTTTAAAGTTATAAAAGTTCATATTTTATTTTCGTCAGCAATTATGAGGCTTTTTACATACCTATTTTTAAAAGATGTATTAAAATTTAATACACTTAATTGGAGTATATTTTTATTTTCAAAATGCCAATAACTTATGCTATCTAAATATTCAGATATATTCTAAGCTTTTCACATCTCTCTCTTACCCAATATTCACAATAAATCAGTCTACCCAAAGTCTGACTTCCTCTTTGTTATTAACAAAATAAGTTTCTCATATTCTCCATCATAATTAACTATTGCCAGCTTTTAGGAGCAATGTTTTACATTTTTACTGCAGCAGAACTATTCGGCCAGGTTGAATTTGACCTTACCCAGTATTCGGCCAGGCCGAATACCGAATAGTGGCCGATTATTCATTACTTCCCTACTTAAAATTCACCAATATAACTAACATTGTAATTTAAATGGTCATTATATAATAAATCAGTATGTTTTATGATGTTTAGTACGATAGACCGCTGGTCGCAGTGCTTGGTTCTTTCGAGCCCCCCTTTCCTTCATTTCATTTCATGATGTTGTTCCTTTTATAAAATTCAAGAGTGTATGTTTTTTCCATTGATTATGAAGAAGTGAAATCTAACCTGCAGTGAACGGTCCTAGAGAGGTACTATGACATCTTCTAACCAGTCACTTGTGAAAAATTTTTGGAAGTTCTATTATTTTAAATATTAATGCTCAATAATATTTTAAATATTAATGATCTCAATAGAATGGTAAATAGCATAACAATGCTCAGTGGCTCTGTTTTTGTGAGTTGAAATAAGGTGACTCTAGTTACAAATTTCCCCTATTTATAATTACTTTGTATAGCTTTTATAACATGTCTTTTTTTCCTCTCCCCCTTCCTTTTAAGATACTTTCTTTTCGTGATTCTTTTCAAGTACTTTCAATGTTTAACATAATTTTCCTACCTGTTTTAATTTTCTTTTTCTTTTCTTATAATTGTCTCCTGGCGAGCAATTTAAATAATTTTATTCCTCTCCCTTACATTCATTGATTTATTGCTGTACTGTTATTTGTCTCTAAGAAAATTTTCAAATCAGCTCATATGAAATTTAATTCTGTTAGGGTGTTTTAAAAGTGATTTTTTGTTGCATTTTATTTATTTTGCATGACCAACATACCTAGTTCTTGTATGTTTTATGCCTAATGGTCTAACTTCCTACCAAAAAAAAAATTAGTAGCTAATACAGGTACAAATAACTTTTTAACATTTTAAAATAATTTTTCTGCTAGCAAGTTGATTTTTAAGAGCAATTTGAATTAGATTTTAAAACTACCCCCAAAGTGTAAATATCCATACAATTTCAAAATTTTAATTAAAAGGAAAAAATAGTTCTACAACAAACATTTTTGCAGATATGGGTAGAACAACTAATTTTGTCTTTCTTTTCATAGACTTTATGTATAGTGATGCACACGGCCCATTAGAACTGATTTATTAAAAATAGCATCTTAAGGGAGAAAAAGTGCAGTCTATCTCATTTCAGAATTCTGATCCTTATTATTTCAAAATGATGCAATATTTTAATAGTAGCTAATTTTTACTTTACATATTTTTATCCACATTTTGAAGCCATTTTCTACCTTTTTATGTAGGAAAATATTATTGAAAGTGAGAATGAACGAAAGAGGAAAAGAAATGAGGCTAGTAATAATAATGATGTTTGGCAATATCGATCTAAGCCTCCAGAAAACTGGAGTTCGGAGATGCCTGATTGGATGATTGAAAGAAAGAAAAATTCTCTTTTAATTGAAACTCAAGAAAAATTAAATGAAGGCATTGAACCTCCTCACATATTCACTGGATTTCCTTGTAGCATATTGTAATTTTAGTTTCCAAGATTTGTATACATAGTTGCATTAAATCATTTGTCTTCCTCATGTGTCAAATATCAATAAGACTCTTGCATTCTTACTATGATACTAATATTTTCATTTGTAGCAATGACAAACCAAAAATAAACATTTAACCTTTAAGTTACGGCGCTGGAGCTCCCAAAATTCATCCGTAGAACGGCAAAACTGCCGAATTTTTTTCCTCACAGTATAACCATGGGGGTCTTATCTGCCATTATACCTCTTGTGAGTGTGATTGACTTCATTAGAAGGGCTGCCGTAATATAAACTTTCTTTAGTCTGTTACTATTTTTTTGCTCCCAATCACCAATTCGAAGTAAGTATGCAATTTCTAGTTTCCGAAAAATAAAAAGTAAAAAAGGAAAACAAAATGTAATAATAATAATTTGGAAAAATGCAGTTTTTTTCTTTTTTTTCTTCCTCATTACAGCTTTTCATTAAAGTATATTGTGAGTTAAAAATGTTTGTATAAAATCTTTTGCTAAGCAAAGAAGGTAATCAAAATTGCTGCGCAAATTAGAGTTAAAATTAACAATAAAATGTTCTGTTCCACATAGTTGAATAGTATTGAGTATTCATTGTTTTCGAGCGTCAACAAAGTAGTTTTTTCTTTTTTTGCGATTTTTCTGATCTGTGACATTTAATTTGCTGTTTTTGGGGACGTGTACCTAATTTGCCTACTTCTCCAAAAATATCTCAGGTGCGAAAAATCATGATGACTGCATTTTTCGTTAAATATATACAAAAATGCATTATCAACAACCTCAGTGAACAAGTATACAAAGGTTTCGGTATATTATATTAGTACACAAACTCTAATTAGCAGCGCATTATCCCCCCCCCCCCCCCCCCCCCCCCGCTCTCAAATAAATAATATTTTTCTACTGAGTTTACTTTTCAGTTTCCGGGGTATTTCACAATACAAAGTGATCACAAACTGAACAATTAAGTGAAGTATTAAATCTAATCATAACGGATTTACTTGATCCTAATTCACTTAAAAATTGCAGGTATGAATAGACAATTTTCCTTTGCTATATTCACCACAATGACCTGTTGATCTACTCGCATAATAATTCGAAAATGGTCATGCACAGGAGATAATCAGAATGCACTTCGAAGTGTCTGTTGTTCTAGTAAAAAAAACCCTGTTTGCTGATAGCTTCGGGTTGAGGTCCTTTGTTAATAAAAGCAAGACCGAATGTCCCGCTATTGTACTTACATTCCCCTCACTATCGTTGGTTTATCTTTCTTTTGCTTCACTGCTGTATTTTTAGTTCAATTCACTTACCAGAATGTATGGTGTGGACTTATTTTGATTTTGTCTTGCGTAGTGTACATGTGGTTTTTAGTATTAGAAAAACAAGAAAAAAGAATTATAGAAACAGTATGTTACCTCCAGCGCATCGTCCTGCTAATTGGATTATAACCCAGGTCGGCAGGGCTCTGAGCGTGACGGAATAACTTTTTTTGATACCAAAAGATGAAAAATATTGGAAATTTAAGTGTCAGGCCTGTCATTTCATTATTTTCTATGTGGGGGGGGGGGGGCAATTAGTTATATTAAATTTATAGATAAAACTCAACAAAATACGTAAACACACGTATAAATACATTATATATCTAAAAGTCAGGTCGCCATGGACACCGCCCCGAGATCGTCGAAGTGAAGGCCTTTGTTTCAGTGAGTATTTATATCATTATAAATGTAATCCGACCGAGTATATGTCTGTGTAAACCAGAAACATTTCAAATACTCGCCAGACAGTAAGCCAAAGCCGCATATTTTGCCAAGACTAGTCGTGAGGACGGGAAATGCTAATGACTCAATAATTTTCTCACCTCCTGGTGATTTCCTTCCGCTGGGGAAGGGGGCGAAAGGTCTGGTACATATGCTGTACCGGAGCCGTAAGGGAGGCCAAAGTTTTCTGCGGTACATATGCTGTACCACCGTAATCTAAAGGTTAAGAAAAAGATAGGATTACATTTAAGAAATAATAGTCTTATTTACTATTGTAAAAATTGCTAAAAATAAATTTTACTATTAATAATATTGTTTTAATTGCTCTGTATGATTTAAAATTTCCATTATGATTTTTTTAAAGCAACCTTCTGTTCGACAGGTAGTGCAACTTCTACTCGCAATAAAAGCATTTTAAAGGAATAAATTGATCTTGCCATCCATAGCAGATGATTAATTTGTCCCCCCCCCCCCCCGCTTCGCATAGGTGTCCACCAAGTTAAGTTTATTGCACCCAGAGAGTGTATTCAGGGTTCGT
This sequence comes from Octonoba sinensis, assembly GCA_038502835.1. Classification (NCBI taxonomy): domain Eukaryota; kingdom Metazoa; phylum Arthropoda; class Arachnida; order Araneae; family Uloboridae; genus Octonoba; species Octonoba sinensis. The sequence goes on along the minus strand of CM076598.1, from coordinate 209,471,553 downwards.
GCTAGGCTGCGCGATCGCGCGATTCCCGCAATATTTTTTGAAATCCCACTCAAAAAAAAATTTTTTTAGGCTTAAACTTAAAAAATCCCACTTAAAATTTTGGTCAAGGAGGAAAATCCCACCTTGTACTTTTCCCCATTGTGAACCCTGGTATTTTATGTTTCTTTCAAGTATCTCTTCCCAAAAAACATTAATAATAGTTCGGAAACTTTAAAATGATGTTTAGTTTTATTCCTTTTCTAAAAAGATTTATGTTGTTGTCACTTCTGTCTCTTGAAATACTGTTCCATAAGTTCTATCTACCATTTATATTGTTTACAAATAATGATTTTCTACTTTTTCCCAATTCTTGGAAAAGCGTTATGTATAGGGGCTTGTTGCTTCCTTGCATATTTTGTTTCCTTAAACTAGTTAATAGATGTGATGATGGCTGATAAAACATCTCTATTTAGTTTTTGTTCTAATAAGATTCATACAATATTTAAGCAGCCAGTGATTGAAGCAGTAGTATCACTACAAAATATGCCTATTAGTTTCCAGACCCAAATATGTTAAAACAGTCCAAAAGTAAGTGCCTTCTTAGCATTTGCTATATTTTGCACATGGGATTTTTGAATTGATTAAAAATCAATAATTGGTTTTCCCGAGTCTGGCATTGATGACTTTTGGGGGTTTTGTAGCTGTCCTAATCGTATTTATAATCAAATAGGTATATTTAATAGATCGAAGCTTACCTGCTGTCGAGCTGAATAATATGCTTACTTGCAACAGATATCAGCACCAAAACAGTTATAAGTTTACACCTCAAGTGAAATTCTTATGACGAGCTTCTTTTGTAAAACTGCAAAATGTTATTTCAAAAGAAACTGTTGAAACCTTGGGAAACCCAGAACATGGAGCCATAAAAAGCACTCACATTTGATCAATTAATAGTGGTTAAACTTGCTTCTGATTTGTTGCTGAATTATCTGCAGGATGCCAGCCCAAGTTGCACATATAGATCACTTACTGTTAAGATAGTTGGGGCGTCATCATGTGATTGGCAGCCGTATAGTGGCATCTAAAGCCCCATTACACTCCTGCAAAGTTGTCACTGCCCAAGACTATGTGACTGAATCCATTTTATGTTGCAAAATTTTGCTTTTTGGACACTATATATTAAGATTGTAAAGTCCTTATAAAAATAACTTTCATTAGATTTTTAAAAAATCTGGCTGCTAAGATGAAGTGATACATCTGGCCAGGCCTCCACAAATGCTCAAACACGATATCACTGAGCCTTTGTGATCAGTGTTGGAAAATATTTTTTGTGTTTACCTTGCACCTCCAGCATCATTAATGAAACTTGCTTAGAATAGCAAATAGAATATGCACCTTTCCCAACAGGACCTGGATGTTTCCTGTTCCAAGGAGAGTGTTAAGCAGTTCTAAAATGCCGATTCTTGTATACCTATTCCTACTGCGCTCTGTCAAATTAACCGGTAATTAAAAAAATGTTATTGATTCTAGTATCCAATGCAGATAATGGTTGATTTATTGCAAAATGTATATAAATGAAGAATTTTCATGAAATTTCGTCCCAAGAAACGTAAGTACCTTACTTGAGACTACTCAATAGTATTGCTGTTCAACAGCAACCGACTCTGAGGTACATTGCTCGCTCGAAGAGTGAAACTGTTCGGCCGTGGTGTTTCACTCTTTGAATGTTTGTAGGACCGCGTGAATGCTCGTTTTTGCTAGTCATGGCTCCACGATCAGCTCCATTATGTGCAGTTTCACTCTTCTAGCGAGCAGTGTAACTGCATAGTATTGTCTAATGTCAATCAACGCGGTAGGTTGGACACGGTTTTCTTGGAAAAGAGAAAAAATAACGAAGTGCAGAGTGAACTATGCAAATTCTAAGAATTGTCATACAGTTCAATAACAGTAATATAACGTTTAAAGTGTGTAATTCTTATAAAAGTTTGAAAAAGGTCAATTTGACCAGTACTGGTAGGTTTAGTTGTTAAAAGTGGTTTGATGCCCTATTATATTGTAACTATGTTTTATGTCCAGTGTTTTCATAATTTTTCTCACCCTTGTATTATATCTTAAGCTGTCAAAAGAATAAAGCAGAGAATAATTTATAAACATTTAAAGATTTTATTTGATGCTATAAGAATATAAACAATGTTCAATTTTAACGCATATTTGTAGCTTCTTTCAAAGCAATTTTATTAAAAGCGATATTTTTCAGGAAATAACTACTTTATACATATTATAAATGCATTTCAAATTTACATTCTATAATAAAAATTCATAAAAACCAGTGAACACTTAATACAAAGCAGCAACATTTCTTATTTGCACACCAAAACAAACCAAATCGAAATATATTTTAAAAAGCAATCAAATTATAGAAAGCTGGATATCCCAAGATTCACTATAAGCAGCACTTTGTTTGAAGGTATCCATAAAAAGCCTTAAAATCTAAGAGCCAGAAAGAAAATAGTTCTTATACATGGCTTACTTTGGTAACTTTGAAACATGATAACATATTATAAAAATAACACCGACTTAAGCTGGAAAATGACTACAATTTCCTGAATGTAAAACAAAAATTAGATACTTCTTTTAACTATCAATTTTTCAAAAATAAGCCGACACTTGTTTTATTTTTATTACTACTACTTAACCTAGCCAGATTAATGGATTGTTACAATCTTTTTCTTTAAGCAATGCACATGAATTACAAACAAAACCAGAAATATATATTTTGGAAGATCAATTTTAAAACATTAATGTAAAATTTCTTTGGTAATACGGTAAAGCTCCTCTATAGCGAACACCAGTGCGACAAAAAATGTGTCTAAAAACAGATTTCGCAAAAGAGGGGGGGTTTTTTTAGGCCCAATGCTTTGCTCGGAAGGGAAGTAAAAACTGTCTGCCTAAGAGAGGTGTCTGTTAGGAGGAGTTTTACTGTATAAACACCATACATTCAAAAAATTAGAAACCTAACTAAAAATAAGAAGCAATTTCTTTAAGAACAACACTCAAAACATTCTTATTAACTAAAATTTAAGAAGCAAATATATAAAATGGAAGATAACAAGTAAGACAAGTGCCTGAAATATTTAGTACATTATTTCTCTATACATTGCTTATAAAAAAAATTAAATACAAAATTAATTTTTTTGTGTATCTTTTACCAAGCATTACAAATATATGAGAAATAAAGCTTAAAATGTGCATATTTATTGTGTAATTTCTATTAAGAAAATGCATTTCGAATAATGTAAACACTCGGTAACAGTCGAGGGGAACACAGCTACCTAAAATCAATTTAGCTGCTGTTTTTTTTTTTCTTTTTATTCTTACATGGTTTTTCTTGCAGAGAGTCATTAAAACAAAATTATGTAATTAGTATTCAATACTTTGATTTAAAAAATAAAAACAGCTTATTAGCTCAAATTAATAATTTATCATAATAAACTGCAAATGAAATAAAGGGCAACAGGTACAGTGGTAAATCCATGGGGGGGGGGGGGTGCGATTGGGGCTCCCAACAAATGAGATCCAAGGGAGGAGCAATAGAACTAAACAAATAGAACAAAAAAATAATGTAAATTTTTTTTTCAAAAACAAAGAAAATTGAATCCTTACGTGAAATTTACCCATACACGAATTTTATCGTTCCAGTCAACAGGAGATGGAAATTTTTTAACTAGTGTGATTGAAATACTGGTAAGCTGGAAGGCAGAAGTGAATTATTCTTCATTTTGTTTTGCAATATCAAGAATCTTTTACATTCCATCTTGATGTGAAAAAAAAAAAGCAAAACAGGTTGTCATCACATAACCTATCATATTCATAGATTTTTACTCGTAGACTCCTGACCTCTGGTCCTCTCATTTGTAATTTTTTTTTTTTTTTTTCTAATTTCTTTATTTTGATCTGCTTCTCATATTAATGCGAGTACTTTCATTTTATGAATTGAATCTTGATTGCTTACTTTTTATCAATCGTTTGCGCTGATACAACATGGAAATAGAATGCTCTTATGTATAGATACACCCCTTATATAACATGCACCCATTTCATATCAGAATATTTATTTTCTATTCCACAAATGGAATGGGAAAGAAATATTAAAATAAAAGGGAAAATAATGATTTTTTTTCTTTATTTGTAAATCATAATTAAGCTGATGAAAAATGGATTTGAAACAAAATAGCCTCTATGCTTGAACGCATTAAGCATGTGTGCCATGTTTTGAATGAGGATGAATATAATCATCCAGGCCATATCACCCATTTCATATTTTTCCATTTTTCTGGGAGGGTGGGGGGTGGAAGGTATCATACTCAATGCGTATTGCATTAAAAAACAAAATATACATAGTTATAAATATTTTATTTCTCATGGGGGGGGGGGGAGATTTCCCTTCCTCACTTTTTTCTAAATGACGAGCCTGGAATCACACCTCCCAAAGCAAGTCTCTGGATCCACCACGAGCAGATTAATGTATAAATTAAATTAACACTACTACAAATTGCACACTCATACATAAAATATGCTGGTATGCTAATTGATCAACCAAAACAAAAATATAAATTCTAATGTTTAGTAAACATTATTCATATTGGCAGGATATGATTGGCAGTTCATCAACAAAAGCGGTTAAATTAAATATGAGCTTGCAAAGCATATAAATTAAATTGTCTGACAGTTTTTCAGATGTATCACAGAATAAAAGTCACTCATTACAAAATCTTGATTAAAAATATTTTTATAGCTTGTTAACAATAAACCAACAAAGTATGAGCTATGTAAAAAGAAATTTAAAACATTACAATTATTACATTAAGTACTGCACCGAAAGAACAACTTTTCAAGTAATATTTTTACTTTTTTAGACACAGCCTCATTAATGATTTTTTAAAAAAATCAACATTTCACAGCATTTTTCCTTCAAAGAAAAAAAAAACACAGACATGAGCAATTCCGACATCATCACTCCAAATTCAGCTGCTAAAAATCATAGAATAGTATTTTTTTCATTTTTTTCCTACCAATCTCAATACCACTATTCTAGCGAGACTGCCTTTTAATGGTGGGGTTGACAAAAGTCAGCGCAAGGCATCCAGTTTTGGAATGCAATTTAGTACAAATCTGTAAATTAATTGTGCATTCCCCTCAAACAAGCTAGCTACCAATTTCACTATTAGTATCAAATTAAACAGTCAAACAAGGGTAAAAAGAAAAATCTCTGCCCTGCAGAACAGATCTCACCACATGTGAATCAAATCAGAATGATGTGCTCAAAATGAAACTTCAAAGAAATGTTATAGAATTATGTCTGGCCAAAGTATTGTTCTTGATTACTGCAATGAAACTGATGAATGTTTTTTTTTTTGGGGGGGGGGGGAGATAAAAAGAACTATTAGTCATGAATGAGTACAAAATTCATAGATGAGACAGATACATAACTTATTCTGAAAAGTTGTGTTCTAAATTTTTTCAAGAGATACTTCAGAAATTGCAGAAATCCCTCTATTATTTCTGTAATTTTTAAAATCATTCACACGAGAAACATTCTGTTAAAATATCAATTTGTAGCTCTATATATTCATCAATATACGATCATTTAGGTTATATTCTAGCTCATTGGATATTTTTTGAATTTTCTTAAAATTCACATGTGGTTAAAAAAAGAAATATTTTAATTTTTTGACTTCTGGTTTTTTTATTGGAAGTAGAAGCTCAAGAAAAAAGAATATTGTTTATATATTGGGGAATACAGGACGGAATTCAGAAGCAGTTACTATCTGAATCTCTGAGCAGCTTGAACACTGTCATAAAACACAAATGAAACTCAAATTCTGTTGGACAACATTCTCCTGTATGAAATGGCAGTGATTAGGAACTTAAATTTTATACATAGTAAAATATATTAAGCAAATTAAACTTATTAATCAAAATAACTATATTTAGAAAAATACTTTGAATCAGTGTTAAAAACACGCACACACAGACAACACAATCAAGTACAATAATTATGATTAAAAACCAATGATTATAAGTTTTTCGAGAAACAACAGAAAACAGTTAACATTTTAAGTTATAAGTTTATTATACATGAGAATAATTTTAACACGAAAAAACACAAAAGATTAAAATCATATTCAATCCACCATTGCAAGCAAAGTTGCAAAAGTATATTTTAATGCAGCAAACTAGAATTTTTGAAACACCAACATTATACAGTCAAACCTTGCTATACTGACACCTGGATGACATATCAGTTTTTCAAAGTCCCTAACTTACGACACATAATTTTAATGTTAAATCACTCCAGAATTTACAACACTGCTTTAACCCTCTGACTGCTTATCCCGCGATTTCCATGTGCAAAGCAAATGTAGTGAAAATTGCTCATCCAGCGATTTCCACAAGCATGAGCTTTTTATATGTACTTAAAATACAAATCGCTGTTTCATTGTTTAAACTTCAGTAATGCAATTTCTGAAGTATTTACAAGATCTTATTCCAGAGATGGCTTTAAAGTTTGAGAACTTAATGCTAAAATTGATACTTTGGAACAGCTATCTGTTCTTATGATCAAAAGTAATAAAAAAAATCTTTGTTCTAAAAATATATTACTGATTTAAACTCCAAAACATATGTAGACTTTAAATACGTAATTTAAAAAACTGCATATTTTGCAGCGAATACGAGGATATCATGAAAAAGTTACGGTATAATTTCTGAGAAGAGATTAGTGACAAATGGTTTGTGTTATCATCCTATAGGATGTGGCTTGGGTTATCATGCTTTCAAGTGCTAACAATTGTGAAACAGTACAGCGTGTACAGAAAAAGACTGGTTTTAGCATCTTAGCTCTTTTCTGGAAAGGGTCAGTGTAGGAATTTTCTAGAAGGGTGTGTTATTGAATTAGTTTAAGAGGGGTTAAAAAAAGGATACTAGGGAAGCATAAATTTCATAGCTGTTCAACAACCAATGCATGATTATTGTAAGCATGTTAAATGAGTTACATAGAGATAACTTTCTTATACCCCTAGAGTGACAAGGTCATTAAAAAAACTTAGAAGCTTTTGAATTTTAAAATGAATTATCAAAATGTCCTGGTTTAAAATGGGTACACGACTGATTTTTGTGAGAATCTTTTAGATGCTATTAAATGCGTTCATAAATGCTAACCAATTACTGAAATAATTAAAAATTGTTTTAAGGAAACAAGGTTGTTTGATGTAATTAATCATTCTTCTAATGAATTAAACATATATTTCACTTTAGGTATATCTTCTCTACGATGCATCTAAAAATGGGAATGTGGCAGTAAAATCCTTGCTTTTGGAATATAAAAATGAAGAAAACTTTCAACTAAATCAAAGGCATTGCATTACACTAATGTTATACAAAAATATCTTCTATGAAAGAAACCAGACAATACTACTTTGGCTTTTTATATAAAATAAATTGTAATGCCAGAATTAAGCAAATTCTTTCCAATTTTAGAAACTTTTTATGTGAAATTAAGAAAGAAGTCATTTTTTCCAATAATGTGTGTGAATCATATTACTTGTTATTCATTAAATCCAATTTCAAATTTATTTGGTTAAGTCACTAATTATGTTATTGGATAATTCTGTGTTTTTAAGTAATTCCAGTTAAGAAGTCACTTTGCTTATGTCGATAATTTTAGGAGGGTCCACATGGCAGAGGTGGTGAACCTGTGGCATGCGACAAGAATTTCAGTGGCACACCGCCACAAGAAGTAAAAAGTACATTAGGTAAAGCGTCTAAAAGAGGACACCATTTTTTTTAAAGCAAAACATAAAGGCAATTAGTAATGCCTTTTTTGAATTGTATTGCTACATCTAAGGTTTCACACTATAAGAGTTAAAAACATCTAACATTAATTACTTTTATTTTACTTTTTCACTTACAATAAAGAATTTCTGGTTTAAGACACTTTACCTTATCTTAATACTGAAGAGAAATGTTTTTAAAATATTGTTTAGACAATTAACATTCCATGCAAGTTAATAACTAAACAGCAAATATATTTATAAAACATAATTCGATAGTTTGAAATCAAAGCAGAGGTTTAAAAATGATTTTTGAAAAGAAATATAACAAGTGACACACTAACCAAAAACTGTTTACCATCCCTGCCCTAGGGTGCCCTGATAATGAGGTTTGACTGTAGGAGGTATTAACGATAATTTGTTACATACATTGATCTAAAAAAGAATCTTAAAATTTTTTTGTTAAAAAGGATGACAATTGCTAAACAAATGATAAAAAATAAATAAAAAATATGAACACATTCTCTTTTTTTTTTTTTTTTTTTGCAAATAATAGGTGGAACCAGAAGCAATGGGAAACAGATACAAGACTTTTTTGTGATTTGCAATGACTAAAATTGAGCATTGATAACCTTTGTAAGGTAAATATGTGAAAACAAAATTTGATTAATTTTGTACAAAATCCCACTTTGCACTTTTTATAAGTTTTGTGCATATTAAACTAAACTTATAAAGCACCTACATCTGTTCAATCAGTTTTTAGCTTCCAAACTGCAGCACAAAAATTTACAGCTGCATACCGGAAAATAATGATTGTTTGCATTATTTTCTTAGTAAAGGAACAAGAAACTCATCAACACAAACTAATTTACATAGTTATGTACAAGGTGTTGAATTTATGAGAATTATTTCTATAATTAATGAGTGCTTTTATGTAGTCAAATTTAAGTGAAGTGGATTAATGATACTCAATATGTTCATAAAGATTGCAGCAGGAGTTCACACTTATAACAATTATCTGAATGTATTTTCAAATAGTTTGTATTAAACAGTAACTTATTTTCCTATTGTTAAGAACAATTACCAAGAATGTCGATATTATTTTCCCAATTGTAAATATTTGAGAATGTCCTTATTTTCTCCAAAAGAAAACACTAGCACAGTTTAAAAACTAATGTATCAAAAACATGCATTTAAGCTCATGATGACAAAAATGATGGAACCCAACATATTCTATTTTTCAAATTAATAATAATCCTAAATCCTTTAAAGTATTGAAATATGAATAAATTATTGTATAACTTCAGCCAAGAGAAAATACTGAAGAATCACATAAATTATTTGTAAAAAAAAAAACAAATAAAAGTAAAAGTAACTAAAGTAAAATTTGTTGATGCGCAAGTATATATAAATGCATTCCTATCATTTTAAATGCTCTTTTCAAACACAACTTTTGACTTTGTACAGTAAAAACATACAATCACATACAGCCAATAAAAACTAATTATGTAGTATAAGATTACGATTTTAGTTATGAAATTCATATTATGAAGCTATAATAAGATCAATGGAAATATGCAAAATTATTTACTGGCATTGCAATTTTTAAAAAGCTTTCTAAAATACAGGTAAAACCTATACCTGAGACAAGACCTATGTACCTGAAAATGGTAATGAAGCTTTCAATCAAAGAAAACTATCAGGGTAGGAAAAACATATCTCCATTATTTTAATAACCTTTATTTAAAAGAAAAGAAATTGCAATAATTATTTTAATATTTTAATCAAACTATCAAGAACTGTGTATTGTTTTCAGATGCTGGTTCTTTTTCTAATGACTTCGAAAATAGAGAAACAGGTACCAACCCCTCAACCGCAGAATTGCCAAGAAGGGAAGGGCAGGAGTGAAATTTTTGGGACACAGCTGTAACAGGGGCCAGAACTCTGAGATAAGGACAGCCCAAGGGAAAGTATGAACCCTCATAATGTGAGCAATGATAGCCTAAAAATTGAGCTTTTAGAAACATTAAGACAATCTCTCAAGAAAAAAATGGAAGTTTCAAAATATTGAATTCTTTATTCAAAATACAGTTTTGAATCTATTTCGGAAGGATTCCGAGTCCCTCCCCCCTTCGCCCAAACATGCCTTTGGGTATTTGTTTGGTCAAATGTATATTTTTATTCTTTAAAATTTTAAGAGTGTTTGGTTTTTGAAAACAATTTTTTTCCTTACATAACGGATCCTTATTGTTTGTACACCCTCCTTTCACAAAGTTTCTTTCTAGAACAATTTCTAGTTGTCATTTTTTACAATATTTTCCAGATGTTATTGTTGATTATCATGCTGCTGCAAATAGAAATAATTATAGTTTCTCTTCTAATACGAGGGTACGGGTTTTACATGTTTTAATGATGGAGCATTGGATGATTTTGGGCGATTTAGCATTACAACAATTAGTTATGAGGACATAACAGTTGAAAATTACAGTATGCAAAACATATATTACAATATGAGTTAAAATTCATAAACATAATTTTTTAGAATGATCATTTAAAAAATCATTTTTAGAGTTATCATGAATGTATAACTCTAAAATTAACTTTGCACATTGATTGTATGAAAGCAAAATGATTGGAATATAAAATGTTTATAAAACAAAGAAAAAAGAAAGAAAAACTAAAACCAGAGGCGTAGCTAGGGTTTTCAGCACCCGGGGACAATTGAAGATTTTGCGCTCCCCCCCCCCCCCCCTCACGCCACTGGGGGCCTAAAGGAAATTTAAAAAAAAAAAAACTTTTATACTTCCTAACTGATAGCTAGCACTAAAAAGCAGCCCTTTTAACATTCATTTTTATTACAAACATTCACTTTTAAGGGAAAACTGGGGCACTTTGGCTGTGCAAAATTATTTGTCTGATTTCCCACGCACTCCTGTGCTACATTGGTCATTCCCGATATTATTTGCGGTGCTCCCACTTTTTTGTCAAACATATTCACACCTCTTCAAATAATTTTCTTTTAGCATTTTAAAATAGAATAAATTTGCATTAATTTGGCGCCCCTTGACGCTGCGCCCGGGGACAGCTGTCCCTCCTTGCCCCCCTCTAGCTACGCCTCTGACTAAAACTATAGAAGTTTTCTCTTTTGAGTCGATATTCAGCCTCGCATACCTATATATTCAAAGCTTTTCACAAAAAAAGATGCATGTTAAAATGCCAAACCAAATTACATAATAACAATAAAACAAACTAGAAATCTACTAAAATTCCATCTTTTATGACTATTTACCTTTAAAAAGTTTTTTATATAAATATAAGAAATTGTTATACACACACATGAGATTAAGATTACCTGTATCAAGTTTTGCTTCAGTAGTATTAAGTAAAAAATAATAACTCTGAAATGTGCTTATTCTCTATTTGTATTTTTAAATTAATGATGGAATAAAACTCTCACTCACACACACAAAATGGTAAAATCATTAAAACACCTTAAAAAAGACAAACACATAGCAAAGAATGAGTATCAAAATCAAAACAAAAGGTATCAAAATATGTATACTGTACAGGAAGAATCTTTTAAGAACACTCCAAATGTAAAAAAAAAGAAAGAAATACATACAATAGCTTTATAAATGAATGATAGAAGCCCACAAATTTTAGCTTTAAAAATCTCCTTCAGTATGTCATGAGATCGTCACATGTTGATATCTCCAGCGTAATAATTCCTGGTTTTTTAACACCTTTTTCTTGCAAACGGCCATACAATTCTACTTCTTTAGCAACTGTTTCTGGATTCAATGGAGCTTCGACTGAAGCTTTCCCCAAGCAAGTATCCATCACAACATTACTGTTCCAAATCTGAAAAATTGATACTATTTTATCAAAATATAAATTAAAAATTATTGATAATACAAATTAAATTGTTGATAATACAAATTTTTTCAAGAGTTTTATTTTTATCAGCAATTTAATAAATTATGAACAACTAATTGCTTATAATATTTGCAACTAGTTTCACTAACTATGGGTCACGCCAGAAAAAATTCGGTTCTTCACAAAATTCCAATGAATCAAAACAGACCCTTCACAAAATTCCAATGAATCAAAATGGACCCTTCACAAAATTCCAAGCTTCCAAATTATACTTTTCACAAAATTATTTGATTTTTCACAAAAATCTCCTTAAAATTCACAAAAAAAAAAAAAACTGTTTAAAATCTGGATCGACCCCTGGTAACAGAAAATAGTAACATTTGTTAAACATTCCTCAAAAATAGAATTTTAGTACAGGAAGTCGCACACAGAACTGAAACCAGTTTAAACAAGATGCCAACAAAAATTAAAAGACTATAATTTACACAAACTCATGAAAAAAAAATGATACGGAATAATATTTTTCAAAAAATACAAACTTTTTGAAACTTAAAGCATACATTTTATGTAGCATCAGTTGAATTATTTCCTCCTTCAACATCTTGTGAAAATATAATGCAAAAAGAAAAAAGAGCAATCAGCTAGAATAGAATGTAAAAGAACATCCTCTAACAGGCTGGGTCATAAACAATAATTCCCATTAATCTTCAGTCTGGGTTAATAAAGTCACTTATTATATTATTTAAACATCTTTTATCAACTAGTTCTAATAGAAACTAAGTTTCAAATGCTACTTCATGTTTATCCCACCAATACTTTAGTTTTAGACATCATTGTGCAAAGCTTCTTTTTTCCACTACCACTTTAAAATTAACTTTATATCATCCAGTAATACCATGCTGGTGTCCTGCAAAAATTGTGGATAGATTCTCACATGCAAAACTAATGCACAAGTAATGTATTTGAAACATTATGGAACAGGAATGAAAACTATTTAGATTAGTAAAACTTGGCATTCCATCTCCTGAAAATAAAGTTTATATTTATGTGAAAGCCTTAGTTTGAAGTTTTGTTGCAGAAAACTATCAATTTTGAAGTAATTTTAAAGAAGTCTCTAATGGTTTGGGTGAATAAAAATTTATTTTAAGACTGATCACTGCATTAAATTTTCAATATTTTGTGTATTTTATTCGTTTCTTCAGGGGTTACCACAGAAACTGAAATAATTTTCCGTGAAACTTTTGACCACTGCGAAGCAGTTGGGAGTGGAGTAGCTAGAAATTATATACTATAGTTATCAGGAACAAAAATAAAACAAATAATCTAAGGAAAATATTTATTTCATAAAAAACCTAGTACTACATTTCTTTTTGTTTTTTAACTTTGTATGGCATGTAGTATAAAGCAATTTTTGAGCCCTTTGTAGATTAAGTAATATTGTAGTCTTTAATATATATTACAAGCCAGAAGCCACCATAACTTGTGCCTTACTTGTGAATTATATAGAAATGGTTCACAAACATTTGAAATAAATTTTGCGTAAAGTGACATTAAATAAATAACTGCAATTTCAGATAAAATTAATTTTTAGGATACATGTTTTTATTTAACCTTTTCCGGGTAGGTAGATACTGAAAGCCTTTTTTTTTTTTTCCAGAGATAAAATCATTATTTGCTATACCCTATGAGTATAATACTATTGCTGAATTGGCTGCAGTGAATAAGGTGACTCTTTATTGGGTCCCTGGTCACTGGCATTTATGGCAACAAGATGGCTGACCAACTTGCAAAATTGGACTCTGAAACACCCTTCTTTGACTTAGAGCTAGTTCTTGGTCTGCATTACAGTATAATAAGAAAAACCATAAAGGATGTCCTTTTAAAACTGACTCATAATGCCTGGCATAAAAAACAATCAAAGACCACTTAACCAAAATTATCCCTGGTTAACATCTAAAAAATCTCTGAAACAGTAGAAATGAGATAAGAGTGATCATTGGTCTATTAACTGGTCATTTTAATCTCAAGGGACATCTTAACATCATGGGCATTCTTGCTGATCCATTATGCAGAAGATGTCAAGTCGCAGAGAAAAGCTCAACACATTTTAAGTGAATGTGACTATTTCTCTGCACAACGATTTGAATATCTAGCATATCATTATATTAAACCCTGGGAAATACCCAGTTTACCTGCCAAATTACTGCTGAAATTTGTCTCAGCCATTGGTCTGTTTCAGGCTTATTAAATCAGGTTGTTAGTACAATAGACCTGTGGTCGCAGTGCTAGTAGTGCCATTAGGTTAGGCGCTAGAGCAGGGGTCCCCAACCTTTTTGTATCTAAGAGCACATACCAGAATATCGGTCGAAGGGCGAGCACCATTAATTTTTTCAAGCTAAATTTATAGCTGGTGAGCATAGTTAATAATACACACCATATAATGCACAAAAAATTTAATTTCAAAAATTACTTTAACATATGAATATAATTAGTATTAATCTTTTTGTGCAAAATTAATGACTACTAAATTGCTTGCAAAACATACGAAGTATAAAAATTATTTATAAAATATATAAAATACAGTCAATGATCTTTGGCATTGCATTTCACTGAGCAGCGCTTCATAATTGGGAGAATATGATGAAATTCCTACTCGCAAGCAATCGTCAAGGTGTTCATCTGTAAGTTGTAATCTTTATTTTGATTTTATGATATTCATTCTTATTTATCATTATAGGATTATTCATAGTTATATGGCCCTTTATTCATATACTCTAGGTTCTAAATGCTCTCTTGTTTAAAATGGAAAACTGAAATATTTTATCGTTGGGCACAAGCAACAGGCCCACCTAGACCGATCGACGGGCGCCATGGAGCCCACGGGCATAGGGTTGGGGACCCCTGCGCAGGAGCCATCCCAAAAACAATTCATTCATTCATTCATACCCCATGAAAGATTGCTTTTAATGTTCCTGATCGACTTTCCACAAGGTCTGAAAGGTTCCTGCTCATTTCAGGTACAATAAACGATGCACTTGTTAACTTTTGTAAAACTTGGGGCATATTAATGATGCTTTTGTTGTTTACTTTAAGCCACGCGTTGAATCTGGGCAGTTCATCACTTCTTAACGAGTTTCACATTAGTTTGGACCTTGAGAAAGGGGGAAAATTGCTGGGATAAATTCGTCCCTCCCTCTGTTTGAAGGAGGATATATTTTTGGGATATAGGGATTTTTTGGGATACATGTTGTCCCAGAAACAGGGAACAGGTTAAAAACCTTCTAAAAGTTAAACTATTTTTTAGAAAGAAAACATCATAGAGAATATTAAAAAGAAAAAAAACCACTAACCTGAATTTTTATTAATGAATCAGGGCTCTTACGATAAAACAGAACAGTTATGTTCCAGTCTGGATTCAATGTTTCACGACAAACAGGACTTCGCACTCGTTCTCCTTCACACTTTACAATGCAATATGGATCAGCACCTACGATTTTTAAAACTAATTAGTTAGAAAGTATACTAATAAAAAATATACATTTTTCTTCAAAAAAATACACATTTTGGTTATTATAAATTACATCAATAAACAGACGATGAAGAGATTTCACTGCAAGATTAAAGTATTCATTCAGAATAAAAATAGTTTTATTCAAATATGTTATATATATATATATTTAGACAATAGCTCTGAGAAATATATTGTGCAATAGAGAAAATAATTATAAATTATTTAATGGAATAATTAAATTTCTTCCAATCCCTTGGAGAGCAGCACGTGCCACTGCCAAAATTGTCCCCTCCTAAAATATTCCACTGGACTATTTATATTTACATCATTCTACAAGTAAGCTGCCTGTATTTGGTATCACAAAGCTTAAAAGTAAAATATGATTTTTTTTATTTGCCAAAATCTTAGTTAAAACTAGTTAATACAAAATGCAAGATAAACCACAGTGATTTCTCTTTATAAAAATCAATATTTTTAATTACTATTTTGGGTTTATAAAATAAATCTTACCCGATTCTCATGCATGCATTTGTCTCATCAGTAATCAATTTCATCATGAATTACTTCTTTTGAATATGCAACAAGTAAAAAATCTAAGTTTAGGTATTGTTCACTTTTTTGGAACAGGTGTGTTACATATGTCATGGTTAGAGCCATTCCATTGCAAATCAGGCAGGCAGGTCTAAAACTTGTCACATGACCCTCACAGGATTTTTTTTTTAAATTACAGTAATAACAACTAAGGGACATGTAAAATGTCACAAAATGATTTTGCAAAAAAAAAATATATATATATATTTTTCTAGTTACACTTTTAAAATTTGGAACAAAATTGGCCGTTTTCAGAAAATCAGCAAAACACTCACTTTTAAAAGGGCCTCTGTTTCAAAAGTTTTTAACCGATTCAAATATTTTTTTCTATAAATAGTTAAGGGAGGGTATTTTATTCCGACACTAATTTTAAAACTCTAGTTGGCTTCATTGATAAAGAAAGAAAAGTTTTTGAAGTGGAAAAAATTGCCTTTTTACCGATTTTTTTATTATTTTTTTTTTCTTATGAAAGAAATTTATTTTTGACAAAACAGAGGTGGCAATCTAAAGTACTGTTATGGAAGTTTTGTATCAAATTTTATTGTAAGCCTAAGATACATATATCCTCTCAGAATTTAAAGTTTGTAATTTGAAAATGTTCAAAAATTACGATTTTTGAAGTGTGGTTACTCAAAAAAGCCATTTTTTAAAAATCTGAAAATCTGCTAACTTGTTGCCCTTGAAGTGCTTAGTGAGCTGCTATCAATTATATTGTGTATTTTTGCCCCAGATATTTTGTACGATTTTTCAAAAATGGCCTTTTGTGCGTTTCTCAAAAAAGTCAGAAATTCAAACTTGTTCTTATTTAATCACTTTAATATAAGATTTAATCAGTATTTATTACAAAATGTACTATATTGTTACACAATTACTACAGATAAATTGTACTTAACCTTCTTAGAACTTAAATAGCCCCTTGCACAAAGTGTAGCTACTGTGATTTAATGCATGTTATTTTGTTCAATCCAATTACTAGTTTTAAGCTCACACTTTACATTAAATATGTTACAGCACTGATATACATAGTTTTAAACATATATGTAGTTATGTACTTAAAGCAAAATAAGTAGATTCAAGTTCTTTAATCAATTTGTTTTTACCAAAAAAAAAATAAATGCAGACTAGGAGGGTTCAGATGGTGTTATATTTCTTACTTTTAGCATTATTTTATATTGGTCTATTCCCCCCCCCCCCCCCCCCTCCAGATTCTTCTGGTTATTGAAATATTTTTTTAGATTATCTGTGTACAAATTATTTGATAGTGTCCCTAAACCATGGGTGATACATTCGTAATTTGTCCCATTCAATAATTGTCATTTACACGTTCAATAAAGTTTCCTATTTAGAAATCATGCATTGAGTTATATTTGTTTAAGAGGCTGGTAGTTTTCTAACTGCTTCCCACTTCTTGTTTGCTCGTGCGTCCCATGTAAGCATTACTATTTTATGGATTTTTACTATTTAGCAGTATTTTAGGATAGCCAGTAATGTTTTGATTGCATTTCTACAATAAATTTTATGTTTGCTGTTACATGGTATTTGATGTAATGCGTGCGAGATTGAAAGTAGTAATCGAATGAACAGAATACTATGCATTAAATCACGGTGGGTACACTTTGTGCCAGTGCTATTTAAACTCTAAGAAGGTTAAGTACAATTTAGCTGTAGTAATTGTGTAACAACATAGTACATTTTTTAATAAATATTGATTAAATCTTATATTAAAGTGATTAAATAAGAACAAGTTTGAATTTCTGGCTTTTTTGAGAAATGCACAAAAGGCCATTTTTGAAAATTTATATAAAATAATCACACTTCAAAAATTTTAATTTTTAAACATTTTCAAATTTCAAACTTTAAATTCTGAGGGGGTATGCATCTCAGGCTTACAATAAAATTTGATACAAAACTTCTATAACAGCACTTTAAATTGCCAACTCTGTTTTGTCAAAAATAAATTTCTTTCATAAAAAAAAAAAAATTCATAAGATCGGTAAAAAGGCGATTTGTTCACATCAAAAACACTTTTTTTCTTTATCAATGAAGCCAACTAGATTTATAAAATTAGTGTCTGAATAAAATACCCTCCCTTAACTACTTATAGGAAAAAAAAATTTTTGAGTTGGTTAAAAACTTTTGAAACAGAGGCCATTTTAAAAGTGAGTGTTTTGCTGATTTTCTGAAAAGGCCAATTTTGTTCCAAATTTTAAAGGTCTAACTGGAATTTTCTTTTTTTTTTTGCAAAATCCTTTTGGGATATTTCATATGTCCCTTAGTTGTAACTACTGTAATTTAAAAAAAAAAAAATCTGTGAGGGTCATGTGACACCCTCTGCCTGATCTGAAATGGAATGGCTCAGTAGTATTCTATTCATCTTTGATGAGCGTAACATTTGCATCTCAGAGGATTAGTGCCTTTGCTAGGTAGCTGAAAGGTATATTTGTAATTAGCAAAGGACGCTGATATTTATAGATGAACCAAATACTACTGGTGCACTACATGCTGTGGTGTAGTCCTAGAAAAAGAAGGTGGCGGTTGCTTACATATACAAACATCAAAAAGTGGGGGTACGCTTATGTTACAACTCAAAACAAGTGTGGGGGGGGGGAAGCTTGTTTTAAAATAAAAAGGAAAAGGACCCTGCCTCCCTCAACTATACCACTGAGTATATGACACACTTTTTTTTTAAGAACAGAGGCATTCTACCCTTAGAAGAAAGGTTGAAAATGTAACACCTGTCAAACTTTGGCCCTCATAAAATAATTTCTAAAGGGATTTAGATCATACAAATTCTTTTTAAAAAATGGTCATTTTGAATGCTATGAAAGTTTCAAATCCTGAAATCAGAGAAAAATGGTTTTAGAAGAAATGCTAACTGCTCTTTCTCTATGGGTTCAATAGGTTAAGCATGTAACCTAAAATTCTTGAGTGCAAGTTACTGCTGCACTGTGGTATTCCATGCCATCATAATTTTTTAAAGCACCAGGCATTGAAAAATAGGAACTGCTTTTCGTATCAAAATATATAAATTGTCAATTGCATATATGTATATAATTATAGTAAAAATACTCCACAGGAACACCATTTAGATGAGGACACCTCTTAGGCAGAATTTTCAATTCCCCAGTAGCAAATCATTAAACCAAAAGAAAAAATCCTCATTTGTGGACACCTCTCTATTAAAGACACATATTTTTGTCCCACTCGTGTCTGCTATAGAGCAATTTTACTGTATATATATATATATATATATATATTCTACTCAAAGAAAGAGAGAGAGTTGTTAGTTATAGCGTAGTTTGGAAAAAAAAGGGGCATATTACTTCCAAATCGATCCTGCTTTTCTAAATCCTTAGCACCTTGAATAAAAACTTTAGTAACAAGGCAAGGATATGAAACACACGGCCAGAGACTTTGGGTTGGAACATCATGGAGCAATTCCCTGAAACATAATGCATGTGATAAATTTAGCATGTAATAAATTTATTGAAGAAAGTTTTTAAGATTTAATAGCACCCACATTAAACTCAAATATGCAATCCGATTTCATAAATCAGAGTTCCTGCTCTTTTTACAGAACAAAATTCAAGGAGTTTTTTTAAAAATAAGACCTTTAAAAAAAGAAGAAATATAAAAGGTTAAAAGAATCAAGGACCATAAAGTTGATTTTTTTAACACAAAATTGTTTCTTTTATAATTTTAGTCAAATTTATCCACCAAATGTATTAAAATCTCATTATTGCTTCATACTTCTAGCTGCTTAAGTGAAGAGAACCAAGGACACCTGTCAAGACTTTCAATTGAAAGTGGGCTTCAGTGAGTAACCAAATTTTAGTTCAAAAAGTAAGCACTTATAAGCACTTTGTAAGCACATTTTCAAAAAAAAATAAGCACATGTTTAAGTACACATATACATTATTACTTGCATAACTAAGAGGAAAAACACGACTTGACAAAATTATATACTTCTAACAGAAATAGCTAACAAAAACGAGAAGAGAGGCTTTGCACTACATAAGAAAAACAAATAAGTTTTATTTAACAGATGCATTGCTTATAGAGCCTGTTTAATTGTAGTATTAACTAAAAAAAAAAAAAAACCCTGATCAAAAATATACAATAAAGTAACAAATTGCAGTTATTCCAGGTATTATTCTGATAATCTAGCAAAAAGATAGAATAAAGTAATAAATTGCAGTTATTGAAAGTAATATTCTGATAATCTAACTTTAATATAATGAATATATATATATATTCTTTATTGGGGGGAGGGCAGTTTTTTATTTCACCTGAACTTTGTGCAATTCTTTTTTTTTTGGGGGGGGGGGGGGAGAAAGAATGTAAATTTTCTGAGTAACATAATATGGCACTGCTGAGAATTTTTTAAATCTTCAGTTTTTTTTTTTTTTAATTTAGATCCCCCTGCCATCAATATTTAGTGATTTATTGATAAAAATATAACTTTATTTTCTCAAGATGCATATATTCTTTTGTTGATAAAAATTATTAAAAAAAATTCAAATCACTCAGGGGGGGAGAAGAGGGGACACGGCGTACTATGACCCCCCCCCCCCCTTGTTGCACCACTGCAATATCATGTACAGTACCATACTTGCCAACCTTGGAGGGGGAAAAAACAGGAGATTTTTTCAATGATTCCCCCCCCCCACACACACAAAATGAACAATTAAACTGACTTACAAATAAAAAAAATATATTGTTCATTACAGCAGTATTAGATAAAATTTTATCGTCAAATGTTTGATCGAAACATTTTCCAGCAAAACTATTTTTTATGAGCATTAGGATGCTCTCTAGATTTTCATTTGACAGCATTGGACGAAACTTGGTTTCACTTTATAGAAAATGCATTACTGGGCGGAATGCACAAAATCCCAAAAATTACTTTTAGTTAGACTATAAAAAGCCAGTTCTCCCAAATACTTACTAGATTACATCTACACCACAACAATTCAAACAAAATATCACGACCACGTCTGGGGTGCACTCAACAAATAAACTATCCCAAAATTTTTTATTTTTTAAATTTAGCCATTTTTTAGTTATATATTGAATAAAAATAGGAAGAAATGTTCTTTATCTATTTTGAAACAATGCATAATGACTCCCAAAAAGGAAAAAAACCCAAACCCTAAGTTGAAGAAAAAGAAAACAAATTTAATTCTATGCAAAACATATTTTTAAAACAAGATAATTAATAAGGATGCAATATTAATAGCTATAACTAAACTAACTAATAGAATAACTAAAAATTTTTAAAAAGGCTAAAAGTTTTCACTGAAATTTCGAGTGGGTGTGGCAAAATGAGAAGTGCAAATCCTCTACTACAGAGGCTAAATCGTAAAAAATAATAAAAATAATGGTAAAGAAGAAGTTACTGATGTCCAAGAGATGGAATGAGATAGTACACAAGAACTAGGGACTTTTACCGAAGCGGATGCAATCGGAATTAAAAAAAAATCGGGACTGACCCTTGAAAGCATGTGAAAGACAAAATGCGGAAGTTTTACTGCTAATTTGCAAAAGTTTCGTAAAGCAAGTATCTAGGCATGCTACTTCAAGATTTTCTCATTTAAAGAAAAAAAAATTCCAAAATTACGAATATTCACGGAGCCGAAATTTTGACTTTTCAAAAATACGGAATTTCGGCAAAATACGGGAAAATCACATGAAAACTACTGGGCGATTAACTACGATTACGAGCGCCGTGTATTGAGCAAAAAAATATTGAAGCTTCATTGATTTATTTTAAAGCGAAAATTACAAAAAACGGGAGAAAATTGTGTTAAACGGGAGATCGGGAGACAGACGCAAAAAACGGGAGTCTCCCGTTAAAAACAGTGTACTTGGCAAGTATGTAGTACCGAACCTCAAATTTGGCAAGCTTGGCACCAACGCTATGTAGAATTTTGGAACACGACCAAACATGGCGGATTTACAGAACCAAAAATGGTGGATTCTCGGAAGCATCGGCGCTGACACGCGTTTTTTTACGCCGAATTTGCAATATTTTCTTCACTCATAGACAATGTTTTTACATTTTGACTATGAATGGCGATCTGGGCCAGCTGGTTTAGCAATCGGAACGCCATTTTATGCATCCGATGAGTAAACTAACGTTCGATTTCTGATAGGGAGGAAACTAAACATTCTCAATTTTTTTTAGAAAATAAACATTTTAAGGAAAAGTAAGCACTTATAAGGGCTCTTATATTTTATTTTCAAATATAAGCACTTATAAGCACTTGTAAGCACCGCTACGCACCCTGCAATGCAAGTGTTTTACTTATTAGACACTGCAAAGCTAACTTATATGCAGCCATTTTTGATGCGATAAAAAAAGAACAGAAGTTATAGAGAAGCACAGAAGCTTACAATGTACCAATTACGACAAAACAGATTACGGGTCCAGAGAGCAGTGCTAGTAATATAGGAGCAGGTTGATCAACTGAGTTATTAGAAGGAGTCAAGGAATGTGTGGCAAAATGTTTGCTTGCTTGATTGCAGATAAGACTCCCATGTGACAATGAAGAGCTAAAAAATTTATATTAAGACTAAAAGCTTCAAACAAGGTTTCGAGATGGTCACCTGGTAGAAAATTGGTATATTGCATTTATCCTTTATGCACAGACATCTCTCTCTGAAAAAGGCAGAAGTCTTGCAAAAAGCAAGAAAACAAGCACAGGACCCATTTTTTTTCATGGACTTTTTTGAAATAATAAAAAATTTTCCCACGCATATGGTATAGATGAAGAGAAAGGAAGCCTGGTATTTAATGCTGACAAAACTGGCCTTACGAGGCGCGTTGGATTTCAGAGAAAGCATAACCAGGAATTTTCTCTAAGCAAAGGTTGGATGGAAAAAACTTCTCAATTTGTTTAACAAGATGTTTGTAGTCCATGTCAATAAAATATGCATAAGGATAATAAAATACATCCAGTTGGCAAAACTGTCCTTCAGGTCTTTCCAAAAGGGAATTTCCTGTATTTTTTAGCAGAGTTCGGTCATTAATAAGTCCTAAGAACATTGTGAATGGTTTCATGTCAACAGGCTAGGTCCAATTATATGAGTAAAAATTTTCAGAACATCTGTTTGAGCCGAATGTCTGGCTCGTTACCAAGCACAAAGAGAAAGTCAGCACATTCAGCTTTGGACAAGGTGATCGTCGACAATGAATTTTTTAGCTTAGATGAAACCATTCCTTCTGTTGATAAAACTGACATAGTTATGAAGAATTCACTACCATATTCAGGGGTCGCAGACCTCCTTTTTTCCTATTTTTTTCCTTTTTTTTTTGAAACATGCTACTTTTTTCCCTCGTTTAAATCCTTTTTTTTTAAAACACGCTCCTTTTTTCCTTTTTTTTTTTTTGTTTTCTCCTGTTTGCACTTCTTTTTTAATTGCCCTAAATGTTGTTTTCTCAGCAATTTCAACTCGCATCGTATGATTCCTTTCTTCAAGGTCAACTGGATAACCAATCCTAAACGTTTTTGAATGAGTGGCTGTCATTTCGCCGAAAATGGCTTCCCGTGTTTGAGATTTCAATCCTTTTGCATCTCTGAAATATTTCAATTTTTTTAATGTTTGGAAGTTATTTTAATATGTTCTACCTTAGAGTAGCGTATTTTATTTTTTATTTTAATAGTTAATAAACTAATTTTGTTTACTTTTTAGCCTACTTTCCCGTAAAAGTTTAAAAAAATAATAATAAAGCATGAAAGAAGGCTTAATGTATCGTGAAAATATCGTTAGAAATCAAGAAAAGTCAACAATAAGTTAAGTAATTAAATAAATATGCAAAAATAAAAAATTTGAAAGTAGGGTTTTGATATGGGGGGGGAGTGTGTCGGTCGGTCTGTCTGTCGGTCTGCCCCCCCCCCTAATAACTTTTGAACGAATAGTCCGATCGAAAAAATTCTTTTTGCATTCGAAAGATCTCGGCGAGGACATCTCATTTCCATATTTTACTTTTTGATTTGAACAAATTTTTGTTCAATTTTGAACAATTCAAAAATTTTTAACATTAGCGCCTATGGGTGAAAATGAAGCAAATTATGTAAATTCTGGGTACAAGATCCAAGTTCCCATAAACAAGCTCACTGGAAGAAGTTTTTGGCGTGAAATATTGATTTGAACAATTTTTGTTCATTTTTGAACAGTTCAAAAAAATTAACATACCACCTACTGGGAAATTTAAATCCTACATAATTCCTGATCTAACGGACCGATTTGCTTGGAACAAACTTTATCGGAAAGCTCTTATGACGTAGAACATGTACAAATAGAAAGTTCATCCAGAACTAACGAGCCTATTTTCCTATGAAATTTTTCGATCGGGATTTTCAAGAATATTTTTGAATTAATGTATGATTAAATGAATAAGCAAAAGAATGAATGAATAAATGAGTGAATAAATACTTGAATGACTTAATAAATGAATGACTGAATGAATGACCGTTAAAAAAGGTATATTTGAAGCAATTAAGAACTAAAGCTAAACGAGAAAGACAGAGAGAGATAACTAGATTATAAATTTGAATTCGGTGTATACGGGAAAGTAGGCTCGTATAGTTCTAGACGGAACTTCTTGTTATTTAATGTATTTTTGTTATTACTAATTTTTATTAAATTTTTACTTAATAAACTCTTAATTCTTTTTTTTTTTTTTTTTTTGTCATTTGTTTTAAACAGCCTACTTACAGAGTATAAAGATTTTTCAAATATTAAAGCATTAATTTGGACGGCTTTGAAAAGTATAGATAGCTAAAAGACCACAGCTAATGGTGTCTGATAACATTGGGAATACTCCCAGCTAAGCACAGCTGCTAAGTAACATGGCTTTAACCTGCTTTGGATTGGATACAGTGCTTACATTGAACATTTAATATATAGACTTGGTTTGGGTACAATATATACATTGAGAATGCCCCATTCTTAATTCAGAGGTGATTTTGTTCCGGTTATGCACCGGAATTTCTGTAATTTTTGAACCTTAACACCGGAAATTCAGTACTTCCAAAATTTCGAAAATTGGCGATTTTATTTTCCTTGTTTTTAATTTGCTTCAAATTTCCTACCATAATGCCGGTTTTATTAGTATTGATCACCCCTATTAATGCTATTTTAATGTTATTCTATTTGTAGAAATTCTTTTATTTTACCCTTATATTTTGATACCTTCATTTTTAAAAAATGCGATCTTTTTGTTTCCGCTGTTAGAATTGAATTTTTTTTCACAATTGATGTCTATTAAGAATTATTAAAGAGAAAATTTGAAAAATTCGCTTTTATTTTCAGTAAAATCAGTTTAAACGACATTCTTTGCTTGTTAAGAGTATGAGTTCTCAATTGTCAAAAAGTTGAAAATGCTTCAGGTTTATTTTTATTTGTGTCAATTATTTAAAATTTTGTAATTTATACATATCTCCAATCGTTCAAAAAATTTGAATAATAAATAAAAATGTATATAAATAAATAAGGAATAAAACTGATAACATTTTTAAAATTCCATTTGAAAAATTAGAATCGGTGAGTACACACAAGTTGCTGTTTCATCATAACAACGATCATTTTTATTTAAAGCATATTCATCGCAGTGCATGAATAGGTCATTTAAAATAAAAATAGTTATTTTAAATTAATAACAAACAAAAAGATTCATCTAGCATACATCTTGATTAATAAGAATGTTAAATCTTAAAATCAGTTCTCATTGTATAGATTTGGACATTTGCTAAGTACAAAGCATTAAATTCTTTTCCATAGTAAGCAGCAACTACAATCTTAATTGATTTCAAAACACTTTATAAATTTTAAAAAGCAAAAGTCTCTTATTTTTTCAAAATAACGAGAAAAAGATTTTTGAATTTAGCACCCGCTATTATAAAAGATAAAGTTTTTAGGGTTACATTAAGAAGTAAGAACTATATATATATCACTGCTCATTAAAAGTAATGAAAGCGACAAGCCTCCTCCCCCTTTTTACCCTTAAAAAGTTCAAAAGTTGAGGTATTTTTTCTTGCACCTAAGCATTCTTCATATGTAGTTGCAAAAGAAGCACAGGGGAAAACGGGGGGGGGGGGGGTGAGCTCTTTAAAAAGCTCCAGAAAATAAGAAGAGAAGGGAAACAATGAAAATAAACAAAGCCGAAGTAAAAATTAGTGTCAATTAAACTGAAAAATTGAAAATTTACAAAAATACCTTTTCAAATCTGTTTAACTGAAGGAAACCAGTGATTAAAAATCACTGAAATCTAAAGATAAGAATAATAGGAAAATTAATTCTACGATGATTGAAACATCAATAGTAAAAGAAAAAAAAGAATATGCTTGATAAAGTACTAGCAATAAAGTTTAAATTTAAAACAAAAATAAAAGATTATAGTTTTACTTAACATTTGATTTTTTTTCTTTCTGTTTGTTTTTCTTGCTTTTTTGCATGCTACTTAATTAGGAGCGTTATCTGCATGCAAACTGACTACCTACTACATTTTATATGTATGTATGTATATATATTCAGCCAGACCTCGATATAAGGTCACCCTGCATATAAGGCCACTTTGCTAAATCCGGGCTCATCGAATATCAAATATGTATGAACCGGTTATAAGGTCATTTTCATGAAGTCCCAAGATTTAACCTTATATCAAGGTCTGACTGTATGTATATATACTAAAATGTTTAAATCTTAATCACAATTTCCTGAATTTTTCATTTGCGCTTAAACAGGGACTTAAAATTCAGGGGGAGGGGATGGCAGGCTTACATCCCAAATTTTTCAGATCCCCGACAGATATAGACAGGTTGGGGGACTCCAATCCATGGAAGAAAAAACTTTTAGCTTAAACGAACTTTATTATACACTCTTTGGTTAAAACCATATTGACAATCCTAGCATGGTAACATATATGTATGTAAGAACTGTTATATCCCCCTCCCACAAGGAGAAAATTCTCTTTTTCACACTGTATTTCTGTGTTACACACTGTGTTACACTACCTTTCCAGTAGAAAGTAGAACTTATTCTTGACTAGGATGTACAAATTTTTACAATCAAGGAATACACAAAAGGCCTGAAAAACTCAAATTCTTTTGCCATTATGTCTCCCTTCTGAAAATATGTAAAGCTATGTTTAAAGCTTGGAGAGACTCTCCTCTCCAGTTGAATATTTTGATTTTAGCCCTTGTTAAAAGTGTTCACTAGTTTATCAGCAGCTAAACTGAATACATAACAATTAAGTGTATATGTATTGCTCTTCAAACAAATACCTTGAAATTTCATTGCAAGCACTTAAATTTCTGCAATGATACTAGTAAAATTTCAGACTTAGAAAGCATAGGTACCCAAGGCAAGAATATTTTTATTAAGTTTTCAGCAGCTATGAAGCAAAAAATGTGAAAATAATGGTTGAAAAAATGTGAAAGATTAAAGCTTTGTCAGTCTGATCTTTCCTTTGTGCTAAATTAAAATTTGGGGACATTAACTAATGCATGGTTTTCTCCCTTCAAATGTTTTGGAAAGGATTTAAGTATTTTTTCCTAAGTAAGACACAATTTGGTTTTCTTAATACTTTTTTTGAATAATTAATTCCTCTTCAATTTTCAAAATATCAACTTTGAAAGGGTTTTCTTTTAATTTTGTTTTAAAATTATGCCGGTTACGCATATGCATAATGCTTTAAAAGCATCAGAACCATTCCTTTTTTTTCATACTGAAATTCCTTTTTTCCTTTTTTTTCTTCCAAATTTTCACTTCTACCCCTGCATATTCTACAACAGTTCTAATGTAAGATTTATTAATAATGCAAACTAGAACTTGCTTAGTATCACATTTTACACCCGAAAGCCTTTTAAGCAACCTATATCTCACAGTGCCGTTTCTAGCATGGGTGTCACCCCCTTCAGAAAAAACAACTGTTGTTGTGTTGCATAAACTTGTAATTTATGCAACACCCCAAAAGTAATAAACACCCCAAAAAGGTATCACCTGGGGCGCACCGCCTTCTCCGTAATCAAAAAATGAAACTAATGTTTCTCAAATATATGTGGCGGTACGATTTGACACCTTCAAAAGCTATCTTCTGTCCTGGCTAAAAGGTACCTTTTGGCAAAGCACGGAAGCACTGGCTTTCCATCAAGTAGGTCCGAGGTTCTATCCCTGCCTCCGGCAGACAGCATCCTCCACCATCACCTCCATGGCCCGCCGTCGACCGCCACATTTGGTGACCCGGCAATTACACGCAACAAATGGAGACCCAATCACCACATAGATGGCACCACGAGAACACTCGCACTCATCAGCGCCCGACCGCGGATACGAGCTTTCCAATCTCGCCAGAACGCCTGGCACTGGTGCACCCATCTATAGTTGGTATCGTTCACTCGTTCACTGGAGTGGGAGTATATGTGGCGGTACGATTTGACACCTTCAAAAGCTATCTTCTGTCCTGGCCATTAGGTACCTTTTGGCAAAGCACGGAAGCACTGGCTTTCCATCAAGTAGGTCCGAGGTTCTATCCCTGCCTCCGGCAGACAGCATCCTCCACCATCACCTCCATGGCCCGTCGTCAACTGCCACATATTAATCCGAAGATGTATGAGAATATTGAAAATCCCATAGCGATATCTCAAATCCTATTGGGCAATTTGGTTTAACTTAGCCTGGAATTCAAAACAATTCCTATATAAGTATCTAATGTTTAGTACATAGGGTAAAAACTTGAAAGAATGTCTTATTTGAATTTACAATCATTTGATTCTTTTTGAACCAAACCAAAAGAGCATCAAGGGCAATGTTGAAGGAATCCTGAATAGTGTAGATGTCACAATCAGCATAACACAAAACACAGTCATCAGCAAAAGGAAGGTTCTCCAAGATGCAAATTCATTAGGTAGTGAACTATATCATTGATTATGACGTTAAGAGAACGAGACTTGGAACCAAACCTTGAAATAGTGCTTTTTTTCGAAATATTAATCATTGCAAGGATTTTTGCAATGAAACCAGTTACCCTTCACATAAAGGGTCTATCCATTTCATTGTGGCAGATTTCTCTGTAGCATACAATTAAAATAGCTGAATTTTGATACAAACACCCTTTTCTTTATGATATCTTGTACGACAATTAGAAGCATCATACTCAATTATGTAAATGATTTCATAATGAATAAATAATTAATTATGAAAAATAAAAATGGATAAAAACTTTTAAATCTTACTTTGCATTATTTGATTTGCTAGTAAAAACTTTTAGAAGAAATTCTCCTTCTTCACCAGGATCAAATGTAGTAGGTACAACAACATATCGTCCAGCTTTAAGGGTGCAGCGCAAAAAGACATTTCTTGACATTGCATATTCAGAACCAGCTGCTTTTTCTTTGATGGCATGCAAACGATAACGTCGATTAGCCTCAACCTAATAAGAATTAAGGAAAAATAAAAGAGAGCTCTGTATGGGAGAAAGATTCATTAATAGCGGAATAATTCTTCCTCACCTTCATCACATGGAATCCCATTACAAGATGGCTAATACCTTTACAGCGAAGAGCTCTTCTATCTTTTTGCATTAGAAATATCATCACTGTGTCATTATCAGTTTCAACATCAAAGCGGTACTGTAAATATGAGAGACATCATAGTTAGTCATGCTAACAAACAATGTTCTAAAGGTAAAAGAATAGCTTACATGCAACAAAAGTTTGTATACATAGTTTCAGTGAAACTGCATACATATATTTCAATTGCATTCAGCAATAAAATGTGATTATTCCCAGATCATTAAGAATAAAGAATAAATTTCTTGGACCACTCAGAAAATTAAAATGTATTAAATGCTGCATACATGAACAATGATACCTACTCAGACATTTAATACTACAAAATCAATCAAACTGACTACTTGGTATTAGACCATATCAGGCTTGGAGTCGATTACAAAGAAACGTAATCGATTACGATTACGATTACAAAGGGAGAAATTGAGAGATTATGATTACGATTACGATTGTAATCCTTTGCCAAAAAGTAATTACGATTACGGCAGCGATTACAGTCGTTGAAAAATGTAATCGATTACGATTATGACATCCGATTACGATTTTGATTACGATTAGATTAGCATAAAATTATCCGATTTTATGCATACAACTCTCATTTTCACAATAGTGTCATAAATCAAAAAGTTATGATTTTTAATTAAATTTTTGATTTTATAAGAGATAACTGTAATGATGATGAATGCAATTATAATGAAACAATTTCATCATCACTTCTGGAATTATGACGTCGTTGCAGAAATGAAAAATTTGCATTATATATATATATATGTATAATCAGGAAAGGCACATTCAGTATTTTTCGAATATTTAAAACTCATGTGAGGGATAACTACATTGATCGTATTTTGTATATAAGCAAAGACGATGCACTAAATGTATATATAATGCATAAGTGATTTACCTGGTTCATTGTTATTTTGTGTGCATACAATCAAAATTTAGTTGGCCGCAGTTTCTGAAAATGTATATTTCTCCATTGTATTTATTTTCTAGTTTAAATTGTGTAAATATTTCACATAACACCAATTAGTTTACTGAAAATAATAATTTTCTATGATTCTTTATGAAATCACTCATAAGATGTGCATGAATTGCACGGGATAACAAAATATTCAGATAGTGTAAGAGATAAATAATCTTTTGAAAATAAATGCTGCATTTTAGAATAATTTCAAAAAATTTGAACATGAACATTCAAATAACTCTCAGCAAAATTAGTAATCGTTAAAAAGTAATATGAAGAATAATTATAATACGAATGACTATAATATTTTAATATGATTTTTGTGGTTTTTTTTTTAACATGCACGAGCATATATTTTTTTCCATGTACTAACTGTTTTAATAAAAAAATAAAGTGCAAGTAATTTTACAACACAAATTTAACGTACAAGATTCAACTGAAATACAAAATTCTGTTAAGGTAATTCTAAGAAGAAAAAAATTAATTTTTTTAAATAATTCCTAAATATTAATTCATGCATGTAAAAAACAATTGGGAAAATGTCTGAACATATATCATTTTCTTTTACATACCTATTAATTAAAAAGAATATTAACATTAAAATATAAATAAATTTAAGATTTAAATGTATGTACTTTTTTAAATATTCGAAGAACATATTTTTAAAAAGAATAATAATCACACGTACCAGGGTTAAGATTTCATGCATCTTAAGCATAGAGCATCATGTAACGCCTGTTCCTAAATTGCTAAAGTGTAAATGTGCTATTCTTTAGAAAAATTCTTCACTTCTGCCGTTAAAGAAAGGCGAAAACACATAAGTCATTTCATGTCTCTTTATGTGTGTAGGTGATAGTACCAACACTAGATTTTCAGGGGGGCAGTCTACTTCGATTATTGAAAGGGAAAATGGGGCGCCCATTCTTATTAATGCCGGCTCCAAACCGGGACCCCCGCGGAGAGAAGAAAGGGGGAACTCTCTTTTACTCGCGGCGGTCCCGTCCAGACTCTCGCCTATTGCCCAACCGTTTGAATATGTTTTGAAGGGGTAATTAAGGAAGCAAAATGACCGATGCATTTGGTCCTTCTATAGACACCTTCCCCTTTCTTATCTACCCCGAAATCTGTGACTTGCGGACAGATTACCGCTCTTGTACCGAAACTGGACGACGCGAGGAGACTGAAGAACCCCCCCCCCCCCCCCCTGAGAGCCCCAAGGCGATGCGAGTGACTATCCAGACCAGACTCTCTTTCTTCTCGGGCTCTCCAGCCATTCCCCGTGGAGAGTGGAGCCGCAATTAAGAATTCTGAGAGACCGCAACAAGTAGGACAACAAGCGTCTCTAGCAGACTATTATATCGTCCTGCCATCAAGGCTCTGCGACCGCCACACAGAACCTTTTATATTATGATCACCCGTAGGTTACAGACCGTTTAGGATAGGACTTCAGTACACAGTTTGAATCCTTTTTCTTGTAATCTTATCTCTTCTATCCAAGGGTAGCGCTAAAAATTTCAGCTTTCAGCAGGTCAAGATTACACGATTGCAGGACTAGCAGATTACGGATTTTTTCCTGAAGATTACGATTAAAATTCCGGGAGAAAAAGGATTACGGGATTACACAACTTCGATTATGATTATGAGAATATGCCATCATCAGATTACGATTACGATTTTGTCAAAATGTAATCGATTACAGCCGATTACGATTACGTAATCGCGATTACTCCAAGCCTGGACCATATACAATAAAGATAAAAATTTCATGCTTTTTAAGTAAAAATAAAAACACTGGTGAGGAAATTTCTGAAGAACAAGGTTAAAATGCTAATAGATCTGCAATGTGGATCTGCTTAAATTAAAAAATTCAGTGAAATACCATGAAGGGATTTCTGATCAGTACATTTTCAAAGAATATTGTGAAGCAAAATCTCAACAAATAAATTACAAATCATGCTTAAAAAAAGTTAGGGATAGACCCATTTATAATGAGCAAACAATGGAAAAATTAGTTACATTCAATTTCACTCCATGAAATTCTAGGAGAAAAGCTTTAAAAACTATAAAACAAAAAAGCAATACTTTCTTCCACATGTCATTGAACATGTATTAAGTCAAAATAATCTGATGAGCTTTTTTACTGCAGTTACATTAAAGAGTTAAATCACATTAAAACATTTGGAGGGAGAAAAACTTAATGGTAGCATTTGCATTAAATTCATACTAATTTCTACATTGCAGGGACTTAAGCCCTTAACTCCCCCCCCCCCCCCCCCAAAAAGGTGAAACTTTCAGCGAAATGTCCTTTTACTTACAAAAAGAAACTAACTAACCAATAAACAGAATATTTTAATAACATGACACTATAATGTATGCCAGTTATGCAAATACTTGAAAATTTGAAATCAATCAGCATTTACAAATGGATATTTCAGGTTTGTGAATATTTGTATATCAGGTAACATATTTTCAAAAAATAATAATGATAAAGAAATAGAATGAATGAATAAAAGTAATCTGCATAATGCTATATAAACTGATATGGTGATTAGTATGGTATTATAATTTATGCATGCAAACATAAATAACAGTTTTACGTAAAAACAGTGAAGCCCTTTTCATATGCTTTACCATGCAGTATCCAAAAAAAATGTAAAATGAGAAAATTTTTCAACTGAAAATAAAAACAGCAAAATAATACAAAAGACTAACTTTAAAAATAACTTTAAAAGAAAATACTAATAATAAAAAATTAATTAATCATTATAATTAACACACACATTAAAGTTTCATTTCATAAATGTGACTAAATGTTTCAAAAGGACTTAAAAGGTATAAATTATCAATCTGTCGGTCTAGCTATCAATCGATGATAATTATGTTTTACTTTCTATACTTTAAAAAAAAATTAAACTAAACGCAATACGTCATTCCTGGGAGAAATTGAATACTATTGAAGATATTTTGTAACTTTTTTAATGATAAAAATATCAATAATATAACAATTAACACTTAAATGTAACAATTATATGTAGAATTCTTATCATTATTTCCAAAACCAATATTTCATTAAACATAATTCTGAGAGTAAAAAGTACTGGTTATACTCAATTCAAATTATGTAAATGCTAGGAAATTGTTTAAAACTGTTCACCATATTTCAAGCTAATTTATTAAATTATGTCACCCCTTCAGTGAATCAATAAAACAAGGACCAAGTGAGCTTGGGAACTAAACACAGGAGCTTCTGTGTAAAGCTCACTACCTCACCGGAACATCTACTTCTGCACCCCAGGTAGTACTTTTCAAAAGAAATATAGTGAGAAACAAAAATTTAAAAAAATAAACTTTAAAACATGAATCATATATGGATAAATGCTTCATAACTGTAGTTTCATTAATATTTCTTAGAAAAAAATACAGAAAATCTATAGCACTTTAGGCACCCACATATTTAAGTGAAATATATATATCCTCAAATTGTTAGAAGCTAATTTGTAACTGCAATGGTTATGAACACAATGTTTTCAAATGCTGTAGATGTAAAAACGTGATTAATGTTTGACCTTTTATAAAAGCATATATTTCTACCTGAGGGTTTCGAAGAAAAGTATCTCTATGATTATAACAACCACCAGCTCTATCAGTTTCAGAATTTGCAGGCCCAGCTGTCCATTTTCCTACAAAGCATGATTCATTCCATGTTTTATTGAAGCTAAACCATGATGTGTTTACCAAACGACATATGGACAAATCCGTAAAATACATGCAAAAATCATCAAAAGGCATCCTATGGAACAAAACAAAATTAAGAAACTTATAAGCAATTTAAACATATTGAATTGGAAAATGCACACATACATACAAAGGTCGTATTCCCCTTAAAATTCCTAAAAAAATTAGCAGCACTAAAATTATACTAAAATTTTGCTGATGTTGCTTTTCTTGCCCCTCACTTAAGCAGGACTAGAAGTTTTTTTACATAGTTTTAAAAATCGGAAAAACCTATAATAATATTATAAATTTTGATGCCTTATTTTTGCTGTAGACACTAAAAACTTCATTGAAAATCGTCTACACAAGCGAGAGCACCATGTTTGGTCAGCGCTTCAAATCTTCATACTGCTTTTACCAAACATCTTGTTTTATTTTCATTACTTTTTATTTCAATAACAATTTTCAAATGCTCAATGGCATTGGAAATTGTATGTCCAATGCTATGTTACCAATGCCTCACAATGCTGTTTTCTCGTAACATATGATGGGGTTCAAAAGATATTAGGGAAGATTGCAATATATATATTAAACATAAATAATAACCGGTAGTATAAAATTTATAAACTCGAGCAGTTACAAAGAAAAAGTAGAACTGTGTTAACCTTTTCCCTACGGCACTGGTACAACTGTTGTACCAGTAAAAGCTCTCTTTTTGCCACCATTCTAACTGCATAAGTAGAGTATCCAAGGATCATTTTTCCCTTAGTATGAGAGCTTTGTTGATATAGATTTTGTTTCCTGAAACTGCAGAGCTAAGACCCTTATAGTAACTTCTATATAATAGCCTAAAGCAGTGGTTCCCAATCTTTTTTCTTCGTGTACCACATTTTTCTTGCAAACCATTTGCATACCACTGCTCTATATATAATAAAACATATGAAATTTATTGAATATACTTTTAATACATACTGCCAAAACAGCATTAGAAATACCTCTTAAGTACAAAATACCTATCACGTAAAAAAATTGGAAAAAGAAAAATAATAATGGGAAGGTTGCTGCTGTACAACGTTTACAAGCAAGATGATATCTGGTTCAGTAAAAGTTAGTTTTGACCTCAAATTTGGATAGCCATTTAGCTCGCTTCTACATTTATTTTTAATAAATGTCATATTAAAAAAAAGTTTCATGAAGATAAATGGCTGTGAACGGAATGAAACACAGCAATGCTTTTCTTGACAATAACGGAAATTCGTTTTCAACTTTGAACCAAAATTTTCCAAGCAGAATGCCTCTGCACAGAAGCGAAAAAAAAAACGATAATGAAGAACTCCTGCAGAATTGAAAATGTGATGCCTCTAGTATATGGTAGTTGCATTGCCTAGCCCCTCACCGTTACACCTAGTCTACCGCTCCAGTCACTGTCGGTTGACTGATTCAAATAGTATTTTAGTTATTTTAATTTGAAATTTATTTATGATTTATTTTTTAAAAATCTCTCCTTTTTTTCGGCCTGCATGCGTACCACCTCGAGAGACTTTGCATACCACTAGTGGTACGTGTACCAGAGTTTGGTAATCCCTTGCAAAAAGATACGCTAACAGTTTGTTTTGTTCCTCAAATGCTTGTCGTATGGAAAAGGTTAAATGTGCAGTTATTAAGTTACTTCCATAACAAAGCAAAATGTACAAAAAGGAAGATTATTTCAGGCATTGGTGATGACAAATAACCAATTACCATTTGTTTACTTATAAAATTGCTTTCATTTCTGAAGTAAATGTTTTCAATGTGTAGTAAATTCTGGAAAAAAAACACATTACCAAGATGTGTGGGTTTTTTATGTGGTCCTGTGTGTGAAAAATCATGGGTGTGTTTAGGCTGAACACAGGTTGGCAAACCCTGAGGCAATTAAGCCCAAAATGAAATCTTATCGACAAACACTCAACTTTTTCTCCTGCAAAAATTGAACAAAAAAAAAAACTTTAAATACATGAAACAAGACTTCAAAAAAAATTTAAGCTTGAATAAACAAAAAGATTCTTTTTTTTTTCATTGAAATAAAGTTAAGTAATTCTATTGGCAAATTAAAACACTGTGTCACTTTAAGTATCAAGAAAACTAATATGCAAAATTGCATTAATATTTCCTTGAGTTGCTACCTTCAGCATTAAAGTTACAAACTAAACAATGAAAAGAGGAAATGTAAGATTTCTTTCTTTTGAGACAATAGCAGTATCTGCATAAATAAGACTATCAATATAAGAGGATTCAAATGTCAAAATTAAGTTTATTTTCCCTTTTCAATTTCAGCTCTTATTGTAGGAAAAGAGGGATAACAAGAGAGAGACTTTTATGGCCTTTTTTACATTTATTTGGATACTAAAAAAATATTTTTCCTCATTTTCTACTATGTTACAAAACAAATCCATTCTTGTGATTTTCATAAATTCGGACACTTCAAAATGTATCAAAGGAAATTATCATAATCCAAAGAAAGAAAAAATATTAATTAACGAGTTTGACATTTCTGGCAAAAATGATTTTTAAGAATTTAAAAATTGATGAAAGATTAATTTTAAAAAAATTGCCCAGTTAAATTTATATGTCTTTTTACAAAAAATTCTTAATAAGTGAACAGCAATTAATATTTAGCTATATAATTATGCATCATCCTTTTTTCCCTTCCTATACAAGAATAGTTAATCAGTAGTTACAATATAACCAAATTTTAAATACTATTTTCTTAAATACTTATTAATATAAGAAACATTACCAAAATTCTCCATCTTCGTCAAAGGTTAGACCAATTCTTTCTCTTTCACTAGCAGAAATTTTCTCCCATTCAGCAGAACTGAATCATAAAAAAAAAAAAAAAAAATACTATAGGATTTTCAAATGTCATTTTAATAAGATGGAAAAAAAAAGATTACACTTTGAATCACTTGCGAATATTTTTAATGAAAAAAAACATGAAAATATGCAGCAGATTAAACACATATAAGCTCTTTTTTATAGTACACATATTATGTATTTTAGGAAATTGTCAAAAATTTAAAAATTTATTTATTATTATTATTCTTAAAGTTTTCTAAATTTGTCTAAACACACATAAATTTTATATCAGGTATCCTTATCTTAATAGACTGTGGTAGCTTAGTGGTTAGGGCATCCGTCTTTGAACTGAAAGGTACTGGGTTCGGATCCCGCCCTGCTGAAGACCCAACACATACACTTGGGCAGAGATGCACAAACTATGGCCTGCGGGCCTTTTGAATTGACCTGCTAATATAGTTGATAAAAAAGAGTAATTATAATAAAATTTTTTAAAATATACGAAAGAAAAAATAACGACTTTACTTTCAATAAAGAATTCATTTTCACAGTTGTAATTTTTGTTGCCTTAATATCAATTTTAAATTCTTATTACCTTATTGCAGCTCTTAAATAAATAAAGAACTATATAAAACAAAAATAAACGAGGTTTAATTTTCACACGATCGGCTATTGCAGAAAATTCACGAATCTGTGGTATTAGAAATTTTCCAAACTTTCGTATAGTCCGACTTTTGCTGCAATTTGTCTTTGAATACTGACGAGACAATTAAATAAATGTATAAGAATCTAATTACTAATTTCTTTCATGATTAATTATTGAAATAAAATTGGGAAAAGGTCTGATTTTTTTCAAGTATCGTTGGAGATTTTTTTTTTCTAATTTTCATCTGCAAATTGACGTAAAAACACATTGTTTTTAGACTAAATTGTTCGACTTATAAACACTGAATATGTTACTTGTAATGCAAAAATGCGTATTTTTAAAGGCATTTTTAAAAATTCGTATTTTTACTAAATGGGCAAAAAAAAGCGAACTTTTCAAAGATGGTGGGAAATTCACAAAAAAATTCCCGGTTTTCTGGTTCCCGGATAAGAGGTTTTGTACTGTATTACTATGCCAATTTAACTAATAAGATTTTGTAAATGGTTAGTTGCAGGAAAACTAGTGATTAAAGGATTTAAATTTAATTATATGCCATAGAACAAAATAATGATATATTGATTTTTGATAAAAGAATCAGCTTAACGTTTTTTTTTTTTTATTGTCCATGTAGCAATGTATAAATTTAATATTACTATGCCAATTTAACTAATAGGATTTTGTATATGGTTAGTTAAAAAAACAATTCTACTAGCCAAATTGACTAGTAGTAATTCTGAATCTTAATTAATTTCTCATTTTAACTTTAATATAAATTTTAAATTTCACATTATAAAATGTCAAAGAAAAATTATCTAAATTATAAAGAAAGTTATAATTTAGACAATAATGCTGTGTTTTTCTAAGTTTAAATTACCTTTTTATTTTCCATTTGTATCATTTTTATAATTTGCACACATTTCTGTAAAAAATTTTAGTATCCCTCTTTTTTGCCATTTGACCAATCACTTCATTGAGAAAAAAAATGTTGTGCAATTAATTGTTTAGAAATCTTATACTTCATTTTGTTTGAATTCATTTACATTAATTTTTTAAACTTTTATTTAATAATCTGTTCCCGAGTACAGTAATTATTAATACATGTAATTTGTACATATTAGCAAGGTCCGACAAATCCCGGGCGCCAGGTCGCCCGGGCGACTAAATAAAAATGCCTTGACGTCTAGTATTTCAGAAGACGACTAGTTCGCAAATGAAAATATTATAGCTTGCTCCTAAAAATTTTCCCTGGCTTTTAAGATTTTCGCATTTTTGTCGGACTCTGCATATTAGCTCTAAACCCGGTAGCAGAAATCGTGCAGCACGACAGCGAGCACTGCAGATTTATATTGAAGCTTGCAGATTAATTAGCCACCTTACAAAAATTTTGTGACTTCATTCTCTCTTACCTTGCATTAATTGCATGTTCAATTTTAGATTTTATTAATTTATTTATAAATCAAATAATTATAATATTTATTTATTGTCTGCATGTATTATTGTTCTATCTCAACTATTTTAAAAGGAATAGTTTGCTATTTTTTATGATTGTAAATTTGGTTCCACATCATTTGGTGCTGCAGATAAATTTTGACTTCTGAAACTTGTGCTGCAGATTGATACAGAAAATTCTGCAACTGGGCCTCTAAATAAAAATTGAAATACACCCTGTATATTTATGAATAAAACAAACATTACGTTACTTTGGCCCCCAAACTGATACTTTCAAATTTTTTGGCCCTTCACCCAAAAAAGTTTGTGCATCCCTGCACTTGGGGATATGTGCATGTAAAATCATTGGACCCAGAAGTCCCGAGGCAGTTCCGAGAGTACCAGAGGCTGAAGGAATTTTCTCTTTCCTTTAGTCTCAGGTCCAAAGAGGAAGGAGACGTAGCTGTGGTGATGCTATCTGGTGTCATCCTACTATAGCATGTTAGGTTAATGCTGGCCACCTACCAGATAACTCTTCAAAAATGGAGAGCAATTCTTGTGTCTTTGAAAAGGACAAATACCAACAATGCAAGTACTTCCACATTGTAAAAAAACCCTTATCTTAATTAAAAATTTGGCAAAATAAAGGGGGGAGGGGGAACATAACTTTAAAAAACAATAAATAATTTCTTTATTTTATTCTTTTTAAGTACACAGTTGGAACAGTACAGATATCTTAGTTGGAAGAAGATAATTTTGGAAGCTCTCTCCTGCAAAAGATACGACTCAATTTATTCAAAATTCCAATTCAAAAGTTTTATATTATTTTTGCTTTTCAGAAAATGTTTCTAACAAATGCAAAAGAATTGCTAGGTTACTCACCCATCACTGAATGGACCTGTCCATTCTTTTTGTCCCCATGGATTTCTCATTCGAATCATGTAGATTTTTTCTTTTTCAGCAAACAAACTCATAAGGGATGTTTCTCCAATGTAAATTTTTTTAACAGCAGTAATTCCGTATGCATGCCCTTTAACTAAACCAACTTCTGTTCTAGCTTCCATTTCTTCTTGGGATGCAGCCTGTTAAAAATGAATTTGAAGGTAAGTATACATTTTGATTTCTCAATGACTTGAACATAAGAAAAATTTCTAGCACAGATATAAAGTAATTTACAAACTTGCATATGACAAGAATGCATTTTCCATTGGAGAGATGCTTCAATAGAACTAACAGCTATTTTTTTCCAAATAGTCATTGAATAGGAATTTCTTCCTCTCTAAAAGTATGAAATGAACACTGCTAAATCCCCATGCAATGCGACAGGTGAAATTTAGACCCCTCCAATTAATTTTCTTTTGCAGTCATTTTAAGACCCAGTCATCCCATCTTTTTGTCATTTCTATGTGCAAGGCCTTCTTGTAGTGAATAATACTAAGTCATAATATTAGGTGCAATGCCATTCAGCGGGTTAATTTTTTTATAATTCTAAATTGTAGCATACATCACAAACTGGAGCAAAAATTCAGGCAAATGTTGTCTTGCATTTTATCTTCCCAAACTTAAAGGAAACCTTTTCATGTTAATTTTAGTCAGTGGAAAAATTGGTTAAATACACCAAGATTTTTCAAAACTACATTTAAAAAATTGGAAATAAAGCAGAAAAGCTAAAATTCTTATGACAGAAAATTATTTCAAAAATGAGAGGATTATTATCATTTCTACTACACACACTTTTATGTTTCCATGTACCAAATTTATGTGAATACAAAGTTTAACACTAAAAAAGCAAAAGGGAAATTAAGAGAAAATTCCCAAAAAAAAGTAAAGAAAAATATTAGTATGTATTCTACCAGCTATGATACATAACAAACCACTTACAGAGATGGCACAACTTAAAAGTGAATGATTATCGATCTCTGATCTCATGGTTCTAAACAAAGCAAGTTTTTTCTCTTCATCTTCATAATACTTTTCTTCCTGCAACTGGAACGTCTCAGCTATACCCCCAGTAAAATCAATCAAAGCATCACACAAGTTTCCTCCATCAAGAGATTCATAAGAACCAGCCACCCTGAAAAAATTAAGAGTTATGTTGTACGTAAAGATGGAAACTGATTTTTTAACAACTCTAAAATAAAAACAAAAATATTGAACATGCCGAGATTATACCAACCTTGAGTTAAGTACTATTAAATCAGCATCTTTAACAAGTTATAAATTAGTGAACTCTTAATAACTTTAATACATTGAGATAATTTTGACTTAATGAGACTAATAGACGACTATGTTATAAAAAAAACTCATAAAATATATGGCAAAATCTTAAATTGTTTCTAAAAACCGTTGAACGCAAAAGTGGGAACTCTCCTTTTCATGGAATGTAGTACTCAATGGTATTAACCAACTGTAAAAAAAAATTAAAAATTTTAAAATTGGCTTTTTTGAGAAAAAAATATAACAGATTTTTTTAAAAAAAATTTCAAAAGGCAGCAGTAAAAAACGTTGAACAGATATTTTAAAATGTAGCCTTTCATCTTAAACAGAATCTAATTATCTTTCAAATAAAAAAAGCTGCATCAAAATATCTTGCACTGTTCAGGAAATAGAGCACTTGAAAGTTGATGTTGAAAATTGCAAGTGAGAAATTGCACTGGAGGCGCCATCTTTGGCGGCCTGTATCTCAGGCCAGGAATTTTTTTGAGCAAAACAAAAACATACATATAACTGAATTTGTTCTAAATTTTAGCATATGTGAAATTCAAAAACTTCTGAGACTATGAAGGTACCCCCTCTGCCTGAATCGACAAGGATTTTATACCAATAGTACTCGTGAATGTTGTAAATACTTCACTTCGATAAATCAAATCCTGGTTGCATTTTATCATTCCGTAAAAAGAATAATTCAGATTATTTTTCTCAATGGTATATTTTACTTATTATAAGTTTCACATACCTTTTTTAAGTTTATATTTGTTTCTATGGCAATTAAAAATTAAACCAGGCTGCTCAGTGCTGAATCTATTTTAATAGTCGATTATTTTCATACATTATTTACTAACTTCCTTGTCTAAGAGCTTTCAAAAATTATTTTCTTTCCATCTGATAAAACATAATAAAATATGTATCTCAAATTTAAGCAAAGAATTTCCAGTTGTAGGTAATTAACTTTCTTTTGTTATATATGTCTCTGCTCTGTTTCTGTTGTTCAGCATATTGATTAATTGATTCAATTAATTTTGGGTTTCTTTGTTATTGATTCATAACCAGTATCTTTTTTTTTTTTTGCTCATTGTTTTTTTTTTTTTTTTTTGGTAAAAAATAACTTTCTGCAAAACAAAGTGCTATGTATAAAAATGCAAAAAATATTTTTAAATATAATAGACATTTTAAATGTCTTGATAATTTTATATTCTCAAACAACTTATGTTTCATGTTTGTTACGTTATTGAAGAATATCGTCATGCAGAAAGAAATTAGTACTAGTGAGGTTTGAAGAGGAGAGCAAGATAAAATTCTGCTACAGAGTCCATAGCTTAGCAGTCTAACTTCTATAAAAGGTGGATTTCATCCTCACTGCAAATGAGCATATTAGGAAACAATGTTATGAAAATCAGCTTGTATGCCTTCACCGTCTCTTGACTACGGCTGGGGAAAATAGAAATATGTTACGAACAGTGACAGTAATAAAACCAGGACAACTGCCAGCTTCAAATTTAGGTTCTCAACTTAATTAGCTGTAGGTGCATCATTGGATGCTAAAATGTACTGTGTTCATGTAGAAAATTCTTTAGGCCTTGCATTGGATTCTGCTTGTGTAAGGAATTTCAATACATCAATCAGTCAATGCCATCAAATGACAACAGTGATTGATAGTGATGAGGAGTTTCAAGTACAGTAAGAACCAATAGCTAATAGGAAGTATTATTTTTAACAGAAATTTTTTACAAAGGTTGAGTATTCATAGAGTAGAAGTCTTCTAAAAATATCTTCTTCTT
This sequence comes from Octonoba sinensis, assembly GCA_038502835.1. Taxonomy (NCBI): domain Eukaryota; kingdom Metazoa; phylum Arthropoda; class Arachnida; order Araneae; family Uloboridae; genus Octonoba; species Octonoba sinensis. Next base: position 209,428,602 of record CM076598.1, on the reverse strand, counting down.
TTTTTTTTTTTTTTTTCACTACTTATTTGTCATTTCAGCTCCAAATCATATTATTTACCTTTATACATGTATTGCTTTTTTTGTGTGTGTATATGTGTAAGTTTTTTTCAATTATTTATTTACAACTGCTGTTCCAGAAATTTTTGGAGCAAGAAGTAGAGATGTCTATCGGATTAATTATTACCACCCCAAATCCTGGAGATTTCCTCTCACAAATGAGTAATTAAAAGTTATTTATGCACAGGAACATCAAGAAATAAAATAAAATAGGTATATTTTGCCAACAGTTTATTTGTGGCGCACGTTCCAAAGAAAACGGTAAAGCCCAAAAAGATGAAATTTGCTATACAGGTGAAATTTTTGCCGCAGTTGTGCACCTCGGAGCCCAAATTTTCATAAGTTAATTTTTAAAAAAGTTATTTACTTTATGTTATTTTCAGAAAAAAGAGTGCTGCCATCTAGCAGATTTTCTGTAACTAACATATTATTGTTGTAATGTTGCAACAATACTTTAAAATTGCAACAATGTTTTGAGGAATTGTACAAGCAACCACAAATCATGTTGTGTTTTTCTAATTAATTTATCAACATTTAGGCCCTGAGTTGAACATCTCCAGCAAAAACTACACCTGTATACCAAATTTTTTCTTTCTAGATATAATAAAATGACATGTTTGTTTGTTTGTTTTATGGCGGGCATTCCGAAAAAACGGTTCGGCCTAGAAAGAAGAAATTTGGTATACAGGAGTAATTTTTGCTAGAGATGGGCCTAAATTTTAATAAATTAATCATAAAAAAATTCAGCAGGTCATAGTCACATAGAAACCACCAAAAAATGTTGTATATGTACAAAAAAAAGGCATAGGTTTTTCTAGCCTGGACTCTAACAAGAAAAATGTCGATGTAAGCTGAGTTTTAGTTAATTGTTCTGGATGAAGTCAAAAAGCTTGTTGAAATACACAAAACTGGAGTCTTAGATATAAAAAGAGATAAATACAATTTATCTCATGTAAGCGGCATATAATAGGGCGTTTACACCATTTATAGAGTTAAAATTTCTTTAACTTTAACATTTTAGATTTCCAATAAATAAAATCATAAATGAAATAAACATACTTTGTAATTTTAAGTTTTAAGTTAGTCCTTTTAGTTTTTCATATCCTAAAAAACTCAAAATATGCTCAAGACTATTTTTTGCTAGTGTGCTACAGTAAGCATAGCTCCTTTTAATATTATGTTGTTATGTAGTCATAAAAACTTGATACTACATATTTATCACAATATTTTAAATTATAGCAATTCATTTAAGACAATATAAAATGTGCAACTACATGAAGGGAAAATACTAGCAATATGAAACAGTAGCTCAATCTGCCGATAATGCTAATGTATATTTTTAGCAAAACTAAAAATGATAAAAAACAATTTCTATGCTAATAAAGGTTAAACTTACTTAGCATAAGCTTTCTCTAAGAGTGCACCCCAAAACTCATTTTTATCTCGTGATTTAATATAAATCAGCTCACCAGCAACAGTTGGTAGTCTATCATCAATTACAACATCATACCACCCATCAAACAACCAAAATCGAAAGTGAAATATTCCAGCATAGTTTTCAGGCTGTTCATCATTCCACTCTTGAATTTCTATATCAGGAATTACCTAATTAACAAATAAAGGAAATCATAAATATAAAAAATGTAAAAGCCAACTTTTTATTTTATTTTTCCAAATTAAATCATTCTAATCTTGTTTATCTACCTTCCAGAACATATCTTAATGAACACACATCATTTTTAAAAAAGTTCTTCTTCACTTTACTATCACTTGAAAATAAATACTGAAAACATGCTTGAATGAGAATTTCCTTCTTTTTCTTTTGATTGAACAACAAACTATGAAGGTTAAAAAATAACTTGTAGAAAATATTCAAAAAATGTTGAAGCATTCCTACCAACCATTTCTTTTTATTATTATTTCTAAAATCTAAGGTTTTTGAGCAATTTACCAGCATGGGCAGATTTAGGATTCGGACCTTCGGGGATGGGGGGAGCAAGTATTTTTAAATTAATTTCAGAATGTAAGATTAAAAGCAATCTCAAAATGACTGAGGAGGGAGCACTTTTTTTATATTTTAACAGCTACTTAGCAAAAGAAGAAAGCAATATGAAAATGTTTCTACAGCCAGCATTTTGTCTAAATATTTCTTAGGAAGCTTTTGTGTGCTTTTGATTCGTTTCTCATCATTTTAAAATTATCTTAACAATTTAGTGGTACGATTCTCTGTAAACGCATAAAATAACTATTCAACCTTATTCTTCCCTTTAATTAGTACTTCTTACGAGACGTTTCAGTCTTCCTCACAACCATGGAAACTACCAGGGGTTCAAAATTCTAGTAAAGTAATTTTTATTTAGAAAATATTTTTCTTGAAAAGTAGATGCTAAAGCTACAATTAATAGAAATTTTTAGGTCTTTAAAGAGCTTGGAGTAATAGAGGAAAATCAAAACATCAAATATTATTCATGTCTTCTTTCAAAGAAAAGACACTAAAACATAGGTGGTAAAACTGTTTACAGAGAGTCTCCATGTAACTGAAAAGTCTCCATTAAGTATAATGCACAGTGCATGAAATATAGAAAATGAAATTGTGTCCATACTTTTGAACCACCCTGTATATTGCAAGATCACCATTAGCTTGTAGCATACTCCCTGCCCCCTAAAGTCAAAAAGTAGTGAGGGAAGTGTTCTTACCCTTCGAGACCCAGTAATACTATTTGGCCCTATCACAGTCTTTACTTTCCCTTTCAATTGTTTGGCTCCTACAGCTGCCTCTGATATCAAATGAAGATTATTAGCTTTAATAGAATTTTGGAATGGGCTGCTTTTATAAAGAATTTGAAAACTTTAGAAATATAATACAATATTCTGCAATATATACAACTTCACTCTTTCTTCATTTTCCGTAAAGGAAGCATCATAATATGAAAAAAAAGAAACATTACTTTGTTCCATAACTCCTTCTCCTGAGCTAGAGATGAACATGCTGCCACAAACCAGCAGTTGCCTAACATTCCCTGGATTACATCACAGCTGCAAGCTCCATCAACAAACAATTTTGGATTTTGGTGAATTTCCTTTTAAAAAATGCAAACAGTAGATATAAATAATGATACATATTTCAAATTTTTGCAATTTCACATACTTAACAAACTTAAAAGACTGAAAATGAAGCTTTCTCAAACTAAGCATTTCCTCAAGTAATAATGTAAAACTTCCTGACAGCCAAACTATAATACCATTTTATAACTTTTAAAAACGTTTGATGTCAAGCAAATGAGCTATGACATTAATCATATGAAAGCTATTGCTGTATTAATTAGGAAGTGAATTTTTGTAAAATTATACGCCCAATTGTTTGTTTTTTTTTTTTTTTTGCTTTAATTATACAACATAGGTTTTCTTAATTCATTACCCATGACATAATCCCATTACTCATTTTGAACTTCAATTGAAATGCTAATGAACTACATTGTGTGTAACTTACAGTGGCTGAAGCAAAATATAGGATTGTTTAATAAAAAATATTAACCATAAAATTAATCTCATCTATTATGACCCCCACCCCTTTGATTTTCACTCCCATTTCCTTACATAAAGTGAAAACTGAAAAAATCAATGCCATGTCATCAAAAATTGTTGCAGTTTGAAAAAAAAAAAAATTTGAATTGCACTGTAAAAATCTTTTTACTACAGTAGCATCACTATATAGGGAGTAGGGGTCGGAGGGGGTGGCCCGTCTCAGGTGGCACCAATTCGGGGATGGCACCCAAAATGGATTAAAAGTTTATAAAATACATATATATATATACTGCAATTATGCATTATCCCTCATTATATTTTAAATATATTTAATCCATTAGTAAGTACATCATACTTCTGCCTGAAAATCACAACCACTTTTTTTTTTTGTTATGTTCATTATTTCTGAAGAGCAGCTTTTATATATTTATTTATTTTGAGGGGGTTTGACACCACAAATTACTGCACTGGGTGGCGAAATTTTATATTGGATGCCGATGTTAGCATTACCGGAATATTGCGTACTCGGATTGGTCCACAAAACCATATGATCTAGAGATAAATTGCTGTTTATGACAGGCTTTGGTCTGAATTGTCAATTTTGCAATAATAAAAAACAAAAAAAACTTGATCATAAAACTAGTTTTTCATAATTTTATACTTAATTGCATAGTTAAAAAGAAAACAAAGGTATAATTCTTCACTTTTTCATTTTAAGATGGTTATAATTTTACTTTTGGAAAAAAATGAATAGATATTACATTCAAATACTAATAATGTATGTCACCCCTGCGATAGTTATCGAACTGGAGCAATAAATTTTAATACATATATGTTTTCAGTTTTGATTTTAACTTATGATTATCTCAAAAATGATGAATGATGAATTTAAAAAATAAAATTTTTAAAATACTAAGTAAAGAAAAATAATTATTAGAATATGTATTCATTGTTTCACAAGTAGTAATCCTGTTGCATATACAAAAATTAAGATTTACATGACAATTATGATAAATTAGTTTTAAATTTTTATTCACTATGTATTCGAAAAACTGAAAATTTCGGGTTTCACTCTTTCGTAAGGTTATGTAAATATGTAGCAAAGAAATTTGAGGAATCGTAAAGTGTAGCATTGTGCTGTTGAAAATTTTGTTTAGTTGCCATAAAATACCGAATAAAGGCCCCCTTAAATTTTGCTGAAATTTGGGGAAAAAACGGGAGGCAGGCGCTTAAACGGTACCAGCGAAAAAACGTACCGATTATACGCCGCACCCATCCATGATTCATTGAAAGGAGTACCACAGTAAAGACTCATTTATTACTTGTTTGTTTAGCCAAAATTCGTTCCGATCGATCTTCCCCACAAAAATAAAATGAGAGAAAAAAAGAAAAGAAAAAATAAAATAGCAAACAAATTTTGATCGAGCTGAATGCACAGCCCTGCATTTTACCCCTTAACTGGTTTGCCTGTACAGCGTACTGGCATTGATATTTCCACCTTTCTTGTTTTGATTTGGCCATATTATTAATAGATTGAAAGTGTCATTCAGGGGCATTTGGGTTTCAAAGTTTTAAAATAGAAAAATGCATAAATTCATTAATTATGAATTGTTTAAAAGTCTTTCATTTTCCTTTTATACCAAGTTAGGACTTTAATTATATGCAATAAGAAATATGCTTTTTTAGGAACACTTGTGGTAAAAAAATTGACCAGTTAAGGGGTTAACCTTCTTTCACATGTTTTCCTCTGTAATAATAAATAAATAGATTATAATTATAAACAATAGCAAGAAAAGATAACATCAGCCGAAGAGACCGATGCAGGTGCAAAACGTTCATTCCGAAGATTCATTCCCCTTGCCTGACGCATCCTTGATTTTTTAGTTACTTGAATGTGCACAAAGAATTTTTTTTTTTTTTACTTTTTTCTGTCATCTTCATTTTAGATCGGATATTGTTATGCTAACTTGCAAAACTGAAAATTCTTGCCCGACTATAAGCACCCTAACGATGATGGTTCGCGTCATTTTGAAAGTGAGTTCTTTTAAACACAGCGTGAAAATTGGAATTAATGTTTTGAAAATAATTAAAATAAAATTTACTGAATGAAGTTAAGAGAGTAAATGGGGAATTTTCGTACTCATATTTCAGAATGGTCCACTTTTGCGATCGCTATTTTAGTAAAAGGTTTGTTTCTGCGATTTTTGTTAATTATTTCTTCTGTTCCTCCTTTATTATTTCAATGACAATCCAAGTTGAAGGGCGGATAATCGGTATTTTGTCCTAAAGGTAGTTCGCGGAAAACGAGGGGGTGGCCTATTCAATTGACTGTGCTTGTTTCGGTATTTTATAGTACTTCTTCATTTTTGTACTTTCTTTAACTCCATTAGATTTGTATGCATGCATACTGCAATATTATTGACACATTAATTATTGAAAGTGGACAGAATAAGAAGAAAAGTGCATGGATTATTTAAAAAAATAAACATTAAAATTGTGAACAAAATAAATACATGGATGTTTATTACATAAGTTTACTATATAGTTCTTCAAATTCAATCTATAAGTGGCGACTTCATAATTTCGATAATGAAAAGCTGGAAATTAGGAAAAGATAGACAGGCTAGATCGATTTTTTTATTTAATAACCTAACAAAGTTTTTTCTTTTTTTGTTAGTGTGTAGTGAAGAGTTAATTGCACAAAACTGATGCAACTTTTAATAAATTATGTAATATTTTTTACATAAAGTAAGTAAAACAAAAATAAATTTACATTCTACAACTTTGCAATTTTCATCTACAAAAATTTTTAATAAATTAAACTATGAATAAAGCTAATTTTTAAATGTTTTAAAAGAAGTTTAATATAAAGGTTTTAAACAAATCAAGTATCATTCAATACAAGATTATTTGCAAATCTATAATCGTTAGCTAATTTTTGATAATAAAAATGTTTAATTAAAACTTTTATGCATTGTACTTCATAATTTCTGCATCTATCCTTTTAACTTAGGCACCATCTTGTTTTAAAGGTTTAACTATATTGGCAGCTTTATACTGACCCATATTCATCATTTTCCCATATATATTGCTCGAAATGAATGGTGCCCTGAGAAATGACCGATCAAGGTTGAATTGTATATTAGTATTTCATTCATATTAAACTCGGACAGCAATAAAAAATAAAAAACATTTAAATTAAAGGAAGCTAAATTGTTGACAACTTCAAAAGTTTATCTCAAAATATTTTTTTTGCAATCACTTGACTATATTTCTATTTAATGAACAAATAAAAGTGACTTTTTGGAGTAACTATTTATTTTGAAGTGCTACATGGCAAGTGCATGGGAACTAAAAATTAATTACGTTTTTAGTATCTAATATTGAAAAGTTCAGTTCTAACAAGACCTATTTACTTCAATATAAATGCACAAGTACAAAATATGTTACATACATAATTGCGAGTGATAACAAGTAGTAAAATTTATTTAATATTGAATTGAAATTTTAACATTGGGAGAGGCATTACAAATAAGCAATATTACTAAGCATTACAAATTAAAAAATAAATAATAATGTTAAAAAATAAATAAGTACAGTCGAACTCGTTTATAACAAGCACAAAGGGACCGTAACATTTACTCGTTAAATCCAAGTGCTAATAAACGGGCCCTTAAGGCTGGCGTGCAACTAGAAGGGGGATCACACAAGACCAAGGTCTTGTGTGGTCAAATGATTGAGTTTAGTTAAAATTTAATTGATTCTTACTTACTTTAATTATATTAATTAATTTAATTAAATAATTTTCTTAACTTAATGACAATTACCCCCCCCCCCCCCCCCAACCAGGAAAACTTTTCTAGTTCCGCTACAGCCTTAAATAAAAATTGTCCTGCGTACTCAACGAACTCACGTCAAAGAATAACCATCTGACCCTCCTACCTACTTGACCCCTACACTTATCAGGTCCACATTTTCTCCCCCTCCCACCCCCATCCCCCTGTTTACAATAAGCTCCACCTGTTGCACCGGATTTGTGAACCCTCCCTATTGACGTTGGAATGCTGCAGGAATTTTTCCTACAAAAGTATTAAACGGCAGAGAAGAAAAAAAAAAGATAAGACAGAAAGGCTAGAAAGATGATGAGAAAAAGATTGCAAGACAGAAAAATATTGCTCGCTAAAACCAGGTCTTGCTCGTTAAAAGCGATTTCTGTTCCATAGACTTAACACTGATCCAACCAAATATTCTGGCTTCCCTCGTTAAATCCTAGCTCGTTATAAGCGAGTTCGACTGTATGTTAAAAGCCATGTATAAAAGGAACATTTTAAGTCTGAAATGTACCAAACATTTTTATCCTTTGGCCCTTAATGTAATATTTGAATTTATCTCTACTAAACTAGGGGTTTATTAAGCTCATTATTTTCTTGGCAAGTTATTTTGAGGATCTAGCAGTAAAAAAAAAAAAAAAAAAAAGAAAGAAATTATTTTCCTTCATATCCAAAATAAATCGCTAAACAGAAGTTTCAGAACAATAATGCAATTAATCGACATTTTTTAAAGGCATTAATCAATGCAGTTGTAGTTTTGTGAGGAAAAAAGAGAAAATATTTATTACTATCAAAACATATCAATCACTGAAACAAAAGTTTCAGAACCATAATGTAATTATTTGATCTTTTTCAGGACATTAAACGATACAGTTGCATATGTTTCATTAGCATTAAAGTGAGACAGTTGGCAAAAAGTTGAAAGGAGTTCCATTTGACCTGAGAACTTGTGACTGTAGCTCTGAAAAATTGCCCCCTGTGGTCAGACGAGATTGTCACAGCGAGAAATCAGTTCGGCGAGATACTGTCAGAGAGGGACTGTCAGGTTTGTTCAGAAAAGGACAGTAAATGTTTCTATTGCATCTCTTTTGTTGTCAAAAGCAATCTCTAATCAAAATCTTTGCGACTATCACCAAATTTTTCAGATGTGTAAACATTTTTGTAACAATGTTTTTTACCAAAACTTTTAAATCAAAAATAGGCAAGAAGCCTAGAAATAATACATGCTACTACATACCTTTGGCCTTTTCCATTCTACTTGACCTGGAATCTGACTATTTCCAGAGTAATAAAGAGACGAGCTATCGGCTGGGAACTCTAAATCTTCAAAAAGTTTCCCCGATTCCTGTGCTTGCAACTTCAGATCTTCATATACTTGATTTTTGAAAGGTTTATATTGCCCACTAAACAAAGAGCTTGCAATTGATCTGAAGAAAGTAATACTTCAGTGACTATGGGTTTTTGATCATGACAATTAAGTGATGACAATTTTTAAAAATTTACTTACGCTCTGTTTGACATGGTTCTGCTCAGAAAGCCTCTTATGCCAGATTCGATTGGAGAAATTATATCTGCCATAACTGCTCAGTAGAAATCAAATAGTTCAAAAAAACACAACCTAATTTAAAAAATAAAGAAAACAAACCATCTTCTAATATTTTTTTCTTTTTAATACATGAAAATTTCAAAATATTTTTAAGAACAAAGTAATGGCATAAAAATAAGTGTAATAAAAGGAAGTGTGCACCTGTTTTTATCTAAACGAATTTTGATATTTTTCTTATTTTAATTTTCCCTTAATTTAAAACAAAAAGCGAAACTAATTTTATTATTGATGTAGGAACTTTTTTTTTTTAATTTCCTTTATGGGGATATGAACATATGACAAATTCTGCTATGGTTCAGAAATTTAAAGCATAGATTCAATAATGAAATGTTTAGAACAAACTAATCGTTACATTTCAAATTTAATTACAGATAACAAATATGAAAACAGTAAACCTTAATGTATGTTTTGACGCTTTGACATATTAGAAACATAATAAAATAAAAACTTAATAAATAAAATTATAATCAGTTTTTAAAAATCAAAGTTTTGGATACTTCAGTAGTTTTCATGTAGGTAATTAGTCATCAGTGCAACATTCTATTTTACTAATTACATTTTATTTCAAGCATAGTATGGTTCAAAAAATTTGATAAATACCCACTGATTACAAAATAATTAAATATACCACAAATGAAAAGCAGGTGCTAACGGTGGCTCTCCTGAATAAGAATTTAACTAATACAAAAATACCTTGGAAGAGTTTAATTTTAGTAAAAGCTAATATTTATAAAACAAATGAAATAAAAAATAATCATACTTGTAATTCCCAAACGCTATTTCAGTCCAACTAGACTTCATCCACTAAGTAAAAACCCTGACCCGAATTTTGAGGAGCAAATGCTAAAAATTAATCAATTTGACGCAGGAATACATGAGAAGCACAAGAATACCCAACAAAACCAAAAAAAATTTAACATTTCAGGAAACTTCATATTTTTTCAAGAATTCAAATCAAGAACAAGCCCTCATAAGAGTACTGAAAATAAGTGTAGCAACATAAGTGTAGTACATTTAAAAATCTGGCAGCAACTTTGATTTCCATAATTCAAAGAAAATATCCCATAAAATAAAATTTAAAATATTTGTGAATATACAAATATATATACATGCATATGTACAAACGCACAAGTCTATAAAAAAAAATGCTATTTACCGTTCTACAGTGAGTTTTAAAGAGGAATCTAGTAAAATTTTAAAAATAAAATTAAAAGAGAAAGGAGAATAAAATCTACCCACACTTAATTAGTTCTATTGTTTCCAATCAAAATCAATTTTTATAAATTATTAAAGTACTAGTTTAATAACCAAAACCTTTAATTTATGCAATAAAAGTCTACAATTATCCATAACTTTAAACAAAACGAGAAATGAAATGGCTTTCAAAAATACACGACATCCACCCAATTTACCAAACAACAATTTCAATTTACCGCCTCCATTAAATCATACAAGTTACTAATATTAGATTTGATGAAATGTTTCTTACAATACTCACCTGTCACTTTCGCTTCATTCAGGAAAAAACTTTTGGATGACAATATAAACAAACCTTATCTGCGTGTTTCGCTCTCTCCACACACGCAAACGAAAATATCTTCGTGGTCGCCAAATTTGTGTTGTGACCTAATAAAATACTGGCAAACGAATACCCGAATAGCCTAGATTTTTAAGAGTGACGTCAGATAATGTGAAATGAGGCACCCATATTGATACAGTTATCGCTCCCAAGGGAGTATTTGATTGATTTGATTCAGTCATTCGGTTCTCAAACAGTTACAGTTAGTTAATGTATATAGCTATGTATGTATGTATAAAGTTAGTACAATGAAATATATCATACGTATAAATGGAGAATGAAAGATTATTCTTTATTGTAAAATGTAAAATAGTTTTCAATAAATTTGGAAAATATCTAGAAAACGTAGTGTGCCTTCAATTTCTGAAAGGGTCAGTACTATATTATATCTGGAGTGACACCTGAAGTTGAGTCAACGATAGAGGAAACAAAACATGATACAATCATGTTCCACACACCCAGTCGCTTCAAAACATTTAAAAAAAAAATTTTCTTTGGAAAAAAGCATTTTTTTGGTACTTCAAGACTTTATGCAAATTATTTACATATGTATCTCTATAAATACGAGGGGGCCTACCAGGGGGCGTTCATGTTGCAGATTGCGCCAATGAAATTTTCTGGCATGGGGTGTTTTCAGGGGTTTGAATGATTTTTTTTGAGGGGGAAGGAGGCCGTAGTTTTTAAGGGGTGCGCCATCTCACCATCATTCGTAGACCCCTGATATACATATTATGTGTTTGTATATACACAAGGTCGTATCCAAGGCGCCCCCCCCCCCCCGAAATTTTCCGCAATATGTAGCATATATTCCTCGCTAAAACTTTCCTCAACATAAGCGTTTCAAAGTCAGCCCCCCCCCCCCCCTAAAAAAAATTCTGGCTACGGCCTTGTATATACATACAGTGTTGTAGAGCTAATCGTGTAAAGACTCTGGGGTGGGATCAGTTGTGACTTTGCAACCTAGGAATGATAGCTCAGTTACACCTAACATTAACTTTCCAACATTTAGAATAAGGCCATACTGTGAAAAATTTCCGAAAACAATATGCAAGTGTTCCTCGTGTTTAGTTTCAGACTCACTGTAAATGAATAAATCGTTGAGATAGCAATATACAAAAATCTGGTGAATTCATATTTGTCAAGGAGACAAACTACGGCAGTATTACGTTGGAGGGGTTCGTAGATTAGGATCTGAAAATATGCATGTGCAGTGTCTAGTTTGGAAAAGATTTTGCTACCAGATATTCGATAGTTACATCTTGAATGTGGGGTACAGGGCACAGTTGTTGTTTTGGGATTTTGTTTAGCATTCTATAATCACAACTCATGCAGAAAGTACCGCTTTTATTTTTCACAAAATGAATTGGTGAGCTATAGGGGGAATTGGTTTAATGCCTAGTTCAAGTAAATTCTTTTACCTTTTTTACAAAGCATATTGTTCAGGGTTAAGTCTACGAGATTTACTATGAAAAGGAGCCTAGTCGGATGCCTTGATACAGTGTTTAGAGGGGTCAAATTTGGGATTGAGTGTGTTTGTGAAAGTCATTAGCATTACTTATAAAATAAATGGAAAAAATTTGAGAGACACGTTAGTTGCCCGACATGCTTATAATGGATCCGGGATGCAAAGATGCTTAAAATCTACTATTAATTTGAAGTTATTTTAATAGACAGAGCCAATAATAGTATATTTAGTATTTGCAAGAATATAAGTCCAGGTAAATTTGCACCTGCATAAATCTATTAACATTAGACTGGTTCCGGCGTTTGGAATTGGTTCTGCCATTTGCTGCAAATAAATTAAAATCAGTAATTTTATCCTTGTTGAGATGGGGAAAGATGCTGATTTGGCTACCGCTGTCTATTAGAAAATAAGTTCCTAGTGTCTCTAACGAAAAGACAACTTTTAATTTTGCTCAAGTGAGCAGTGAATCTGGATTTATCTTGGAATTTTGCATGGCAATAACAATATGCTGAGTTATTTTGTGTGCAACAAGGGGTAGTGAACGCTTAATGATTTGGTTTCCATAACATATATTGTATCAGGATTTCTAGGTAACCTATCGAGGGTCAACTTCACAATTTTGTTGGTAAAAATCTGCAATAAGTGAATCGTATCTCGAGACAGCATGTGTTTTGTAAGGAGAGGCGGAAAATGACAAAATTTGATCGGCTTGCTTTGCCAAAGAGTCAAGAGGTTCGTTAGAAATGGCTGGTATGTTTGAACATGTGGAGGAAAAGTTGGTTTAAACATTGTTTTGAAAAAATCATCTGCGATTGCGCCATCCGCTAGGTCTTGCATTTTGCGTAATAGCGTGAAAAGTGTCAATTTCTTAATTTTAATTGCGACAATAATGCCCTCAGTTTTTTTTTTTTTTTTTTTTGGACTGAGAAAATTCTGTGATAAATTTTAATTCCTTGGGGCGCTAATGAGCTGATAACCAGCAGAAATTTCGTCATATCATCCTCAATTTCGTTTACGAAGAATATGGCATCGATATTTAAAATGGTTCCGGCTTTTTGATCCAAAATTTGGGCCTCTCATGCCCGCCATGTTACAAAGGTTAAGAGTTTGTTTAGTGAAATGTAAAAATAATGGCTCTGATGGTACACACTTAAGCAATGAACAGGGATAGGAGTACTGCACAAACCTTTTCTTAGCAGTCAAAGAGGCAGGATGAAGCAAAACTGTAGGCCAATGCAGAAAGAATGCTGGAGTTCAGATTTCCATCGGACTTCCGCGTTCTTTTTACTTCGAGGTTACTATTGTGGCTTTGGCGCGTGAATCAAAGTTGACTACTAACTCCGAATGCCTAATTTATTGACATAGTAAATTAAACGTACAGATCAAAAATACGAATAAAGGTTGATATACAAGTCTAAAACAGTTCATGAGTTCATGACAACACATTGAAAGCGTCAGCCATCGGATGTACAGTGCGGAAAACATTACCTTCCAGCTTCTTTCTTCTGAAACAGCGAATGGTAAAAAGGTGGCTCGCTGGCATCTAGGGAGGAGAATTGATGACAAAAGTTTGTTCACTGCAGTCTAGTTAGAAGCTTTACTCTGCAAAAAATGCTATCTAGGCAGAGTAAATATCAAGTTGGTGTTATATGGCTCCTCCAGGGACATCAAAGCATTGCTACTGTCTGTCTTCCACAAGGAAAGCTCATGCCAAAATGTCTGCGGCTGTCATTATGGCAATGAGGCGTGTCTCATTTTTCCAAGGGAAGATCTGAAGACTGGAACATAAAGAGTGCCGCATTAACTCTCTAAGTCCGAGGCCGGCCGAAAACGGCTTTGTTAGTTAAGACCGAGCTGGGCCGGTATGGGCCGGCAGACGGGAAGATAGGGGAGAAAGGTAGAGAAGAGAACTCCTGTTGCGAGGAAGGGGGACCCCTGTGTATCAGAGGTCTTTCGTCTTGCCGATAGTCATTAGAAAGTGACTGATGTGCAAACATGGATTGATGGCTTTTAACTACTTGAGGATTAGCTCTTTCCGCAAGAAGCAGGAAATGAAATACATCTCTCTCTCATTCCAACTTTGAAATACGAACAACTTTCATTTTTTTATCCTGTAAAAAAAATGAATGAAAATGGTTTTGTAAAAGATGTCCAGTTTTGGTTTTTTAAATTTATGTGTGATATATCCGTTTAATTGTTAATTCTGACCATCTCAAAGAACTTTTATGAATTTCTAAGGGCGAAGACATCTAGTGCAGTGCTATAATAAATGACTACTTTTTTAAAACCTGCATCCGAACATAATAATTTGTTTTCTAAAGTATCACTTTTATTTTTCGGCCATCATATCGGTGAACTAAATGTCTCTTCGGACGAATTCGCTATTTGAATATATCTGTTCATAGTAATAACAAACCTCATCGAACTTTGTGAAAGTAAATTTTATTTCACAGCAATTTTGTTATTTTTTGGGTTTGCCGTCAAAGTTCATTTATTATGTGAAGGGAAAATGCACAAAGTATTTTAAAATTCTATGTGGTTGTAATCGTGAAATACATCTAAAGTAACCAATTTTCAACAAAATGTTTCAACTTAAAAAGTATTTTTATTGATATGTAGTACTTTTTGCGTCCCACCTACCTTATACCGCAAGTTTTGTTTCTCCAATCTAAAGATTCATTGCCAAAAGTTTATGAAATTATATTACTATCATTATTGTATTATTGTTATTCAATTAATATTTTAATAATTTTTATTTAATTATTATTGTTTGAAGAAGCACCTTCACATTGCTTTTTTACATAAAATCTGTTAAACTGTTAACTTTTCGTTTTTCTATTCGGCCACATGACAAACTGGAATTTTTATTTTTTTCTTCTTACAAAAGTTACATATCAATTTGATTTGCCAAAATTTTCGATTTCTGAAAAAGGTGGATTTGCACATTTTAAGATAGGCTGAGTACTTTTGGACAAATGTGGAAAATATAAGTACATGTAAAAATTTTTGATAGCCACTAGCGTAGATAGGGGGGAAGCTCCCCTCCAAATGGTGACGTATCTATGAGAGGGCTTTGAGGGAGGGGTGTAAAACAATTAGCATTAATATTTCCCCGACGACCCCCCCCCCCCCACACTAAATGAGGTTCTAGCTACGCCACTACCCATCACTTATTAAAACTACCAATTAAGAACTATATATTGCTCAAAAGGGTTAACTCTTGAAAATTATTTATAATTTTTTTCTAAAAAAGCATTTATATGAAAGATATAGAAGTAAATTATGTGATGGCCACAGCAAAACTATGCTACCACATTATGAGGAGTAGGAAAGATTTCAGTCATTTATTAAATCCTCTCAGTAAGTTAAGAAAATGAAAATATGCTCCTAATTAGTTACTGATGCTGACTTTTAAATGCTGTTACTATGGAAATGGGTACCTTCAAAAAGTTGTGGCTTAGATTTATGAACATTTCTGAATTTTTTTTTTTTTTTTTTTGATACTCCAGATGCAGTCTATGCAAGAAATTTGAAATATCTACGATTTTTATGTAATTCGTTTTTCTGAAAACTATTTTGATAAAATTAATTTGGGGTAGAGCTAATGTCTCAAAAATTGATTTATAAACGAATATTTTTTCACCCATATTTTTCAATAAATATTTCCAGCTTATTCAAATATTAAGCTTAATTTTTCCTCTGAAATTTTTCTGTTTCATAATTACAATATGTGATTTCTCTCAATCTATTAAAGGATTATATTTCTAGGCTATACACAAATTCATGGAAAATGTTTTTTTAAAAAATAAAGAAAACCAAAATATTACACTATTTATGTGTCTCTTTCACTTGCTGAAGAAGACATCAATACTAATATTTTGAGGGACATCGCATGTAAAGAGCTCTTTGAGGAGGTCTCACGACACATGGTGCCGTGAGACCACCTCAAAGACATCTTTCTTCTGACCGAAACTCTTTCAACGAGTGACAGTGATTTGCATTTGGCAGTTGCCCTAATGGCAGTGTAATTACTTGGATTGATAGCTATTATCAACTTGAAAACGTGCTATTTCCGGAAGAAAATGAGCATAATGTGTTATTCATTTTAGTTTTTTCATTCATGCAATTTGTATGAGAGGTTTGAAATATTTGTCTGGGGTTCAGCCAAGGTGGTATCCAGAAATTTTTGTCCAGGGGTGGGTGGGGGGGGGGGGGCTGTCTTCAACGCATTACGTTATGAAAGGTTTGGGAAATGAATTTATGCTACATTAAGAAAAATTTTCAGGGGGGGGGGGGCACGTAAGTAAGCTCCCTTATGAATACAAACTTGGGTTCAACGTTTTCTTCATAAATATTAGCTTTTGATATGTGTAAACGTCACAGGCAGCTGACGCAACAAGAAAGGTATGAAATATTATTGCATCAGGAACGGAAAGTGAGCTTTCCAGGGAAGAATATGGTTGACCAAAAGAGCTGCATGCAAATACTTCTTATTTTGTTTAACCAGATTCCAGGAGCTCCCACCGGGGAGGGGGGGGGGGGTTAATGTTTTAAGCTGCGCCTCTGAAATTTTTAGGTGGGAATTTTCAAGGAGTTTAGAGGCGGCTTAGCCGTTTAGGGGGCATTATTTTGGGGGTTTAGTTTTAGGTGGTTTGCCGTCGCTCCGAGGGGGGGGGGGGTAGGCTCACTCCGACGGGAGCGGTGTAGGTTTCAACCATGAAGAGTTTTCTGTAATAATTAACAACAATTTATCTATATATATAATTCTATATGATTACCTATTCATATAATATTCCCAATCAGACTAAATAGGAAACTGATCGGATAGAAAAAAATATGGCAATAGCCAAAAATTTATCATAAATTTCCTTTATTAAATACTGTTTGATTACTTTTAAGCATGCACGTAGTTTGGCACATTATGATTAATTATTTTTATTATTAATTTTTTTTTTCTTTTTGCCTCGCATCCTCCAGAAAAAAAAATAGTTTGGGAACTAATTTAAACAAAACGAGGCGCCCACTTTAAGTAAACAGATAAGAGAACACAGTTTCGAAGCGTTACAATGAAAGTAGGATGACAGATCACCCCGCCTACTGCAATTAGGAAACAGATGGACTCCATGGGGAGCTGCTGGGTGCTCAAGAATGGACGAGTCCACTTGAGGAATCGCCTAGTAGAAAAGCTTAGGATTTATCTGTAGTAAAAATTTCCACCCTTCCCGTACATAAAGAGTTAATGCAGTTATTAAGTTTGCAATATTTTTTCCCCTAAGTAAGATATATTATTTTGCTTCTGTCATATTTAGTTTTGTTTTTACTAACATTTTTAAAGATGAATAACAAAATACTGCTTAATAAAAACACCTACAAACACCTGCAGTGAACGAACAAGGTCCATTTTGATGGCAGCCATCAAACATCAGACATTACTGCTGCTTGAGCTATTCTCCTGGCAGATAATACTTGATTCGCTCAGCACTCCCAAACATTTTGAGTTCGAACTTTCTATGGTTCTTACTGCTTCAGTTTTCACATTAGTAATCTGAAACTCGGATAAAATTTGTTTCCTACATGCTAGAAGCAGTGTGCAAAGTTTCGTGAAGATTAGCGATAGACGGGTGGGGATCCCTGATCTGCTTTACACAGAATGACCCCCAGATGAGAAAGAATAACAATGTTTTATATGATTCTTATGCAACAGACCGGAAACTAATTTTTAATACTTTTACGCAACAACCCCTTTCCTGATTGACCTGTTGGCAACTCCCAATACTTTATAAATAAAATTCCTTTGAGAAACTTTCATGCAGGTATGGAAACATGCTCAGAATGAGTGCTCTACAATTTCACATTGATTTTGCACCGAGTGAGAGCATACAAGGTGTGGCTATTAAATAACGAGACTGATGCTGTAAAACATTTTCTTTTAATTTCATATATTTTTACTTGTTATCACCTTCAATATACACCCCTCCTCTATCCCTACATCGCTCCATGCGAACCTTCCATTGTTCGAAACAGTGCTGGAAGTCTTTTTGTGTCAGGTCCTTCAGGACACGTGCCGCTTTCTCCTTCACAGCTTCAACGGACTCGAATCTTGTTCTTTTTAATGCAGCTTTCACTTTAGGAAACAGGTAATAGCCGCAATGCCCAAGATCTGGCAAATAAGGCGAGTGGTCCAACACTGGGATGCTGAACTTGGCTAGAAAACTCTTGACTAACGATCCAGAATGAGGTGGCGCATTGTCTTGGTGGAGAACCCATGACTTGTCCTTCCACAATTAGGGTCGTTTTTTTCCTTATTTTCTCACGGAGGTCAGCAAGAACTTGAAGATAGTTATCCTAATTAATCGTTTGACCTCCAGGAACCCATAGAAGGTACACAATCCCATGAATATCGAAAAAGCAATCATCATTGCATTGAATTTTGATTTGCTCATTCGAGCTTTTTCGGCTCTCGGTGAAGATGGGCTCTTCCAGTGCATGAATTGGCTCTTCGTTTCAGGATCATAAGTAAAAAACCACGATTTGCCACACGTTATTATCTTTTCCAATACGTTTGAGTCATTTTCAATGGCTTTCAAAGTGTCAGTTCGAACGTTTTTGCGAGCTTCATGCTGTTCAAATAAGAGAACTTTAGGCACCATTTTGGCACACACCTTGTGCATGTTAAAATTGTTGTGTAAAATCTGTCGTACGGATTCTTTATCAATTCGTACAGTTTCAGAAATTGCACGGATACTTAGCCGACGGTCAGCTCGAATGCGATTACCGATTTTTTTCGATGTTTTTATCAGTTTTTGACATGGTAGGGCGTGAATCATCTTCAACGTCTTCCCTGCCATCTTGGAAACGCTTGAACCACTATAAAAACCGTGTACGCGACGAACATTCATCCCTATACACTTCTTTTTATAAATTAACAGTCTCAGTTGCAGTTTTTCCAAGTTTCATGTGAAATTTCACAACAATTCGTTGCTTTACTGCTACACTTAACATTTTTCCGGCGAAGCAGAAAAACAACTCCTAATACAAACAAAGGCTACAGCTATACTAAGTCGTTTACAGAAGCGAGGTGTATTGCATTCGAAAGAGAAGGCTTCAGGATAACACCTGTCGGTACCTGACGTTTGGCGCATGCGCACTTTTTCTGTAGCAGCCTCAGTCTCGTTATTTAATAGCCACACCTCGTATTTCTCATGCGCTTTATTTTGAAAACCAGAATTAAGAAATTTCCCATAATATAAGTGTGGATACTTTTAGTCACAAATTATTATTTTTGGGAAGGTAAAATCATAAAAAGTTGAGAAGTCAAGTTTTGTCAGTTTTGCCATCACTACTGCCTTATCAGCAAGTGGCAAATGGTTCTTGTTCACCCTGTAAATCATAAGATTAAGGGGGTGAATAGGAAGTTTTTTTTTTTTTTTCTGACAGAAAGAATAAACAAAAGAAAGTATTCACAACATCCTCTGAAGTTTCCAACTCCAATTAGTCTATTCAAGACAATGACCAAAAAATAGTAATAAAATAGTTCCCATTGTTAAACTCTTCTGAAGAGGACCCATTTAGGAATCTCAGAAAGTCCCAACCTCCTAGCACATTTGCTCCAGGTGACTTCCTTGTCATTAACGTGTTTGAAAAAAAGTCATACAGACTATCCGACATAAAAGTTCAAACACATGACTACATCCAAACGCTGGTTTGTTCAAGGACATAACTTTTGAGAATGATATGAGTGAATTGAATGTGTATTAATTTTTTTAACCTCAAATTAAATGTAATTTAAAAATTAAAGATTAAAATTTTTTTAAAACCTTTTCTGAGAGCTATGCAGTTTTTAATTTTTTAAAATTTCTAATTGCAGTTTCTAATTTAAAGCATGTCAAACTCGCTAAAGGAAGAAATCATCTCCACTCGTTCAAAAATAATTGCATTTTTTCTTCTTTTGAATTAAATTTTAATACAGCACTCACAACCGTACTTTGAGGTCTATAACACACCTCTTTCTTCGAGAAACTTCCTCATAAATTCAGAATTGTCTTATACTCCAAACTAATATTAAAATGTCCAGTGTTTAATTTATATTTCTTGCAGTCTTAAAAATAGAAAACAACGATGATGACAAAAATGGGAGAAAAAAACGTTCAGAGGGATGATTTTCTGGGATTTTGAATCTCTGGGTTTTGTGCACTTCTTTTTATTCTTAAAGTCTGGCTTTACCAATCTAAGGATAAATCTTTTAAAATAGTTTTCAGAAAAATTGCTTAAAAACTAGGGTGCACCTACAGTTGTTAAAAAATGGTATGCATCATTGGGAATGGTTCCAAAATCTTAATTAGGCTTTAAGTTTTAGATTTAAATTTTTAATACAGTAATAAATTCAGTCAAGGGATATTCAGGATCCGTACGCAGATTGAAGAAAAAAATAGGAACTAAAGTAGGAATTTTTCTTTAAAAAAGTAGGAATTCAAAATACAAACGAAAACACCTACAAATGTACTTACCAAGCTAGTTTACAGAATAAACACACACAAAAGAAACAATTGGAGCATAACCCACGAAAAATATCAATTTTTTTGAAATATTAAAGCTATGGGAAAGCAGTAAAACTCTAAAGTGTATATAATTCTTCCAATTTCTACACCCTTCTTGACAAGTAGAAGGTATTAACACAGTAAAAAAAGCTCATCTAAATTACATTCATGTTACCATACAGTTAAAAAAAAAAAAAAGAAAATTTGATTGCCCTCAATACACAGCTTGGATTCGCCCATTCATTACGCGATTTCTTCTTCAAAATAAATAAATCATAAAAAAAAATAATTACATGAAAACTTTTTGCAGCTAAAGAGATTTTGCGAGAAATGCGTATAATATATATATATATATATATATGCAGTGGCGTGCAAAAGTTTCGGGCCATCCTATTTTCCATACATATTGCACATAAATACGATGGTGAAAGAAATATAAACGATCGATTATAGCAGATATTCACTTATATTTGAAAAGAATGAGTAATATAGATTGATATTACTTTCAAATAATTATTCATTCAACATTTCTTTATTATGCCCTTAGCAGTAATGACCGCATGACTGCAGCACACCGACGAGGCATCGAGTCGATTAAACGCGAGATTCGCTCTTTTGGCAATTTCTCCCACTGTTGTCGCAAATGATTCCACAATTCCGGCTTGTTGGAGTGATTTTTCGTTCCAACACTAGGAGGCGGTCTTTCGGCTCTGAAGAAAATTTTTCACAAGACGCGAAGTTTGTTTTGAATGGTTATCTTGTTAAAAAATCCAACAACGAGGCAAATTTTTCGTTGCAAATGGAAGCATATGGTCTAGCAGAATGTTCTTCTACATTGCAGCGTCCATATTGCCGTGAATTTCCACCAGCGGACCAACGCCATCAGCGAAAAATTCTCCCCAAGCTTTGATGTTCCCACCACCGTGTTAACAGTAGGAGTTACTTTATATCTGGATACCTTACTTTATATCTGGCACTTGTTGGAGGTCTTACGTATTTCCTACCATCACTTCCAAACAATTGAAATTTCAATTCATCATAAAATAGCACTTTCCGCCAATCCAGTGCTCATATTTTTTCGCAAAGTCCAGCCTAGCCTTCTTATTCTTTTTGCTAATTAATGGTTTTTTGACGCCAATCCGTCCAATCATCCCTACAGCCTTCAGACGTCGAGACACTATACTTTGGCTAACATCGGGTAGATTTTCACTTCGTAATTCTCGTGAAATATCGGCTGCGCTTTTTCGAGGATCGACAACACACTTTCTTCTTATAATTTTGTAGACACGACTCAAAGTTTTTCGCGGACTACTGCTCCGTTTTTTAGCCGGTTAGTTTGTTGTTTTATAAATACTTAGAAATAATACGATTAACAGTACTTTTACTGACAGATAAAGCCCTTGCAAGGGAACGTGAACTTTTTCCTTCTGAAGAAAGTTTCTCCACGATTTCACGAACCTGAATATTCGTGTGTTTCGGCATCGTCGCCACAAGAAAACTAATTTTCCTTTGTGTAGCATGTTTTGAAACCATCGTGCATCGATCCTAAAATGTAAACAAACTGGGAGTACAGAGCCGCGGCGAGAAGTGGCCCAATATTTTTGCACACCGACGAAAGTCATTTTACGTAGTACACGTAGAATATGCTATGAACCAATGTAATATTTGATGTTTCTTTGTATATTCTAACTTTCTCATATACTTCGGACAATGAACGAGTGGAGGAATAAAAAATTTTATCAACTCAATGGAAAAATCAGGGTGGCCCGAAACTTTTGCACCCTACTGTATATATATATGATTCCTCCTCTTCCATCTTGGACTTTGCTTTCTTCCTTGAATTGTTGAATGTCATGTAAATAATGAATCCTTTGATTTTGAAGCAAAGAGATCTAGCCCTTTTTATGTTTTTGATAACTCATTCATTTCAGATTGAATAGTTTCATTCGAACTTTAAAATTTAAAAACGTTTCTAAAAATACACGTTTATCGCAAGCTAAGCATTTTCAGGTAGTACACCTATTTTAATATAGAATCAATTGCATTAATTTTCAGTTCCTTAACGAGAATATTAGATTGCAATCATTGAGGCATACATAGAAACTTATTCAATATTTAATTTTATAGGATTTGACAGACCATCTTAAACAATCTCGGAGTTGCGTTTACATTTTTTAACTAAAGTTTTAATGAAAATAACTATAATATTTGTTTATTTAACATATCAAAAAACAAATATCTGAAGGGGAAAAAAACCCCGATCTTTGCAAAGGATGTAGAAAGATTGCGCGAAGAAAGGTAAGTGTGTTCATTCGCGTGCACATAGAAATTAGGCTTAAGTAATGTTAAATCATTGCAGAAATTAAGTGGCAATCTTTCAGCATCTATTATTGGTTTCCCAAATTATTTATTTTTTAAACAGTTAACTACTACAATACAAATCAGACTAACAAAAATACAATATTTTTTTTCAAAAGGCACCCCCCATCGTAAAAATCGTTGCATTTCTGGGACTTCCGGGATCTTTTTTCAATTTCGTGCCTTTTTCGGAAGTAGCAGAAACTTGTGTGCGGAAATTTGTTTTAACAAAAGCATGATTCGACGCCATATAAAGAAATAAAATGTCGTTTATGAGCGATAAAGCGCATATTATGTTTTGGTGCAAAATAGCCAGGACTTGAAACCCTGGTTAATTCGTACATTGTGCGTGTACTTCTCGGAAGTTCTAGATTCGTTAATTTAGCCAAATAATGTAATAAGTTTGCGCGAATTTACAACTGCCTTTTAAAAATATTAAGTTATTTTATCCTTAAAACAAGATATTTTTAAGAAAAAAAAAAAAGGAATTTCAGAAAAATTCAAACTAACGAGAAAAGAGAAATTTTCCGTGAAAAATCGGGAGAAGCGAATATTGAGTAAAAATATAAAAAGCAGGAATCCGCCGAACGGCGGAAAATTGGCATCCCTGCATTTTTAACAAGCGTTGTTTTTAAAATAGCGGGATGATTATAAATAAGCATTTTAAAAATAAGAAAAACAAAATGTAATAAACGAATTTAAGATCGAAAGTGCTAATTTTCGTACTATCATTCGTATTTTCGATCGCGATTTCTCTAAAAGTTTGTTTTTGTGTTAGCAAATTTTGTTAGCTTTTGTTCTTAATTTATCATTTCACTAAGAATCAATTTTGAGGGGGCACTTATTCGATCTAGGTCACTTGTTCAATGTCTAACAGTATATACTTAATTATTCAATAAATTAAATTTTGGACTTATTAATATTATTTATATAAATTCGGTGTTTCATTCATTTTCTTCTAAAGGACAGGAAAGGTGGCACCTGTATTCGGAAGAAAAAAACCATAATCACGTGCCACATGGCGCCGGATCAGCTTCAGATTGGGAGGAAGGACAGTCTAGACAATTGTCCTTTTTAGAAAATGCAAAAATAATAAAAATAACGCGCGAAAAACTAGGAAAATATTTCTAAAAATAAGGAAAATTTTGAAAAAGTAGGACAAAATAAAAATTATTAGGAAAGTAGTAAGAAATATGAAAGAGTAGGGAAAAGTAGGAAGCCTACGAACCCTGGATATTAAATAAATTTCGTAGAATACGTAGTTATTCCCTACCAAATCAACTAATGTTTTATACTATAACAGCAAAAAAATGATAACTTTTAGCTTATTAGTAGTATCCATCAACAGAAAAAAATAGATTTTAGGAAAATTTTAAATTTAGTTTTCCTGGACTAAGTTCTTTCTTCGTCTTTGTTACTACTATGTAAAGCTATGAATTCAATGGAATCTAGAGTACTATTAACATCATTCCAACATTAACCTATAAGAGATCACAACTAGGGTTTTAACACGGAAGACAGGTTTATAGCACAGTTAAAACATTTTTGATTGCACAAAAAAAAAATTCTGGTCAATATTCTTTACTTTTCACTCAATTTGGATCAAAATACAAAGCTTTTTGGAACAGGCAAAATATTACTCATTAAATTAGCAATAAAATTTGAAAAGGTTTTAGAATATTTATTATTTTTTTTAACCTGTACAATTTATATTTTCTTTACATTGTTCAATACATTACTTTTAGCACAAAGCCTAAAAAAAGAAGGCCAAACAATATAGCATCTCTTCATACAATTTGATGCCATAACACAGTATAACAACTTTGGGCTGATATTTCTTACAGTAATGTAACTGTTTAAATAATCTTCAAATTCTGTGCATAATGAACTTTATAAACATCATAATAGTGGAATTATTATGTAAATCAAATGCTGAGCAAATGTATGCAGGAATAGTTCAAAAAATCAACTTGTAAACTTTAAACTACATCATAAAGAAACAAATATGGCAAAAAAAGTTGCATGAAATGTACAAGAAAAATCATGCAACAATAAATAAGCAATTTAAATAACTGAACACTTGACTATAGATGGGTATCCAGTATCATGATTATGAGGTACGAAAGACAATGCATGCTACAGCTCATCATTTTAAGAAAATACAACAGATGACTGATGAGCACCAAAAACCAACAAACAAATAGTTACGCTCTCTCTCTCTATTATTGCTTCAAGAGATTTATCCATGCAAATTAAATGCAAAAACTATTTAGCAATAAGGATAATATTGTTTTCTTCATGTTAGGAATTGCTGCATTGACAAAAATGACTACAAAAGAAAACACTTTCAGTGCAAAACCTTAAGATGGCTTTCTCAGTTAAGCATAACCATTTGTTCATATAAAATATGTTTAAAAGGAAATGTGTCAAGATGTTTTGAACATCTCAATTTCAAAATGCAAATTGCTTAAATTTCTCTAAACAGTCATATCTGAACACTCTGGACAAGTATCTCAAGTCTACGTTTAAAAAAATATGACTGATGACATTTACACAAAATATACCAACAGTTTTAACCAGCGACGCCTCAGTTGTGTTGGATGAATACATTTACTGTTATATGACAGGACACAAATTCTTGGAGATTTCGTTTTAAAAAATTAGCATGAATCTACTTAAAAAGTGAGATCTTATATTATGTATGATATTATCAATACAAAAAAAAAAAAAAAAAACACTATAATATTCCCCCCCATGAAATAAATCCCAAATATTCAATAACACACATTTAAATATGGAAGTAAAATTATAGTAAAGAAATACAATTAAAATTTTAGAAAACGTTCATTACAATACATGTTGATGTAAATTATGAAAGACATGACCTCACTTTTTGCATTGTAACAATAAAATATGTACAAATGTTAAAGAAATTAAAATGTTTTAAAAAGCACATCAAGCCTTTAATGGTAAAATTTGCATATCATATTATTAAAATCTACAAGTTTGTGCTAACATGACAAATCAAAAATAAAATTATACACACACCAAATTTAAATAATTAAGGCATTTCGGTAAATGTTCATGATAAAGTTGAAAAAAAAAAGTTTGAATTATTTAGTAGCCTTAATTTAAAATTTTCTAATTACTGAATTTACCCTTCAGGAAAAAAGAAAAATGACTGAGAGGAGAAAAAAAAATTATATTATAAAAAGCCCCAAATTTTATGACGTTGACATAATGTAAATACATCTTAGAATATTTTGAAATTCAAGTAAGAAAAACAAAACTAATCAGCTAAGATGTACATAAATAGAAGGCACTTCCCTCACCTTACAATATCTTACAGAATTTACTTTTCTAGTTTATTTCAGGACCATTTTTATTTTGAATGACTTAGATTAAAACTTGGGGAAACAAGGCTAGTTTTCCATACCCCATTATATTACTGTAAAAATAAAAATATCAATCAACTTGGTCAGCAAAATTGTTGATAAAACAATAAGAAAGGTATTCTTTTCATTTACAATGAGCAGAATTCAAAAACAGGACTTAGGTAAAAAAAAATTTGGTACATAAAACATTCATTCTTCCAAACTTTCAGATGGAACTATTAATTTCATGTACGCACAATAACCTTTCATTCATACATACAAACCTATATATATATACAAATGCATATATGTTATATGAATCAATACACATGCATTCACATACACATTAGCACTTTGCATAGGTAAGAAAAATTCCCCTCACACAAAGGGAAAAGTCATTACAGACTATTATTGAAACATGGACCCCAAAAAGTTTTTAAATAGATCTGTAGCTGCTTAGAGGTATAGCAGCTATGTCAGTAGATCCTTCTCTCCATATTAAGTTATATTTCTAACAAACTGGAAAATTTCCCAATGTCTCATCACAGCTAGAAAATTGTGACCATAATAGGCAATGTCAAGAGATGGTGCTTAAAATTTCTCACCATCTGACTTTTGTAAAGCAGCACATAATCACAGAATATTTTGCCACTTTGTGCTGGAATGGAAAAGTGGTCTTCCCACTAATGCACATGAGAACACAAAATCCTTTCATGTGGATTTTGGATGGATGAACTTTGCTTAAACAATCAACCTTAAAATACTGACCCCACCCGTAACACAAAACAAATGGAAGACTTCGTATAGCTATGCAAGTTAAGATGCTACCGTCCAACTGCTTGTCCATCTTTTTTGTTCGATATGCTAGCATTCACGGGTTCCTTTTTTGGTGCAGGTTTTTTATTTCTTGACGAGCCTTGCGAATTTGCATTCACTGTGGAACTAGTTTCTCCATTCGCTTGCGAAATATTTACTGCAGGATGACTATGTGAACTTGTTGAATTTTTTTTAGGTTTTGTCCAATATCCATTTGGTGGTCCTGATTTTACATCTTTTGCTGATTTCCCGCTTTCTCCTGTGCTTTGCACAGTACTATCACCTGAAGCATTGCCCTGAAGATTCAAATTGCTTAACTTCTTCTCAATGCTTTTTTGCTTTGTAGCTTTGATATCACTAGACTTTGATGCTGCTCTTTTCTCTTTCACAGAAATATCAGAATTAGGACTAGTTTCTTTGTCAACATCTTGTTTATTTGGAACAGCATCTGGCATTGCATCAGAATCCTAGAATAGAAAGAATACATAATGCATAAAATCAATAGTAATAAAAGCTATAAAATTTGAAAATGCCAGATTTGTTGAAGAAAACTTACAGTATCACTAGCCATACTAGATCCTGAACTGCTTGAACACCCAGAAGTTGCACAAGATGAATGAATTGAGTGACTATCAGAGGAACATGAGCTGCAACAAACTTCACCTTCTTGTGCAGTGGTCCCATTTTGTACACTAAAAAAATCACGAGCAGTTAAAAACATTTACATATATCACTGACAGTATATCTCGGTCAATATTTAATTTTTCAAAAATCTGTTAAACATAAGACTCCATAAGTAAACATTCTAACTAATCAATATAACTTACATCAATGCCATACATATTAATGCATTTGAATAACTACAAGTGTTGATGCAGCATTTATAACATGGTTTATTTTTTTTAATTTTAAAAACATTTTTTTTTTGAAAAAACAAATATTTTTGTAAAAATTCAAAATTTATTCATAGTGATAAAAACTTATTATTTTTTCAGGGTTCACACTGGGGAAAAATACAAGGTGGGATTTCCCACCTTGGCCAAAATTTTAAGTGGGATTTTCAAAATTTAAGTGGGAAATTTTTGTTTTTAAAAATATTACTAAACTGTCCAAACATGATCTAATACAATCTATGTAATTAAAGATGAGTATCTAATCTAGCAAGGAGCTCAGCAAGGAAAGAATAAACATTAACAAGGTTCACACAAAACGGATCGTTCACAAAATTAAGCTTTTCAGTGACCAAGGAAGATTTCCCTTTCCCACTCTTTTTTTTTTTTTACTTTGTCCTTAATGAATAGAATGAAATGAAGATAAGTTTGCATTTCCATAGGCTTTGAATTGTTCAATAATCTTAAAGAATGAAGAAGTCGTCAATCTTTACCCCATGTTATTATATATGATAAATAGGGTTCCTAAGTTCTTCTTTCATTAATAGGGATAAGATGGCAGTTGAAAACTAACATACTCAGGGTTCCCGCTAGGCCGCGCGATTCCCGCAATATTTTTTGAAATCCCACTCGAAAAAATTTTTTTTTAGGCTTAAACTTTAAAAATTCCACTTAAAATTTTGGTCAAGGAGGAAAATCCCACCTTGTATTTTTCCCCAGTGTGAACCCTGATACTCCATTTAGTTCGTTTCGAATTGTCAGTTTAGAATAGTAGTTTTGTTTCGTGATGTTTTGAACGTGTGCCCGCTAGTTGTGGGAACAGCAGAAAACAAACTTTTTTCGAGTGGGATTTCAAAAAATGTTGCGGGAATCGCGCGGCCTAGCGCGAACCCCGTTTTTTGCAGCTATTTAATAAATAATGTTATAAAAAATACGATTTGATAGCTTGAAATTTAGTAAATGATCTGTTTTGACCAATTGGAATTGTGTGAAAGGTTCGAGAACAGGCCTGAATTTTCTCTGGTGCAATTTCTTGAACTATTTATACACTTTTAATACTTGATCACAACAACAAAAAAATTTAATCAATTTTATTTTACCCTCAACTTTGTACAATTTTCTGATTGGGAGTTTCCTGCAGGGTTGCTCTCAATTGCACATACGGTTGCTTACAATGGGTTACCATTTTTTGTTATTTCTCACAAATATTAATTCAGTAATAATTCAAGTTAATTAACAAATATGTCAAGTTATATTAGCGAGAACCAAAATGAATTGAGACATGAGAAGCAAAGGGGTATAATAAGCTATAAAATTGAAAACATGAAGATAACTAGAGTGCAAATGATATGAGAAATGCCTATCTAGTTAATGGTGAGAAATGTTAGTGATAGCACTAATAGGTGCTGCTATCTAGCACAGTTTGCTGAAAACAATTACATTAGGGCAAACACACATTTCAAACATAAAATAAACACAAGACTGATCAATTTTGGTTATGTCAGAAAGTTGCTTGGTGAAATCTTAATGTGCTTGATCACCTTTTAATACTAGTTAAAGTTCTACATGTTGACAGAAAATGTAACATTCTACAAATAAATTTTAATTTTTGTTTCATTGTTCAAAAGTTACGTTAACTTGGATTTCCAATACAACTCTTTTCAAGCTTCAATGCCTTCCATCAGACTGGCATTCGTTGCCATATTTAAAAAACATGAGAGAGAAGTATTGGTTTGACGTCACAAAATTCCTGCTTCCCAATTGGTCTTTTTGTAGTTTAGTTCTTTCTTAATTTAGTGTAGTTAATTTTTTTCTAGCTGAGAGAATAAATTGATTTAGTTCAATCAGCTGTGGGTAATTTTGTAAGCGTGCGCAAGCATTAATTTCAAAGCAATCATTGTTGATTGGTATTGATACGGTTGTCTGAAATTTCTGTTGTCTTGATATACTTTTACACTAGGCATCTAAACAATTTTCATTTATATTTTTAAAATTAAGTAACTCTTTTCTTAAAATAAAATATCAGTACTGCTATATTCTTTAAATCTGTCAATATGGTTATAATTTTATTTGCTTTGAATGCTTGCTGATTTCAAGTTTGTTCAATTACTAAACAATTAGATCATTTGTTGAAAATTTAAAAATTACGCTTAAATAAGTAACTGCCCTCTACAACTTCATAACTAAAATCAAGTTTAAAATAAATAAATAAATTCTTGAGATAAAAGAATATAAACAGATTTAGGCCAGCATATGTTAAGATAACTTCCAAAACTTAAAATAATTAAAATATCCACATGCTGCAAAGAGACCAAAACTTCAAACACAGCATACAATTTTCAGTGATGCATGCAACTGATACTGGCAAGTTTCTACAAAATAGGTTTTGCCTTTAAAGTGTTAGAGATTATGAAATTCAATCAAAATACCAGTAATCTACTTTCAGATTCAATGAAAATTACCTGAATCTTCAAAATAAAAATTTTGTGGAGTAAGAAAGATTAGAAAGAAATAATTTTCAGCAATGCATGTGTTTGCAGAAAATGGAAAAAGCTGTTTTTCTTTTTTTGTTTTAAGAAAGAAAATAGCTTTTTCCAATTTCCTAGAAAAAGCAGAATCTTATCTCAAATGATGGGAACATAAATGTTAACGTTAAGTAATTTTAAAAAGCTTCAAATTTCACCTTCAATTTCTTTTTAATTATGTAGTTACATTCACCTAAAATACAATATATAAACATTAAAAGACAGCAAGTGGGCTTAAATAGTACAAGTTAGTGAATTTAATCTACTGATCAGTAGGGGACACATTTTTGACATTGTTCTGTAGGTTACACTTTTTTTTATTGTTAATTTGATTTTTTATTTTTGAAATATAAGTCTGGCTTATTTTTAAAATTTTGCAATTCTTTGATAAAAATAATTCAGGAAGTATTTTAATGGTTCCATATACAGACTTTAACATAGTAAAATTGTGTTATGATTTTAAAGAAATTAATCAAAAGTAAAAAAAATAACTTTAAAATAATTTCTTGTTTCTTTAGAAGTCAATTTCATTTAACTGAAAGCAAGATATAATTATGTTAAAATTATAAAAAAAACTTTCTAAATTTAACTTTAGAAAACATTAAAATTATTGTTCAAATTTAAGGTTTGATTTGCTGAAGTAAATAAAAACATAAATAAAAAAGAATTTTAAAAATAATCATTGAAATAGTTTTCTTTCATTTCAAAATTATCTACACCATAGCAATTTTTTGGATACAGTGGGCAATAGTTTCCTTGTTGAAAGAAAAATGTCTACTTGTAATAATGGGATGAGGTGGAGACGAAGCTTTTAGGAGTATGTCTTCATACTTTAGTTCAGCAGTATCAGTCTTTCTTTGGTATCGAAACCCATTGCAATCTATGCCACCTTGAGGAATTGAGAAGCTTATGGAATATATTTTAACAGCATTAACAGTACTGATTTTCTCTATTTATTAATTGTTGCTTTAATTCTAAGTTATTATCATTAAATTTTGCTTTTTAAAAAATTTATAGTAGTTTTATTATACATATTTATTTTTTAAAGCAGCTCTAATTTTAGTGCAATACAGAACATTTGCAAAAGGTCCATTCCATGAAAACAGGTAAATGGCTAGTCAATTTCAAAATCATTTATGTGTGGATAATTTTGGTATGTATTAAAAGATAAAATGACAATTTTTATGTTTTGAGTAAGAAATCAAAGTTTATTACTTCTGGATTAGCAACACAGTATTCTAAAGATGGTTGCCTTGTGCAAGCAAGTTCATTGAGCTTTCGAACAAATTTTGCATAAAAGAAATCGGCAGAAAATACTGAAGTCAACTTTATAGGTAAGTCCTAAAGTTTGATTATTCTATTTCATTAAACTTGAAGATCTAGGAGATATCCCAATAGCTATACAAGCACACAAAATAATCTTTTTTTTTGTGTCCCGCCGTGACGAAAAAGATTAATATTTTCAGTAGAGTTAAAAATGGAACGCATTTATTTTGTGTAAATGACATTTCTAAAGCAGATTAATATACAGACATATTCTATGCTAGAAAGCTTTTAAAATCACTTATATTTGTAAAAAAATCCAAAAACAAAACTGTCCCACACGTGACTCATTACATGTAAGAAACACAATTCCAATTTCTAAATGTTGATAAGAATTTTATTTCAACATAGCTTGAATTCCTTAATGGTTTTTTGTTTTAAAATTGTGTTACTCTAAAGAAATAATTATATGTTTTTTCATATTTATGATAGCTTTTGCTAAATTATGTATTTAATAGAGCCTACATTTCAAAATTTTTTCATTTTCAGTTAAGAATGCCCTCTCGTTTCAGTGATCATTTATGTTTCAGAACAGATTACTCAAATCATATACAAAGACAAATATGACTAAGCTAGTTTAAAATATTAATAATAAAGCAACTACATTTTTTATCGATGAATTGTTTGGAAGAGCATTATTTTTGATTTTTTCAATAATTGATATAACATTGTAACAACACAGCTTAAACATTATGACGTTTATTTTAGAAAGTCTATTCTAGAAAGTCTAGAGTAAGTGCTCAATTATATTTCACTTTTATGACTTTTTGCATAATAAATTTCCATAATATTTAAACCTTTTAACATTAATAAAATTTGTTTTTTATGGAACAGAAATGGAAGGATCTAAATCAAGTGCTGAAAGAATGAAAAACATGAGAGCAAAAAAAAAAATTCCAAATTTCCAGAAGGAAGAAAATAAGAGGGTAAATGGACTGGGGAAAAAAAAGAAAATATGACTAAAGCCGAAAACGAGAATCAAAGGCTCTAATACTACAAGTGGCCAGAGCACTCTGATAGAAATCACTATCTGTTTAAGGATGTTTTAAGAAAGATATCATCTCCCGCTTTAGATAACTTGAAACTGTTTAAAAATACATTGTTTGCTGTTTTCATTTAATTTTCAACATTCTAAAAACATGTATTACATGCACATTTGCAAAATGTCCCGCACGTAACTCGATACATTATAATTTTTTTCAACTATTAAAATTATTATTTCTCAAAACATTAGATATGTTTTATTTATATTGGAGACTTGGCTTTCCAATCCTATATTTTGTTTTGTCACTGCATAATTAATAGAGCAGAAATTTTAACCAATTCATACAGAAAATTAGGAGAGGTTGACTTGAAGAGTCCCGCACGTGACACATGAAGGTTAATTATATTCTAAACTACAGTAGAGCGCCGATTATCCGAACACGTCGCGACAGACCCTAGTTCGGATAAGCAAAAGTTCTGATAATTGGACAGACAATTTAAGGGATATTGTGACAATAGAAAAACCTTCACACTTCAAGGCATACGGCTATACAGGGCTATTACGGTGTAGAAAGAACTACAATGAAATGGTCACTGCGAATGGGAGGTGATATGAACAGGAATTTTGTGCTTTGATTTTGATTCTGCCAACTTTCACCAAGCCTTTTATTTTCTTGTTACTGCTCCCAACGAAACACTTATCTGGGATTCGATTTCACATAATAAATCTGAAGAGGGGGAAGGAGGATTAAAAAAAATAGGGTGTTTGGATAATTAGAAGTTCGGTTGGGATTTTTTTTTCGTTAGGTGGGGGAGAAATAGGCCGTTCGAATAATTGGAAGTTCGTTTAACCCTTTCAGGACGGGTGTGACGTATACGAACCGCCAGCGAGAGCTACCACACAGCCGGGTGTGACGAATACGTCTCGCTGTTCTAATAGAGCCTTAAGCACGGGTGTACCATATACAGGATTTCAGATGGAATGAAATATTAGTATTTCTCTTTGATACTAGATGGAGCCCTATGACTGTTATGGTGTAATATGTTGAGACTGGAGAATGTTGACCTTCATTTCCATAGCATTTTTTTATTCTTTTTTTCTTGGTTCAGTAGCGGTGGCAATGAGTAATGAAAATAAACAAGCTGATATAAACACATGCAAATGGTTCTGATCATTCCAAATACTTTTATTTCTTTTTTTGTTGATGTATAGAAGATATTCAGTGGCTGGCTTCCTCTTCATTTCTATTCGGATTTCGCTAGCGCTCAGAGGAGATTTTCTTGTATCATTTGACAAATGCTTTATTATTAAAACGGCTAAGAGAAAACTAAATTTAAAAAAAGAGGAATACACCCAATTAGTGAATGTTTCATACTCAAATAGTGATGATAGTTTTGATATTTCAAAAGGAACTGGAAAGTGATAGTGACTCTGATACTGACATACTATCAGACACATAATTTGCAGCATGCATGCCTCCTGCATCCCACGACAGCAGAGATAATTTTTATCAATAAAATAATTTGTATTATTTTATTTGTATCTATATGCTCCGTGAACCAAATTGTGATTTTTTTTAAAAATATTTTTCATACATAACTTTTTGAGGTGAGTCAAGAATTTCATCATTCTAAAATTAATTTTATAGAATTTTTACGGAAAATATTATGATGAAGTTTTAAAATTTATCTTTATAGCTGACAACAAGATTTTCTTATAATGTACCAAATTTTGAAGCAATTGAATAAAAAATTAATTTTTTATGAATTTTTTTCCAAAGTTAGGCTTAGCAGAGCAAATCGCCCGACCTCAAGTGACAACCCATTTTGCTAGAACCCCGTCTGGTGGCGGTGGTTCGCTGACTGCGGCGCCCGTCCCGAAAGGGTTAATTGGAGTTCGGATAATCGGCGCTTTACTGTATAAAAAAGATCTATGAAAGACAAGTATATGTCAAAAGCATCATTGCACCATAAGTAAAGATTAAAAAATGAAATTGCTTCCACATTTAAAATCCTCTGCTCTATGACCAGTGCTCCCACGAGCCTCACAGAGTTTGTATCAGATTTTGGAGCAGATAAAAATGGGCTTTTGTATCAGTTTGGAGCAGAAAAAATGGGCTTTTGTATCAGTTTGGAGCAGAAGAAATCGACTTTTGTCTCAGTCTAGGAGCCAAATATATCAACTTTGTACCATTTTTGGAGAATTTTTTTTTTCTTCATTTTTTAAATATTAAATGGCTGTTTTAAAGCAATGTTATTTTCATACATCAAGGGTAAGAGCAGTTTCAAGTCTTCAAAATGATAGGAAATGTAAACGTCAGCCATCTTTCAAAACAGAATTATTTTAATATTTTTTAAGAAATTATTCATAACCTATTCAAAAAGTAAGACTAATTAAACCTATAACCCTTATAAAGGTGTTTTTCAATACTTTTCTCAAAAAACAGATTATATTTAAAAAGTTTTATTGTTTTTTTCCTCTGCTAATAGTTAAGAATAGCTAGAAGAAACCTTAAAATTTTCTTCTTTTAAAAAAATTATTGCATTTCTTCCTTTTTTGTTTAGTAGCTAAAACACTATTCTTTCAAGAAGATAAGCAAAAACAAACTAATATGAAAGGTTCACTTCAACTATTTTAAACTATTTATCAACGAAAATTTGTTTTTTAAATGGTACTTATTTAGGTTTAACCATTGTGACTATAGTAACAGTAAAATTTTGCATAAATTAAATATGCTTTCAAATTTTATCGAATAATGTTTGAAGTCTATCCGATTTTCCACCTGCGGTAATATTTATTATTTTTCTGATTAAGAAAGATTCCTTTAAATTTCAATCCTTAATATTCCCTTAAATGCTTTGGAAGTAAATGGCACCAAAAGTAAATTGTTGAGTTTCATAATTTTGCAGCAAGAAAATTCAAAAACCAAAGTGTATTTTTCAGTTCTATAATAGAAAGGCAAAATGTATTTTTTATTATATGTCGATAATTTAATGCCTAATAATTTATTTATTTTAAATCCGTAGTATTTAAAATCCGTAGACCCCACCACCTCTCCCTGTGCGTAAGCAATCCTAAGGCCTCGGCTAACAGGTAGGGGGTCTGGTGGAGAAAAGTATTTCCTAAACATTAGAAAACCCAAAGTGCAGTGAGGAAAGAAGCTAAGTTTTTTTCCCCACGTTCCATGAAATTATAAACTTTATAACTATTTCAAGAAAAACTTACTAAATAAAATGCTTAACATAAATAGTGATAAGATGAAAAATTTTTCTCTCTATAATACTACAAAATATTAGAAATCGTCCCACTGTTTCTTCTACAAGCGTGGGATACCATCACTCATTCTGCTCAATTTCCTCATCCATATTTGAGGTTCTTAAGAGAAGGTAGAGCTAACAATCATTAAAAAACTACTTCCAAGGTGAAAAATTAATTGACTAAAGGAAAAATGTAACAACTGATGTCAATTTTAATTTAAAAAAAAATATATATAAAATTTTTTCGATTTTTCCCGAAAATCGCGTTTTGGCACAAATTTTCCGAAAAAATGCATTTTGTAGCAGCATGTAGCAGAAAAATCGTTTTGGCGCAGTTTTGCGCAATTGGGAGTCCTGTATGACAAAACTTTGGTGAAACTATAGAGTCCATTTGTCCCACATGTGATGGTGGAATGGGCCGAAATTGAAAATTGGCGTTTCTCGCATTTTCTCAATAGTTGGATCTTTTACTGCAACTTAGAGACTATAAACTGTAAAATCATATCGGAATTTGACAGGAATTCTTTTCCTTAAATGTTTAATTAAAGAGGTTAAAAAAATATCAGGAAAAGTCCAGATGTTTGGATGCTTTGACTCTAATGTAAGCCTACTTGTTTTTTTATGCTAAATTTTGGGACTAATAGGTCAGTATATAGGATAATTACATTTTAAAAAAGGATTATAGGACAGCAGACTATGCAGAACAAGAAATGAACGGCAAAAATTCTTGCTGTTTAATGCTTTTCTTCTTGCTGTTTTAAGAATAATGCTTTTGTTGCAAAGATGCTGCATAAAAACAAACCAAAATACTTTGAAACAATTAAAAAAATTACTTTGGGGATAGATAAGTAAATTTAAAGTACTTTATATACTTATTTTGTTTACAAATACTAGCATTGTCTAGATCGTTACTTCTGAGCATACATCAAACCACCAAATAACATTTTTCTAAAATCACTCGCAGAATAAATATCATGAGAGTATTTCTGCTATCTGTTGGAGATCTTATCAAATAGTCATTCAATTGAAGCCTCCTACCCTTATTTTTACATTAAAACACCAAGAAACAAGTTTTTAAAAAAATTTTGATTTTACATTTTCTCAGTTAACATTATGATTTTAACATAATGATAACTGAGAAGATGGAATGATGGATAAAAAAGGATAGAAAACATCGGACTTTTGGATAGAAAAAATTATTTTGCGAAGAAAGCTTTTGAAAATAATTTATGTTAATTTCTCTCCTACAGAGTTATAATTTCACTCTAAAAATTATTTGAGATAATTAAAATAAAATTTATATACTATCAAAGCTTAAAGTTTAGGTTTGTGGCAAGCTCCCACCTTTTGAGAACTACCCTTTTCTAGGAAATCAGAACCCTGATGTTACAACATACAAAAAAGGGAGAAGAAAAAAATTATACTATACTTACGCAGCTTTCACTTTTTCTTCAACGCTATTCACGACAGGAAAATTGGCAACAGCGCTATTCACAACAGGTATATTGGCAATAGCACTATTCACAACAGGAAAATTGGCAACAGCGCTATTCACAACAGGAAAATTGGCAACAGCACTATTCACAACAGGAAAATTGGCAACAGCGCTATTCACAACAGGAAAATTGGCAACAGCGCTATTCACAACAGGAAAATTGGTGACGGGAAAAATACTTGGAAATTCCTGACATACAGGCATCTCTATGTTTTCAACAGGGAATGTTTCATTCATCAACTTTCTAGAGTCAATCACTGCGTCTGTTATACGTACAATACGGCCCAAAATGCTGTTTAGAAATGTATCAATCAGAAAATTGGAAAATATTAAACAAATGTCAATAAAAGATATATCAGGGAGCATTGAATAATCTAGAAACAAAACTTTGCAGTCTCAAATCATTTTACTTGGCTATTTTAATTATGTTGAACTTGATAAGTGTCATTATGAATTTTTCATAAAGGTGATTAGTTCAGTGATACAGCAATAACTGCTTTTGAAAATTAGCTTTTAGTAAATTTTAAAGTTAAATTTCACATTAAAAGTTATTACAATTACATTGCCAAGAATTTTCAGATATGTCAAAGTAAGGACTATTTTTTTTAATTTCCACAGCATTAAGAATTTTTTTAAGACCCTTTTAAATTGGAACTTTTAGATTCCTAAATGAAGAAAAATCATGTGGCAAATAAATATTTTCATTACCCCAAATTTATAATTAAACAGAAAAAAGAACCTCACTTATACCCTTGAATTATGCAACTTACTCAGATAAAAACCTTGTTTCCAGCCAAATAACTAGATATTCATCCAATAAACAACAAGCCCTTCAAAACTGATGGCAGGGTGTCATCGTGTTAAAATGTTAGCTTCTCATGACCAAGTTTACGGATTCAAACCTGGCCCAAAGCCAATGGTTTTTCAAGAAAATACTTGGCATCCATGTTTTATGATTATGCAGAACGTAAAGATCCCTT